>CM026554.1:56321300-57661300 GCA_015143295.1 Tetracentron sinense | reverse complement strand
ATCGAAAATACGAAAAGGAGTACCCTAACTTATAAGGAGCATAACTCCACGACCGTAACTCGAAATATTACTTGTGAGCCATACATTCATGGGGATCAAAACCATCTCCGTTATAGGCTCACATTTTGAACAAATCGCATTCCGAAAATGTATGATACAACCTTTTTATCTCCGTCGACAAAAATGAGTTCAAATCTAGTGAAACGGGTGAAACGCGGACCTAAACTTTCGTGGGATGTGCGACCGTAGCTCCAAAAAATTATTGTCACCCACACATTCGAATGTCTTGACGAGCTCTACACTTTCAAAAATAGTTTTGCACGAATCGCTCCCCAGAAATGTGGGAAAAAATGGTTTCTTTTTTCGGACATCGAAAATAAGAAAAGGAGTACCCTAACTTATAACGGGCATCACTCCATGACCGTAACTCGAAATATTACTTGCGAGCCATACATTCATAGGTAGCAAAAAAATATACGTTATAGGCTCAGAGTTTGCAAAAATCACATTCGGAAATGTAAGATAGAACCTTTTTATATCCGTCGACGAAAATGAGTTCAAGTCTAGCGAAACGGGTGAAACACGGACCTAAAATTTCATCGGACGTTGCGTGGTGACAGTAGCTCCAAAAAATTATTGCCACCCATACATTCGAACATCTTGACGAGCTCTACAGTTGCCGCGCTACGTCCGACGAAATTTTAGGTCCGTGTTTCACCCGTTTCGCTAGATGGTAACTCATTTTCGTCGACGGAGATGAATAGGAAGTATCTTACATTTCCGAAATGCGATTTGTGCAAAATCTGAGCCTATGACGTAGAGCTTTTTGATACCTTCGAAAGTATGGCTCGTAAATAATATTTCGAGTTACGGTCGCGGAGTTATCCCCATTATAAGTTAGGGTACTCCTTTTCGTATTTTTGACGTCTGGAAAAAGAAACCACTTTTTCTTACATTTCCAGGGAGCGAATTGAACGAACAATTTTTGGGAACTGAAGAGCTCGTCAAGACATTCGAATATATGGGTGGTAGTAATTTTTTGTAGCTACGGTCGCTGCGCTACGTTTGACAAAATTTTAGGTCAGCGTTTGACCCGTTTCGTTAGATTTGAACTCATTTTCGTCGAGCCGTACTTTGGAAGGTATCGAAAAGCTCTACGTGATAGGTTCCCAGTTTGTACAAATCGCATTTTGGAAATGTAAGATACAACCTATTTCTCTCTGTCGACAAAAATGAGTTAAAATCTAGCGAAACAAGTGAAACGCGGACCTAAAATTTCGTCGGACGTAGCGCAGTGACCGTTGCTACAGAAAATGTAGAACCCCGGATCTTGATGGCCATGTACGACGAATGATATCATATACTAAAGCATGTAAGAATGTATTTATGGTGTATGGGTGTTTGGAATGAAATAGACAAGAGTATAGAATACTCTTGAGTATTGACAAGGGTTATGCCTTGGCATACCCTCGACTCTAAATAGCCCTAGCGTTCACACCGCTCGTCGGAATCAAGCGATTCTTGGATTTTTGGAAAGGTAATTGAACCCTCTTCAGGGTTCATGTTGATCACTTGTCTTGGTTTTGAGTTGGTGTTAGGTCAAAAGACCGATTTCTGAAGTCGGGTCGGTTTAAAATCTGGATTGACGAAACCCAATTTCGGATCAGTCAGGTTTAGGGGCAAAATAGTCCAATAAAAAGGAAGAATTGGAAGTTGTGAAAAACATGAAAGTTGTTCTCCTTCGAAATAAAAATCCAAAGCAAGTTGAATCGTCAAAATCGGACAAGCGAGTCAAACGTTATGGCCGAGATACGAAAATACAAAAATGCTGAAGCTTTCTGCAAAAGTTGTGATCGCTCGTAGGGACCCTACGAACGATCGTAGCGGAGCTACGAACGATCGTAGAGTTGCTACGATTGATCGTAAAGCCCCAGAAATGCTGGAAACTCTCGGGTGAAACTACGATTGATCGTAGGAAGCTACAATCGATCGTAGAAGGCTACGATCAATCGTAAATCGCTACGAACGATCGTAGATACGCGATTTTACTTTCTTGGATGCGTTTTTTTAGGGGTTTTTCACCCCTTACACTATAAATAGAAGACTTTAGGAGGGTTTTTGGGTTACCCTAAACCAAGGAGAGTTCCTAGAAAGAGAAGGAAAGGATCTTGAGCATTCCAAAGAGGGTTTTGCTTGAAACCAAGAAGAGCTTCAATCAAGGGTTGGATCTTCCCCAAATCAAGCTTGGATCATTCAAATCAAGTGAGGATTTCTCAAGGGGTTTCTTCAACCTAGAAATTGATCCAAAGAGGTTAGTAAACTACTATCTAGCCTTGTTATCATACAAAGATGATTCAAATAGGTGATTTTAATTCTATTATGATACAAATAGGAAGTGTGGAAATTTGGGTGAACTAGATCATGAATAAACAATCAAATAAGGTTTTACAAATTGGGGGTTTTTCAATAACAAGGATGAATATGGCTAAACTTGTAAGAAAATTGTAATACCTTTAAATGAACCATGATTTTAAGTATACTTTGATGCAATGACAAACAAGGGATTTTGGGTGAACTTGATTATGTTCAAATAAGCAAATAAGGATTTAAGATTTTGGGGGGTTTTCTAATAAAATGGTGAATATGACTATAAGTGCAAGTAAGTGTTAATATCCTCCAAGGAATCATGATTTTAAGTGTGATATGATGAATTAGGCTTAGAAGCCATGATTGTTATGATGTGACGCAATGAATGAAATGTTCTACATTCTAGAATTGTTTAAGTATGTTATGATGCTAATATACCTTGTATGAACCATATGAGTTACTTAAGGTCTTCAAGTATACTATAATGATCATTATGTCTTGCATGAACATGTTTAATTAGTTAAAGCTTTCCACATAGATGTTATAATGCTCACAAGCACTCTACGCATGATAAGTATTGCACGACCGTGGTTTTTCTCATAAGCATGAATTTTCAAGAAAACATAAGAGGATTTTCAAAGGCATTCATAAGTAAGAAGCATACATGCATAAGCATAGAGTAAGCCAAACTTTGGGTTGGCATTCTAAGATCGGTTACTCCACGCTCACAAGGATCAAGTCTAGATCTTGCATGAACTCCACGGATCATAAGTCTCGCAAGGCTTTTCAAGAACTCATAAGAAACTCACAAGTCTAAGATCTTGCATATGTCTCCAAGGAGAACAAGCTCACAAGGATCATAAGCTCACAAGTACTCATAAGCTCACAAGAAGCTCATAAGCTCACAAGTACTCACAAGCTCACAAGAACTCTAAGCTCACAAGAACTCATAAGAAAACACGAGGCTCACAAGCATTCATAAGAACTCATAAGCATACATGAGAGGGTTTGTTTTCCATGAAAAGAACAAGTTTTATGAAAGGTTTTTCCCGACGGGTTTTAAGCATGGATTTTGGTGATTTGTATTCTTTTACGCACTGTATAAAATATTGTGATTATGATAGCATTGTTAGCTAGTAGATTTTGCTCGCTGAGTATTCCATGCTCAACCGTACATGTTATGTCGGCAGGTACACGGACTCCATTTGACATCTGTGATCAGGGGCCCTGGATAGAGGAGGATTATGGCGAGGAGGAGCCATATGTAGAGCCTCAGGAGGAGGCAAATGACTTAGACCACTGGCCCTTTTAGAGTGATTACATAGAGAGAGAGAGAGAGAGAGTATTATCATTTTGTATTTTGATAGGTGGGCATGTCCACCTTTACTTTTGTGATGTATGTACAAACTTGGAATACACAGCATGTATAGAAAAGAAATTTTTGGATTACGCTTCCGCACATTGGTTTAAGCTTCCGCCTTATTCATGATTATGTTTGTCATGACTTGGATGTTATTACAGGATGGTTTGGTATCGGATATGGCACATCACGAGCCAAAGTATCCCTAACTCCCAGGGGGTATTTTGGGTCGCGACAGAAAATTACTGCCACCCATACATCTGAACGTCTTGACAAGCTCTACAGTTCCTAAAAATTGATCGCTCAATTCACTCTCTAAAATGTGAGGACAAGTGGTTTTTTTTTTCCAGACGTCAAAAATACGAAACGGAGTACCCTAACTTATAACGGGGATAACTCCGCGACCATAACTCAAAATTCTATTTGCAAGATATACTTTCGAAGGTATCGAAAAGCTCTACGTCATAGGCTCCGAGTTTGCACAAATCGCATTTCGGAAATGTAAGATACAACCTATTCATCTCCGTCAACGAAAATGAATTAAAATCTAGCGAAACGGTTGAAACACGAACCTAAAATTTTGTCAGACGTATCACGGCATCTGTAGCTCCAAATAATTACTGCCTCCCATACATTCAAAAGCCTTAACGAGCTCTACAGATCCCAAAAATAGTTCGCGCAATTCGCTCTCCAGAAACGTGAAAAAAAGTGATTTCATTTTCGGGACAACGAAAATACGAAAAGGAGTACCCTAACTTATAACGGGTATCGAAAAGCTCTACATCATAGGCTTAGAGTTTGTACAAATATCATTCCAGAAATGTAAGATACAACCTTTTTATCTCCGTCGTCGAAAATGCGTTCAAATCCAGCGAAACGGGTGAAAAGCGGACCTAAACTTTTGTCGGACGTAGCGCGGCGACCATAGCTCCAAAAAATTATTGCTACCCCTACATTCGAACAATATGACGTCCTCTACACTTCCAAAAAATTGTTTGCTCAAAACGCTCCCCAAAAATGTGAGAAAAAAAGGTTTCTTTTTCTGGACGTCGAAAATACGAAAAGGAGTACCCTAACTTATAATGGGCAAAACTCCACGACCGTAACTCGAAATATTACTTGCGAGCCAAACATTCATATGTATCAAAAAAAATATACGTTATAGGCTCAAATTTTTCATAAATCGCATTCTAGAAATGTAAGATACAACCTTTTTATCTCCGTCGACAAAAATGAGTTCAAATCTTGTGAACCGGGTAAAACACGGACCTAAACTTTCATTATGATACCACCTTTTTATCTCCGTCATCAAAAATGAGTTCAAATCCAGTGAAACGGGTGCAACACGGACCTAAACTTTCGTCGGACGTAGCGTGGCGACCGTTCCTCCAAAAAATTATTGTCACCCGTACATTCGAACGACATGACGAGCTCTACACTTCCAAAAAATAGTTTCCTCAAATCGCTCCCCAAAAATGTGAGAAAAAGAGGTTTCTTTTTCCGGACGTCGAAAATACGAAAAGGAGTAACCTAACTTATACCGGGCATAACTCCACAACCGTAACTCGAAATATTACTTGCGAGCCATACATTCGTAGGTATCAAAAAAATCTACATTATAGGCTCAGATTTTGTACAAATCATTTTCAGAAATGTAAGATACAACCTTTTTATCTCCGTCGACAAAATGAGTTCAAATCTAGCGAAACGGGTGAGACGTGGACCTAAACTTTCATCGGACGTAGCGCGGCGACCGTAGCTCCAAAAAATTATTGCCACCCATACATTCGAACGTCTTGATGAGCTCTACACTTTCAAAAATAGTTTGGTTGAATCGCTCCCTAGAAATGTGAGAAAAAGTGGTTTCTTTTTCCGGACGTCGAAAATACGAAAAAGAGTACCCTATCTTATAACGGGCATAACTCCCCGACCGTAACTCGAAATATGACTTGCGAGCCTTACATTCATAGATATCAAAAAAATCTACGTTATAAGCTAAGATTTTGCACAAATTGCATTACAAAAATGTAAGATACAACCTTTTTATCTCCGTCGACAAAAATGAGTTTAAATCTAGCGAAACAGGTGAAATGCGGACCTAAACTTTCGTCGGACGTAGCGCGGTGACCGTAGCTCCAAAAAATTATTGCCACCCATACATTCGAACGTCTTGACGAGCTCTACAGTTTCAAAAATAGTTTGCTCGAATCACTCCCTAGAAATGTGAGATAAAGTGGTTTCTTTTTCCGGACGTCGAAAATATGAAAAGGAGTACCCTAACTTATAATGGGCATAACTCCACGACCGAAACTCGAAATATTACTTACGAGCCATACATTCATAGGTATCAAAAAAATCTACGATATAGGCTTAGAGTTTGCGCAAATCGCATTCCGGAAATGTAAGATAGAACCTATTTATCTCTGTCGACGAAAATGAGTTCAAATCTAGTGAAATGGGTGAAACGCGGACCTAAATTTTCATCGGACGTTGCATGGCGACCGTAGCTCCAAAAAATTATTGCCACCTATACATTCGAACATCTTGACAAGCTCTATAGTTCCAGAAAATAGTTTGCTCAATTTGCTCCACAGAAATGTGAGTAAAGTGGTTTCCTGTTCGGGATGATGAAAATACGAAAAGGAGTATCCCAACTTATAACGGGGATAACTCCGCGACCGTAACTCAAAATATTACTTGCAAGCCATACTTTCCTAGGTATCGAAAATCTCTACGTTATAGGCTTAGAGTTTGCACAAATATCATTCCGGAAATGTAAGATACAACCTTTTTATCTCTATCAACGAAAATGCGATTAAATCTAGCGAGACAGGTGAAACACGAACCTAAACTTTCGTTGGATCTAGCGCAGCGACCGTACCTCCAAAAAATTAATGCCACCTATATATTTGAACGTCTTGATGAGCTCTACAGTTCCAAAAAATAGTTTGCTCAATTCGCTCCACAGAAATGTGAGAAAAAGTGGTTTCTTTTTCCGGACAACGAAAATACGAAAAGGAGTACCCTAACTTATAACGGGGATAAGTCCACGATGGTAACTCGAAATATTACATGCGAGCCATACTTTGGAAGGTTTCAAAAAGCTCTACGTAATAGGTTCATAGTTAGCACAAATCGCATTTCGGAAATGTAAGATACAACCTATTTATCTCCGTTGACGAAAATGAGTGAAAATCTAGCGAAACGGGTGAAACACAGACCTAAAATTTCGTCAGACGTCGCACAGCGACCGTAGCTTCAAAAAATTACTGCCACCCATACAATCGAACGTCTTGATGAGCTCTACAGTTCCCAAAAATTGTTCACTCAATTCGCTCTCTAGAAATGTGAGAAAAAGTGGTTTCTTTTTCCAGACGTCAAAAATACGAAAAGAAGTACCCTCACTTATAACCGGGATAACTCCGCGACCGTAACTCGAAATATTATTTGTGAGCCATACTTTAGAAGGTATCAAAAAGCTCTACATCATAGGTTCAGAGTTTGCACAAATCGCATTTCAGAAATGTAAGATACAACCTATTCATCTCCGTCAACGAAAATGCGATCAAATCTAGCGAAACTGGTGAAACACTAACCTAAACTTTCGTCGGAGGTAGTACGGCGACCGTTGCTCCAAAAATTAATGCCACCCATACATTCGAAAGTCTTGACGAGCTCTACAGTTCCAAAAAATAGTTTTCTCAATTGGCTCCACAGAAATTGAGTATAGTGGTTTCTTTTAGGGGATGATGAAAATACAAAAAGGAGTACCCCAACTTATAACGGGGATAACTCCGTGACCGTAACTCGAAATATTACTTGCGATCCATACTTTTGAAGGTATCGAAAAGCTCTACGTCATAGGCCCAAATTTTGTACAAATATCATTCCAGAAATGTAAGATACAACCTTTTTATCTCCGTCGTCGAAAATGCGTTCAAATCTAGCGAAACGGGTGAAACGCGGACCTAAACTTTCGTCGGACATAGCACGGCAAGTGTAGCTCCAAAAAATTATTGCCACCCATACATTCGAACATCTTGACGAGCTCTACAATTCCAAAAAATATTTTGGTCAATTCGCTCCCCAGAAATGTGAGTAAAATGGCTTCTTTTTCGGGGGAATGAAAATACAAAAAGGAGTACCCCAACTTATAACAGAGATAACTCTGCGACCGTAACTCGAAATATTACTTGCGAGCCATACTTTCGAATGTATCGAAAAGCTCTACGTTATAGGCTCAAAGTTTGCAAAAATATCATTCAGGAAATGTAGAATACAGCCTTCTTATCTCCGTCAACGAAAATACGATCAAATCTAGCGAGACGGGTGAAACACGGACCTAAACTTTTGTTGGATCTAGCGCGGCGACCGTAGCTCCAAAAAATTAATGCCACCTATACATTCGAACGTCTTGATGAGCTCTATAATTCCAAAAAATAGTTTGCTCAATTCGCTCCCCAGAAATGTGAGAAAAAGTGGTTTCTTTTTCCGGACAACGAAAATACGAAAAGGATTACCCTAACTTATAACGGGGATATGTCCGCGCCCGTAACCCGAAATATTACTTGCGATCCATACTTTTGAAGGTATCGGAAAGCTCTACGTGATAGGTTCAGAGTTTACACAAATCGCATTTCGGAAATTTAAGATACAACCAATTTATCTCCGTCGACGAAAATGAGTTAAAATCTAGCGAAACTGGTGAAACGCGGACCTAAAATTTCGTCGGATGAAGCGTAGCGACCATAGCTCCAAACAATTACTGCCACCCATACATTCGAATGTCCTGACGAGCTCTACAATTCCCAAAAATTGTTTGCTCAATTCGCTCTCTAGAAATGTGAGAAAAAGTCGTTTCTTTTTCCATACGTCAAAAATACGAAAAGGATACCCTAACTTATAACGGGATAACTCTGCGACCGTAACTCGAAATATTATTTGCGAGCCATACTTTCAAAGCTATCGAAAATCTCTACGTTATAGGCTCAGAGTTTCCACAAATTGCATTTCGAAAATGTAAGATACAACCTATTCATCTCCGTCGACGAAAATGACTTAAAATCTAGCGAAACGGGTGAAACACGGACCTAAAATTTCGTCGGACGTAGCGCGGTGACTGTGGCTCCAAAAAATTACTACCACCCATACATTCAAAAGTCTTGACGAGCTCTACAGTTCCCAAAAATAGTTCGCTCAATTCGCTCTCCAGAATTGTGAGAAAAAGTGGTTTCATTTTCGGGACAACGAAAATACGAAAAGGAGTACCCTGACTTATAACGGGTATCGAAAAGCTCTACGTCATAGGCCAAGAGTTTGTACAAATATCATTCCAAAAATGTAAGATTCAACCTTTTTATCTCCCTTGTCGAAAATGCGTTCAAATCTAGCAAAACAGGTGAAACGCGGACCTAAACTTTCGTCAGACATAGCGCGGCAACCGTATCTCCAAAAAATTTATTGCCACCCATGCATTCGAACGTCTTAACGAGCTCTACAGTTCCAAAAAATATTTTACCCAAATCACTCTCCAGAAATGGGATAAAACGTGGTTTTATTTTTCCGAACGTCGAAAATACAAAGAGGAGTACCCTAACATATAACAGGGATAACTCTGCGACCATAACTCAAAAAATTACTTGCGAGGCTTACTTTCGAAGGTATCGAAAATCTCTACGGCTTAGGTTCAGAGTTTACACGAATCACATTCCGGAAACGTAAGGTACAACCTTTCTATCTCCGACGACGAAGATGAGTTCAAATCCAACATAATGGGTGAAACGCGGACCTAAATTTCTTCGGACATAGCGCGGCGACCGTAGCTCCAAAAAATTACTGCCACCTGTACATTCGAACGTCTTGACAAGCTCTACATTTCCCAAAAATACTTCGCCCTATTTGCTACCCAGAAATTTGAGAAAAAGTGGTTTCCTTTTCTAGAGGTCGAAAATACGAAAAGGAGTACCCTAACTTATCACGGGGATAACTCCGCGACCGTAACTCGAAATATTACTTGCGAGCCATACTTTCGAAGGTGCCGAAAAGCTCTACGTCATATGCTAAGAGTTTGCACAAATTGCATTTCAGAAATATAAGATACAACCTATTTATCTCCATCAATGAAAATGAGTTAAAATCAAACGAAACTGGTAAAACGCGGACCTAAAATTTCGTCGGACGTAGTGCGGCGACCGTAGCTCCAAAAAATTACTGCCACCCATGCATTCAAACGTCTTGATGAGCTCTATAGTTCCAAAAAATAGTTTGCTCAAATCGCTCAAAAGAAATGTGAGAAAAAGTGGTTTCCTTTCCGGACGTCGAAAATACGAAAAGGAATACCTTCACTTATAACAGGCATAACTCCACGAACGTAACTCGAAATATTACTTGCGAGCCGTACATTCATAGGTATCAAAAAACTCTACGACATAGGCTCAGAGTTTGCACAAATCACATTCCGAAAATGTAAGATACAACCTTTTTATCTCTGTCGACGAAAATGTGTTCAAATCTAGCGAAACGGGTGAAATGCAGACCTACACTTTCATCGGACGTAGCCTGGCGACCGTAGCTCCAAAAAATTATTGCCACTCATACATTCAAATGTCTTGACGAGCTCTATAGTTCCAAGAAATAATTTGCTCAAATCGCTCCCCAGAAATGTGAGACAAAGTGGTTTCTTTTTCCGGACATCGAAAATACGAAAACGAGTACCCTAACTTATAACGGGTATCGAAAAGCTCTACGTCATAGGCTCAGAGTTTGTACAAATATCATTCTGGAAATGTAAGATACAGCCTTTATATCTCTGTCGACGAAAATGCGATCAAATCTAGCGAAACGGGTGAAACACAAACCTAAACTTTCGTCGGACGTAGCGCGGCGACCGTAGCTCCAAAAAAATTTTGTCACCCATAAATTCGAATGTCTTGACGAGCTCTACAGTTCCAAAAAATAGTTTGCTCAAATCGCTCCCCAGAAATGTGAGAAAAAGAGGTTTCTTTTTCCGGATGACGAAAATACGAAAAGGAGTACCCTAACTTATATCGGGGATAACTCCTCGACCGTAACTCAAAAAATTACTTGTCAGCCATACTTTCGAAGGTATCGAAAAACTCTACGTGATAGGCTCAAAATTTGCATAAATTGCATTCCAAAATGTAAGATACAGCTTTTTTATCTCCGTCGACGAAAATGCGATCAAATCTAGCGAAACAGGTGAAACACGAACCTAAATTTTCGTCAGACATAGCGCGGCGACCGTATCTACAAAAATTAATGACACCCATACATTCAAACTTCTTGACGAGCTCTATAGTTCCAAAACATAGTTTACTCAATTCGCTCCCCAGAAATGTGCGAAAAAGTGGTTTCAATTCCGGGATGATAAAAATACGAAAAGGAGTACCCTAACTTATAACGGGGATAACTCCATGACCGTAACTCGAAATTTTACTTGCGAGCCATACTTTCGAAGGTAACGAAAAGATCTACGTCATAGGCTCAAATTTTGCACAAATCACAGTCCAGAAATTTAAGACACAGCCTTTCTATCTCCGTCAACGAAAATGAGTTCAAATATTGCAAAACGGGTGAAACACAGACCTAAAATTTTGTCGAACGTAGCGCGGCGACCGTAGCTCCTAAAAATTATAGCCACCTATACATTCAAACATCTTGATGAGCTCTACAGTTCCAAAAAATGGTTTGCTCAATTCAATCTTCAGAAACGGGATAAAAAGTGGTTTTGTTTTCTAGACGATGAAAATACGAGTAGGAGTACCCTAACTTATAACGGGGATAACTCCGCGACCGTAACTCAAAATATTACTTGCGAGCCATACTTTTGAAGGTATCAAAATGATCTACGTGATAGACTCAAATTTTTCCCAAATTGCATTCCGGAAATGTAAGATACAGCCCTTCTATCTCCAACGACGAAGATGAGTTCAAATCCAGCAAAACGGGTGAAACACGGACCTAAACTTTCGTCGGACGTAGCGCGGCGACCGTAGCTCCAAAAAATTATTGCCAAACATACATTTGAACGTCTTGACGAACTCTACTATTCCAAAAAATAGTTTGCTCAATTCGCTCTCCAGAAATGTGAGAAAAAGTGATTTCTTTTTCCGGACGTCAAAAATACGAAAAGGAGTACCCGAACCTATAACGGGGATAACTCCATGACCGTAACTCGAAATATTACCTGCAAGCCATACTTTCGAAGGTATCGAAAAGATTTACGTCATAGGCTCAGATTTTGCACAAATAGCATTTTAGAAATGTAAGATACAACCTATTTATCTCTGTCGACGAAAATGAGTTTAAATCTAGCGAAACGGGTAAAACGCTGAACTAGAATTTTGTCGGACGTAGCGAGGTGACCGTAGCTTCAAAAAATTACTGTCACCCATACATTCGAATGTCTTGATGAGCTCTACAGTTTCCAAAAATAGTTCGCTCAATTCGCTCTCCAGAAATTTGAGAAAAAGTGGTTTCATTTTCAGGACGACGAAAATACGAAAAGGAGTTCCCTAACTTATAACAGGTATCGAAAAGCTCTACGTCATAGGCTCAGAGTTTGTAAAAATATCATTCCATAAATGTAAGATACAGCCTTTATATCTCCACCGATGAAAATGCGATCAAATCTAGCGAAACGGGTGAAACACGAACCTAAACTTTCGTCGGACATAGCGCGGTGACCGTAGCTTCAAAAAACTTTTGTCACCCATACATTTGAATGTCTTGACGAGCTCTACAGTTCCAAAAAATAGTTTGCTCAATTCGCTCTTCAGAAATGGGATAAAAAGTGATTTCTTTTTCTAGACAACGAAAATACGAAAAGGAGTACCCTAACTTATAACGGGGATAACTCCGCGACCGTAACTCGAAAAATTACTTGCGAGCCATACTTTTGAAGGTATCGAAAAGATCTACGTGATAGACTCAGATTTTTCACAAATCGCATTACAGAAATGTAAAATACAGCCCTTCTATCTCCGACGACGAAGATGAGTTCAAATCCAGCAAAACGGGTGAAACGCGGACCAAAACTTTCGTCGGACGTTGCGCGGCGAACGTAGCTCCAAAAAATTATTGCTACCCATACATTCGAACATCGTGATGATCTCTACAGTTCCAAAAAATATTTTTCTCAATTCACTCAACGGAAATGGGAGAAAAAGTGGTTTCTTTTTCCGGACGACGAGAATACGAAAAGGAGTACCCTAAATTATAACAGGCACAACTCCGTGACCGTAACTTGAAATATTACTTGGGAGCCATACTTTCAAAGGTATTGAAAATTTCTACATCATAGGCTCAGATTTTGCAAAAATCGCATTCCGGAAATGTAAGATACAACATTTTTATCTCCGTCGACGAAAATGAGTTCAAATCTAGCGAAACAGGTGAAACGCAGACCTAAACTTTCGTCGGATGTAGCGCGATAACCGTAGCTTCAAAAAATTATTGCCACCTATACATTTGAATGTCTTGACGAGCTCTACAATCCAAAAAATATTTTGCTCAATTCACTCTCCAAAAATGGGAGAAAAGGCGATTTCTATTTTCGGACAACGAAAATACGAAAAGGAGTACCCTAACTTATAACTGGAATAACTCTGCGACTGTAACTCAAAATATTACTTGTGAGCCATACTTTCGAAGGTATTGAAAAGCTCTACATCATAGGCTCAGAGTTTGCACAAATCGCATTCCGGAAATGTAAGATACAGCCTTTCTATCTCCGTCGACGAAAATGAGTTCAAATATAGCAAAACTGGTGATACGCGGACCTAAACTTTTGTCGGACGTAGCGCAGCGACCGTATCTCCAAAAAGTTTATTGCCACCCATGCATTCGAACGTCTTAACGAGCTCTACAATTCCAAAAAATATTTTGCTCAAATCGCTCTCCTGAAATGGGATAAAAAGTGGTTTCTTTTTCCGGACGTCGAAAATACGAAGTGGAGTACCCTAACTTATAACAGGGATAACTCCGCGACCATAACTCAAAAAATTACTTGCGAGCCATACTTTCGAAGGTATCGAAAAGCTCTACATCATAGGCTCAAATTTTGCACGAATCACATTCCGAAAACGTAAGATATAGTCTTTCTATCTCCATCGACGAAATTGGGTTCAAATACGGGTGAAACGCGGACCTAAATTTCGTCGGATGTAGCGCGGCGACCCTAGCTCCAAAAAATTATTTCCACCCATACATTCGAACGTCTTGACGAGATCTACAGTTCCAACAAATAGTTTTCTCAATTCGCTCTCCTAAAATGTGAGAAAAAATTGTTTCTTTTTTCGGACGACGAAAATACGAAAAGGAGTACCCTAACTTATGATAGGGATAACTCTGTGACCGTAACTCGAAATATTACTTGCGAGCCATACTTTCGAAGGTATCGAAAAGATCTACGTCATAGGCTCAAAGTTTGCACAAATCGCATTCGGAAATATAAGATACAGCCTTTCTATCTCCGTCAACGAAAATGAGTTCAAATATTGCAAAACGGGTGAAATGCGGACCTAAACTTTTGTCGGACGTAGCACGGCGACCGTAGCTCCTAAAAATTATTGCCACCCATAAATTCGAACGTCTTGACGAGCTCTACAGTTCCAAAAAATAGTTTGCTCAATTCGCTCTTCAGAAATGGGATAAAAAGTGGTTTCTTTTTCCAGACGACGAAAATACGAAGTGGAGTACCCTAAATTATAACGGGGATAACTCCGCGACCGTAACTCGAAAAATTACTTGCGAGCCATACTTTCGAAGGTATCGAAAAGTTCTACGTCATAGGCTCAGAGTTTGCACAAATTGCATTCTAGAAATGTAAGATATAGCCTTTCTATCTCCATCGATGAAAATAAGTTCAAATATAGTGAAACGGGTGAAACGCGGACCTAAACTTTCATCGGACATAGCGCAGCGACCTTAGCTCCAAAAAATTATTTCTGCCCATATATTCGAATGTCTTGACGAGCTCTACAGTTCCAAGAAATAGTTTGCTCAATTCACTCAACAGAAATGGGAGGAAAAATGATTTCTTTTTCCGGATGACGAAAATACGAAAATGAGTACCCTAACTTATAATGGAGATAACTCCGCGACCATAACTCGAAAAATTACTTGCGAGCCATACTTTCGAAGGTATCGAAAAGCTCTATGTCATAGGCTTAGATTTTGCACAAATCGCATTCTAGAAATGTAAGATACAGTCTTTTTATCTCTGTCGATGAAAATGAGTTCAAATCTAGTAAAACGGGTGAAACGTGGACCTAAACTTTTGTCGGACGTAGCGCGGCGACCGTAGCTCCAAAAAATTATTGCCACCCATACATTCGAACCTCTTGATGAGCTCTACAGTTCCAAAAAATAGTTTGCTCAATTCGCTCTCCAGAAATGAGAGAAAACTTGCGTTTTTTTTGCCGAATTTTTAAACAAATTTTTAAGTGACTATTCCGTATTGAATGCGAACAATTTCTGGACCGATCTTTTGTCGTTCGCCGAATTATAACTATGGTCACAGAGGCAAATACAAAGTCCCACCGTGGTCGATGTCGAAGACAAAAGTGACTAACAGACTCTCCCAAAGGAGGAGGAAAACGAAGCCGAGGTAGGTTCCCAGAAGAGGTGATTATCAAAGACTATAAAACAGACTCTCCCGGAGGAGGAATGACTAAAAGTGAGGACTCTCCAGGAGGAGGAATTGGGTTGTCGTGGGGCAAGATGCTGTGGAGCAATATTGTGTGTTGGATTGATTGTGCGAGAGCTTTCTGTTTGGCACCGTAGTTGCTTTATACACTTCAAAGGTGGTTACAGAAACTGTTCCCTCCAATTTGATGCAGAACTTTGATTACAATCATGTGCCCTTGAGATGATCACTCCTTCTAAAGTAAAAATGGTCGTGGGGATCACCCTTATAGTTAGCATAACTACCTCGTTTACTCCCTTTTCATAGTTTAAAATCGTAGCCACGTGTCCTCTTTTTAAACGTACGTGGGCGCGAAATGCCACATGTCCCGTATCTCTCATGTTGAAGTCTTGCACGTGTTTGGGCTGGGTCATTTGTTGTTCTGGAAAAAGGTCTTATCATTGGCCTTTGGCATTTTGGTTCAACATTGTTTAAAGACCTGTCTTTGATGGCATAATGGGTTTGACTTGTGGACCAGTCCAAGTCCCATTGGACTGGTTCACCCATTTCACTCAGGCCGCCCATTTCTGGTGTAAATAGGGTGTCAATGGGCCAGGCTGCCCTTGCAGCCCAACCCAAAAAACAGCACAACAGTCAGCACTGTTGCTGATCATTATTCGCCCAAACCTGATTAGGTGGTAGTGATACAGGGAAAAGGTACAAAGAGGGCACTATGTCCAACAACCCGTGATACATTTCATTTCAACGAAAATGATAGTATTTCCCACTATCATAGAATCTCCAACTACTCAGGAGGATCCAGAATGAATCCATACTTCAGTTCATTGTCACTGCAATATTGCTGCTTGACTAGTGAACCTAAAGAGTGTATAGCATACCCGATCAAGTTGGAAAACATTGTCCCACTGACCTTGGCCTCCCCACCTTTTTTACTTGTCAACAGATTATTACATTAACATGGCACACCTTCAAAACCTTCTTTTTTTTGGGGAGTATCAAGAAGATAAAGAAGGCATGCCTCTTCTCACCCATAATTGGTAAGCGGTCATATGGAAGGAATCGTAGCCTCTCGGAGTTGCATGCCATTTGAAGTGTCTCCTGACTTGGCACAGATTCTGGTACATGCTAAGGTACAGTTGCCTAGATATTGACAACAGTATCTGTTTCAGCAAGGAAATGTCTGCATGGCTGATGACCACCGAGAACTTGCTCCAGTCCAAAACATTGGCAAATGGAAGGTCGTAGTGGTTGGAAACTATAACAGGAATGCACCCATAATGTATCGCATCAGAGATCCGTGCGGTGTTAACCTCGTATCCCTTCACGTGGAGGCAGTATTTGCTCCTCCTGAATCCTTCTTCATATGGGAAAGGTAGATTCCCAGGGAATATGTCCATGCAAGTGTCATTTGCCCATGTGGCTATCAGCTCCTGGCGAATTTGGGAATTCTGCATGCGTCCAGCAAAGAAAACCAGTCTCTTCCTACAATTACATGGAGGAAACAGCAGCAACAGTCAGTAACCGCAACACAAATTAGTACCTGCACTGATCAACAACTGCAGAGACATAAGAAAACCTTAATCCTTGTAAACAGGGAAGTAAATTACCAGTCTCACTTAAGAAACTTCTTCTGACCTTGAGACGATTCATGACAACTTGAAAACTAAAGTATAGCATAATATATTGTCTTCACTCTAAATGAATTCCTTGTTCATCCAGGAAGTTTTTAGATTTATCATGCATTCTCTCTTTATTCAATGAGGAGAGAATTCAAAGTCTTGAACTATGCGAACCTGAGAACTCATGAATGGCAAAACCCAGTGCTAGTACGTTAAAAGATAGTCCCATTGCTGGAGACTCTGAGAGCTTGGCAGAGCCTTATGGTATGCTGTAATATGGAGATCGAGCCTTTGGTCTATATAGCCCAAAATCAGCTTCTCGAGGGGGCAGACTCAGGAGAGGTGGGTAGGGCCTTGCCGTGTTTAAGGTACCCTTGGGGGTAGCACTGGTGGCCTAGGGCTTGGAGCTGCATGCAAAGAGCCTCTAGCTTCCTGTGGTATTTCAGAATCTGATGGAGTTGGTAGGCTCGATCAGACTAGTGTCAGCGTATTTTGGACAATGCAGGATGAAACTCCTTCCGAGCCTGATACTGTTGACTGAGGCGTGTGGAGCAGGTGATGAATCAGGATCCTTTTGGAGAGCCCTTGTCGGTTTTTCTCATCTTGCTGCTCCTGAAGCAACCCTATCCTTTGTTCAATCCGAGATTGCAAAAGGAAGCTGGTCATCAATCAATCCAAGGACGATCTTGAGCACGATTCTCTGGAATGGAGGAACACCTTGGTCAGATTCTTCCCTGGACTAAAAGCCTCATATTTTGTCACTAAAATGCGGTGAGTAGGATGTGGAATCTCAAAGATGAGGTAGAATTTTTGCACTTGAGAATGGTTTTTTGCTCTTCAAGCTTAGCTGCCCAGAGAACAAAGCAAATAGTTGAGAGTTTGCCAAGCTGTGCTGGTTCTACGTGAATGGACCAGGGGAATGAAGTTAGAAAAAGGTTGAAATTACTGATATCCCTATTTGGGTTAGGATCTACAACCCTCGACTGTTTATGTGGAATGCTAGCTACCACAGTGCCATTGGTAGCTTAATTGGGAAACCATTATTGTCGATAAGCAAACTATCGGGCGCAACAGACTCAACTATGCCAGGATTTCCGTTGAGGCTAACGCTGTAAAGGAGCTGCCTGAGGTGTTAATTATCAGCTTGAATGGATCAGAGACTTCAAAATCAAACTTGGATACGACTGGAAACCTGCTCAATATGCAAAGTGTTGCGTGTTTGGCCATCACACTGACAAATGCCCGGACCAGGTTAGGGGCCAGGATATTCTGGTTGGGGAGAAGAGGTCCAAACGCCAGAGTAGAAGCCGATAACATATTCCTCTTCCCAAGCCTAGGTGGAAACCAGTGCATATAATTGGGCCTGATGGCACATCAAATGGTAACATTGCTATCGAAGTCGATAGGATGGAAGAGAAGGCTGCCCCAATGGATGAAGAAACAAATCCAATCTGAGATTCTGAGGTAGGGAATTGGGAATCTGCCCCCAAAACTAGGAAGGCTAAAGAGAATACTGTGGTTAGGCCTGAAATAGTCAACATCCCAAACCAGTTCGCTATCCTCCGCGCAGTGGCGGATGAGGAGCCTGAGGCAGTGTCTTTAGTGGAGGATCCATCTTCAAATATCCAGGCCAAAACATTGAGTGGAGTTTGTGTCTTGGATCGAAACTCTTCTGAGTAGAACATTTGTATTAGTCTTGTAGGTATTTTTTGACTTGAAAAGCAAAGGTCTCTAGCACACTTGGTCAAAAAAAGCGATGGGAGAGGTCCGCATTCAGGCCAAATTGGATAGAGTTATGGTCAATCAGCATTGGCTTGATATGTTTGATACAGCTGAAGCGGACTTCAAGCCTACACGTATTTCTGACCACCTTCTTATTCTAGTTTCTCTTGCAAAGTTTGCTCCTAGGAGGTCTTCTCCTTTTAAGTTTTTCAACTTCTAGACTGAGCACCCCAATTTCTTGAGCGTTGCGAATGAGGTTTGGCAGATGTATTTTTCAGGAATCCTATGTTTGTCCTGGTTATGAATTGAAGGCGTTAAAGATTAGGCTGATAGCCTGGAGAAAGGAACATTTTGGAAACCTTAATCAAAGAATTCTTGTGGCCAAAGTAGACCTGAGTCTATTCAAAACGAACTTCATGACACCCCCTTTGATCATGCCCTAGCCTTGTTAGAAAAAGAGAAAGTAGCAGCCTTCTCTCAGCTGTGTATATACGAAGAAGCCTCGGTTAAACAAAGATCTAGGATTTCTTGGCTTGGCCTGGGTGATTCTAATACGGCCATTTTCCATAGAAGCATGTTATGGAGAAGGCCCTTCAACATCACATCCATTTTTTATGAGAAGAGGATCAGATCAGAGCTACTATGGTGAATTTTTTATCGAACCTTTTGGGTTCTGAGGATTCGGGCGTGCCTGAGGTGGATGACATCCCTTTCTCTTCAATCTTAGATGATCATCAACAAACTGATTTGGAAAAAGAAGTGTTGGTTGAAGAGATCAAACTTGCTCTATTCTCTATGAAGGATGACAAGAGCCCCGGTCCTAATGGGTATTCTGTGCTTTTCTTCAAGATATGTTGGAATATAGTGGGTGCAGACTTCACCAAGGCTGTGACGAATTTCTTTCACACGGGAAAGCTACTTTCTGAAGTTAACCTCACCCTTCTTTCTTACTCTCATTCCTAAAAGCTCGAGACCTAACCATTTTGGAGACTTCAAACCCATTTCATTATGCAATGTCATTTATAAATGCATATCCAAGGTTATTGCAGGTCGCATTCATAGTGTCTTGGCCTCGCTGGTTAGTTGCAATCAATCGGCCTTCATTCCAGAGAGGAATATTATCGATAATATTTTGCTTGGCCTCACTGATTCGTTGGAACTTGGAATCAATTGGCCTTCATTCCAGGGAGGAATATTATCGATAATATTTTGCTTGTCGACGAGCTGATTAGAAATTACCACAAGGATAGAGGGGTGGCCAAATGTGCTATCAAATTTGACTTGAAGAGTAGTAATTTCTTGCCTCAATTGATACACCCTAGCAATGTTCTGACGTTGGGATTCATAGGAATAAGTTCTAGTAACTTTATCATATACCTCTTTCGCTGTCCGAAAGAACAAAAAACCTCTACTAGGATGTGATTGCATGAAATTGAGTAACCATGACATCACCGTAAGGTTTTCTTGTTCACATTTATCATATAGCATGTCTTCCATAGAAGGTTCTTTCACCCTGCTATTCAAGTAACCAAGCTTTCCTCTTTCACCGAAGTGCATCTTCACGGATTGGGACCATTCCAAAAAAATTAGTGTCATCCAACTTTACAATTGTGATATGAATACTCCGATTATCGCCATAGTTGCTTATGATAGGTGTAAGCACCCCATTTTTGCACCCTCTATCCCTCTTTCCGCTTCTTCATAGGCTCCAATGTTCACCCAAAGCCCAAGCCCATTTGGCCAAACTTATACCCAAATAACCCAATCAAATCCAATTACCAAATTTCATTACCCCAAACCTAAGTAGTCAAGCCCAATTACCCAATTGCCTAAGCCAAAACCTATTTACCATAGCCCAAGCCCAAATGTCATAGTCAAAGTCCAATAATCATAACACATGACCCATCTACTAATAACCCATGATCCATAAGATCTAGTCCACATATCCATATCCACCTAATCTATATCCTACAACTCATGCCCATATAACTCATAGTCCACTCAACCCATCAACTCTCTTACACCTCTTACAATTCTCTTACACCACTTACAACACTCAACTCATCAACTCTCTTATACCCCTTACAACACTCAACCCATCAACTCTCTTACACTCCTTACAACACTCAACCTATCAACTCACCTTATAACACTCAAATCTTTACCCACTAACTCCTTTTATCCGCTATGTAAAAGACACAACTCAACCTCTTAGTTTTCCTATAAATATCAATCCCTTATCCCCTTAGATCCATCTCTCATGACCCCTAAAAGGTTGTCACCTACTTGTGTTTCTCTTGAGTTTGAAGAAGTGAGTAGAAACTAAGGTTTAGAGTTTGGAAAGAATTCTAAGACTAAAAACTTAGAGTTCTTCACTAACTCTCCTCCTTTGTGGACTCTAAACAAAACTCTACCTCTTGGAGCATTGAAGAAGAATTCTTGGAGGAGTAGGCACTCCTTCTTTCATCACTTTCTCTTCTTTTTTTTATCTCATTTTTATTTAGTTCTCTCTTCTTGGTCTCTCATTTATCAAGTATAGTTGGACCTCTCTACACCAATCTAATAGTGTAGAGGGATCTCATATCAAAAACAAGGAGATGTTCTTTTTTTTCTTTTCCTTTTCATGTACATACTTTTTTTTCTTTCTTTTTATGTACCCACAAGTGTGGATATGGGAAGGCCCATAGAGAGTGGAAGCTAAAGCTATACCTCTCTTTTCATTTTATTTTTTTTTTTGGGATTCTAGTCTTCTTTTTAGAATTCTTTGTAAAAGCTCATCCCCTCTCTAACATTCATTAGAGTGACATTACATCGTTTATAATGGTGTAAATTAACCACCTTAAAAGGGAGAGGATGAGTTTTCAATTTCTCTACTTGTCTCTTTTTTTCTTTTCTTCTTATTCTTCATGTTTTAGTTTGAGTGGGTAAAAGACGGTTTAAGGACTTAAAAGAAGATGTTGTCCAAAATGCCTCATGCTAAAACAATTGTATTTGATTTATCTTCGACATCAATCTAACAAAATAGGTGTTGGCAATAGACCATCTACTATTCATAATGCAAATATCCCTCTCTATGTCCTAAATACAATATTTTAGCATAACCTCTCCTTGAAATCCTTTTGGGTTAAATTTGAATTTAGTTAAGTTTGCCAAAACCTTATCTATATGAAAATCCAAAAACATGATAAAAGCTCAAAATACCAAAAACATTCAAATATAACCAAAATATCAAAAACATTCAAATATCCCCAAAAATCCCAAAAAAATATAAAAAATACAAAAGACCAAAAAGAGACTTGTAGGACCTCCTTAGCTTTGGTTAGCTCACCTAACCATGGTTAAATCATCTCTAACCGTGGTTAAAATTTAACACTTGTGCACTTGAGCTCCCCGATCAATCAACCCTAGCCCCCGGGCTAACTCCTAAGCCACCCTTATGCACACACACACACCCCCTAGCCTTGGCACGGGCCCATATGTCAGAACTACGCTCGATCTGATCTCACCTTATGAGTACGTAGGCAACCCTATCCGGGTTCGATCCTAGACATCTAGCTTTCTATATTTCTTGGATTAGCATTCTCTTAAATACTCTGGACATTTTAATTAATATTGAGATTAAACTTTGGTTTAAATTTAAGAAGTAGGTAACCGTTTTAAAACGGGGTCCTGGGGTGCCTAACACCTTTCCAGGGGTTTAATCGAACCACTTACCCTATCTCTGATAGACCTTTTGCCTTATCCAAACAAGCAAATACCCGAGACCTATCCCTAAGAATGAATAGGTGGCGACTCTCAGACAAACCCAGTGGGTAAAAATCCATGCTCACAATAGGCATCAAACTTGGATTCCCAAATACCCTAAAAATAGCTTCAGAACCCCCTGTAGTCGACATTGGTGATAATATCCTTTAGCAAGTTGTTGAATCTCCACAGATTCCCTAAATCTCAAAGTTCCAATATTCGAAGCCCCAAAAAAAGAAAAAAAAATTAAAGAGTAAGAAAAACCATCCCCCCCCCAACTTGAATTCTTCTTGGAACTTCCCAAAACAAGTTTCAAAAATTCTGAAATATTTAAACTCATCAATCAATACTGATCTGGCAAACATAGCCCAGACAAATCGCACCAATTAGATTTTAAACTTTTGAATTTTTCCTCATAAAACACATCTGGTGAGGTAAAACCCTATAATCATCATCCAAAAATTTCAAAACCAAAATTTAGAATTTACATACCGTTCACAAATCCAGATTTTTCAAAGGGGGGCTGTCTTCCTCCTTTTTGTGGTTGGTGACATACTCCTTTAATGCTCGCGATTATATAGAACTACTTTGATACCAAGTTGGAAATGAAAACCTAGAGAAGAGAGAGAAATGAGAAGAAAAAGAGAAAGAGAGAAGATAGGAGAAAAGATTAGGAGCTGATTCTCCTTTCTTATTATTTATACTACTTATGAAAGAAGATTACAATAATGCCCTTACTAACATGATATGATGTATCTACCCTCATAATAATTATATATTTCAACACTTTATACCAGCATGAGCCTGAGCTATTTTGGGCCATCCAAAAAATCCAAAAATAAATCAAATACAAAATAGTAAGCTAGATTCATGTTGAAACTACATGTAGCTTAACATCTCACGGGACACATAGTCAACCGTGATTGAGTTCAACTGCCCTAGGTAAAAACTTTAGGTTAGTTTCATTTATTTTATTTCTTGCCATTTCTTATTTCTTGCCATTTTAGGCAGTATTATTTCCATTTTAGCAATTTTTCATCTTTGTTGGCATAATTTATATTAAGCCTAAGGTGAATGATGCTTAGAATTTGCCTATTAACATGTTGCCAAGTTGACTTATCTCTTGATTAGCGTGATAAATTTTTACCATGACATGATAATAGAATGTCCTTACTTAGGAGTGTTAAGAAGATTTCCAATTTAGTCTAAAGTGGATTTAAGGAGTAGGTAACCACTTTAAGTGGGTATCTAAGGGTACCTAACACCTTCCCTTAGTACAACCGAGTCTCTTACTCAGATTTCTATGTTGGCGACTCTCAAATTTGGCGATTTTATACTATTTCGGATTAGGGTTCCTCGACTTGGAATGGCGTAAAATTCGTGTCTCACAAAGGCATTGCTTAGATGAGGCCTATGTGACCAAAACTAACTTTATTCATAAAAAACTTAAAAATTTGTGATACTCATATTATTAAAAATAAAGATTAAAGAATAAAAATAAAGCATATATAATCCTGAATTGAAAAAAATAACGAGCACAAATTTGGAGAAATGGGGAGAGAGAGCCAAATGCAAAACCCCAAGACAAAAGTTGTTAACTAGATGTTTTATTAAGAATATATAGATATATTATTTATGTTTTGTAAATAATATCTAAGATTATACGGGTCTTTGTCACTAGTGCTTTAATGCCTGGGAGATGGGGACTCGGCACCACTTGCCAATATCGTCTTAACAAGTGCCCGCCTAGACCATAGTCAGTCGATAACTCGATATAGGTCAGCTAGGCGAGGCAGTGATGTAGGCATTTCCATTTTTATTTTGATTGGTAATAAACGACGTAGGCATTTCCTTGGCGATATTTTGACTTCACTGTAACAATCTTTAAATGGTGTGCAATCCTATTGAGATTTAGACCAAGTCTAGCTTATTTGAATCTTGAAGAGGGATGTGCAACCCTGCTGAGACTCAAACCTAAACCCAAATCTAAAGCCTCCATATCCTGCGCCATAGACTTTATCCACCTCAGTGTCGAATGTCACCATATAAGTCTTAACTTCCTCACTTGAAGTCCTGAACTACGTAGGACGGGTCTAGGAATTCAAGAACACGTGTGGATGGGTTGAGACTTCAGACAGGTTTTAGGAGGGGGTCCTAGGGTTTGAATAGGGGTTCCAACTAGCTGGTTTTAGATATTGGGTAGCAGTATTTAGGAATAGGAGCTTCATGCTTTAGTCCTTTTTTCCTTCTATTTGGTGTCGGGTCTGAGGCAGGCGGGTAGGGTCCTAGAGCCCATCCGAGAAAGCGGAAGCTGAGCTAGAAGGAAAATGGAAGGAAGTCCTCTCTAATAAGACGTCCCCGAAGCAAAGGAAAATAGGGCTTATTTTGTGCTGTCAAATGGGGAATACGTATGAGGGCTAGAACAGTAATAAGAACTTGACAGAAAGTGAAAATAGAACTTTACTACTCTAGATCTGAAACATAATCTCAATACAAATTAAATTTTAGAAGTAGAAAATTATGAATAATAAACTAGGGTTTATGAAATAGAAAAAGAAGATTATAGATTAGAGAGTGTCTCTCTCGAATCTCTTTGTATTTATAATAACCCTAATAGAAAAGTTACAAGTATACCCCTGAGGGTTGCAACACATCTACAAAATAAATCATATCTCAACACTCCCCCTCAAGCTGAGCATAGATATTCAATATGCTCAGTTTGTTAAGAACACCTTTTAAGCTAGCCTTACTAATCCCCTCTGTGAGTACATCAGCTAGTTGATTTCCCGTTGTAACAAATAACAAGCAAAGATTTACTGAAGCAACTTGTTCTCAAATAAAGTGTTTGTCAATTTCAATATGTTTCGTCCGATCATGCTAAATGAGATTCTGGGCAATATTGATGATCGCCTTGTTATCACAAAACAACTTCATAGGAACATCCACCTCCATCCCCATCGTAGTAAAATCTTCAGCCATAATAATTTTGCTACCCCATGAGCCATTACCCTATATTCTGTTTCAGCACTTAACTTAGTCAATACACTTTGTTCCTTGCTTCTCCAAGTGATGAGGTTACCACCAAGAAATGTATAATACTCTGTGGTAGACCTCCTATCATCTATACTTCCAGCCCAATCAGCATGAGTGTAAGCTTCTAGTCGAAAATGACCATGGTTAGCAAATAGAAGGCCCTTCCCTAGAGTAGCCTTCAAATTTTTAAAATTTCTCTCCACTACCTCATAATGAGCAATCTGAGGTTCATACATGAATTAACTGACTACACTAACTGTATATGTCATGTCAGGTCTACTGAGAGAGATAAATGAGATGACCAACCAGTCTTTGGTACATCTCTTTGTCTTCTAGTAATGGGCTCTCACTCGCTCAACTTATGATTTTGCTCAATAGGAATGTCTGTTGGCCGAGAACCTAACTTCTCTGTATCCTTAAGTAAGTCTAAGGTATACTTCTGTTGCGATATGAAGATGCTTTCTTTGATCAAGCTACCTCAATACTCAAAAAGTACTCCAAACTACCCAAATCCTTGATCTCAAATTTTGTAGCTAGGAATTTCTTTAGGTTTTGGATCTCTGAAGAGTCATTTACAGTCACCACAATATCGTCAACGTAGGCAATCAATGTTGTAACTAACTATCCTTTTCTCCTAACAAAGAATGTGATCAGCATTTCTCTGTGAGTAACCCATCCTCTTCACGGTTTGGGTGAACCTCTCAAACCAAGCTTCGAGGAACTATTTCAGTCCATAGATAGATTTCTTCAGCTTGCAGACTCTTCCATCACTATTAGAAAGCTTGAATCCTAGAGGAGGAGACATACACTTCTTCTTGTAGATCGCTATGGAGGCACATATTTTTTTTACATCTAACTGAAGTAGGGGCCACAAGTGATTTGTAACTAAAGACAAGAGCACTCATATAGAGTTCATTTTTGCAACTGGTGCAAATGTCTCCTTATAGTCTATTTCGTATGTTTGTGTATACCCCTTAGCTACC
This sequence comes from Tetracentron sinense, assembly GCA_015143295.1. Lineage (NCBI taxonomy): Eukaryota > Viridiplantae > Streptophyta > Magnoliopsida > Trochodendrales > Trochodendraceae > Tetracentron > Tetracentron sinense. Next base: position 57,634,804 of record CM026554.1, on the reverse strand, counting down.
AGTCTTGCCTTGTGCCTCTCAATTGATCCATTTGTCTTATGTTTCACGGTGAACACCCATTTACAACCTACTGTTCTTTTTCCCTTGGATAACTCAATCATTTCTCATGTACCATTCTGGTCCAGAGCTCTCATTTCTTCCATCATAGCATCACGCCACTTAGGATGAGATGCAGCCTCCTGAAAACTGGAAGGTAAAGACACAAAAGAAACAGAGGACAAGAAAGTCAAATAGGAGAGTGACAGAGATGCATACGAGATAAAATGTAAGATCGGATGAATCGTACACTGGCATTTCCCTTTGCATATGGCAACGAGACCAGTATCATTATCAATATTAAGAACAAAAATGGGAATCACATAAGACAATTAAGCAATGTTACCTGGTTCAGAGGAGTCAGAGTTGGGAGATGGTCGTAGCACAGTGGTCCCCTCCTTTTCACATCTGGTATATATCTGTAGGTCCTTCTTAGCAGTAGTCTCAGTAGGAGCAACATAATGGATACCATCAGGGACCAACGCCGGAAGTGGAACTGAAGGCAAACTCTCTTCCAACAATACACTATGCTCCCCCTGAAGAGAGGTAGAAGAACGAGGAAAAAATGGAACACTCAAAAAAGTGACTTCCATGGTAACAAACAATTTTTTCCGACACAGGATCAAATCACCTTTATCCCTATTGTGTAGAGGAATACCCCAAGAGGATACCATGAATGGATTTTAGATCCAATTTGGTTTTATGAGGACCCAAAAATGACACGAGGGATAATAAACAGAGGTTGGTCTAGATAGAGTGGTTGATAAGGAGACTTCAACTGCAAGACCCGAGATGGCATGCGATTAATCAAATATGCAGATGTGTGCAATGGTTCGGCCTAAAACTTCTTTGGGATATTCATTCTGGTCAGTAAGCTTCGAGCTACTTCCAAAAGGTAACGGTTCTTACACTCAGCCACCCCGTTTTGTTGAGGGTATAAGGGCACATGCTTTGATGAATCATCTCGTGCTCTGCCAAATGTTGTCTTAAATCACCCTCAAGGTATTCTTTCGCGTTAACGGAGCACAAATTTTTAATTTGCTTCTCAAATTGAGTGAACGCCGTCTTGTGAAACGATCAGGTCCGGGACTTCAGTACAAGACTTCATCAAGTAAATCCAAGTATGACGGGAGAAATTATCCACAAAAGAAATGAAATATCGATAGTCATGCACAGACAAAGTAGGGTCAGGGCCCAAACATCAGAATGAATCAACTGAAAAGACGACACACTTTTATTCATATTTAGAGAGAAAGTAAATCTACAATGTTAGGAGAATTCACACACTTCACAATGTAGACTATGACCAGAAACAAATTTAAACATGTCCGGAAAGACCAACTTTAAGGACTTAAAAAGACAAATGACCTAGAAGATTGTACCACAATCTAATTTGGGCATCACTATTACTATTCTTAGGACTACTACTAATCTATAATGCTAAAGGAGAGTCATCCACGTCCAGGAGGTAGAGGTCATCTGTCTCACGACCATTCTCAATCGTTTTCCTCGTCACGAAGTCTTGAAACATACAATGAGTAGGAAAAAAGGTCACATAACAGTTAAAACTTTTGGTCAGACTACTAATGGATAATAAATTTGTTGATAAATTTGTAACATGAAGAACAAATGAAAGAGATAGGGCATTAGTAAGTTTGACATCACCATTTCCAGAGATGGAGGAAAGAGATTACCAGCAACCCTGACTTTATCTCTTCCAGGCAAGAGACTATATGAAGAAAACACAGTTGATAGAGTAGTCATATGATCTAACGCACCTGAATCAATGATCCAAGTCGGGCTTGACTGGGAATGAAAAACGAAATTAGCAGAAGCGTGAGTACCTAATTGAGCAAAGGAAGTAGAGGCAGAAGAACCTTCCATCTAACTCAAAAGGCATCGAAGACGATCAATATCTGCATTAGAGAAGCTCTCGAAGGAAGATGGTCCAGTGAGAAAAGCCAATGCGATTGAGGTACCCAAGGTAAGGGGCATGAAAGTTGCAGTGTTACCACATGGGGTGTCCATTTGCTGTCTAGGACGAGAAAACTTTGTTGGCCGACCAATGAGATCCCAACAAGTTTCCCGAGTATGTCTAATCTTCCCACAATGCTCACACTTCAACTTATCTTTGTCATCGGGAGGCTTATTATTCTGAGGAGAGTATTTCCCACCTCAAGGAGCACTAGAAGATGCAGCAAGGGCAAGATGATCACTGGTCAGAGTAGGTACCATTGCCTTTTTCCTGTTTTCCTCACCTTGGACTAAGGAATAAACTTAGTCCAAAGAAGGAAGCTCGTCTTTCCCTAAAATCTGAACCCGGATAACTTCAAATTCCGGATTCAAGCCCGCCAAAAAGTCAAAAATTTTGTTCATTTCCACTTGTTTACTCTGCCGATCTCTATCTTTATCAGTCTCCCACTGGATGACCTGAAAATTGTCCAACTCTTCCCAAAAACCCTTAAGAGTTGAGTAATAGGTAGATAGACTCTTCTCCCCTTGTCGAAGAGTAGCTATCTCTTGCCTCAACTGGTACACTCTGGCAATGTCCGAAGAAACAAGAAGTCTCTACTAACTAATGGTTGCATGAAATGTAGTAATTATAACATAACAATAAGGTTCTCTTGCTCCCACTTGTCATATGTCTCAGTTTTTCTAGCCGGTTTTTCACTCGATCTGTCAAGTACCCTAACTTTCCTCTCCCGCCGATATACATCTTAGCGGACTGAGACCAATCAAGAAAGTTGGTGTCATCCAACTTTATGGTTGTGATTAGCAAACCAGGATTATCACCATAGCTACTAGTGACGGACAGAGTGATCTTAATGCTTGGACCCTTCAATGTAGCATCGGAAATTCCTTCAGACATACCATCATTGGCCATTTTTTTCAGTGTTTCTTTGTTTCCAATCAACTCAAATCAGAAGAAAAAAAAATATTTGATTTGCAAAAAAAACAACCCCAATAATTCCAATACTTCAAAAGGAAACACCTCTTCCACAAAAAAGGACCAATCAGGTCAATAACAACTTTTTTAGTACAAAAACAGCAATAATAAATACTGCCAACACCTCTTAAAGAAGTTAAATATGATTTTTTTTTCACAAAAACAGCTTACTGAACAACTTTAGGGTTCCCGGAATCATACCATTTCAGCAAACAAACTCCAAACAACTATTGTTTTGTTAAAACCAATGAATCCACGCATTTATAACTCTAGATCTAATGATTCATAGTAGATCTAAATGTCCATCAACAACCCCAAAAATCTTTTAAACTCGAATGATGTAAATCTGATTATATTTCATAAAATCATTCAAGAGCATGAAACATCAACTTAGATACTCCAAAAACTTAGAATAAAATCAACTCGAACTCCAAAAAATATTAAGCCATACCAGATTCAAGCGGCATTATTCACGCAACACTAGTCACAAGGCACTATTCACACAACACTATTCATGCAGCACTATTCATGTCATTAAAAAAATGCAGGCCTTGATTTCTTGCTCTGATACCAAGTAGAAAATTAGGAATAGTAAACTAGGGTTTATGAAAGATACAAATTGGAGTCAGCAACAGAAATCTTGTTCTGTAACATAAACCATTTCCTACTAACTTCGTCTGCATCGCTGGTATTACCCTCATCCTTCTAAAGCCTTCAACTTGCACCAACATTATTGTTTACTTCCATCCATAAAATTGAAATTTTGTATACCATATATGTAATTGCAATGGTAAGAGAGACCAATTTGATCTATCACATGATGATGATCAAGTGCCGGCATATAGAGGGATTTTGCTAAAACTGAGAAATTTGAATGGCCCATTCAATGATTGGTGGAGTGTTGCCAAAAAAAAAATTGTGACATCTTATCCTAGATGAGAAATCTAGATGTTGCCACATAGGAACAATGTTAATAGAGTTGAAAAGGCCATTATAAATCCCTACACAAGATGTCAGATTCACTTGGTTGACTAATCAACATTATCTCACAAATGAATTGTTCGAGAAGGTCTTAACTAAAAAGAAATTATCATTACCTCAAAATGAAAAAGAAGATTCATGGTAGGATAGCCATACCAAGTCTCTTGAACAGGCTTTTATGTTAGCAGCTTCTATTGACCTCATTGCAAGATGCCAAGAACTACCATAGATGAGGGTTCAAGTGCCTATATATGTCTGATAGAAAACATAAATGTAAAGCCCTACAAAGTAATTTATCAAAGGAAGGAACCCTTTCTAACAGATTAAATCTGAGTCTTGTGCGCCTAAATGGCTTACATGTATATATCTATCATGTCTTATGTTCAGGCTAAGGTCATGGAAGACTGTCCTACCAGATATAATAGAGAAGAGGTTGACTTATAACACTATCGACACAATTGCAAATGCATCTCATGGGCAGGAAACCTGAACTGCCTAAACCAGAAATAGTATTTTTCAGTCTTTTGAATCATACAAGTTTTTCTTGCGACAACTTCACGTGTCATAGTAGAGATTCACTGTCACCCTCTTCATATGATTGAACAAGGACTTGAAACGACTTCCAACCATCCATTCAAAATTCTTCACTCATGATGTTCACCCTCGATATACATCAAATCCTGGTTTAGCAACACAGTGGCAATCATTCCAAGTTGAAGAATTCCAAGGCACATACAGTTTTCACCATATCAAGATAAATGTCCATATGGATGCATAGTTACTACTGTGGGATTTTATCTCAAGAATGCCATTCAATGCCAATTATTCCAAGCTCAAGAATTCCAAGGCGCATACACCTTTTGCCACATCAAGATAAATGTCCATATTGTCCGGTGCTTTGATCCTCAAAATCTTTTATAAGGTACGGAGAGGTGTATTAGCTATCTAAGAAATTGATTTTTAGTTCAGATTTGCATTTGCCTCATACCTGTATTGACTTCCCTGTTACAGATTTCCCTAAACTCTAAACTCCAGAATTAAGTTCCGAGACATACGGGTTTGAGTTTTCAACGCGCATGAAAGTTCAGGTCACCATCAAAATGTCATAGGGAGAAACAAAACAAATAAAACTCTGCGGACATGGTATGATACACTGATGTCCATAAACAAGTCAAAAATTCAACGAAGGAGCGAGCCAATTGGCTGGCTTATTATCATCTATACAAAACTAGGAATAAAGTACACAAGGGCGTCCACAAAACAATCAAACAGCGAATAAGCACAGGCAGGAGGCATTGGTGAGAGCATACCTTGCATCTGGTGGGTTTAATGATTTCTCAGGAGGGCGAGGCCAAACTTGCGGCAGGCCCACGTCTTTGTGCGTGGTATAGAGCCTTTGGAAATAGCTGGATGAGCAAGCTACCTGAATGGCGTTATTGTGCAAATCGTGATGCTTGGAGGCTGCATCTCGGCCTACGGAATGGCAATGGACGTAGAAGTGGTCGGAACCCCCCGAAGCATTCCAGAATTTGAAGTCGCGGCTGATCCTAGTCGTGTATTGGGCAACAAATTCTGCAATGGATGCCTCTGAATGCACCCGAGGGTCATTGCGTAGGGCGTTGATGGAAAAGGGCATGAAAAAGAAATGGGCCTCTTCTGGATGGAATGTAATCATGGAACTCCGAAGAAGAGCAATTTTAAACATGTGCTCGCTGAAGTAATTTCCCAGCTTTGGATGGAAGGGGTCGGAATAAGGACGGAAAATGCGGGCGAAGCGAGCAGAGGAGAAGTCTTCAATATAAACATCGGGATAAACGAAGATCTTAAAGCTGTGGAGCATTTCCTCAAAATCACGATTGAAAAGTTCCCAGTTGTGGTAAGATCCTGATTTCTGCACATGCCTGCTGCCCTTCTTTGTCTTAGTTGTTGGTCTCGGATTTGTTCGTGTTGCTGCAGCATTGACTTTTGATCGTGTTGATTCCAGCAAAGAAGAAGCCTGCAGAGGCTTGCTTCCAACAAATTCAAGTTCGAACGTTGGAGTTTTCGGCGTCGAGATATTGTAGTGGGAGACCGCGGACCATGATGACACCACCACGGCCACTAGCAGCAGCAGCACAACAATTAAACGCCGTTGTTGCATACTGCAACTGCGTAGGAAATTTAATTTTGGCTTTCTCCTGTAGAGAGAGGAGCGTACAACTTCTTCTGCCATTTTTGTCGCTCTGTAACATGTACTCACCGGTTCCCGGTGGTGGACAGTACTCAGTAGGTGGGGGAGGGGAGGAAAAATACCATAGAGCCGACGGATAGAAGTGGGAAAGGATTCCATTTATTTGAGCTATGTTTTCAGTAATTTGTAAATACCGATTTGTCTTTTTTGTTTTGTATTATACCCTTGTAAACACCCCATTTTTACATCCTAAAACCCCATTTATTAAACCCCATTTATTAATCTTCTTTACTATTATAATGCGAGAGGCAGGCAGGCATAGCCTGATTATTCCAAAATTCCCAAACTACCCTCTATAAAACGAAACTCTTTGATTTAATGTTTTACTTTAATTCCCAAACTACTCCTTGCTCATCTATTTATTTAAAGAACAGAATCACAGCCAAGCGGGTTAACATGTGTCCCTTTTAACTCCTATTAACTATGGTTAACTCTTTGCCCCTGCTCTCACATGCATCGCACGTGCCACCCGCTAGTTTTATTTTATTTTATTTTATTTTGTTTTGTTTTGCGAGCGCCTGAGTGAAAGAGAGAGAAAAGCCCATTTCTTATTATCTTAAATCCTATCCTTAGTCCATGTTCAAAGCTCAAAGCTTAAAATCCATTATTCAAGCTCATCTATCCATTTGCAAAGACCCAAGCCCAATTTTTCATAAAGACCCTAAACTCACTGAAGCCTGTGACCCGCGACCCATTTCCACATCCGCATTCTATTAAAACCCAGGAGAAGGGTTTAAAGCCCTAATCATTTTCAGTGAAGTGGGAAACTAGCCGCCTCTCCTCTTTTCCCTTCTTTAACTCATCTCTCAGTTCTCCCTTACCCTCACTTGCGGCAACACAACTAGGACCTCCATTGCCAGCATCGTAGAGCTCCAGCGAGCTTCATCAGTAGTAGCACTTCGCTAGCAGTTGTGGAGATCACCCTCTCTCTCCCCTTCCATTCTCTTTGATCGCCGGCGACAACAACATCTATAGCTCCACCGTAGTAGCTCCATCATTGGTTTCTTCCCCAAGATCTTCTTCGACCAGCAGCAATTCCGGTGAGTTTCACAATTCCAGCGGCAATCAAGCACCATCTCTCCCTCTGTTTCTTCCACGCCGGCAGCTCTAGCGCACCAACTCTCTTTATCTCCCATGGATCTGGCCAGCACTACCTGTCTTCACCAGCCCCAGTTCCAACACTTTCGACAGCAAATCCATCCCTACCAGCCATCGTCACCGATGGCAACTCAGTCCGGGGTCTTCATCTCCATCTCTATCTCCGATCATTTTCGATTTCACCAAGTCTGTTTTCTCCTTTTTCTTTCTCAAACCCCTTCTCAGTCCAATTCTCTTCTCTGGATTTAGATCTCTAGATCTAGATCTAGACCCTATAATCTCCCATTGTTATTATCATTATTTGGTTTTGTTTTGTTTTGTCATTATTATTTAGTTTCTAGATCTGTAGAGATCTCAGCTCGGTTTGTGCTTCTGTCATCTTTCCCGGTAAGCCAAGCCACTGTCTCCGAATTCTCAGGTAATTTATCTCTCCCTTCATCGAGCTCTAGTTGTTTTCATAAGTCTGAATTTCTAGATCTAAACATCTAAGATCTAGAAATTCAGATCTAGATTTCTATCTTTGCTTGTTGTAAGCACCCCATTTTTGCACCCCCTATCCCTCTTCCCGCTTCTTGAAATGCTCCAATGTTCACGCAAAGCCCAAGCCCATTTAGTCAAACTTATACTCAAATAACACAATCAAGTCCAATTACCAAATTTCATTACCCCAAACCCAAGTAGTCAAGCACAATTACCCAATTGCCTAAGCCAAAGCCTATTTACCATAGCCCAAGCCCAAATGTCATAGTCAAAGTCCAATAACCATAACTCATGACTCATCTACTAATAACTCATGATCCATAAGATCTAGTCCACATATCCATATCCACCTAACCTATATCCTACAACTCATGCCCATATAACTCATAGTTCACTCAACTCATCAACTTTCTTACACTTCTTACAACTCTCTTACACCTCTTACAACATTCAACCTATCAACTATCTTATACCCCTTACAACACTCAACTCATCAACTTTCTTACACTCCTTACAATACTCAACCTATCAACTCACCTTACAACACTCAACTCTTTACCCACTAACTCCTTTTATCCATCATGTAAAAGACACAACCCAACCTCTTAGTTTTCCTATAAATATCAATCTCTTAGCTACTTAGATTCATCCCTCATAACCCCTAGAAGGTTCTCACCCACTTATGTTTCTCTTGAGTTTGAAGAAGTGAGAAGAAACTAAGGTTTAGAGTTTGGAAAGAATTCTAAGACTAAAAACTTAGAGTTCTCCACTAACTCTCCTCCTTTGTGGACTCAAAACAAAACTCTACCTCTTGAAGCATTGAAGAAGAATTCTTGGAGTAGTAAGCACTCCTTCTTTCATCATCTTCTCTTCTTTTTTTATCTCATTTTTATTTGGTTCTCTCTTCTTGGTCTCTCATTTCTCAAGCATAGTTGGGTTTCTCTACACCAATCTAATGGTGTAGAGAGATCTCATCTCAAAAGCAAGGAGAGATCCCCATTATCCTTTTTTGTGTACATATTTTTTTTCTCTTTATGTACCCACAAATGTAGATATAGATAGGCCCATAGAGAGTGAAAGCTAAAGTTATACCTCTCTTTTCATTTTGTTTCTTTTTGGGGATTCTAGTCTTTTTCTAGAATTATTTGTGAAAGTCCATCCCCTCTTTAACCTTCAATAGGAAAACATTATATCATTTATAATGGTATAAATGAACTACCTTAAAAGGGAGATGATGAGTTTTCAATTTATCTACTGTCTCTTCTTTTCTTTTCTTTTTATTCTCCATGTTTTATTTTGAATGGGTAAAAGATGATTTAAGAACTTGAAAGAGGATGTTGTCCAAAATGCCTCATGCTATAAAGACAATTGTATTTGAGTCATCAACACAAATCTAACAAAATAGGTGTTGGCAATAGACCATCTACTATTCATAATGCAAATATCACTCTTTATGTCCTAAATACAATATTTTAGCCTAACCTCTCCTTAAAATTCTTTTGGGTTAAATTTGACTTTAGTTAAGTTTGCCAAAACCCTACCTATATGAAAATCCAAAAAAACATGATAAAATCTCAAAATACCAAAAACATTCAAATAAAATATCAAAATACCAAAAATATTCAAAAATCCCCAAAAATATAAAAAATACAAAAAGATACTTGTAGGACCTCCTTAGCTTTGGTTAGCTCACCTAACCATGGTTAAATCTCCTTTAACCGCGGTTAGACCTAATACTTATGCACTTGACCTCCCCGGTCAATCAACCCTGGCCCTCGGGCTAACCCCTAAGTCACCCTTATGCACACACACATACCCCCTAGCCTTAGCACGAGCCTATGTGCCAGAACTACGCTCGGTCTGATCTCACCTTGTGAGTATGTAGGCAACCCTATCCGGGTTCGACCCTAGCTAGCTTTATCTTTTTCTTGGATTAGCGTACTTTAATTACTTAGGCATTTTCATTAATATTGACTTTAATTTGGTTTAAATTTAGGGAGTCGGTAACCATTATAAAATAGGGGTCTTAGGGTACCTAACACCTTCCCCGAAACTTAATCGAACCGCTTACCCTAACTCTAATCGAAATCATTACCCTTAAATCCAATCTCGAGACCTATCCCTAAAAATGAATAGGTGGCGACTCCCAAGTCAAACAACCATTGTGAAAGTGGGTCGGAAAAATCTCATGTTCACAGCTCCAGCGACTCCACTGGAGACTGTCAAGATTCAAGCCGAAACCTAAACTTAAGCCAAATTAATCTCAACATCAATTAAAATGCCTAAGTATTTAACCGATTGCTAATTTTGTATATCTTTTGGGTGTTTCTTGTACAGTGCATTCCATATATAGCATGATAGCGTAATAACCCATCAAACCCATTAGATAGGCTTACTATGCTTACGGCTTCTGGATGATTATCCTCAATGACAGAGGCTTAAAAGTCTTGGAGGTCTACGGAATTACTCATGCTGGGTGATTATCCTCAGGGAATGATTCTGAACGCTCCCACTTACACTAATCATTCATTCTCAAATGAGTCGCATATATGGTGTTAAGTGATCCCTCCATCCTTTAGGAACACCCTACATTACACCAGCATGCATACATATAGAATTGGCTAAGGTATAGTGTACAAGCAGCCCACCTGGAAGGATACTTTAAACCTTAACCTCCTTATACCCTATGCCTGTCCCCCAACCATAGTTGAATATCAGGACACTCTGTCTAGATAAACACTCATCCAGGGGGATATGTACTGAACCTTTTGTTGTGCTTGTAATAAAATACCTCCTACCCTGTTTCCAGACATACATGTGAGGTTCAAATCCTAAGTTGCAATGGGTGAGCCCATTAACCCGCTTCAACTTTGGCCCAGTAGGTGGCTACCAACAACCCAGGTTAGTAGAACGGAGTTCTTTCCGCCTACCTTATCGGGCCACACCTGTCATGTCACACCTTGTTTAAAACAAAAAAAGAAAAAATCAAAAATCCCCTCTCCTGCATGCCATCCCAACTTCCAGACCAAGGGCATTGTCCTTGTGTCAATTAGACTATGTTAGGTCATTTACATGCTTTATATTTTTTCTGCTCTATTATCTATTCCGACTCTTACCTCCCATCTTTTCAAGAGTAGACCTTGAGCTAAACACGTATCTGAAGAGCAAAATCAGTTGATACCTGATCAACCAGTTGAAGTATGAACCCTCAAGATGGCCAAGAGACTGACCCTAACACCCCGACATTACAACCTTAGGTCCCGGATTTTGAGGCAAGATTAGTGGAGAATACTCAGAACATTGAAGATCTGAAAAGCATTGTTCAGGATTTTATGCGAGCAGTGACTCAGGCCTTCTCTTCCTCCAACTTTCAACCGGCCAATTAGCTAAGACCATCACAACCCAATCCACTATCTACTTCCAACCTTATCTCATCACTACCTACCATCAACATTACACCACCACTTGCTCAACCATCACTCACCCTCAACATCCCCCCACCATCAAACCAGCAGTAGCCAGAATTCACCTTCAACATCTCTCCTTCGTCAATCCAACCTCAACCTACTTGTGAGCATGGGATCTTCCTACCCACTTTCACAATTATATGTTTTGACTTGAGTCGCCACCTATTCATTCTTAGGGATAGGTCTCGGGTATTTGTTTGTTTGGATAAGGCAAATGGTCTAATCAGAGTTAAGGTAAGTGGTTCGATTAAGCCCTGAGGAAGGTGTTAGGCACCCCAAGACCCCCGTTTTATAACGGTTACCTACTCCCTAAACTTAAGCCAATTATAATCTCAAAGTTTAATTAGAATGTCCAAAGTTTTTAAGTGAGTGCTAATCCAAGAAAAATAGAAAGCTAGATGGCTAGGGTCGAACCCGAGTTGGGTTGCCTACGTACTCACATGGTGAGATCAGACCGAGCGTAGTTCTGGCACATGAGCCCGTGCCGAGGCTAGGGGTAGTGTGTGTGTGCATAGGGTGGTCAAAGGATCTAGCCTAGAAGGCTATGGTTTAGTTGACCGGGGAGGTCAAGTGCACAAGGGGTAAGTCTAACCGCGGTTAGAGGAGATTTAACTATGGTTAGGTGAGCTAACCAAAGCTAAAGAGATCCTACAAGTCTCTTTTTGGTTTTTTGTATTTTTATATTTTTTTGGGATTTTGGAGATATTTGAATGTTTTTGGTATTTTTGTTATATTTGCATGTTTTTGGTATTTTGATTATATTTGAATGTTTTTTTGTATTTTGAGCTGTTATCATGTTTTTTTGGATTTTCATATAGGTAGGGTTTTGAAAAACTTAGCTAAAGTCACATTTAATCCAAGAGTTTGGCTAAAAGATTATATTTTAAGATATAAAGAGGGATGTGTCTTATGAATGTAAATGGTCTATTGCCAACACCTATTTTGTTGAATTGGTGTTGATAATAGATCAAATATCATTGTCTTTGGTATGAGACATTTTTAAGAATGTCCTCTTTAAGTCCTTAAACTATCATTTATTTTAAGTCCTTAAACCATCACCTACCCATTCAACATAGAACATGAAGGAAAAATAAAGAAATGAAAGAAAATGAAAACTCATCCTCTCCCTTTTAAGGTGGTTCATTTACACCATTATTAATGATGTAATGTTGCTCTAAAGAATGTTAGGGAGGGGATGAGCTTTCACAAAAAATTCTAGAAAGAGGACTAGAATCTCAAAAAAGAAACAAAATGAAAAAGAGAGGTATAACTTTAGCTTTCACTCTCTATGGGCCTACCCATATCCACATTTGTGGGTACATAAAAAAGAAAAAATATGTACAAGAAAAAAAGGAACATCTCTTTGTTTTTGATATGGGGTCCCTCTACACCATTAGATTGATGTAGAGAGGCCCAACTATGCTTGAGAAATGAGAGATCAAGAAGAGAGAACCAAATAAAAAAAAAGATAAAAAAGAAGAGAAGATGAAAGAAGGAGTGCCTACTCCTCCAAGAATTCTCCTTTAATGCTCTAAGGGGTAGGGTTTTAGAATCCACAAAGGAAGAGAGTTAGCAAAGAACTCTAAGCTTTTAATCTTACAATTCTTTTCAAACTCTAAACCTTAGTTTCTTCTCCCTTCTTCAAACTCAAGAGAAATACAAGTGGGTGAGAACCTTCTAGGGGTCTTGAGGGATGGATCTAAGGGGCTAAGGGATTTCTATTTATAGGAAAACTAAGAGGTTGGGTTGTGTCTTTTACATGGGGGATAAAAGGAGCTAGTGGGTAAAGACTTGAGTGTTGTAAGGTGAGTTGATAGATTGAGTGTTGTAAGGAGTGTAAGAGAGTTGGTGGGTTGAGTGAACTATGAGTTATATGAGTATGGGTTGTAGGATATAGGGTGTAAGAGAGGTGTAAGAGAGTTGGTGGGTTGAGTGAACTATGAGTTATATAGGTATGGGTTGATGTAAGAGAGGTGTAAGAGAGTTGGTGGATTGAGTGAACTATGGGTTATATGGGTATGGGTTGTAGGATATAGGGTAGGTGGATATGGATATGTGGATTAGGTCTTATGGATCATGGGTTATTAGTAGATGGGTCATGGGTTATGATTATTGGACTTTGACTATGACATTTGGGCTTGGGCTATGGAAATAGGCTTTGGCTTTGGCAATTGGGTGATTGGGTATTTGGGCTTGACTACTTGGGTTGGGTAATAAAATTAGGTAATTGGGTTTGATTGAGTTGTCTAGGTATAAGTTTGGTCAAATGGGCTTGGGCCTTGGGTATACCTAGGGCTTACTAAGGTTAGGCTAGGGTTACCTAGGGTTTGGGTTTAGGACTACCTAGGGTTAAGCTTAGGGTTAACTAGGGTCTTAACTAGGGTTTAGTCCTATGGTTAAGGGTTTACCTAGGGTTTGGAACTAGGGTTGATCTAGGGTTTGGACCATAGCTAAAATAATTAACCACGGTTAAGGGGGTGTAAAAATAGGGTGTTGACACTACTCATCATATTTCATCACCCATCATAGACCAGTTCGAGGAAGAGGAGGCCAGGGCTGGTGGTGAACCTCATACGGGGTCCGTCCACGTGTCCTCAAGCTCTGCCCAAATCCCAAATGCATACCGGGAGAGAATTGAGAAATTGGAAGAACTGGTGAGGACAACTCAGGGTTCCCCTAAGTCCACCAACTTCAGGGACATGTGCATACATCCTGGGATCCAATTGCTCAAAGACTTCAAGATACCCGACTTTGAGAAGTACAGTGGGAAGGGATGTCCTGAGACACATCTGAGCACTTACCGCGGAGAGTTATTCCAGCTCGAACACGGGAATAAACTGCTGGTACAATTGTTTCAGAAGAGTTTGAAAGGAGCTGCACTACAGTGATTCACCAAGGTGGATCCCAACAGGGTTCAGACATGGGAGGACCTGTGCGAGACTTTTGTTGCCCAATACTCATACAATGTTGACCTGTTTCCCCAAAGGGCATATCCGGAGAGAATGTCCCAAATGGACAATGAAACCTTCATTGAATACTCAGTTCGGTGGAGAGAGATGACTGGAAAAATGAACACCCCTTTACCGAAAGAAGAACTAGTGACAATCTTTCTCCGCACCCTCAAGCACCTGCTCAAGCCCAACAACCCAAGAAGCTCAGCAACCCCAGGGAAAGTTGCTCTCTCACCAGATGAGCTTTAAGCAGAGGAAGAATTGGGCTTTCACTCCAATCTCGTATTCTATGACGGCACTTCTTCAATTTCTGTTGGACAAAAAGCTAATCACTCTAAAGGAGCCCCAACCTCCGCCGACAAATCTTCCGAAGAATTACCGAGCAAACCAACACTGCGGGCATCACCAGATGTCAAGGCATCCTACGGATAGATGCTATGATCTGAAGCATATCGTCCAGGATTTATTGGAAACAGAAAGGATCTGCTTTGCACCAGGGAGTATAGACATCTCGTAGGCTCTTCTCCCCAACCATGCTCCTCCTGCGAACTAAGGCGCTTCAGTCGGAATAGTTCTACCGCCAAACTCTGAACAAACTCTACTTTTTATCATGCCTCTCTTTGTACCTCTTTTCTCGGTACCTTTGTCGGCCATGTTGGCCTATATCAATCCCTACCATCAGTCCAATTCAAACAAGCGGCTAGTGGTCCTTGTTTAGTTTGTTTTAAGGTCAAGTCTATCCCTTTTGTTATTTTAATAAAACTGCTCTTTTAAGTCAAACTCCATTGTATTCTGAGATGCTTAAATTGAGAATTGAACTAGTTCTAAACTAGTTTCTAATGCCCGCAATGGACAACTTGATCATTCAATGGAAAGTTCAACAATTATCAAGACAAATACAGGAACAATGAAGACTTCTCTGAGACATCAAATGTCAAATCAACTAAAACGAGGCGATGCAATGACCATACATGCTTTCGACCAATCGAGAAAAGGATAAGAGACCATCTTTTGATAACCCTCACAATACCTCGCCTACCCATGCTATATATATCCGCTAGTTATACCGTTGAGCCTAAATAGTCTTTCTTTCAAAATCTCACACAAGGGCATCACTTGAATGTTAAAATGACAATTCAAAAGAGGAACAACCAGCAAAAAGCAACCAACAAATGCGGCCTTGTGGTCGAATTACATCTTGACCTGATCCCTATTTGGGTACGTAGGCAGCCTGAAATCAGGTTCAGTCATAACATAGCACATAACACAGCAAATGTTCACAATACAAACTATGCACACAAAAAAAAGTACTTGGTCAGAAGTTGTACCAAAAGACAAAAAATGTAGAAGTTGGTTCCATTTTTGGCAACTAAACAAATGCCATAGGGTGCCCTACCCTTGATAAAACAGAAACTTTGAGTCTTATCTCGTTTTTAACTAAATCACGTTTCATCCTAAAAATTAAGCCCTCCTTGATCTTTGAAAGGACTCGAGCATCAAATGGTCAGAAGCATTCATCTCCACTACCGACAAACAATGATGAGAGAAGAATGAAGAATTATCAAAGAAAAGTGCAAAGCTTGTATACCCAGACCTGGTGAAAACCCGAAGGGACCCTGAGGTAAAAAATGGATAAACTAAAATTTAATTTCATGGGCATAGTAAGGAGTCATCCAACCTGCTATCGCGCAAATACGTAAACTCAGTTCTAGTGAAAACCCATAAGGGCCCAGGGGCAAAAGAAGGAAAAATAAGATGAATACACGCTTTGCAAATATCATTCCCTAGCAAATGCAGATCTACCACAAAGATGATCAAACACAACACAATCATTTACCTAAAGGCAAAGGAACCTAACTAGGTCTCCCAATGCAAGCAATCTCAGACACAGTTAATCCACTGGTCAATTGTCAGTCTACCACCAAACCACCTGTCGGTCAGTCCATCAATCTTTTCAACAAATCTGCCACATCACTTGTCTGTCAAATCGTCAGTTTGTTAACAAGTTGTTTGCGTCATTGACCATTTAAGGTTCACTCCCCATGATAGAGTCAGTTCAAAGTCAACTACTCATTCCCACTAGCACAACAGGAGCAGTGAAACCATGGCGAAGCAAAGTCGGCAAACTATCCTCGATAACACAGATGTTTGAAGATCGGTACATCCCGGGAAGGCCGAGTACATACAATAAAGTTATCTAAGTTGGAGGGTATGTCAAATCCATCAGGCTATATTTGCAGAGAGGTAGAAGATTCGTGCAATGGCTCAGGGCCACGGCTCTCACTCTCATTTTCAATTTCATCCTGCTTCACAAACCTTACTCAACTATCAGTTCAAATTCATCCTCAGCGAGGCAATCGGTCGATTGTCCCCTCTATCGTTGCAACCTACCTCCAGTGAAGCAGTCGGACGGCTGTCTTCACTCTCATCTCTTGCTACCCTGTAAGGCAATCGGGCAGTTGTCTTCAGCGTTGCACCCATTTCTCGGTGAGGCAGTCGGGCGGCTGTCTTTACACTCATCATCTCGCAACCCTGGAAGGCAATCGGGCGGTTGTCTGCAGTGTCGTATCCCATATCTCGGTGAAGCAGTCGAGCGGCTGTCTTTACCCTCATCATCTTGTTACCCTGGAAGGTAATCGGGCAGTTGTCTACAATGTCGCATCCTATCTCCGGTGAAGCAGTCGGGCGGCTGTCTTTACCCCCATCACCTTGCTACCCTAGAAGGCAATGGAGCGGTTGTCTACAGCATCTCATCCTATCTCGGTGAAGCAATCGGGCGGCTAACTTTACCCCTATCATCTTGCTACCCTAGAAGGCAATCAGGCGGTTGTCTATAGTGTCGCATCCTTCGGTGAAGCAGTCGAGCGGATGTCTTTACCCTCACTATCCTTGTTGGACAATCGGACAGTTTTTTGCAACATCATCTTCCCCTTCACTACTAAAGGAGTATGCTGGAACGGTCGTGTAGCCGGATTTCAGTTGCGGCCTTTTGTGAAGCTCATTTCTGCTTGACTAGCTCACTATTAAAGGAGTATACTATCACGGTTATGTGACTGGATGTCAGTTACGATCTCCAGTAATGTTAGTCTTGCACCTATCACCTTTATTTTTGCATTCATCATCTCTTTTCTGCTTGACTAGTTCACTATTAAAGGAGTATATTATCATGGCTGTGTGACCGGATGTCAGTTACAGCCTCCAGTGATGTTAGTCTTGCACTCATCACCTTCATTTTTTCATTCATCATTTCTTTTTTGTTGTACTAGCTCACTATTAAAGGAGTATACTGTCACGGTCGTGTGACCGGATGTCAGTTGCGGCCTCCAGTGACGCTAATCTTGCACCATTCACTGTTTTGCATCCTATCCTAGTGAAATGGTTGTATGATCAACCCTCACCTCTTCTCTGTTAAAGCGGTCGTGTGATCGACCTTCTCTTTTCTTATCCATCATGTACTTACCCTCATCCCCAGCAGCACTTTGAAAATAGGTTATAAACTAATATCCAACGCTTTAACTTCTTATCTTGGCAAACTTAACTTAGGATTAGATTAGCTTATTCTCACTTCTTGTGCTTTTCAAAGTTTCACAGGTTTTTGGTGCAAAATGGTAGTGATTTCAGTCTTTGTCGTTTGCTTGTCCGCACCCTCCGACAAAGAGGGGCAGCTGTAAGCACCCCATTTTTACACCCCCTATCACTCTTCCCACTTCTTCAAATGCTCCAATGTTCACCCAAAACCCAAGCCCATTTGGCCAAACTTATACCCAAATAACCCAATCAAGTCCAATTATCAAATTTCATTACCCCAAACCCAAGTAGTGAAACTCAATTACCCAATTGTCTAAGCCAAAGCTTATTTACCATAGCCCAAGCCCAAATGTCAAAGTCAAAGTCTAATAACCATAACCATGACCCATCTACTAATAACTCATGATCTATAAGATCTAGTCCACATATCCATATCCACCTAACCTATATTCTACAACCCATGCCCATATAACTTATAGTTCACTCAACCCATCAACTTTCTTACACTTCTTACAACTCTCTTACACCCCTTACAACACTCAACTCATCAACTCTCTTACACTCCTTACAACACTCAACCTATCAATTCACCTTACAACACTCAACTCTTTACCCACTACCTCATTTTATCCACCATGTAAAAGACACAATCCAACCTCTTAGTTTTCCTATAAATATCAATCTCTTAGCCCCTTAGATCCATCCCTCATGACTCCTAGAAGGTTCCCACCCACTTATGTTTCTCTTGAATTTGAAGAAGTGAGAAAAAACTAAAGTTTAGAGTTTCGAAAGAATTCTAAGACTAAACGCTTAGAGTTCTTTACTAACTCTCCTCCTTTGTGGACTCTAAACAAAACTCTACCTCTTGGAGCATTGAAGAAGAATTCTTAGAGGAGTAGACACTCATTCTTTTATCATTTTTTTTTATATCATTTCTATTTGATTTTCTCTTCTTGGTCTCTCATTTCTCAAGCATAGTTGAGTCTCTCTACACCAATCTAATGGTGTAGAGAGACCTCATCTCAAAAGCAAGGAGAGATCCACATTCTCCTTTTTTATGTACATATTTTTTTTCTTTATGTACCCACAAATGTGGATATAGATAGGCCCATAGAGAGTGGAAGCTAAAGCTATAACTCTCTTTTCATTTTGTTTCTTTTTGAGGATTCTAGTATTTTTCTAGAATTCTTTGTGAAAGCTCATCCCCTCTCTAACCTTCATTAGGAAGACATTATATCATTTATAATGGTGTAAATGAATCACCTTAAAATGGAGAGGATGAGTTTTCAATTTCTCTACTTGTCTTTTTTTTCATTTTCTTCTTATTCTTCATGTTTTATTTTGAATGAGTAAAAAATGATTTAAGGACTTGAAAGAGGATGTTGTCCAAAATGTCTCATGCTAAGACAATTGTATTTGATTTATCATCAACACAAATCTAACAAAATAGGTCTTGGCAATAGAACATCTACTATTCATAATGTAAATATCTCTCTTTATGTCATAAATGCAATCTTTTAGCCTAACCTCTCCTTGGAATTCTTTTGGGTTAAATTTGACTTTAGTTAAGTTTGCCAAAACCCTACCTATATGAAAATCCAAAAAAACATGATAAAATCTCAAAATGCCAAAAACATTCAAATAAAATACCAAAAACATTCAAATATCCCCAAAAAATATAAAAAATACAAAAAGACCAAAAAGAGACTTGTAGGACCTCCTTAGCTTTGGTTAGCTCACCTAACGATGGTTAAATCCCCTCTAACTACGGTTAGACTTAACACTTGTGCACTTGACCTCCCCGGTCAATCAACCCTAGCCATCGGGCTAACCCCTAATCCACTCTTATGCACACACACCCCCTATCCTTTGCACGGGCCCTTGTGGCAGAACTACGCTCGGTCTGATCTCACCTTGTGAGTACGTAGGCAACCCTATCCGGGTTCGACCCTACCTAGCTTTCTCTTTTTCTTGGATTACCATACTTTAAATACTTAGGCATTTTCATTGATATTGACTTTAATTTGGGTTAAATTTAGGGAGTAGGTAACCATTATAAAATGGGGGTCCTAGGATGCCTAACACCTTTCCGGGACTTAATCGAACCACTTACCCTAACTCTAATCAAGACCGTTACCCTTAAATCCAATCTCGGGACCTATTCCTAAGAATGAATAGGTAGCGACTCCCAAGTCAAACAACCATTGTGAAAGTGGGTCGGAAAAATCCATTGCTCACACTTGCCCCATTTTTCTTTCTTTTAATTTTACTATTTCTTCTCCTTGATTTCATTTTCCTGATTTCATCCTTTCTCTATCAAACCCTCTTGTTTCTCATTTCTTCATTTTATTTTGTTAATTTCTCTTTATTGTTGTTTCTTTGTTTTGATCCGTGTATTTCAGATCAATTTTCTAGAGAATTCAATCCCCTAGTTTCGGTCACCTCCATATCAAGTCGGCACCATTGCAGCTCCATACCACCCCCTAGTTCGCACCTGAGGTATTATCTCAGTCACATTCTCTAGTTTCAATCCTCATTTTCTTAAAATCCATAATTCCAAATTTGGTATTTTCTCCTCCTATCCTATCCAATTACTTTTATTTTGATTTCTATTTTGATTTATTTATTTATTATTTTATGTGGTCTGTATGTTAGAGTAGGGATGTCTGCAACACCCCAACTCTCTCTGCATGAAGTGTATCCGGCCAGTCCTCTCTCCACCTACGATCCAGCCTTCTATTTTTCTTTTATTTTTTATACTCTGGTTATGTATATTTGAGTGTTTGAGAGGATAGTTTCTATTCTTTTCTCTTCTTTTGGATCAGCAGAGCAGCCACACCATCATTGACCTTCACATAAAACCGCCGCAGGTATGTATTCTCTTTCTCCTTATTATATTTTTTTTTTACCTCCATGTGTATGTATAGTTTTTGGGCCTTGGATCATTTCTCAGAATTTGTTTTTGAGCCAAAGTCAATTGACCATTAGTGGTCAATGGGCCTTGGCCCATTAGCTTCATTTTGGCCATGGCTTAGATTATCTTTTAACAATGGCTAAGTATTTGTTTTGTAATTTAATCCATGTATGTATGTATGTGCAACTTATAGGACTAGGCCGTAGTTTATTTTCCTTTTTTGCCTACCTCGGGCACTTAGGTGAATTCTCAACCCTAAACAACTTGCCAACCCTGTTAGTTAGTCATCCGAAATGAGATTATAAACTACCATTAAAAAATACAAAAAAATTGAAATATATAAAAATACAAAAACATTCAAATAAACAAAAAATACAAAATGAATCAATCTACCCTAATAATTGAACGCCCCCTAGCGTTCCCCCATGAGCACTTAGGCACGCTACCAAATTCTGAAATGAGATTTATAAATCTCAAACTCCGCTTCTCTCAACTCAAGCACGAGTCATAACTGTCAAACACTCCGAATGAGTATAAAAATAGTCACCACCTCGAACTACTATTAGGGTCTGATTCTGACTAACCGGATAAGTAGGCAGCCCGAGCCAGGGTTCGACCCCAACCCCAACCTATGATAGAACTCTTACCTCCCATCTATGCTTGATTGTGCTTAATTTGCAAATTATTAATTGTTTAGGAAATTTTAAATGATTTTAAATGTTTGGCTTAAACCTAATAAGTAGGTAACCATCATTAGATGGGGGTCCTGGGGTGCCTAACCCTTCTCCAGGACTTAAATGGTTCTCTTACCTAGACTACTCTGGACCGTAGGCCCCTTATCTTGGACTATCTCGGGATCTTGTCATCCCCCTTAAAAAAAGGTGACGACTCTTTTCTTTCTAAAGCCATTTGAGCGAGTTCAGCGTCATTTCTTCGCTGTCGTGTACGACACCGACATCTAGTGTCGGGAGGGAGGAAAGGCTGTGAATTTCCGTGCCCACAACCCCCACTAACCTTTTTTAATTCCAAAGAATTTTGTAAATATTTCATATCCTTTAACCATGTTACTTTCAGAGAGATCCATGTCATAATTTATAAAGGGTGCTCTAAGGCGCACCCCGCTTTTTGATGACTGCACCCATTAGTAAAAAATTATTTATTGCACACCTTTAAATTCATAAAATTACTTGTACACCCCGTAAAAATAAAATAAAATAGTAAATGGGGTGTACTCATAATAAAGTGGGGTGCACCTAACACCACCCTATTTTTACCATTTCAGTTATCCCTCCTTTTAATAGCCGCACCCCAAAATTTTCTTGGAGGTAAGACATGCCATTCTCCTTAGTTCTTCCTCTATGCTCATTCCTCCGCTGGACTTGGTATCATTGTATGTTTGTAATTGCATTAATGATAGATCATTTTATGCTTATATCGTGCTTGGATAAGCACTCTCTCATCTAAACACTAGTTTTTCTATTGATATTACCATGTGAATCGTCGATGTTTGAGGAATATTATAGACACCAGTGTGTTTGGATTCTCAGCTGCCGATCATAAAAAAAAACAAAAATGTTGCATGATATGCTCAAGTAATGTTAGTTGGTATGTACCGGCTAAAAACTCATATCAACAAGAGGTGGAAGGTACATGGTTTTATGAATAGGAATGATCGACATAAAACAGAAGTCACACATGTACAAAATCTGAATAGGGAAGATTGATTGAAGAAAGGAGTCTTTATGTCTCGTTACCAAGGGCCTCTTTTCAAAAAAATACACCGTCAGGGGCTTTACTGGGACTAACCTGTTGTTGTTGGTTGGTCTTGCTTAATATAGGTAATGCCTAAAATTGTGATTGGTGTGTAGTTACTCAGCACTTCGTTTGCTTCTTTCGCTCTGCCCGTCTTCCTCCGCTACCGGATACAGCAGGTATAGTTGTCAGATTCATATGGTTTCTTTGAAGAGAAACTAATATATGGTTTTGATTGTAGGCATGCAGTAGCAATCTAAGATCTAAATTTTTTTTGTGGGTTTTTGATCATCTGTGAAAGACATTTTTGTGGGTTTTGATTATCTGTGAAAGCCCTGAACATCATCGTCTCTCTCATTCAAGGATGCATCTTGGATTGATTGGTTTTTTTGAAAATTCTTGAGTGCTCAGTGCTTACGTAAGCAGTCTCAAATTGCTTGATGCTTGAGGAAGGTAATTAAACACACCCAACTTGGTATATCTTGGATTACTTGGTTTTTTTTTGTTATTCACAAAGAATACATCCAAACAGACATGCCTATACCTTAGGGTGTAGTTATAAATTTTCTAGCTTTTTTTTTTTAATTTTTGGTGTGTGCAAGTAATTTTATGGTTTTAATGGTGTATAACAAGTAATTTTTACTAATGGGGGTATAATCATAAAAAAGTGGGGTGTGCCTAATAGCACCCTAAAAATAAATAAAAAAGGGGGTGTACGCATAATAAAGTGGGGTGCGCCTAACACCACCCTTTATAAATGGGGTGTTTGTCTTCTTTAGTAGGAGCAATAGTGTTTAGAGTTCCTCCAAGATATTCTACTTTCATAAAGGACAACAGATTTTCTCTGCTACCCGAGTATTAAAACCTGCTGCCCTAGTATTATACTTGGGCATGCATAGCCTCTTTGCAAAACGCGTGCAAAAGTATTTAACTAAGGAGGTAATAGCATGCGCTTGCATATCCTATTGGGCAGTACACATCCTATTGGGCAGTACAAGCATACCTTATCAGCTCACCACGTGTCATATTTGACATCCATTAATTGTGGTTAAAATTCACTCACCCCTCACTCCTACGATTAAATAATCTCACCTTCATTTTTAGGAAAAAAATATTTTTTTAAAATAATCACATGAGTGAGTGAATCATAACCAAAGATAATTTTTTAAAATATTTTTTATGTAACTAATATTAAATTATTTAACTTTAAGAGTGAGTAAATCTTAACCACAGTTAATGAGTGTCCAAAAGTACACGTCGCAAGTTGAGGAGTGTGCACGTACTACACTACTACTCAATGGAATGTGCGCATGCATGCATGCTATGGCCTCCTTAGTTAAACATATATCACCCATTATTCAATCGCTCTCTATTAGGATTATGTGGTTTGAAAGAAACCTAAAACTTCTAGCTTACGGGCCTCCTGACATATGAATATTTTTATATGAGTTGGGATCTTGGGGTTGGAGTTCCGAGTACTTCTTTTTGAAAAGTTTTACAAATCTCTTGAAATAAAAAGGGTTTTTTTTTTTCATAAATAAAAAGGTTTAAATGCTCATTTCATAAATAAAAATTAACATCTATTAACTAACTTATGAATCAAATGACAGATTTGTAAAAAGATTTAATAGACATATTATAAAATGACAAAAGGCAATGAGGTATTTACAAATGGAATATTTTCACATTAAAAAAACCCTTTTTCATTTAATTAATTAAAGCAATGGTCGAACTATACGAGGGTAACCAAGTTCGTTGTATGTTGTAGCAAACCGAGCGAACCCAAACTAGTTTATGGTTCGGTTTGTGAAATTGAGCAAACCATAAGGTTTCAAAACAATCTTTGTTTGTCAAATTTTGTAATCAAATGCATTGATATTTTCTTTAAGTTAGACAAATTTATACTTTGAGTTTATGAACCATTTATAAAAAAATATTTTTATGGTTTTTCAAATAAATATGTATAGTATATTATTGGGTAAATTACACTCACCTCCCTTGAGGTTTGGTGAAATTTCGGAAACCTCCCCTCTAGTTTCTGAAATTACATTGTCCTCTCCTCAACTTTGGTTATTCGTGACAGATACCCTCTTCTCTTAAGTTTAGCGTTACTTTATGGATAGATTTTGATGATGTCATCATTTAAACATTTTAAAATGTCTAAATTATCCTTTTTTCAACACAAGGTTAATTAATTCAATAAAATAAATGATAATTAGTTTCTAACCAAGGTTAATAATATATACTTAAGGTTAATATATATTTCCAAAATCAAGTATATATATATTTTTTTCTAAAAACCAATGTTAGATGAACTCTATAGGGGTTAGTGAATCTTTTTTTTTTGGAACTCGGGGTGTCCCCAACCCTTTGGGTTAAGACTAATCCCCAAGGGTGCGATGTGAGCCCGCAACCCGCCACACCAGGTAAGTCCGGATAAACCCATGCAGGGCTGACCCCAAAGGGGGAGTGAGAAATGGAACCCAAGACCTCCCACTTGGGGAAAGGCCTAGGAACCACTGGTCCACCCCTTTGGGGTTAGGGTTAGTGAATCTTAACCATAGTTAATGGGTATTATAAGGGACACATGACGACTTATAGAGATCCTTTCACTATGGTTAAACATAATTAACCTAACGTTAATATTTTTATTTTTTTCCTTAAAAGCAAGGTTAGATGGATTAATCCCTAGGGGTGAGTGACTCTTAAGCACAATTAGTGGGTGTTAAAGGGGACATGTGGCGGATTGTAGAGCCCCTTTTAATTGTGGTTAAGCATAATCAACCTAAGTTTTTTTTATTAAAAAAAATCAAGGTTAAATGGATAAATCCTAGGAGTGAGTGAATTTTAACCACAGTTAGTGGGTGTTAAAGGGGACATGTGGCGGCTTGTAGAGCTCCCTTTAAATGTGGTTAAACATACATAAGGTTTTTTATCTAAAAACCAAGGTTTGATGGATGAACCCTAGGGGTGACTGAGTTTTAACCATAGTTAGTGGGTGTTAAAAGGGACACGTGACGGCTTATAGAGATCCGTTAACTGTGGTTAAACATAATTAACCTAAGATTAATATTTTTATTTTATTTTCTTATAATCAAGGTTAGATTAATGAATCATAGGGATGAGTGAATCTTAACCACAACACATGGCAGCTTGTGGAGCCCTTTTTAATTGTGGTTAAGCATAACCAACTTAAGGTTATTTTTTCCCTAAAACTAAAGTTAGATGGATAAACCCTAAGGGTGAGTAAATCTTATATTTGGTTGAGCTTTTCCTCGATCAAGTAATAGGGATAAAATGGGAAAATGATAACTTTAGATAATATTAAAAGTTTGACAAAGAAGGGCAATGTAATTTAAGAAACTAGAGGGGAGGTTTCTGAAATTTCATCAAACCTCATGGAGGTGAGTATAATTATTCCTATACTAGCGGGTGGCACGTGCGATGCACGTGAGAGTAAAGATTGAACTCTCCCGTTCAATCACAATTGGCATGATTCTATTCTTTAAATAGATAAGAGGTAATTTGGGAATTACAGTAAAACATTAACATATTATAGTAAAATAAAATCGGTTTTGAAATCGCAGAGAGAGAGAGATTGGGTGGATGTTAGATAAAAGGAGATATTTCAATTGAGGAATCGTGCTCTATTCGATTGCTATATAAAAGGATTACAGTTATTAAGTTATGTGTTATCTTTAAGAGTTTTAAAATTCTAAAACTCAATCAACGCTTCATCCCTCCAAGAGATTTAAAAAATAAAAATTCAATCAACGCCTCAACCCTCAAATTCTCATTATAGTAGTAGAGAAGATTATTTACATG
Source organism: Tetracentron sinense (assembly GCA_015143295.1). Taxonomy (NCBI): domain Eukaryota; kingdom Viridiplantae; phylum Streptophyta; class Magnoliopsida; order Trochodendrales; family Trochodendraceae; genus Tetracentron; species Tetracentron sinense. Next base: position 57,608,595 of record CM026554.1, on the reverse strand, counting down.
CTTAAAAAATATATATAATTTTATACTATATTATAAAATATATATTTATTTATATGCGAACCAGACTCAATAACTTACGGAACCTAAAAAAGAATTATCTCATCCTACCCTATCAGAACCGGGTTCTTTCTAGAGTGGCGAACCTGAATTCGAACCGAGCGTAACAGACGAACTAGGTAACATTGAACCAGATCACAGACCCATCCACCGGTTCTATTACCGGTCCGGTTTTAAGAACACTGACCGAAACCACAAATAAAACAACCCCCCCCCCCCCCCCCCCCCAATTCGTTGTTCCTACAGTAACCGGTCGTCGTATTGGTGCAGATTGTAGGAGGACGTTACAGGAGGGAATGGCCAGTTCGGTCTGGACATCACATCTGCACGTTGCTTCCCGCTATCCGTCTAAGTCATCCCAAAGTCGATGCGGTTTTAGCTTCCCTGATTATCATCTCCACCGCCGCCGCAATTTTCATCTCCTGGTCGGAGACCGCTTATCTCGCCGGCCAAGAGATTCCAGCCGCCATAATGGAGTTTTCTGTTACTCCGATGAAACTGGCAAGAAACCCCCTGAAACCACTGGAATTCAGCTTTACAGTGAGATCGAGAGGTATATGCAAATTCTTTTCCATTTTTCTTTTATTCCGCACACTTATGGGTTTATTGAACGTCACTGTCTAATGTTTAGTCATTGATCTTGAGCGGTTAATATATTTCTTAGACTATTCTCCAACGATCATGTTTTCCAGTTGGTAGTTCTTGTGAATTCTGTGGTTTATGGTACTCTCAGAAATCATGTTTTCCAGGTGCGTCCATTAGTGTGGTTTTTTTCTTTCCCCGGGATAAACTTTATTATTGAACCAGTATTAATTGGTAGAGAACCTCGAGCCTTTTGTCATGTTTAGTATCTCCACCATTTCAGGAAGCGAAGGAGTGCTATTCCCGACATATCCATCTAAATTGCCTCCCAAATTTTCAATTTAAAGTGTACTTATGCTATTAGTCAGTCTACATAGATAGGCAGAACCTTGTGTCATATCTGCTAAAGTCCTCAAATTTCTCATACTCGCTTTGCTAATCAAGGTCCACCTCAATTCATCAAAAGCACCTTTACTTCCGCCTATCTGCTTAAGTTTCTATTATAAAGCACAATCTTCATATGATTTCTCTTTCTGTTGTTTTATGTAGAAAAAATGATAGGCTGATGACATGTTTGAGCGCCCCCCCCCCCCGGCAGGCAATAGCACAATAATTGCCACAATAAACCTCGTCGTGAGAGAGACTTCACGTTGTATTGAAACACTATGCAAAGGCACTACCCGCAACATTGGATTTTTATTTACATGGAATTTTGATCTGGTGCAAAAGAAGGGCAATTGATTGGAGAATTGGCTTAAATGATATTTATCCTGATTGCGGGGCAAGCATACAAAGGCTAGAGTGACCGTCACACAGCTTGCCCCAAAAAAATAGGGGCTTGTAGTGGTATTGTGGTCCTAAATTTTCCCATGGCTTCATTAGGGGGAATTCGATGGCCGCTAGGTGTTAAGATAATGATGTTTTATCCTCATTCGCTACCCAAGGTATCTACATCGCTTGGAAGGCTATAAAGATTCGGGTTGTTGGGGGAGGCAGGCGGTGGTGGGTTTTGAATCCTCATAAGCTAAGAGTCTCTCTCGTACCATAAGTTCACCCTACAGACTAGGGGCTTGTAGTGGTATTATGGTGCTGAAATTTCCCATGGCTTCCTTAGGAGAATTTGAATGCCGTTAGGTTTTGAGATAACAATATTTCATCCTCATTGCCACCCAAGGTACCTACCTCATTTGGAGGGCTTAAAGATTTGGTTTGTTTCGGGAAGCGGTGATGGGTTCTGAGTCCTCATAAGTTAAGAGTCTCTCTCATACCATAAGTTCACCATCAACCAGTTTGAAACCGTAATGGTGATCGAACACCAGTATCCTAGTTTAAGTGGCCGTCAAAACACCTCTCAGTTTATAATCTTAGAGAAATACTATAACCAGCCCACATCATCAATAAAGTGTATGGTTTCTCTTATAAGTAGCCTTATTCTATACTTATTTTTTTTCCTAGGCAATTCAAGAAAAGGGTCCATAACACTTTAGTTCCACACTTTCTTTCCGTCCTAACCCCTAACCAAGGTTTGAAAGGTGAAAATTTTGCAAGTTTTTAAGAAATTTGGAAATTTATATTTTATGAATATTTTAAATATTCTCTTTAAATATTCCAAAATTTCATGAAATTTTGGCTGAAATAACTAAAGTTGTTTTTCTTATTTTGTTTATGATCTTTCTAATATATTGACATATTTTACATGAAGTTATTAGATGCAAATCACTTATCTAATTATTAAACTAATATTATTGAATATAATATTGTAATTTTTTTTTATTAAACTAACATAACTCATTAATTCTACACGTCATATTTAAGATTAAATAAATAAGATTATCTTTATAAAATTTAAATTATTATAATTAACAAGGGTCCTAATATTTAGTTTTTCTAGTTTAAATAGGTTTGTAGAAGTGTTTGAGGTTCTTAAGTATCCTAATTTATTAGGTATCCTATTATGAATGTAATTTTAGATTAAACAATTAATATTACCTTTATAATAATTAAATAATAATAATTATCAAGTGTCTTAACCCTAATATTTAGGCTTTTAGTTAAAATTGGTTAGTAGAAGTGTTTAAAGGGTCTTAAGCATGCTAACTTATTAGGTTCCCTATTATAAATGTATTATTTTGGATTAATAAATTAAGATTACCTTGATAAATATTAAATAATTATAATTATTAGTGTCCTAATATTTAGGTTCTCTATGTGACTCTTCCTGTCGCCAGCTAGTATATTTTTGAGGTCCTTTCTGTTGTTTCGAGGCGGTATCCGGTTTTAGAGTTAATCTAGCTAAATGTTAGTTGTTTACGGTCGGGGAAGTCCCTCATTTACCAAAGTTGGCTTCATGTTTTGGAGGTAGAGTTGGGTCGTTGCCTACATCTTATCTGGGTTTGCCTAGAAGGCTAAAGCTATTTGGCAACCAGTTATAGATCGCTTTTTCAAAAGATTAGCTAGATGGTAATCCACTCATCTCTCCAAAGGGGACGATTAACTCTCCTTAAGAGCTCACTTTGTAGTCTTTCAATCTATTTCATGCCCCTTTTTACCATTCCAGTGGCTGTTACAAAAAAATTGAAAAGGATTCAACGGGAGTTTCAATGGAATGGATAGGTTAACTCGAATAAATATCATATTGTGGAGTGGAAATCTATTTGTTGGCCGATGAAATCAGGGGGTTTGTGTGTTAAACCATTGATTCAGTTTAACAAAGCCTTATTACGTAAATGCTTAGTTACAGGGAAGCTATGTATAAGGTGGGAAACTCACTTCTTAAGAAGCTCGTTTCTATCATGTTTTATTTAGTGTTAAAATGGGACTGTTTATGTAGGAAGTGTTTAGATAGACCCGAGTTTAAAGCCTAGAGTGTAGATCCCAAACAATTATCATTTGATTGAAACCTAAGACACCTACTTCTCCACAAGTATCTCATGTAAAATGTATACTTGATCATCATAATATAATGGGAATGAGGCACCTATATCTTATTTCTTGCTTCTCGTTTCCTAAGGATTTTTTGAGCCTCACTTCTCGCTTTGCTTCTCACGTTGGTAACTATGGGTAATTGACTTTAGAGATTCAGGGAAGATAGAATAGTCTTTGGAGGAAGGTCATTGTAGCAAAATTTGGGGCTAAGTCGGTATGGGAACCGCGCGAAATGCAGTGTCTCCATGGTTTGAGCCGTTAGAAGGCCATTTCGAGTGTCAGAGGGCTATTCTCTAGTTCTATTAGATTTGTCATGAGTTGCAGTAAGGACGTCAAATTTTGGGATGATTCATGGCTTGGTCAGGTGCCTCTTAGGGAGGGATTTGGTGTCTTGTTTTCTCTGGCTAAGGGGTTAGATGCCTTTGTCGCATCCATGTTCGAGTGTTTGTGTGACGCCTCGAACCCGCGCCTAGGGAATCAAGTTTCGAGACGCGCGTCCGTTCGTCAAATCACGCAAGCAGAAGACTTTACCCGCGAAAATGCGGGAAATTTAAACATTTATCCGATGCTTCCAAAAAGCAAATAACACCTGTCACCACAATAGCCATCATACAAACCATATACCTATATTATTTACATCAAGTCTGTTTTACAAAAGTAGGCGCCTCTATCATGCCGGGTATAGTTTGTACAAGCTTCCAAGATGTCTAGTTGGACTTTTCACTTACTAGTCAACAGCTCTGAGATCTGTTGACATAAAAAGTCAGTGAGGTATGAAGCCCAATAAAACTACAATCATTCTAAACTATTTTCCACATAATAACACGCATCAATAATGATATAATAAACAGTTCAATTTGCATGTTACAGTAAAATAGAACAATATATAATAAACTGACCCAAGGTCACTTAGGGTTACGTCACCCTAACAGAGGTTCCCAACCTCACATTACTTTCCAATTATGGGATTCAGTTATGAATGTATTCATATTACCAAGTTATCATTTCAATCATCAATCATGTTTCATTTCGAGTCCTGAGACCCTATTATTTGGCCATAGCCCACAAAATTTATCTTATAGTCTCTAAATCATAACCATACCTGGAGCCATTTAGACTCACATACACTGTTCCGGCTTTCACCCGAACACGACCAAACCTTGGGTGTACCAACCCAACTCACCTGGAATCCAACGATTCCATACTGAATCCTGAGTACACCAACTCAGACAAATACACCAACCCTGAGTATACCAACTCAAACCACTTCGTATCCGAAGCTTATACACACAACATGGGCATTCGCCCAATAAGGACATACTTTTCCATTCAATTTACTGGCCACATCTACCGTGTATTCGCCGCCATCGCCCTGAGTATCAGTCAAGAAGGAACCCCGACCAACCTGCCTACCGTCATCTCCTGACGTTCCACCAAGAAGGGACCCCGATAGACACGGTGCCGACATCTTCTGACCCACCTAGAGAGGAACCCCGGACTATACACTATTTGATGTTCAGTCACTTTAAACTCCCTAGGACTCCGTCATCTCCTGACTATCAGTCACGGAGGAACCACGGGCCATGTAGGACACTGCCATTCTTGACCTAGTCCAAGAGGCACCACGGACGACCTAGACAAACAGACCGACATCTCCCGACTATCAGTCACGGAGGAACCCCGGGCCTTACTGGACACCGTCTCTCCTGACCTAGTTAAAGAGGAACCACGGACTATACTTAACCCTGGTTAGATTTTTTAATCACAGGTTAACCCCAGTTAACCCAAGTCTCGCTTGATTAACTAAAATACTTGGGCCTCGCGCCCGTGAACCAACTTCGGTAACACACCGTCCCGTTAGGGAATGTTTTCAGGCTAATGGATGTCTCCATAGCCTTACACAACATGCAAAACAACTTTTCGTCACCCTAGAGTGGCGATACAATTTACCCAGGACCCGATCTGGGCTCTCCGATGGACCACATAAAATCACAACATCACATAGGGGTCTCCGACCCTTTTTCATTAACGTCAAAAGACATGCATATGCTTCAGATAAAAGAATATAACAAAATAAGGGAAAAAAGAGAAGAAAAGAGAGGGGTTTTACTTGCTTCTCGCGTTTTGAGCCGACTGGCTCAAAAAGGGACTCCGCCAATGCGTCCCGGACGTCGAAAAACCTCAAGGATCCACTTCTCTCTTCTTTCTCTCTCCTCTTTCTCTCTCTTCCTTTCTCTCTCCTCACTTTCTCTTTCTAAAATATTATGTGGCAGATCCTCCCCCTGTTTACAGAACGTGAGAAATGGGGGAGGCTGGCCTCCATTATATAGATAAGGTCATGTGCATAGCACATGACCATAATAAATGGTCCCGTTGACCAAGTCAACGGTTTGACCGTTTGACTATTTTTCTGCCTTCTCTCGTGTATACGGCTTCCGTAGTCCTACTTAATGACATCTGATTTTGACGAAACTTTAGGTGACTGAACTTGGGGCAGTCCGACACCTACTGTAAAAATTTTGGGGAAAAATTCTGAGTTTTGACAGCTGCACTTTAGTCCGGAAGAAAATTGCAAAACCCATTAATTTTCTGATTTCGGACACAAAACATGTTGTCGTCTTTTTATATGAGATAATTAACTACTGAAATGACAGACGGTCGTCCTCACGACCGAGCGGCACGCTGTGGTATCAGCCGCACAGATTTCTATTAGAATCCCCAATAATTATGGAGTCCCACTAAATTCTGGAAAAATCTGGAATTTCCTGGTTTTCTCGATTTTCTTACATTTAAGACTCCCGCGGTCTCGCGAATCGACACACGACAGAACTGGAACGATAGGTGATCGTCCAGATAGTCGAACTGCATATTGCGTACGATTTTCAAGGAAAAACATTGAAGTTTTACCAGTACAATCTAATCCCGAACAAAATCCACTTTTTACCAATTTAACAAATAATTAACTAATTAACCTCCATTAAGGACCCATAAACGCATAATTTTATTATTTTAAGATTCTGGGTCGTTACAGTTTGGGTGGACGCAATCTCAACGATTGAGAATTGGAAAATCTTTCTCGTTTATTGGGTTGTCTTGAGAATGTTGTCATCCAACCCCTTTGTTGGGATAGGCGCATTTGGTCTCTAGATACTAAGAGTTATTTCTCGATGAGATCCTTTGCTCTAGCCTTGTGGGGGTGTCGTACCGCTTCTTTATCCATTTAGGGCCGTGTGGAACCTGGGTTTCCTTCTAAGGTTGCCTTCTTTCTTTGAGAGGCTTCTCTGGACAATTTAAATCTCGTGACCATATGCAAATTAGAGAATGGAGTCTGGCTAATCAGTGCTTCTTGTGTTTTGAGTAGGAGGAAATGGTGGATCCCTTGTTGCATTGCCCTTTTGCGTTGGAGGTATGAAGTTATTTCCTCGAGTAATTGGGTTTGGCATGGCTTTTCTCGGATTCTTTCAAAGGCTTCTTATCATGTTGGCTCTCGGTGAGGTTGGAGACCCCTATCTCTTCTCTTTGGTCTCTTTGGGAATTCCTTCCGGGAGTTGTTGCTTGGTCGATTTGGAAGGAGAGGAATAAGAGATTATTCAATGATGTGACTATCTTTTCTTTGCGCGTTTGTGGAGGGGTTGGTCGCCTTTTTGTTGGAACGATGCTCAGTGAGTAAGGATTTTGAGGGCACAAATCTTCTTGATTTTTTGTAATGTTGGTTTGGGGCACTGGTTTATTTCGGGTTTGTGGGACTCTTCCTTTTCTTCTCATTCCTCTTCTTGTATTAGTAATGCCCTTTCTCTTTTCTTTTCTTGTTTCTGTAGCTAGGTTCATTCTCCCGTGATCCCCTTTGTTGCTTTGTAATCTAGCTTTTTGCTTATATATATATATATATAGTCTATGATTTACTGATTACCAGAAGTGTTTAAGGGTCTTAAGTATCTTATTACATTAATGGATAAACATCAAATTAAATTTATAGTATTGTAAAAAAATATTATTACTTTATTTTTTAAACAAAATCCAAAATTTTGGAACTTTTCACAAAATGTTGGTACTTATACCGATCAATTTTTTTTATTTAAGGCATATATGTTACGTGTGAATTGAAAGCATATGATTTGTGGATTGTATACTTAAGTACTTATGATTTGTACTAATGTTCCCTCATACAAGTTGATGATTTTATATATCCGATTCCTTTTCATCTGGAACCAAGCCCTAGTGTAAATTCACTATAACACTAATATGCCCCTCCATTAGTTGTTTTCACACTAGTTACCATACCTCATACATGTCCTTAATGATGGAATGGTAACTAGTGTGAGAACAGCTAATGGAGGTTAGATGAGTTTTCACTTTCCAGTTACATTGGATTTACACTACGGGTCGGGCCCAAGCACGGATTATGGATGAATTAATCGCTCATATTGAGGATAAGATTCCGTAGTATATGTTGGTTGCATATGGTGTGGTGTCGGTTGAGGAACTAGAGAGGGGGTGAGTATAAATTGTGGAGTAATATCTTATACTAAGGGTTTTAAAGTAACTCATAATGAGACAAAGTCTATAGGGTGCAAATTTCGTAAGGACATGTACATAGGTGAAGTCTTAAGTTAAGATTGATGACCATGTGATACCCCCAAAGCGACTAACTTTTATCTTGATTGATTACTTAAGGAGGGAGAGAGGTGAAGATGTGCCTCCAACGTATTAAGTGACTGATATCATAACCCAACCAAAAGGGAAATATTATGAGATCCCAATAAGACCAGCTATTCTTAATGGAGCAAAATATCGGGCGATCACGAAACATGTTCATATATTGAGCATAGTTGGATGAATGGCAAGACTACGAAGGATTAGCACATTAAAAAGAAACTAGGAGTAGTCCCAATAAGTGATTAAAGGAGGGAGGAATGAGAGATGGTTTGGTTGTGTGCAATGAAGACCTATGACAACACAAGTGAAAATGAGTGTCGTGGTATAGGGTGAAGGCTCTAAAAAGGACAAGGGAATAACTGGACAAGACATGGATGGAGTAGTAAGAGAATATGAAGTTTTAGGATCTAACATGCGATATTTCTCTAAATAGATTAGAATGGCGGAATGGGATTCTTGCTGCCGACCATATAGTTGGGATAAGGCTTTGACGATAATGGTATAAGCATGTGTGTGTGTATGTATACATAGTAATTAGTGAAAGTGTTGCGACCCAAAATCCTCCTTAGGAGTTAAGAGAGACTTTGTGCGTGACTATCTTATCATATCAAACCATCCTGTATAAAGTACACAAGGCATGCTACAGCGGAAGCTAAAATTTCAAAATCATATAACCAGTAATGTATTCCAAGTGATTGTACAAAATAGCAAAATCCAAATGTAAGAGTGGACATGCCCACTCATCAAAATATATATACATGTCACTCGCTCTCGTTTCTCAATAATACGCCTTGTATGACCACCTGTCAAGATCTTTTCCCTCCTCAGGATAGCTGCCTATAGGCTCCTCGACATACTCCTCTTCGATCCATGGCTTCGGAGCACATATATCAAAAGGACCTGCCGACATCAAAATGTACGACTGTGTATTGAAACACTTAGTGGATACCAACTACTAGCTAACAATGTTATAAAGCAATAACATGCATACAATTCATCGAAATTGTAGAGCGTAAACCAAATGTGCACAGTTTTCCAAACTTTTGCCTTATGAGCTTTCGTATGAAAACAATAGTCTTATGAGGTCATTCGAGAATCTCAATTCTTATGAGTACTTATGAGTCTTATGGGCTTTGATCCTTATGAGCATTGAGAACCTTGTGAGCATATGAGATCTTAGACTTATGAGTTCCTTGTGAGCATGTGAAACCGATCTTAGAACACCACCCTTGGTTTGGCATGATCAATACTTATGAGTCTTATGAGTTTACTTATGAACCGTACTTATGAGAAATCCGATCATGCGAGACTTGTGTACATGTGAGACTTGTGAGCATCATAGTAGACTTAGAAACCCTTGAACATAATAGATAGCTCTTGTGAGCATCATGGTAAGCATACTTTAAACATCGAGGAATATCCATATAGTATCACACATCATAGAAACTTAGAAGTTCTTAAGCTTAGAGAATCATTTTCATAGTAAACATACTTTACATCAAGGAAATATTACAAGGGATAACTAGTAGAAAGTATCTACCTTTCACAACCGGTTTCCCATGGTTTAGAGCTTGAGAAAACGCCGTGGAAGCAAGATCCAAGCTTGAGAAAGCTTGTGGAAGTGAAGATCGGACCTCACTTAGTCGCTTAGTACAAACCTTAGAAGAAACCTAGCCTTCACTCTCTTTTCTCTCAAAATTTCTCTTGGAAGCTCTCTTAGGGTAGTGTAATCCTTAACCCCACGAAATGGGGTTTATATAGGGGTAAGGGTTGGTTAAAACCCTTAATACCCCTCAAAATATCCCAAGGAGGTCTGTCACAGCACAAAAGGCAAAGGTTCGGTCGACCGGATCTTAGGGTCGGTCGACCGGACCCTTCACAACCCACTGCCCGAAATCCCCATACAAAAATGGGAGGGGGATCGGTTGACCGGATGTTGCACTCGGTCGACTGGTAGTGGTCTGGTCGACCGGATGTGGTGGTCGGTCGACCGGTGCCCTGTACTTTGGCCTATTTGGCCATTCTTCTTACCTTTTGACACTTGGGGCATTTTTAACCCTTTGTTTTGACAACCAAACACACAATACCCTTAACCATGCACCAACCCATACATAACACTTAAACTTCATTGCAACCTTCATTATCATTATTTCATTATCATTAAACCAATACCCAAGATCACATGTAAGACCCTAGCCTTTACAAGACTCGTGCCCTGGCACTATTCACAACACTGTTCACATGCACAGTGCACATGAGTTCCGGGGTTCTACAGAAAGCATCGTGGATTATTAAATCCATACTCAGATTGGACTGATGTTTAACTTTATCTTTATCCATTATTCCACCGTGCCTATGCTTAAATTTGAGTCTATGTAGCTTGTGTTTAGAGTCAAAAGATATGTAGAGACTAGAAATTTTCCAATGGTTAAGTTGATCATTGCATGGAAGTGCATCTGCTTCTAATTCCAGTTATAATTTGGGTTATTACATAGACATAGGTAGTTTATTTTTGTCTAGATTTATTTTGGAGGCAATTAGTACCTTGTCACATAAGAAATGTGACTCAGTCAAGAAGCTAATGTACATTTAATTTTTCATGAAAGCATGGAATTGAATTCAATCATTGGAAATAGTATGAGTTTTTTTACCATTTCTCTTGCTATTGATTGGACATTGGCTTTATAGATAACTTCCAAAATTTGGATCTATTGCCATTGATCTGGCAGTATTATGTGTTGCGCATTTGGTTTGTTTTTTTACACTGCCTGATACATCTTATTCATACCATAAGTGTATTAAAAGAGATGCTTTCTCTATTTTTATTTGCAGACTAATTACGGAAACTGCAAAGCAATCCCAAGATGGTTTGGATGTTTCAGGAGATTGGAGTGAAATTGAGGTGTTGTATCCTTAACTTTTTCTGAGTCTTTCATGCATTTTAGTTTGTTGCAAACATCCCAATTATTCAAATTTTTTTCCCTACCATTAATGATACCTTTGTTGCAAAAACTCTACCAATTATCCGGATAATTGGCAAAAGGTTTGTTCCGTGCTGGTCTTGATTCTTGAACTGTTCATTCCATGGCTACCAAATTTGTACCAGTCTCATGCAAAGTGGGAACTAGAATGGTAGACTAATTTAATTGTGAGAAAAAACAAAGAACTTTGTATTTAAAATCCATTCTTTCTTTTCAAATGGATTTGGACTAAAAAGTTTGAAATTTCCAAATTTATCTTCCTTTATGGAATCAAGTTGCTTGAGCCTGTTGTAAAACTCTTCCCATGAGTAGATATTGACAGAGTCAATGTTTAAAGAAGCTTAATTTGAAGGCTAAAGATAAACTACCAAATATTGGAAAACAAATAATAAAATTTACTTTTTGCTGCTGTCCATATAAGCCGTTCAAAAGCTGTTTTTTTGGATTGAAATCCTATATTGAACAAGTGGGAATATTATTTTGTCTCAGGGAGCATGGGTTCTGAAACCAAGAAACACAAGACCAACTTCAGTTGTCCATTTCATTGGTGGTATTTTTGTTGGGGCCGCCCCTCAGCTAACCTATCGTTTGTTTCTAGAGCGCCTTTCAGAAAAGTGAGTGGCTTTGTACTACCAATCTCTTTTGATTTTCTCTGTAGTGTGTGACCTATAATTACATACTGACATACTATTTTGTATGGTCGGCAATCTGTGTTGATGAAGCTATTAGGTCCACCTGAGGCCCAAAGGTTTCTATTAATTTAATTTAATTTTTTCTTATAGAACTTCCTGATATGGCTACTGTTACTCATATGTTCTTGTGGTCCTGTATTGCATGAGACAACTTTAATCTCGAATTAGCCTTTTTTTTAATGATATTTATTAACAAAGAAGAAGAATGTTACAAAAACCTCTGGCTACAGAAAACCAGCCAGCCCAAGAAAAGATAAAAACAATGCATAGATGCCAATCTTTACATCAACCAAAAGGTTATTGTGGTTATATCTTATGTCCTTGTATATCTAGTCCATAGTATTTTGTGTTTAGTCCTTAATATTTTATGTTTAGTTTTTAGGAGTTACATATTTGTAATTTGTTTTATTTCTCACAGGTGTAATTAACTTTATGAAACACTAATAAGGAAGGTTAGACGTCCGTAGTGGGGCTAATGCCGCTAATCCATCCTATTATTTTCTCCCATTTTCTCCTTTCTTCTTCTCTCTCACGAAAACCGAACCCTAGAATTTATTACATAGATATATGAGGAAGATCAACAGTATTCAAGTTAGTATCAGAGCATCAAGATCACAATGGAGTCCATGAGAGGTTTGCCTTTACATTTGATTTTGGCTCTCCTCAGATATGCGAGGCATGAGCACTAATGGTTGTGGTGACCGTGGTCGTGGTCGAGGGAGAGGCATTAGTGTGAACCATTGGATTAATTGCACTTTTTTGTGGATTGTGGCACGCAAGGCCATGGTCATGACACCTATTATTGTCTAGTCTGTCTTTATGAATTTTTCCCTACTAATGTTGTGACTACTACCGAAACTTATGTTGATGTATATATTGTGGGTGATGTCGACGTGTCATGACTCGTGACGATTCCTAGGGTTGATCTTCTTTAGATTTAGAGGTGGGCACATCGGTCTAGTGCCACCCCTTCTTCTAGTGCCATTCAGGATAAGCATTTAGGTATTTCCTCTTCTGCTCTTCTTGTTTCCTCATCTTTATTGCCATCGGCCTGGATCATTGATTCGGATGCATCCGATCGCATGACCAATAAGTCATTTATTCTCCTTTTAATTGCCCATCTCACATGCTATTGGTAGTGTTCATCTTGCTAATGGTTCTCTACACCTGTCAAGAGTGTTGGGAATGTCCATATTTCTTTGGTTAACCTCCCTATGTTCTCTATGGGCTTAATCTCTCTTCTAATCTTCTATATGTTAGTAGCTTAACTAAATCCCTCAAATGCGGCATGGCCTTTTCATCCTACTTTGTTTTTTAGGACCTGACTATGAGGACGACGTTTGGGATGGAGCGTGAGAGTGAAATTCTCTACTATTTCTGCACTAGGAAGCAACTACACGGCTACACCTTCTTTTGTCTATTCTATGTCTTTCGTTGCAAACAAATAGAGCGTAGTATTGTGGCACGCTCATTTAGGTTATGTTCCTTTACGAACTATGAGTCATATCGTTTTTGTTTTGAATCAAGTGTCTTATGGTGTGAAGTTTATTAGTTATCCAAATAGGTTATGACTATTTATCCTTCGTGTATGAATAGAAGTGATAACTTTGTTTTCTATTATGCATCTGATATGTGGGATCCTTCCGTTGTTACTTCAATAGATGACTTTCTGTACTTTGTCACTTTGTTGATGACTGCTCTCATTCGATATGAGTAAGTATATTTTTTAAAATCTAAGGATGAGGTATCACACGATTTTCATATTTCTATAAGATGTCTCAAAATTAATTTGGTAAGATATTTATATTGTTAGAACGGATAACGGAGATGAATGCATTCTTCTCTAGTACATTATCTTCAATAAATTTCCATTGAGCATAAGGTGTCTTGCCCTAATACTCCTAAAAAAATGGAGTGCAGATCATAAGAATTGCAATTATTTGGAAATGACTCTCTCTTTACTATGTTGCATGAATGTGCCTAAACTTTATTGATTTATAGCTCTTTGTACCGCATGTTATCTAATTAATCATGCCATTTCTTATTCTTCATGATAAACATCATTTCCAAATTCTGAAACCCAATGTTCTTCCATTTCCAATTGTCCCTAAAGTTTTTGGTTGTACTTGGTTTGCTTAGGATAAGTCTGTCTCTTCGTAATTAGATGGTAAATTTTTTTGCAATATTTTTGTTGGCTACTCTAACCTTCACAAAGGATATTGACATTTTGATCCTGTGTCTCAGAAACAATATACTTCTATGTATTTACTTTCTTTAAAGATATTCTTCATTTTTCTATTGTGCCTTCATCTTTCTTTTGCACTTGTAAGAAATAAGAGACTGCTTCGTGTGATCACTGACTCTATGCCACAGTATACTTCGTCTTCAGCTACCTCTTTTGAATTCCTAGTTTCTGGTTTTCTATTTATGACTTGACTGTTTCCTCTAACTGTTCCATTACCCTTCGTAATGGATAGTGGAGTTGCAGTACTTCTTACCCTATTTTTCAGTTTGTCTCATATAAGGCAGTTTCTTTCCCTATCATCCTATTACTATTTCACTTTATATTTTTGATCATAGTGGAAAGAAGCTATGATTCAAGAAATGAATACTCTTGAGGACAATGGTAATTGAGATCTCAGTATCTCACTACATTCAATTTCCAGGATAACATAAAATAGGCTGTAAGTGGGTTTATATAGTTAAGCATCGAGCCGACGATAGTACTGAGCGTTCTAAGGCTTAACTTGTTGCTAAAGGATTCATGGAAACCTATGATGTGGATTACTTTGAGACCTTTGCTTTAGCTGCTAAGCTTATTTCTGGCCAAGTGATTCTTTCTAGGCTGTGAACAAGAATGGCCTCTCTTTCATTTTGATGTAAATAGTGCATTTCTTCCTTGTGATTTCTATGAGGCGGCTTACATAGATCTACTATATGGCATCCAGCTTCAAGGAGAGTCTGGAAAGGTATGAAGATCAAAGAAGGCTATGGGCTCAAACAATCCCCTCATACTTGATTTTAGCACTTCAGCAGGGTTGTCTTAACACTCTTACTGATGAGATTTCGTCAATGTCATTTTGATCATACTGTATTTCTTAGAACTAGGGAGGGGGTTACTTTTCTCCTGGTTCATGTTGATGACATCATCGTTACAAGATAGGATTGTGCTTCCATTTCTCAGGTGAAGTGTGATCTAGGCAATGAATTTGATATCAAAGATCTTGGATCTCTTAAATTCTTACCGAATGTATCTTTGCTTTCCAAAAGAAGTATGTTCTTGATCTTCTTAGTGAGGTTGAAAAATTGGAATGTTGGCCTGCCTTCTCTCCTGTGGAATCTAATCAGTCCCTCTATACCCAAGATAGGCAGTTACTTCCTAATCTAGGGATGTATTAACCTGTAGTTGGCCGGTTTATTTATCTGACCTTCCCTCACCCTGTATTGCTCCTGCTGTGAGTGTTGTGAGCTAATTTATGCACTCACCGCATGCTTCTCACTTGGAGGCTATCTATAGGATTTTGAGATATCTCAAATCCAAACCCAGGTATGACATTATGTATGCTAAAAATGGTCATCTTGGACGTAAATTTGGATAGTTCCTATATTGATTGTTGTTCCAAAGCTTGTTTTGTACCTTTCTTCGCTGGGACCTGGTTACGACTTACGTGTAAGAGCAAGAAGCAGGTAGTTGTAGCCTGCTTGAGTGCCGAATTCGAGTGTAGAGCTATGGACCAGGCTACCGGTGAGCTATTATGGCTGAAAACCTTCATTTCTGAGCTCAGGGTTTCGGTTACCTCATCTATACCTCTATACTGTGATAACCAGGCAGCCATTCATATTGTATCTAACCCAACCCAGTACATCATGAATACACCAAACACATTGAGGTGGACACTCACTTTGTTTGAGATAAAGTAGCTTCTGTATTGATTTCTTCTCCATTTGTTCGCACTTCTCAGCAACTTGTAGACATCTTTACCACCAAAGCTCTTGGACCGTCTCGTTTCCCAGAAATATTGGTCAAGCTCGACTTGATCAATATCTATGCTCCAGCTTGAGGGATAGTTTCGCGGGACTTATTTTATGTCTAATTTTATTTATATTTCTTAATCCTTGGTATTTTATGTTTAGTCCATACTATTTAATGTTTAGTCCTTAGTAGCATACTTGTAATTTGTTTTAATTCTAGTGGGCGAATTAACATTATTAAACACTAATAAGGTTCTATGTCTAGCAGTGTGGATTACTCCATGTATTAATCTCTCTCATTTCTTCTTGATCTTCTTTCTCTCTAAAAAAAACCCTAACCCTAGAATTTATTGCTTAGATATAAGCAAGATCAACAGTATTCAAGTCAGGTAACTCAATTGACTTCTACTGTCATCTTCACAGTAACAGAAATCAGCCTGATTCACCACTTAAAACTTGTTCAGAGGAGATCACCATAAAGCACTAATTTTTTTTACTAGAGGCCAACACCACTCTTCTATACTTGATAGGTCTTCAAAAGTGCGGTGCTTTCTCTCCTTTCAAAGGCTCCTACTCATAGCACCGGGGATCATATGCCAAAGACTGGTTCCAGAAAGCAAGAATTATTTTGACAGAGGCCAACACCGTCTCTTATATACTTGATAGGTCTTCAATTTCTTTCCTTCCAAAGGCTCCCCCTGGGGGGATCATATGCCAAAGATTGGATATGTAGTAACCAAAGGCTTTCTTAGACCACCCATCGATGCTCTCTAAAAGACTACAAGGAAAAACCCATTGTATTCGAAGAATACTAGGCGCTCCTAGGATGGATAATTTTGTATTAATCTTGTTCAGCTAAGGTCTTTCTTCTGAGCTTATTTCATATGCATTTGAACTCCATATATTCCATTTTGAGAGTATAGAATGCTTATACCTTGCACCTCAATTCGGCTTATCTATAGCATCTTCTAGCTTTCTTCAGGACCACTTCATAATGGCTGTTTCATTTAGACTGAGTTGGATCTGGCTCTCTAATATTTATTCTTCTAATCATTTATTTTGTTCATGTCTTCAAGACCATCTATTGCTAGTGCATTCTATCAAAAGGTGAGGTAATTTATTCGTGAGAATTAAAATAACTAATTACTTAAACTTCATATATGATTTAGGGGTATTTTGGTCATTGCCACACCATATGCCAGTGGATTCGATCACTTCCTCATTGCAGATGAAGTACAGTTCAAATTTGATAGGTGTCTTCGGTTTTTACAAGAGACTGTGAGTTCAATTTACAATGTGCAGAAGTTTTTTTTTTCATTGAATTTTTCCTTGAAATTTTCAAGCTAAAAGATCTTTGCTTATACAGGTATACGATCTTCCTACGTTTGGTGTTGGCCATTCATTGGGATCTGTCATCCACCTTTTGATTGGTATTCTACTCCACCATCTTGTCATTCTTGTTGTGGTGCCAGGGTTTTTTGTTTTCAGCAACTTATTACACTGGTGACTTGGCTGTTTCTTTTACCTAATGTGTAATGCAACAGGATCAAGGTATGCTGTGCAAAGAAATGGGAACGTATTAATGGCATTCAACAACAAGGTAATTGACCTCATATTCTTTTGGCTCCCTTCCAGAATTTAAGGCTAAATCAATATGGAAATTTTGATTAAACTTCTCTTGACCTGAAATATTTATATAGGTTTCTGCAAAGTATGGAAATTCAGATTGCCAATTAAGCTTTTCGTGTAGGGTTCTAGTAACAGGATTCTGGAATATGCATTTAATTGAGTGTGTTGCTTTTTTTTATATATCTAATATTAAACTCAAAGGAAAGGAAGCAAATGTAGGGAAGAGGTGCAGAGTTAGGAAAGACACCAAAAAGGGAACTGTGGCAATTTAGTGAAACTAAGTCGTGGAAAGTATGAATTTGAATCAACTCGAGTTTCAACAAGTGTGAGATCAAGTCAATTGAGTTTTCTAAAAATCTTAATATAGAACTGGTAAAGAGTTGTGTAGGAGAAGAGGAAGAGGAAAAAGAGAAGAAAGGAGACTACATAAGTTCTCTAGAAAGAGAGTTAGTTTCCAATATGGATACACTCTGCCTATTTTATTAATAAAACTTTGTGTGGACATAAATACCCCAAATAAGGGTGTAAACCATGCACACACTAACTATTAACATAATAGGCTATGGGCCCTATGATTTAGGCCCATCACAACACTCCATCTCAAGCAGGGCATAGATATCCAACTTGCCTATAATGTAGAAATGTCTATTAAATGCAATTGCCTTTGTGAGTAGGGATGGCAATTTCGACCCGCCCCATAGGGGCACTGACCCGCCCGCCCCTCCCTATAGGATTGATTTTTTCTCTGTTTAAAAGGTTTTAGGGGCGGGTTTGGTATTTGAAAAAAAACCGATCTGGTTTCGGGGCGGGGCCAGTAGTAGTATACCCCGCCCCGTTTCCCGCCCCGCCCCGCCCCGCCCCGCCCTGATTTGATAGGCTATACATATATATATATATATTGGAGGGGTAACTTGGTTATTAACAAGGGTCTAAAGGGTTTTATTGAAAAAATCAAAAACATTGATTCTATAAAACAATCTAAAATCATAGGCTTATTTACAAGAATGCCATTAGAAGATAATAGGGTTCACACAATTGCGTGAATTCATATTCGGTTTTAGGGATTTACCAATTTAGGGTTTTAGACTTTTAGTCTCTGTGCACAAGCCATCAAGCACTCAAGCTTTGCTCTCCTCTCTTTAACTCTCTCTCCGGCCACTCTGCTCTACTCTCCTAGGACTCGTCCTTCTCCGATTCACTCTAGTAAGATGCTTCTCTTCTCTCTCTAGTCAATTTTTCTTTTTTGTCTCTCAACTATCCTTTAGGGATTAGGGTTTGTAGCAAGTAGCATGAAGATTAGAGATTTAAGCAACTAAACGAAGATGAAGGGCACGTTGTGGTAATATCACAGTGTTGATTTTCTGAAACTCTTAGCTAGTTGAAGAAGAATCCCCCATTTCTCTGGATATCTTTTTTTCTTCCATCAGCAAGTTGATTTCCAAAAACAAAATTGGGGCCGGGCTGGGCCGGGCCAGGCCGGGGTGTATACTTTTTAGTAGGGGTGGGGATGGTTTCACAGTTTATAAGCCCCGGTCGGGGGCGGTGCATTATAATTGGTTCGGGGGTGGGATTGTAGAAAACCGACCCCGCCCCGCCCCGTCCCGTTGCCATTCCTATTTGTGAGTATATCCGCCAACTAATCCTCTATCTTGACAAATGGAAGACTAATTGTCTTATCTACCACCTTCTCATGAATAAAGTATTTGTCAACTTCAAAATGCATCGCTCTGTCATGTTGTATAGGATTAGGAGCTATACTGATGGTTGCTTTATTATCTCAATGCCATCTCTTCTTTGACTGAAGTGACTAGCCAAGCTTTGTCATACAAATCTTGATCCAAAGTACCTTACATGCTCCATGGGTCATTGCTTTGTACTCTGCATTAGCATTGGATCTCGCTACTACCGCATGTTTCTTGCTTCTCCTTGTAACCAAGTTTCCTCCCACAAAAGTGCAGTACCCGGATGTGGATCTTCTATTTGTTACTGAACCTGCCCAATCTACATTCGTGTATGCTTCAATTTATAAATGTCCATTCTTTTGGGAAAGCAAGCCTCTACCTGAAGAGGACTTTAGATACTTCAGAATTCTTTTCTTTCAGCTGCCTCTAGATGAATGATTGGCTTGTGCATGAACCGACTTATTGCACGGACTATATAAGCTATTTTTGAACATGTCAAGGGCAAGTAAATCAGTTTCCAACCAGCCTTTGGAACATTCCCACGTCCACTAGAGGTTCTCCACTCTCATAGTCAAGTTTGGGATTGGCCTCCGTAGGAGTATTCACTGGTTTAGCGCCTAGTTTTCTTGTATCTTGTAGCAAGTCTAACCACATACTTTGTGAACCCCAGGACCGTTCGAGGTTGTATCTGTGTGGATATTGCGAGCTGTTCCAACCACTGCTGGATGTGATTCCAAGAGCCGAACGAGAATGAATACCACACAGAAGATCAAGACCTTTGAGAGATGAATATTCCTTCCTTGGACATTGCAACCGTTATTCCAAGAAAGTACCTAAGAGCATAGTTAGTAATTCGGCATACGGCAAAAATTCAGTACGGGAATTATCTGTGTATAATTCGGAATAGTCATTTGATGATTTGTTTAAAAATTCAGTGAAAAAAACGCAGGACGGCAAGAGTGCGGTACGGGAATAATTTGAATATAATTCGGGCAAAGTCTCAAAAATGCGTTCAAAAAATGGGTTAAACATATGAAATTACCTTTTATCTAGACATTATACAATCAAATAGATAAAGATAAGTGACCTATGTATATAAATAATATATAAAATAAATAAATCATTCAAATTTAATGATTAAGCAAGTAAATTTAGTTTAAATTAAACTAAAAACTTAAAAAATAGAAAATGTATATAATTCACATCTATCTAATGACATAATTTAAAATTTTTAAAAATAATCCACATTCATTAAATGAGATATAAAAGAGATCTATAATCTATATCAAAATAAAAATAGAAGGTAGCTCAACCTCGCGTTCCTTGCACAATTCGAGTGTGTCTCTGTGATTGGGATCAAGACAGAGGGCTGCCTCACAGTCTTATAGAGTGGAAGCAGGATCATGTGTATGTGTTTAGATTGCCTCTTTAAACCAAAAAAAAGGGGTAGGAAAATCTATAGCTAAACAAAGAGGAAAATGAAATCCACTGTGGAATTGTTTTACTCATTCAACTATAGGGGATTGGGGTTGGGTGGACGACAAAGATTATATAGATCGGATCACAATCAATCGCGATTAAGCTCTCCTCGAGTTCAATCGCACCCACAGGTCAACACATGTCCCTTTTAACCCCTATAACTATGGTTAAGATTCATAGACTCTTGGGGTTCAACAATATAACATTGGTTTTTAGGAAAAAAAAACTATTTAATTATGGTTAAGAATTTTTAACCCTTAGGGTTAATATATATTTTTTCTAAGATCTAAGGCTATATTTTTGAACCCAATTGTTAGTAAATCTTAAACATGGTTAATAGGGGTTAAAGGAGACGTGATGACTTGTGGGTCGAGTTCAATCGCAATTGACTTGACTGTGATACAATCTCAAGATTAAAACTGGCTACAACAAAAGGTTATCATTATCAATGACTTCCAATAAATATATTTGCTTTACCGATCAAAAAAAAAAAAATATATATATATATATATATATATAAACTAAAACCAAACCGTCATAGGACTTACCTGCTGCTCTCTATGTACAGGTAAGTCCTCAATTGTGAAGAACTCTTTGACATGTCAGGTTTCAGTACTCTGAAGTCTGAACTGAATAGTAACGTTCCTCATAAGCTGAGATGCATTTTAATTTTTTTTATAATAAATTCGTTTTGTATTCGTGTGAAAGGCGTGAATAATTCGAAAACTTTCCAAATTTCTCGTACATATTTGAATCATTGAATTGAACGACCCAATGATGCGCTGAACTTATTAAACGTTCAATTCGCGAATTGTCCGTGATTTTACTAACATTGCCTAAGAGGTCAAAGATCCTTAATCTAAAACTCTTTTGCAAGAAAAGCTTTGAGTCTCTGAATCTCTTGACTATTGTCACCAGTTACTAGTTGCCACAATGTTGTGGTAGAACCCTCTAGATGCTTCACAAATAGAATATGGTCAACATGACTTTCAGTATAACCAAACTTCTGCCCTGCACCACTCAACCTCTCAAACTAGGTTCTAGACGATTGTTTGAGCTCATAGATGGCCTTCATCAACTTACAAACCTTATCCTGAATCTGAAATTCAGGGGGGAAGAGTTATGTACATTTTTTGATAAGCAAACGAGCTCATCATATATTAATAATTGGAAAAGAGGAACAATAATTCACAAAGAGAGAACCGGACTATAGAAGGGGGAACTACAATAAAGAGAGCAAAGAAGAGAAATCCAAGCTGAGGGCCATAAAGAAAAGTAACCACCCAAGTGTCAGGTAGAGGACCATAAATAAATTAGATCGGGAACCGAAACCCCCCAAAAGTCTGCATGCTCGCTTTGTCACTCTTCCTCCCGATAAAGAAGAGTTCTCAAAAATCCTCCTGTTAAGCTCTTTCCATATGGACCATGTGTCAGATCCTGGGACAAGTGCCCAATAGTGGTCCAGCCATGGTCCCATTAAGCCCATTTGCCAACCAGAGAAGAAACTCTGGAAAGAATAGGGCAAAACCCATGCAACTCCAAAATGAGTTAGAAAGAAGCTCGAGATGTTATATGCAAAGGAGTAGTGCAATAGCAAATGATCTACTGATTCTCTTGCTGCTAGGCACATCACACATCTATTTGCGAGATTCCAGCCTCTACTTTGAAGATAATCAATTGTCAAGATTTTATTCAGAAAAGCAGTCCATAGAAAAAAGGATTCCTTGGATGGCATGCCCGCATGCCACACCACTCTGCTAGGGAAAGCTGTGTGAGAATAATCATTCCAAGCTTGCAAGAAGGAGCTAACAGTAAACCAACCTTTCTTGTCCCTGGACCACACTTGAGAATCCCTAGAATTTAGATTAGGTTTTACTAACTCTAGTCTCCCTAATAGGTTGATAAACGAACTCACTTGCCAATCTTGTAATGATCTCCTAAAACGCAGGGGGCGGGGAGGCAGACTATGGTCCCGCCCCTCCTCTCAAAAGAGGATGCCACCATCCCTTGCCATTCTAGAGAAAGCATATACAGCGATTGGAAGTCCTGTTGTAAAGTGATAGGACCACAACATAGATCTGACCAGAATTTCACCTCCTCCCCATTCCCAATGACAAATCGGGTATGGCGGTTAAAGTCTATCTGAGATTTGAGGATTGCCCTCCATAAACTTTGGGGGCCCATCTGCTATGGTCCCCAATTGGCGCCACTATAACCGCACGCCAAAAACTGTGGCTTTCTTCCCTGAATCTCCACAACCATTTGCTCAGCAGAGCTTGATTAACGACTTGGAGGGGCCACAGATTTAAACCTCCAAACTCCTTAGGACGACAAACCAAACCTCAATGAACTAGATGATATTTCCTAGTATAGGTCTTTTCATTCCATAGGAAATTCTGTTGGAGATTTTCGAGCCTAGCAGCTACCGACGCTGGGATGGGGAACAAGGAGAGATAATAAGTTGGAAGGCTACTGAGAGTACAATTTAACAGAGTTAAGCGTCCCCCTTTAGAAAGAAAAATGGCCTTCCAACCCTTTGGTCACTTGATGCTTCGCTCAATCACCGACTCCCACACCGATGTGGCTTTGAAAGGAGCCCCCAATGGTAAGCCAAGTAATTTAGTCGGGAGGGAACTAGATTTACACCCTAGACAGTGTCAACTCCTCAAGGTGGGGGACCTCACTCACGAAAAAAATAAGACTCTTAGAATAGTTAATCCGCAAGCTAGATACTGCCTCAAAACATCGGAACATGCAACGAATGAGAAGGAGTTGGTGGGCTGAAGCCCCGCAAAACACAAGGTTGTCATCGGAAAATTGAAGGTGTGATAGGATGACAGGTGGCTGACCGATGCTAAAGCCTTCCCATACCGATCTGGAAGCTCTAACTACCATCCTACTAAGGGCTTCAGTGACTATGATGAATAGGAATGGAGATAAGGGATCTCTCTGACGGAGGTCACGGGAGCTTTGGAAAAAACCATGGGGGTGAGCCATAAACCAACACCAAGAAAGTAGTGGAGGAGTAGCAACATCTCATCCAGGACTTCCATTTGGCTCCAAACCCCAGACGCCCAAGCATATATGTAGTCCAAAAAATACCAGCTCACATGGTTATAGGCTTTCTTTATGTCGACCTTAGAGATAACACCCAGGTCTCCCTTTTAAGCCTGTTATCCACCCCTTTATTGGCTAAGATTCCATATAGGATTTGCCTCCCTTCGATAAATGCGCCTTGCTGTGGGGAGATTATTTTACCCATAACCGATTTCAGACTTAGTGTCAAGACTTTGGAGATTATTTTGTAGGCATTGCTTATCAGGCTAATGGGCCGAAAATCTTTGATATCTAGAGCATCAGGCGTTTTAGGGATAAGGGTGATGAATGAAAAATTTAATATCCTATCAAAGGAATCAGCCGAATGTAATTCATGGAAGACCCTCATCAAATCATTCACAATGATAGTCCAACATTGCTTATAAAAAGCAATGGAGAATCCGTCGGCCCTGGCGCTTTGTCGCCATCCATCCCTTGGAGAGCTTGAAGGATCTCCTCCGTTGAGAACAGTCTCTCGAGATGTTCTTTTTCATTTTCGGAGATGCACTCGAAAAACAAGCCATTTATGTAAAGGTGTTCATAAAAGGTAGCCATATATGAGCCTTTCTGATCGGCACTATATCTAGCCACAAGTCCCCAATCTTGATACCCCCTATGGTATTACTCCTCCTGTTTTGGGTAGCCACCCGATGAAAGTACCTTGTTTTATTGTCTCCCTCCTTCAGTCATCTGACTCGGGATTTTTGCTTCCAATTGATCTTCTTACATCTCAAAAGCTGTCAAAGCTCATCTTTCAACTTCGCCCTCTCTTGGGCTTCGGAAGACACCAAAGTGGAATCTTCCTCTTTCGGGTCCAAGATCGCAATCTTGCCCAGCAGAGTCTTTTTATTTTCCATTATGCTGCCAAAAATTTCCTTGTTCCATATCTTGAGGGCTGCTTTCGCAACCTTCAGCTTGAGGCCAAAAATGGTGTTGGCCGAGCCCCAGAAGTGGGCCGAAGACCAAGCCTCTTCGACGATTCTAAAAAAGTCTAGGTGTTGCAGCCACATGTTCTCAAATCGGAACGGTTGGGCCCCCCTTCGCTTAGCTTCAAGCTCTAGAGAGATGGGGACATGATCAGAGATTGGCCTATACTTTTATTTTTGTAAGTTCCCATGCAAAAAAGCATTCTTCACATTCAATTGATGAATAAGACAAGACAGATTCGTTGAAATCAAAGTAGAACTCAGACGTAATTCATCTTTGCAGCAAGTGCATCAGTCTCATGATAGTCCATCCCATAAATCTAAGCAAAGCCTTTTGCAACTAGTCTTGTCTTATACTTATCCAATGTCCCACTAGCTTTATACTTTTTAGTATACAGCCACTTACATCCTACCAGCATCTCTTCATGAGTATCAACAAGTTCTCATGTTTGATTTTTTTGTAAGAGCTTTCATTTCTACCCACATAGCCTCTTTTCACTTAGGTTGTTGTAATGCTTCTGACACATTGGAAGGAATAGAAACAAAAAAAAGGAAGACACAAAAGCTCAAAGAGAATAAGAAAGTGAATATAAGAGACAAATTTAGAAATAGGATGAAGAGTGTTACATGTAAGTTTCCCTTTGCATACGATAATGAGAATATCATCTGAACTAACAGGGATAAGAGAAAGAAGGCTTACGAGTAGGTTTTGAATCCATAGTTGTAGGATGCAAGGTTCTGAATGTCGATATCGTGGGATATGTCACACCTTGAATAAAAGATACATAGCGGGATATATCATTTTGTAGGAAATATATCGTATGTCGATGGAAATATTGGAGAAAAATGTGAAAATATGAAATTTTTTAGTAAGACTTCAAGAAATGTTAAAATAGATGTTAATACACATTTGAGAATTAAAAAAATAAAAAACAATAATGTATATAAGAGATGCAATGGGAAGGGGGCAAAGATGTGTACTAATGGCAATATATTTCATTCATCCTTCAATCAATTATAACAATAAAAATACACAATCAGAATTCCATACTTAATACATCCATGATTCAACTCATAGTTCGAAAACTCAGCGAGTCACCCGAGTAACTTGGCCGAGTTACTCGACTCGGCTGAATTTCGAGTCGAGTCGCCTCAAAACTCGAAGGAGACACTATTTACCGAGTTACTCAGGTGACTCGATCGAGTCTAGCCGAGTTTTTCGACTCTCCATACTAGGTCGAGTCATAGAAGGGTATTTTTATCATTTTTTAAAACCTAAACTAAAATGTCACACTATTTTTGCATCATATTTTTTAGGGTCTACAAAAACAACTTACTATGGGTTTTGTCAAACCTAATTTTGTTGTTTGAAGCCGTAAAACCAACGTACTTTGAGTTCTTTTAACCCAAAATTTTTAAGTTATTACATATATATTCCGAGTTGGACCGAGTCGATTTTTTTTCGAGTTTTCCGACTTACTCGACCCGGCTAACTTTCTGGTCGAGTCGAGTTTTCGGGTTTTTGAACTATGATTCAACTTACCCTAAAAACTACAAATCAGAGCCACATGAAGTTAAGCTAACAAATTTAAAAAGTTGAGTTTCTCCCAATTCCTCTATTTAAAGTAAAAAATTTGAATTTTATACTTAGAAATCTAGTGTAAATGCATCAAATTGATTCTTTTACACTAGTTTAGGACTAATAACAAACTAATTATGCAAAAATACATTCTAATTTGAAAAAAAATCTTACCTTTTAGAAATTTTTTGCCAAACGTAGTCCAAAATCCAAATAAGGTGCATTTCGACTCCGAATGACAAATGTAGGTAAATATGAGTACTAAAGTGGGTGATTTCTCAAGAAAATGAAAAATTCGTCAACTCTCTCAAACTCCTTCAAGATCTCCAAAATCTCTCTTCTTTGGTCGATAAGTTTCCCTTTTATAAATTAAGGGGCGAAATATCCTAACTTATAAAAGATATATCAGAAATATCGTGTGATATATCGGGAATATCTAGGATATTTTGTATAAAAAAATAGTACATGTGAGGGATATTCGGCACCCCTGTGGTACCAAAATATATTTTGATATATCGAAAATATCGGGGATATTTCAAACCACGATAGGATGAGATGACTGATTAGTTGATGTATCCTTTACTTTGTAGCGCCTGGAATATGCTATTAACTCTTCTTCCCACCTTCAGTAGCTTTAGATGAGGGAGAAGGAGCAATAGACTCAATAGGGGTAGAACAAAGAGAAGTAAGTGGAAGATGGGCTCTTCAATACTACTATTCTCCCTCTAAAGCGATACACCTGAGGAATACGGAACAGACTAAAAAAAGGAAACATCTATAGAAACAAATCGTTTTCCTACGACAGGATCAAAACATATATACTCTTTTTGAGTGGAAGAGTAACCCAAAAATAGACACTCACAGATTTGAGATCCAATTTAGAACAACTTGGATCCAAAATATGCTCTCCGCTTTTTATCTTCTAGCATTGGTTCATGACCTCGTGAGCTATGTTGTTTTGTCCTTATCTTTGTAGGTTTGAGTTATTACTACCTCCTTAAATATAATTGCATGGATTATCAATCAAAAAAAAATATGAACAAAGTAAGTACATCTAAAGGGCAAAGACCTTAAGAAGAATACTGAAGACAAGACGATCAAGAAATAATAATTGATGTGGAGATTGAAAAAAAGTACCTGGGATGGTATACGATTGATGACATATACCACTGTGAGCACCGCTTTAGACCGATAAATTTTTTCCCACCTTCATTTTCAGGAGGAGACTTCTAGCAATTTCTAGCATGTCTAGTTTTTCACTCTACAACCCCATTTTGTTGAGGTGTGTAAACATAATTTTTTTGATGAATGACACCATGCTCTTCATGATAAGGTTTTAACTCCCTCCAAGTATTCGCGACCATGGTCAAATCTGAAAATATTGATATTTTTGGTCAAATTGGGTTTTGACCATCTTATGAAATACACGAATAATATGAAGTACTTCATCTCCGGTCTTCATTAGATAAATCCAAGTGTATCGGGTGCAATCATCCACAAAGGAAAGAAACGAAATCCAAAAATAGACAAACAAGGGGAGGGTCCCCACACATCAGAGTGCACAATATCAAATGGAAACCGAATTTTTTTATTACTAGGTGAAAAATAAACATAAGAATGTTTCGCTAATTCACACACTTGACATTGTAAACTTAGCGAATGGACAGACTCAAATAGTCTTGGAAACACAAGTTTTAATAAAGGGAAAGAGTGTGAAGAGAGAAGGATTCTTTGGAAACACAAACTTTTGTCTATGCATGTTACATTCTTTGAGTCTGTTTCATTCTATTCCAGTCCATCTCTTCAGGGGGAGAGTGAGTGTGAAGAGAAGGATTTCATTGTCAATTCTAATTCCTTTCACCCTCATCATTGGCTCTTGATGACTTTGTTACGGCTGCTCAAGAGGAGAATGGTAGAAAATAGGGAGAGATTCAAGTCTACCAAAGAAGGGCAAAAGCAAACAACAGACTCAGACCAAATTATCTCCTCGGATGATCTAGATAAAACCCTTCTTGTAAGTACTTCTTTGCCTCCAGTGTCTGTTGATGAATCTAATAGTCCTATTGCTCTCAGGAAAGGTAAGAGGTCGTGTACTCAACATCCTATTACTAACTTTGTATCCTACAAAACATTGTCTCTATCCTATAGATCGTTTGTATCTTCACTATCATCTATTTCCATTCTATCTTCTGTGATTGGTGCTTTAAAACAATCAATGTGGAGGGAAGCAATAGTAAAAGAGACGAATGCGCTAGACAAAAATAATACTTGGGAGATGGTATATCTTAAGGAAAAATTCTTATGGGGTGTAAATGAGTGTTCCAGTTAAATGCAAAGTAGATGGATCAGTTGATAGGTATAAGGCAAGGTTGGTAGCCAAAGGCTACATTCAAACCTATGGAATTGACTACCAGGAGACATTTGCCTCGGTAGCAAAGATGAATATAATTCGTGTAATCTTATCATTGGCAGCAAATCCATTGTGGCCACTATACCAACTCGATGTTAAAATTTCTTTTCTCCTTAGTACTTTGAAGGAAGAAGTTTATAAGTCCTCTCCTCTAGGATTTCACCTTGAAGGGGGTGAAAAAAAGTGTGCAAGCTGAATAAGGCATTATATGGCTTAAAGTTGTCTACCAGAGCCTGATTTGAAAGGTTCAGTGTTGCTGTAAAGAGGAAGGGATACTCACAAAGTTAGGCTAATCATGCCTTATTTGTCAGGCGCACCAAGGATGACATTAGAATCTGTATCGTGTATGTAGATAATATAGTTGTCACAGGAAGCAACATGATAGAGATTGAAGAACTGAAGAAGTATCTAGCAAGTGAGTTTGAGATTAAGGATCTGGGTCTTCGTAAGTTTTCTTAGGAATAGAGGTTGTAAGATCTCATGATGAAATTTTTATATCCCAAAGAAAGCATCCTAGATCTCTTACAAGAAATTGGAAAGCTTGGGGCCAAATCGGCTTACATCCTAAATGAACAAAATCACAAAGTGGATGAGATGGACGAGGTTTCTCTGCAAGATGTTGGTAATTTTCAGCGATTAGTTGAGTGACTAATCACTCTCTCTCTCTCTCTCTCTCTCTCTCACGAGGCCTAATATTGCATATGTTGTGACTTGTGAGTAGAGTGAGCAAGTTTATGCATGCACCCAGGTCCACACACTTGGAAGCAACATACATGATTTTGAGGTATCTCAAGTCCCAGGTAGGAGACTCTTATTCAGAAGACATAGGCTGATGGGCATATGCGAGTTGAAGTCTATACAAATGTAGAATGGACAAGTGCTAAAGATGACATAAAATCTACATCCGATTACTGTACATTTGTTGGAGGAAATTTGGTCACATGGCGCAGCAAAAAACTAGCGATGATTGCTCGCTCAAGTGTAGAGGCAGAGTTTCGATCGATGACACATGGTACATGTGAGTTACAGTGGCTAAAGATCCTCATTCAGGACTTGGAATTTCCAGTTGGATGACCTATGAGTTTATATTGTGACAAAAAGGTAGCAATCAGTATAACTCATAACCCTGTGTTACACAATAGAACCAAACACATTGAGATAGATCGTCACTTTATTAGAGAATGGATCAGCCGAGACAAAGTGCGCACTCCATATATGAAGACCAATGATCAACTAGCTGATGTTCTTACCAAGGCGGTTAATAATGCTCAGCTACTTGAAATGCTAGGCAAGATGGGTATGATAGATATCTACGCACCATCTTAAGGGGAGTATTGATAGGGGAATTTATGGTATTTAATGTTATTAGCTATACTGTGTGTATTATGCGTAATATACATAAGGGTAAATTTGTAATTCTCCAGTTAAGTAATATTATAGGAGAAGAGAGAAGTGAATCACAATCTCTTTAATCCATCTTATCCTCTTTTCTCTTCTTCCCCTTTCTATTCTTTTTCTTCTTCTTCCTCTTTCTACTATGACTTTATGTTCATTAGGATAACACCTCATATCGTTATCCTTCTATGTCAACGAATAATTATATCAACATGGCAGCCTCACAGGTGTTCTTGAATCACTCCATCTGAAGCCTAAACTTGGATCCATGTCTCAATTTATGCATGTCCTCTATGTTCCTGGGCAACAGAATTGTAGTGGTTGGGGTAAGTTTTCTTCTGGACCGGGAGCCACTTTTCTGATTTTATGAGAAAATGCTTATTTGTGTACTGATAAAGAAATTCGTATTCAGGAGGAAATAAAAACAATGTTTGGTTCTTTTGTCTAGTGGTTGGGGATTGAGCCCACATCTAAATTGGTTGAGATACTGCAATGAAATTATGCAACCAAGAGGTTGCATGTTCCAAGTCCTGCTTAGTGCTTACCTACAAGAAACAATGTGGTTCTTTGTGGGTCTTTCAATTATTTGCAATGTGCTTCTTTGAAGCTTGAGAATTCTGGCTGGAGTACTAGTGATGTCCAATTTCCGTAGTGCATTTGTAATGGAGCCACCATTACTATTAATTTTAATGCATCTTACTATTTAATGGCACATCTAATTGTATTAATGTCAACATTTATTTTGCAGCAGAAGTGTCACATTTATCATTTATAGTTTGCCTTTTTGTAAGAAATTACGTATTATCTGGTTTATAAATGATGACAAAATATCAATCTACGAAAGACGGCATGCTCTAGCATGTGTATCTTCCTAAGCTTATGGTTTATTCAATGTACTGCCTCAAACTTCCTTTTGTTGCATAAGTACTTTTGGGTGCTTAACCAATTTTTTTATTTCTCTCCTAATTCTGCAGGAGGCAAGCATAGCTATCCCATTGTTCTCACCTGTTATTGTACCAATGGCCCAAAGCTTTGGTCCATTTCTCTCCCAGCTCACGTCATCTCCAACAATCCGCCTTGGGGTGAGATCTGAGTCGCTCACTTATCATGGTGCTTGTTTTCTATGAGTTTCTTTTTATCATCTGAGAAATCTTTTCAAATTTTTGGTCGAAGATATGTTGATCATGTCGTGCATTTTGTAATTTTCTTTTTGTTCAAGTGGGGATTGGGTAAACAGCAATCATTAGGGCCGCCTTGTGTGGCAGTCAGCATGGATGAATTAGTTACGGCCTGCAATGTCATGTTGACACAAATGCCTAATATATGTTAGGTTAACACAAAATACTTGTCTATTCCTTATTCTAGGCTTACTTGAGTATTTAATTTTAAACCCATGTCCCACTTTCTTGTGAATTACTTCCAGGCAGAAATGGCTCTGAAGCAATTGGGAAACCTTAGCCCTCCAATCATGAAACAAGTTCTTCCCCTGGTTGAGCAACTTCCTCCCTTGTACATGGACTTGGTCAAGGGGAGAGAAGATTTCACCCCAAAACCAGAAGAAACTCGACGATTGGTATGTTCAATCTCTGACTGTTATGGCATCCGTAAATTTTCCAGTACTGGTTATGGATCTATTTTACTTCATCCATTGTTCACACATTCTTTTAATGCATAAAACTACCATGCTCCACTGAGATCACATAAAAATTTATGACTGAATTTGTTTCTTTAAATGGTAAATCTGAATATTGAATTAATAATAATAAAGAGGAGTGCAAAACATGTTCACCTATTGGTAAACTAAAAGAAGACAGCTACTAAAAGAAAATTTAGCTAATAAATAAAATGAATAGTACACATGGCAAAGAAAGGAAGCAACCGAAGCTCATCAACATCTTCCCTCACAGACACCCAGGCAACTACCGCATAGAAACTGTCCAAACATGTCTCCCCAAAAGGAGCATCTGAATTCTCAAACACCTTCCTAGTCTACATATGAACCATCAACATCTTCTCTGGTCTATACATGGACTGAATTTTGATTCTCTGGGATGCAAAACCTATCTATCTGGTGGTACAACTTGATTATCTGCCAATTATTATTCATGTGAAGCCTGTCATTGGTCGTCAATAACTGAAAGTTGATTGTTTCTTCCTCTCCGGCAATAAACTAAGAAATCACATCTTTCTCATTTGGATAGAAATCCAAAAAAGAAAGTAGAAGACTAGATGCAAAGTAGATAAGCCTCTTAACGGATTATCCCCACTGTACTACAAAGGGCACCTGTTTGGCTAAAGTGTCAGCAAATTTACTATCATTCCTTAACATGTCTAAACAAACTAATTATTCAATTCTTATGCTACATGTTTGAGAATCTTCGCTTGCAGAAGGCCATCCACCACCACATTGGACACTAGAAGCATAATGCTTGCCTACTGCACAACCATACAAATCTCGAAAGGCAAATTTTAACTTTCTCCTTCCGTAAAAGCCTTCGAATTCACTTTGTAGTCCTACCAATGTTTTAAAACGTGAAGGCGTGAGGCAAGGCGTTAGGACCTCAAGATGCGTGAGGCGTAAGCCTTGAGGCGTGAGGCTTAAGCCTCACAAGAAAGCTGCATGCTCTCCCATTTTAACAAATAAATAAAATATAACAAAAATATTATAAAGATTCAAAAAGTTAATGACATTGTAGGTCAGTGCTGACTCCAAATTTTTGCAATGCCCATTAGGGAAATAGTGTGAATTAGACTCGAATGGTTTTAAAATCCTAATACATTAAACATAATAAATTAAGTGTTAATTATAACCAATATAATCCTCATCATTTTGAATGCCTTATCGGAAAATAATTAGTGTTATTTTTTACTAGTTGAAACAAATTTTTTTAAAAACGATATTTAAGTCTCAGTTGTGGCTAGACATTTAATTTTAGTTAATATATGAGACGTTTACCATAAGCATAAAGCGAGCTTCAAGGCGTTAGGCGTATGCCTCATGGGGTTTAAGCCTCTTAATTGAGCCTCGAGGCGTTTTCTTTAAGCCTCGCCCCGAGGCGAGCCTTGAGGCGTAAGCCTCACATGCTTTTTAAAACACTGAGTCCTACAATCCTAATGGGGCCGCTAAAGCTTTAAGGATAGAACCCAAGGCCCCCTAAGCACACAATTGGATGTAACTAACCTTATCTGAACCGAGTGATCCCCAAAATTGAATTTGAGGGAACCAAGGTTGTCAGGCCTCCAACAAGGCGTGGCTTGACTTGTAGCTGTACCACCTTGTCAAAGATTTCTGTTTTCCTACCCTGGAATTCTTTTAGAGCAGGAATACCATGAGACCATGATAGAGTGAGTGACAATTTGGAGAACATTATACACCAGACGAGGTAATGTAGTAATAACTGCACATCAGTGTTTACTGTTTCTCATTTGTGGCTAGCAATGTGCTTATTTTATTACCTGTTTTAAATTTTAATTGCTTATTATTAGAATTGATAAGGATTTGTGAATAAATGCCTTAAAACGCCAATACCTTTTTACAGTTTTCAATTTCCTTGTGAAAATTTGAAATTGGATGATTTCTCATTTACAATGTCTCAATTAATTCATGCTGGGTAAATGATTTCAATTCTGTAGATAAAGTCGTATTACGGCATTTCCAGGAACCTTCTGATAAAGTTCAAAGATGATACAATTGATGAAACTTCGACATTAGCACAGTTTCTAAGTGCAGATTCTGCCATTAGTTCACAACTGGATATGTCAATTCGCTCATTGCCAGGAGATCATGGGCTTCCTTTGCAACAGGTGAACACTGTATCCTCTAATTCTAAATTAGAATAACATGTTCTCTATCTTCAAGGGAAGCGGTGAGAGACAAGGTGGAACTGATATGTAGGCATAATTTTTTTGTAACCATGTAGAGGGACACTTGAGAACAAATTCCTGGGTGTACTATAGGTTTTCTCAATCTCTAGTGAAAGACGCAACCAATCTCGAATCAATTTCTTTTTTGCAGGCTCTCCCTGATGTTCCTCCAGGGATGGCGGATGCAGTAAACCGTGGAGGTGAACTTCTGGCAAATTTAACTCTGGGGACACCATGGGAAACGGTTGGTAGAGACGTAAGCAACACATTGGGCGTGGACTCAAGGATCCTTCGTGCTGAGATTCTGAAGGATGTAAATCTGCTCGTGGACGTGATCACATCATGGACGATATCAAACACTGGTCCAAGACTTCTAAGGTCATGAAGTTTGGAGTAGGACAAGGCCTCAAAAGTATACCCCAACTAAGGCAAATTTAGGGTGATTGAAAAAAAAAATGGATCTCCGTATAAGCACAACCATATCCGTACCAATTCGGAACCACAGTACATGCATCCTTTAACCTTTGTAAGAAATCTACAGTGTATTTATTATCATATTGAAATGTGTCGTGAGCTTAATCTACTGACAAAATTGTATGAAATCAACAAAAACGATAAGATAGAGATAAAGGACCTTAGATAGAGAATTAAAAATCATTTATGCCCTCTTTAGCTCTTGTTCTCTTACCAGTTACCATTGTGGTCAACTGTCGTTTGTAGCACGACCCATAAAAATTCTCCCTCTCCCAAAAAAGTCTCCACTCTTGGAATCTTTCATCGATAAGTGGTCGGGGTCTGCCTAATCCCAGCTTACCCAAAAAAAAAAGAGGAGTGCTATACCCAGTCGCACTCACGGCAAAAACTTCCAGATGCGATATTAGCCATATCATGTGGAGTTGTTGGATCTTTTAACACATTATAAAAATGAAAAACAGAATATGTTTGACATTTGTAGCCCCAGACTTGCGTCTATGGAAGTTTTGCGTTTGGGCTAGCAAAATCCAAAAAAAAAAATGTATACCGTTAACAACACAAAATAGAAGAAAAAAATTTTGTTGCTCCATGTCTTCCCTATTCTTCTCTCACCAATTGAGTCTACCAAGAACCTGGGTTTATATTAGAGCAGTGTTAGCCCAGTCTCACATTTTGACTTTTTTTTAAAACTCTCAAGTTATGTGTAAAACATATCATTGCTACCTATTTAACAAGTTGAGAATTATTTTTCCAAAGAGAAAGTTATGGCTTCAACAAATCTTTATAGGTAAAAGTAGTAACATGTGTTGCACATATCTTGAAAGTTTGCAAAAAGGTGAATTTGGAGATAGTATTTCTCTTTATATTATAGGCATACTTGTTCAAAGCATTGCCTCAAGCAATCGCCCAGGAGACCCGCTCTGTTGGCCTGGGCGATCATTATTAAATTAAATTTATATAATATTATTATTGTTTAAGGTTATAAAAATTATTTATTTGAATATGATACTTTGGTGACCATGGCAATCATTGTATCATTCCCAACACTTGAAATTCACCTTTAATGTGAATTTTTAGTGCATTTTGACAAGGAAGATTTTGAAATTTATATGAATTATAGGGTGTCTTATTCAAGGAAATGCAGCATACATAGATCTCATATTAAGAGGAATTTCTAGTGCAAAAGAGTTCATCGGGCAACGCCTTGGGTGCCTTAGGCTACCGCCTTAGGCGTCTATGAGATTTGTCGCCTTGACAACCATGATATAGGGTAAAGCATTTGGGACCACATACCAAAACTGAGGATTTTAGGATTTTGGTGAAAATTTTTGAAAGCGTTGTAAGATAGAACTTGGCAATGCAAGAGCGTCAACTAAGCTAGATCAAAACCATGCTCCCAATTTTTTTTTTTTTTTTTGGTGAAACCATGCTCCCAACTTATTGAAAAAGGGTTTGGATAAGGTTCCTCTAAAGCCATCAAATCAACATTTCAGAGTGGGAGCAACACCAATGGATGTTTGGGGAACTATCATCTTGACTCTCAAAGTTGATACTCCAAGAAGACGTTGTTGTCCCACACCATCTAATGTGCATTTAGAGTTGATGAGTTGGAGGTTACGTTCTCAATTTTAAAATGTATGAAGAAAAAAATTGTCACAATACTATTATAACGAAAAAGTGGGGTTAAAAAGTTGGTTTATTTTTTTTCTAATATTCCAATTTTGATAGTATTTAGTAATGGTGAATTTTTTTTTATATTTTTCATATTTTATCAATAACTCCGTAAAAAAAAAAAGATAAAAAAAAGAAAAAAAGGTGGAGCTACCCGCACCCCAACTTCTTTCTATCGTTTGCAATTAAAGAAAGGAAGATGCTACACAACCTGCAACAGTTCTGGATCATGATCAGAGAGTTTGATCTATAGCTTCTCATTCCTGTATAGCAGCAAAGAACTCGCTTACTTACCATTTGATTGTTCAATAGCATATTAGCATATTCTGTACTAGAAGAATTGCAAATTTCCTTCGGTTGAGAAGATTCAAGATCAAGGTCCATGGTGTCGCTAGAAACTTCGCCAGCAACATTTTCTAGGATCTGGACCGGAATTCGAATCGGGATCACCTATCTTCTTGGATTTAAACAGCTTCACAAACACCATCATTTGCCATAGGAAAATCACTCGAGTATGTAGGTTGAGTTTCGGCAACAACAAGAATTGCATCATCGGTTCCCTTCTCATCTTGGACTTCATCTTTTACATTTGTCTTAATCTCGGGTGAAACATCAAGACGATCAGATCTCTCAGAACCCTCTTCTTTTGATTTCTCCTCCAAATTTTCGGCCTCTTCTGACATTGCAGCGATTTTAATGACCTTTGTTCTTCATTCCTTCTTCTTAATCGATTCAGATGCTTTATTCTTGGACAATATCAAGGATCGCCTCGTGCTATAAACAAGGACTGCTGGCCTGCTGTTGCTGTAGAACCTTCATAGCCTCTATAACTTTTGCTTTCAAAACGTCCAGCGACTTGAGCAAGTACAAAACCTTAGTCTGGTCCCGAATCATGTCTGTCACCTTAATCACCATATCATGCTATAGCTGGGCTACGAATGGGTACATACTTTCATCCATCTTCGTCTTCTGTAGAAGCCAAAGCCCGGATTGACTCAGTGATTATTGTCTTTTTATTTGATTTTTGGGTGATTTCTTAAGTTTGGGGTGTGGGTATTAAAAGTTGGGGTGCGGGTAACACCACCCAAAAAAAAAATTAAGATACTATGTTATCTTATTTTACATGAGAAAAGTTAGTAGGTGTATTGAAGTAATATCAACTACAACTAATAATAATCCCTCTATTTCCACTATTCCCTCAAATGTTTATCCTTATCTTCTCTCATGCTTCATTTTTAGTCTCTCTCAACCAAGAGGCACACCCTTTCTACGTGGCAAATATTTTTCAAGAGAAAAAATAAGATTTTTTGATTCTCAAAATGTCTCTTTCTATACTAATGTGCGTCACAAATTTTTTTTTTTCTAAAGAGTCCCTCAAGTTTCAATACCCAAAAAAAATAAAAAATAAATATATATAAAAATAAATAAATATATATATATATATATCATTTTGATCTTTCTTCTTAGTCTCTCTCCCCTTTTCCTCTCTCTCATTTTTTTGGGAAAAGTATGGAATTAGGCTTGGGTTTTTGAAAAATTACAGAAACCAGCTCCCTTTTTAGAGAGTTATTTTTCCCAACCTCAACGCGTGTGTAGAGCTGAAGCGTGCGGAAGAGGTTGTTAGAAAGTCAAAAATGCCCCTGTTTGTAAACACTTAACAGGTTACGTCTAACTCCATTCCATCGAATACCTTACCCATTTCGAACGAAGAAGAAGAAAGAAATTTCGAATTTTGAAATCGTCAGATTAAGAGGTATGGATTGAAACCTTAATCAAAACAGTTTAAAATTTCGAAACCCTAATGAGAGGAATGTTTAAAATTTCCAAATCGAAATAGTGTTCATTTTTCTGCATTTCGAACTCATTATGGATTGAAACCCTAATACCTAATAAAGATAAATCCTAAGGAACTAAAACCCTAACGAAGATAAACCCTAAACCTCTGTAAGAAAAATCCAAAAATTCTTTAAACAGCCTGAGTAAGATTTACATTCCTGAATTCGAGATGGTTATCTCGAATTCAAGACTGTAAATCTCGAATTCAGCCTGTTTATTTTCGAATTCAGTCTTATTATGTATTACTAATCAATTTTATTAATACTTGTAGATTCAAGATGCCAAAAAATAGAGAAAAATGGGAAGACAAAGGCAAAGGCAAAGAGAAAGGGAAGGGGAAAGAGTTGGAAAAGGCCCAGCCATCTGTGAAATGTACCATGAAAGAATGGTTTGAAAAAATAAAGCCGAACTTGGAGGCCCATCCTGCGAGAAAGTCTTTGTGGATGCAAACTTGTTTTGGGCATCTTTATGATTTGCCCAAAAATCTCCAATGCGGTTAGGCATTGCACTACCTACTTCAGAGGCGTAGAGATTGACTTATTTTTGCTGTAGCTGGTAGTGTTATGAGATTCACATTGTTAGACTTCACGTTGATAATGTGTTTAAATGCTAGTCTAGGTGTCCCTCCCGCCATAGTACATGCCAGTTCTCCGACCTCTCTAAAAGTTCGCAAGTTTGGTGAAGTACAACAGATAAAAAAATTTGACCTGCTTAAGGTGTTCAAGGCATGTAACAATGATATGGATGCAATCAAGATTGCGTTGGTCCTATATGTTGAGTTATTGATCGTTGCAAAAGAGACACACTCGAACATCGAGATTGAGTACTTGGATCTTATAGAGGACCTCGACGCCTTCAATAGATACCCTTGGGGCACTGTAGGGTACTCGATATTTAAGAAAAATATTGAAATGACACATATAGATACTCCACAATACAATATTAACGGATGTTGTATTTCTTTTCAAGATATTATATCATTGATGTATGTTTAATTTGTAATTACACTCCTGTTTTTATGTTTATTTGAAATTCTAATGATGACAGGTTTGGATGTTTGAGTGCATTCCCGCACTTAAGAAATTATGTTCTCGCGGATCTCCTCCTACTACTGAGATGTTCCCTTGTGTTTTACGTTGGAAAGATACCACTTATAAAATCTACAAGACATTGGAAGAAAAGATATTTAATTTAGAAGAGGTACGAAAGTTAGTACAAAGTTATATATATTTTTTTGCTTAGTTCTAACTTAATTTTATGTTCACAGCTTGAGGTTCTTAAGTTAAATGTCATTGATCGTGAGAAGGAGCAAGAAATAGTTAGGGGTGTCCTTGCACGAATGGGATCTGAGGATGATGATGAGGATGGTGATGAGGAGGATGGTGATGAGGAGGATAGTCTCGAGGAGGATGGTGATGAGCAAGATGAGGTGGAGGGAGGGAATGATGATGGTGATGATGACGAGGAGGAGGATAGTCCCCCTGGGACATGAGCAAAGGTCAAAAAGTGTAAGTAACGTGCACTCATTTTTTCGAAATTGAATTATTTTTGTTCATTTTTGTTTATGTCAAACTCATTATGGAACCTTAAAATTAAAAAAATTAAAACCCTAAAGAAGTAGAAAAAATTCAAACTTTCTTTAAACAGCCTCGAATTCAACATTTTTAGCCTGAATTCGAGATAATAGTCTCGAATTCGAGATTACAGTCTCGAATTCGAGATAACCATCTTGAATTCGAGACTGTTATCTTGAATTCGAGACTGTAATCTCGAATTCAATATAAAATCTTGAATTCAAACCCATTTATTCAATATATTTACATTTTATTATGTCCTAATGTCTACCATTTTTTCAGGTACACGATGTACAAGCGAATTCACATCCATGGTACAAGCGTCTGAAACGTTATTTTCATCGACGGTTTGATGCCTTTGCCACAAAAATGGATTCCTTGGCTGAGAGATTTGATAATTATGCATTAAAAATGAGGGCTATGAGAAAAAAGGGAAAAATAAAAAAAGATAGAGAAAGTATGTGAAACTTAGTGATGAAGAAAGAACGGTCTTTTCAGGGGGGCACCCACAGGTGGGTGATAAAGAAAGAATGGCCTTTTCAGGGGGGCACCCATAGGTGGGTGATGAAGAAAGAACGGCCTTTTCAGGGGGGCACCCATAGGTGGGTGATGAAGAAAGAACGGCCTTTTCAGGGGGGCACCCATAGGTGGGTGATGAAGAAAAAACGGCATTTTCAGGGGGGTAGGTGGGTGATGAAGTAAGCAGGGGCAAAGCTAGGAATTTTTCATTGGGGGGGGGGGGGGGGGAATACATGTATACAAAAAAAATTTTGGTTTGAGGGTATGGGATTTGGGGGTTCGGGGGCGTAGCCCCCGAGAAAAATTTTTTTGGGGTAGTTTTTTTATTTTGGAATTTTTTTTTTCTCGGTAATACCTTTGAGGTCGCCATGTGTCCTATTAATACCCCTTCATTGTGGTAAAGATTCACCCACCTATCCTTGGTTTAAAAAAAATATATCAAATTTCTTTTTGAACCCTTGTTAAAAATTCACTAACTCCTAAGATTAAAATTATTTAAATATTTTTTTCTAAAATCAAGGATAAGTAGGTGAACCATGAGATTGGGTGAATTTTAACCCTAGTTAAGGGGTGTCAATAGGGACATGAGCATAAGGGGACTCCATTGGGGGGCCACTATATATGTGACAAAAAAAATTTTGGGGGCCACTACATATAGGACAAAAAAATTGGGGGGGCCAAGTATAATACAAATATATTTTTTTAATTGAGGGGCCCACTAGTCATACTAGTACAGTAGAGATCTACAAAAAATTTGGGGGGGCCATGGCCCCCCCCGGCCCCCCTGGCTCCGCCCCTGGAAGTAAGAACAGTCTTTTCAGGGGGGGGGAGGTGGGTAATGCTGAAATAACGGTTTTTCAAGGTGATGATGACGGAACCCTTACAAGAGTTGAGGGAAGGCCACAAAGACTTACAATCATTTCGAAGCATCACCGCTCCCCTTACTTGAATACTAGAGTGAAGAAAAAAATGACCGGGGGCATGATCGCTAAAGATCCAATGAGGGCAGCTACGACAACTGAAACAAAGGCCCTACGACGTTTTTTGAATGCGGAGGCAAATCCAAATAATATTAAGTAATTTTTTCTAATTGTGAATTCAAAAGTACATGCATAAATGATCATATTTCTCTACTTTAATTATTTTAATTGTGAAGGATGATATATAACGTTCGAATCACTCCAGAGATGCTTGCTAGTGTGTCAACTAGCAAAAGCTTGATCGATTCCATGGTAACAGACTATTCTCGTCTTTAATTTAATGTTGTTTATCTAAATTGTAGTTCTAATAATCCAACACTAATCCTTAAATGTACATAACATATTGACATATAGATGGAGCTGTTGGCACAATGTCATGAGAGTCATCATGCTCTTTACACTCAGTCCTGTGTCTTTGGATCTACTTGGTTCATGGTAAGGCCTCTTCTTATTAGTTCATTACCGGTAACTCAATCTTGAAGATATTCTAATTATTTAGTGTCTTCACAGGAATTCCTACTTCGAGAAGCAAACATGTTAAGATCATATCTAAATGCAAATGACTCTGCGATGCGTGACTCATTAAGGGATCAATTAAACCCTAACCTTAACCTCATTGTTGAGGGGTTGAATGGGCGACCAGCCATGTGGTCGGCTGAGAGGGTGTACCTCCCGTTTCTCCATGGCCATCACTGGGTGTTGGCGGTATTGGAACCCCCGATAATCCAGGTCCTAATTCTGGACTCATACTTCACCGATGTCACAGAAATGTATGCAGTAGGACTATGTACCATCAAAGAGTGCATCCCCGCCTCTTCCATATGTTTGGCGATGTGGAGGCTCTAGGCAAAGACTGGGTGGTGCGGGAGGTCATCGACTTACCATAACAGAATAATACGTAAGTCTATATGAAAACAAGCAATTTACTTATAATTTATAGCACTTGTTTTACCTATAAAATACTGATGAAATGTGTTGTTTATGTGTATCAGGTGCGATTGTGGAATATTCTTGATGAAATATGTTGATTTCCTATGTGCTGATTTACAGATTCATTTTCAGCAGGTATTAAACCTTCTTTTCCTCTAACTCACTATTTATGCTCACAATATTTTTAATTTATCTGACTCACTATTTATGCTCACCGTATTTTTAATTTGTAGATTGATGTTACGAAGTTCCGGAAGCAGATAGCCTGCGAGATGATGGATGGGATTGCCAATCCTTATTGATGGTTGTCAAGTGGTGGGACTGTCTTCAGAGTGGGATGTCAAGAGGGGTGTCTTTTGGATGTAATAATTTTTTTATGGATGTATGTTTAAACTTTCGAACCTGACATTGGATGTATGTACTGGATTTGTAATGAATTTATTATGGATGTAAAGGTTTGGATCAATACAGCTCATTAACAGTTCATTTACAGTTCCTGTCTCGAATTTAGGCTTAATATTTTCGAATTCAGGCTAACAAAATCTCGAATTCGAGATTGTTATCTCGAATTCAGGCTACAAAATCTCGAATTCAGGCTAACCAATCTTGAATTCGAGATTGTTATCTCAAATTCAGGCTATTGTTGCTTGCATTATTTTCTCAAGTTCTAGATAACAGGTCCTAAGCCTAATTCGAGATTGTTATCTCGAAATCATCCTAACCAATCTCGAATTTAGGCTACAAAATCTCGAATTCAGGCTAACCAATCTCGAATTCGAGATGGTTATCTCGAAATCGAGATTGTTGCTGACATTTAAATCTCAAGTTCTAAATTACAGGTTCTGTCTTGAGACTTTGTTCCCATTTGTCCCCCTTTATATACAACTCAAGTACATGGATAGCTGAATTTTAACATGTTAATTTAAGTACTCGTATGAAATTTTATAATTTGTAGACTAAAAGTAAACCAATGACCAACCGAAGAGGAAAATCATGCATTGATTTGTAATACAATATTCGAAAATACAAAATCCAGAATTTGATACAAAAACTCTTTGAATTGTCATTATGAAATGATCATACTTGTGGGATTACATTAGTACATGTTTGTCTATTATGGCCACTTTGTTTGCATCTAGCACATCTTATGGTAGACCTTTCTTTACCTTGTGAAAGAATTTTGTTCTTCTTCGGTCTTCCCGTGCTTCTTTTTTGTATAGGGGGTTTCATCTGCTTGGTCTCAGCTATTACTTCATCTGGGAGATCCCAATGTTTTTTGTCATGTACCGGATATATTGACTCTTCATAGGTGGCTCGATACATATCAGATGTATAGTAGGGAGAAAAGTAAGCATACGGATCATGTCGATAC
The DNA here is from genome assembly GCA_015143295.1 of Tetracentron sinense. Lineage (NCBI taxonomy): Eukaryota > Viridiplantae > Streptophyta > Magnoliopsida > Trochodendrales > Trochodendraceae > Tetracentron > Tetracentron sinense. Next base: position 57,565,314 of record CM026554.1, on the reverse strand, counting down.
TTATTACAGGTAGCCAAAACATGTACACAAGGCAACTCTTGAACATCAAATTTCCTACAAGTGCAGGTACGTTCAAGAAGCTTCACTGTAGCATTAAATTCTCCCCTCACATAATACTCACACCGAACGATTCCATCACATTCCAGATAATGTGCTTTAGCAAGTCTCCTCTGCAATTTACCTTCAGCTCATGTTGTTAGGCTTCCATTCATTTTCATCACTTTGTTTCGTCAGTTAAAGAACATTCGTTGGATCTTAAGACATACATCCTCTAAAAGCACTGTGACTGGATATTCTCTCGCTTCTTTAAGCAAACTGTCGATCGATTCAACTATAGTAGTTACAATATTATACCTCAGCCCAAGAAAGTATGTAGATGCCCATTTTTCTTTTGGAATTACAGCTAACCATTCATGTGTCTCGGGGTTTGCGCCTGCAAGACGTGACATAAACTCTTGGAACTTGCTGAACATGCATGTCTTTACGGCCAACCAAAATAACGGTTTCAGTCCCTGGTCTTTGAATGCTGTATGCATATTCAGGCTAATGTGATATGAACAATAACTATGAATTGTATATGGGAATGCAATGGAGACTTGGCTTATCAAACTAGCGTGTTGATCAGTTATAATGACTAACCCTTCCATGTACCCAAGTGAGTCAGCTAATTGTTTGAAAAACCACTTGTAACTGTCATTGTTCTCTGATTCAACTATTCCATAAGCAACTGGACATATGTAGTTGTCACCATCAAATAATGTTGCTATGATTAAGATCCCCTTGTACTTACCCTTTAGATGCATCCCGTCAATGGCTAATACTCTTCGTAAACTGAGCTGAAAACTTCTGATACAAGGTGCAAGAGCCACAAAACACCTTTCAAATGCACCAGTATCTGGGTCACTCAATACTCCAGTTACTGTTCCTGGGTTGGTCCTATGTAGCTCGTACAAATAAGCAGGGAGGTCAGCGCATGGTTTAAAATTTCGCGAAATTTCACGAAATTTCGGTTTCGGATAACCCCACCGATATCGAAACTGGGTTTATTTCGGAAATCAGATTTCGGCCGAAATTTCGAAAATTTCAGAATTTCGGCTGAGATCTGATTTTTTATTTTTAAATAATTTTTTTATATTATTTTTTAATTAAAATTCTGAAAAATTCCGAAAAATTTCGAAATTTTTACTGAAATTTTGTGAAATTTCGAAAAATTTATATATTAATTTTAAAAATAAAATAATAATATATATAATTAATATTATATAAAAAAATAAAAATTTCAGAATATTTCAAAATTTCAGAATATTTCAGCGAAATTTCGAATCAAATTTCGGAATAATATTTTATTATTAAATGCGATTTCAGTGAGATGTCGGCCGAAATTCCGAAATTTCGAAAAATTTCGTTTCAAATGGGACATCCGAAATCGATCGAAATTTTGAAATTTTAAACCTTGGGTCAGCGTACGACTTGTCGTATGATCCTCTAGCATTTTCTATTGCAATCTCTCTAGATCTCCACGCTTTCCGGTAACTCATTTGCACTTCATATTGTTTCCAAACATCATGGATAATCTCTTTGGGCCTAGATGCCACGTGACCCTCGATTTGTCCTACAACCATGTCACTAACAACCAAACTAGATGATTGTCAATGATCGGGCCCAGTTAAGGAAAACTCACAGGAGTGATTTGAATTATAAGTCTTTATCTTGAAGACACCTGACTTATTCACCCTTGATGCACGTAGCCTCCAAGTACAATTACCCCCAAGGCACTTAACTACAAACTTTGATTTATTTGAATCCACAACCCTGTATTGGAAGTTTTTTGTCATTGCATACTTTGCCAATACATTCTGTACGCACCTCTTATTCTTAAACAATTGCCCAAGTGAAATATCATCCGTATTCTCGAGTGCAGCTGCAAAGTCTGAATGATCGAAATTCACATAGTCATCATTCTCAATCACATTTGATGAAGGACCATGACTGACTTGCTGAAAAGCAGACCTAGAGGAGCTAGGGATATCAACCGTTAGGATATTTGAGTAGATAGGACCCTCATCAACATCGTCTCTGGCAACATCTTCATCTACCTCCACTGAATAATCACCATCGTCTTCAGCACATTCATCAACATTAGCACATTCATTATCTTGAATACCACAATCTTCACTATGGTAGTTGTCGCCCCTGCTGGTATCACCATAATCTGCATATGTGTTAGGCACAAAACAAGTATATTGACTTGGTCCTGTTGTCAAGTCTTCAAATGGCCAAGGCACGGTTGAGAGGACAAGATCGAGAACATAGACCGTAGAAGGCTGAAGGACATGAAAAGTATCAGCCTCGTTCACATGGGGAACGTCAGTCTCGTGATCAGGAAAACCTTTGTAACTCAAAGAGGATGGACCACCTTGTTGTACTCCCTTTGAAACTTTGGTTACATATATTGGCAAAAGTACATTATGTGTTCGTGCTCGTTCACATTCTGAAATAAATACCAACAAGTCTTCGTCATCTTCAATATTAGTAGGAGGAATTGTCGGGTGTATAGGGAACATAGACCTCACTCTAATCTCAGTTTCTTCCAGCCGGGATTTAGTCAATCGATAAACTTTGCTCAAAAGTTGCTCATGTGTCATTCCACTAAACAACTGTATCAATTTTGATTTCCCACTCTCATATACGTGGAACTTGTCAGGGAGAATCTTCCATTCTCCGTCATAACAACAAATTACTGATACATCCATTATCTGCAACATCCAGAAAAAACAACACAAAAAATCAATAGTGTCAATGTTTTACAATAAAGACTTACAATATTAAAAACAGTTCGAATATTGGATAAAATGTGTATCGATTTCACTAAATGTGTTATGCAATATCAAAAAAACAGTGTCAATATCGTATAAAATGTTATGCAATATCGAATACAGTCCTGAATTCGAGATTACAGGCTCGAATTCGAGATTACAGTCTCGGATTCGAGATGGTTCGAATTCAGGCTGTTTAAATGAAGTTGGATTTTTCCTACAGGGGTTTAGGGTTTATCTTCGGTAGTTACAGATTCATATTGGTATTTTTGCAGATTCATATTTCATACAGGGATTTTTCCTTTTCGATTTCGATATTTTAAACATACCTTTTAATCTGACGGTTGTAGGGAACGCGTGAGAATGCTTCTTCTTCCTTCTTCTTCTTCCTCTTCTTCTTCGTTCAAAATGGGTAAGGTATTTGATCGTAGAAAATACAGACTCAAACTGTTAAGTGTTTAGAATCGGGGGTATTTTCGACTTTCTAACAGCCTCTATCGACTTTCTTTACCCAATTTTTTTTTTTCCAAAATGCCTATAGGATCTTTCTTCCCAATCTCTCTCCCCTTCCTCTCTCTCTCTCTCTCTCTCACACACGTGCCGTCCACTAGTTTTGATAAAAATAATATTGATTTCTTGGATAGAGATGTAAATACGCATATTAAAGGAGAGAACTTCTAACTGAAAATATAGTTTAGGTAACAAATTAATAGTAGCAAACACACCCTATTTACTTACCCCCAAGAAAAACGTACCCTATTCAGTTCTCAAACATGCAACCCATTTCATTTATCTTCTGATTTTACATCAAACATTAATCATACATGGCATATTTGAGGTGCTCGTAATATTGAACATTTTGAGAGACCGTATCTCAAATGCCCAACCCTCATGTAGGAGAGTCTTGAAATTTAGGCCCAGGTCAGCCCTTGGGCCTAAGAGGCTCGGATTGACTGGCTAACATTCTTCCACCATTAATACCCTCGAAATCATTATACACCTTGTATTTACTGTCATTTCAATTTTTAGGCATGCTATTGCTAGCCCTACTCTCGGACAGTCCATACTCTCAATCAAAAACTAACGCATGCTCATGCTTTCACTCAAAAACCAGGAGATGGGTTATGGCTGAGAGTAAGACTAGCATGCCTCTTTCGTTTTCATTACAATGGCAGCAGCTAAGCAGATAAAAGCTACTTTCTGAACAAATTAAATACAAAACCAAAAAATAAAAAAAATTTAAAACGAAAGAATAAAAAGATAAGAAGCGGAGGAATCCAATGAACTCATCCCAAGGGTTAGGCTTACACTGCATTTACACAAGCTTTGTCTCTGTAACAGCATCACAAAAATACAATGAAGAAGTGAAAATTAAATTGAAAAAGAGAAAGTAAATGGCTCAGACCGTGATTGGTGCCCATTAGTGGGCCCACCCAACCGCAGCGCAGGCAGAGAGAGAGAGAGAGAGAGAGAGAGAGAGGCCGGACGGCATCTTCTTAGAAGTGGTTCACCCTTGAATCCCGGTCGGCTGCTTTAGAGAGGGATTATGCAGACTAGTTAAGGCTAAGGCCTACCTCTACCTGCTGGTGAGATTGAGATTGAGATTAGAGAGGGTGAGGATTGAAGAAACGAGCTTCTTGGCCTTGCGATTATGCATCAGGGTTTCGCCTTGGGCATCCTGCTTTATTGGGCTTGTTGTAACCAGAAGCAGTCGGTCCTCGGAGATGACCTGAAGCTCCGGTTCCCACACTCGTCGTCTGGAGATCAGGGGAGTGCCGCTGCCATTTTCCTCGGGGGATATCTTGGAGGAAGACGGAAGAAATGAGGTGGAGGTGGTGCCACGGACGGGCCAATGACGCTTCAATTGAGCCTTAATGGAACTGCCGATGCCAGCGCTGGAATGCTCGTAGGAAGACGAAAGAAAACAGGCGCAGAGATGGGGGACGGGCGGTGGACTTTCCGGAAAGAGGCGAGGTAAAGGGATGATCTCGTATATGATCCCACTCTCCAGTTGGGCGTCCAATGGCAGCATGGACATGCCTCCTTTCCGTTTCCTCGCATGGGCATGGCTCCTTTGGGCCACCACCAAGTGGTGGGGGTGGAGGACCATCAGATCCGATACCTTCACGGGGATTACCAACTGTCGGACCTCACCGTCCGGTTCTATCACCTGCACTCTCTGTCTCCCGCATTCTATCATCCGAACACCCATTACCCTCCCCATCTTTCTCCTCTCACTGCTCTTCCCTTCCCCCATTTCTTTGATTTTGCTAACCATACTCTCGTTATTCATTTCATTTTATTTTATTTTTGGTCCCATTTGGGAGAAAAGTACGGAAATACGCCCCAAATTACAAAAAAAACCCAGAAATGGGCATTGCTTTTAGAGATTTATTTCTGTAGGCTCTTACGCGTGAGAGCCTACAACACGTGTTGCCCAACTTTTTTTTCTCTCTAAAACACCCTTGCGTCTGTTCTTTCTTTCCCAACCTTCATCTGAAACCCTTCAAAAACCCCAAATCCTTTGCGTCTTTTACTGAAACAAATCTCGAGTTTGTGTGTTTGTATTGAAGAAGAAGAAGAAGAAGAAGAAGAAGCCATACAGTAGAAGAAGAAGAAGAAAAAGCCACAGTAGTGGAAGAAAAAGCCATAGTAGAAGACGAAGCCACAGAAGAAGAAGAAAATGGTAAGTTTTAGACATTTTTAAAATTTTCCAACTTTGAAAAATGGGTCCCATAGTTAACGATGCATTTTAGATGGTTATTACAGTGCTTTTTCGTTGTTTTTGTGCTCATTTTTGAGATTTTGGAAGAGTTATTTTTCAAAAGTTATTACAATGTTTTTTCGTTATTTTTGTGCTCATTTTTGGGATTTTGGATGGAATACAACAGTGCATTTTTGAGATTTTCTGTTAATTCAGTGCTCATTTTCGATGGTTACATTGTATTTTCGAGATTTTCTGTTAATCCAAAGCTCATTTTCAATGGTTACAGTGCATTTTCGAGATTTGTCTGTTATAACAGGAGTCTATTTTTCGAGATTTTCTTGTCAAAACAGTGCTCATTTTCGATGGTTAAAGTGCATTTTCGAGATTTTTCTGTTATAAAAGGGGTCTATTATCGAGATTTTCAAAGTTGTTACTAGGGTTATTTTCAAGATTTTATGTTAACATAGTGCTCATTTTTTATGGTTACAGTGCATTTTCGAGATTATTGTATATTATTCAGATATTTTATGAGATTATCTTAATTTTTTAGAGAACCTTATTCATTTTTAACAATTTTCTATTCTCAAATTTGTTTGACCAATTTTAAAATATTCTCTTACATATAAATGTTTTCTCGATGTTGTAGATAATGCCTATATCAGTAGTTTGCTGTTATGACGGTGAGTGGAACATTGATGACCCTAATGTTAGAGAGTACGTGTACAGTAGTGGAAAATCAAAGTTACAATTATCTTCCAAAATGACATATGAGAAACTATTGGATAAAGTTTATCAATTGACTAACACCTCACCTAAAGAGTATGAAATTATATTAAGGTGTTTGATTCCTACACTAGCGCCAATCCCTTCCAGTGATATTATAGACGATGAAGAGCTGTGGGCATTTCTTTCTCATGTCAAGAAAGGAGAAAATAGATATTTGCCGCTATTATATATATGGTAGGTGAGAAAATCTGTACCACAATCACAGTTTGGTTTGAATTATGCGAGTTGTGAATATTAGCTTGTCCAAGAGGTTGTTGTTTCTCATATCCAGGAGACTTTTGTTCCTTATTTTCCTGCCCGTCCAACCGAACAACATTGTCCAATGGTAAACTTGATCAACACTTATGTGGACAATACTAATACTACCATTGGAGGCACAAATGAAGATTTTGGGGCTTCCACTGATATAGCTGATGAAGATTTTGAAAGTAGAGAAGGATCATCTGATGAAGATGAGCATGATTTTTATAGTGATTTTAATGAAGATGTAGCAACATATGATGTTGAAGATATGCTTCAAGACTTTGTACAGAGGAAAGCAACAATAGAATGAGACACAAGGACTATACACTCAGATACCTCGCATGTTGATATTCCTAGTTCCTCAGCGTCTGCTTTTCGTCGAGTAAGGCAAGTTGATCCACAAGGTCCTCTAGAAGCATCACCACAAGCTTCTCTAGAAGCATCACCACAAGCTCCTCCAGAAGCTTTGCCACAAACTCCCCCTGAAGCGCCGCCAAATGTGATCGAAACAGATGACTATGTAAATTGGGAGCCATCAAAGTTTGAAACTTCCCTTCCCCCATTTCATTTCTTTGATTTTGCTAACCATACTCTCATTATTCATTTTATTTTTGGTCCCATTTGGCCGGCCCACACAAAGTCAGTTGTTTTTTTAAAAATAATTCTCACCCACAATTATCTTTTTTTTACTCCCTTTAATTGTGATTAAATTTCTCTAACCCCTAAGTTCATATTTTTTAACCTTAGTTTTTAAAAAATGAAGGTTAAAAATATTATTCACAATTAAAGATAGTTGGAAGAGACAAATGTCGACGATGAGAGACGTCAATGTAGAACCCTAAAAATTATCAACTTTACAAAAAAGGTCCTACATGCCGTAAAGTTGAAAAATAATCCTTAAGACCATCACAAGGGCTCTACACAATTATATTGGGCTCAATGGCAGGAAATGGGCCTCCCATGACCCAGGTTTGAGCACGAAGTAGAAAGCCCAACCGCAGGTTCAAGACCAAACAGACCTCCAATGTCCCGGGTTTTGACTAAGAAGAAGAAAAACCACAATCCAAAGTCAAAGTTAAAATGGGCCTAACACCCACTAAAATGGGTTCGTTCATGAAGAAGCCATAAACCCACCAAATGGGTCGGCTCGTCAACATCAAAGCGTTTATGGGTTTAAAACCATTAAAATGAGTGGGACCCACAAGATCTCCATATAAAGAGTTTATAAATAAGACTCTCAAGCCAAAGAAGAGGGAGGATTCACAGAGAATCAAAACAAGACCTCAAGATAGAAATCAAAGAAAAGACAAGGATTCGAGGAGAGAAGAAAAGATCAAAGAAGATACTCAAAACTCTTCAAAGAAGAATCAAGTCAAAGCTAAAGCAAGTCTTCTAAAGAGAAAAGCACCTCCCTAGCCGGTAACGCACTAAGCACAGAAGGAAATAGAAAGCTACTACAATCTTCAAAGAAGATTAAGACAAAGCCAAAGCCCGATCCTTTCCAAAGAGAAGAGATTCACACAACTTCTTCAAGAGCGAGGAACACGTCCACCGACCCCTTCTTCTCGTCATCAAATTTCTTTAATCTTTAATACTCTAACTATTAATTAGAGGGTTCATCGAGAGTGTACCGTTTTTTAATAATAAATTGTTATTTGATCCTTCATTATTTCGTCCGCGAAATTTTGTGTCGACAAATTTCTGGCACGCCCGATGGGACACTCTCAACCTCTCATCTTTCAGTTACAAATTGTTTTTAACAACATCAATGGCTTCCAAGAATACCGTTGCGGTTGCAATCAATGTCATTTAAGGAAAGAGGAACACAACCTCTTCTAAATTTGGATCTGCACAAACTGTCGGTGATGATCGGCAAGCGACAGGTCATATGACTTTGTCAGACGCCTCTCACCTAGTCGAGGCCCTTTCTCAGCACTGCAAAGCATGCGTCAACAAAACGATACAAAAGAATGAGTGCACAGGCCAGGATGTCAGTGGCCATGTCCTCTGGTAGTCCTTCCGAAGTGTAGTCTAGTACTAGATTGACGTTTAGATCTTATTATGTGACCTTCCGTCTCAACAACAAGGCTCCGACGGGTTGCGAAATCAAACACATACTTCTTTCCGACCGGCAATGATGACGGAGGTGACATCAGTCGATGGACAACTCGCCCAAATTGCCGATGCCATTGCAAGGTTGACAAAGGCGATCGAGGACAAAGATGTTCAAATCGCGAGCCTTGTTAATCGCTTGGAAAAGAATAACCAAGCGGACGAATCCAGTCAAGGGCCGACAAATCCCCGTAGGTTTACTCTCCGAGGACCTCGCGAAATTGGGGATTCACTGTTCATGGACCGCGTGACATAGAGGAACAAAACCGGAATACATCCAGCTCACAAGATCCCGGTCGAGATACTCATCAAACATCAATTGTCTCACTCTCTGTCCAACAACTGCAAGCAATGATCACTGACATCATCCATTCACAATATGGGGGTGTACCACACTCTTCATTAGCTTACGTTAAGCCATACACACAACACATTAAACAGATGCACTTTTCGACAGGATATCAATCATGAAAATTTCAACAGTTCGATGTCAAGGGCAACCCAAAACAACATGTTGCTCACTTTGTTGAAACTTGCAACAACGCCGGCACATATGACGATTTCATGATCATGCAGTTTGTGCGTTCTCTCAAAGGAAACGCATTTTGACTGGTATACTGACCTTAAGTCCGGTTCCATCGCCAGTTGGGATCAATTGGAGTGGGAGTTCCTTAACCATTTTTATAGCACTCGAAGGACGGTGAGCATGGTGGAGCTTGCCGCTATCAAGCAAATGAAGGATGAGCCGGTTGTTGACTACATTGATCGTTGGAGGAACCTTGCATTTAACTGTAGGGATCGCCTTTCTGAATCCTCTGCTATTGAGATGTGCATTCAAGGAATGCATTGGGGGCTCCTCTACATCCTCAAAGGGATTAAGCCTCGCTCTTTTGAAGAACTGGCTACACAGGCCCACGACATGGAGCTTAGCATCACTGCACATGGGGATCCGCAACCAAATGATTCCCATAAGTACGAGAAGAAGCCATCGATTGCGTCAAGACCCTCCAAAACTAAGGAGGTCATGACCATCTCCACCACCAACAAGCCGACTAAAATTTTTAGCAAACAAAAACAGGAGTCGTCCAAGGCAAACACATCCCAAGAAAGAGAGAAAGTCAAATTAACCCTAAAGGAGCTCGAAGCAAAGGAATACCTATTTCCAGACTCTGAGGTCTCTGGCATGCTTGATCAATTATTAAGTTTAAAGTTGATTGACTTGCCATCCTCCAAACGTCCAAAAGAAGTAGGGCGTGATGACTATCAGGCATCTGATGGTGTTGTGCAGGGTACATATAAATTCCAATTGTCAAAATTGTAAGAATATTAATGATATGTGACATATTATGTATGTATATAACCATGTTAATTATACTTTATGGATTTTTGATTTTACTTGTTTGACATATAGTAAATTTTAATATCTAGGCACATTGCTAGTAAATGAGTGTTATGCTCGAGTGTTGATCGACACAGGATCCACTCATTCATTTGTCTCTCTTAGCTTTGCCAAGGGTTTTTCAGTAGTCTAGTCAGTTAAAACGTGAGTTACTATCTCGACTTTGCTGGGCAAGTCAATGATTGCAAATCGAGTATTTAGAAATTGTATTGTCTAAGTTGGACAACATAATTTGCTGGCTGATTTGATCCTCCTTGAGTTTCAAGATTTTGATATCATTCTCGGGATAGATTGGTTGACCACTCATCACGGGCATGTGGTTTGTTATGAGATGATAATAGATTTCAAGCTAGAAGGAGTTAAACTATTTCATTTCCGAGGGTTAAGGAGGAAAGACATAGCTCGTCTTGCAGCTTTAAGTATGTCTAACCTAGAAGCAAAGAACTCCTCAACTATTCCAGTGGTAAGTGAGTATCTGGATGTGTTTCCTAAAGACTTGGCAGGGTTACCTCCAGATCGGGTAATTGAGTTTGCCATAGAACTTGCTCCAGGGACAACTCCGATCTCTAGGGCTCCATACAGGATGGCCCTAGTTGAACTTAAGGAGTTGAAGGAATAGTTAGAAGAGTTGCAGCATCTCGGTTTCATCTGACCGAGTGTGTCAGGGGAGCTCGGTACTCTTCGTGAAGCAAAAGGATGGGTCGATGAGGATGTGCATCGACTATAGGCAGTTAAACAAGGTTACAATCAAGAATCGTTATCCATTACCTCAGATAGTGTGCCTTCTAGTTTCGGTGAGGAGTGAGGTGGAAGGTGATCAGTTCTAGGGAGCCAGATTCTTCTCCAGGATTGATTTGAGATCTGGCTATCATCAGTTGAAGATCAAGGTAGAAGATGTTCCCAAGACTACCTTCAGGACTCGGTATGGACACTACGAGTTCCTTGTCATGTCTTTCGGTTTGACAAATGCACCGGCTACTTTTATGGATCTGATTAATTGGGTTTTCAGACCATCTCTTGATTGATGTGTGATTGTCTTTGTGGATGATATACTAGTATACTCCAGAACACGGGATGATCATGATCGAGATCTTAGACTCACACTATAGACTCTTCGAGAAAATAGCTTGTATGCCAAGCTAAGTAAGTGTGAGTTATGGTTAGAGAAAGTAGCATTCCTGGGTTATGTTGTATCTATTGAAGGTATCTCATCGATCCTGCAAAGATAGAAGTAGTAATGAATTGGGAAATGCCCAAGAGTGTTAACGAGATTCGTAGTTTTCTCGGTCTAGCAAGTTATTACTGGCGTTTTGTTGAAGGATTCTCCAGCTTAGCGGCACCACTTACGTATTTGAGACAGAAGAACGCTAAGTTTACTTGATCAGTGCGAGATGAGCTTCATGGAATTGAAGAAGTGATTGACTACAACCTCTGTTCTCACAGTGTCATCTGGAAGTGGCAGACTTGTAGTTTACAGTGATGCCTCACATTGGGTTAGGATGTGTTCTAATGCAGCACATGAAGGTCATTGCCTATGCTTCTCGACAATTGAAGGACCATAAAAAGAACTATCCCACTCATGATTTGGAGCTTGCAGCAGTAGTCTTTGCGCTGAAGATTTAGCAGTATTACTTGTATGGGGAACAGTTTGATGTGTTCACGGATCACAAGAGCTTAAAGTATCTGTTTCCCAGAAGAAGCTGAATCTGAGGCAGCGTCGATGGGTCGAGTTCATGAAGGACTATGATTGCTCTATCCAGTACCATCCAAGTAAGGTGAATGTAGTGGCAGATGCTCTGAGCAGGAAACCACTTGGGTTCCAAGCTCATATGATGGTGCAAGAGTGGAAGTTGTTGGAAGATATATCCAATCTTGACACCAGTTTCAGTATTTCCACCTCTGGGCCCATGGTGGCTAATATCACGGTCAGAGCTTATATCTTGGACAGGATCCAAGAGCTGCAAAGTTCAGATGAAGAGTTGCTCACATATCGAGATAAGTCGGTAAATAGCCGTAATCAAGAATTTGCTTTGAATTGTAATGGTGCTATCACATTCAAGGGTCGTCTTTGTGTTGCATCCAATGAGAAGTTAAGGCATGAAATCTTAAATGAGGCTCATCAGTCTGAATATATGGTACATCCGGGAAGTACGAAAATGTATCAGAATTTAAAAAGGTACTTTTGATGGCAAAACATGAAGCGGGAAGTGGCAGAATATGTATCGAGATGCTTAGTTTGTCAACAGGTTAAGGCTGAGCATCAGAGGCCCGTAGGTTTTTTTGCAGCCCTCCCTATTCCGGAATGAAAATGAGAGAATATTTCCATGGATTTCTGAAAAAATAAATTCAGTTCAGTGAACCCCAAATCTAGGGTTTGAGTTGAGAACTCACAAAGTCAAGGGGTTGGTTAGGTTTACCTAATAGTTTGTCTACCCTTTTTAATGATTTTAAATTAAGTTATTTAACTCAAGGGAAGATGATAATCAAGTGCGGAATTATAGAGAAACACGCAAACCACAACACAAAGATTTTTAAGTGAAAACCCTTCCGGAAAAAACCACAGGACCTAGTCCAGCCATAATAATCCACTAAGACAAAGTAAACAAGAACTTACAAGACTCGAACTTGACTCATTCGAATTCAACACCACGATCCTTCAGTTCTTAGTCCTCCATGCCTCGAAAATTCATCACGTACTCACAAGTGCCGTGATCAACCGCAGCCGCTTGTATTTCTCTCTGTGTCTTGAAAACAGTCCACGATCTTCCGATCGATCTCCGTCAATGACGGCTTCGGATTCTACCGATCAAATCACTCTACCACGATCTTTCTCGGATCGATCTCCTTCAAAAAGGTTCCAGAACACTCCAGCCAAGGTGTTCTATCCAGAACGGGTTGATAGTTTGATATAAATAAATACCTAGATGGACTCCTTCAAAGGAAAAATCCAAACAAGCTAATATCGAGCTTTGGGCTTGCAAACTCTAGGTTTAATACCTTAACAAAAGGGGTAGAGAAAAATATATTCCATAGGTTTGATGACCTCTGGAGACACTTAAAAATACTCTCCACACACTCCCTAAGTTATTCTCCACGAAGTGGAAGGGTTCTATATATAAAGGGAATCAAAAAACATGTTTAGAAGTTGCTAAAATAGGTTGAATCAAAGAGGAAAGCAAATGAAACATTTTAGCAAAACTCCCATATCAGGGTTGACCCATGGGGATCCATTTCAGCTCTCGATCCTTTCACAAAAGTTGTAGATCTTTTCGACGTGGTTGATTTGACATATTATAGAGTAAAATCTGAGCTACGGTTTGGGAGATATGCCTCTCGCAAGTAACCTTGGTTTTTTGAAAAATTTCAGCATTGTTAACTTGTTTTGCACTACTTATCTCATCACCTAGGGTCCGTATGATTAGACTAGGACACTTACCACCTAAGGTATCATGTTAGGATTATTCTAGGTCAAATCCCACCTATGGTCACATGGTATCTAGGTCACATAGTATCTAGGTCACTTACCATCCTATGAAGGAAATGATCAACCGAGTGGATCAATCAATGATCTTCTTTGGTCTTCAACTTTGCTTTGGCGTGGATGCTTGAAGGTAATGATACAAGACACACACCTAGACACTTAGACTCACTTGTTTTGACACCGAAATATGTCAACACAAAAAACATGGACTTTACAATCTCCCCCTTTGGCAATTCCGTGGCAAAACCAAACTGAAGTACATGACTTGACACAAACTCACCCAAACACATCAAAACGGTGAATTAGGACATTACATGACTCAAACATTATTACATGACACTAATTGACAAATCATCTTGAATAAATACACTAAAGCTCTTGTCAAGCAAATTCTATTTACTGCAACCCTGCACCTGCACATGCTCATAAACAAAACACCCAGTGAAGCATGTATGAATATAAAACTAAGTAAGCACAGGTAATGCAAGGAATGTACTGAACTTGGAAAATAATACCCAACATTTGAAAACCCTTCTAGGAAAAACCACGGGACCTAGTCCAGCCATGAGAATCCACTAAGACAAAGTAAACAAGAACTTACAAGACTCGAACTTGACTCCTTCGAACTCGACACTACGATCCTTCAGTTCTTAGTCCTCCACGCCTCGAAAAGTCACCACGTACTCTCAAGTCCCATGATCAACCGCAGCTACTTGTACTTCTCATTGTGTCTCGAAAACAGTCCACGATCTTCTGATCGATCTCCGTAAATGATGGCTTCGGAATCCACCGACCAAATCACATTACCACGATCTTTCTCGGATCGATCTCTTTCACAAAGGTTTTGGAACACTCTGGCCAAGGTGTTCTATCCAAAACGGATTGATGGTTTGATAAGAATCATCACCTAGATGGATTCCTTTAATGCACAAGTCCAAATAAGCAATATTGGAACTTTTGGTTTGTAAACTCTAGGTTTAATGTACTAACAAAAGGGGTTGAGAAACATATATTCCATAGGTTTCATGACCTCTGGAGACATTTAAAAATACTCTCAACACACTCCCTAAGTTGTTCTCCATGAAGTGGAAGAGTTCTATATATAAAGGGAATCAAAAAATATGTTTAGAAGTTGCTAAAATATATTAAAAACCAAAGAGGCAAGCAAAGAAGTCGCATTAGCAAAACTCCCTTATCAGGGTCGATCCATGGGGATCCATTGGTCGACCAAAATGTACACTTGGGTCGACCAAAGGATCCCCAGGGTCGACCCCCACAATTCCAACTTGCTGTCAAAACACACCATATATATTTTTGGCACTTCAGTGTCGACCCTAAAAGCCCAGGGTCGACCCTGAGGTTAAAAATGAATTTAAAACTTCGTTTTCAGCTCTCGGCCCCTTCACGAAAGTTGTAGATCTTTTCGACACGGTAGATTTGACATATTATAGAGTAAAATCTGAGCTACGGTTTGGGAGATATGCCTCTCGCAAGTAACCTTGGTTTTTTGAAAAATTTCAGCATTGTTAACTTGTTTTGCACTACTTATCTCATCACCTAGGGTCTGTATGATTAGACTAGGACACTTACCACCTAAGGTATCATGTTAGGATTATTCTAGGTCAAATCCCACCTATAGTCATATGGTATCTAGGTCACTTACCATCCTATGAAGGAAATGATCAACCGAGTGGATCAACCGACGATCTTCTTTGGTCTTCAACTTCGCTTTGGCGTGGATGCTTGAAGGTAATGATACAAGACACACACCTAAACACCTAAACTCACTTGTTTTGACACCGGAATATGTCAACACAAAAAACACAGACTTTACAATCTCCCCATTTGGCAATTCCGTGGTAAAACCAAACTGAAGTACATGACTTGACATAAACTCACCCAAACACATCAAAACGGTGAATTAGGACAGTACATGACTCCAACATTATTACATGTCACCAATTGACAAATCATCTTGAATAAATACACTAAAGCTCTTGTCAAGCAAATTCTATCTACTGCAACCCTGCACCTGCACATGCTCATAAACAAAACATCCAGTGAAGCATGTATGAAATATAAAACTAAGTAAGCACATGTAATGCAAGGAATGTACTGAACTTGGGAAATAATACCCAACATTCTCCCTCTTTTTGGTACAATTGCCAAAGGTATTCATGAAGCCAATATCACAAAAAAAATATACCAATTTAGCAAATGTGAGATATTAAGGCAACCACAGTACAACCAATCAAGTGCAGACAATGAGGGGACTAAAAAACAGGGAACAAAAAAAGAAATATAAAGCACAAACTCCCCCTCAACAACTCAACTTGATCTTCTCCCCCTAAGATCAAGGATACCACAAAAAAAGGGAACCTATGCTAGAAAGGCCCTAGGACAGACAAAAAGGAAACACAAAAAAAAATATCATGTGCCACACAAACATGCATCAAAAGCATTCCAAGCAATAGTAATTGAAGATTACAAATCCAATGAAGAACATGATTAGTTAGTCCGACTGAGGATACCCATCTAACTAAATCTCATGGAATGCTAAATTATAGCCAATTCACTTAGACTGACTAGATACTAGATCAAGGTTTCTTTCCATTTCCAAAGATATGACATTAACTACTAAGGGGACTCCTGAAGACATAAATCTTAGAAGTCAAACCTAGTTAGATCCAGATATGCTGATTTTTTACATTTTGATGAACCTTTATCCATTTTATTTGACTCATTATTTTTCTTTTACTATTGGTCAAATACTTTTAGACTTTGTAAGATTTCTGTTGATGATCTTTATCCGATCATATCTTTTTCATGCAATGATGACTTTCACACTATCTAGGTAGGTAGTCCTGCTTATTAGCAACAGGGGCTTTCACTCTAGTGACCCAGATAGATACCTACTGTCCGCCTAGGTAGCCATTTCATACTGTTTGCATCCAATAGTGACTCTCACACTATCCCAGTAGGTAGCCCTTGTCATTGCAACAATTTTAGCTCATGGAGGATACACAAAATGGGGATGACTAACAAAATTGTCATTCTAGATTGGTCATCAAAGGTCACACTATTAGGATAAGCCATACACCTACAGATTGGAAAATAGACCTCTCAATAGAATTAGTCAGAGTGCATGTGAAATTTGTGAAGTATACACACATGAATGAGTCTCTAACTGTTCAAGATAGAGACATGTTGACCAGTGGCTGTGATTGAACTCTCCCTGAGTTCTTTCAATCGTGATTGGATGTGATTCAATCTCCATAGTTTTTAGTTGTGGAAAGTCTGATATGCTGTTATTAGGCCATGTGTCGATTGTACGAGTTTAAGCCTGTGGATCCAATACTCCTTGGCTTTTTTTCATTTTGCTTCGGCCAATACTCCTTCATTATTCGGCCATGTTTCAACTTTCAATCATATGCACTTGGGTGTGTTCGTTTGGCAAGAAAGTGAGGCAAAGTAACAGAAAATTGTGTTCTTATTGCACTTTTCCTGTGTTCGGTTAGCAAGACTTTCATGTTCTTGCACTTTCTTAATTGTGACAATTTTCTCCCAAAAAATTCCTCCATCATTTGATGGTTATTTTGAAACAAAATTTAGGTTTCTTTTCTTTTCTTTCACCCACTTTCTCGCCAAACAAACACACCCTTAAGGAAAATGGCTTGCTGTGAATAAGGGCTGTCAACGGCTAAGCTGAGCCAAGCCTGTTGCGGCCCTGATTATTGAACAAGTTATAGAGGTTGGCTAGAGGCCGACCATATTATTAATTGGGCTAGGCCCAATCAATAATCTGGTTAAAGCAACCCTTTTCCAATTGGAAAATAATCCCCACTTGGTAGCAGACATCTCGTCCCTCATTTTGTTGCCATGTGTCCCATTTTAACTGTAGTTAAGACTCATTAACTCTTCGAGTTCATATTTTTAATTTTTTTTAAAAAAATAATTGTTAAAAATAGAGAATAACTATGAACCGGAGCTTTGGTTGAAATTGCCTTGGAAATGGTACTTATTAAAAAAATGTACCATTAAAAAATAGGGCGAGTCACCATGCAATGTTAGGTAACAATCTTATTCACCGTTTTGTGCTTATTTTGAAATAATTTCCCTGATAATGCTTCTATGTCATTTCTGTAAATAATCAAAATCGTAAAAATATCAGTTTACCCTTAAATAGAACACTCTTAAGTCTTATATAGAACGTTTTCTTATATTCAACGAACATCATTAACAAGGTGTAACACGATCATGCTTAATAGTTCAATAGAACGGTAGTCTTAAATAAGACATTTTCTTATATTCAACAAACACCATTAACAAGGTATTACACAATAATACTAAAAAATATAGAATGCTCTTGATAGTTCAATAAAACGTTCTCTTACATTTTTTTTAAAAATAGAATGCTCTTAAGTCTTATATAGAACGTTTTCTTATATTCAACGAATATCATTAGCAAGATATAACCCTATCATTCTTAATAGTTCAATAGAACGGTAGTCTTATATAAGACATTTTCTTATATTCAACAAATACCATTAACAAGGTATGACACAATAATACTGAAAAATATAGCATGCTCTTAATAGTTCAATAGAACGTTCTCTTATATTTTTTTATTAAAAAAATGTAAGAGAAAGTTCTATTAAACTATTAAGAGGGTTCGTTCGATATAAGAAAATGTTTTATATAAGATTGACTTAAGAGCATTATTAAGAGTATAAATGATTTTTTACATTTTTTTTAATTACGAGAATACCATTCAAACCCTACATGGTAAATTATTTAGAATTACGTCTATTTTGGAGAGTAAGATCGGGTCAAAGCATTTTGGGATATTTTGACTCCTTTTTATGTTGGTAATTACTAAACTACATTTTTTTAAAATTTTCTAGAAACAATTAATACTCATTTTTAAGCCCATGTGGGACTAGGGCTCACTCTTGTAAGTGAGGCCCGGGTGTAGAACCCCAGAATCCAAGCTCACTGTGCTGTGAACAGTGTTAGTGAATAGTGCTCTTATATGGTGTGTGTAAAGGCCTAAGGCCTTCCTTTGCGTTCTTGGTATTATGTTTAGTCAAGTGAGAGTTTTAGGCCCATGTGTTGAGTCTCAAAAAGAGAGTATAAATATACTCTAAGTGGGTAAAAGCAAGGGTATAAAATACCCTAAGTGCTTAAAGGGCCGTAAGTGAATAGTGTTGTGAATTGTGCTTGTGAGGCTCAAGATCCCCTATGTGCTTGTGAAGTATGTGAGGTGGTTATTAATTCAAGTAGTATAGGTTTTATGGTGTGTGAGGGTACTAAAGGACCCTCTTTGATGTTTATGGGTGTTAAAATAAAAAGGGGAAATAATTTAAGTGTTAAAAGATGGGGGAGGTCTTAACAACCTCAACTTGTGGGATCTCTAGTTTCGTCATCGCTTATCGAAATCGAGTGATTCATGAGCCATTAGAAAGGTATCGAAACCCTCTTCGATATTCATGTTTATCACTTTTCCTGATTGTGAGTCGAAGCTAGGTGAAATGTGGATTTTCTGAAGATTGGGTAGCCTATTTGGACCAGTCAACTTTACGGCCAATTTTGACAAGAAATAAAGAAGAATTGGGCTTAGGCTATTAGAAACAAAATTGTTCTCATTTGAATGACGATTCCAACCCAGTTAAATTGTCAAAATCCGATCACCAAG
This sequence comes from Tetracentron sinense, assembly GCA_015143295.1. Lineage (NCBI taxonomy): Eukaryota > Viridiplantae > Streptophyta > Magnoliopsida > Trochodendrales > Trochodendraceae > Tetracentron > Tetracentron sinense. The sequence goes on along the minus strand of CM026554.1, from coordinate 57,546,075 downwards.
TCAAAAGTTATGGCCAAAACATCGAGGCCAACAAACAGGGCAGCATGACCGCGTGACCAGGGGTCGACCCCTTAACTCCCGGTCAACCACCAAGCGACCAGGGATCGACCCCTCGACTACCGGTCCACCGGTCATCACACCGGTCAACCCCTACTCGCACTTTTTTATATGGGGTTCATTTCCAGAACCCCCAAACTCAACCGATCGACTGGTGGACACCTCCAGTCGACCCCTCCTTCCAATTGGTGCTAAAACCGACCTTGGGGGATATTTTTGTAGGTGTTTTGAGTCTTTTGGCAACCCATGGCCTATATATATATGAACCCATTTCGTGGGAGATTTTGGGGCTTCTAAGAGAGAAAAGAGAAGAGAGCTAGGGTTTGGCTTGGGCTTGTTCCAAGATTGAAAGGAGAGGTTGGTTTTGCTTCCACAACCTCTTTAAAGCTCAGAATCTCGCTTCCTCAACTTTCCTTGAGTGTTCAACCAAAGAGATTTGGTTTTAGAAAGGTAGAACAATCTACTAACTACCTTGTTATTATTCATTCATGCTTAGTAATTAGTAAAACATGATTTTTGGTAGAAATTGAGGCGTATAGCCTTGGTAGTAAGCTTTGTTGCATGATCTTTGAGGAAATTAAGGCTTGTAACCTTGTATGTATATAAAAAGAAAGATAAAAGAGATGGGTTTTGATCTTTGACTACCTTGCATGATCTTTGAGGAAAGCCTCAACTCAATGCATGATACTAAATGTTTAAAAGCTTTCCATGATCTTTATGATGCTCACATGTATTCGATGATGCTCACAAACACTCTATGCACATGTATGACGTGTATGACTGAGGTTTATCATAAGAAAAGGTATAAGTAAAAGGTTGTAAGAGAGTTTCATAAGAAAGGGGAAAGAAAGTTCATAGGAAAGAAGAAAATGCTCACAAGAGAAAGTTCACATGTTCATAAGAATATGAAAGGATGTTAGTGTATTATGACCAGGTACGGGTACTAACATCTGTTTCCAAGTAAGTATGAGAGGATACTGGTATACTATGACTAGGTACGGGTACTAGTATCTCTCTCCAAGTAAAATAAAGAATATAAAAGGATCTAGTGTACTATGACCAGGTACGAGCACTAGTATCTGTTTCCAAGAATTAAGAAATGATGTTTTAGTGTACTATGACTAGGTACGGGCACTATCATCTGTTTCCATGAAAGCAAGAGATAATGCTAGTATACTATAACCAGGTACGGGTACTAGCATCGGTCTCAAGGTAAGTACAAGATAAGTGAAAAGTATGATCTCATAAGAACTCACAAGATGGTAATAAGTTCATAAGAATCTCATAAGCAATGCATAAGAAACTCTTAAGACTCATATGGAACTCTTAATAACTCATAAAGATCTAATAAGGAAAATCAAAGGAAATTCATAAGGAACTCATAAGATTAAGGAACTCACAAGACTAAATAACTCATAAGTTAAAGGCTCATAAGAGACTCGTAAGACTCATAAGAATTTGAAATATGGTTTGTGAAAGTACGAACTCAAAGTATAATTTAAAGTATGCTTGTCGAGAATATGAAATTATTAGATTGTTTTAAACTTCCGCACTCTGATTATGCATATGTTCTGATGAACTGTACTATGTATGGCATGTTAATGTTTTATAACATTGTCCGTTAGTAGTTTGTATACGCTGAGTATTCAATACTCAGCCGAACTGTTATTTCGGTAGGTTTCAGGTTGGACGATCATGCTCCAAAACCGAGGGTCGAACAGGAGCTTGCTTGGGATCATCATGTTGATGATAAGGGCCTAGACATGTGGCCTTATGGTTGAGGGAGAGCGACATGTATTTGGGGTTCATTTTGGGGGTTTTGCATTAGATTTGAGTTGGTAACTCAAGTGATGGATTTTGTTTACGGGGTTAATTTCTGTTTATGTACATGTTTAGTTTGGATTCCAGTGGACATTGTTATATATAAAAGAAATTTTCAGGTTCACTATTTACTATGCTTTGTATGCTCTCTCACTGGATGTTTTGTATGTGAGTTCACGACACCAAAGTCTCATTTCTCCTAGGTGGGAGTTTGGGTCGCGACACCGGGGGCTTGAAAATACCAGGCCTTTGACAACCCTCGCAACTAGGGATGACAATGAGGCGGGTTTGGGCTGGGGTGCCACCATCCCGACTCCGCCCCTAATGGTTAACTTCTACTCCAAAGCTGTCCCAAACCCGAGGCGGGTCACTTCCGATAGTTCTTAACCCCATCCCTGCCCCGTTAACCATTAGATGGGGTGGGGTGGGTCGAGACTATATTCCATAATATAAGGACTTATAATGAGGTAATTTTATTATTAAATTAAGGGTAAAATAGTGATTTAACATTATAAACGAGGTGGGGTGGCCTAAACCCATCCATGGCCCGAACTCGACTCGGGTTTAACATTTCATTCCTAAACCTATCCTTACCCCATTTAAAAGCTCCCTAAACCCGTCCCAATAGGATGGGGTGGGTTACCCGATTAGATCGGTCCGTTGCCATCCCTACTCGCAAGCAGCAACCAGGGGAGGTATCGTGAGAAATCCTTCAACCCGGCTCTTGCTATATATATATAGCGAGTCCGTCAATGGGTACTCCTAAATATACTCTCATATGTACTCCCGAATCCCAACCGTTTATAACAAATCATCAATGGCAAGGATTAATGCTGAGTGTCACACCTTTAAGAAAAGTAAGTCGAGCCGCGTTCAGCCAAGCCAAGTCGAGCCGCGTTCAGCCAAGCCATTCCTTTTCTTCTTACAATATCTAATATGCCCTCAATACAAACAAACATGAGAGCAAAAAGCAAAAGGGTATGGATGAAGCATGGTCAGTCAGTTTGCGAACTCAACTAAGCTCATGCATTGAAATGGCTGAGTTCATTTAAGGATACAAATCTGAAGCGTGTCTAGAAACTAATAATTTTGGTAGCGAAAGTTATGTTTATTACATTGATTGTATCCATATATATACAATTGAACAACGAATCATACCCAAGATATGAGTATATACAATATGTGATAGATAAGGAAAGGACCACCACAGATTCCTTTAATGGTGCCTTGCTATATACAGATTCCTTTAATGGCGCCCTACTATATACGGGTTCCTATAGGGGTGTGATCATATTGCCAATACTCTCCCTCAAGTTGGCGTATGAATGTTATGAACACCCAACTTGAAAATCAAAGAGCAAAACTGAGATGCTCCAAGAGGTTTTGTAAAAACATCAGCCAATTGTTGTTGGGATGGCAAAAAAGTAGTGCGAATAAGACCAACCTGAAGTTTCTCACGAACAAGGTGACAATCAAGCTCAATGTGTTTGGTACGTTCGTGAAAAATCGGGTTAGCGGCAATATTAAGGACTGCCTTATTGTCGCAATAAAGGATAGTGGGCTGATTGTGTCGAACTCCAAGATCTTTGAGCAAATAGGAGAACCAAGTGATCTCACAGCAAGTGCTAGCCATGGCTCGGTATTCCGCTTCAGCTGAAGAGCGGGAAACCATAGATTGTTTCTTGGATTTTCAAGAAACTGGGGAAGCACCAAGAAAGATACAATAACCAGTAACAGAGCGTCGTGAATTAGTGCAGCTTGCCTAATCAGAATTGCAAAAAGCATGCCACTGCAGAGCACTTGAAGAGGAAAGAAGAATTCCTTGACCCTGAGTGTGCTTGAGATAACGAAGGATGCGAATAGCAACATTGTGATGGGGCTGACAAGGCTTATCAAGAAACTGGTTAAGCACATGAACAGAGTAAACTAGATCCGGACGAGTGATGGTAAGGTAAATTAAATGGCCAACTAAGCGTCGATAACTTGATGGATCAATAAGAAGCTCACCATTAGATTTATTCAACTTTAAATGTTGTTCCATGGGAAATGGGGAAGATCGACAGCCAAGAAGACCAGATTCTTCAAGAATCTCAAGAGCATATTTGCGTTGACATAGAAAAATGCCTTGCTTTGAGCGGGCCATTTCAATGCCGAGAAAGTATTTGAGAAGACCAAGGTCTTTAATGTTGAAATTGCTATGAAGAAACTCCTTGATGGCCTTAATTGCCACACAATCATTCCCAGCTACAATGATGTCATCGACGTATACAAGGATAGCAGTAAAGGAACCGACTGTGGACTTAGTAAACAATGAAGAGTTAGCCTTGGATTGAGAGTAACCAGCAACAAATAAGGCAGCCGAAAGTTTAGCAAACCATTGGCGAGAGGCTTGCTTGAGTCCGTATAAGATTTGCGGAGTCGATAAACAAGATTCTTCTCCCCCAATCTAGAGAAAGCTGGTAGAAACTACATATATACTTCCTCGTCTAAATCGCCATGAAGAAATGTGTTATTGACATCAAGTTGATGTAGATGCCAATTTTGAATGGCAACAATGGCAAGGAGACAACAGACGGTGACAAGATTGGCTACAGGTGCAAAGGTCTCCTTATAGTCAAGCCCTTCCTTTTGATTATAGCCTTTAGCGACGAGTCGGGCTTTATATCGTTCAAGACTACCATCGGCCTTATACCTAACTTTGTAGACCCACTTACAACCAATCGCCTCTTTGTTAGCAGGAAGCGTAGTGAGGGTCCATGTATCGGCTTCTAAGGCTTTAATCTCCTCAGCCATGGGATGCTTCCAGTTGGAATCAAGAACAACCTATTTAAAGGATCTTGGCTTCGAAATGGAGGAAATAGAAACCAGAAGAGCACGATGTGAGGTAGACAACTTATCATATGATAAATAATGACAAAGAGGATGAGAAGTGTTTACAGAGGAAGAAGATGATGCTGGAGATGGTACAGTGTGAACGATCATCTTGCAATGATAATTTGTAAGGTAAGACGGCATATGTGATGAACGTGTAGAGCGACGTGGTGCTGGAGATTGAGATGGTGACGGTGGTGATGGCAGTGTGGCAGCCGGAGGTGAGGCATCCAAAACCGTGGGAGGCGGGACGACGTCCACAAGATCAACAAGGAATGGTTGATCAAAAATGGGGTTGGGTATGACAACATATTCAAAAGAACTTGTAGAATCAGAAAGGGAAAATGTTCTCATAAAATTGCACATCCCTTGAAACAAAAACATGTTTGGTATCTAAATCATAAACTTTATAACCCTTTTGAGCATGAGGATAGCCAAGAAAAATACGAGTTATTGTGGCATCAAATTTAGATTTGGAAGCGCTCGTATCGGTCGCATAACACAAACACCCAAATATCTTTAGATGAGAAAATGAAGGTGGGGTTTGGAACAACATTTCATAAGGTGTCTTCCCGGAAAGGAGAAGTGTAGGGGTCCGATTTATGAGATAAGTCGCAGTTAAAACACACTCCCCCAAAACCGAATGGGTAAGCTAGCTTGAAAATGCAATGCATGGGCGACATTCAATAAATGCCTGTGTTTACGCTCCACAACACTATTTTGTTGTGGAATTTCAACACAACTTCGTTGGTGGATGATCCATTTTTCTTGATAGAAAGTAGTCATATTGAATTCTAACCCATTATCGGATCAAACAATTTTAACTTTTCGATTAAATTGAATTTCAGCAAAGGCATAGAAAGAGTGTATGAGAGTGCAAGTTTCAGCCTTAGTTTGCATGAGAAATACCCATGTGCATATTGAACCAAAAAAAAAAAAAGAAATACCCATGTGCATCGAGTGAAGTCATCAACAATAGATAAAAAAATAACGGGCCCCCGTGAGTGAAGCCGAATTATAACCTCCCCAAATATCACAGTGAATCAAATCAAAGGGTGCAATAGAACGTTTAGTACTTAAAGGAAAAGGAAGGCGAGTTTGTTTAGCAAGTGGACAGACCCCACAATGTTCAGAAATAGGAATAGTAATACCAGAAACATGACTAGATAATAAATAGAGACGATCGCGGCCAGAATGTCCGAGTCTCCAGTGCCATAATTCGTAGGTGGTGGTGGTGGCAATTGGTGGTTTACGTGCTGTATTGGGAATAGTGAAGAGATAAAGCCCATCGCGAACTCTACCCGCTCCAATCATCATCTTCGAGGACTAGTCCTGAACGAAACAAGAGTCAGCACAAAAAATTATTGAACAATTGGAGTCATGAGTTAATTTGCTTGCAAAAATGAGGTTAAAATGAAAAGTTGGAACACATAGCACATTATGCAATAGCAAAGTAGGAGAAAGCACTACATTGCCAACATGAGAAATGGGTGCGCCAGTGCCATTTGGAAGCTTGACGCTAGTGGATCCCAATGAGGTGATATGAGTGAGGAATGAAACTGAACTGACCATATGGTCAGTAGCCCCTATGTTGATAATCCAAGGTATAGAATGAAAAGAGGATGTTGCATTAAGAGCAATACCTGAAAGGTTGAAATTCAATGAAGGACTACCTACAAAATTTGCCATAGGTTGAAATTCAATGAAGGACTACCTACAAAATTTGCCATGGGCAAGAGTTACTGAGTAATGCAAGAAGTTGTTGACATTGCTCTGGTGTACATGGAAGGGCAGTCAGTCGATTAGTTGAAGATGCTTGATTGGCGATAGCATGAGGCAATTGATTTGAGCTATCTTTGTGAAGTCGATGACCTGATGGATACCCATGTAATTTATAGCATTTTTCCTTGACATGTCCAACCCAACCGCAGTGCTCGCATGTGGGTCACTCCTTCTTGGAGCTTTGGGTCTTCTGAGATCGGGTGTCCCTGCTTGAGTTTGCTCCCCCATGCACCATGAGGTGCTGCAACATTTGATAATGGTGGTGGGGCTACAATAGATCGCTGCCTCTCTTCTTGTAAGACAAGAGAGAAGGTCTTGCTAATAGCTGGAATGGGATCCATGAGAAGGATTTGGCCTCGAACATACGTATAGCTATCACTGAGACCCATCAGGAATTGGATGGTTCGGCCTGTCTGTTGCTAAGTATCTAAAATCTTCACAGCCCCACAAGAGCATGTGGGGAGATGGTTGTATAGATTCAACTCATCCCACAATGCTTTCAATTTTGTAAAGTAGCTGGATAAAGAATCTTGGCCTTGAGCAATAGAATTAATGTCTCGTTGAATCTGGTAGATGCGAGGTCCATTGATTTGAGAAAAACGATCCTTCAGATCGACCCAAAGTTCTCTTGCGGTTTCAGCATAAATTGCACCACCGGCAAGCTCTTTGGAAAGTGCATTCATGATCCAAGATGATACCATGTCGTCGCACCGCCTCCATTGATCATGAGTTGGATCCATGCTTGATGGTTTAGGTATGGTTCCATTCACAAAACCAGATTTGTTTTTAGCACTCAGAGCCTTGATCATAACTCAGCTCCAAGTCGTGTAGTTTTCTCCGGTCAATGGCGATGACACTAGAACAGTCCCAGGATTATTAGATGGATGCAAGTAAAAGTGATTCCCAGTCTCATTGTTCTTACCTAAGATGAACACGGTCTCATTGTTCTTATCCGAGTTGACAGACTTATCAGAACTTGATTCCATGTGAGAAGAGATCGGAGGAAGATCCAAACTTCAAAGAAAAACGCTGGGGACAAATTGATCCTCGGCGAGATTGTGAAAGCAACAGAATGATTGCTTGTCAATGGAATGAAAAATGAAATCAGAGATTTGCAGAGCAAGGTGTGTAAGCAAATCAATGCTATGATACCATAATAATTTTGGTAGCCGTAGTTATGTTTATTACATTGATTGTATCCATATATATATACAATTGAACAGCGTATCATACCCAAGATATGGGTATATACAATATGTGATAGATAAGGAAAGGATCACCACAGATTCCTTTCATGGTGCCATTTACGGGTTCCTAAAGGGGTGTGATCATATTGCCAATAGAAACCAATGGAGTTCTATGCGAGACTGGTTCACGGAGGAAATTTGGGTGGTCTTATGACATTGATGGAAGTCATTCCCTAATTATCAACTTAACTTCCAAGCTGCAAAACCTACTTGCAAGTAATGGAGATTCTGTTAACTCAAGAGCACAAGTAGCATGCAAAGAAACCAATTTTTGAGGTAAAGTTCAACAATTCATGTTTCAAGCCTTGTAAACAAAATCATCAATAGCCAATGACCTTAAAATTAAAGATTCAGTTAATGATTTGCAGTCAGGTTTCAAAAACAAATTCCCTTGAGATTGGAGAGGAAACATAACGATCAAGCAAAGACTGATTCCATATCCCTCACTTCCCTCAATTTCCCACATTCATGCATTTGATCTTTATTAGAAAAAAAAAAAAACAGTTAGGGTTACCATTATCTACAGCAAAAATCCAGGGGATAATACTAACAAAGAGAGAAGACTCAATCGGAGGTGACTGAAGGCCATCGAGTAGAATGACGGCGTTGAACAGTGGAAGAGACGCCCAGAGGAGGAAGAGGGTATCAGACTCCTTCAAAGAACTCCAAGGAAGGTGAAGATACAACGAAGGTATAAACTCCCTTTTGCCTTTTGTTCAGTTGTTTGTATTGAGGGCATATTAGGCATTGTAAGAAGAAAATGAATGAATTGGTTGAACGTGGCTTGGGTTACGTTTGTCAAAGGTCGGCGACCTCAGCACTAAACCTAACCCTTGATGATTAATTATTAACGGTTAGGATTTGGGGTACATATGAGGGTATTATTTAGGGGTACCCATAGACGAGGACTCATGTATAGGAGTACCCATAGACGAGGGCATATTAGGCATATGAGAGTATTATAGTAGGAGAAGAGCAGCAGCTCATTCGAAGACGGCGAAACGATGTCGGAGAAAACAGCCTCCCTGGTGAAAACCGCAGAGATAGAAGGGAAAGGGAGAGGCATGGTGGCTACCCAGCAAGTAAAAGCAGGGCAAATCGTCCTCATAGATTCTCCAATTCTTTTATACTCTGCCATTCCCATGAAAAATGGAATTTACTCCAACTACTGCTCCAATTGCTTCAGAAAGTTGAATACTCCGGTCCCATCTCCAGTGGTTTCGTGCCCTTCCTGCTCATACCATGCCCCCTTTTGCAGCCCTAATTGCCGATCCGTCGCTCTCTCTTCGTCGCACTCTCACTGGGTCTGCGGAGCCCTCAACTATATGCGACAGTCCCAGTCCCAGCTATCGCTCGATAACGAACGCCAAGTCCAAGCCTATTTTCTCATTGCCGCTTACAATTTGGCCGTCGTTTCCCCTTCCAATTTCCAGCAGTTGCTATCACTTGAAGGTGAATCCCCTTCGACCCCCCCGGACGCTGCAACCCTAATGATCCATTCCTTCATTGCTTTTCTTTCCCCTCCTCGAAGTTTTGCCGGGTTCTCTCTGGAGCTCACCACGGCTTTGCTGGCCAAGGACAAGGTAAACGCGTTCGGTTTGATGGAGCCGTTTAGCGAGAGCGTAGACAGAACGGTGAGAGCTTACGGCATCTATCCTAAAGCTTCTTTTTTCAACCACGATTGTCTTCCGAATGCCTGCAGGTTTGATTATGTTGACTCTGCCGCCGAGCGGAATACTGACATTGTCGTGAAAGTGCTTCACGATGTCCCCGAGGGGAGGGAGATCTGTTTGAGTTATTTCCCCGTGGATGAGAACTATGCGGACAGACAGAAGAGGCTTTTGGAGGATTATGGCTTCACTTGCGAATGTGACCGGTGCAAGGTGGAGATGAACTGGCCCGATGAGGACCAGGACGAGAACGAGAACGATGAGAGCATGGAGGAAGACGGAATTGAAAACGAAGATGATTTTCCGCACGCTTATTTCTTTTTTAGATACATGTGTGATGGGAATAATTGTTCCGGCACGTTGGCTCCATTACCTCCGTCAGAGGAGGGTACACCATCTAAGGTTATGGAGTGTAATGTTTGTGGGCAATTGAAGGCTGATAAATCGTTTTGTGGCAATGGAGACGGAGGAGAAGATGGTGTTGTGTTGGATTAATGAGTTTTGCTACATGTAAGTATTGCTGTTTTCTTATTTTCCCATTCTCAAATTCCTTCTGTTGTTTTTCTTCTTATAGTCTGCTTGCAGATTTTAGCAACTTCTTATAGTCTGCTTCATTATCATCTCTGCCTCAGATTTTAGCGCTCAATTTAATTTATCTTTGCGTGATTTTGGACCTGTTTGGCTGTGCACCAGAATGAATGAAATGTGTTCCTTCTAATTTTAGTACATAAACTAAGAGCATTGGGAAGCATTTGTCCACCATATAAATTGCTATATGGAAACAGAGGCGATCCCTTTCGAACCGAACCGACACAGGAAAATGCTATAAATACAGGGTGTAAATAAGGATAAAGCTCACTTGAAAATCACCCAAATATTGTATAGAATAGACAGATTAGCAAAGTTTTAATAAAGTGTTCTATGATTTGCTACAGATAAGAAACGTGTTCTCTTTGCAAAAACAAATTAAAGGCTTTATTTATTTATTCTAGTGGAAAAATAAAGACTTTCTTTACCGTCATTTGCTTTCATGAGTTTCAACTATTGCTCAAGAGTTCGGGGTTGATCTTGCACATCATTGCAAGATGTAGATAAACGACAACGGTTTGCTAGGCTTCATTGTATCCTAGAGGCGGTTCGCTACAAATCCGTTTGCAAACCGGTAATGGGGGTGAATAAACTACACCTTGAAGTATTAAACCTGCTTTATTTTTCTATTTGTCTTGTATACTATTCCAAAGGTACGCCGGGTGCCAACAATCTTAAGAAGTAGTTATTTTCTCAAGAATGACCCAATCTTTGCTTCAAGTGAACAATCAAGACTTCATCAAGTTGGATTGTTGCAATGGAAGTAACTTTAGGATATGACAACAAATGGTTATTTATTCTCACTACCCTTGGCGTTGACTACGTGCTCACAACTCCAATGCCTACTCCTTCTGAGCATGGTTTAAAATATTGTCGATACTGGTGCGATACGTTGATGTCGGTGATGACCGATAGATCTACATGTTGTAGTATTTTTTTATTGGATTTCGACCAATATCGACGATATATCGTTAATATCGTGAATTCAATAAATAAAAAATATAATAGTTCCAGATTTCTGGAAAATGAAAAGTCAACTTTCTAGTTCAAGAACAAAATCTGATTTGCGATGATTATGTCAAAATATCAAGTTTCAAATGCTAAAGTATTTCTCAAATCATAAATTTTCATAAATTCTACTATATCAAAACATTACTAAAACCTAAAAGTCTGGCGAGAAAAATCTCAGATTTTAATCTTCAAAAATATTTTCATCTACTCGCTCAAAAAATCAACTAACAATTCAGTTGAAAAAGATTTAGATTCAAGCTTTACAAAAAATTTCTAAGGGATATCTAAGTATGTAACTAGTGGGATGTTCAATTCAATATTGATACTAGGGATGTTTCTTCTATTTATATTGTTGACTCTTTTACTTTACACATGATAGACTAAGTCATGTAAATTTTAAAAGTATGAAATCCATTTAATAAAGTAGAAAGAAGTTTTAAACTTTTAAAATTAATTCGTTATGACTTATGTGACATAAATGAAAACCTAACTAAAGAAAGTAAAAGATACTTCATAACATTTATTGATGACAACTCTAATTATGCTTATGTATATTTATTAAGAAATAAAGATGAAGCCATAGATAAGCTAATTCATAAAAAACTTAAGCTAAAAACCAATGAAGAGTTAAGGTAAAATCACTCCGGTCGGATAGAGGAAGTGGATACCTCTTTAATGTCTTTTCATATTTCTGTGAAAGTGAGGAAATATTACATTATATTACACCTCCTTATACTCAACAAAATGGAGTTTTATTGAGGAAAAACAAAACCCTAGTCGAAACAGTAAATGCAATAATAAATAATTTAGGCTCAAGTTATGGTTAGTGGGGAGAAGCCCTACTTACAACCAGTCATATTATAAAAAGGTCATATTATAAACAGGACACCGTATAAGAAAACTAAACTAACTCCTTATGAACTTTGGAAAAACTAGAAGCCTAATCGAAAATAATTTAAAGTGGTGAGGGGGTGGGGTGTAAAGCTCTTATTAGATTACCATACCCTAAAACACCTCAATTAGGTAATAATGGTATTGAATCCATATTCTTAGGATATGCACAATATAACAAAACATATAGGTTCCTAATTATAGAACCTAATGGTCCTATATAGAGAAATGCCATATTGGAATTAAAGGATGCAGATTTTTCTAAAAATACATTTAATGCAATTCCTAGGTTGAACCAAAATAAGGAAGGACCTAGTCCTACACCTAGGATTAAGGAGAATGAAAATGTAACCTCTCTTGAATATAAAAACCAGGAACAAGATGTTGAACCTAGAAGAAGAAAGAGACCTAGGAAAAATCCAAATTACAACTTCGAATCAAATTATACCTATACTTAGTAGAAGACAATATGAGTCATATGTCTAAAAGTGTAAGAGTGAAACCATGATAATTCTAAGCATAGAAAGTGATCCAAACACCTTCAAGAAGCCATAAAATCTCATGATGTGGCTGTTTGGAAAGAAGCCACTAATGATGAAATGGAATCTAGTAAGGAAAATTTAACTTGGAATTTAGTAGATTTATTTTTGATATATACTTGAAAATTAGTAGATTTACCACCTTTTAAAAACCAATAGGTTGTAATTGGTTCTTTTACAAAAAGTGAAGAGTAAATGGAATGGAACTGTAGAATAGTTCAAGGCTAGGTTTGGTACCTAAAGGATTCAATCCTTAGTAACTAAAACATCTTGGTATGGATGGCATTTTGCTCTCAAACCGTGGTTTATGCTTTCAACCATGGTTACGCTTTACCGATAAAAAAACTGTGGTTTACGCTTTGAAAGCGAAAACACTGTGAAAACTGAAAACACGGTTTTCAAAATGAGACTTTTAAAGGAGAAAGATTGCAGTTTAAAGAGAGAAGATTGAGGTGCCCCTACTATATAGCTATTCATAAATCAAACATATCTTTCCTACTTTTGAATATGCCCTTACCCAAAAAGAAGGCTTGATGCTAGACTTCTTTTTTTGGGTAATTGCTGCTGCTAGACTTCTACTATAATAATTATCTACTCTTTTTCCTTCTTTCTTGGCAAGTCAATAATTGTTGATTTGCCAAGAATGAAAAAAGAAAACTAACTATTATACACTGTTGATCACTTGATTGTACCAATAAAAAGTAACTATTATACTTCTCAAGTTATGATTTTTAATTCATAAAAAAAAGATAATAATTTCCAACCATTCCAAGTATGGGATGGGCGGTTGGGATTGTGGCCATGCACTACTAACCAAGTTAAGCTACTTATAGGATAACCTAATTTGACTTATTGTCTTTTGTAGGGCATACTATTACATGTATGTTGGTTCTCTCTCTCTCTCTCTCTCTATATATATATATATATATATATAGATATGTTATATTATGTCAATTGTCTCTCTACCGCTTTTGCTTTGGTTACTTAGATTTAGACAAAAGGAATATATATATATATATATGCGTGTGTGTGTGTGTTATTATGTCAATTGTCTCTCTCCCGCTTTTGCTTTGGTTATTTAGATTTAGGCAAAAGAAAGGTATCGATTCCTTCGATACTTAGACACTTGTGGCTAGTATGACCTCTATTAAAAAAAAAAAAACTTATTGCATTGTCCTCTAAATATCATTTGGTAGTACACTAGATGGATGTTAAAACAGCATTTTTAAATGGAGAATTAGATGAAGAAATCTACATGGAACAATATGAAGGATTTGTAATGCTTGTACGAGAAAATAAGTTGTGTAAATTAATCAATTTATTAAATGGTTTTTAAAAAGTACTTAAATAATGGCATGACAAATTTGATAAAATAGTATTATCAAATGGATTTAAAATTCATGAATTAGATAATTTTGTTTATAGTAAATTTCCTGGAAGTAAAGGAGTAATTATATATCTTTATGTGGATGATTTACTTATATTTGGAATTGACATAGAGAGTATTACTAGTGGTAAAAGGATTTTTATCTAGTAACTTTAATATTTTTTTTTTGTATGAAAACCCACTTTCTTTTTAGCTATTTGTAAATACCCCATTGGCTTATGTGATTTTGTATTATGCACCACTAACTTTTAAATCTTTTCCAAATCCACCCTTCCATCCATAACTTAGTTAGCGGGTGTTAAATTTTTTATGAAAGGGTCATTTTAACTTTCTTTTGATTTCAAGGAGATTTATAAAAACTTTTCACAAGAGAAGTGCTTGGAACTCCACACCTGAGATCCGAACTTCTGAGTATATGAGCTGGAGAGAAGCTTCGGGTTTCTTTAAAAATACATAGTCCTAATCGATGAAATTATGGAGAAATTGATAGCTTGACCACAGTTAATGGGTGGAAATGTGTTTAATTAAGGAGGAGACGATACAATGCTTGCGCGCATTCTATTGGTCGATAGGTGCACACCCCAACTTGCGATGTATCCTATCTGACACCCATTATCTGTGGTTAAGATTACTCACCCCTAGGGTTAGATAATTTAGTCTTGGTTTTTCGAAAAAAATATAAAAAAAACGTAACCGATTCACTCACTCATGTGGTTATTATCTACTCTTATCTGTAATTTTTGGGCTTTAGGCCATGGTGGATCTAGGGTGGGTTGTCTAAACCATACCCTATTTGGTTTAGGCCCGGCGGGCCCGCCCTACTTCTTGCCCCATTTTAATAAGTTAATTAATTAAATAATTAGGCTTGTTTTCTCCGTTTTCCTCTTCAGGCTCCCTAGTATATTTTTGCTCTTTACGGCCCTGTTAGTTTTTCCATTTTTTCCCACCCCGAGCACCTAGGTTAGTTCTAATCATAGTTAACTTGCCATCTCACCGTTAGTCTCAGAAATGAGGATAACCTATTATTAAAAAAATAACAAAAACATGATAAATGCAAAAAAGCAAAAAAGTAATAAAATCAATCTTTCTCAACCAATAAAAAGTGCATTCCACTTTTCCATGCTCTAATGAGCATAAATAATAAATATTAAAAATTACCAGAAAAAATGATAAAATTGAAATGCATGAAAAATAAAAACAACTTGCCCCGATTAATCAATCAAGCCATACTATAGCTCATCTACGAACAAAACCCTCGAACTACTATTGGTTTGATTTTGCATAACCTAATAAGTAGGCAACCCGAGCAAGGGTGCAACCCCACTAGTTTAAAGACTTTTTTCCCCCTTTATTAGCAATTTCAAAATTATTTAAGAAATTCTAATGACTTATGGGTTGCATGGCTTAAACCTAGGGAGTAGGTAACCATCCTAGGATGGGGGTCCCGGGGTGCCTAATCCCTTCCCTGAGACTTAAATGAATCTCTTACCTAGAATTATGTTGGACTGTAGGCCCCCTTATCACTGGTCTATCGGGATCCTACTTCCCCATTTTAAAAAGTAGGTGACAACTCTCTCTTTTGCCTATTGAGCGAATCTAGCGTCATTCCTTTGCTCTCGGGTCCAACTCCGACACTTAGCGTCGAGGGAAAGGAAAGACGGTGAATTCCCGTGCTCACAAGGTTATTATCATTTTTTGTATTAGTTTTGTTTATTTGAGTCTTTTTACAATTAGGGTTTCAACTATTTAAAAACTCTTTGTGCTCTAAATTTTTAGTTGATGAATTTTATAAATGAAAGAAAGTGCTTTTGAGAATTCTCCAGTGATAGGATTTGGTGTGATGCCATGGAAGTGATTCCCAAAGGATTCTTGGTGTGATGCCATGGGAGTGATTCCCAAAGGTCTAAGGTATGTTCTTGATCTTCTCTTTATTCTTCTCAATGATTTTCTGTTTTCAATGAAACCCTAATCTATCAAACCCTAGATCCTATTTCCCTTACAAGAAATCTCACCCAAACCAAACCCTAGATTTCTTTGTCCATTGTTCTTGATGGATTGTTCTTGATTGATTTTTATGGTTTCTCATTCAAGAAACTACAATCAATCAAAACCGTAGCCTCCCTAACCCTATTCCATTGAAACCCTAACCTCCCCTTGCTGTCCTATTGATTACTACAGCTCCCTAACCCCTATTCATGACTGTTACAGCCCTTTTTCCCTTTCCCTATTGCTGTCACAGCCCCTAGATCTATTCCTATTGTTGTGGCAGATTCCTACAACTCTTGGTATTGATGTAACAGCCCCTATTTCATCACTAATTGCAAAGACAACCTTCCAACCTTGTTACCTATTGCTGTTACAGAATTTCTGCAATTGCTAAACCCTAAAAGCAGCCATACACCAACCCTAATTCAATTCCAAACCCTAACACATCGAATTTCCAAAACTCTAAACATTAAAATCCCTGGTGTTCACAGAATTTGCTTTCAGCTCAAAATTTGGTCTCCCAACTTCTGTTCCTCTTGTGGCTCAGCCGGTGGTGTGCGACAATTCGGCAACCGCTAAGATTGATGGGGTCTTGAATGGAGGTTTTTCTACACCCCCCCGGACCTGGTGGTCGGTCAGAGGAGGTTAGGTGGGTCACACTTCCCGGGGCCAAGCTACTTGCAAGGTGGAGATCAGACATCAAAGTCTAGTGCGGTCAGTGTTTCTTCTGTCGACATCCCAAGTATCAACCTCTCAAAGCCGGGTCCAGCTTGTTCTGAGGAAGTAATGCCGGGACAGGGAGTAAAAACTCACTCCTAGCCTAGATCGGAAGTAGAAAATTCCTTGCCCTCAGCATCACCTCCAGTAGCGAGGATGGCAATCGATCGGCAGACTTGTCCACCATCCATTCCCTTGGCAGGTACACCTCTCTTCTCCTTCTATCAATCCTATACTTGTTCATGGCCCGGATATGGTGGATAGATCGAGTGCTTTGTGTTCAACTGTTTTGAATGATTATTCTTTGTTGCAAAACCATGGAGTTATGATACCACAACTTCAGGGGAATCGAGATCCCAAAAATATGGTTGACACAGTGCAGGGTAGTAGTCCTCTTACTGAGATAGACAGAAGACCTGAGTTAGTGAATTTGGCTCACATCCATGCTTTCTCTAACTCTCTTAAGGGGGAGAGTCCGGTAATGCTGCCTCAGATGAGGAAGGAGGAAGTTTCAGTTTGGGTAGTTAATCAAATGGAGAAAGTGGGCAAGGCAATGGAGATAACAATAAAAGGGAAAGAATCCAAGACACGAGGTCTGTTTCACAGAATCGAAGGAGGAGATGTAAGGGGCAGAGATGGATCTAAAGCAAAACCATCCGCAGGAAGGAGAGGGGCCTCAGCGATGGAGAAGAGAAGGTTGGAGTGCGGAGTCAACTACGATCGGGTTCGGGTTAGAGGGGAGTCTAGCAGCCCGAGGACAGACAGGGAGCGTCGAGTCGTCAGATGACAGGTTTATCCATTATCTCATGGAATATCAGGGGTCTGGGGAGTTTGGAGAAAATAGCGGTTATTAAAAAGTTTGTGCAGTCCAAGCGTCCAACAATCCTTTGTATCCAGGAGACCAAGTTAACAGTTGCCCAGATCTACTTTAGCAGGAACCTATGGGGGTGCTCGGATTCGGGTTGGATCAATCTTCCGTCTATAGGAGCTTCCAGGTGGATATTGATATTATAGGATAAGGCAAAGATGGAGGTGTTGGAGTTAGAACATGGTGCCTACTCGTTATCCATCCTATGTCGTTTGATAGGAGAGGATTTTCGATGGGTGTTCTTAGGTGTTTACGGATCGGGTGGGAGTTCAGAAGATTCGGCCTTGTGGGCAGAGCTGGACGATGTCAATGTGAGGTGGGGCTAGTCGTGGTGTTTGGGGGTGACTTCAATAGCATCAGGTTTGCCTCGGAGAAGAAAGGAGGTAGTGCTCTTATTGCTAAGATGTGGCGTTTTGAGGCTTTCATTTTTCTTCATGGTTTGATAGATTACCCGATGAGGTGAGCCCAGTTCACCTGGTCTCAAGCGGGGAATAACCGAATCACGAGCCATCTCGACCATTTCCTAGTTGATCAGGCCTGGGAGACTCATTTCCCAAATGTTATTCAGTCTTCCCTTCCTAGACCCATCTCAGATCATTTGCCCCTCTTATTAGAATCGGGGTGTTTTAGGTGGGGGGGCTCTAGTCCATTTCGATTTGAAAACATGTGGCTTGAGGACGAGCATTTCAAGGTTTTAGTTGTCAAGGTTTGGAGTCAAAACTATGGGTGGGGGACGGCCAACACTAGATTTGGAATTAAACTCAAATCATTGAAAGAACGCTTAAAGATCTAGAACAATGAAGTTTTTGGAAACATTCTAGTGCGTCTCTCCGGATTATTACGGGAAATAGAAGAACTGGATGGCTTAGCCGAGTCCCGAGACTTATTCCCCTCCGAATCTCGAGATAGGGAAGCTAAGAAAATGGAATATGTTTCCACTCTGAAGCTTGAAGAAATAAGTTGGAAATAGAAGGCGAGAACCCGGTGGCTAAAAGAGGGCGATCGGAACACAAACTTTTTTCACAGAATGACGAATTTCAATAGAAAGAAGAATTTCATCTCAAAATTGAGGGTTGAAGGGGTTTGGAAGGAGGGGAAGAGTGAGGTTGAGGCAAGCGTGGTCTCATTCTACAAGGAATTGTATCATGAGAAGAAAGGATGGCGCCCTCGGCTGGATGGGCTTCACTTTGATGGGTTGTCCCCTGTCCAAAGAGTGGCCCTGGAGGCTCCGTTTGAAGAAGAGGAGTGCTTTGCTCCATCCGAGATATGGCCAGTGATAAGACTCCAGGGCTAGATGGTTTAACCATTGAATTTTTTAGGGTGTGCTGGGAGATAGTAGGAAGGGATTTCATGGAAGTGTGATGCAGGAGTTATTTGACACAGGGCATTTCGACGGAGTAATTAATAGCACTTATCTTGTCTTGATTCCAAAAAAAGAGGGCGCGACGGATCTCAAGGATTTTCGGCCCATCAGTCTTGTGAGTAGCACGTATAAGATACTCTCAAAAGTGTTGGCTACCCGCCTTAAAGGGGTGATGACTTCAATAATTTCCCCTCAGTAAAGTGCGTTTGTAGGAGGGCGGCAGATCATAGACGGGATTCTCATTGCTAATGAAAGTATCGACGCCAAGGTCCGAGCTAAGTTACCGGGTATCCTATGCAAGGTTGATATGGAGAAGGCTTACGACCACATAAATTGGGAGTTCGTTCTTTATGTTCTAGAAAGGATGTGCTTCGGGTTATAGTAGAGGCATTGGATGAGGTCTTGCATGTCCTCGAATTTCTTCTCTATTCTTGTAAATGGTAGTGCAGTGGACTACTTCCCTAGCTCAAGGGGTTTGAGATAGGAGGATCTGCTCTCTCATTTCCTTTTTGTGATCGCTTCGGAGGCTCTGAGTAGGATGTTCTCTAGAGCAGAGGGGGTTTACTTCGAAGGTTTCTTGGTTGGTCCATTTGCGATAGCCGGCCCGGGTCGATTTCCTCCCCACATTCGTGTTTTTCAACCGATGAGGAGCCGAGATCTGTTAGAGTCGCCACCAATCAAGATTTTGGGTGTGATTGGTCACCTACAATTAAGAACCCTCGATTAAATAAAAAACCGAGATTGGGTCCGGGGATTCTTTTATGAGTTGGGGAAGGTGTTAGGCACCCCATCTCATCCATCGAGCGACGGTTACCTATTAACTTTCTCCATTAAATTAATTTAAATTATTTTTATTTTTTTATTATTTCGAGAAAAACCACCCCTCCTCAACCGAGTTAAGGCGATTTCATCTCTACTTGTTTTCTTTTATTTCGAAATTAGAAAGCCACCCCTCCTCGACCGAGTTAGGGTGAGTTTCTCTCTACTTGTGCGGCAAAATTCCTTTTCCCTAAATCGGCGAACGGCCACACATCTCTCCTCAACCGAGTTAAGAGGGGCCTCACCTACCTTTGGGTGGAAAAGGGAGGAAACTACTAACAATAATAAAGAAAAGCTTAAAAAGAAGTCGAAGATCTGGTCTTCCGGCCCTTTCCTTCACCCGGATTTCCTCGTCCGCACAACCGTGAAGAGGGAAATCTCCGAGCTACTCAGGGAAAGTGAGGGAAGAAGAGACTTGGACGGGTAGAAACAGAGGATGGGGATGTGGCATACTTTTTCCCTTTTAAATGCTCCAAGTGTTTGAAGAGAAGAGAATGCTTCGACGAGATCCGAACTCCGGGGCTAAGGTGTAACTCTTGCTCTATTCTCCACTAGGGTTTCCAAAGGTTGGGGGGTTCTCCGAGATGACTTTTAAGATGTGGAGATCCCAAGTCTAGGGCTTTTTTCCCAATTTTCTCAGATGAAGAATGGGTTGGGGTGAGGTCTCTTTTATAAGGTGAAACAGTAAGGTTTTTGCTCTTTTTTCCCGATGTGGGACTAAAAAAATAACCCAAAACACGTTAGCACGCAAAACGAGGTCAAAACTCGGGTTTTCCGTAAGCCGCGCCTTTTTAAAAGCCGCGGGATCGAAATTTCACTAAAAACGCGTCCGAGCTGTTTCAAAAGGCGCGGGATCAAATTTGCACTAAAAACGGGTCTGAGCTATTTCAAAAGGCGCAGGAACAAATTTGCACTAAAAACAGGAGCGAGCTGTTTCAAAAGGCGCGGAAAGGATTTAAGCAAAATGGGAGGCTCGCCCTTTTAAAAGGCGCGAGCTTTTCTAAGCTTAAATGGGCCCTGTCCCCTGGGTATTGGATGGTTTGGGTTCAACTTGGTTTCGGCTTCACTTTTGATCTTCGATACATTGGAGTCTGGATCTCGTCTTAGAATTCATCATTCGATACTTGGAGCTAAAAAGGTCATTGGGCGTGCAAATATGGGGTGTCTACAGTCCAGACAGGCTTAGGATCTCCCACATTCAATTCGCGGACGACACCCTTATCTTCAGTAGTGCATCGCGCAGGGATGTTCTCTATCTCAGATGTATTCTTAGATGTTTTGAAGCAGTGTCGGGGTTACGAGTCAATCTAGCCAAACCAGAGCTCCTCAGGGTAGGAGAGGTCCCAATATTAGATCATCTAGTCATCTACCTAGGCTGTCAAGTGGGGTCTCTTCCATCAGTGTACTTAGGCATGCCTTTGGGTGCTAGTTATAAAGCAAAATCAGTGTGAAACCCAGTAATAGACCGAATTGCCAAACGATTAATAGGGTGGAAATCATAATATTTATCGAAAGGAGGGAAATTTACTATTATCTGGTACACATGAAGAAGCCTTCCCATGTTATTCATGTCTACCCTCACCATGCCACAGTCGGTGGTAAATTCTATTGAGAAACTCCAGAGGGAGTTTTTATGGAACGAGTGAGAGGATAAATCAAAATATCATCTAGTGGCCTGGAACCATATTTGTCACCCAATGGAGGAAGGGGGTTTGAATTTTAAGCTGGTCATCCAAGTGAACAAAGTTTTGTTAGGCAAATGGGTGTGGAGATTCGGAGCGGAAAGGAACAGTTTGTGGTGAGCTGTGATAACAGCTAAGTATGGGGAAACGTTGTGTTGGATTCTACGGGAGGTTAGAGGACCTCACAGTCTAGGGTTTTGGAAGGGGATAATGGCAAATGCTAACTTGGTTGTGCTCCACTTCAGGTTCCGGGCAGGAAGGGGGTTGGAGATTAGGTTCTGGAAGGAAATTTGGATTGGGTCTACAAGACTTATGGACGATTTTGGCAACCACTTCGCCCTAGCATCCAACAGGGAAGCCCTAGTAGAGGATAACTACAAGAGGAGCACAATGGGGAAGAGGGGGGGGGGGGGATATGGTGCCCTCAACTGCGTCGAGACCTGAATGATTGGGAAATTAGTGATTTGTCTCGGCTCTTGGAGCGCATTTCCTCGTCTGTCTTTTGCCCAGAGGTTAGAAATAGCAGGATGTGGTCCAAAAGCAACCATGGTCGATTCTCAGTAAGAGCATTGCTACAATCATTGTTACCTATTTCGGGTGAGTCGTTTCCTCATAGGGTTGTGCGGAATCCTAGAATTCTATCTAAAGTATCTTTCTTCTTATGGTCTGCTTCTTTGGATAAAAATCATAAAATTCTAATATGAGATCACTTGCACCATAGAGGATGGAGTATGGATAATCGTTGTTTTTTGTGCCTCCAAGCAGAAGACATAGTGGATCATCTCCTTTTGCATTACCCTATTGTGCGGGAGGTGTGGGGTTTTTTCTTCTATTGAATGGGGATAGCTTGAGTCTTTCCCTTTTCCTTTCAAAACTTTTTATCTTGTTGGCTTTCGGACAGAGGGAAGGATGCTTTGAGGGTGATTTGGGGTATTCTTCCTAGGGCTATCTCTTGGTTGTTTTGGAAAGAGAGAAACCTCAGAGCTTTTGAGGACATTTCCTCTTCCGTCCCCTGGATTTGTAATCACATCCGGATGGTGGTCATGGATTGGGCAGGGATACGGGTTTCTGGGGAAGAATTGTGGGGGGTGTTGCAATGATAGGGTTTGCCTAGGGGAGTAGGAGGGAGCCTGCGCTTTTCTGTTTTTTGAGTTTATGCGCTTGTAAACTCTCGTTTTTTCTCATTGCTTCATTCTTGTACCTTCTTCCATCTTTTGATATATTTCTTTGTTTTATCGATCAAAAAAAAAATTCTAACCCTTCAACCTTCGAAACCCTAGAAAAGGTTAGAAAATCTGTATTGAATTAAGAATTAATCCCTAAGCTTATGGAAACATAGAATTTCTTACAACCCTCGCAATATAACTGAGGGTCGCATTTGTAGGTTTGTGACATTGCCTTTAATCCTTATAAAATTGCTTTATTGAATTTTCCGGAATAATTATTTTAAACAGGATTGCTATTATATGATTTTCATTTTTTGTTAATCCAATCTTGATCTCAGCTCATTAGATTTTAGGTCATTGCATAGTCCTACATCAAAAGGCCAAACACCCCATTTATGAGTGTTATGACATGCTACAAATCTATCTGAAATTAACTATGGTTAAAGGATAGGGAGGCTTTTACAAATCTCCTTGAAATCAGAAAAAGTTAAAATGGTCATTTCATAAAAAATTAACACCCGTTAATTAAATTTATGGATGGATTTGCAAAAGATTTAAAAGTAAGTGGGGGCATAATACAAAATACAAAAGGCAAGGGGTATTTACAAATAACTTAAAGGATAGGGGTTTCAACCCTAATATAAAAGACTTGGATTATGCTGATGTAATTTAGATATTAAATTAATTAGTATTAACAACTTCATTATAGAGAAAGGATTCTTAGTTGAGAATCCAAGTGTCTCCATTCTTTTTTACTGTAGCATAAAATTGTGTCCTAATCAAGGAAGAGTAGTAGCACAGTTGGAATATACTAAAGTAATAGGTAGTTTGATGTATATAATGCATTGTACTTGGATGTATATTGCATATGCTGTAGGAAGATTAAACATGTACACTAGTAATCCTAGTAATATATATGTCAATTTGCCAATTCCAAAATCTCGACATATTTAAAGGGAACTAAGATGCTAGGTTTGCACACTGTATTAGAAGGGTACAATGAATGCTAGCTGGATAACGGATTCAGAAGAACCCAAGTACACGAGTGGATAGATAATTCACGATTGGAGGTGTTGCTATCTCTTGGAGTTTCAAGAAGCAAATATGGATAACTCACTCTACTATGAAATCAAAGTTTATTGCATTTGTAGCACAAGAAACTACTATCCATATCCAGGGCTAATGTAGTAAGAGTTTATAATTCACTGTAAGAAACTTGTTGGTAGAAAGACCAATGAGGCCTAATCCAATACCACCAATTTCTTTGCATTGTGATAGTGAAGCTATGTTATTCAAGGCATATGATGAAAAATCCAGACATATTGGTTTGAGGCATAACTATGTGAAGCAATTACTCGTGGATGGAGTAATTATAGTTGATTTTATAACGTCAAGCTAGATTTTGGTTGATCCTCGAACAAACCTTGCAAGGGACTTATCTGTAAGACTAATAAGGGGATGGGACTAAAGCCCATTAGGTAAATCACATATGGCTATGGTAGAAACACGACTTAACAACTCGACTTAATACATGTGGCCCAAGACCTGAGTTCAATGAGTAAACCATGACATTAGTAGTGATTGGATAAGCACTATAGAATAAATTATCTAAGTTTCCCTTAGGGTTATAGTTCTTGGACCTATACTGGAAAAGGAAGGATGAGTACAATGCTCCTAATGAACCCATAACCAGATTTCTCTCTTGAGGCCCTTGAGGGTACTTATGTTTTAGATGTACTACCATTAGGGGTTCACCTAGTGAGTTTATGAAGTGGGGTCGCTTCCTTGTCAGATAACTTAGGATTTGTCTCTAAGAGTTTCAAGTAGAAATAAAGGTGTAGACCCAAGGCCGTAAATGGATCGCCTTTTACAGAATTCTTTGTACATTCAAAAACTTGTACGTGTGATGTTTTCGACTTTGTCAAATGGGTCACACTTCAAAGCCATGGCTACTCCGGACATCAATAAAGCTCTTATGTGTCTACACCGGGTGTAGGTGTAGGTTCACATCCAAAAGACACCTACATCTATGTATGAGTTTTCGGTTTTATTCAAACACAATTGTTCTAACTTTTAATCTAATATTTTGGAAATAGTGGGGATTGTTGGGTACTTTTAAAAAGGTCAAGAGGGTGTGGAGGAAATATATTGCAATGGGTGGCTGGTATTTTCATTACTCATGATGTTTTTTTTTTTTTTTCAGAATTTAGAAAATTTCTTGACTATATCTTTTCTTTCTTTTGTTTTGTTAGTGTGTAAACCGGATAACCTCAATTCTTAGTGTATAAAAGAGATTTGTTAGTGTGTAAAGCAGTGTCACATCGCGCATGCAAATTTACCGCCATGCAAAGGGAAAAATTAAGCTCATGTTTGACCAAGAAATTTTTCGTTTCTTGCTTTCGGTTCATACCCTTGGTGAACCTTCTTTCGTTTTGTATTATGCTTTCCTTGATTTATTATATATAATATTTACTGATAATTTAAAAAAGGTTAAGAAATTTTACTGTGTCAAACATGTACCCATAAATTGAAATGTCATGAAAGTGTCTCCCATGCCTATTAAAATTAAGAAACCCCTTCTAAATGGTCACTGTTGCATTAACACCTATTGAAGTTGGATTTGTGTTTGCAAAAGGGAGGCAATACCTTGAACAAACTGACACAGGAAAATGCTATAAATACAGTTTGTAAATGAGGATAAAAATCACCCAGAAATCGTATAGAAAAGATAGATTAGTGAAGTTTTAATAATGTTCTATCTGCAAAAACTAATTAAAGGTTGTATGATTTTATTATTGGAAAAATAAACATCTCTTTATTGTCCTTTGCTTTCAACCATTTCCTCAAGGGTTTAGGGTTGATCTTGTATGTCACTGCAACATGTAGATCAACGACAATGATTTGTTGGGCTTCATTACATCCTAGAGGTGGTTCTCTACAAACCCATTTGCAGACCCGTAGTGGGGGTGAATAACATCTCAAGGAGGCAGATTTTCAGTACGCCTTGAAGCAGTATACTTGCTTTCTTTCTCTGCTTGTCTTCTCTACCATTCAAAGGTACACTGGTTGCCAACATAAATAGTTGTTGGTGGTCTCAAGAGCCCCTCACACCCTTAGCACATGAAGTTTAACTTCTAAGTTGATTTCTTTTAGTTATTCAGATGATACGACCATATGCATAAGAGGGAAGTTGTAAGCTCGTACTATCATTCTGAGTCAATCTTTCTCTCTTTCTTCATTTATTTTGGTCTTTTCATTCTTTTTCCTATTTGATTGGTGGAGGAATTTTATGTATCATGTATTCCGTGATTACTGAAATGCTTGTCCTCTATGCTTCCTCATTTTATTGTCTTGGATAGTTGGTTCTAAGTGGGTGCTTGGGTGTTGGTTTCCTCGTGATGGAAAGCTCTAATACCATATGAGAACACTTGAATTATAAAAATAATGTTTATCGATGACAAATGAAAGATGGGTGATAATATGCATTGACCGTCAATTAATTAAATCTCGTAATAGCATGAATTCTGTAGAATAGTGACTAGTATGGGGTGTCAAACCACAAAAGATTGCGTTGGTCTCGTTGCCTTTTTCTCAAGATTATTTCTAAGTCAATGGGTAACAAAGGTTGATTTGGTTTGTTTTAATCTAAAACGAAATTAAACTAATGACATCTAATTGATGGAATCAACTAAGGAGTTTTTGGTGATAATTAGGAGAGAAGATTTAGGGTGTTTGAATCCACCAATGACCTCGAAAACTGAATCCTAATGCAGTTATTCAGGTCATTCATAGTGTAAACAATTAAAGTAAGAGTGACTACAAGTCCCAACTCAACAAATCGAGAATGATGCAAGGGATCGAATCCTAAGTATGCCCTATCTATGGTTCGCACGAATGATCCACACTAAACTAGGGTTGTGGAATCATCCGGCTTCCCTAAGAATAGAACATCCCAATATTCAATCTCTTGAGCAATAAATATCATTGCATAAAATCCACATCAATAATCACAGAAAATTAATGCGAATGCTTTCAATTTCAATTTCATAAAACCTCAAATAAGGATAAGAATCCATTAAAATCAAATATGATCAATAAAACTTGGTTGTTGAACAATCCTCTCATTATGCAACCATCATTTACAATCAGAAAAATCTAAATAAAATACATCAGAAATACAGTTACTTGGCTAGGCCGCTAGGGTTTCATCTAAACCCTAGAAAGGAAAATTAGTTCATGACAAGGGAGGAAAACACCATCTTCAACGAAGAATAAGAAGAACACATCCTCTTCAAACCTTCACAGATCTCCAGAGCCTTCTTTCTTCAGTTTCCCAAAATCCAGAGAACATTTGCTTTCCTATTTATAAAGATACCTCTTGTTGCTAATTAGGGTTTTAGAAACCCCCAAAAAGGGTCCAACTTTTCCACTTCTGTGCGTGCATCTTGAGGCAAAACGCCGATCTGTGATCAATCGCCTATTGGCTGTGATCGATTGCAGTTGTCTTGAATTTCGTGTACAACTATTGTTTTCAGGCGATTGATCATTTGGTGTCTTGCGATCGATCGTATATGGAATTTCCTGTGCTGAACTTTTCTGGACTTTGTTTTGATGGGCGATTGATCGCCCTTGGACTTGGGATCTATCGCAGCTTCACAAATTTCTCTGGTATGATCTTTCTTTCTCACATCTCTTGTTCTTCTTATGGCTGAGGTTCTTCCGAGTCTTTGAAGCTTGTAAATCTTCAATTTTGTCTTCTTTTCCTCACATGAACCTGAAACAGACTAAAGCAACCAAGTACCGTAAAACAATTCCTAAATGGTCTCATAGGACTTAACAACTGTAGTTGGAGGTGCATAAATGTCTAACAATTAGCACCGATCATGCATCTTCCAGGCTAAGTGCATTTTACATCCTTGTAATCTATGCCAGGCAAGCAGTGGATGGGTTTTACCCTGAATTTAATCTATCCTTGACAACCAATTTAGCCTATGCCTGCATCCAAGGACTCCTTGAGTTTGGCACTTCAAGTAAATGAAAGAGTTGATTTGTTTTTTTAATTTTGTATATGCTATTCTGGTAGGGCTATGAAAGAGGTAGATGAATGATCCTTTTCACCTTCCATAGATAGGGGTCTGAAGGTTCTCTTGGCAAGTCGGCCATAATGAGGTGATGCTTCTTAAAGAGAGAATGAAATAATGTATTCAATTTTAATTACATAACACAAGCTTGAGATGCCCATTGCCCTCACATTGGAGCAATAACAGATCTAATTCTATGTGTCTGTAGAGGATAACTATTAAATCTCTGGATTGATCATTACATGCTTTTTAAAGAATTGTTCATGGATGAATGCCCTCTATTTTGGATATTGGGCTGGCCTACATACGATGATCCCTTCATATAGGTATTTTGATTTTTTTGCGTTATTCTTTCTGTTTAATGCCATAAATAATAGTAACAATAACTAATAAATAGTAGAGATCACATATTTCATCTTCTAGCCAAATGAACTATGATGCCTTGGTCATTTCACTATAGTCAATGTTACTTTAGGATAATTTTTTAGTTTATTTTTCAATTCGATCCTTTTGGTTTTCATCTTTTAGTTAACTGGACAAAACACAGCTTTGTCTCTGCTATGGCAATCTATTTGGGGGTTGGGTGGGGAGCTGTTCTTCTCATCACTTAAGTCTCTCTCTCTCTCTCTCTCTCTCTCCTTCAACAGAGCTGTTTGCTGACTTGGACCAGTCTTTGGCTTTGCATTGACTTCTTTACTTATGTATTTTGATTCAACCTGGCTATTATGTAAAAGGCTGATTGTGAAACTACATCTACAAAAGTGAGCAGTGACTCATATCTTCCATGCCACTCTTTGCATCAACTTCTTCATTTCTTATATACTGGAGGCTAGCTGGCTATTATGTAACAGGATGACTGAATTATTTTGCAATAGTGACCCATATCTTCCTAATCACATATTTCATCTGTCAGACGAATGAATTATGAGGCCTTGGCTATATCACTATTGTCAATGCTATATTTTAGGATCGCTTAGTCTCTTTATCAATTCCATCCTTTTAGGTTTCATTTTTAGCTGAGTAGACTATAAGCAAGCAAAACATAGATTTGTCTTCTCTATGGCAATCTATGTTGAAAACATTGGTACTCAAGTAGATGGGAGGGTTTTGTCATTTCTGTTATTGAGGTCAATTGAAGCTTTGCAGTGGAGTTATCTAGCATGTCGAGGAGCCTTTGCTGAGCGTGGAGAGAGGAGGTTCATCACATTACTAGAGTTTTGTTTTTCTACTTCAACAAAGCTGTTTGCTCATTAGGACAGTCTTTCGCTTATGTAAGAGGGCTGACTGAAGTTACATCAACAGTAGTGACTCTTATCTTCTAATCATATCCCCAGTCTTGAAACCAGTACATGCAGGCATTTCATATAGCAAATCTTTGAAACCAACATTGTTACTTCACTATCTGCTACATCCATAAGTCTCTTTGACTATTTTCTCCCCATTTGTGCTTAGAAAACCTTTTATGTGGTTCTACATCTTTCCAGCTGCTTTTTATTTTTTATGCCATTGCAATTTGTAGAAATCACCTGAGTGCCTTGATGGAAATTTAGTTTCTTTGTAGCTTTGATATTGTTTTATGCACTTTGTATGTTGCAACCTCAGTTATATTCTATTATGTGGTTGCAGAGGACAAATGCATCATTTGAGCCGGAAAAGGCAGTGAAGCTGCATTTAATTAGGATTCTATGTTATATGATCGGCAGGAGTGAGACAGTCTTAGTGAGCTAGCACTCATCAACCTAATTAGTACAAGGATCATAGCCAAGATGGTAGCTGGTGGTTTATGTTGAGTGCTCCGTATTGATTCTGTTGGTTTTCCCAGGAGGATTAAGTTTTGCTTCTTAGTGGCACTTTTAGTAAGATTTTGATAATCCTCTGTTGGAGGGTGTCTGGTTCTTTTCTTTTCCTTGTTTCCTTTCTCTGATCTACTGATGGGATACCATGTGATTTAATTTCACAAGAATTTGATGTTTTACACGAAACATCTCAAGACTTCAAATAGAACAGTCAACCGCTAAAACTAATCTGGATCACAAAGAGATTTAAGATATCATCTTATCTCTGTTACCTGCTTCCATCTAAACAACTCTGAACTTAAAAATTGAAGTACTCAAATGCGAAATAACTTGCAGACTGATGGTTGCTTGGTATTATGACGTGTATAGGTTGAGTGAGAAGGGGTCCCATCATCTACTTGCTTAAAACTGAGATACATAAGGAAAATAGTCTGTAATGACTTTATTTGGCCTTTGTAACTATTAGAATGGCTGCTCTGCATGTTGCAGGATCGAAATTTTCTTTCATGGATGATTTCAGCTTAGTAATTGCTTTCTTTAAAAGCTGTTTGTAGTCCAAGGATCTGTCCCTGGCGGGATGAATGTTCCCTGTCAGCACGCCACTCCATAAGAGCGGCTATGAAACTGCAGTCTACGGATTCCAAATTCTGAAGGAGATGGTGACAAGTTCTCTGTGATGACGGTTTCCTCTTGGTGAAAGAACAATCCCCTTTCACTTTCCTTTTAATCCGGTTTCCTTTTTTTTTTAACAATAAGACAAAAACAAAATTGTAGACTATAAAAAAAATTGACACAATCTTGAAAAAAAATTAGAAAGTGGATAAGAAGGAAAGTAGTAGTCTATTGGTTGGATGAATGGTGGTTTAAAATTGCATTACGAAGAGGATCACGGCCATCCAATAAATGAACGCTCATCCACTGGAAGTGAATGACTGTTAGTTAGGGCATGGTATTTTTTTTTTTATAAGAGAAAGCAAACAGAAAATAGTTATTAGGAGGAGTGAAACAATTCTAACATTGTTTTCGAAATATGGATCGGTGATTCCTTCCATTAGTAAGAGTAGCAATGGTACGTAGAAGGGAGATAATGGACTAGCTCGCATGTGGGAAACTAATCATTCTTACTGGGGTTGTGCCCGTGGATCCGGCTCGCCGCTCGTCTGCTTGACCAGCCCGTGCTGGATCGTGCTTGCCTTTTATTCCCAGCACGACACCTCACATTACTCGCGATCCAACGGCCCACGAATAGTTTGAGGTAAAGGGTTATTACTCGCGATCCAACGGCCCACGAATAGTTTGAGGTAAAGGGTTTTTTTATGGAGAGTAAAGGGTTTGAGTGCCCAAAAAATGGGCGCCAAAACTTACGATTCTCCCTCTTCTCTCTCGTTTTTCGAATTACAATGGATCAAAGTTAATAAGGAAGAAAGAAGAAAATAATCGAAACCAACTCTTTCAAGGATCTTGATCTTGTCTTCTGCAGAATTTTTATTTTTATTTTCCAGGGACTCACTCAAAACCCCCAAATCTCCCAAATGTTAGGGTTAATAACCAAGAGCTTTCCATGACTTCCGAAGAAGAAGAACCATTCCGGCGACGAGAATCTACAGTGGTTCCTCCGGCGACAAGAATCTACACGGGTCCGAACGGTCGGATCTACTGTTTGCCGCCGCAATTAAAACCGTCGGATCTAAAATCATGCTTGACGTTTAATAATCACCTCCACGGTGGTGACGCAAAGGAAGGCGTCTTGGTAGCCTATTAGTGGACACGTGGCCACTATAGTTGACGGAAAGTTAAGACTTTGTTCCGTCCGTTTGAGAAAAAGCTGAAAAAAAAAAAGGCAGGAATAAAAGTTTGGCTGATTTTTTTTTAAAAAACTCAAACCAGGGTGCCTCTTCACCTTCTCGTCGTCCCTTCTCTGCTCACTCCATCCCTACCGGAAAAATCATAGTTTCTGGTCTCTCTGAAGTCTCTCTCTAGTTCTTCTATCCGTTTGATCAAAGATTGCATAATACTGGAAATCTCATCAACTGAAAAGGATATGAGTGGGGTGGAGGTCCTAATCTCAAGAAAGAAGTAAAGCTCCTAAACAAATCCAAGTATCACGTCTTTTCTTTGAATTCTTTTGCATTCAGAGAAAAAAAACAGAACATTCAGCCCATTTTTTTTGCTACCGAGATACCTTTCAAATTCCATTTTCGAGCCGACTTTCAGGCATTCAAATCTATTGTATTAACTTAAATTTTGGCCAAACCCTAACCAATGTTCTACGCACATTATACAAATTAGGATTTGTTAATTGGATTTGCACCTTTTAATTGAACGATACACTTTGAAATCGAGTGAGTTTTTGTTTCCATGGAGATTACGACGTCTCTCTAGTTCAACCCCAGTTCCCAAACTTTCTAGGTTACTATTTTGGTAGTTTGTATTTTTGTTTTCTACAGTAGAGATTTCATAGATTTCATTCTGGCTTTTGTAAATCCTAGTTGCTCTTCATTGAATTTATTTCATTTCTCAGTTTGGTTCCACTTTTAGCTTCCAATATGGCCCTGAATTTATGTTTAACCTTCTATTTCATATGGATTGCTCTACCCGTCTTACATTCAGGGCTCTAAGTTTTTGTTCAATCAATTATTTTGCAATCAGCTTCTGTGAGTTGGCCTATGTCATAGATTCGTTGGGTCTCCCCATTTGTTTGTTCATACAAGACAAGTAGAATTGGGAGTGGAAGGAATTTCATAATTGTTGGTTGGCATTGAGCAAGCTCCCAAACAATTAATTAAAGTTATTTGATCAGGCTTGTTATGGGAACTATGCATGAGTTTTAATAATTGGAAATCCTTGTTAATCTGGAACACTGCATACATGGTGTAGGGATTGGATTCTAAGAAACTAAATCCACATTGTTCTCATCTCTTTGAAGATACTGAATGCATCAGACAGATCTGAATACTTTGTATACATGATTAGGAGAGTATTATACACAGAAACATCGAAGTTGAAACCCCTCTTAGTGGTGTAGGAGTGTAAGCATCTCTTCCTAGCCCAAATTCTATGCTTATCCTAATTGCTCTGGATTTTTTTTAGTATTGATCATATTGCAAATTGTTTTAGTGGATCTTTAGCTCAAATTTGGTAGAGCACTTGGGAGCTTCTAAATGTTTCCTGAGAAGATGGTGGTTCGAATCCACCAAGATCCTTATGGATTCTAAGTTTTTATTGTTATCATAAGCTGTTAGAGGAACTATGCTGTCCAATAAACAATTAAGTCTTTAGTCTCAACATACATCTATGAAATAATATAACATCACAGGAAGTTGCATATGCGTGATTCTTTTTAGTTCCATTTTGCATGCGTAGGTAGGGGTGTCAAAGGGCCGGGTTGGGGTAGGGCTGGGGTCAACCGTAGCCCTACCCTTCCTTATAAGAGTAGAGCCCTAGCCCTTCAAGGGCCGGGGTTGATTGGGCCCTAGCCCGGCCCCTCAAGGGCCGGGGCCAAGCCGGGCCGGCCAAAGGGCCGGAAGAAAGAGCGGAATTTTTTTTTTTTCATCTAAGATAATAAATTTTTTTTTACTACACCGACTGTCAACCTTACATGGAAATGGATACCCTCCTCTTTTATTCGGGTTTGGGATCAACATTGCAACAAAAAGAGCAATGACAGAGTTAAAAAAAAAATTTCCTTATCAGTGACAGTCATGCATAATAAACCAAAACATAGTATAGGTAAACAAGTAGAATAATAAAACTATATAGAACAAAATTGAAAATATGTTTAAATATAAAACTGAAAGTAGAGAGTAAGATATGAGAGAGAGAGAGAGATGATCGATGAAGAGCCGAAGTGGTATGTGGCCTGTGCGATTGAAGTTGAAGAATGAAGAGGCAAAGTCTTAGAATGTGAATACAAGTTAGGGTTTGGTCTGTGTTAGGTTGGTTTTTATAAGGTCTTTAGTTGGCGCAATTACAAACATAGCCCTACTTTCGTAACGTTAATGAAAGATTAAAGGGAGCATATTAGTAAAATTATTAAAAAATATTTATCTTAAGATAAAGTAGGGCCGGACAGGGGGAGCCCTAGCCCGGCCCTAGAGAACAAGGGCTTCCAATTTTTTGGCCCTGCCCGGCCTAAGGGTTGGGGTAGGGCCGGGCTTTGGAGGGCTTTGGAGGGCCGGGCCGGGCCGGGTACCCTTCTATATGGGCTTTTTTGACAGCCTTATGCGTAGGCACACTGACCATGAATGATTGCCATACCCCTTGGTTAACCTGTAAGCCAAAAAACAGATTGACTGGTGAATTCTAGGAAGATGAATTTGAGAATCTTCATATGGGATCAGATCAAATAAATAAAACCCTTGGATAATTGAGTCACTATTCTAGTGAACAGTGATGATCTGTAAGCCAAAAAACAGATTGACTGGTTGTAGAGGGGTGTTTTGATTCTTGAAGAAATGGGGTTTACTGCAACCTCAATCTAGCCTAAATCCGATATCCAGACCGTGCTAAATTGAGTTATTTTTGGGAGAAATGATTCAGAGATCACAAGAAAGAAAATGGGAAAAAAAAGAAGGAAATGATTCAGAGGGAGAGAAGAAAGAACAATGAAGAACAGTGGTGACAGAATGCTTTTCCTTGATGAATCCTTTACTTTCTCTCTCTGTAAATTCTGATTGAAAATCTGATTTTTTAGGAAATCTTCTCGGAATTAGAAAAATCTCTCTCTTTCAACAAGGAGGGGTCACCTCTATTTATAGGTGATTAACAAAAATCGTAACTAACTTATACAGCTGTCATAACCGTTTTTGTAACCGACTTTTAGAGAGAAAATATTGGATTTCATCAAGATAAAGGCGTTTTGTCACCATACCTCCTTTAAGCTTTTATGACCAAAGCTTTCAGATATATTCTTCAAAGGTTAAAAGCGGTATTCACAATATTCATCTTTTAACAAATTCTATCTAAGCCCTCCAAACCACAACTCATCATCCTCCCCCAAAAGCAATTGGTAACTACATTGCGAAAGCGGGTCATACGCTTTCATGGTGTACTGTCCTACTGAGGTAATATATTAGTGTTCAGACAGCAACACTCCTCTAAAGTAATAATCATGATAGCAATAATAATAATAATAATGATAATAATCATCTCAAGTCCAATAGGGAAAGCGTAGGTGCTGGACGAAGACACCCATCCCTTATCTCAAGTCCAATAGGGAAATCGTAGGTGTTGGACGAAGACACCCATCCCTTATCTCAAGTCCAGTAGGGAAATCGTAGGTGTTGGACGAAGACACCCATCCAGTCAGGCCTTAAGAGAAACTGAGGAAAAATCCATCCTCAATGCTTTCTTCTTGACTGTCAGCCCAGGAAGTAATCCATGCTTCACTGAAATAGGTAATGAGAGGAAACAGCCACACTCATTCCCACGGGGAGGTACCAATCCATACCATTCACCCCTGACAAAACAAATCTTCTTTCTGGCAGAAGTCATCAGAAAGGTATACAAGGAGGGTACTAATCCATACTACGCCCATCATCATGAGAAAGGCGTTGAAAGCCAGAAAGAGGCACTGAAGCCATATAGAATATCCGAAGGCGTTGAAGCTTGAATCAACATCAAAGGCATTAAAAGCCTGAAACAGCATCCAAAGGCGTTAGAGCTCGGAATAGTATCCAAAGGCGTTAGAGCCTGAAATGATATCCGAAGGTGTTAGAGCCTGAAATGATATCCGAAGGTGTTAGAGCCTGAAACAATATCCAAAGGCGTTAGGACCTGAATCTGTGTCAATAGCGTTAAAGGCGCAATAGTTTCAACTTTCATCAGTGACATAAGGGTAAAATTGTCATTAATGAGCAAAATCCTTTTTATGAACTAAAAGCATAAGAGCTTAAAATCATTGATCATTAATGACCAAAATCATCATTATCAGATAAACATGAAATTCTGTTAACCAAATCTCAAAAAAGGATTTTAGTATGTGTAATATGTTAGAACGTCCATTGAGCCACGTGTCATTATTTTATTGAATTATGAACAATGTTCTTAAATTCAAAATTTCACAAGTCAAGCTTTTCAATAACCATCATCAACATTTAGCCCCCTGTCTGTGAGGGCGCTTTTAGGCTTAACCATACTCTAAAAGCGTCTGAGCGGACAAATCATTATGAGAAAAGGAATTCATTAAATAATATGTTGAAACAACTTTCTTTTTCCTTGATGAACACCACAATCTCCACTATGAGCTTCATGTAATGCTATTTCGATCTCCCTTCCAGACAAGCACTTGAGAGCAATACCATTGTATCCTTTTCTGAATAATTCTCCTTTGTCAAAGTAGAATTTAGCAACTTTCTTCTTAAACTTGAAAGATTCCTTTTGGTCAGTATGCATTATTCCATCTGTGAAGTAGTCATTGTATGGTTTCTTCCAATCTTCCCAAGAGTTTGTAAAGTGACATTCTTCTTTATCTGGCAATATTTGACAATCAGAACATTCTTTCTTTAACATAGCAGCATCTTTCTCCATTGTTGGCCAGTATATTCCAAAACGCTGTAACCTCCTATACAGGCTAACAGAAGGATCATACCCACATATTTTTGTGTGGATTTGCATCATTTGTTTTTTAGCCTCTTTTGCTCCAACACATCTCATCAAAACTCCTTCGGGTCCTTTGAAATACAGATCCCCATTTATCTGTAAAATTTTTTTTAAGACTTTCAGTGTTGTGGTAGGGACCACTGTTGAATCATGAAGGCAGAAAACATCTTTCAAAATTGGTTCTCTCCAATCTGTTTCTTCTTATTCTGTTTCGCATAATTCTTCCATCAGAGGTGTAGCTATTGTACGCCTTTCAACTATCACCTGAGAAGATTCTCCTTCAAATATTAACTTTGACGCCAAAGTAGCAAGTGCATCAGCATGGCGATTCCCTGTACGCTCTTGATATTTGAATTCTATCATATCAAAATTAGTCATTATTCTTTGAACCGCTGTTCTGTATGGAGCTAAACCAACATCTTTTACATTGAATGACCATTCCATTTGACTAATTACCAAATTGGAATCTCCTATTACATTTATTCTCTTGGCCTTTAACTCTTTAGCAATTAACAAACCTATGAGAAGAGCTTCATATTCTGCTATATTGTTAGAGCAAGGAAAATCCAATTTGAAAGAAAAAGACA
The DNA here is from genome assembly GCA_015143295.1 of Tetracentron sinense. Taxonomy (NCBI): domain Eukaryota; kingdom Viridiplantae; phylum Streptophyta; class Magnoliopsida; order Trochodendrales; family Trochodendraceae; genus Tetracentron; species Tetracentron sinense. The sequence continues at coordinate 57,509,546 of CM026554.1, read as the reverse complement.
TTACCTCACCCCTAGGAGCTTTTAACACAATACCTGCCCCAGCTGAATCTGTGGTTTTAGATCCGTCAAAATACATGAATCATTCCTCTATTGCTTCAATAGTCATTGTTTCAGGGAATTCTCCTGGTAGTTCTTCTTTTAATATCAAATCATCATTTCCCGGGAAATTTGCCAATAAATCTGCTACTGCTTGTCCTTTGATGGCACGAGGGCAAAGACATGTAATATCAAACTCTGATAACGAAAGGAGCCATTTAGCTGCTCGTCCTGAAAGAACTGGTTTTGACATGAGATATTTGATTGGATCAGATTTTGTCATCAGAAAAATCTTATGAGATAGTAAATAATTACGGAATTTTTGTAAGGCATAGATCAGAGATAAACAACTCCTTTCAATCCGAGGGTATTTTAATTCTGCATCTCTGAGAATTCTGCTGAGATAGTATATTGGCCGTTCACAACCAGACAAATCTTCTTGGGCTAGAAGAGCTCCAATAGCGGTTTCCATTGAAGCCAGATACAGGACCAAATGCTTTTTGGGGATTGGTGCCATCATAGTTGCTGTTGAACTCATCATTTGTTGAAGTTGTTTAAAAGATTTTTCATGCACTGTTTCCCATTTGAATACACAATTCTTCCATAGGAGTGGCATAAGAGGTACTGTGACAGCTGCCAGTCCTGGGATGAATCTTCTTATATAGGATACTTTTCCTACTTTTCCGTAGGAGTGGCATAGATTTTCTATTGCTGACTGATCATTAGGGATAATTTCCTCTTCAATTTCTTTTTCTGTCATAATTTCTGAGTTATGACAGACCATAGCAACCACATCTTTCACTTTATGATTTGGCAAAGGATCCTGATGGACAGATCCTTCAGGAGTAGTTGAGATTTTCAGGTGTCCAGCAGCTATTTTGTCATTAAAAATCCGCCTTAGAGAGAAACAATCTTTTGTTGAATGGCGTATGGTCTGGTGATGCACACAGTATTTGCTGCTTTGCTTATCTTCTTCTGTAGGCTTTTGGAATGGTGACGGTAAGTACAAAACGCCATCAGCAATCCATACTTCCAAAATTCGTAATACTTCGGTCATGCTGCAGGGAAAAGGCGGTGGAATGCTTTCTGGGTTATACTTTGGTCTTTTATCAGATTGATAAGAGGTATTTCTCTGGAATGGCCGCCTTCCAGAATTTTCTGTCGCCATTGCTAATTCTCTCTTGTCCCTCCTACCATATCTGTCTTCATACCTTGGTAGAGCTACTCTTGATATGACTGTGTTGAGCCTTTGAGAAATATCATAAAGCTTTTCAAAAGAGGGGATAGTGGCAACTTCCAAATAAGCTCTGTATTCTTTTGCTGCTCCATCGACACATATTTGTACAAGTTGTTCCTCAGTTGTTTGTTCATGACAATCTAAAACCAAATACCGAAAGCGGCGAACATATTGTGTCAGATCTTCATTAGGTCTTTGCCGTTCTTTCGACAAGGTATTGAGAGTAACGCGGTCTTCTACAGAGAAGAATTTCTTGGAAAAGATATTGACCATTTCTTCCCAAGAATGAATAGAGTTTGGGGCCAAAGTCGTGTACCAAGTGAAGGCACGATCAGTCAAAGATTTAGCAAATTCGCGAAGACGGAGCTCTTCATTGTTAGCATATCTGCTTAATGCATCAGTGAAACGCATCACATGCTCTCGAGCATTTCCAGTTCTTCCGTTGTAAAGAGTGAATTGGGGTGTGATATATCCTACTGGATATTCCATTCTCATGATTCTTGCCGAAAAGGGTGGTCTAGCATCAAAAGCATTTGAAAGTCCAGAGCGTTTTGCTTGCTCCCTTTCAAACATCTCAGAGAAATCTTCGGCTGTCATATATGAAGAATGTCTCCCTTCCTGTTCACGATGATTACAGGGTGGAGAAGAAGGAATTGGATCTTTCTTGGGAGGATTATTGTGAGTGTCATTTTCTTCGACATGTCGAGATGGAGAAGGTGTACGCTCCTGTGACCTCTCTGAATTGTGAATATTATCTTCATGATGGGCTTTCTTAAAAAACTCCTGCATTTGTTTTTCTGATGCTGCTACCTGAGTTTGGATAGCCTGCATCTGAACTTGCATCTGTACTTGGGCTGCTTGAAACTGGGCAAGAAAATGCCCAAGAACAGCAGAAAGATCAGGAACTACCACTCTGGAAGTATGAGATTCTTCCCTATTTTCTTCTTGAATAACGTGTGCTTGAGACGAAGCACCTTTTTTAGTCACCATTTTCTCTCAAAAATTGTTACAGCTCCCCAGCAGAGTCGCCAAAAATGTAGAGGGGTGTTTAGATTCTTGAAGAAATGAGGTTTACTGCAACCTCAATCTAGCCTAAATCCGATATCCAGACCGTTCTAAATTGAGTTATTTTTGGGAGAAATGATTCAGAGATCACAAGAAAGAAAAAGGGAAAAAAAAAGAAGGAAATGATTCAGAGGGAGAGAAGAAAGAACAATGAAGAACAGTGGTGACAAAATGCTTTTCCTTGATGAATCCTTTACTTTCTCTCTCTGTAAATTCTGATTGAAAATCTGATTTTTTAAGAAATCTTCTCGGAATTAGAAAAATCTCTCTCTTTCAACAAGGAGGGGTCACCTCTATTTATAGGTGATTAACAAAAATCGTAACTAACTTGTACAGTTGTCATAACCGTTTTTGTAACCGACTTTTAGAGAGAAAATATTGGATTCCATCAAGATAAAGGCGTTTTGTCACCATACCTCCTTTAAGCTTTTATGACCAAAGCTTTCAGATATATTCTTCAAAGGTTAAAAGCGGTATTCACAATATCCATCTTTTAACAAATTCTATCTAAGCCCTCCAAACCACAACTCATCATCCTCCCCCAAAAGCAATTGGTAACTACATCGCGAAAGCGGGTCATACGCTTTCATGGTGTACTGTCCTACTGAGGTAATATATTAGTGTTCAGACAGCAACACTCCTCTAAAGTAATAATCATGATAGAAATAATAATAATAATAATGATAATAATCATCTAATAATCATCTCAAGTCCAATAGGGAAAGCGTAGGTGCTGGACGAAGACACCCATCCCTTATCTCAAGTCCAATAGGGAAATCGTAGGTGTTGGACGAAGACACCCATCCCTTATCTCAAGTCCAGTAGGGAAATCGTAGGTGTTGGACGAAGACACCCATCCCGTCAGGCCTTAAGAGAAACTGAGGAAAAATCCATCCTCAATGCTTTCTTCCTGACTGTCAGCCCAGGAAGTAATCCATGCTTCACTGGAATAGGTAATGAGGGGAAACAGCCACACTCATTCTCACGGGGAGGTACCAATCCATACCGTTCACCCCTGACAAAACAAATCTTCTTTCTGGCAGAAGTCATCAGAAAGGTATACAAGGAGGGTACTAATCCATACCACTCCCATCATCATGAGAAAGGCGTTGAAAGCCAGAAAGAGGCACTGAAGCCATATAGAATATCAGAAGGCGTTGAAGCTTGAATCAACATCAAAGACATTAAAAGCCTGAAACAGCATCCAAAGGCGTTAGAGCTCGAAATAGTATCCAAAGGCGTTAGAGTCTGAAATGATATCCGAAGGTGTTAGAGCCTGAAATGATATCCGAAGGTGTTAGAACCTGAAACAATATCCAAAGGCGTTAGGACCTGAATCTGTGTCAATAGCGTTAAAGGTGCAATAGTTTCAACTTTCATCAGTGACATAAGGGTAAAATTGTCATTAATGAGCAAAATCCTTTTTATGAACTAAAAGCATAAGAGCTTAAAATCATTGATCATTAATGACCAAAATCATCATTATCAGATAAACATGGAATTCTGTTAACCAAATCTCAAAAAAAGATTTTAGTATGTGTAATATGTTAGAACGTCCATTGAGCCACGTGTCATTATTTTATTGAATTATGAACAACGTTCTTAAATTCAAAATTTCACAAGTCAAGCTTTTCAATAACCATCATCAACACTGGTGAACTTACAAATCATCCATACCAATCTTGTACAAAATCTTACTCTCTTGTATAAAATATTCATTGATGATCTGGAAATAAGTTCATAGGATGGGTCCTTATACAAAATGATATTCTTCTGTACAAAAAGATCCTTTCATGAGATGTAAATAACGTTTATGCTTACTCCTTGGTTAACCTGTAAGCCAAAAAACAGATTGACTGGTGAATTCTAGCCATTGAATTTGAGAATCTTCATATGGGATCAGACCAAATAAATAAAACCTTTAGATAATTGAGTCACTATTCTAGCGAACGGTGATGATCTGTAAGCCAAAAAACAGATTGGCTAGTGAACTTACAAATCATCCATACCAATCTTGTACAAAATCTTACTCTCTTGTATAAAATATTCATTGATGATCTGTAAATAAGTTCATAGGATGGGTCCTTATACAAAATGATATTCTTCTATACAAAAAGATCCTTTCATGAGATGTAAATAACGTTTATGCTTCTCGCCCCAATCCACAATCCACATGATCCTGCACAAAAAAAAACTCCTCTAGTAATATGAGGTTTTCCTTTAACCTGCAAAATGTTACACAATCTTTGTTAGAGGAACCTATGCATCTGCAAATCACAAAATTTCCAATTTTTATTATTTTTCTATTATTGCTAAGTCTCTATGCTATAAATAAACTTAGGAGTTGAACATACCAATACTAGGGGGAGGTAATTGACCTCTTAAATTGTTAGTAGGCTGAAAGTCGTCTACATGGGTTGTAGAAGTTCCTCCAAGTGAAGCTATAGATGGAATAGAAATTTATTTAGGAAAATTAAGTATTACCATGAGGTTTTAATCAACAATGGTAATTCGATGCCACAATAAAGATACGAGGAATATGAACCTGATTTAAATCTCTTGATACTCCTATTAATAAGATACGATGAGCTATTCCTCCTCGCTCTCACAAAGGCAACTCAGCTTTATGAACTCTAGTTAATTTTTTTAACTCCTATTGTTAAAAAAAATTATTTTATTTTTCTAAAAACTAAAGGTAGATGGATGAACCCTAGGAGTTAGTGAATCTTAACCATAGTTAAATGGAGCTAAAAGAGGGACATGTAGCCAGGGGCGGAGCCAGGATTCTCTTGTAGGGGGGCTAACAATGGGGGTTTGGAAGCGTAGCTCCCGATTTTTTTTTGAGGGTCAAGTTCATTGGCCATCACATCAATTGGTGTCCATTTTTTAATAATATATTTATTTCTAAGAAGTTGAGGGGGGGCTAGAGCACCCCGTCCCACCTGGCTCCGGCCATCCCAGGCTATGTCCCTACTAGGACAATAGAAAAAAAATAATTCCCAAAATTTCAGGGGGCCTGAAGCCCCCGAGGCTCCATGTGGCTCCGCCCCTGCATGTGGCATTAAAATGGGACCTGCGACGCACCTCCTTACGTCACCGACCGAGGAGGTGATTATTTTCCTATTAATAATACTTTTCACAACAACTACAACATCACGTTTACCTCTTCCTTGAGAATAAGAACTCCAAGCATTATGCAAAAAACTCAATCACATAGAAGAACCAAAGATGCAAAAAAAAAAAAACCTCAGCAAACAAAGTTCATTGCATTTGAAAAAATAATAAACAGATTTTAAAATAGGAAAATGCCATGCCAAAATTACTCAGCAAAGAAAGTTCATTTTATTTGAAAATATGATAAACAGATTTTAAAATTCAAAAATAGGAAGATGATGGATTTCTCTTAAGGAAAATCAAACTTGAAAATTTTTATACGGATAGAGATACAGAGACGTGGATTCCGGCACCCTACTAAAATTCCATGAGAGAGAGAGAAACAAGAGTGTGTATGTGTGAGAGAGAGAGAAACAAGAGTGTGTATGTGTGAGAGAGAGAGAGAGACCTGAGGAGACCAGAATCTATGGTGTTTTCCGGTAGGGATGGAGAGAGCAGAGAAGGGAGCAGAGCAGCCGAGCCACGAGAAGGTGAAGAGACACCCTAGTTTGAGTTTTTTTTTTAAAAAAAATCAGCCAAAGTTTAATTCCTTTTCTTTTTTTCCTAGCCGTTTCTCAAACGGATACAACGAAGTCTTAACTTTCCGTCAACTATAGTGGCCACGTGTCCACTAATAGGCTACCAAGACGCCTTCCTTTGCGTCACCACCGTGGAGGTGATTATTTCTCTTGTCTGAAACAAAAGCGCCTCTTTCTCAGTAAATAATAGAGAGGGACAGCCTTGACATTTCCTGTCATTAGAGAGAGGAGATTTGAAGAAGGTTTGAGTTTTGAATGCGATTCTTCTCTTCTTATTTTATCTTCTATCAGTATATCAGAATGTCTAATGAGCCACGTGTCATTACTTTATTGGATCATAAACAATACTCTTAAATTTAAATCCCATAAATCAAGTTTTTCAATAACCATCATCAACACTTATTAACTTTGGTCGATTGTAATTCGAAAAATGAGAGAGAAGAGGGAGAATAGTAAATTTGGGCGCTCATTTTTTGGGTCACTCGCCCTTCACCTCAAACTATTCGTGTGCCATTGGATCGCGAGTAATGTAGGTGTTGTGCTGGGAATAAAAGGCAAGTGTGATCCTAGCATGGGCTAGTCAAGCAGACGAGCCGGATCTATGGCGGTGTGCCTCATCATAGAGAGTGCAACGTCCCCATGGTTCCCATTTTGTAACGAAATGGGCAGGCCTCATTGGTCCATGCCCCAATTTTAAATACTCATCAACTATGGTTAAGATTTACTCATCCCTAGGGTTAAGCAATCCAACCTTGGTTGTTCCAAAAAAAAAAAAAATCTTAGGAGCTGTTTATATACACTTCTGTACACTTCTATTTTTCTGTTTTTAAAAATTGGAAACAACTTTTTGTTTTCAAAATTTTTAAGTAGGAAACACGTTAGGTATTAAAAAATGTTACGTGTTTTAAAAAAAGAAAAACAAAAAAACATGTTTGGTAAATATAATTAAATAATTCCAATTCAAGGTGGTGGTAGTGGTGGGTGGTGGTGGTTGTTAGCCTTTAGATTTTTAACCTAAGGTAACATTTTTTATTTTGATGATAACACAATAATAGAATGACATTTGTGTTACTAATGCTTTATTGAGTTTAAGTGTAATTTAGTTTATGAAGAACATTAGCACATCATCTAAGGCAAAAAGATAAAAATGCAACTACACAAGAAAGATTCCTCAATCAAGTCATAAGAAAGAAATTGGATCAAGTTGAGCACATTAAAGATCATGCACAAAGTCCAAGTCGGATCTTGAAGCTAAAGAAGAAATCTACTAAAGATCAAGGTTGAAGAAGAAGACTCTCAAGAAGGTTTTATAGTTTATTATTTAGTCTTTGAGAGTACTTAGAATTTATGTAAGAAATCCTCAAAGTATGGTCGGTTGAATTGTTCAATTACTTAGATTGACTATAGGTACCTTAAGACACATTGAATATCTTTCTAAGGACTTAAAACATGATAAAAATCTTGTTAAAGATAAAGTATAAAACCATAGAAATCATGTACATCGATTTGGTTAAGCAAATATGAGTTTTCTGTGAAAAATTAGAGGACTCGTCAATGAGTGGGTTTGAGTAACTCACACTCATCGACGGGTGAAGTAGCAAAAGCTATTGTTATGTTTTTTCCAGCTAGACTCGTCGACGACTGAGAAGTGCTCTTGCACTCATCGACGACTGCTTGCGGGAAACAACTCCAACGACTAGTTTTCTAATGACCATATTTTTCCAATAAGCCTATAATAGCTATATCTTTGCAAAGGCTATAAATATGATTGATTTGTGAATAAATTTAAGATCTCCAATACTTCTAATCATTCAATCTATTATTCCAAAACTTAGATTTCAAATCTATTGAGTTATAACCTAGAATCCCCAAATCCAAGTTTTTGAGCTTTTCAACTCTAATCTTTTGGAGATTTTTAAAGAGTGTTAAAAGCACTTATCAGCTCTTGTACGTAAGGAGCATTATCTGAGTACAAAAACTACCCTTATCAAAGAGGTTGTAAAATCAAGACGCCTATGAGAGTCTTGTCCGTGAAGCCGGAAGCTTTGTAAAGGTTTGGTCACTACCCGAAAAGTGGACTAAGTCTAGGGAGGATTGTTCCCTAGCAAGGTTTGATCTTCACCCGGAAGAAGATTGAAAATTGGGAATAAATCTTGGTAAATCCTCTAGCGGGTATAGCTTGAGGCGGGTTGCCGAACCTCGTGAACAACATCGTGTGTCATTGTGTTTGCATCTCTCTAACTCTTCTCTATATTTAATTGTTTTGTATTATTGGTAGAATTGCTAAATTTCTAATTTCTTTTAATTTATATAGCTGAAATTCCACTTAAGGAATTAGGAAGAATTTTAATTTGCCATTGACCATATCCTCCCCCCCCCCCCCCCCCCCTTCTCCCCTTTTAGGGTCCAATACCTGGGCAATAGTGGTGGTGTAGCATGGTGGTGGGTGATGGTGATGGTTGGTGTAGTGTGGTAGTGGTGTGGTGGTGGGTGGTGGTGTGATGGTGGTTGTGGTGAGTGGGTGGTGATAGTAGTATTGTGGTGGGGGTTGTGGTGTGTGGTGGGTAGTGGTGGTTGTGGATGGTGGGTAGCGGTGTAGTGGTAGTGGTGGTGGTGGTAGCATTGTTGTGGTGGTAGTGGGTGGTGGTGGTGGTGGGTAATGTGGTGGTGATTGTGGGTGGTGGTGGTGGTGGGTAGCAGTGGTGGTGGTTGTGGGTGGTGGTGTGGTGATGATTGTGGGTGGTGGTGTGGTGGTGATTGTGGGTGGTGGTGGTAATGGGTGCATGTTTTCCATTTTTGTTTTGAAAAACATAGGTAACAAAAAATTTCTTTTACCTTGATTTTCAAAAATTCTGTTACTAATTTTTAAAAACAGAAACATGTTTACCAAACATGTTTTGTATAAAAGTTTTCAAATTTTTGTTTTTAAAAACATAAAACAGAAATCGAAAATGCAACCGAATGGGGCCTTAACTTTAATTTTGTTTGCTACTCACTGATCTATACAAATTGAGGGTACATTAGCAAAACTATTAATTATATAACCAATGAGAGGTTGAGTTGCTGGCCAATTCCACATGGTTGAACTGCTGGCCAAGATCACTCCTCAGGAAGCGGAGATCTTGAGTTCGAATTCCTTTCCGTTATTGGCAATCCTCAGGGATTTATCCTTACTTTTTTAGTGAGTGTGATTAGGGGGTTTGCACGAGCCTAGGGGATTTAGTCGAGTGCTCTAAGAGGCTCGGATCGAAAACGCTTGGTTACCAAAAAAAAATTTGCACATGCAAAACGGACTCACAGTTCAGTCGCTGGGTTAAGCTTTCTTCTGCAAAGACTTTACAAAACTTGGGTCTAGGTTTCAGGCCAAGACCCAAGAGGAAGATTTTTGGTGCACAAGGAAATGTAGTAGGTCAAGTTGTTGACGTTCGGGAGCAATTTGTCCAAGTGGCAGCAACAGTTTTAGGCGATATAGTATAATCTCCCTTCACCAGTAGGGCTGTCAACGGAGCGGATAGTGCTATATCCAAATTCGATCCGACTAACCCTAACTATTATTCGAATCCGCTCCGATATCCGACGGATAGTAATATCAAAAAACCAAATTCAAATTCGTTTAATTATCCGAATTTGATCATTTAACCACTGTTTCTTGAAAAAAATTAAAAAACAGATTGAGAGCAGATTTGAAGCTTACCTCTTCATCAGGCTTGTTAGGAGAACTACAAGACTACAACCTTGCAATTGTCAGCATCAAGTCTCATATTGTCATAAATGAATCCCATTGCACGGTAGGTGTCACACACAATCTTCTCATAGTCTGAGTTGGTCTTGGCTTTGATCTCCCCAAAGACCATGACCATGTTGGTCTGAGTGCATGATTGAGAGACAATATTGCTCTCAGGTTCCTTAACGAGACAAGCATCGAGCACAGCTTCTGAGATCTAGTCGCATAGCTTGTCCGGTGACCCTCGTTCACATGCATATTCGGTAAATAGGACGGCCTCTATTTTATCAAACTTCACAGTACATACAAGCTAGAGATCTGGATCCCGGAGAAGGTTGGAATTGTTGAGGAAGGAGAAGAGAAGAGGAGAGGAGAAGAGAAGAGAAGAGGGGAGAGTAGAGGAGGGCGGCTAGACTTGATGAGAAAGCTCAAGTTTTCGGGTTAGGCTCTTAGACCATCTCCAAGAGAGGTAGTATTGAGAGTAGCAAAGGACAATAGATGTGCCATGTCAGCTTAATTTTGCTCCAACAGATACGGCAAACCAAATGACAACTTTGCTACCTCACTTCCTTCACAGCAAATTTGTCGTGAAGAAAGAGACACGACAAATGTTTTCTTTATTTTAAAATTGTGGACCACATAGAAGCAAGTACAACCACTGCCATATACACAACGTCTCTCCCCTTCGCCAACGGACATATAGACAACAGCTCTCCCCTTTCTCAACGACTATTTTATTGAGTGTCAATGGCTATAAAAGCCAATGCCACCCATATTTGTTTCTCACTTTTTTCCTTTGTTTATTTAATATTTTTTTAAAAAAAATAATTTCAACATGGATTCTCAATTTTCCTCTCAATCTAGCGTCCTGCCCAAGAGCGTAAAAAAAAAAACGAGGCGCCAACTTTAACGCACAAGAAGACATTCTTCGTATGACGGCATGACTTAGCATCAGTACGGATGAAGTGCATGAGAATAATCAAAGTAAAAATAGTTTCTGGGTACGAGTGTGGCAATATTTTCACTACTACAAGAAAATTGATAGCAATCGGGATGAAAAGTCACTACAACAACGGTGGGCGACTATTCAACATGCAACCAATAAATTTTGTGGTTGTTTTACTCAAATTGAAAATATTCGCCAAATTGGAAAAAATGAGCAAGACAAGATAAACCTAAATATATAAATGTAAATTCTATAATTAATTATTGTTGTTTTGCATGTAGGGCTGCAAAAAGCCTGATCGGCCCATTGGTGCAACTCAGCTTTGCCCGGTTCGGCTTGAGATCGACCCGAATTTTAGGCTCGAACGGGCCAAGCCAAGCCTAAAAAAAATCTTGAAAACTCAATCAAGTCGAGCTCGGGTCAACCCCTGTGCGGCTCAGCCTGGCTCGATTGAGGTTCGGTTCGGCCCGAACTCGGCTCGGCTCGAATATGATTTAAAAAAATAAAATATTATTTATATATATCATTATTATATATATAAATAATACAAAATATTATTATTTAAAAAAAAGATTCAAGCCGAGCTCGAGCCAAGCCAAGCCCGGCTTGAGCTTGAATCAATTCTGGCCGAGCTTCGGGTCGATTTTTCGAACTTGATTTCGGGACAAGCCAGGCTTCAAGCCTAAAAAAAATTCTTTCAAGCTAAGCCGAGCCGGGCTTGGCCAAGCCCGGCTCGAATACAGCCCTATTTGCATGTATTTAATTAAGATTTGTATTTTTCAGATTACAGATGAAAAAACACTAAATGAACAAACGGTTGGAAAACAACTCATGTTTGACCATTGTTGGAATCTATTAAAACTTCAGCCGAAGTGGATAGATGACATTAGCAAGCATAAATCATCATTTAAAGGTAAGGCTGGGAAATCCTTTTCTGACATGTCATCACCTTCTACTCCAGATAGTCTCATAAATCTTATGGAGGACGACGTCCCAAACACTGATTTTGTTCAAATACCACTAGACAAGAATGCTGAGAAGCGAAAGATGCGAGATCGCAAAAAAAATCACAGAAACACCTATTGTTGTGAATCTTTTAAAAGAAATGATAGAAGTGAGAAAGAAAACTGATGCAGCATACTTGCAGTCAATTGAAGAAAAAATGCATACAAATGCAAAAAAAATGGAGTTGGCCAAAATGCAGCTAAACCTGAAAGTAGATAAACAACGACTTAAACAAATAGTCCGGAATCCGAGTTCACTGTGTAATGAATAGTGTAGTGAATAGTGTTGTGAATAGTGCTTGACACCATTCTTGTTAGGGCCTAAGGCCTTACACGTGTCCTTGGTTTGAGGAAAGTGAAGTGAGGGTTTTAGATGGGTATTTGGAGTCTCAAAATAAGAGTATGATAATTAAGTGTCTAAGAGCATAGTGTATAGAACACCCTAAGTGTGTATGTTGAACCCGGAAACTTAGGTGAATAGTGCGGTGAATGACGTATTTGGAGGTTAAGGCCTATATGTATTGTCTTAGATGTTTCTCATTGGTAATGAAAGTATAATAACACCCTAATTTGTTAGTGGATGAGTGTGGATGCATGTGGGTGTTGGGGATCACAAAACACAAAGAAGAGAAAACTAAGTGTCTTAACGTACCCTCCACTTTAAGAAGCCTTAGTTTTGTCACCGCTTATCGGAATCGAGTGATTCTTGAATTTTTGAAAAGCTATTGGAACCCTCTTCGAGGTCTATTTTTATCCTTTTTCCATATTTTGAGTCGGGGTTGAGTTAAACATTGCATTTCCGGAGTCAGGTCTGCTAAAATTCTGGACTACTGAAATCCATTTCCAGACCAGTCAGCTTTAGAACTCATTTAGGTATTTAAAAACTCAAAATTATGATTTATCCATTAAACACAAAATTGTTCTCCTTTGAAAGACAAGTCCAACACAAGTTGAATTGTCAAAATCTGATAAGCGAGTCAAAAGTTATGTACAAAATACCAAAGTGAGAAAAATCTAGAAACTTACTGTCAAAGTTACGAACGTTCGTAGGAAACCTACGAATGATTGTAGAAGCACTACGAATGTTCATAGACACTCTACGAACGATCATAGAGCCCAGAAATTGGGTAAACTCACTGGGCAACCTACGATCGATCGTAGGAAACCTACGAACGATCGTAAGAGTGTGAATCAACTTTTTTTGTGCGGGGATTTTTAGGGTTTCAACCCTCTTGGCTTATAAATATCCACCCAATTTGGGGGTTTTTGGGTTACCAACACTAAGAAAGGATTTGGGAGAGAAAGTGGAAGAAATCTAGGGTTCCAAATAGAGGTTTTGTTGGAGATCAAGGAGGAGTTCGAATCCTCACTCCCCAAGCTTCCACGAGCTTGGATCTTCTTCCTCACACGTGGATTTCGCCACTTGAACTTGGATTTCGCCTCCACGAGCAACCTCAAGTCTTTTCCTTAGAGTTTTCAAGGTAGATACATTCTACTATCCTCCTTTGCTACAATCTATTGATATGCATTATATTTTAGTGATCCTTTAGTGAAAATCAAAATGTAAACCATATTGAAATGATATTAAGATGTGTAGCTTATTAGATTTAATTTATATTAACTTAAATGATTATGAATGTGAGGGTTGATGTATGATGGAAAATAGGAAAGGTTAATGTACACATAAACCACGCATTCAAGGTGTTTGATGAAATGCTTGGCTATGAAATTATGAATAAACGCCTATAGAAATGTTGAATACTATGTGTTTGAGTAAATGCACATAAAAGATTTAAACCTAAGACTATGAAAACATGATTTAGGAAGTTTCCCCAATTTAGTAATTTTGCTAACATGCTTTAAATGTTTCGTTAAATCTCGCATGTTTATAGAAAGAATGAAATGCTATATGATGTTCCTTTAATTTGTTCATGTCACTATGCTACTCACCAACCGTCAAGCACAAGCACGCGTGCAAGTATATGAACCGAGTTTTGTACAAGTATATGAAACGAGTTTTGTATAAGTATATGAAACACAACCAAGAACAAGACAAGTGTGATTCTAAACATGAGACAAGAACAAAACAAATGTGATTCTAAGCACGAGATAAGAACAAGACAAGTATGATTTTAACCATGAGACAAGAACAAGACAAGAGTGAATTCCACAAGACAAGAATAAGATTTAAGTAAGATAAGAAAGTTCATAAGACACCGAGAAAGTGAAATTATAAGTAAGGCTCATAAGAACATTCTTAAAGAAAGAAAAGAAAACCCGTATGGAACAAATGGAAACTCATAAGACAAGAAGAAAATGCTCATAAGAGGAATCTCACAAGCTCACAAGAATATGGAAGGATGTTAGTGTACTAAGATCAGGTAAGGGCACTAACATCTGTTCTCAAGTAAGTATGAGAGGATGTTAGTATACTATGACCAGATACGGGTACTAACATCTGTCTCCAAGTAAAATGAAAAGCATGAAAATGATACTAGTGTACTAAGACCAGGTACAGGCATCAACCACTACCTTAACAAACCTCTTAGACTTTCAATTGAAGTATTTTCACTGATCCTCACATAGTCGTCCACAACATTTGCCGCTGCTCCATATGCAAGCATCCTGATTGTAGCAGTAATCTTTTGAAGAGATGATAAACCAAGAGTTCCAGCTGCATTTCTTTTTAGGATAAAGTACCGGTCATGAGCCTTCATTTCACACTGTATTAGAAGAAAAGGAGGTCGGCTCATTTGAAACATCTTTCAAAATTGAATAGAAGAGTACAGAGGGTTTTCAGCAAAATAGTTGTTGTAGAGTCTTTCATGACCTTGAACTCGGTCATGCCGAATAGTTGAGTGACCTTGAATGAAACTGCGACGTGATCTCCTTTTTCTCTCTGCATTAGATTGTTCTTGTTGTAGAGCAACTACAACCAACATCTTCAATTCATAATCGGGAGCAGGGGCGGGGTTGGAGTTAGAGTCAAAGAGAAATAGATCCATCAAAAGTAGAGATTATGGAGTTGAGAAGTTGGTGAAAATAAGAAATGTTTGTGAGAATGAATGACAAAGTTGTTGAATTTATAAAGAAAATAATCGAAAATTCAAATTTGAATTGCAACTGTCACAAACGGTCATAAACAACAATAAACAGTAAAAGATAAATAATAATAAAAAAATAACATTTGCTACCTACATTTGCTACCCTCTCTTGGAGATGGTCTTAGAAGGTTTATATATAAAAACTAAATTACTTTCCTATCCTTGCAAAACTAAGAAAATTACATTAATATCAATTCTAGTTTTAAAACATAGTAGTGGCATTAAGGGTATTTCAAACTTATATTTATATGTATCATCTCATCTGATACGGACAGTTAGTGGATTGGATAGATTACGATCCGATCCGATTCTAAACGGATATGTCTCGGGTCATAAATGGATAATTATTCGGAAAATTGACTGCGGATACGGATCGGATTCGGATAATATCCGAATCCGTTGACAGCCCTCACCGCTCCTGCGAAATCCATTCATTCAATTGTTTTTTTTTCCTGATCTTTATAAATTCTATCTCTCTGGCCTTGGTAAGTGGTAAGAGAGACACATTCCTCATCGGCTGGATTGTGGTTTACTATTATAGTAGAAAAGAAAAGAAAAGAAAAAGAAAATGATACCGTGGAAAACGGCTCCAAGAAACCCTAGTCCCCCAAGAAGACCTCCTACTACAAGTAGTAATGAGGTGTTTTCTCAGCAAAATGAAGAAGGCGCTCTATCCATCTTCGATCAGAGGACCCTCTATCTGGTAAAATCTCATCATATCTCTTCTCTGGACAATGTTTGACTGGAATTTGATGAATGATCATATCAGGTCAACATCTTCATTGTGAACACAACGCGTTTCCTCAACCGATTTTCAGCCCTCTGCGAGGAAAAGCTCGCCCACGTCCACAGGTTTTTCTTACTCCTTTCAATTCTTCATTTGTTCGTGCTCTTATCATATCCTTTATGAGCTTTGCTGTTGATGAACACGTCTATTATGCCTATCTTACAGAATCTCTTACACTGTAATTCCGGTTATTCCTTTTTTTAAAATTTTTTATTATTATTATTATACATTTAGGAGAGTATTACGGTTAGATGCCTCTCTTCTACTTTTGGAGGCACAATTGAGGAGCATAGAAACTGAAGCGCATTGCCCTAGCTCAGGATCTCCTGGACCTTCCAATGGAAATCATTCTTCTCCAGATAGTTCCAGCGAGCCTTTTAGGTTTGCATTTTCTTTCTCCACTTTGTTTCCCCCCCTTAAATCTGTTTGTCGCATTATTTAATGTAGTGTGCTGGTTTTGGCACGAATCCATCTTTTGCCTTGCTGGAGAGTTTTCAACGTCCCTTCAGTTTGAATGCCATAGTGTGGATATTTTGCTAGCCTTTGCTGTTTTGCATGCGCTGACATATAGCATTCACAGCTGAGGAAATATGTGATCTAGTCAGAATGAGATGCTGCAGTGTTTCAACAACGATAGGTCCTTACTATGAGACTGCCCTTCATTAATGCACACCCACATCAGTGTGTACTTAGAGTCCAGTTTTGCTGTAGTTGCAACATGCTACCATCAACAATGTGAGCATGCCAAAGTAACTCTACGAAAACCCAAACCAGTTCATTGCCAAGAAAATATTGAAGATTCTGAGGTCTTTCATTTCAATTTTGATACTTACATCTAGCATAAGAGTACTTTTTATCAGTCAACAAAATATTTCTCCCCTCCAAAAAAATATAACGTCTCTGCATGTCATACGAGCTTATGCCATGTGAATAAAACATTGATGCTCCGTTTGGTTAGCAAGAAAGGAAAAAGGAATAAAATAATAAAGGAAAACTTTAAATTTTCAAAATTATTATTATCACTTTCTTTTCCCTATTTCCTTTTCTCTCTTGTGTTATCTTTAGCCTGATGGATATGGTTGACTGTTTTGGAACAAACTTCCAGGAGCAATGGATTATTATGCTAAAATATGCTTTTGGTGTGATTGGTGTCTGCATGCATATATAGCTTACTTTGAGAGTTGTAAGTACAACGGGGTGAGGTTTTATTTTTTTGAAGCTTATTAGTTGTTTTGCAAAATTCTTCTTGAAGATGATTGGGAATACATTATTGACCTCAATATGGAAGATATTCAGTCTTGATTTATGTTGAGATCAATGTTTTAAAACGCGAAGGCATGAGGCGAGGCGTTAGGACCTCAAGATGCGTGAACATAGTAACAAAATTCGGGTTTGGGAATTATTCGGCGGGTTTTAAGCTCGGAACAATTCAGCAAAATTCGGGGAATAAAATTATTAATTAATAATTTTAAAAAAAAAACATGATACTAACTCATCCTTTTAAATACATGAATAGCTAAACTACATAATAATTAGTAGATAATCAACAATAAAGTTCATAACATCATTTCAATTGAAAATTTTCAAACTTTAAAACTCTTAACATCGAATTCATATTCATTCATCAAGACATTTCAATGAAAACTATTACAATAAAATCACTCTCTGCAAATTAAGAATTCATAATCATTATATAAGAATTCATAAGCAAATTATGCAAAGACAAGTGCATATAAATATATGAAGTAATGTCATGACATTATATAAGCCTTCTAATTTCTAATTTTAGGAGAAATTATTTAAGATAAATTTGAAGCAATTCAGTAATGCAATGATTTCTAACATCAGTTAGTTATATTGCAGGTCTTTAAAGGCAACAATTCATTTCAGCTAACTAGTTACGGTCATACCTTCCTAAAGGAAGATAGTCTCCACGAGATAGGGCAAAAAAAAAAAGCTGAATCAAAGACAGTAAAATGAGGTTGCATTAATAACACACCCAAAAGCTGCTCTGCTCTCATAAACAGCTGATGCACCATTACATTTGCATTATATTAATGTTTATGCCCACTAACATCCTGCTCGTCCCTTAATGTTTACTTAAGCTGGCCATTTAAATGTATTTAGCATTATATTAATGCATGGTAAGCAATTGAGGTGGTATTATACTAGTTTCCAGCAGCAGAAGGAGCTAAAGGAAACACTACCCTTAGGCCTTAACCCAAAGGTTGACTCTAAAATCTGATGCGGCACCTAATAAAGACTCAAGCCTTAACCCAAAGGTCCATTAGAACAATCAGATGCTCTATCATGCCCAAAACATCAAGCCTTGTATGACTCTCACAATACTATTGATTTGCTGTCTTATGGATAGAGAAGATTATGCAAGACTGAACTTTGTCTATTTGCGTTTTACATGGGAGAAGTACCTTCGGGGCCACATGCACACAAAACGCATACTTTCTCACCCAAATACTCACTTATCATGTTTGTGTTTTACATGGGAGAAGTACCTTCGATTATCTGACCCAGCTTATGAACAAGTCTTGGAAAAAAAAAACCGCAGCCCTTGTAGCCACAACCGGTCCCTATTGCGGTCACATCTCAAGCATCCTCATTGAGAAAACGACAAAACTTATCGGAATAGGGACCGGTTGTCGCCGGGGTAAGAGAAATCAATAGAGAGAAAAGAGAGGAGAAGGATTGAAGGAGAGAGAGAATAGAGTAACTTACTGGAGAAATTTCACTGGAGTCTCGCCGGAGGGTCTTGCTAGAGCACCGCGAGAGGAGAGATGGGGTCTGGAGAATGGATGTGGAGCCGAGAGGGGAGAGGTAGGGTTTTCGTGCCCTAACCCCTCTCTCTCCCGTATATATATATATATATATATATATATATTGTTTTAAAAAAAACAATAACAAAAACCCGACCCGAATTGTTCGCGAACAAGCAAATAACCCGGCAGGTTCGCAAATAGAGCACAAACCGTTGAACTAATCGCAGGAGGCTAAAAAAACTGGCGAACTGTTCGCGGGAGGCTCCCAAACGAACTATTCGCGAATAGTTCGCGAACTTTGTCACAATGTGCGTGAGGTGTAAACCTCGGGGCATGAGGCTTAAGCCTCACAAGAAAGCTTCATGCTCTCTCATTTTAACGCATAAATGAAATATATGAAAAATTGTAAAAATATTCAAAAAGTTAATGAAATATTATATTTATCTATATTTATATAGAGAGGGGGAGAGAGAGATAGATACATACATACATATATTCGTATTCGTGTATATTGTGTGTGCGTGTGGGCGCACGCGTACACATAAGAAATACTATATAAATTATATAATTACCAAAAAAATAAATACAAGAAGGACAAGCAAATCCTGAAATTTATATTTACTTTTTTGTTCATATACATATTGAAGATGATGTTCAATTATCAATTTATGTGGTTGATTTAGAAATTTAGTAAAAAAATTGCAAAGAAGTCATGAACTAAATTGTAGGCCGGTAGCTCCAAATTTTTACAATGTCTACTAAAGAAATAGTGTAAATTAGACTCTATGGGTTTAAAAATCTAATTAAGTTAAACATAATAAATTAATTGTTAGTTGAAAGTAGAAACCAATATCATCATCATTATTTTCAATGTCTTATATGCAAATAAATAAAATTGTATATGTTAATAGTTGAAATAAATTACAATTTTTTTTATGAAAAATGACATTTAAGTCTCAGTTGTGGTTAGAACCTTAATTTTAACTAATGTATGAGGCATACGCCATAGACATAAAGCGAGCTTGAAGGCATGAGGCGTGTGCTTCATGTGAGCCTCACACTTTGAGGCGTGGGTCTCATGGGATTTAAGCTTCATGGTTGAGCCTCAAAGCGTTTTCCTTAAGCCTCGTCTTGAGGTATAAGTCTCACACGTCATTTAAAACACTGGTTGAGAGTGCCCCATGTTTAGATTTGTTGGCTTAACTACAAGGATCCTTATCTCCTCAATTAAGGCTATTGTTTGATAAGTATACCCTTTTGAATTGTTCATTATTGTTACTTATCCCTTTGGAATTTTTCATTTTTGTTACACTTAGATCTCATACTGATCCTTGATCCCGAGACTTGTGCATTTCTTTAGGTGATTTGTGAGCTTTTAAAGAGAAACTCCATACTCTTCTCTTAACTCATTTAGTAGCTCCTTTACAAATTATGAACATCTTGTTTTATTCTTGGTAATATAATAAACATGTTTTTTTTTGGTAATCTTCAGTGCTTCTTTTAATGTTAGCCAGAAGAGCTCAACACCATCAGTAGATCCTGAGGTACCATTAACTCAATCTTCAAGAGAAATAATACCTCACAAGCATGTCAATGGTGTGAATCTTTTGTACTACAAATGTGCATCTATCTTTTTAACTATATGTTCTTCTTTACTGCATTTGCCATAGTTTTTCTTCAATTAATCATCCCATTCCTTATTATATTGATGTATTTCAATAAATTTATTTTCGATTTATATGAATAATCTAATTTAAGCTAAGAGAAGTGATAGTCTAATTTTTTGAAGTTTTGTTGAGAAAACATTCAGATACACCTATACATATATAAAACTAATGCTTTTCCATATTAAAAAAAAATCAGATGCCTAAGGACAAGTCCACTTTGTTTCCTGAAGGCATTTTTATTGAGAGGTTCTTGAAAATATGAATCTTATATTCCAAATCTACTTTACATTGTTCCAACTTACATCAATCCTTGCTTCCCCTTGCCAAAAATTTGAGCCCTAATCAATCTAGTTTATGTGAGGATAGAGGGTGTCGCCATATTTCTTCAAAGCATGATTTTAGTGATATCTACAATTTTGACAAAAATAAGATAGATATGATTGCTAGCTATTATTCTAGTTTTAAATGGGAGTGGTATGGCATCCTGTATTGAAAAAGAATATCAATGATTGGGAGATCCCTTCCATTTTTGGCTTGCTTCAATACCCACTTGCCCAGAGAGTATGTATGTAACTGAAGGTGCAGGAGGATAGAAGATTGTGGTCCAAGTATGACAAGGGAAATTTTCAGTAAGTCATTTTTCTTGGCCTTATCCATGTTTTAAGAAAAAATGTCAATGACTGAGAGATCCCTTCCATTCTAGGCTTACTTAAATGCCTAGAGAGTATGTACCTGAAGGTCGAAGAGGAGGATAAAAGATTATGGTCCGTACGACCAACGTAAAGTTTCAATGAATTCATTCTTCTTAGCCTTATCTGATAGGTCTTTGGGCATCCCTTCCAAGGTGTCATTCCTTTTGACAATAAAGCTCAATAAAATAATACCTACATCCGATCATCTCATGAGTAGTAGGGGTTTGAGCTTGGTGCCGGATATCGTCCTGTTATAGCATTGCTCCCTCTCTCAAGCCACGATTACACGTTTGAGTGAGGATTTGCCTCAGTAAACGTGATAATGAAAATTAGAGAGCGTGTGCTATGATACTCGAGAACATGGTTTCGTCTCTTCATCGTAAACATATCCCCTCTCTCCACCCACTACCTTTGCCCGAGAAGGCCGTGCAACTTACCAGCCTTGTTTGTTTGTTTCTTTGCCAAGAACTTGTCTTTTTTCCGGATCGAATGGAAAAGAGCAAAAACAATGAGAGATTGATGGCGAAAAACAAAAAATTTATTGGTGAATCGACTAAACAAACAATGGATTGAGGGATTGCTGTACAGAATGGAAGACGAATTGAATAATAGAGGGAAGAGGAATTGAAATTGATAGAGGGAGGGGAGAATAAGGGTTTCATTTTTCTCTCTAGGGTAAGTTTAATGATGGTTTTGGTTGTAGAAGAAGGGAAAAAGGAAGAGAAGAAGAGAATGCATCATCATCATGTTTTTCTCTCTATGGGTTCATTGGTGCTTTTGTCTTGTCAAGAACAACTGCTTTATGATTTTATCGAAGATTGGTTGTAAGGGTTAGAACAAGTAATTTTGCGGATGCTTACAAAGTGTTTCATTAGTTGTTTGGGCATCTCTTCATTGGTGCTTTCTTCTAATTTTGAACCTTGAGCCCTGGAGGTAGGGCCATATAAACTTCTTGAAGATCATCGTGAAGAAATACATTCTTCACATCTAGCTGAAAGAGTGGCCATGGTAGATTAGCTGCTGCCGAAAGAACTGTAATTGTATTCATCTTCGCAACTGGAGCAAATGTCTCTTGATAGTCAATTCTAAAGGTTTGTGCCTTAGCAACCAACATCGTTTTGTATTTGTCTATAGTACCATCTACCTTGTATTTTACTGTATATACTCACTTATACTCGACTTATTTATTGTCCTTAGCAACATTAACAAGTTTTTATGTATTATTCTTTGTGAGTGTCTTCATTTTCTCCCACATTACTTCCTTCAACTTAATATTTTGCAATGCATTTGTCACACTAGAGAGAATAGACACTGAAGACAAATATATATAAAGGCTCAACAAGATGGATGAAGTAAATCATATAGAAGTATAAAATAAACTTTGAAATAGGATAAGAAGCGCAAGACTACAAGTACGTTTTTCTTTGTATAAGGCTACGAGAACATCAAAATCAGAAGTTATGAATAGAGATGAAGAATTACTTGGACTGAAGGCAGTTGAAAAGGCAAGATCTAGATACACAAAGGATGTTGAGAGGGTTGTTCAGTTGATGGAAATTTCACTTTTGGTTGTCTAGAGTATGCCTTTAGCTCTTTTTCTCCCTCATCAGTAGACTCAAGAGGAGACATTGGAGGAGTCGACGATGGTGTACTGTTGTGACAATCACCCAAGGATGGAAGGGGTAGCTCGTATTTAACATTCCCCCCCTGAAGAGAAACCCTAGAAAAAAAAGGAAAAAGACTCGAAGGACATTTCTTTAGAGATAAACCACTTACCTGGGGCATATCAATAGTGTCTTTGTGAGCATCTGCCATTCTGTTGTGGCGTATAGACAACTATTCTGATAAATAACATCATGTTCATCACAAAAAATTCTGAGGGTTCCTTCAAGATACTCTCTTCCATGTTCAATTTTTTTTAAAAATGTTTTTGTCAAATTATGTCCCAATCATTTTGTGGAAAGTGCGAATGATATTTGGCACCTCATCTCTAGTCTTCATCAAATAAAGCCAAGTGCAGCGAGCATAGTCAGAATAGTAATCAAAGAATGAAACAAAATATTGATACCCAAACATAAATAGAGTGGAAGAAGGTCCTTATATATTAGAATGCAAAATCTCAAACAGATTTGAACTTCCTATACTACTAAGGAAAAAGACAACATTGTTTTGTCATCTCATAAGTTTCAGACTAGAAACTTTGAGAGCCGACAAACACAAACATATTAGGGAATATAATTTTTAAGGACTGAAAAGACAAACAACCTACCTGATTGTGCCAGAGTGAGATATGGTCTTTATTAATATAACTCCTGGACTGGAGAGTACTGGAGGGAGAAGCAAGAGCTTGATCTAAAAGTAAAGTCCATCAACTTCACGTTCATTCAATTTGTTGTTGTGTCACCAGATCTTGGAAGACATAATGAGATAAAAAAGAAAGTTACATTAGAATTTAGATTCTTAGTTAAACTATTAACATAGAGAAAATTTGTAGAAAAATCAGGTACATGTAAAATAGAGGAGAAAGAAAGACTAGAAGTGACATTGATCACTTTTCTTTCCTTAGTTATAGAATAAAATGAACTATGAGCTATTTTAACTTTAAGAGGACCAGGACAAGGATAATAAGATGAGAATATAGAAGACATACCATACATATAATCTGATGCTCCTGAGTCGATGATCTAAGTAAACTTCGGTGATGTTTTTTTTTGATCGGTAACCATCAAAATGTATTTATCATAAAATCGAGTACATATGCAAAATCTCAACTAGGATGTTACTGAGTAGTAAACTCCTAGAAGAGACGGGAAAGAAACAAAAACAGAGAGCTACAATAACCACTAAAGAAAAGTGACGGGCCATAGAGAAATAGACCACTCTAATCATCTGAAAAGTTGTCTAGAGTCCGTAGCCGAGTGCCGAATAGACCGACATTCCAAGACTAGTGATCGTATGCCCACACACAATTGAGCCAGAGGGGAGGATGAATTATCGAATACTCTAGAGTTCCTCTCTTTCCAAATCGACCAACAGATTGCCCCAGGTAAAGCTAACCAGATCGCCTCACGGGAACTATCCATACTAACCCGAGGCCAGCAAGATAAAAAGTTCTAAAAGGAAGATGGGAAGACCCATTCCACTCCTATATGGGAGAGAAAATAACCTCAAATCTCGAAAGTCACAAGACAATGTAAAAGCAATGATCCACCGATTCTTCTGCGAGAAGCACAAGTAGCTGCGGTTTGCCATACCCCACCTTTTTTTCCCAGATTGTCGCAAGTGAGAACCTTATTCATAGATGTAAGCCAAATGAAACAATACTTTCGAAGGAATCCAAGGGTCTTGTTGTCTTGCGACCAACTCCTTGAGTCCCTATTGAGTGGCCGAGGGAAGGATGACCCAAGTTTTAGTAAGAGTCGATGGAAGTCATCGATCTCCCAATCATTGAGAGCACGCCTCAATTTGGGACACAAAACGATCTCCGTAAGCCCAGTTTTATAGCAATCTAACACTAGCGCATCCTTGTCTAAGGAAAGAAGGAATAAGTTACCAAACTCATCCTTAAGGCGCTCGAACCCACGCCATGGGTCCTTCTAAAATTTGACCACCAACCATTGCCCACCCTGAATCTAATGAAAGGAGATAGCAAATTAGCCACCGCCAATATGCCTTTTCCTAAACCTACCCCATGAAGACCCTGAACCGCCTGGGCTCCCAATAGGAAGCCTCACCATATTTGGCGACAATCACCTATCGCCGGAGACTCGCCCACTCTTGCTCGAACCTCCACACCCATTTGCCTAACATCGCCTTGTTGACATTCATTGTCGGTTTCAGGTTTAAGCCGCCCCTTTTTCGAGGACTACACAATTTCTTCCAGGCAATTAAGTGATATTTGGACTTGTCCCCTTCACCATTCCAAAGGAAATTCCTTTGTAACCGGTCCAATGACGAAGCTATCGACTTTGGGATGGTTAAGGATGAGAGGAAGCACATTGGTAAGTTTCTAAGGGTGCTCTTAAGTAGTGTCAATTTTCCTCCTTTGGATTGGATGAGTCTTCCATCCTGCCAATCTAGCAGTGAATCTTTCCACTACTGGGGACCAAGCCACCTTCGATTTGAACCTTGCTCCTAGAGGTAAACCCAGATATAATGATATATTGAAGGTGAAGCTCTAACCTTGCAGCCCAAGCAGGTTGCTAGGATTCCTAAATTAGGGATTCTTTCCCACACTAATCCTCTCACTCTTGCTAAGATTAATTCTCACCCCCGACACTGCATCGAAGCACCTAAATAGACATCTGAGATAAGCCAACTGCTGACAGGAGGCCTCACAAAAAATCAGAGTGTCGTCGGCAAATTGGAGGTGGGAAACTCTCAGGTTATTTAGACCGATCGAGAAACCTTCGAAGACAACCTCGTTTGCTTTTGTAAGCATCCTACTCAATGCCTCCAAAGTTATAATGAACAAGAATTGGGAAAGGGGGTCGTGTTGCCTCAAACCCCTCAAGCTCCTGAAGAACTCCGCTGGGGATCCATTAATAAGAATTGAGAAAGACACCAATCATATACACTCGGATATCCATTTCCTCCATTTGATTCCAAATCCCATACGCCTCATCACATAGTCCAGAAACTTCCAATTAACATGATCATAAGCGGTTTCCAAATCTAATTTGCAAAGGACCCCTAGGATACCCGATCTAAGTTGATCATCAATGCATTCATTAGCAATTAAGATCTCATCCACAATTTGTCTACCCTCCACGAATGCGGCTTGCTGGGGGAGATCGTTTAATTGAGAACTCCATTTAAACGCAATGCTAGGACCTTGGATAGGATCTTATAGCTACAACTCACCAAACTGATTGGGTAGAAGTCCTTTTATGTCTTGCGCTCGTTTTTTTGGGATTAAAACCACAAATGTATTGTGTAGGACTCAATCAAACTGGACCGAATCATAAAGTTCTTGTAGCTCTAGGAGTCGATCTCCTCCCACTAATCCCAACATTTTCTAAAACATTCTATGGAGAATCCATCCTGGCTCGGAGTCTTATCCCCTGTCAGATCTAAAATGGCTTTCAAAACCTCTACCTCTATAAATGGGGCTCCCAACCCATCATTCTGGTCTGGAGACAAAGTCCCAAACTCCAGACCATCCAGAGTGGGTCTCCAAGCTCCCAACCCATCCTTCCGAACTCGATCAATCTTGATTTTTGAGATGAAATTGGATTTCTTGCGAAAGCCCGTCATTTTGTGGAAACATTTGGTGTTTCGATTTCCCTCTTTAAGCCATCAGATACGTGCTTTTTGCTTCCAGCTAATCTCCTCCATTCTCAGGAATTTTGCGTATTCTCCATTATTAAACTCTTGTTGAGTCTCTTCCTCGATAGATAAAGGCCTCAAATCAACAATCTTATCCAAATCCTCAAAGCTTCGAAGGATAACGCTTTTTTAACATTAATGTCCCCAAAAACCTCCCTATTCCATTTCTTAAATCGCGAATTTGAGCGCTTTCAACGTAAGACCGAATTTAGAATTGGCCGAGCCTCACCCTGCGTGAGAAGACCAAACATCCGCTACCAACCCTTGGAAATTCTCATCTTCTAGGCACATACTTTCAAACCAGGAAGGGGTAAGACTGCCTCTGAAACACTCTGAAGCTAACATAATTGGTACTTGATCCGAGATGGGTCTAGGGAGTGGTGAGAGCGGTGATTGAATGAGATGTGGGAATATTTGTTCCCAATTTGCGCCGAAAAGGAAACCTATCAAGTCTACTAGCATGAGAGCCCACTGATGATTGCAATTGCAACCATGTGAATTGGGCACCTCTCACAGGATAGTCAATCAATCTATGACGGGTAATAAACTCCCCAAATCTGCTCATTTTGGTATTCAAGACTCTTTCCCCACGACGTTCGAAAGGGAAACTCACAGTTGAAATCTCCTCCGATGCACCATTGAGTTCCCCATCTCACACTGAAATCGTCCAATTCTATCCAGAACTCCTCGAGTTCCCTCCCCACTGTTGGCCCATAGATACCGGAAAACACCAACTTATTCCCATCATTTATCGACCTACACGGGATTGAGGTCGAAAAGGCCCCCAATTCAGAGTCCAAAACTTCAATCTTGTTCTTGTCCCAAAGCAAAAGAATGCCCACTGAAGCTCCAGTAGACGAAACTGATAATCCACGCACCCCAAATCTCCTTGATATGATAATCCTTAATTTGATCAAGTTTGGTTTCTTGGAGACAGAAAATAGACGTCCTCTTGGATCTTACAAACTGTTCAATGGCCAATCTCTTCTCGGGCTGCCTTAATCCTCTGATATTCTAGGATATTATACAAGGTTTTAACATCGACGACACTACGTACCAGCCCCTTGTTTGTGCAACTAGACAATGTCCTAAGACTTCTCTTATTGTAGTTGACGTTGCACTCCAATCTCCCAAGCTTTGTGGTTGAGCTTTTCTTACTGCCCAAGGTTGGTTTCTGCTTGGGGCCGATCTTGAAACTAACTCTGGTAGATGCATGGATACCTGTTTGAGCAAAGGAAGTAGACGATCTAGTGGAGATCTCCATCTATGAGAAGAACTGTCTGAAATGCTGAAGTTAATCTCTAGAAACTGACATCTCTTTTGGCGAGTGCTAAAAATGGGATGGCAGGGTGGAAGACTCCTGATGAGATAGCACTTGTGGATGAAGCAGTGTATGCTGTAGAGGATCCAGGGCGAATATACTTCGCTGGTTTACCAACAAGGTTTCAGCTAGTCTCCTTGGTGTGTTTGGTTTTGCTACAATGCTCACATTTTAACTCGCCGTTGCTCAGTATCTAGATCCTAGCCAACTTAAACTCTGGGATCAACCATCCAAAAACTCAAATATTAAGTTCTGCGCAGTCAATCTCTTGTAAATCCTCATCAGATGTATATACTACTCGAAACATCTGATAATGGTCAAGCTCCTCCTACATGTCACGAAGACTCACAAAATATGCGGCTAACGATCTCTCCCCCTAACAAAGATGAGACATCTCTTGCCGTAGCTGAGAGATAAGAGTAATGTTACGGACTATAGAATATGTTTGCGCATCGAAATCCCAAATCTTAGCTGTCTAAAGAAAGAGGAAACCATGAGACATCTATGGCTACATGGAGTGGAGAATTCAAGACATGAAAGTGAGATTCTTAGATTCCCACTTGCCATGCAACAAATCAGTCACACCAAGCTCTACAATCCTTCCTGTAATATTGCCAAGTTTCCCACGACTACCAATAAGCATCTTGGCCGATTATGACCACTCCAACTAATCCCTGCCATCCAACTTCACTATACTAATCTGCTACTTGGGTTCTCAGACGGAGAAACCACATAAGGTGTAAATCTGGTGTACTTGTGCTAGATGAACTACCCTCCATACCAGTAGTCCCTAACATACTGTCAATTTAGGGTTTTAATTCTATGATAAGGGGGGATCCGGGTTCTTCCAAACACCCAGGGTGTTGGTAGGGTCAAATCTGCAGGGGTCATGCAAATACATGGGCCCCCTCCCTTCTGCCGAGTGGTTTAGAAGGCACTTTCTGATCTACGGTCCCTCAGAGCGAAGGGTTAGCCAGGTAGTACGGGCCCTCTAACTTCCAGCTATGTGCTGTGCGGCTCCTGAGAAGCGAATGAAGGGAAGCTCGAAGAGCTTCTCCGCAAAAGAAATGATTTGAGATTGAAAGACGCAGGAAGATTTCATAGTGACACAGAAAATCTAGAACATACCGAAGGAATGATATACTGCCTTCTTTCTTTCCTGCTGAACACACCTCAACTAGAGGAAAAAAAAAAGGCTAATTTACACAAATCAGCTCACTATACACACCTCAACTAGAGGAAAAAAAAGGCTAATTTACACAAATCAGCTCACTATTCACCACACTAATCTTCACAGATCAATTTACCTTCAAAAATTCAAGTAACATAGCCCAAACACATCCGAAACAGAAAAAACAGCATGTATGCTGTAATCTAAATTCTATTGTTGTGACTCCAATAAACCCTATCTCTCCTGCCGATAAAAAAAAAAAATTAAACCTATCTCTACTTCTCTACCATTAATTTTTCTTAATTTTGCTGTTAATCTCTTGAGTTTAGGCTGAAATATATCCATTGATTAGCATCGATATTAGGTTTGTTTCTTCTTTCCGTACCCTAGATTCTCCCTAATCTGCCTTTAAATATCCCCTAAACCTTAGAAAACCTAATTTTCTATGAAGGTCCTACATCACCCATATTTCCTTAAAAGAGGTCAAGATCAACCACCCTGTCTCAATAAAGGGTTCTATAGTATGCAGGACGCAAGACATAATAAAGGAGTCACCTCCCTTTCCAATCAGTCATCTTTAAAACATGTAGTGGATCGTGTGTGGATGGTTTAGCACTTCCCTCTACATATGACCACCACTTATGGTTCATTTTATAGCTCTCGACCAAAAAAGATCCCATCTCCAGACCATCCAAAAAGGATAACCATCTCCATTCAACTTTTGAACAACAACAGAATGAGGACGTTGTACCAAATGAAGTAGAAATTATCCCAAACCAGTGTTCCCTCCCATTTCCTTTTTTGGAAGTACTACTAGTGGCCATAGTCCTCAAATTTCCTTAGAAATCATAAGAAAAATACACAATATAAGAACACCAACAGGTCAGTGCAACAGAATCCACAGCTAGGGGTGTCAATGGGCCGGGCTGACCTGGTGGCCTGACCCAGTCTAGGCCCAAAATAAGCCCATGGGACTAAGGCCGGGCTTTAAATTCTGAACCCATATTTTTTTTGGCCGGGCTAGGGCTTGGTTTCTAGAAGCCCAGCCCAATGTATTATGTATATAATATAATATAACCTATGCTTTCAACAGATACTTTTAATATAACTGTCTTTATAATAGTTTTGCTCCATTTCGTATAAAATAATTGGGCTTTATAATATTCTATATATGTGAAGAAATGGGTTGTGGAAGTTTTCAACTGAATCTTCTTCTTCATCTTAGTTTTTCTTTCTCAGTAGTAAACCACCTAACACATGCTTTAAAGTTTAACAGACCTACAATACTCAACATTGGGAAAGTATACATATATACACACACACTAGCTTGCTAGGTATTTTGACAGAATGTGTCCCGAGAACTCAACCTGATTATTTTGAGTCAAGAAATCCCAAGTCAAGCCTGACCTACGGGTTGTAAACTCAACCCAAACCCAGGTTCACTGCTCATGCTGATGGATAGGTCAGAAATTGGCCTTTAACCAGAGGACCTACTCAAGGATGATATATGTTGATGGTTTTAGTTTCTTTCAATCTTATAATATATTTAAATATTGTCGAGAGTGAAGAAAACTTGGATTGGATTGGATTGGATCAAATAATAAGAGGTTGTCAAAGGCAGTTGTCAAAGGCACAACTCTTGAGTCATTCATCTATAGATAATTAGTTTAAAGAATTTAAGGTAGAAATTTGGTCTTGTTGTGGAAGATGCAGTGCCTTTTGAATGTTACATCATTCATCAGAGAATGTGAGAATTATTTATATTATGTGGCCGTTAATTGAACTCTCATTTCGGCTATCTCAGATGGAAAAATATCCCTGCCTGACATGTTTCCAGTGTAATTGTATTTAGGAGGAGACATGTTACACACCTTCCCTTGCAAGAACTTTCAACCAAATTTTTTTCCATAGGAAGAACAAGCTGAATCCTGATCTCCCAGAACATTTGTTCCATCTGAGAGAATAGGGAAAAATTAATGATGGTATGGATAACTATTGGAAGAGCAA
This sequence comes from Tetracentron sinense, assembly GCA_015143295.1. NCBI lineage: Eukaryota > Viridiplantae > Streptophyta > Magnoliopsida > Trochodendrales > Trochodendraceae > Tetracentron > Tetracentron sinense. The sequence continues at coordinate 57,478,991 of CM026554.1, read as the reverse complement.
GGTTATCGTGAAAAGCATAAAATATTGAATAATGAATTTTTTACAAGTTATGACTGTATTTCTTTCCTTACGGTGGGCAAATTAATAAAATGGATTTCAGACTGTTGGAGGTAAATTCTTTATTAACTATTTTGGTTTCCCACATCTAATGACGTTGCTCTATCAGGGAAGGGTTATTATACAACATATGCAAATGTGCACTGTGCACTGTGCCTTTTTTTTCCGTAGGTTTCTCTTTAACATTGCTAATTTATGGACGATGTCTGCATTGGCATGGCATTCTCCCACTTATACTTGATGACTTACCCTTCTGTGAATGCAAAACCGGTGAAGAGTTGTAGCTAGGTATTTTAAAAAAAAAATTATTATTGATTTATGAACTTCCATATCAATTTATGGTAATATCTGTATGTTTCAGGCACAAGGTTTTGAGTTTTGATTATCTTTTGCATTTTCTTTTCCATTTTTGGTTAGGATGATAACAGCAAAAGGATGATACATCACTAGACTCACGCCTAGCAGGAATCCACTTTGGGTCTCTAAAATCAGAGACTCCTGACACCACCCGTATCACCACTTGTACAGCAGCCAGAAGATGATGATGTCATGGATCAGCCCATTCCCTTGACTACGAATGACTTGATTGCATGAGGAAAACCTCTACTAATGTTCTGAATATCCTTCATACACAGGTACTCATGAAACATCTGCAGATTTGGAGTTGATAAGATCAACAAGAGCTTTTGAGTCACTCTTGAGTTTCAATTGTACTCTTTTCTTTTTTTTTTTGGTAATCATCTAAAAATTTATTCATCTAAAAAAGGGGTGAACATGAGCTTGAAAATTAAAACTTCTACCAGAAAAGACCAGATTTTCCTTAGGGATTATACTCCTATGCTGAGATGCTAATATAAGAGTTTTTTGAGTCTACCCATAATTTGGATTCCACTGTGCCTACGTTGAGAAACCATTTTCAAGAAAAATAAATCCGTGGACCTCTGGATCTCAGAAACCAGACGAATAGTTGGAATGACATTCATTATTCAGAACCTTGGTGTTGATACGCAAAACAGGCAGCAACAAGGGGCATTGCTTTATGATTTTCTCCAGACATTTGCATTCATTATCAAAAGAGAACTATTTGGTACTCCATCCAAACTGTAAAAGGGCTACCGAACCCAACCCAACCTCACAAGGGGATGCAGAAGGCCGGGCTTCAGCTAGGTCTGCACTGTAGTGGGGCTATGAAAGTCCACCAACATCTTTGCCACATACTAAGTCCTATCCTGGGTCAGTCCGGAGCCCACCATCTTCTTTGGCAGCTAAAGCTAACCTTGAACTACTCAACCATGTGAAATCTTGGTCTCTCATAACAGAGGAGATTTTGTTTAAATTAAAAAAAAACAAGGGGAGTTTGAATAAAGAACAAGATAGAGAAATGGAAGGGGAGCTATTTCTCAGCTCTCCGTATCATGTAGCTTCCTGCTTCTCAAGAACCAGAGCAAGAAAACATCCGTTGATAATCATCAATTGAAGAATATAGACCATTTATCATCTGAGTCTGTCTGAGTCATTAAATTTTGATGGAGTAGTTTCAATGTTGCAGCCATGTCTCCTCCCATCACATGGTCCACTACAGGTCTGGAAAATCTCTTCATACTTCTCTCATGCAGTCTCATCACTACAGTCTAGAACTACATCTGAACCAGCTATAGACTATCTGTTCATCATCAGATGCCCGACTTTTATAACAACCCATGCATACACTGGTTGCTTAGGGTCAACAGAATGGCATTCCTCCAAGGCAATCTGTGCCAATGTCTTGCCTTCCCAAAGCTTTGTATTGAGTCTCAAATATGGGTTTATTTACTCCATTTCTTTCTGAAAATTAAAGGAAACCAACTAACCAGATCCTCTACGTGATCCAATTCGGGATTTTCCTTGGGAGGAATCGGGAAGGAATAGGAATGTAATAATATTGATTCATACAGAAGAAAAGGTTCTCTATTTGATTCAAACGCCCGTGTCAGGAAATCAATACCATACCATACCTGGTCTCAAAATGACCGCATCTCCTCTACAAATTCTCAACAAATTTGGAGTAATAACTGTAGATAAATACATGGTTAGAAACTGGAAAGCAATTGCAATATTTTAAGGAGTTATTAAGCATCTCTTCAATGTCTTGCTTGTTCTGAAGTAGCAGAGTTATGTCAATTGTAGATGGCTTGAAAGAAGCGATTCAATGTCTTGAATTTACATTGACTGTTTCTTCCAATATTTCACCAACTGCAAGGACTCCATTTCACTTGGGTTTCCCCTTGACATTGACAATCCACTTCTTTTCTCCCATTGTTCTTGTTACCCACTAACTGTGATTAAGCATAATTAACCTACGGTCAATAAAAAATTTTCCAAACAATCCAGGATAGATGGATGAACCCTAGAGGTGAGTTAATCTTAACCACAATTAGTGGGTGTTAAAAGGGACACATGGCGGATTGTAGAGCCCTCTTTTAACTTTGATTAAGCTTAATCAACCTAAAGTTATTTTTTTTTAATTCTATATTTTATTCTATGAACTAAGGTTAGATAGATCTACACCTAAGAGTGAGTGAATCTTAACCTTATATTTTATTCTATGAACTAAGGTTAGATAGATGTACCCTAGAGTGAGTGAATCTTAACCTGACACATGGCATCCCATGGAAGTGCCGCTGGGCGGAAAGGAGTGCGGAAACAATCATTCTCCATTATAATAAAGGAATCCAGAACTAAATCTTAATCCTCTACCCTTTCAGTGCTTTCGAGCATTATTTCATTGACAATTCACTACATACAAAACGTATGAAGTTTGACATAAAAGCCAAAAAAAAATAATAAAGATAAAGGGCTGGAATTTTACTTGATTCCTTCAATTACTCAGCAAACCTAGGACTTTGCTGACCCTTGAAATAGAAAATGGTCCTGAAAATTGACTTCTCCAACTCTTAACATTTTGGAGCTTTAGCAATCACCGAGTGCAATAAGCTGGTCCACCACACTTGGATCTGCAAGTGTGCTGGTGTCTCCAAGCTCACCTAACTGCCTAGAAGCGATTTTCCTCAGGATCCTTCTCATTATCTTTCCACTCCTTGTTTTTGGAAGACCAGGTGCCCAATGTACTTTATCCGGAGCCGCAAACGCTCCAATCTGATATCAGCCACTTGCACACTTTCAATAGTATGTACCAGTAATGAATCCATTCATGCATATATCAAACTCTAGTACATTGCCATGTCTATGTACAAGCAATTTCAGTTAGGAAAAGAAGAAACATGTTGATTTTGATGAACTTTGATAATGGAATGAGGAGTTGAAGACCCAGTAGATGGCATACAGTGAGTCTTATTAACCAGAGGCATTGCTGTATCCATCACACACATAGACCTACCTATCTATAGGACCAATTAGAAGAAATCATTTATCGAAAATCAAACCAATCAAGTAATCAGAACTATCAACTTTTATCCCGGGCCATCCTACACGTTCTTAAATGTGAGTATATTAGTTGCAAGGACAAAAAGTAGATGAACAAATCCATCCCTCTAAAGTCCGCAATAGAGAGGGCTTTTTTTTTGTTCCAAAAGCCTGAGGGCTGAGTAGAGCTCGATATATCAAGGCCCTCTTAGCTGAGGGCTGGTCTAGGGCCTTTCCCACCCCAGCCCCCTCAACATCCACTTATATACCATATAATTCAAATAATATATAGTAAACATTGCATTTAATATGTAAGATCATATGTGTTTGAGCAAAAGACAAGATACAGTGATACACACCCTATGCGTAACATTTTGTGTAGCAATATGATTCACTTACATTAATGAATCATATGTATATATATATATATATATTTTTGGGAATATGGCCAATATGGTTGTCTAAGGCCTTCAATCTTGACTGTAACAATATGATTCACTTAGATTAATGATTTGCTCAATCTTGATTGTAGAAATATGATTCACTTACATTAACAATTTACTTTGGTAATTTCTTGAAAGTAAAATATGGTCATGCAAATTTATTTGATGAGTCTCGCCACACTTTCCATTTCTTGTACCTCATTATCCCTTAGAATTCTACAGTAGGAAGCAGACATGTAGAGCTTGTTGGGTAGAATGTTAGGCCAGAGACACATTGTTAGTTTACTCACCAAAAATTTAGTCAAAACTCAAAAGTATGTATAGAGGATGAGGCTCCATCTGCACCATTCCACTCCATTTCCTTCAAGATTGGTGTAGATTGTATCTTAGTAGAGAGTAGAGACCCAAGTGTTCCTCTCTAAACAATGTTCAATTCAAAATTGACATTATGATATTCGTTTTTCCAGCAAAACATCTCATCAATTAATAACATTAGTCGTTTTTTATAATACGGTCAATTAAGCTTAAATGGTGCTTGATTTCGAAGTGCTTAATCTATTTTACCTTTGACAAAAGAAGAATGTAATCCACACCGAAAAGAAAATTAATTAAATCCAAAAGTTTTAAAGATTTGAACAAAATCTAGCTTATGGGTTAAAATCCCTGATGAGGATCTTCTATAACCTTGAGATATGAGATTTTCAATCATGAAAATTAATCTCTTAGAAATATGCACAAAGCCAAGGACAAAAAAAGAAGAAGAAAATTTGAATTAAATGAGAGTAGGGTTGATGTCAGGTTGGCAGTTGGTGGCGGTGGTGTATGAAAAAAAAATACTTTTCCATTAGGCCTTGTGTCACAATCATTCATCTAACACTGTTTGCATAGAATTGATTGGAGCATTGTTCCGGTCTTTTTCTCTTTTGTTTAAGAGTAGTTTCGTCCACAAGTCGTCTGAAATTTTTGTAATAAGTCAGGATGTGTGTCCTCGTCATCTGTAGTGTCTTGTAACATTTCAATTTCAAATAATAACATTGATCTTTGTTCCATTATTGTGTCTTATGGTATGCATTGATTCTTGCTTCCTAGTTGTGCTTGAAACGTCCCATACATTTGGAATGGTGTAAAATTCGCCACTCACTGAAACCATTCCACTCAAAAGTGTTAGAATACCCCATCATAATCTAACATATAATACTATAGACTCTTCCTTTTCCTGGGGTAATAACAGATTATCTAGAAAATCGTGTTCCCATATGTGGTATTAAAGTACAAATTAATTCTTTTAATCATGTGCATGCACCATTTGTTCGAAAAATATAATGCCATATTAGGAAGACCTATGAGAACAACCCAAACCTGGTTTCGGACTGCAAGTATAAGGTTTCTACGAAGTTCTTCGCTGTAAGGAACACCCTCCACCAAAGTAACAAATGCATAAATGCCCTGTCCTTTGACCTAGGAGCGAACACAGTATAAAATTGGTAAGACAGTTTAGGTCTGTTGACATTCCATGAGACAAACTTATATATATATATATATCATATGTGTGGCACTTATTTGGGCTCACAGAAAAAAACAATGTGCGGTTCCCCCTTCCTGACACTGGCAAAATAGTTACCCAATCGGAAATGTTTAGGTCGTGCAATTGGATGTCGGAAACATCTGTCATTAACCGTAGTTGGTAAGCATTAATAACTAGGGTTAATAAAACCCAACCAAGGTTATAGTTTCCACAGTCCGATCGGACGGCCTAGACTTCTCCAATTGGACAATTTTTTACCACTTGTTAGGGAAGGGGATGACCCACACACATTGGGTTTTTTTTGTCCAAAGGAATGATATGTGTCGCTCAAAGCATGATGCATAGGGAAGGTTGCCTATGCGTCACACATATGCTACCTGACCTAGAGAGAGAGAGAGAGAGAGAGAGAGGCACCTCATGCTCAACACCAACTACAGCAGCTTCAGCACATTGAGGGTGTGAGACTAGAGCAGACTCTACTTCTGCTGTACCAATACGGTGTCCACTGCATATTTTAAGAACATATAAGACAAAATCCAATAAAAGAGGACATAAAATACTTCTTATCAACCCAATAAGAAACATGCAAATTTAAGAGAAAATATAAGGAAAAAGTTTATAAATTTCAGATGGTACCTGACATTAATAACATCATCGACTCTTCCAGTGAGCCAATGGTAGCCATCTTTGTCCCTAAAACATCAACAGTAATTGATTTAAAAACAGGGCCCAGAATGAAGGTCATTTTGAATTTAGGGGGCATAAGAAAAGCGAAGCAAAATCTATATTGAAAATTTAAAAATATAGTGCAGATATTATCAGGTGAAGGGAGATAGAAGGACCAAATCTGAAATTCTGCCAAGAATTTACCTGCTGCAGCCATCACCAGTGAAATAATAGCCTGGGAATGGCTTGAAGTATGTAGTTTCATATCTTTCATGATCACCATAGAGAGTACGAAATGCCCCAGGCCATGAGCTTTTCACACAAAGATATCCACTGCATTCACCTTCAATCTCAGTTCCCTTCTCATCAACAATGACTGGCTGCAGTTTTATCAAAAATATGAAAAGACATTTACGTGAAGTAATGTTATGTCAGTACATTGGTTTTATCAGCACATGCCTTGACACCAAAGAAAGGGAAGGTAGCCGAACCAGGCTTCTGCGGCCAGGCACCGGGTAGGGGAGTAATCTACAAGGCATCAAGAGTGAATCATGAATATTACAATTATAGTAGCGGATTAATCAGAAAACAATACTCGTGTTTATCATATTGACTTGGTAAACACATATTCGTCCTAGGAAAATGAGAGTCAACAATAAATGGCGCAAAGGCAGAAGAATTAAAGTTACCATGAAGCCACCAGTCTCAGTCTGCCACCAGGTGTCTGATATAGGGCATCTTGAATCTCCAACAATATTGAAGAACCACCTATAAGACAAAGGAATAAGTGAAGATCCTTTCAAATACAAGAATGTGGAGGGGGATATCAGACAGAGTAAAGAAAGCTTCAGACCTCCATGCACTTGGATTTATGGGCTCTCCTACACTTCCAAGGACTCGTAAGGATTTGCGAGAGTAGCGTGTGACATACTGCATGGACAGAAACACTAATATAGTACTCTAGCATCATGTGAACTCCTAAATTAATGCAAATTAAGCCCCCCCCAAAAAAAATAAATAATAATAATAATAATAAAAAATAAAAAAACACAAAAGATAGAGAAACAAAAATAAAGAAGGTTTAAATGACAAAGGAATGAACAAAAGGCTATATAAACAATGACATCAACTCAAGTTCATTACAACAAATGAGTGGCTCTCATACATAACACGACAATGGTGATCTCTGATCACCATGCAGGAAAAATAGGTATCAAAATAGATAAATGATGTATATTACAACTAAGAAAACCTTATTTTGATTGTTTATGCTACACTAGAATAAAATATAACAGTTTAGCTAAATGTGAAAGTAATAATGACAGCAAATTCAATCATGTCTACAGTGACAATGTTATATTTGCTTTTCACTCCCAGATACGGATAACCATTGTCTAAAAAATCTAGTAAGAACATAGATTGCATGTAAAGTTAGAGATCTTTCTTGCCTCATCACCATCCCTCATGAGGGATCGCACCAGAGTGGGGGCAGTGTAGAATATTGTCACTTTGTATTTATCAACAATGTCCCAAGAACGCCCAGGATTGGGATAATTAGGAGCCTGCAGGTAATTTATTGAAATGTCATCAAAGGATATGGAATCAGATAACTATATGCACACAAAGTTTCTTTTACTGGAAGAAAATAGAGCAACTGTTATTAAATGAAGTTACTGAACTTCTTAAAATGGTGGCTCTGACACTCTACTGGTCATAAGTTGGTGTGATTTAACAGATATAGTGCTCTAAAAAAGTGTTGTGCGATAGCCGGCCCAGGTCGATCCCCTCCCCACATCCGTGTTTTTCAACCGATGTGAAGCCGAGATCTGTTAGAGTCGTCACCAATCAAGATTCTGGGTGTGATTGGTCACCCTCAATTAAGAACCCTCGATTAAATAAAAAACCGAGAATGGGTCCGGGGATTCTTTTATGAGTTGGGGAAGGTGTTAGGCACCCCACCTCATCCGTCGAGCGACGGTTACCTCTTAACTTTCTCCATTAAATTAATTTAAAATTATTTTCTCTTTTTTTATTATTTCGAGAAAAACCACCTCTCCTCGACCGAGTTAAGGCGATTTCATCCCTACTTGTTTTCTTTTATTTCGAGATTGGAAAGCCACCCCTCCTCGACCGAGTTAGGGTGAGTTTCTCTCTACTTGCGCGGCAAAATCCCTTTTCCCTAAATCGGCGAACGGCCACACATCCCTCCTCTACCGAGTTAAGAGGGGCCCCGCCTACCTTTGGGTGGAAAATGGACGAAACTACTAACAATAATAAAGAAAAGCTTAAAAAGAAGTCGAAGATCTGGTCTTCCGGCCCTTTCCTTCACCCGGATTTCCTCGTCCGCACAACCGTGAAGAGGGAAATCTCCGAGCTACTCAGAGAAAGTGAGGGAAGAAGAGACTTGGACGGGTAGAAACAGAGGATGAGGATGTGGCATACCTTTTCCCTTTATAGATGCTCCAAGTGGTTGAAGAGAAGAGAATGCTTTGACGAGATCCGAACTCCCAAGATTTCCCCCCAAAGTTGGTGAAGATCCCTCCTAGGTTGATGGCTAGAATTTCTGGGATTCGAGGGCTAAGCTAGGCTTTTTCAGAGTTCTCCTAGGTTTCAAGTTGAAAGCCTAAAGGATTCTCCTCCGATTCTCAAGAGTTTTCACCGTTTTTTCCAAGTCTTCAAGACTTTCCGGATTTTCCAAGATGAGTTATGGGTTTGGGGTGAGGCTCCTTTTATAGGATGAAAAAGAAGGATTTTCACGTTTTTTTTCCGATGTGGGACTAAAAAAAATAACCCAAAACACGAAAACGAAGTAGCACGGAAACCGAAGACCAATAAGGGTTTCCGTACCGCGCCTTTTTAAAGGCCGCGGGAAGGATTCTTGAGCATAATAGGTGGCGCGCCCTTCTAAAGGGCGCGGGCCTACTGCTATGCTTGACGGGCCCCTATCCCTTGGGTCTTGGTTGGTTTGGCTCGGTTTGGGCTTTGACTTTTACCTTGGATCTTCGGGTTATTTGGAGTCCGGATCTCGTCATTTGAAGCTCGCCTTTCGACACTTGGAGTTAAATCATCGGGGCGTGCAAAAATGGGGTGTCTACAGCTGCCCCTCTTTGTCGGATTTGCTTGCAAAGAACGACAAAGAAGAATAGACATAGGCCCATTTTTGCATTTGAAAACTAATGTGTGCATCCGTGATTGAGTCAAACATTTTTCACAAATCAATTTTTTCAAATTAATTTAAAAGCTCGGTAAGAAGAAGTTTTGGAAAAACGGAGACGGATCCGGCACGTGGGCACTATCATGGACCTCAATCTCCCTCACAAGTTCGATCCGAACCTGCGCAAAGGGGGTAGTTTAAAAGGAAAACGGAGACGGATCCGGCACGTGGGCACTATCATGGACCTCAATCTCCCTCACAGGTTCGATCCGAACCTGCGCAAAAGGGGTGGTAAATAAGGTAGATTTGAAAGCTTTTAAACAATTTTTCAAAAATATATATATATATATTTTTTTCCAAATTTGTAACTCAGTTCGAGGATGCTCACATCATTTTCATAGTAGCAATAGACAAACAATCATGATTATGGCATGAATCAGACTGTCGATTGGTATGCATATTAAGTTCGAAAAACGAACCCAAAGTTTAATGTAGCACGGTTTCCAACCATACAACCATTGATTGATTGCAGGTAAGCGAGGTAAGCATGCTTAAAAATCTTTTTTTTTTTTTTTTTTGTGATCCATTGTTGATTCTCTTCTTGCTTTGCAGCATAGAGCTCCAGCTGAAAGTACTTTTTCGACTCGGATATGAACTTTGATATTGCCCCTAGTCCTGCACAGGTAAGTACTGGTTAGTTGATATTTCTTTCAAAACATGCATGTTTATACCTTGACATTTACCATTTGATTCTCTGAAAGTTGTCAGTTTATGCAGTATTATTATGTCAAAAAGAAACAATGTACTTTACTCCTTGTATTTGTGCCTTTGCAGGTAGGCGGAGCAGAAGAGAGCCGGAGGCTGATGATGGGCATGGTGTCGCTGAAGTCAACTGAGCCGAGAACCATTGGAAAAGATTTAGAGATTTCACTTTCTGCATTTATGATTTTGTATGTAATTTGTAATAAAATAAATGAAGAATATTATTGAAAATCATTGCAGAGTCCAATGGAATGGGGATCACAAACTCTCTCTTTTTTTTTTCTTTTTTTTTTTTTTAAGAAAGAAAAATAAATAAACAAACAAAAACAAACAGAAAACTTTCCACCAGTGGGGTCGCACCTATGACGGTTGCCTACGTATCCCTTGAAAAGAGAATCAGACCAGCGTAGTTCAAAAACATCCAAGCAAGCACACACTTTTTTTTTTTTGAAAAATATGATGACTAGAATTATGATAAGATTAAAATTGATGGGCATGATTCAGACCACTTTCAGAATGTTTAGACCAACATAGTATCCACCTCATCGCATTTGCCTATGTCATTTGGATTAACCCTCAATGGTGTAACAACTATATGGTACTGTCCGACTTGAAACTGCTTCTGTTCTCATCCTGAGCATTGAGACCTGGTTATGATGTAAAATTGACTGCTGAAGCTTCTTTTTTTTTTTCTTTTTTTTGTGCCTTTTTTACCCCTGATGCCAATTATGGTTTTCAACAGGTCTGGCCTGCGTAATTTTTGCGCATTGACGCCCCCAAAGGGGTTTTCATCATGCCCGCAGTAATTTGATCTTGTCATGACTTGATGTTTTTACTCGCAACGCCCTTTCGGGTTTTCATTGTGCCCTTTCAAGTCATGCTTTTCTTTATAGTTTTCTCTCAGTCACTCCAATCCATCATCCCCTGAACTCATGCATGCATATGCGTAGTCCAATTTTAAGATTTTATGATTATCATTGATCCGAGAGGACTTTAATGGTAGGACGAAACGTAGGCTATGGTTAGGGTTTTTTAAAGAAATGATGAAGGCTCAAAGGTTGTGATAATTGGGAGGAACTTAGACATTTGCTTGCTTTTGGGTTTTGTTCCTTTTCTCATTGGGCGATTTTCCCGCTTGTCTTGCTTTTCCCTTCCCAACTTTTTCATGGGGCATTTCAAAAAAACTGCCCCAGTGTATAGACACTGGGGTTACTCTAACTTTTCGCTTTTGTCCACTTGTACTGCTTTGATTTTTCTCATTTTTGTCCCCCCCCCCCCTTTTTTTTTTTTTTTTTTTTTTTTTTTCTTCTTTTTTTTTTTTAATGGGGGACAAAAAAAAACTGCCCCAGTGTACGGACACTGGGGTACCTTGAATTTTGGCGAAAGCAATTGACCTCTTTTTTTCTTTCATAATTAATCACAAAAATTACCCCAGTTTATGGACATTGGGGTACCTTGAACTTTCGGCTTTACTCGATTGTACCCAAAATGCCCCAATGTGGGTGCAAAATGTCCCAGTTAGGTTGTGAAACGAATGCTGAGGCTCAAAGGGGCTGACTAGATGACATATAATGTTGATGAGAGAAATGCAAGGATGGCCTCTCTTCCTTTCAATTTTAACCATATAACTCAAGATTGAACTATGCATAATACCTTTTGAATTTTTGATAGAGTCCAAATTAGTTGGCTCAGGAAGATCTTCTTTGTCTATCATGATGAGAGTTCCCCCGGAAAACACCATTCTGATTATGTTGAGATGATTTGATATGGATTCTTGAAGTGAGTCACTTGTGTGGAAGCACCATCGTCTTTGAGGTAAACTCGTGTCATCATGTTTTGGCTTTCATCATAGAATGACACCACTTGATATTTGATGAACATCCTTCAATTATCTGCTTCAGGTCTCTTATTTGCTGCCTCTATGACTCCATTCACTCGTTGTCTATATCAGGAGGAATTGTGATGGGTGATCTTGGATTGCTCGCATAGTACTTTCATCTGCTTGTTCTCGAAGTTATTTCATTCGGATCTCATATCTGCATGTCAATCATATTAGCTTGCTGCCTCTGATGGTCACCATCTTGGGTTTCTCCTCTGAACCTAGGTTTTTGGATTCAGATTCCCCTATATTGGTCTTAACTCTTAATGTCTTTCTCATGATAATCAAAAAAAAAAATCTGAAATTTCTTTTGAGGATCCATTTTGCCCATTTTCATTTATTTCAGTCAAATTCTTTTCATCATATTTTCCCAAAGTTTTTTTTTTTTTGAAAACAAAAACAAAATACTAGTAAATATAAACTCTCCCTTTTTTTTTTTTTTGAAATAGCCTAATAAAAAAACTCAGATTTTTTTTTTCAATTTTAATTTTCCATTTTTTTTGTTTTTTTGTTTTTTTGTTTTTTTGTTTTTTTGTTTTTTTTGTTTTTTTGTTTTTTTGTTTTTTTTTGTTTTTACAAAAAGAGTTGCCTTCTAAATTAATCCCACCCGAGGCCGAAGGCCTATCCTCGGGTGGTAACCAAGCAACTAATGAAACCTTGCTTTTCGGAGACCATTGAGGTATGGTCGAGCTTGCGCCACCTGATGGGAGCCACCTCCCAATTCATCATCTTTCCATTTGCCCTCAAAGGGTAGATTGAATTTTCCTTACCTGCACAAGAGAAAATACCTGATTGGTTTGAACCTTCTTTCTGACATTTCTGACCTTTATCCCAATCTTCCTCGGATGCTTTTTCTTGTGGACTCATCTGTTCAAAGACGGAATGCTCTGTTTTCTCAACCTGCTCAGAGATGTCCTCCATAGATCCATTGAAGATTTTGTACCCTTTTGCTTTTCCAGATTCTTTTCTTTCATCTTCTCTTATTCTTTCTCTTTCATCATCTCTTTTCTCTTCTTCTCTCTCATCCTCTTTTTCTTTTTCTTCTCTTTCAGTCTTTATTTCTTTCTTTTCTCCCTCAGCCTCTTTTTCTTTATTTTCTCCCTTAGTCTCTTTTCCTTTCTCATCTTCTTCCCTTTCTTCCTCTTTTTCTTTTTCTTCTCTTTCAGTCTTTATTTCTTTCTTTTCTCCCTCAGCCTCTTTTTCTTTATTTTCTCCCTTAGTCTCTTTTCCTTTCTCATCTTCTTCCCTTTCTTCCTCTTTTTCTTTTTCTTCTCTTTCAGTCTCTATTTCTTTCTTTTCTCCCTCAGTCTCTTTTCCTTTCTCACCTTCTTCTTTTTCTTCCTCATCCTCTCTGATCTTCTCCTTCTCTTTGGCCAAGTCTGATTTACAAATTTGTTTGCACTTACTGAAATCTTCAACCTCGACAACTACCTCTCCTGGGACTTCATTCCTTATTGGCTGGATATTGTTGCAATCGTAGGGAGCCCTTTTCAAGTCTGTTGGGATGGGAGTTTGGTTGGATGGAGGGGTAGGCCAATCAAATACAATAGGTTGCGGGGTTGGAGTTTGGTTGGATGGAGGTGCAGGCCAATCAAACACGATTGGTCGTGGGGTTGCAGTTTGGTTGGATGGAGGGGTAGGCCAATCAAACACGATTGGTTGTGGCACAGGATCAGGTAGTGGAGGGGTAGGCCAATCAAACACGATTGGTCGTGGCATAGGATTAGGTGGTAGAGGGGTAGACCGGCTTAAGACGACTGGCTGTCGTTGAACCGATGGTTGTTGCTTGGATATGGTGTTGGAGATAAGGGAGACTTGACTCTTATTCAAATGAGCTTGAAATCGAGCTTGAGATGGAGATGGGCCAACATTGCATCCTTCCATGTCTATGACATTGATTGCCCGAGAGGTAGTTGTGATGTCCTCCTCATGCATCGAGAGCGAACTTTGACTCTGATTTATGCATTGTTGCTCTTGTTGAGGCATTTCTACTTGAGTGGGTTGCATATATCCTTCTGATGGTTGAGGTTGAGAGTGCACCTGAAACGGTTGAGAGTTCCCCTCATATATTTTTGTTGGGGCAGGATTCTCACTACCATGATAGTACATTACCTTCTGAAAAGTGGTATAATCCATGATTCTCCCAGTCCTGACCCCTTCATCAATGTCATCCCCATACCGGACAATAGTTGCGAAGCTTGACTTTGTTTGTGTCACTAGGCGCTCGTAATACGGGGCCTTCAATGTTGAAATGAAAGTACTGACCATCTCCTCTTCCATCATGGGAGGCCTGACCTTGGCGGCTGTATCGCGCCACCGATATGCATGTTCCCTGAATGATTCTGATGCCTTCCTCTCCATTTTGAGGAGATCCAACCGGGTGGGAGTTACCTCCATATTGTACCGATATCGAGCCACAAACATTTCTGCTAGGTCCATCCAGCACTTGATTCTGGAGTGATCAAGTTCTGCAAACCATTGAAGAGCTCCTCCTGACAGACTCATTTGAAAAAGCTGCAACATCAGCTGCTCATTCTTCCCGTATATCCCCAGAGTACCTCCATAGAGTTTTAAATGTGCCACAGGACAGCTTTGGCCACTATACTTGTTGAACTTGGGAATCTCAAAATTTGGCGGGAGACTTGATACGGGAATAAGGGCAGAGATCGTCAATACCAATCTTAGAAAAGGGGTCGGAGCCTTTGACTGATCTCAGATCTTTTGCAAGCTTTTCTACTTGTGTGGCTAGCGCACTCTTGGGTCTCTCATGACGCCATTCTTCTTTCTTTTGAAGGTCGACTGGATTTTTTTGATCCCCATGTGGTAAATATGGCGGCGGAGCATCTATCCGCGTCTGCTTTGAAGAATTTGGGGGAGGTACATCAGATGTTCCAGGGATCTTCGGTCCCTTGTTCCGGTCATATCGAGCCAAGACCCTTTCCATCATTAGTGTCAAGTTCTGAAGGTTGCCTTTTAACTCGGCCAAACCAGCTTCGGTTTCTTGCCTAAATTTTGCTCGGGCGGGGCCATTGCCTTCTTCCATCCCGAGTATGCTTTGTCTAGACCTCAGTGAATAGGGAGGCTCCTGATAAGCTGAGTCAATGCAGACGATACTTCCTTCCCTGGAGCTTTTAAGAATAACTTGAAAACCAAAATGATCAAATATGGAAAAAATCTCTGAAGATGGATGCTTCTGTTGGTGGGAAACTTTCCTCTAGCTAAAATTTTGATTCGATTCGAATTTTTTTTCTTTTCCAAAACAAGTGAGTCAATGTTGCAAAGGCAGGATAGAGGTTTTTAGCCTCTAACAAGGTTGCCCGTAGGACTTAGGGGATAAAACAACGACTCAATTCTTTTATTTATAATTATTATTTTTTTCGAGGTCCGAAGCTTTAGCTAAAGAAAAATTACCCACAACTAAGTATCCATCAACAGAGACTTAAAAATCTTGAATCATCAACATATAACAAAGCATGGAGATAACCAAAATAGTGAACATGGAATGTTCTAATGCCTGAGCTTTTTGGGTAGTTGCTCTGTAATATCCAGTGCGGATACCAAAGACTTACGGCACCACTCAGTTGAACATTGTGCAGATGACTAAACAATTTCGTCATTCAATATTGTTATCAAAACCATGCAAGTCAACGTGTCCTCACAAATAATTCTATATGGGGTTCACAAGTTCCTCCTAAAAAGGGTCCCTCAATCTTAGAATATCTATGCACAACCTGTGCACTTCCTTTATTCAAAACGATCGAGGTTGGAATGTTTCGTCGCCGTTTCCGGGATGCTATCCACGGTCGTTCAACTACTTAGTTCCAAATATGGGGGTAAGTCCGGTTTCGGACAACATGAGGGGAGGTGGATGCTGTGAACAGTGGTGCAACAGATAAAGCAGAAGAAAACGACAATATAAAAAAAAAATTGAAAATAACCAAAAATTAATTTAGTGGAGAAAGTTAAATTGAGGCTTGAATCCTCTAGGTCCCCAGCAGAGTCGCCAGCTGTGCGATAGCCGGCCCGGGTCGATCCCCTCCCCACATCCGTGTTTTTCAACCGATGTGAAGCCGAGATCTGTTAGAGTCGCCACCAATCAAGATTCTGGGTGTGATTGGTCACCCTCAATTAAGAACCCTCGATTAAATAAAAAACCGAGAATGGGTCCGGGGATTCTTTTATGAGTTGGGGAAGGTGTTAGGCACCCCACCTCATCCGTCGAGCGACGGTTACCTCTTAACTTTCTCCATTAAATTAATTTAAAATTATTTTCTCTTTTTTTATTATTTCGAGAAAAACCACATCTCCTCGACCGAGTTAAGGCGATTTCATCCCTACTTGTTTTCTTTTATTTCGAGATTGGAAAGCCACCCCTCCTCGACCGAGTTAGGGTGAGTTTCTCTCTACTTGCGCGGCAAAATCCCTTTTCCCTAAATCGGCGAACGGCCACACATCCCTCCTCTACCGAGTTAAGAGGGGCCCCGCCTACCTTTGGGTGGAAAATGGACGAAACTACTAACAATAATAAAGAAAAGCTTAAAAAGAAGTCGAAGATCTGGTCTTCCGGCCCTTTCCTTCACCCGGATTTCCTCGTCCGCACAACCGTGAAGAGGGAAATCTCCGAGCTACTCAGAGAAAGTGAGGGAAGAAGAGACTTGGACGGGTAGAAACAGATGATGAGGATGTGGCATACCTTTTCCCTTTATAGATGCTCCAAGTGATTGAAGAGAAGAGAATGCTTTGACGAGATCCGAACTCCCAAGATTTCCCCCCAAAGTTGGTGAAGATCCCTCCTAGGTTGATGGCTGGAATTTCTGGGATTCGAGGGCTAAGTTAGGCTTTTTCAGAGTTCTCCTAGGTTTCAAGTTGAAAGCCTAAAGGATTCTCCTCCGATTCTCAAGAGTTTTCACCGTTTTTCCAAGTCTTTAAGACTTTCCGGATTTTCCAAGATGAGTTATGGGTTTGGGGTGAGGCTCCTTTTATAGGATGAAAAAGAAGGATTTTCACGTTTTTTTTCCGATGTGGGACTAAAAAAAATAACCCAAAACACGAAAACGAAGTAGCACGGAAACCGAAGACCAATAAGGGTTTCCGTACCGCGCCTTTTTAAAGGCCGCGGGAAGGATTTTTGGGCATAATAGGTGGCGCGCCCTTCTAAAGGGCGCGGGCCTACTGCTATGCTTGACGGGCCCCTATCCCTTGGGTCTTGGTTGGTTTGGTTCGGTTTGGCTCGGTTTGGGCTTTGACTTTTACCTTGGATCTTCGGGTTATTTGGAGTCCGGATCTCGTCATTTGAAGCTCACCTTTCGACACTTGGAGTTAAATCATCGGGGCGTGCAAAAATGGGGTGTCTACAAGTGTATCTAAGTTAATCCCCCCCCCAAAAAAAAAAAAAAAAACTCTCTATGCTCTACTGCCCATCCCTTATGGTGTTGATTGTTTTGTTCGATCGGTAACTTCCGTAGTCCGATGTGTGATGCAAAAATGCTTCAACTTGCATACCCAGTAAAGTATTATGGAAGACATACGAAGTGTTCTTGAAACACGCAGAGTAGACGGATGTCAACCGACTATTAATATTTTACTGCAGACTGTTTTTTAAATAAAAAAAATTGTTTCTGACATTACAAGAATCTCAGGTAATATTTCATGCTAGAAAGTATGTAAACTGATTAAATATCAGAGGGTCCTCAAACTCCAGGGGAATAAAACATCATGCAAGGCACAGAATCCATTCCTGCTGCTACTTTTTTTTATTATCTCATTTAAATTGGTTAAACCATACCAGATTCACAATGTACTTTCACATTTCAGATGCGAGAACACATTCTACAATTAAAAGTTTGAGTTAGTTACCCCTTCAAAAACTACAACAGTCGCTCCATTTAACATAGGACCATATGTTACATAGCTGTGTCCAGTAATCCAACCGCAATCAGCAGTACACCTGAAATGAGGAAGAAAATAAAAATGAGTGATGTAAGGTCTCAATGGATATGATTAGATTCCTCAAGCTGATTCCCCAGGGAAAATTTCCTGAAGTCATCAATTTCCAGCGAAATTTGCAAGCATACCAGTATATATCTGACGGCTTGAAGTCAAATGCATACTTGAATGTTGTTGCAGTGTAGATCATATATCCCCCAGTCGTGTGTAGAACACCCTATATTAACCATGTTATTTCTTGCCTGAATAGCATACTGATAACAAATAAGAAACCTTTAGATAGATACCTTTGGCTTTCCTGTGCTCCCACTGGTATAGAGCAGAAAAAGTGGATCTTCTGCGTCAACCCACTCCACTGCACATGTTGTCTGATATTTAAAGACAGTATCCTGGAAGACAGTCATTAATCATCAAAAAACATAAACCAAGAGATAATTGCACTAGTATAGGAATATGTCCCACTAATCATGTAGCCACACATTTCATGTCAAATTGAGCAATAAAAACAGAGTGAGCCGTGTTCATAGATAGTACATTGTTAATACATTATAGAGACCAGAACTTCACTTTACTAAGTTCACATGTGTCTGCTTTAATATGAATACATCAATGCAAGAAGCATTTGCAATACAGCATGCACTTTACAAACATGATCAGCTGTCTGTTAAAAGAAATTACAGAAGACTCAGTGGAGATCTGGTCTACTAACCTGCCACCAAATATCTCTCCCTTTCAGCCATTTAGTAGTTTCCCTCTTCATGGCTGACTGGTTTTCATACGTTAAGCAAACCTCTGCCAGGGAAAACATGACAGTAAATGTCTATGTGAAAAATCTAGGTCTATCTTTGTAAAGAAAGAAATTTTTTGAAACGCATGCCTGAGGATACCGATAAAAAAAAAGCATATTCGAGAACAAACTACCACCCAACAAAGATAAAGAAAAACAATAAGAAACAGCATAAAAAAGACATCATATTCATTTTTTACCATTGACTAGTAAAACTATCATAGTAATTAAGTTCGCTGAAAGATGTTCCAAAGAGTAAAACTATCACATTAATTAAGTTTGCTCAAAGATGCCATTGATGATCAACAAACTTTTTAAGTTTAAAATTAGTAAATTTCAACTGATATACTAACTAAACAAGAAACCCCAAACTAAGGCAAAAAAGTTCTAAAAAAAACTACGGCAAAAGTGCATAATTGAGATTGCCCAAGTCAGAAATGCAAATAATAATGGAAGTGATGCCCAAATTACATCAATGATAGAGGTAGAAGGTCAGATTTCTACCCAATGTGCATAATTGGCCTCGGTTACGTTAAAAGTCTCCTGGGCAGAAATTGGCCTCTACTACTAGGGGTCATTTTGTGGTCTATCTGGAAAGAGTGGAATAAGAAAGAGTTTGAGGGCTCCTCTATGTCTGAGGCACGTGTGTGCAGGAAGGTCAGATTTTTTGTTTTGGAATGGCGCCCGATCCTTAGGGATGTGGTGGGCATTGATACCATGGTGACGCGATTCTGAGATTTTTTTGTGTTTTTTTGTAAAATTCTTTTGCTTATTCTCTTTTCGTTGTGTTTGGTTGTTACTCTAGCTTGAGTTCATGGCCTTGTGAGCACATAAATATTTATATAAAATATCTTACTATTAACCGATAAAAAAAACGATAGAGGTAGAACTCAAAAGGGAAGATGGGATAAACCATTCATAAACCACACATAAAAAGTCCCAGTCAGATGTCATCTTAAGACGAAAAACATAAAATTGTATGCTATGCAAAGGCTGGGCAAGTCCATGAAATGAATAGAGCTCTGAGATGTAAAGCTAATTACATCTTGACAAACTTTGGGATAATAAAGGAGAGAAAGAAGACCCTAAATCCTCTATGCATACATGGAACTTGCATAACTGCTCTTCATAACTATGGCACCTCAGCTTCAAATTTAGAAGAAAAAAAAAAACAATGTACAAGGCAATCATATGAGAGAGGACATAAATTACAGAAAAAAGCGTCAGGATAATACTACCCATTGAGTTTTCAATTTAAATTCTGCATCATCCCCTCCTACCTAAACCTAGAGGAATGACGCTTCATCCATATCTGCCACCCATATAGATGTCCGAATTCCCTGGTAATGACTTGTAAGGAAATCTGTATCGGGAAAAAGAAATCCTGCATCAAATTCTGTATTTGTTTTGCCAACTACTTCTATGCCACTAGATAGAAACCCGTCCAATCTTTGACCTCCCCGGTGAAGAACATTCCTTCGTGTTTGCAGTAGCTACATGGTTATTTGTTATTACCATGGTAATAAAAACCGCCGAAACCGGTATGTATCACTCAATTCATATCGGTTTTGGCTGGGACCGGTCCGTTATTTACATTGTTATTTTATTTTTATACAGGGTTTATAAGACTCGTTCCAAACTAATACGTATCGGACAAGTCTTACCGTCTTACCGATACGTATCGGTTTTGGACGTAAGACTCGTTCGGTGCTTTAAGTAAATATGGATTACCGAAAACCCCAAAACTCACCTCTTTCATAATTCTCTCATTCCCTTCCTATTTCTACAATCTACTTGGTCTTGGCTTCCTAGTGCCTTATTTTAAAATTTATCAAATTAATTTGAATTTTGGGATTTTTTCAAAAACCGTATCAGCTTCGGTTGTGACTTGTACAGTCCCCAAAATTGTATTTTTAATCCTTGGTTATTACAGTTAAGGAGAGTGTTTTAGGAGGTCGATATGCCTATACAGTAGACAAAAATAGTGCAATTGTTCTCTCACAAGGTAATAGCCTACCCATCCACAAGGGCAACATTCCAAATGTCCCTTACATTGTTGAACCCAACCATGCATATATGAATTGGATCAAGTAGAAACACATAGTATGTAGGGGACACATCCCCCTATATACCATCCAACTAGCCAAATCACCAAAGATGTGATCCTTAGCACATGCTGAATTTATGTTCTAAAACCAGCTGAAATGAATTGATGATGGACATTAATATGTGGACCTGATTGCATAGGACCCATGGAACCCTACTTGTGCCATGATGAGGATCATGCCAGAAGACAGCTCTAAGAGTGAATGAAATGTGAATGGGGAGGAGATTGGTCTGATGAGGACCACATATCATATGGAATAATCATTATGAAGCTTTCATTAATCAAATTGGGATACAGGCCAAAACTACAATCACGGATCTCATTACCTGCATTTGAAGTTGAAACCCTTCCTTCATGGAACCAAATGAAAGAACTACCATTAACACCTTGTTTTGACCTAAATGACGGAATGACCATTACCAAATGAATGAACTACCATCAACACCTTGTATTGATCCAAGTGACCGAAAGGATTGTCTGCCCACTAAACAGATAGGTATTTAACAAAGCTTCATATATTTATTGATCATATTGTAGGACCTAAGGTTCCTAATGTTTGTTGCAAGTCACATGACTAACAGAAACTGGAGGCATGAAGGGGCGTGCGGTAGAAAAGGGAGTAAGTGGCCTATAGTAAAGTTTATTGATGCATAAATGGCATAAAATATGAAACCAGAGGCATGAAGAAAATTTCTCAATTCATGTACCTACAGAGACCCCATTTTTGGCTGATTCAACCAGGGCATCATCTACTATGTCTTTGAGATGGATGACTTTAGAACCTCTTCGAACAGCATTGCAAGTTATCACAGCTTTTGGTTTGCAATCCATTATTCTTTGTGCAAGAGACTCTGCAGAGAATCCAGCAAATACGACCTAATGGAACAGAACAACAGCTAACAGTTATTCATCCATGACTACTCAATCACGATGAGAAAAATATCGGGGGTGGGGGAAGAGAGAAGATGTTATGGAGTACCGAGTGAACAGCACCGATGCGAGCACAAGCCAGCATAGCGATTGGCAATTCCATCAACATGGGTAAATAAATCACGATAGTATCTCCCTTTCTAACACCAATATCTTTCAAGTAATTGGAAAGCTGTTTAAAAGTTAAATAGGCTCAAATGATGTAATATGTATTTCAGATATTCAAGAAAAAAAATTATTTTTTCTTTTTTATTGAAAGACAATCGAGAAAATGAAAAACAGGATCTTAAATCACCTGACAAACTTTCTCCAGTAAACCCTTGTATGTCAAACTCCCATCATGACCCAGCTCGTTTCCTTCCCAATAAATAGCAATTTTGCCACCATATCCTGCTTCAATGTTTCTATCCAGAGCATTGTAACATATGTTGGTGATACCTCCTTTGAACCACTGTCCCCAAATGTGCATACAGAACAAATCACTCAACTCCCTAATGGGTTCAAATGGATCGGATTTGGATTGGATCCTATCATATCCGAATTCTATCCGATTAAATATCCGACAAATCCAAATTCAATCCAATATCCGTTGGATTAAAAATTTGTCGATATGAGTTCTAATCGAATTATCTGGTATAAGCGAATTGGATCATTCACCACACATTTGAATTCAATCTGATTACAATTGGATTTGAAAATCAAGATCCATATAAATCGGATGGATCTGTAATCAGATCAAGTGTGCAAACCAAATGTATCTTGCTCTTCAAATGAATTGTGACTTTTTCTGAAGTACTTGTAAAAGAAGTTTAATCCAAACAAGGCCTAAATCCAGATTCTCACCTCAATATTGATACTCCCTTTTGTCACATCCAGATTCTCCGAATAGACTTGTTGGCCCCATTTTTGTTTCCAGTAAAATCCCGATGCAGTATCCGACCAAAATCCAGCAGGATCCTCAATTGACCTTCTATACATCTCCAAATACTGATCAAACAAAATTGAATCATGAGAAGATCTTACTTGAACTCCATTCCCGATCAAATTCTCAAAATCAATCGTAAACCAGAAGGAAAAAGAGAGAGAGAGAGAGAGGAATTTTGCAAAATTGAAATCAGAAGAATCCATTGACTCTGACTATGACCTTCTCAGGCGACGAAACGTGAGCCTGTCGCGAGAACTCTTCATTGGGGAAGACGAGATCGTTCTCTTCAGAGGCAAGCGCTTCTCCAAGGATCACAGAGTTCAAATGGGAGATGTTGCCGGCGCCGGAAGGCAGAGTCGACATGGACTCCACATGCCGGAGATGATCGGAAGTGGCCAGATTCTTTCGAGGAGAAGACCTACGGGGAGTCGCCATTGGATCTGTGATGAGAATAAACAAATATGGCGGGAAAAGACCGAATAGAAGACGACGGAAAGAGTAAGAAATGGATGATTAGTAGAGAAAGAGACAGAGTTTTGAATACAAATAAGTAATAAGTAAGTACGAAGGAAGAAGAAGGTCGCAATCCTAGATTTGTTTTTTACTTTTCCGAAAGGAAGACGCCAAATTAGGTACGGTATAGAAAACTCCCTTTAGTATTTTTGTTCATGACTGGCCCTGGCTGGACCGGATAAGGGTTGTTGAGCGCACGTCTTGTAAAAACAAGCTATGGAATTTCAATTTCTGGCGGAAACCGATAAGTGTGTAAGATTCAGGCGAGATTTCAGGGTGGGGATTCGCGATCATTGGATATAAGATTCTACATCATATTGATTCGCCAATGTTTACTTTGCTTCTTGAGATTTTGTCCAACTACGAGAACTCAACTACCTTCCTTTGGGTAATGCTAAATCTTAACTTTCTTTTTAACTCTTACATCTTCCTGGGAGAAAAACATGATGTTATTTATGAGAGTTCCACCCTCGGATCAAAAATCCAACCGCGCTAAGCCTGACATTCATTAAATGGTGGGTCCTACTTAAAGCTTTGGCGCCCTTGGGATTTTGATCCCGCGGTGGAACTCTCCACAGGTACTATCGAGAATTTGGCAGTCTTAAAAGGGAGTGTTGTTAGCATAATTCATGCCCATCTATACAATAACTAGTGGAACATACGTGAGTGTCCAGTCTTAATGACAGACTTGAAAACCATGAATTTGAAAAAAAAAAAATCAAATGCTAGGCTTAAAACATAACTTATTTTGAAGCCTTAATCATCTAGGTCAAAAATTCAATCTTTGCCTATTAACTTCAAACTAATCTTTGAAGTAATTTGAATTCCATTAATGGATACTTAAAGTAAAAGTAAAATCAACAATTTTGCATATTAAAAACTAAAACCAAGCAAATATACAATTAAATACTAAGACACCTAGTAAATACAAATCAATTGGAATATGTAAATATAAACAATTTTATATATAAAATTTTCATATTTATTCACCATTTAAGTCTGAAACATCAAAATCCAAAATTTTACATTCTGATTAACATAAAATATTCAGCAAAATTATCAAAATTAAACCCTTAGGGACTACTATGAATGTAGTCGGTCCAACAATCAGCAAAATTATCAAAATTCAAAATCTGGGCTCAGCATGACAGCTATGAATTTCTTGAGCCCATTACTCCTTGTGTTTTAATTTTCGTAACAATCAGCTCTACTCATTAGAGAACATTTGCAAGATTAAGGTGGCCGTTAAGGAGATCAAATCACAACCAATCGTGTGTTCCTTTTAACCTTTATTAACCATGGTTAAGATTTATTAACCCGTAGGGTTCAACAATCTAACCTTTGTTTTTAGAAAAAATATATTTTTTTAAAATTAACTTTAGGATTAAAATTTTGTAACCCTATTTTTTTAATATTATTTTCTAAAAACAAAGGTTATATTGTTGAATCCCAAGGGTTGATGAATTTTAACCATGGTTAATAGAGGTTAAAGGGGAGACGTGTTGACCTGTGGGTGCAATTGAACTCTCCCTGAGTTCAATTGTGATTGGCTGTGATTCAATCTCTTTTTTTTTTCCTTCATTGGAGGCCACATGGACCTATGGGATTGGCTGTGATTCGATCTCATTGGGCTCACCTAATCTACACCACAATTCGATCATCTTCTAATATACAATGGGTCAAGCTTGGCCCTCAACAAATTCAACGCGATTTTGATATATTTTCATGTACGCTCATCCAAAAGGCTCTCTTCTATCCCATTAGAACAACTTGCTTAGAATAGTCCAGAACATGACACACCAAAAGAATGGTGGAAGATGTATTCTTGTGTGTTAAAAGCGGCAGTAACAGGAGGAAGTGGCAACAGGGACCGACAACAAGCAAGTGACGGCAATATTGACAACATGCAAGTGGAGGATGCAAGGGGTAGTAGATGAAAATGGAGGAATCCCCTTTGAAAATGCATGTTAAGAGCGAACGGGCTTGAGAAGAGATTGGAGAGTGCGGTTGAATGCGAGAGAGTGCAGTGGCAACTGGACAGAATCAAGAAATGGAAAATAAATCTTTGGCTACTTCCCAAGAAGACAAATAGAGAAAATATGATGATCTAAACACTAACACATCAAACATGGAATTCTCAGTGAATAAACTTTAATCAAACTTCTTGAAAACAATATACATTAAGATTAAACGAAGTAATAAAAATGAATTTAGCACGTGCGATGCACGTGAGAGTGAAGATTGAACTCTCCCGTTCAATCACAATTGGCAGAAAGAGAGAGAGAGAGATTAGGTGGGCGTTAGATAAGGGGAGATATTTTAATTGAGGAATCGTGCTCTATCCGAGTGCTATATAAAAGGAATATATTTATTAAGTTATGTGTTATCTTTAAGAGTTTTAAAATTTTAAAACTCGATCAATGCCTCAGCCCACCAATTCTCACTTTAAGAGATTTAAAAAATAAAAATTCAATCAACCTCAACTATTAAGTTATGTGTTATCTTTAAGAGTTTTAAAATTTTAAAACTCAATCAACGCCTCAGCCCACCAATTCTCACTTTAAGAGATTTAAAAAATAAAAATTCAATCAACGCCTCAACCCTCCAATTCTCATTATAGTAGTACTAGTGGAAGGCACGCACGATGCACGTGAGTGTACAGTCCAAACAATTATAAGACATTAAATTAAATGATAAATAAATTTTTATGTGAACGGGAAGTAACCGGAAACAATGAATTTAACTATTGTAAGATTTAATAGATTATTATTGTAAGATTTAATCTCTACTATTATAATGCAAGAAGGGTGGATAGCGTTACCTAAAAATATATCCTTAAATTATATTTCTAGATTAGATAAGTATTTTAGGGTATCATATTAATTTAAAAATAACTAACCACATCTCTACTAATTATGAGCTATTTTAGGAGATTGGGATAAGAGGACATGAGAGTGTTTTAAATGTGTAGGGTAACTCTCCTAGATCTTATCCTAATAAGGATTCCGTTCCAAAGGAAACGGTTTTACCATTATTCTCTCCTAAATTTTTTCTAGGTACTATATTAATTTAAAAATAACTAACCACATCTCTACTAATTAGGAGCTATTTTAGGAGATTGGAATAAGAGTGGAAGGCACGCGAGTGTACAGTCCAAACAATTATAAGACATTAAATTAAATGATAAATAAATTTTTATGTGAACGGGAAGTAACCGGAAACAATGAATTTAACTATTGTAAGATTTAATAGATTATTATTGTAAGAAAAAAATTAGGAGAGAATAATGGTAAAACCATTTCCTTTGGAACGGAATCCTTATTAGGATAAGATCTAGGAGAGTTACCCTACACATTTAAAACACTCTCATGTCCTCTTATCCCAATCTCCTAAAATAGCTCCTAATTAGTAGAGATATGGTTAGTTATTTTTAAATTAATATAATACCTAAAAAAATTTAGGAGAGAATAATGGTAAAACCGTTTCCTTTGGAACGGAATCCTTATTAGGATAAGTTCTAGGAGAGTTACCCTACACATTTAAAACACTCTCATGTCCTCTTATCCCAATCTCCTAAAATAGCTCCTAATTAGTAGAGATGTGGTTAGTTATTTTTAAATTAATTGGACACTAATGGATACGATTAGTTTCTATTTTGATTATTCCTCATTAGTAGAGATTTTTTTTCCCAAATTAATAAGCGTAAATAAATTATATTAAAGGGCAGGTAACAAAAAATTCTGAAAGCTCATTGCATCTCTGTAAGTAACCCGTTTGTTGATAGCCAAATGATAATTATCTGTCAGACCTTTTCAAATAGTGTAAAGAAAATCATCTATCCAAACCAAAGGAAAATGACGCCTAGGATCCATCAAATACCATGCCGGTATCTGACCATGTCGGCTATTCTCCTCCCCAATGAGGAACTGGAATCGGAAGCCCGCTCCATCGAGAGACTCCTGGAATCTGACCTAACCACAATCTCTGTCATCATTCTCGAGAAACTACCGGAATATGAGCAAGATACCATCGCCGCCCATGGACGATGACATACTACATCAGTTTCCATTTGATCCACCAGAATGTCTTTTTGGTTCAAAATCATTGTTGCAAACTGTTACAAAGGGGGTGGTTTCTGCTCTTAAACCGTTGTTGCAAGGTCTGAGAATGAAACCGCCCCCATAGTCCGTTTTCAAAAATCAGAGACCAAACCATTTTAGGAAAAGTGGAGAGCGATAGGGAGAGAGAGATGATTGGAGCGTGAAGAAGAGAATTGCAGAAGTGGGAAATTGTGGGAATGCAACTACTTAGTTAAAGGAAAACGTGCATGAAGTGCCCTATAGGAGTCAGACTCCTTGTTGGGAGTGAGTCCTACAACTTCGGGTAACAGCCGGCAACCGATTTATATTATCTAAAACTACTCTAATGTTGTAACGTAACACGTCTATTATCTACTATTGAAACGGTTACGTATATAAACTAAAAGGAGATAATATTAGAGATATATATAGTTGGCTAGGAAATAGGAGAAATTTGAGAGTAATTGTAAGGGGTATTTTTAGGTAACGCTATCGGTCCGTCTCTTAGGCTAGGAAATAGGAGAGATTTGAGAATAATTGTAGGGGGTATTTTTAGGTAACGCTATCGGTCATTCTCTCATTATAATAGTAGAGATATTCTTGTGTGTTAAAAGCGGCAGTAACAGGAGGAAGTGGCGGCAGGGACAGGCAGCAAGCAAGTGACGGCAATATTGACAACATGCAAGTGGAGGATGCAAAGGGCAGTAGATGAAAATGGAGGAATCCCCTTTGAAAATGCATGTTAAGAGCGAACGGGCTTGAGAGGAGATTGGAGAGTGAGGTTGAATGCGAGAGAGTGCAATGGCAACTGGACAGGATCAAGAAATGGAAAATAAATCTTCGGCTACTTCCCAAGAAGACAAATAGAGAAAATATGATGATCTAAACACTAACACATCAAACATGGAATTCTCAGTGAATAAACTTTAATCAAACTTCTTGAAAAAAATATACATTAAGATTAAACGAAGTAATAAAAATGAATTTACCTTCAATGTCAATTGAGGAAAGATTCCAATAGAAACATTGAAGGCAAACTGGAGAACTCGAAAACTGGAGATGGTGAAATAACATTAATAAATTAGGAAAGAATTAGTAACCGTGAGAGATTTGTGGCGGCAGGATTTGGCAATAATTGGCGGCAGTAGGTGTGACTGTAATTTCAGTGTGCAAGCATGAGGGGGAGGTAAAAGAAATTGGAGAAACCCAAATGGAAAATGATTTGAGAGCAAGAGTGTGTGAGAGAAAATAGAAACATGGAATGAGCGAGTCGTGGAGGTATAAACAGTTGTGAGTAGTTATATTTAATGGAATGAGGGAATCGTGGGGGTTATAAACAGTTGTGAGCAGTTATATTTAATTTACTGGAATACCCTTGAGATTATATAAGATAGAATATCATAAAAGTTGGTTGTATTGTAATTAAAGGAAAAATTCAATCAAATAATTAACCCTATTTCTCTCATTATAATAGTAGAGATATAAAGAAATAAGACTTTCTCCTTACTCTCCAAACTCCAATCTCACGAATCATATACGTTCAATCTTAGGATGCCATGTGGCCACCCTCTTTATTCCCCACGGTTAGATCTTTTCCCAATCACATCTCTCTCTCCCACTCACGTTTCTTTCACGGTTTTTTTTCCTCTCAAACACGTCTCCCTCTCAAATCCAACTCTCAGTTACACTGGAATTTCTCCCCACCGTTTGATCTTCTCCCAATCACATCTCTCTCTGCCACTCAAGTCTCTATTGTTTTTTTTAAAAAAAATTCTCAAGTTTTTTTTTTCCTCTCAAACACGTCTCCCTCTCAAATCCAACTCTTAGTTACACTTGAATTTCTCCCCAACACGTCTCACGTTACGTTTCTCTCTCTATAGTAGCTTCTGATTTAGTTTGGTTAGTTATATATTCCTAATTGTTATCTTTTTTTTCTTTTTGCAGTTGTGGGTGGCAATTTGGTTTTGTTGATTCTGGGTCATTGTTGTTCCTCCATTAACGGGTTTGAAATATGTTAAAATATGTTTACTACCAATCCACCTCTCTCAGTCCCCTCCAATTCCATGATTTTCTATCTCCCATTTCTAATCCTTTTCGTCTTGGAATCAGGAGAGCACGTCCTGAGAGCACCCATCCACAAGGTGGGTTCTTTGCTATCTTTGTCTTTGGTTGGGTTACGGAAGAAACACAGATAACTTGAGGTTCATTTTACAATATCAACTACTCTTCAACTCTAACAGTAATCACCAAATATCATAATCAAGGGAAGGTAAGCATCTTCTAATTCAAGTATTAGTGTTTTGATTCATCTTAATGCGATCTTCTTCTTTATAGAATTCTAATGACGATTGGCGATGGGTTTTCCAGTTAACATCATTCTAAAGGCGAGAGTAAGGCTATTGGTGGGGTATTTTAGAGAGATAAAAAGGACTATTTTTTAGAGTGATAGAGCCGTTTGTGGGGATATTTTAGAGTGAGGTAAGGGCTGTTTTGGAGAGAGATGCCAGATGGGGTTTGTTTTTAGAGCCGAATGGGCCTGTTATGCAGATTTATCTAGGATGGTCTAGAGAGAAGAAAGGGGCATGTTATGGGTTTTGCTGGATTTATATACTCTTTCTGTTAATATGTTTTGGAAGTGGAAAGAATATTTTCTTTGCACTATGTTTTGGTTATTGGTTGTTTGTAGTTTTAGATTGGTTTCTTAATTGATAATTAAAACCAATCTGTTTAACCGTGGACAACATATACAAAGAATTTTATGTCATTTGTTTTTAATTACATTGAATAAAGTTAACTATATATGAACTTTCCTTTTCTCACATCCAATATCCACCTATTGGCTCCTGGTTGTGTGAAACATGTCTCAGTTTCATTTGATCAAATATGTAGTATATAGCGATATAATACTTTATAATTAATATTTGAATTTTCTTACCAAAAAAAAAAAAATTTAATTTGATTTTCACTTAAGACAATCTTTCTCTTTTAGTTTGACTGTATTCCTACTTTTTTTTTAAAATCTTTTTCTTTCATTTCAAATTTTTTTCTTATTGTGACTAAAAGGCCTATCCCTATGTCCATTTAGGGGCAGAGAGCCCCGCTTATATAACCTACTAACTTACATAAATAAATGATGACACCTCAACAGAAAACAACAACCACTGCCTCGGGTGCTCTCTTTTTTTCGTTCAGCCATTAGTTATTATTATTACTAGTAGAATGCGATGGACGTGAGTGAACAGTCTTTTTGAATGCAAAAAATCTATACATAATAATAAGATGAAAACTATTGATTGGAGTAAATATGAAATGCTATACATCACGAATCTTGTTTTATAAATATGCTAGTGTCTAACATAGTAATAAATCGTTAGTTCAATGTAACTAATAGTATTTAACATTATTATTAGAAGGTAAGTATACACAACTCACCAATGTCGTTCATGTGAATACACTCATATTGCTAACCTAACAAATAAACATTCATAAAATGACAAACAGACATCTTAGTATTATAGAAGCTCAATCGTGTTCCATAACATTCATAAAAATAATAAAAGAGTGAAAGAATATGAAAGACATGAATAGAATGAAATACTAGCAATGAAGAACACAATTTCAAATGTTAGAATGTAGAGCGGGATAATACGATATGTACGTATGAAAACATCAAAGTACAAAAACCTTTGACATCACCAAATATATAGGGATTCGTCTGAAAGATACGACACCTGTATTGAATGACAAAAAAAAATAAAAATTAACAGTAATAATAATCTATTGAAAGAAATAATATTTATAAAACACAATACTCATAGTAAAGACATATGTACCGTTATATAATTCGGTAACCCTATGGTTTGGAGTTGTAATTGCATCAATTTTCGAGCCAACATTATAGAAAGATCGGCTGGCTTAATGTGCAAATAAATTGGATTCTCATTTGTCCTTTTTAGCCAATCGTGAGAGGTTATTGAAATTTTCTTATTATCAAGTATATGACCACAATATGTTGGTTGTGCATGTTTAAATGGTGGTCCAATGACATCATCCGCATCTCTGCATCTCTTCTTTGAAATATTGCAATTGGTGTCTTTATAGTTTTTTTTTTTTTTTTTTTTTCTGTAGGTCATATGATAAGAGTATTAATATCTCATTTTAAAATTCAACAATATAAAAGATAATATTTTATCGAAAGATGTAATACATTTGTCATGTAAGTAAAACCTCCTTATATACAACATTTTTTGTATAATTCTCAAGTTTGTCTTGAAGAGTCTCATTTTTCACCAAGATCTTGGTGTTTTCCCTTCAAATTCCTCTTGATAATGCGACATACAATTGAACGTAACTGAAAACATGTTGCGAGAGATATATTCCAATATGAGGAATAGTTTGTCCTTGTGACTTGTTAATTGTTAACACAAAACTCAACCTTACTAGGAATTGTTTTCTTTTTAGAATGAAAGACAATTGTATATTTTTTGAAGGCTTGAGCGGAATGCGTGGCAGAAAAACTTTTGTTCCACGATGTAAGCCTGTAGCGATTTCTGCATCAATAAGATTTCTTTGAAATCCATTGCATAAGAGTCGAATTCCGTTGCACAAACCAGATTGTGGATCAAGATTTCTAAGAAGAATAATTAAAGCTCCTAGTTTGAGAGTCAATTTATGAGGGGGCAATCCACCTGGAGCAATAGAGTTTAAAAACTCTTGTTGATACAAATTTTGTGTGTCATCTTCAACCGTATCAAATGAATAGTAAATGACTTCATTGCTAGGAAACATATTGATGATATTGTCATTGAGCATGTTGACACATTCATTTGTTGGGGTCAATATCGCCCTGTTGACCATATAATCCCGATCAATTGAGATTTGTTGCAGGTTTGGGAAAACTTCTTATATTAAGCTTGTAACAGAGTCTGCATTTGCATTTTCAATGACAATATCAATCGGTAATTTTATCATATCTTCATCTATACATGGTTCATCTTCATTACCAATTCGGAGTAAGAAATTTAAGTAGTTTGGATCTGAACGAGCTCTCATATTTTCTTTTAGATTGATGACTTGAACATGTTGCCAAATGTGCGATTTTACTAAGCATGCATCAATAGTTTCTGAACGTGTGCCCTGCATAACAACAGGTAAAACTTGACGAAAGTCTCCCCCTAAAACAAATATTTTTCCTCCAAATGGCAGCGCATTGCCAATTATATCTTTTAATGTCCTGTCTAATGCTTCAAATGCATGGTGATGTGTCATGGTTGCCTCATCCCAGATGAAAATGCTGGCTCGTCGTAATAATTCTGTAATGTCGGATTGTTTGGTAATATTACACATAGATGATGAATCCCAACATATTGGTATCTTGAATGTGCAGTACGACCGCTTAGAATTAAATTTGCAGCTATCCCTGAGGTTGCAGTAGCTATTGCAATTTTTTCAGATTTTCTAATAGAAGCTAACACTGCACGATATAGAAATGTCTTTCTTGTTCTACCAAAACCATCAATAAAGTAGACTATGCCTTGAGTTCTACCAATAGAAGCCATTATTGTATTGTACGCAATTTTTTGTTATGCATTTAGTTTATCAATTAAAGCAACATCCTCATTAGGTATATTGATGGAGAACTCAACATCTATTAGCTTAGATGTTGGTATGTCAAATACAAAATCATCATCCACTTGAGGAAGTTCAAAATCTGACAAAAATCTATTATGTTGCATGAGAAGATTTGAAGATCTTTGAGAAGTCTGTTGGTACGAACTCTTTCTGAATTTGTCGAACTTGTTGGATAATCCTCAGACATGTAATTGTTAAATTCCTCCCACAATTCAAATACATTTGTTAGAGTACTGAATACTAAGATAGTGACAAACAATCGACGCAGAGAATTTAGCAATTTGGAATTAACAGCTTCATAGAGGCACTCTCTAATTTCATTATCACTTTCAAGCACACCTCGTTATTCAGCAACTTGTTTGAAAGTTTGATAATGAATTCTATTATAGTCCAACAAATCATTAAAAGATATTGGACCTCTAACATGATGAAGGAGTAAGCTTAGAAAATATTGATCGCCTTCCATTGGTGAAACTGTATACAGTCTTCCTATAACACGTATCTCATTTCATCTTTTCCTCCAAAGCTTCTCCTTTTCTATCCAACGGTATTTTTCTGGAAATTCACGATATAGGCAGCTTCGTGCTTCAATGTCTGTTGCATTTGTAGCAAAAAATTATCTCAACATTGTTTTCAAAGTACGATCATCAGACAACACATTTGGAAGGTATTGATGACTGTAATACCTAACTTGTTGTTTATTGGGCAAATGAATTTGTAAAGGCTCAACCGAATGATAAATTCGATGCAACTAAAAATTTAACAATCTCAAAGAGATTCAGGAGCACATATCCACCGAGCATCGACAAATTAAGAAATTTCATCGTCACGAAAACCATGTAATACTTTCATAGATACACGATCTAGGCATTTGTAGACATACTTATACAGATACTTGACAGATTTAATGCTAGCACATATCTCAACATTAATGTGATAATCAAATTTTCGAAGTATCCAAGGATTGTAAGGGACCACCCATCGATTGTCGACCAACTTATTTAGATTGTTGTTGAGATAAACAAAATGATCATCATCACGACGTCGATAAATTGGATAGGAGCAATTACCTTGAACCGTTGCAGGTGCGAATTTTTTTGGATAACCCTTCTTGCAAATTCCATCTTTCATGCATGGAAAATTTATCCTGTGTGACCCACATGGCCCATGTACCATATGTTTGATAACATAATTTTGATTCTGCTTGATGACAAGGTATCTCAGATCGTACTAAGGTGTCATATTCATAAGGATTCAGAAGTTTATCATCTTCGCTCAAAATAAGAAGTATATGAATATGAGGTAACCCTCGTTTCTGAAATTCAATGACACTCATGTGTGCGAGTATCTTTCCCAGTACGGCACGTTCAATGATGTCCCTTTTTAGTTCTTTACATTTAGAATGAAATATTCTTGTAGTCAATTTAGGATGATCTTGAGGCAGTTGTCCAGGAAGTAATTCTCTTGTAATTTCTTACCAAGAAGGATTGTATGTCATTGTTAGAAAAATATCCGGTTTTCCAAATTTCTGCACCAATCCCTTAGCATCTTGATAACGCTGATACATATCCCTAGGGTTTCCAACAAAAGAGGATGGAAGAGTGATCCGACACCCAACTCTATCTGAAATATATTGAATAATTTTTGTACTTGATAGGAGATACATAACTGTTATGAATATAAGACTAAGTAATTTGTGTAACGTATACCTGCATTTGTCTCCCTAGTAGCTATTGCATCTTGCAAACCTTGGTATAAATCTGATCTTATTACAGTTTGATTATTACATAAGTATCTCAATCTTTGAGTTTCTATATTTACGTAATTATTGACTGAATATTGTTGAAAAAGTCGACCACTACGCAGAAGAATTGATGGTTCAAAATCTCTAATTTGTATTGAAATTAATTTGAATTAAATATGGATCATATTAATTACACACAAATATTAAATTAAAAATTAGAATCAAGAGATAACTTGAAGCATGTAGGCATAATACGAACGACAACTCACTCTTCGTTGTCTTTCATTGAAAACATCTAAATCTCAACCATGAGTCTCATAAGGAAATAAGAGAGGATACTGCAATGGATCATAATAACCTGCTGTATCTACTACATTTTGTAGATGTCCAGTCATTGTTTGTACTATGATATCTCTTACTTGTCTACCTTCATTATCACCAATATCAGACAATATTGCTGCAACTTGTGAAACAGTTGGTAGGTTGTATTGGAGTCGGTTATGTGAAATCTCAGCTCGAATTAATAGGTGGCATGTTTGTAGATCAGGTCGTTATGCAAGTGACCGAAAGATATTATGAAAGGGTTGTGAGCATCCAAGATTTGTTTCAACTTTGTCACAATTTCAACATGTAGTAAGTTATTTTCTGCCATTCGAAAGTTATTATTATTATTAGCTTTTTTAGTTCAAAGGGGAGCCGTTAGTTATTTATCTCTATCCTCCTTTAGCTTGTAGTACAATAATACCAAGCTTGGGTGAAGCCACTTCCAATTAAGTTAAAGCCCTCCGACCTTGGGCCTTGTCCCTGATTATTATTGTTGTTGATAGGGATGTAACTTGGGTTGAGCTATCCTCAACCCAACATAACCCAATACCACCTTGGATTGAGTTAGGCTTTTCACATTGTGAGTTGGGCTCGAGGAGGGAAACAGTAACCCAACCTGACTTTGGGATATATATATATATATATATCATTCTACTAATTAAAGTATAAGGAGTATGCAAAACTTTACTTGGACTTAAATACCATTTAATCAAAAATATTAACTTCTTAACCTATGGTATCTATTAAAATATTAATAGAAATTTAGTTTATTTATAATTCATATGTTGAGGACTCTTTATAAGGAAGGATTCTTTCTAAGAACGTCCTTACTAATAGAATTGTCTCTTGATATAAACTCTCGAAATTACCAAAAACTACAACACCTCTCTCTCTCTCTGGCGTGCCATTGACAGCACTACATTCATCTCGCTACACTCTTACGTTCTCTCTCTTCCTACGTCCATATAAGATGGGAGTATATGTAAGAGATGCCAAAGAGGTTTTTTTTTATAAAGATGCCAAAGAGGTTATATCCTCAAATAGTGTTGAAGCAATAGAAGCTTCCAATTCCATTTGATACCCCGAGTTTTGCTAAAGCTTCCAATATTGCACATTTTCTTCAGCCATCTTGGTGTTGAAGCAATAGAAGCTTCCAATTCCATCTGATACCCCGAGTTTTGCTAAAGCTTCCAATATTGCACATTTTCTTCAGCCATCTTGTCGAAGGCTTGGCCCATCTATGGTCAGCTGGTTTAGACCCTTGCTTCTGTCAGTATGAGGCTTGAGAATTGAGATCGTTTATCCGCTATGAAGTTCTCCATATGCAGCTGCCAAGAAAGTGTTAGTAAATTTAAAATTATCTCTTAGAACATTCATTGGATTGAAAGGTTATCGTATTAGACATGCATCATCTTTGCCTAATTTCTCTCCAAGATTGCCTCCAAAAGATTTGCAACTCCAATATACATGTTATCTTTATTAATCTCTTGGAGGCAATCTTGGAGAGAAATCAAGCAAAGATGCCCAATATATCAGTTTAAGATTGTATTGTTTCTTTCCCTACATATTCTCCAACCCAACATTGCTTTGCATTCAACTTTCTCTTTAAGCCAGCCCTTCAACCAATCTGCACAAGAGTTGACTTGGAGAATTGCCCAACCATACCTTC
Source organism: Tetracentron sinense (assembly GCA_015143295.1). NCBI lineage: Eukaryota > Viridiplantae > Streptophyta > Magnoliopsida > Trochodendrales > Trochodendraceae > Tetracentron > Tetracentron sinense. The sequence goes on along the minus strand of CM026554.1, from coordinate 57,442,448 downwards.
TCGGAGATGGTGCACACGGTGCCTTCTCAACTGGTCTTATGGTTGTTGAGGACTGTAGATTGCATGTCCTAGAACGGTAAGGGGAATTGGAATTTTACACCCAGTGATGGGTAAAGAGACCTCTATATCCGTCCCACTTCTGTTCTCCCGTAGGTAAAATGTCCCCTCATCAAATCTATGTTAACATGGGTCTAGCTAACACAATTCTATCATTTGATTGGATGCTTTGGAAAAATAGGAAAATCATTGTTTTCCTTGGCTTAATCAAGCATATAGTGATTTGTTGTGACATTACAAAGATAAAATTAAACTGATAAGATGAGAAATCTAAATCTTGGATAGTATGTTTCAATGTTGTTGCCGAGATGTCATTGTCTTTGTCGTCTTTGATTGATCATGATCACTAAGTTTGGTGTCTAATTTTGCTTATGCATGTATAGAGATGTGATCCATTAGCATATGAAAATGTATGCTATCTATTGATATGATCAGCCTTTGTTAAATTAGTATAGACAAGAACAGCTTGCCAATCATATGTGTTGGATATTTTAAAGAAAACTTTGGTGTTTTGAAAACAAAATGTTTTGTTTTTGGAAGTTGTTTTTTAAAGCAAAATGTTTAGTCCCACATTGGAACACAACCAATATTTTGACAAGTATATTTAAGGCAGTGTTGGAAGAAGACTTGGGCCTTCAGGGGCATTGAAATTTATTACCCATACCCACTATGCTAATATGCAACCATTATGCCAAACCACACACATACGCGCGCCATGCCGAGCCGAGTCGGCTGGGTTGGGTTGGGTTATAAGATTCAAATGATTTTTTTTAATCCCTCTTGTTTAAACGTTTTTAATTAAACCCGAAACTGTTTTTAAGTTTAAATTATAACTGTTTTGTGACTGTTGGGTTAGTTTATGATTGTTGGGCTCTTTTCAAACCTTTGTGCCTTTTTTGAAAAAGTGTCTTTACTCTAAATAAGAGTCTTTTCTAATTTCAAATCACTTCATTTTTTAATCTCATTCTTTGAGCAAATTCTGTAGGATTCTGTGTTCTGGAACAGACTTAGTACAGCAAACTAACTCTATTAAAAGCATCCAAAATAGTGTCTATTGTATCTTGGAACTGATTCGTTGGACCCATTTGCTGACTTTGTTGTGGGGACAAATACAGTTTAAGGAAAGTATAGCCTACGCCTCAGATTTGCTTGCTATAATTCTGTGATTTCTGAAACCATTTTTCCCAACAATTTTAAACTATATTCGATGGCAACCAGAAATCAAGTATAGCCGAACCTTCGAAGACTTGAGAACTTCAATGGATCAAACTTAAAACGATGGCAACAGAAGATTCATTTCTTCTTTACTTTACTGAATGTCGTCTCTGTTCTCACTACGGTTTGTCCTACCACAATTGATGATTTCATCATTGAAGATATCCAAAAAAATCAGAAGTGGGAAGCAAACAATTATGCATGTCGTGGTCACATCCTCAATTACTTGGCTGACTCTCTGTTCGATGTGTACCAATATACAAAGACTGTAAAAAAACTTTGGGAAGTGTGGGAAAAGAAATATAATACTGAGGATGAAGGATATCGATCCTATCTTGTAAGTCAAAATTTAAATTATAAGATGATTAATGGAAAACCCATTCTTGAACGGATTCATCAGTTCCAGGTTATTATAAATAACTTCATTGTAGAAAGAGTCATCTTCAAGGAATTCTTTCTTGTGAAAGCAATAGTTGCAAAACTACCACTTTCATAGAAAGAATACCGGAAGACCCTTAAACATACTAAGGAAGAAATGGCTATGGATGATCTCTTCAAGCATCTTCGAATTGAGGAAGAGGTAAGGTTGAGGAATAAACTAGAGGAACAAACTAAATTGATCTCCAAGGCGAACCTGGTTGAGAATGAAAAACCTGATAAGAAGAAGCAGAAATTCAAACATTCCTTCCAACAGAAAGATAAGAAAGACAAGAAGAAGAATACTAAAGACAAGAAACCCAATAAGAGAGCTTGCTATCAGTATGGGAATCTCAGACACTTCAAAAGGGATTGCCGACACTTTAAGAAAAGTCAAGCAAATGTAGTTGAAGAGAAGTTTGCTGCAATGCTTTTTGAAGTAAATCTTTTAGGAAATGAAAATGAATGGTGATTTGACACATGTGCTACAAGACATGTATGCAAAAAATATTCCATGTTTTCTTCATATGAAAAGGTAGCAGAAGATCAAGTTCTCTACATGGGAAACTCATCTATGACAAAGATTGAAGGACATGGGAAGGTGGAAATGAACTTCACTTCTGGGAAGACAGCTACTCTTAATAATGTCTTACATGTACCCGAAGTCAGGAATAATCTAGTATCAGTTAGCTTATTTGTAAAGCATGACTTTAAGTTAGTATTTGAGTTTGATAAATGTATTCTATCTAGGAAATGAAAATTTATTGGTAAAGGCTATGCCTTAGGAGGGTTGTTCAAAGTCAGTATTGGCTATGATGAAATGAATGGAATTTCTGATTCTACTTATATAGTTGATTCTTTTAATTTATGGCATGTTAGATTAGGACACATAAATTTTAGATATATAAAATTTATGTCAAAATTAAACTTGATTCCTTCACTTGAAAACTCAAATGTTGATAAATGTGAAATCTGCATTAAGACTAAATTAACTAGAAAGTCATTTAAAAATGTAGTAAGAAAGTCTAATGTTTTAGAATTACTGTATTCAGATTTAGATGATTTCTCTAAAATTATTACAAGAGGAGGAAAAATATATTTTATAACATTTATTGATGATTGTTCTAAATTCACTCAAGTATATTTAATACAAAATAAAAGTGAAGTTTTAGATAAGTTTAAAACTTATAAAGCATATGTAGAAAATCAAGTAAATATCAAAATAAAAGGATTAAGATCCGATAGGAGAGAAGAATATATTTATAATGAATTTAATGCTTTTTGTGAAAGCCAAAGAGTTAGACATGAATTTACAGTCCCTTATACTCCTTAACAAAATGATATTGCAGAAAGAAAAAATAGAACTCTAGTTGAAATGATAAATGTTATGTTATGCAATTTAAATCTTAGTTCAGACTTATGAGGTGAAGCAATTTTAACTGTTGTCCATGTACTAAATAGAATTCCAAATAAGAATTTGGATAAAACCCCATTTGAAATGATGATGGGAAGAGCACCTAGTTTACACTATTTTAAAGTGTGAGGTTGTAGGGCATTAGTAAAATTGTCAAATCCTAAAATATCAAAGTTTGGTCTAAGGGCCATTGAATGTGTATTCATTTGATGGACAGAATAACATAACATATAGATTTATGGTTATTAAAAGTAATCAAGTAATAAATAAATATTCTATCATTGAATCTAGAGATGCTGTTTTTTACGAAACTTCATTTATAACAAAACCAAGTCAAGAAAATACTAATTATAGTATAAATAAAAATGTAACAGAAATTTCAATTATGGAAAGTACTCAAAATGAAGAAATTGAAGAACTAGCACAAGATCAAGAATAAAATCTTCATCCAAACCCAGGACTTAGAAGAAGTAAAAGGGCTAGAAAAGAAATTAATTTAGGAAATTATTATTTTATATACTTAGTAGAAAGAGATCAAAATGATTTTGTTCATGAATATCTATATTTTCTAAACATAGATAGTGATCTATTAACATATCAAGAAACTATTAATTCAAGATATGTAGATTTTTAGAAGGAAACTATTAATGATGAAATGGACTCATTAATGTCAAATCAAACTTGGAAACTAGTATCTTTACTTAAAGGATCTAAAACCATAGGTAATAAATGGATCTTCAAGAGGAAATTAAGAGCTAGCCGACGGTTCTATTGAAAATTTTAAAGCAAGATTAGTTGTTAAGGGAGACAAAATGAATGAATTGATTTATTTGATACTTTAGCACCTGTAGCACGTCTTACCACAATAAGATGTTTAATTGCTTTACCTTCAATTCATAAATTAATAATTAATCAAATTGATGTAAAAAATATTTTTTTAAATGGAAATTTAGAAGAAGAAATATATATGGATTAACCTGAAGGATTTGTTTTACCAGGAAATGAAAACAAAGTATGTAAATTAACTAAATCTTTGCATGGTTTAAAACAAGTTCCTAAACAACGACACATTAAATTTGATGAAGTTATTTTAAATTTTGGATTTAAAGTAAATGAATATGATAAATGTGTACAGTAAATTCCATAATAACAACGGAATTATAATATACTTATATGTGGATGATTTGTTATAATTTGGAACTAATATTAATGTGATAGAAGAGACTAAAAATTTATTGAAATTTGTCTTTGATGTGAAAGATATGGGATTAGCAGATCTTATCTTAGGAATTAAGATAATAAGAACTAAAAATGAAATAATAATGTCTGAATCACATTATTTTGAAAATATACTTTAAAAGTATAACTACTTTGATATGGATTTAGCATCTACACCTGATGATACAAATATAAAGCTAATTAAAAATGAAGGAAGTTGTATCTCTCAACTTAAATATGTACGTCAAATAGGAAGTCTTATATATGCAATGCATTGTACTAGACCTGATATAGCATATGTTGTTGGAAAATTGAGTAGATTCACATCTAATCCTGGATATATGCATTGAAATGCTTTACTTGTACTTTTAGATATTTAAAGTATTCAATGAACTATGCTTTACATTTTTCTGGTTTTCCAAATGTACTAAAAGGTTATTGTGATGCAAGTTAGAATTCTAATTATTTTAAATCCACAAGTGGATGGATATTCACTATAGATGGAGCCACGATCTCATGAGGATCAAAGAAGCAAACTTGCTTAACTCATTCCACAATGGAATCTGAGTTTGTTGCACTAGCGGCTTGCAGTAAGGAGGCAGAGTGCCTAAGATATTTAATGTTAGAAATTTCATTAATGGTAAAACCATTACCACCGATTTCTATACACTGTGATAGTGAAGCCACACTATCAAAGGCTTATTGTAAAACATATAATGAAAAATCTAGACACATTAGTCTAAGGCATAGCTATGTAAGAGAATTACTCAAAAAATGAGTAATCTCTGTTTTAAGTATCAAGTTTTTACAAAGCCTGGCGGATCCGTTTACTAAAGGCCTGGGTCGAAATTATGTATACAAGACATCAAGAGAAATGAGTTTGAATTCCATGCATTAACTCATAGGAATCACTTATAACAGAAACTCAACCTAATATTCATTAGGTTCAATGAGAAGAACACGGTATAAATATGTAATTGAAAGTGTACTAACATACACTTTAGAACTGTAATAACAAAAGAGAGGTTAAGTAATGACTCTTAATAGGTCTATAACTAAGTGTTGAAGTGTACCATTTACAGTTACACTTTTAATAGATCTACCTATGTAGGTATAGAATTTTGGCCGCTTTTAAAGTCAGAAACAACTTTCTCATTAAACACTCACAGAAGACAGATTATAGCATAGGGCCATAAAAGTGCTAACGTAAATGAACACTAGAACCTTTTGAGAAAAATATGTGTATATATAGTCTGATTCACCATCAGGTGTAAGCATTTCAAGAATAAGGTCACTGAAAACACTGTTGGATTTTGACTCTGTAAACTTAGGTGATGGTTAAAGTCCAAAAGACACCATTCATTGAAATATGATTTCTCCTAGTTTGCTCAGAAATTTCTTTATTTTTTTTAAATAGTGGGGTATTGTTGGATATTTTAAAGAAAACTTTGGTGTTTTGAAAACAAAGTGTTTTGTTTTTGGAATTTATTTTTCAAAACAAAATGTTTAGTCTCACATTGGAAAACTACAAATACTTTGACAAGTATATATAAGGTAGTGTTGGAAGAAGACTTGGGCTTTCAGGGGCATTAGAATTTATTACCCATACCCACTATACTAACATGCAACCATTATGCCAAACCACACACGCGCGCACGCCGTGCTGAGCCGAGCCGAGCCGAGCCGAGCCGAGTTGGCCGGGTTGGGTTGGGTTATAAGATTCAAATGATTTTTTTTTAATCCCTCTTGTTTAAACATTTTTAATTAAACCCGAAACTGTTTTTAAGTTTAAATTATAATTGTTTTGTGACTGTTGGGTTAGTTTATGACTGTTGAGTAGTTATGATTGTTGAACTCTTTTCAAATCTTTGTATCTTTTTTGAAAAGGTGTCTTTACTCTTTAAATAAGAGTCTTTTCTAGTTTCAAATCATTTTGTTTCTTACTTTCCTTCTCTGAGCAAATTCTGTAGGATTTTATGTTCTGGAACAGACTTAGTACAACAAACTAACTCTGTTAAAAACATCCAAAGTAGTGTCCATTGTATCCTGGAACTGATTTATTGGGCCCATTTGTTGACTTTGTTTTGGAGACGAATACAGTTTAAAGAAAGTATAGTCTACGCCTTGGATTTGCTTGCTGTAATTTTGCGATTTCTAAAACCATTTTTCCCAACAATATAGAAGAGGCTATTGGGTGTTCATTTAAGTACATGACAACAAACTTTTATCTTGGCATCCTACAGTTAATGAAGAAGACAAATAGTCAGTTGAATTGAAATAGTGTTTATTTGGTTGACTTTAATGAATTGCTTTTGATTCTTTGGCGAGTCGTGATATGGGTTAGCAAGCATGAGGCTAAAATCAACCATTAGTTATTTGTTATGAAAGCGTGCGTATGTTTTCGGTTCCTCAATAGGTCAATACGTAATTTCATGTTAATGATGCTCTTGGATTTCTACGTTCACATTGAAATATTGATATGTATAAACTTAATTTCTTGGTTTTCTGTTTTCAGCTCTTCTTTCTACCGAATCCCCTCTTTTGTTGGTTTGTGTTTGGGATGACTTATTTGTTCATTTATTTATTCCTTTCCATCAAACGGGGCACTAGTCAGCTACTGGAATGCATAATATGATCTTTCGTTTTTTGCAGTTCGAACGGTCTTTGGGCCTTTCGAACGGACTTGGGTCCATTTTAACGAAGTCACTATTCACAACAGATTTTCAGCACTGCCATTGAAACTTTGAATAATTCTACAGAGGTCATTTATTAACAATAGTTTATTTAGGTCATCTAAAATCTATCGTAAAAGTTTCATAAATTTTGTATAATTAGAAATGACCAAAATACCACTCTGATGATAGATAGGCGATTTCGCTTATCTTGAATTGAAAGCTTCAACCAAGGGCAAGTCACTAACCACATAAGGCAAAAAAAAATTTCAAGGTCAATCCTCCTAAGGTTTAGGATAGGTATCTAGGTCACTTACCATCCTATGGAGTTAAACGAAGGCGATGATCGAAATGTCTTCAGTTGATCTTCTTCTGTCTTCATCTTCAATAGTCTTGGATGCTTGAAGGCAATGACTCAAAACATATGACACTCTATTTTGACAACGGAATTAGTCAATACCAAAATATGGATTTTACACTACAGGAAACACCCAAATTGCTTTAACGGCTAGTTTGACATTTAATGTTTCCCCAACGCCACTATTGATCCAAGAACTATAAATTGAGTTCATTTATGAACTTAAAACTACTCTTGATCTAACATATATCGTTGATTCTCATTCAATTCTCATCAATCTTCAGTGATTCATTTATTGAGAAAACCTAGAAATCCCAATCTCTGCTTTTGAGTTATTCAATTCTCATCTTTGAGTGATTTCTAGAGTGCTCGATAGTTAATCTTATCAGCTCATCCAAGGAGCAAAATTTCGGATTGAAATCCAAATTTCTGATTGTAAAGAAAAGTCAAGAATCGGTGGATTCTGGCATCGAAGTGGTAGCTTCGAAGAAGTCAAGAGATAGTGTTTTCCTGCAAAGTTAGGTTTTATCCTTACCTGAAAAAGGATTGTAAAAGTGTGATTTTCACCCGAAAAAGAATTGTAAAAGGTTTGGACTTCACCCGTGAAGAAGTCTGTGCGAGTAAAATCATGGTGAATCCTTGAAGTAGGAAGCTTAAATACAGAGACATAGTTGGGTTGCCGAACATCGAGAACAAACTTTTGGTGTTTATGCAGTCTCTAACTTTCTCTACTTTTCTTTATTGTACTAATATAGAATTGCTAGTTTCCATTCTTTAATTAATTTCAAATTCCGTAAATAGGAACTAAGAAGAATTTTAAAATTTTCAAGACCCTATTCACCCCCTCTCTAGGGTCGTACACTTGGCAACAAATTGACTTTTGCTACTTGTTGCGAACCCACTTTAACATTCTGGTTTGATCCTCAAAGACATGCATGGGACAAATTGGTTTTTCTTTTTTAGGACAGTGAGTTAAAACTTTCAATAGAATAGTACGTCAAGAGTTGGTCTCCCAAATGAAAATCTAATAGCACCAAGTATCAATGGGGCCATCATTTAATGCATGCATGCCTAGCACGCTGGATTTTTCAACGGCCAAACTCTCCATAGTACCTAGCATTGAGAGTTATAAATCACTTTACTTCTTTTTAGAGCAGCTGAATATTGAGCTTCCTTTTCACTAGGGGTGTAGCCAAGCCGAGCTGGCTCGTAAGCTCGGCTCGATCAAGCCGAGTTCAAACTACATTTTTTGGCTCAATCGAACCAAGCCAAGCTGAGCTTTTTTTACAGCTTGAGCCCATGTTTAAGTGAGCTCAAGCTAGGTCTTGTTTGATTCGGTTCGGCTCAAAGCTCGGCTCATTTAAAGATCAGTTCGGCTCGAATTCGACTCGACTTGAATATACACCCTATGCGTTGATATTTTTGTAACTGTATTCTATAAAAAGAAGACATAGTACACATCACTGTCAAGTGTCTAAAAAAAACTATCATAAATTTGGGATGGGATTTGGTCTGGCGATAACCAGAACAAAATCATCCGGTGATGGGGTTGATCATGAGGGACATGTGGTGATAAAAAGGAGGAAGATATCAAATGGAGAGAAGTCAAAAAACAGGGGGGAAATGAAATGACTTCTCCCCTTTTTATCGCCACATGTCGAACTAAAACCATCACCAGATGGTTTTGGTCTGGCTATCGCCAGATTAAATCGCATCCCCACATATTCTGACATCCTCACCAGAAGACATCAAAGGGACCCATCAATAAATTAAAACAAAGACATATTTTTACTGTTCTTCTTCTTCAGTGTTACGGTCTTTGTCCCTTCTCTAAATCTGTCGTCGATCAGAGACATCGGAACTCCAAAGCTTTTGCATTCTCCGATTGGAATAACAACGACACCAATCTATGCCACCAGAGCCCACTGAATTCTCTATTTCTCGCGTAGTTGGAATCACGATCTCCAAAAGGCATCTCCGTAGATGCATACCGTCTGAGTTCGGGACCCTAATATTTTTCTCTGTAGTAGCAAATTCTATGGCTCGATACGAGATCAACTCGTCAATACTTCGTCCCCTCATAGTATATTTCTTCCAGTATATTTATTTATTGTAAGAATCTGATCTCTTTCATCTTTGATCTGTCAATATTTTTTTTTAACAATGATAATAATAATAATAATATACATCAAGCTCGAGCCAAGTTGAGTTCGTCCCAAGCTCGAATCGATTCAAGCTCAAGCTGAGCTCGAGCTTGCCTTTTATAAGCTTCAAGGTTTGATTTTCGAGTTTGAAACGAGCTCGAGCATGACTTTACAAGTTCAAGCCGAGCCCGAGCTCAACCCAGCCCAGCCCAGCTAGGCTTGAATACACCCCTATTACGGTTTAAATACAAAGAGGAGCTATGCTTCACCACGTTGAGCAGAGCTCCCCTTTTTACACTAATCTGATGGCAATGTTATAATTATGGTGTCTTGCTTAAATGTCCCAGCCTCCTTCAATAATTACAAACATGTCATAACTATGGTTTAAAAAGGAGAGCTCCGTTTCAACGCCCTGAAGCATAGCTCCGACTCAAAATTAATCTCTTTCTATTAAGGAAAAGACACGCGTTTTCAACAAACACTCTCTCCAATAAAACAGAGAGTGAGTCATGCTAATAGCATTATCCTTATATAATTATTAAAGTCGTGCTAGCTCTACCCTTAACCAAAACACCGACACGTGATGAAGCAAGAAGTACTGATTTTTAGCAAGCGCAACAACGTGTGTTGTTGCCCATCCAAACTCACGATACCGAATGAGTCAAATCCTCGACTGTCATAATCAGACTCTCGAGTCCATTTATAACCGGAGAGGATTTAGTTCGAGTCCGGTTACCCCACTAGGTCATTATGTGTCTCTTTTAACACTTCTTAACTCTACCTATATTTAGTTTTTAGAAAAAATTTAACGGAGGTTAGAATATTTTTATTATTTTTTTCTGAAACCAAGGAAATATAGGAGGATGAACCTTAAGTGTTGGGGGGGGGGAATTAAGGGGTGTCACTGGGGTGTCAAAAGTGACACGTGGCGATCTTAGACGCGTAGCCGGACTCGCACCTTAGAGGATTCATAATTTGTTGGAGTTTATTTATTATTTTTTTTGGTAAGATAATTTTTTGGACTTATTCAACCATCTGTTAACAGGCACGTCACCATGCAACGACAACGTCCATTCAAGCATGCAAAACACTAATACTACTACTCCTATTCCTATTCCTCTCAAAGTCAGTTACACTGTTCACGTAAACGTGGTCCTTGAAGGATGAGTAAGCAGTCTCCACTTTGACACCTGCCATCTCTCTTGTTATATGGAAGTCTATAAAAGACCTAGCCCCACTTGCAACTTAATTGTAAGCAAAGAAGAAGAGCAAAAAAGGCATGATGAGAGTGTCTAGTACTGTAGCGTACACCATCCTGGTCCTCCTCTTCCTCCCAAACTCCGGCCAGTCTTCTCTGTCTGAGCTCCCCAAAGCTTCCAGTAGCCCCTCAGTCCCTAAATCTGATGTAGACCTGTTAGAATTCCCTCTAAATTTAGAGTACCTGGAAGCTGAGTTCTTCTTGTGGGGCTCCTTGGGTCATGGCCTAGATAGAGTTGCTCCGAATTTAACCATGGGAGGGCCATCACCCATAGGCCCCAGACAGGCCAATCTCGACCCTTTCACTAGGGATATTATCACGCAGTTCGCATTCCAAGAAGTCGGACATTTAAGGTGATCATTCTTAATTCCCATATGTTAACCTTCCAAAACCAAAAAAAGAAGTTCATTCTTATGCATGGCTTAATTAGTTTCTTAATTTGAAGTACTCTTTATTAGAATTATTAAAATATATTACTTTATTTATTTATTTTTGGGTGGGGTTGAGACTTGAAATCAAAGGGTTCATGCATGATTAATGATGCAGAGCGATTAAGAGTGTTGTTGGGGGATTCCCGAGGCCATTGCTGGATCTGAGTGCAGCATCATTTGCGAAGGTGATGGATCATGCGTTTGGGCACGCCTTGGTGCCGCCATTCGACCCTTACGCCAATGGACTCAATTTCCTGCTTGCGTCCTACCTCGTTCCCTATGTTGGGCTCACTGGATATGTAGGAGCCAATTCCAAACTTAACGGTGCTCGTTCAAAGAGGGTAAGATAAGACATGCATGCATGCAAGCTTTTGCATTAATTAATTAATCTCATGATTAATGAAGAATTGGCCATCGATGCAGCTTGTTGCAGGGCTTTTGGGTGTGGAATCAGGTCAAGATGCAGTTATCCGAGCATTGCTTTATGAGCGCGCCATGGTGAAGGTGCAGCCGTATGGAATTACGGTGGCAGAGTTCACGAATCGGATTTCAGAGCTAAGGAATAGGCTAGGACATGCGGGCATGAAAGATGAAGGCCTTATGGTTCCTCCACTGATGGGCGCTGAGGGAAAACTTCCGGGGAATGTGCTCGCCGGAGATGAGTACTCAATTGCATATGAGAGGACACCCGAGGAAATACTGAGGATCGTTTATGGGGGAGGCGACGAGCATGCCCCTGGAGGCTTCTACCCTAAGGGAGCTAACGGCCGGATCGCCAGATCTCATTTACACACCAAGCTGGCCTAGACGTTAGAAAGTTAGGTGGTGATCATGCTAGCTCTTCGACTTGTACGTGTACGTGTACGGTGTCCCTAAACCTGATTGCCTTGGTCAATAAATTAAATATACAAACTGTTGTGGAAGTCCTGGATTGATTAAAGGACGAGTACTATGTGGGTTGGAGTGAAGCTTAATTAGATGTGCATACACCAACTAAGTATGTATGTATGTACCTACGTACGTGTCTACGACTCTACGGCTGCCAAGTGTCCTCGCCACCCCATGATTGGCAGGCCTAGTTCGGCAACGTAGATTGTAGGCCGAAGCCCTGCACTCAAGGAATCTAGCTTCGGCTCGGTTTAATTATCCCAAGCCCTAATTATCCATCCTCAATACAAAGAATGAATGAAAGATTGCCTGCAAAATGGGACAACTGCATAAGGAACATGGCACACCGCATCAGATTTCACGATTAGGGTTATAAAATGGAGCTAATTAATGAAAATACCCTAACACTAAACTTGAAAGTTGAAACCCTAAACCAAAAATAAGAAGCGGCATCCGTTTGCACTCTTCACGTTTCTACCGCTCTGGCAAATAATTTTTTTTTTGTAAGAGGTGATATAACTCGTAACACACTCAATCAGAATAAGATAACCACTAAGGTGACAAAAGGGTGAGTCCAAGTAACCACTCCAAAATGGCTTAACTAATGGAGGGTTGATGGCCCCTTATTCACCTCTTGCGGAGTCAGTATCAGTACCCACTACGCACCCAGCGATGTGAGACTAAGACGGATAGTAATTCCCAGTCACAGACACGGATTGATTTTTTTTTTTTTGCTAAGAGATATAGTAATACCCAGTTCTTGCAAATAATGAAGCGATGTTTTCTTTATAGTGGTAGTATATGTTTATTTGTCAAAGGTTAGATGCCTATCATTTTAGCTTGGCCAAAGGGTTTTTCAACCGTCACACCAACTCACTATAATTGATATCAAATCACCCAAGTGGGGACACATAGTATCAATGGGCAGGTGTGTTCGAAGAGATCAGGTTGCAGATCAAACTTTCTTGCTCAAGCTAGGATAATGCCAAGTCTGGATCTAGTTCAATCGCACTCACAACACCCCTTGATTAATTAATGCTCTTTAACCCTTCGGGTTAGTATCTTATTTTAAAAACCAAGGTTAAAAATATTACCCCTAAGAATTAGTGAATTTTAATCATAGTTAAAAGGGATACATTTTTTTTTTTTTTTGTTCTTTTGTTTTTCCTTTTAGAAAAGCCTCCCCCAAGGGGAGAGGGGATTGACATGAACCCCTACCTGTTTATTAAAAGAAGAAAATGATACAACCAAGAGTGGGACATAAACCTTATAACCTCAAACACACAACATTAACATCTTAAGTTTGAAACACCTAACCCATGGTGATGTAGCCTAGTGGCCGAAGGACGAACAGTAAACCCGGAGGTCTCGAGGACGATTCCTGGCTCCCCTCAATATCTATTGTATGGGGTGGGGGTATTCCCTATGCAGCAACACGTGGGACTAGTCTGAGTCTTTAAGCCTCAGGATATCCACGTTTATAAAAAAAAAATGTTTGAAATACCTAAACAATTAAGAACTAGACAACTTTTAGCTTTATTAGGAACACTACAAGAAATTTAGTGGTTAGAGACAGAAATATTTCATCACTAATAATCGTTTTTCCGTCATTAATAGCATTTGTGACATAAATATTGTCTGCTGTTATTCCGTTGCAGATACTAGCGTTAATAATGGGTATACAACCCCCCCTTTCTTCCCTCTAGGGAGAGAGAGAGAGCGAAGAATAGAGAGAGAGAACAAGAGAGAAAAATAGAGAGAGAGAGTAGAACAGAGAAAGAGAGTGAGAGAGAGAGAATATAACAGAGAGAGCAAGAGAGAGAGAACTCTCCCATTTGCTGCCCGAACCTGAAGAAGAAGATGATGAGGTTGAGAACTCTCCCATTTGCTTTCCCTTCTTCTTTTTCAATGGATCAAGGGGTTGCTTTAAGAAAGGAAAATGGGGGAAGAGAATGAGCTACAACGGGCGATATGGGTCGATTCCAGCGGGAAAAATGGAGTGCAAGGGGGGAAAGTTCTAACTTTTTACAGGAAAGAACCCAATTTAAATTTTCATCTTTAGTGGCAGATTTATTTATGTCACTAATAGTCTTTTACAATTAGATATGAAAATAAATCCATCTCTAGAGGTAATTTTATTTTTAAAATGAATTAAATGTCAAAATAAGCATTAGAGACCGAAATATTCCATCACTAATGGTCTTTTACAATTAGATACGGAAATAAATTTGTATCTAAAGGTAATTTTATTTTTTTTAAATGAATTAAATATCAAAATCAGCATAAGAGACGAAAATATTCTGCCACTAATGGTCTTTTACAATTAGATACAGAAATAAATTTGTCTTTAAAGGTAATTTTATATTTTTTTAATGAATTAAATGTCAAAATAAGCATTAGAGACAGAAATATTCCGTCACTAATGGTATTTTATAATTAGATATGGAAATAAATTCATCTCTATAGGTACTCTAATGTCGAAATATGCATTGGAGATGGAACAATAGTGACAGTTTTTATTATTGTCTCTATAGGTATGTAGTAGAGACAGAAATACAATCCGTCTCTAATCGATAAATTTGTTGTAGTGGAAGGAGGTTCTTATCCAGATAGACTCTTTTACTTTGAGTACAACAAGCCTCCTTAGAAATAATATTAGCCACCGCCTTATTATTCTCTCTAAAAGTATGAATGAACAAAAAGGGACACATGTTGACTTGTAGGTATGATTGAACTTCAACAGCGATATGATCCTCCTTCATCAACGCAAGGCCTATAAAGCACGAAGCCTATAATGCACCCATTCCCTTGACAACTAAGTGCGAGCCCAGTTCATGTATGGAGTGCACACCACATAACCCTTAACTACTTAGTGAGCTTTTTAAATGGGAGTGATAGCCTAACTTTCGCTTACGTGGAAAAGGGTCAAAAAACTAATGAATGATAATAATACATAAGGGTTGGCTTATTGTTTTGACTTAGAGTTTAAATATGGGTCGGAGCTTTGCTTAAATGAAGTGAAGTGGAGCTCCCCTTTTACATTACAACTTATGGCAGTTGTGTAATTACGGGGAAGAAATCATTGTACAAAAATGCCACTTTTTTTTCCTCCTAATTATATAATTTCCAATAGGTGTAATGTAAAAGAGGAGCTCTGCTTCAACACATTGAATGTAGGGATGTAAACAAGTCTAGATTCAAGTTGGGCACACTTCAAGCTCAGCTCGTGACATGTATGATGGCTTGAGTTTGGCTCAAGCTCTTGAATTCTAGTTCAAGCTTGGCTTGTCTATAAATAATTGAGCTTGAGTTGTTGCGCCCAAAATTTAATCTTGGTCAAATAAGACTTTGGACCCATGACACTCATGTACAAGATTTATCTTAACAACATACAAGGCATACTAAAAATGTAAGTCTCAAAATTTCTCCTCAACAATAATAATTAAAGTCAATTGATAATCAATATAACCATCATCTGTAATAGGTGACCAACTTAAATATAAATAATCTGATCATCTATCATGATCTCCAGTCTTTAAAATTTAAACCTAAGCAACATCAATTTAAAATCTATTACAACCCTTTAAAAAAATTAAATAACTATTGGATTAATAATAAAGTTAGTGATCTAGATCAATCTCTCATTCCTGATAATCACCTTTGGGCTCCTCAAAGTATTCTTCCTTGACCCAAGGTTTTGTAAATTGCTCCAAACCTAAATCTATCGACATCAAAAGTTCGACTGAACAACAAAACGCTCAGTGGATATAAAGTCTAGCTAACAATATATTATATCATGCATTATCAAGTTTATCATACATATCATATTTTACATGATCAGAGTGTGAAAAACGTGTAAGCATATCTTATCATCATCCATGGCATGTTCAGACTCATGACTTGTACATATGTATGTCAATTTGTACCAAATGCATGTCAGTTCGTACCAAATACATGAATATCATATTAGATTCCTGTCAGTTTTTGCCAGATGCATGTCAGTTCGCACCATATGCATGAATATCGTACCAGATGCATTAACTTATGCAGAATTTACATATGCTTGTACTTGTGTAGACTTGTCAACTTATCATGTTGTGAGACTTGTGCTTGAGTGTCATGATTAACTTTCATTTAGGTCATCCCTTAAATTCCGCTCTCTCACCATTGAAATCCCACCATAGCGATCATCCTCTAAGTATTTACCTATCCAAAATTCAATCATCATACATGCATAAATACTTATAATTATCATGTGAGAAGCATACCATAATACTTATCATTCATGTAGGTTATTACAATCAATCATGTTTAACACAATTCATATCACCATCATTATCATCAATTCGATCACAACCCATCATATATCCCTTCCCCCATATTCAATCACATGTGCATTCAAACCTAAAATCACCATATCATCATATGTAAATTCACATAATCACCTTCAATCTGTAACATAAAATCAATTATATATATATATATATATATATAGAGAGAGAGAGAGAGAGAGAGAGTAGGGTTCCTATTAGGGTGGCTTACTAGAGACTCTATTAAGCACCAAATTTCTAACTACATGATTTCTACTCTCTTCAAAGTTAATGGTGGCTAGAAAAACAGTTTTTTAGAGTTTAAAATCACCCCATCAATTCGTAACCAAATCCCCATTAATAGGGGATCCTGTTCATTATCTCTCCTAATTACTTTCTTATGTTTTCTCTCTCCTAATCACTTAGTTTTCTTCGACTCGTATTCTTCTCTAGTTGTAACTAGTTTTTCCAAAACAGGTTACGCCCCTGAGGTGGCCACATGTCTCTTTTGAACCTCTTAACTGTGGTTAAGATTCACTCACCCCTAGAATTCACCCACCTATCCTTGGTTTTTAGAAAAAAATTTAAAAATTTGTTAACCGTGATTAAAATTTACGAACTCGTATGTTAATTTTTAAAATATTTTTTCTAAGAACCAAAGATAGGTGGGTGAACCCTAGGAATAGATGAATCTTAACCACAATTAAGGGGTGTAAAAAGGGACACGTGGCGACCACATGGGCATAACCAATTTTGCTAAAAATCAGTTACAACTGGAGAAGATTATGAGTCATTTTCTCCTTCTCTCTCACGGACTTCCACTCCAAATCTCTCCTCTTGTGCTCTCCTATTAATAGGGGAATTAGTTATGAATTGATGAGGTGATTTTAAACTCTAAAAAGTTGTTTTTCTAGCCACCGTTAGATTTGAAGAGAGTAGAAATCATGTGGTTAGAAATTTTGTGCTTACTAGAGTCTCTAGTAAGCCACCCTAATAGGAACTCTACTATATATATATATATATATATTCATATTAAGTAATCCATTCCAACCTTGAATTCATGCCTTTGTAAATCATTCTTATCACTTTTTAACACATGCTTAATCATATATTAATCAATACTTGTCATTATCATAGAGTAATCATTAATTAGACAGTATATGAAATATTTCACAATCGGTTCTCTACGATTAATCGCTTGCAAATGCTCTTGGGTCTTGATCTTCAAGCTTCTCTTCTTCTCCAAGCAAATCTCTTTGCAAAACCTTAGGTTAAACTCTCTCTGACATTTCTAAAACTCTTAGAATGCCTAAAACTCATGCGTAAGTGGTCTATTTATAGAGTTAAGAGTCTTAAACACATTCCAATTCTTGGAAAAACCCAAAATAGAAGGTTTCTGGGCAAAATTTCCATCGGTGGTTGGTTGGTCGGTCGACCGGTCTTGGTGAGCGGTCAACCGGTGGTTTGCGAAGTCTCTGCCCAAAATTCTCATACAAAATTTTCACTACCGGTAGACCCATGGTCATAGTAGTCGACCAGTATCCCCTGTTTTTGGTCACTTTTGGTTGTTTTTTTCTTCCGTTAACACTTAATCAATTAGCATATCACCTAGATAAACACAATGAAAACATCAATGCAGTATTTTTTTGACACAAATTCCAAGACTATCATTTAATTTCACGAATTTTAAAACATGAAAGTTTGAGGTTTTACATGATTCGACTCGCGAGCTGCCATTTTTGTTGCCCAGAGAGTACATTGCTACTTGTTTTTGAAATTAACATTGGTGTCATTTCAGAAGGTTGTTAATAGATTGTATGAATCCTCAAAGTGGCTATGCCTCAAATATTCTATTCTAATAGGGTTCTCGTTGTAAGTTAGGGTTTATAAACAAGAAGATATAGGCGAATTCTAAAAAGGTAAAGATACCCTTTAAGTTTTACCTTAAACTAAATTCTTATTCGAGTTTCTTAACCTTTGTACAAGATAGTATATTATAATTAATAAATTAAAATTAATTGTGTAGAGGCCTACTTTTCTATTCAATTATTATGGTCATTTCTTATAGTTTATGTTAAAAAATTATGATAAATAAGGTTTATGTTTCATGCTTGGAGGTTAAAAAAAGGGAGTTAGCTAGAAGCGTGAAAAAGTTGGTTCGAGCCAGATAAGTTCGCTAGAAGCGAGAATAAGTTGGCTCAAGCAGGAATGCAACTATGAGTAATTGAACAATTCCCAAATGCAACTTGCCTGAAGCGAGAATAAGTTCGCTCGAGTGAGAATGTATTCTGAGTGTCCCGGATGCACTTCGCTTGAAGAAATAATAAGTTCGCTCGAGTGTGTTGCATATAACAAAAATAAAAGAGCTTTTTAAGTCATGGAAATGTGTGAGGTTATAATTCAAGCCCTAAATAGTTCTTAAACACATTCTTCATGGTATTATGGTTTACTAATCAATCTAAAATCTTTAAAACTTGAGAGAGAGAAAGATTTAGGGTTTTGAGAGAAAACTCTTGGCTAAAGCAAAAAAGGTTTTGGAAGAGAAGGGAGATCGTGATCAAGGTCATTATTCTCGTTGGATCTGGGAGTTTGCAGCAAACTAAAGCCCTTGATAACAGAGAAATCATCTGTTAAGGTAGATATATTCTCTCAAGCTAATGGTATCATGATCAAGTATTGTAAGATAAGAATAAGAATGAATTTTTAAGGCAAACGTAAGTTCCCTCATGCTAATACTGGTATACACATTAGTATGAATCAAGAATAAGCATGGATATGAATGTAGATATATTCTCCTATGTCTACTATATCATGATAATTGATGTAAAATAAGAACAAGCATCAATATCAAGTTGATTAAGGATAAGAAGTTGGATTGCAAGTATGAATAAGAATGGACATGCAAATAGATAAAATCTCCATAGCTTGAGAATTTTATGATCAATGGATATTGTATGAGAATATTATGTAAGAAATCAAACTCTGAGAATTCCAAGAATTATGTTTGGTGTAATTGTTATGGTGCGATTCAATGATTAGACTGACGTGTAAGCTGAATCATATGAAATGTGTAATTTAAGAATAGTACTATATGATCAATGTTGCAAGAATTGAGTTTAATGGAAGAATAAAAGGAAAAATCTGGAGCTTCTGTCGAAATAGGGTATTTTGCTCCAACGAGAATCCACTTCGCTCGAGTGAATGACCCAGAAAATGACTATTGTGCTATATGATTAATTATGAATGATGTTTATGCACCATGACTATGTTTATTGCTCTTTTATGATTATGATTGACAAGGCTATGATTAAGATAAGCCATAATGTATGCTATGTATGGCATGGTTACTTTTCAAATGGGAGAACACCCGGAATTAAAGTCTAGTTACCTTAGTTATTTACCATGGTGATATGAGAAACTATTGTCGCACCCCAAAATCCTATGTTGATCAATGAGACCTTGGACTTGTGACACTGCCTGTACAATCTTATCTTAACAACATAAAAGACATGCTAAAATATGAGTCTCAAAATTTCTCCTTAAAATTAATAACAATTTCATAATCAATATAAACCATTGCAACTGTTGATCAACTAATAGAATAATTCGATCACCCATAGGATCACAATTACAAAAATTCAAACTTAAGCAACATTAACCTTAAAATTTTCTTATTACAACTCTTTCAAAACTGAAATAAAAATAACTAACTATTAGATCAATACTACGAATAGTGATCCAAATCAATCTCCCTACTGATAGTCACCTTCATGTTCTTCATAATACTCTTCCTCAATCCAAGGTCCCGAAACATAGATGTCAAATATTCTTGAACCTGCTGATGGTAACAATTCAGCTGAGCATTGAAAACGCTCATCGTAAATAAAGTCTAGCTAACAATATCAAATCATAATCATGCTTTATTATAAATAAACATATCTTACAATTCATGGTGCAGAAACATGTAAACACATAATCATCATTCATGGCATGTTGAGACTCGTGATTTATGTAGACATGTGCATGTTCGAATCCTATGGACATTGTCATGTATCAAATTATTGGTATCCAATATATATGTAATCTCATAACCTATATAAGGGTTTGAGTTATTTTAAGTTATCTCACTAGTGTACGTTGTTTATCACAAGATAAGACCCCACAAACATGATAAGTTAAGTAAGATAAGATGTTCACAAGTAAATAAAATGTATATGCTCACATGATTTTCACACACTGATTATGTGTGTTAAGCTATGTTATGTATGCCATGTTAAACCGGTATGGTATGATGTTCATGATATTGTTAGCTAAGACTTTATATCCATTGAACGCATTGTTGCTTAACCGATATGTTTACGTCGGCAAGTTTAGATTCTCAGTTAGCAGTTAAACGTTGGGATAAGGAAGAATACCTTAAAGATACTAAAGGTGATCACGTGAAACTAGAGGATCCTTTGGACTAGTTTTCTTGTTATTGAGTTCCTAGAATTAGACTTTTATTTTAAAGGGTTGTAATAAGATAATTATGGATGAATGTTTACGATGAATGGTTCAAGTTATTTATTGATTCGATATATATATTGAGACAATTATGATTATGATTAAAGAAATTTTAAGTTCGTTCTTTATATAGTATGCCTTATATGCTTGTGTCAAGATGAGATGTCTCGAGATGAGATTCCAAAATGGCTTCAGATTGTCTCTGGCAGATGCTAGGAAAAAGGTATCGGGCTCCACACATCATCCGACATGTGGTGATAAAAAGGGGGAGATGTATCAAGTGAGGAGAAGTCAAAAACATGGGGAGAAAATGAAATGACTTCTCCCCTTTTTATCACCACATGTTGGATGATGTGTGGAAGCTCGAGACCTTTATTCTGGCATCTATCAAAGACAATCCAATGCCTTCCAAAATAACGCAGTGTTACGAGTCAAAGTTCTATTCGACCTAAATGAGATTTTGGGTCATGAAGAATTGAGCCAAGCTGAACAACTTACTACTTGCGTTTGACACGATTAACAAACAAACTCAATTATTTTATTCGGCTCGCCAGACGAGCTCAAGTACCCAATTCAAGCTCAGCTCATTTCGAGCCAAATTGAGTTGGCTCACGAGGTGGCTCGGCTCCATGACAGCCCTTTAACAATGCTAGGTCTATTTTTCAGTCGTCCACTCTCTGGTGGTTTTTACTATTTGTACAAGAAGACAAAATAAATGTGGTGGGACCTATAAAAAAGTGTCATACTATTTGTCTTATTGTATGAAAATAGAGGAGAGTGGACGGCGGGAAAGTGGACCTAACATAACTCTAAGGTTATTTTTGGTTAGACTTTTGGGCCGACTTTTAGTGACTTTTAACCCTTCAGAAGTCAAAATCCATAAAATGTTTTGGCTTTCAAATCTAGAAATAACTTCCCGCCGAAGTTAGAAGCTGCGGGAAGTCACAAAATCGACTTCCTACGAAGGTCAGGGGAGCTTGCTTTTTGCGGGAAGTCGATTTTACGACTTCCACGGGAAGTTGACGGACCCATATGCATACGACAGTATATAAATCGCATGTGAGGTTTTTGTTTCCTCATTCGCAAGGCCTCCTGAGAAGGACCCTCCCTCCCGTGTTCAACCCCTGCTCTCGAGAGAAACTTCCGCCGTTCAACTTGCCGGCGTTCGCCTGATTCCGGAACGGTAAGTCCTCTAGCAGCTTTCTTCTTCCTCCTCTTTTTTGTTTTTTGTGTTTTTCTCTCATCCTAGGGTTGAATTTTAGGGAACCGTTCTCTTTCTGCTTATTTTCCATTTTTTTGTGTGATTATACTTGTAATGGAGAAGAGATTATGAATGGGATGGAGATGGGGGTTTTATGAATAGAGGAAGGGTTTTATGAATGGATTAGTGGTGGTTTATTTTTGGGAAGAAGAAGGGTTTCGAATTTCCTATTCATTTTAAACAACCACCTGTTGTGGAGTAATTTTGGGGGTTGATCTAATTCTTACCCATCTCAAAACTTCCATTTGTTTTTTTCAAAAATTTTAGAGACATATGCCTAGGCTTTTTGCTTTTCTCAGATCTTCATTGAGGGTTGAAGTGGGTAAGTAAAGATCATATTGGTTGGCCATCAATGCTTGCCATCAATCTTGTTCTATTAAGTGATTCCAGAAATCGATGGGTATTTGAAACATGAACAGTAATTTGATTCCAAAATCAAATAGACTGAAATTCATAACTAGCATATTCAATCACTGCATCCAAAAACCAAAGATAAATAGTTACTAATAAAAACACAGCAAAAACATTCATTATGCTCTATTCATATTTTCATGTTCTGTTTCAATGTGTAAAACAACAAAACCAATTGTTTCACGTGTTCATTGCTTGAATGTGTACTTGAATCAAGTGTTTAAAACAAAAATTTATAAATTAACAAAACCTATTGTGTTGTCTCAGCAATTTTTTTAGTTCATGGTATGAGTTAGATAAACCACAGATAGTAAATTGAGAAGCTACTTGTTGTTATGGAAAGCCAAACGCACATTTTGACTTCACATATTGAGTAGCTACTTCCTGTAAGAACAAACCCAACAACATTTGTCCCTTAAAATAACTTTACCCACTCTCCTGAAGAGTTACTTTCTCAGGAAGTTCTTCTGCTATTTGACTAATGAAAATAATGTTTGGCTTTAGTGAAAGTTAAAAAGTCAGTCGGAATTAAAAGTCATTAGAAGTCGAACTTCGAACTTATTAAACAGTCCAACTCCATAGTGATTTCAGTGCGAAAAGTTTTACTTATTCAGAAGTTGATGGAACGAGTATCGGTTTTATACTTTTATCGTTTTTTTTTCGACGAAACAATGGTCTGCGCTCTATAGGTTTTATTGTCTATATCCGACGAAACAGTGGTCTGTGCGAAGCGTTCATCGTCTCCAACGTCTGAGGTACCCTTGGTTTAACGGCTACCTTTTTCTCTCTCTCGTCCTCTCCCTTCTCGTAGGATAGCAAGCTCTCTCCTCTCTCTCTCTCTCTCTCTCTCTCTCTATCGTCTTCTTCCTTCTCGCCTAGGGTTTAGTAGAATCCCTCTCTCTCTCTCTCGTTTCATCACTCTCTATCTCCTCTGCAAGTGTCACAGACCAGTTCAAGCATCGTCTCCCACATTAGGTATGTTCCATTTATTGGGGCTTTTCATTCCTTCATAACCGCATGTTGAGGCTTGAGTGACCGAGAAGAAATCAATTGAATGCTTATCTCCTTTTAAATTTCTGAATTTTTCGATTCGTTGTTGAAACCCTTGTTTGTTTTATCTCTAATTAATAAGCTGGGTTTTGCAGGGCACAAAAGAATTAGTTATGACACCTTTTTTTTTGAGATCCCTACGCATCCTCTTGCAAAATTTGTTTGAGCATTACAAATCTCTCTCGTTTATTGACATTTGCAACATGTTCCTTCTATTCTATTAATCGGGATAAATTTTTTTTTTAAATTGTCTTCATGGTACATATTTCTGCGATTACTATCTGTAGGTGTCATTAACATATCAGCTCATCTGGTAAGACAATTTATATTCCAGAGTGGCCAGATTGTGGATCTACTATATATTCGCATAGGATGTTCAACAATGTGTATTTATTTGTATGTCATGTACTTGCGATGATAGCAGATCTATTATACAACATGCATTAACTTGAGTAGTTTGATCCTATTCAAGTATCACATTAGAAAGGGAATTGTTTCTTTTATTATACAATCACTTTCCCCTGTCTGTATTGCAGAATTGTTAGTGTTGATGTCTGTACTTAAACAGCTGATTTATTTCTTATGGACTTCTTTTGTTTTGTGATATTTTTCTTGTGGCTAATGCACCACTAATCATTCAGTATTTTTTTTGTTCTCACATCTTTAATATAAGAAACATCTGACTGCCATTATTATTTATGAATTTTCTGCTTATATTGAATATATGGATTTTCTGTTTTTCATTTTCTTTTCCTCTTTTAGGGATCTATGTTACCTGACTGAAAAATGAGAGGAGGAGAGTTTATGTATTTATAATTAACAGAGCGATTGAGTATTTAAAGGATTTTGAGGTTGGTCATGAATGAAAGGTTAGAGTCTACGCATAAACATGAAGAACCATTAGAAATTTGTATAATTTTTCCGTTTCTTTGTTTTGGTTGATGTTCATTCCTATTGCTCTTTTTTGTTATGTTTTTTTTTTTTTTGATCGGTAAAATCAAATTTCATTAAAAAGAAGGAAGATTCACAAAATGTAAATCTCCAAGAAACAAAGCTAAAAGCAAAAAGCAAAAGACTAGCTACTGAAAACTCAAGGGACTAATACAATATGTCCTGGATATCCTCCCTAGAATGATATAAGCCTACCCACTCCAATATTGCCCAACGGATTTGACTACAAAGCCGGGGTGTTGAGACCGATTTGTCTTCAAACACCCTGCTATTCCTTTCTAGCCAAAGGTTCCAAGAAATAGCCCCCGGAAGCGCTCCCCGAATCTCCTCACTAACCCCAGGCCCTTGATTTCGGTTCCAACAATCTAGAAGATGGCGAAATGATGATGGGATGGCCCATGCCTCCCCCATGCGAGATAAGAAGTAGTTCCACACCTCCGATGCTACCGGACAATGCAAAAGAAGATGATTCACTGTCTCCTCCGCTTGGTGGCACATATAACAATGATTTGCGAAGCTCCACCCTCTATTCTGCAAGTGATCTCCAGTTAATAGTTTGTCCAACGCCGCAGACCATAGAAAAAAGGAAACCTTAGAGGGTATCCCGGGATTCCACACTACTCTATGGGGAAACGAATTCCTTGAGGAGGAAGCCAAAGTCTTGTAGGTTTATGATAGGTTTATTTTGTTTATTATCATCACTCTCAATGCCTTTGATTGCTAGACATTGTGTATGTGGGTATCAAAAGTTATTAGACATGGTTGCAACATGAAGTAGTGCTCATGTTTGTATTGTTTTTTTTCCCCATTTGTTTGCCTTTTCATATTCATTGGATGTTTTTTAAATGTCTAAAGAGGAGGTATAGAATATAGGGGGACTAGAACTACTTGAGGATAAGCGTTTGTAAGTAGACAACACTTTAGGTAGGCTGTACGAGAAGAAGAGAATACAAAACTAACCCCCGTCACAGACTCGTAGTCCATGTCCACACCAGAGGAATAGATACCACAGAGACAGAGCTTTTGAAATCAAGAAAATCCCCAACGCATAAGAACTCAGTGACTCGATATTAAAACTGACTTTCAAGCTTTCGCATCATCAATCTCAAATATCTTCCAACAAAAATTGGTCAGGGAAAGTCTCTTAGAGCAATGGAATTTTTTTTGATTAGCTACGCATCACCTGGCATTAATGGAGGCATTCACTTCAAGATCATCACTTCATTCTTTTTCGCGGGTTCTATACCATTATCTGCGTGGTCCGTTCCTCACTTAAATGGACCTTGAATCGATGAACGGATGAAGAACTAGTTGCAATCTTGTTGTCCTCGTTGTTAGTTCTATTTTACTATATTTTATTAAAGTATTAGAGTATTAGATGGATTTGATAAAACGTCTATTTGCGGTGGAGACCAAGTCATTTGATCTATAGGAAATAGATGGTAATGATGGGAGGTTGATTAAGATGAGAGAGAGAGAGAGAGAGAGAGAGAGAGAGAGAGAGAGAGAGAGAGAGAGAGAGAGAGAGAGAGGTTTTTCCAATGTTTTAAGGCTACCGGAAAAGCGCATAAGTAGATGGAGAATACTATTGCTGAAGTCCTTGCATCTGAGCAAGATTATCTGGTCAGGTAATTGAGAGGGAGATTCTATACCATAATAATTGAAAAAAGGTTTCAATGCTAGATGGTCCTTCTTGATGTTAATTGTTAACGTTGCTACAAGAACCGGGAAGGGGTGGGAGATAATCATCCCAAAGGGCCCTTGGTGCAATGTTACATATCTCATTCTCGGGTTTTTATCGGCCTAAGTTTTTCTAGTGAGATTTTCAAATTTGGAGATTTCGGGATAGTTATCAGCTAAATCTTGGCTATGATTAAAAAATTAATTAACATTATAGAAGATAGTAATGAATATCACCAATTTATAAATTCATCAACCAAGCTTCAAAACATTCACCATGAATCATAATATCGTGATACCTTTCAACATATAAATTGATTGAAAAAAAACCAATTCTAAAACATAATATCGCCTCTCGACTCATTTCAATTGAGTTCCATTCAATCTCATATTCAGTGGAGATTCTATGTTGGGAAGATGAGGTCTGTCAGAGATGTAAAACCTTGCCAGAATTCATGGAGGTTGAGAGGAGTTGTTAGGCACATGTTGTGGCTAAATTGGAGGATTCCATTTTAGTGGGCCCTGTAAATAACATTCCTTTTGTTAATTCAAATGAAATGGGTTTAAAAAAAGCTATGGGTTTTGTCAGTGAGGACTGAGGAGGACAATTAATCAATCATATTTTGGGCTGATTTGTGCAGTCAATTATCCCTCACTGTAAATGCAATTGAAAAAAAAATCATCCTTATGGAAAGAAAGGTGGCGTAGCTGGGAAAAGTGAGGATACTTTTAGTAGAACAACTGTCCAGCAACATAAAAATCTAATTCGAGAAAGGGATGGAGTATAGTTTCTTGCATTGGGGAGGGTTTTGTGGTGGAGGGGTCGATCTAGCAACCATTAATCTTGAAAGTGTGCTCTGATGGTCAACACTTGGAACCAGGGGTTTGCTTTAAGGTGTGCCAAGTCAATGGGCCCTGGGTTGGGGTTGAATCTTTGGGACTCTAGGTTTAAAAGGCCCAAGAAGGTTTCATTTACTTTATACAGGAGGAAGGGAGGTGAGCAGCTTGAGTCTTAGGCGTTGCCTCAACAATTGGGAGGTGGAGGACCTTTCTCGTCTTTTGGGCAAACTCGACAGTGTTGTCATTCATCCTCTCCTTAGGGATAGACTCATTTGGTGTTCAGATTCCAATGGACAATTTTCAGTGAGGTCTTTGGCTCTAACTTTGTGAGGTTTACTTTTTCTTCCTTTTCCGCATAGAGCTGCGTGGAACCCAGGGATTCCAACTAAGGTTGCTTTCTTTCTTTGGGAAGCTACTTTGAATAAGTTAACCACTTGTGACCATTTGAAAAGTAGCTAATAGGTGCTTCATATACCTTCAGTTAGAGGAATCAGTTAATCACCTGTTGTTGCATTGTCCTTTCGCATATGAGGTTTTGAGTCATTTCCTCGAGCGAATGGGTGTGACTTGGGTCTTCTTGAATTCCTTTAAAAGCTTCTTAGCTTGTTGGCTCTTAGTTAGTTTGGCGGGCCCTTACTCTACTATTTGGGGTTTTCTGCTGGGTGCGATTGGTTGGTCAATACGGAAGGAGAGGAATCGCAGGGTTTTTGTTGATGTGGCTCTTCCCTTTCCACGGATTTGTGAGGGTACCCATCTTCTAATTTTGGAATGGTGTTCAGTAAAGTAAGGACTCTGAGGGTTTGGATCTTCTACAATTGTGGTAATGCCACTGAGGGTTGTCAAATTTCCTATTTTTTTGGAGGGTAAGCTGCGGTTAGGCGGACCCCTACCAGATATATAAAAGATAAATATAATTACAATCTAGGTTATTTATATCCCGATTTGTCCTTATCTACAATGGTAACAAGTTCTGACAGAAAGTCTACTAGGAGAACAATAGATAAAGTATTAAGATTGCAAAACTTGGCCAAGAAATCAGCCACTCTGTTGGCTTCTCGCCAGATGTGAGTGACCAGAGGGATTTGCAGATTCGCAATCTTGAGAATAGTGGATCTAACGGGAGTTCTGAGAGCCCATGGAGGCTGTTCTCTATTAGATAGACAGTTAGAAGCTCGAAGAGAATCCGACTGAATAGAAGAAACTATAATACCACGCTCAAGTCACAATATCAAGACCTTTAGAAATTGCAGCGATCTCCAATTTCAAGATGTCAGAATCCGAGGCTCCATAAGCAAACCCGAGACTTGAATTTCCATTGCAGTCTCTGAAAATACCCCCAAATTCAGCACCATCTGGCCAGATAGAACCGTAACAGTTGAGGACCCAAGTCCCAATTTTTTTTTTTTTTTTGGGGCGGGGGGGCTACCAAACACACCAAATCGAAGGGGAATAGATGAAGCCAACTTGAATTTGCCAATTATCAAAGAATTGTCTAGTATAAGCTGAATCCTCTGCTTGTTGATCGGCTTCAAAAAATTTCAGCCTTGTGTCTTTCACGATGTCCTTGATAAGGAGATCTTCAGACTTGAAGAGATTGCAAAAGATTCGGTTGTTTCGCATTTTCCGTATGTGGTAAATGGTGGCACACATAGAGACCTTTTTAATATGGGCCACCAGGGAATTCCCTTGAAATTCAGAGGAGGCACAAGCCATCTCACTATCCCAAGAAAGAATGGAGCGGTGCCTATAACGATTCAATCCAAGGATATATTCCAGATATGATTTGTGAATCTGCACTCAAAAAAGAGGTGGTTAACATTTTCAGAATTGGCTCGACAGAAGATGCAATTTGATCGAAAGATAATATTGTGCTTGTGGAGGTGATCTTGCGTTTACAATTTGTTTGACAGAGCTAGCCACGAGATAAAGGAGTGACAGGATATTTTTTGAGAACCAAATGAGAGAAGCCAGGCTGCTTGTTTGACAGTGATCTGATGCTCATCCAAGCAAATTTAAGAGTGTAGATGCGAGAACTGTGAGGTTTCCAGAGTTTAGATATGGATTTATCTCCACTAAAGACAACTTGTTCCAGACTTCAAGGAGATTAGACGAAATGGTAGGTGGTGGATCCCACTTGTTGGCGAGAATAATGCTTGAAACCTTTGCCTCACGTGTGAGCCTAGAGTCATGTTGAAGTCTATGCCCAAAAACCTGATCCAAAATTCCAAGAGGGTGCCAAGGGTCTGACCAAATAGAGTGAATTATAAGTTCAGAAGCCTTATCTTTCAAATTCAGAATTTTGTGCCAAGCCCAAGAGCAATCGGAGGGTAATTTCATCGTCCAGAAATTGGATCCTTTAATGAGTCTTGCATGACACTATTTAACCCACAGTCCCTCAGATTTAGCAGCAATAGCCCAGACTTGGCGAAGAATACCAACCTTGTTCCAATCTGAAATTGATCCGACTCCTAGCCCCCCTTCTCCTTTAGGTCTACAGATTTTGGACCATGATATATGATGTATTTGTCACGCCCCAAAATCCCCCCTAGGAGAATGTGGAACTTTGACATGTGACTTACTTGACTTAATCCATTCAAGAGCATTTAAAAGCATACTAAAAGATGAACCTGAAAATTTCTCATAATCATTAACCTCAAACAATAATAATAATTGTAGTAATTAAATCCAACCTGCCTGACCAATCATAAATATCAAGTGAACCCGATCCTTAAGTATGATCAATGACCAGAAATAAATCTAAACAATATAATCCGAAATTGTCTTATTACATCTCTTAAATAAACTAAAATAAACAATTAATTATCTAGACTCAATAATAGGGAAAGTAATCCAGATTGGCTTCCTCTTTCTGGAAATCACCTTCTTGCTCTTCTGTGTACTCCTCTATCCAAGGTTATGGAGCACAGATGTCGAACCTTCCTGAAACTATTGACATAAAAAGTACTGCTGAGCAAACGAAAGCTCAATATATGCAAAGTCTAGTTAACAATATATCATAACATATCTACATGCTCATGTTTAACATAAATAACATATCTTATAATTCATGTGCGGAAAACATGAAACATACAATTATGCAAAGCATAAAATCAAACTCTTGACATGTGCGGACTTGTGAGACTTATGAGATGCATATCAATTCTTTATAGGTTTCCTTGTAACCACCTGTTACCATACTTGTTATGCCATTCTTGCCACCACATGTTGCCATGCTTGTTAGGTCATTCTTATTTACCACATATTGTCATGCTTGTTCACCACATGTTGCCATGCTTGTTAGACCATTCTTGTTCTCCATATGTTGCCTTGTTTGTTAGGTCATTTTTGTTCACCACATGTTACCTTGCTTGTTTGGTCATTCTTGTTCACCACATGTTGCCATGCTTGTTAGGTCATTCTTGTTCACAACATGTTGCCATGTTTGTTAAGTCATTCTTGATCATCACATGTTGTC
Organism: Tetracentron sinense; assembly: GCA_015143295.1. Lineage (NCBI taxonomy): Eukaryota > Viridiplantae > Streptophyta > Magnoliopsida > Trochodendrales > Trochodendraceae > Tetracentron > Tetracentron sinense. The sequence continues at coordinate 57,411,895 of CM026554.1, read as the reverse complement.
ATGCTAGTTGGGTCATTCTTGTTCACCACATGTTGCCATGCTTGTTGGGTCATTCTTGTTCACCACATGTTTTTGTGCTTGTTATACCATGTCCTTACAATCACATGTTTCCATATCCGGTCCTCACAACTAGGGTCTGACAAGTCTTGTTAGTTCATGCGAACTCATGACTCGTGAACTTAAAAGAACTTATCAATTATCATACCGTGAAACTTGTGCTTGATCGTGTAATGATTAACCTTCCTCTAAGTTATCCCTTAGGTTCCGATATCAAATCACCGAATCCCACTAAAGCTACCCATATAACTAAGGTTAGGGGATTCAGTGCCTTGATATCATCCTCTAAGTATTCACCTATCTGAAATTTAATCAATCAATAAACATGCATAATTTCATATGAATAACATGCGAGAATCACATTAAAATCTTACTGATACATGAGGAATAATTCGCAATATAAAAATCAGGTTTAATAATTAACAAAGTTAATTCATAGCATCAATAGAAATTACCAATTTATAGTATTATCTATAATTCATCATCATTTCATGATTATTCTCATTCTTCTTGTTTCAAGCATAAATCATATTGTTATCAGAGTTATTCACATCTTACTCATGTTATTCACATCTTACTTTAATAATTCATGAATCCATAATTCAATCCATTCTTCCGTTCTCAATCATAAACATTGAATCATACATTCATTTACTTTAGGTCTCATCCTTGAAATTCTCTTCAATTCATACAAGAAAACATCACAATATGTTTATTCAATTCACATCATGGTTTCAAATTTCGATACGTATCGACTGATACAGGCCGATATGTATCTTGTTTGGAGCTACTCGATACACTGGTACGTTGAAAAAAAAAATCTCCCGTATCGGGCCAATACGAGACTGATACAGACCCGATACGCCCGAAACAGGAGATTTTTCAGTTAATTTTTTTTCTCTCCTTCGATTTACATTAAGATCCATAATACAGACCCGTTACGCACAACTTATTTACATAAAATATTATTTAAATAAATAATTTTAAATTAATTTCACTTTCATTTACTTAAGATATTTATATGTAAATAAGGTTATACCCATATTTAAATTCAATAAAAATTATCCTTGATCCAAATTTCTGAAAAATAAAAAGTAAACTTTCCTGTTTAAGAACAAAATCATTTTTTTAGCACCTTTTAGAGATTTGGTTAAAATTTCAACTTTCAAATAATAAGGTATTTCTCAAAAATTAAAATTTTATAAATTTTATTATAACAAAATTACCAAGACCTAAAAGTTTGGTAAAAAAGTCATATTTTTCTTTAAAAAATTCATCTATAAGGTCAAAAAGTCAACTAACAGTGTAACAATTCAGCATAAAAAGACCTACATTAAGCTTACAATTTATGGTTGTAATTCAATACATTTTTATTTAACTCATTGAATGTAAGGTTTTGACCTTTGATATCTAATTTTTTTTTCTTATACTTAGTTAAGTGATTATGATTTGTATTTTTATACATTTTTTATCAGCAGCACACCTTTTTTAACTTATACATTTTTTAACTCTCATATGTATGATTATAAATATAGTTGGACGCTTTCATTTAGTTTATTTTTAGCTTATATTTTCATTAAAAGAAGTTTTATGCAAGGTATCAAAGTTTTTCCTTGCGTATTCAAGCCTTTCTTAACATATTTTTTCTACCGTATCCATCCGATACGTCGATACGTATCCTGTTTTAGACTTAGCGATACGATACCCGATACCGATATTTTGAACCACGATTCACATAAACTCATAATCAATCCTAAATCTTGATTTCATACAAACTCTTAGAGATATCATTAGGTTAGACAATGTATAGTACATAAACACATATCTAGATCTTAAAAATACTTAAATCTTATAACAACCATTAGCTAGAACAGTGCATAGTACCTTCCTTGATTGATTCCCTATGATCCCTCACTTAAGAATGGTTTTGGATCTCGATCTCCAAGCTTTCCCTTCTCCTTGTGATGAAAACCCTTGAGAAAACCTAGGTTAAACTCTCTTTGGAATTCCTAAAAGTCTTAGAATGATTTTCTAACCATAAATCCACGAAATATGGGGTATTTATAGAGTTAGGGACTCTAAAATATTAAAAAAGGTCGGAATCAGCATTTTTCAGAAAAATCCCGTCTCAAACTCCTGTTCCGGTATTTGAGCCATAATTTTTGATTCGGTTATTGGAATTGGACGATTCAAAATGCGTTGGAAACCTTATTCAAAAGGGAACAATTTCTTGTGAAATAGAGATGTCCTAATTTTAATTCCTTTGTGGTCAAAACAACCCGTTAAGTTGGATGAATGTAAGGGAGAACCCTAATCTAATTAGAATATAATTAGGTTACTTCCTAATTAGTTTAGGATTTCCTCCTCTAATCTAATTCATAATTAGAAAAAGAGAGAGAGAGAGTGTGTAGGTCCCTTGCTATTATCTATTGGTTATAATTCTAATCTAATTAAAACTTATTAAACAGATTAGTCTATAGTGGGCTCCACTATTTTATACCTTAATACCCTAGATACTAATATCATATATAAAAGAGGGCTTTGCTATACCGTATAGAAATTGTAATTTTTTTTCTTATTTTTGCATACATCACATGAATGACACAATTATCTATAAATTAAAATTCGGGTCTCTACAGTATTTTTCTGTAGAGATCTGTGTCTGCCTGTAGGAAATTACAACAAATTTTCTCTATAGAAAGAATGATTTTCTTGGGGATAAGTAAGATCTTAGACAAAAAAATGTGGAAGCTATTAAGTATTGATTTAATCAGTTTGACTCTCCCAACATATGAAAGGCTATTGGCTTTCCAGCTGTTGACTTTGGAGAGAAGGCGAGAAATCAGAGGATTGCAGTCAGAGGCATGCAATCTGCTTGAAAACAAAGGCAAGCCTAGGTATCTAATTGGAAGGGCCCCAATATAAAAAGGCAAGGAAGCCTTGAAAGCTTGCTGCGTAAGAAGGGAGGTGCTTGCAAAAAAATCTGGCTTTTTGAGGTGTTAGGAAAGAGCCCCGAGAGCGTGGAAAAATTTGATAAAACTTTGCTATGCTCCTGAGCATATCTTGGTTCCGCTTTGAGGAATACGAATAGGTCATCAGCAAAACTGATGCGAGAAATTAAAGGTTTGTTGCATCTAGAGTGGGGAGCTATGGAGCCAGAACAATAAGCTTGGTTCAGAAGGACAACAAACCTCTCCATGACAAATTTCAAAGAGAAAAGGCGAAAGAGAGTCTCCTTGGCACAAGCCGTGAGTGTTTTTGAAGTAACCCTGAAGAGAACCATTTATTACTACCGAGAACTTCGGAGAGGAGAAGTAGGCAATTAACCATTTGATGAAAGTAGGGGGAATGCCTTTCATATCAAACATTTTGAGAAGATAATCCTATCTAACCATGTCAAAGGACTTTTTATAATATCTATTTTGATGGCACATCTGGGGGTTCCTTTCTTACGATGGTAATTGCGAATGAGTTCGTGAGTAAGAAGAATGATGTCAGAGATATTACGGCCACGAATGAATGCAAATTGGTTTTCACTGATCAAGAGAGGAAGGACATCTTTTAGATAGGCCCGAATTTTGGGGATGCCTTTGTAAATAACATTACAGAGGGAAAAGGGCCTGAAGTCTACGAAGGTATTTGGTCTCGCCAATTTTGGGATTAGCGAGATGAGGGTGGAGTTTATTTCAAGTAAAAAAGTGGAGGATCTAAAGAAGCACTTGACAACTTTGATAACATTAGGGGCTATGATATCCCAACAAATCGGAGCCTGGAGATTTACCATCTTGCATATCGAAGAAAGCTTTCTTGATTTCCTTGCAGGAGATGAACCCTGAAGTAATCTAATACCTTTCATCCGAATGTGGCCTTTTTTCGGGAGGAAAATTTGTGAAGTCCAACTCAGCCTCATTGACTTGAGAGGTAAAGAGTCGAAAAAATTGACAGCTTCAGTCTTAATATCATCCTCATTAGTGATTTTGGAGCCATTGACGTAAACATAGTCACCAAGTACGGGTATTAAACGGCAATGACACGTTCGGTAAGTACGGATTTTAAACGGTAAAACACTGGAAAAGTACGGGGAATTAAAAAATAATTAAAAAAATATAGAAACATAATACTGACTAAGAATCATTAAAAATCATCATTCATTAAAAGATTGCATCAAAGAAAGAAATCATAATTTATAATTAAAAGATTTTAAATTGAATGGTCATCGATCACCATTCACCATTCATGATTCGAAAAAAATATGACTACAAAAAATCATTACCCTCCAAATTATGAAGTCACCATCGTGATCTTTTCGAAGGATTATTAAAGAAAAATATCAGCAACATTGCATTCCTTACTTTCAAATTTAAAAAAATGGGCATACAATTAAAAGTAGAGTGAACGAAGCATTCCTCCCAAAAGCAGTAAGGCACCACTCTACTAGAATTGAAGGTCGAGAGATAAACTAGCTTCGTTCCTGTAAATAGGAAACTAGAGAGCTCAGTACCCTTGATCATGTGCGTAAGCAAGGAAATTTTTCCTAAGATCATGAGCCATCAAAAAGCCAACAAGCCCAATTGCCTGGTCTCAACTTCCAAGGAGCTCGTCAAATTGGAAAATAGATAGCAATAATCTGCTGCAACATGCAGGGATTTGGGCTGGAAAATCTTTCCAGTAAGCATTAGATTTAGGATTAGGGTTAATATTAGCTTAATCCTAACTTAAAGATGATGTATTACAATGGATTATTCGAAATCAACATCAATAAAGCATGTCATTTTGTGGGAACAGAACCTCCCAGCACATACTTGAGAAGTGAGAAGATTTTTAAGGCTTTGACATTGAAGGGACGAGAGAGAGAGAGAGAGAGAGAGACTTACTGTTGCTGCCTGCCGGAGAGATGTTCCATTGGAGAGCAGTCGAGTGAGCAAGTGCCTGAGACCAAGGTTTTGAATGTTGATATCGCTCGACATGCCAAGCCGCGGAAAAAAGATATAACGGAGATATATCGTTTATTGGTGACTTTTGAAAAAATGGGCAAAATATGGAATTTTGTAGTGAAACTTCAGGAAATGTTAAAATAGATGTTAATACACATTTTAGAATAAAAATATTAAAAAAAACAACATTGTACATGAGAGATGCAATGAGAAGAGAGCAAAAATGTGTGCTGACGAGTGATGATAATGTAAGATTGATTCATGACACATTATTTTTAGAAATTTTTTGTACTAAAAATATTTTAAAAAATCTGAAAACCAAGGTTAGATGCTTTATTTGGTTATTCCTAAAGGTTAGTAAATTTTAACCCTAGTTATAGGGAGTTAAAAGGGACACTGCATTTAAAAAACTTATAAAAGTTAAGATTAGATGCTTTAATTTAAGGTTAGTAAATCTTAGTCACATTTAAAGGGAGTTAAAAGGGGACATGTTAATTTAAAAAAATCAAAAAACCATGGTCAGATGCTTTAACCCTAAAGGTTAATGAATCTTAACCACAGTTAAAGGGAGTTACAAGGTGACATGTTTAATTTTTTTTTAAAAAAAAAATCAAAGTTGGATGCTTTAACCTTAAAGGTTAGGAAATCTTAACCATAGTTAAAAGGAGTTAAGAGGGGACACCCCTTTAACTTTGGTTAAGATCCACTAACCCTTGGGATTAAAGGCTTAGGCTTAAAACATTTAACCTTAGTTTTTAGACAAAAAATTAATCACAAGGGTTAAAACTTGTTAACCACAGTTCAAGGCTAGTTAAAGGGGGGCTTTGTGAGGTTATGAAATATCTAAAGGGTATAATAGTCATTTTACTAACAATGATAAAAGTCTTAAGAGTGACCCTAGCATTACCCTTGTTAGGGTTAAAACACTTAAAGTCAAGAGAATAAGAGTGACCCTAGCATTACCTTTATTAGGGTTAACACTTAAAGTGTCAAGAGAATAAGAGTGACCCTAGTATTACACTTATTAGGTTTAACACTTAAAAGTCCCTCAGACTCATTCGATCAAAGCATAAGGGAACCAAAAAAAAAAAGACCAGATAGTAGAGGAGACGTAGAGTTCGAATGCTACAAGCCTCCAATCCACGGCAATGGCTACTCAACCCACGACGACGTCGACAAGTATGTACCCTCCTCTTCCTTCTTCTCTTCTTCTTCTTCCTTCTCATTTCTTGGGTCTGTAATGGCCACTACATAGGACTGATTTTAGTCCTCTTGCCTCTTCTTTCTTCTTTTATTCTTCCTTTGGGTCTGTAATGGGATGAGGCCTAATTTCAGTCCACAATTTTTTTTTATGGATGCCTGCACATCTGCAAAACAAAGGGCGAAAAAAAGAATTTCACTAGTTTTGGTCGATATCGGTGAGTTATCGGCAATATCTCCCGACACCATGTAAATTTTGTTTAACAGCATGTAGATGCATCGGTCACCGGTGATACCGAAAAATATCGGCGATATATCGCCGATATTGTTGAAATTTCGAACCTTGCCAGAGACTGAGAGCGCAAAGCAAGAGAAGAGTTGTGTTATGCCCTAACACTTTGTCTCTCAACTATTAGAACTCGTTTTAACCTTCTATTTTTTTGTTAAAAAAACAAAACAGCAAGCTCGTTTAAAACGGCGACCCCCCCCCCCCTCCAAAAAAAAAAAAAGAGTTTAAAACGCGTTTTAAACTTGTACTTTGTGACTATGGATGTAAATGGAGGAGATTCTGTTGAAACTCCTGTGAGTGGTGAGACTTTTATATAAGAAATTTGAATTGCAATCTCCCAGCGAAAGCCATTGTGACCGAGATTTATGTTGAGGATAGATTCTTCATGGCAAGACTGACTTTTGTACTCTACAAGAATCTTTTCTTCGAAATAAGTCATTCAAGGGATTAGCATGCAAGAGAATTTGAGCTGCTTCTAAGGATGTTTAGCACAGGTTGATGGGGAGGAGATATTGGAGAAGAGTGGTTTACTTCAGCTGCAAAGTCTTTAACTTTCAGATTTTTTAGCTTTCGAGTGGGAGAATCATTGGGTTTCCTCTCATTGGTTCTCTCCAGGCATCCTGAAGAATGCTTTTGAAATCAGAGCAATTGAAGAACTTAAAAGACTTGGCACCTGCAGGCAAAGAAGAGTTCAAATCAACCAAAAGAGGGGAGTGATCAGGCACTCCTGAAGGAAGGAAATCAGCTTCCGTTGCGTCAAATTTGCTGTACCAGGGAGGTTTCAGAACTCTATCGAGTTTGCATTGAATTCTGGAGTATTATGAATGAGATGAATTGATCCAAGTGAAAAGAGTCCCTTGCTTCTGATATCGAGATTTCAATTTGTTGGAGGCAGTCATTGAATACTTTGGATCTACTAGCTTGGAACGGAGTTCCTCCCAACTTTTCTGATTGGTTGCTGATTACATTGAAGTCACCCAACATGATCCAAGGATCTGAGAAAGTAGCCACGGAAATAATCTCTCACCATAGCCTGCTTCGTTCAACTTCAGAGTTCAAGGCATAAATGAAAGAGGCAATGAAGGTGTCGTCAGTTGCTAGATCTCTGACCTTACAATGAATTATTTGATCAGATTTAAAAAGGTAGTGAACATTGCAAGAATTTGGGTCCCAAAGCACCCAAATTTTCCCAAGTGTAGAATGGTTATAGTTATCACTTATCAATAGCATTCCAACCTCTGGCTAGATGAGTAGCCACCTTCTGGGCATTAACAGATCTGACTCTAGTTTCAAGGATACCCATAACCAAAAGAGCATTCTTACTAATCATTTTCCTAATTTCATCTTGCTTAATGCTGGCATTGAGATATCTGATGTTCCAAGCTGCAATTTGCTTCATTTAATAGGAGGGTTAGAGGGAATGAGCTTGATAGTGTTACAAATCTAAAGTATGAACACAAAGGTAGGGATGAAAAAATATGAGATTGATGATTGTAAGGTTAGGGTTCAGTAAAAGATAAAAGGGTGTAGGAAATTTGCAGCTGGTGTGGAAAGTAAGGAAAAAACCTAGGTTGAAAACGGGTAGGAAGAAACCCTAGAATGAAATCAGGGGAGGAACAAACTCCTAGCTCGGAAGCAGGAAAGGAAGAGGCCCTAGCTCGAGAGAGCAGGGAAGATCGAGCGAGGACTGAAACTCACCTCGTAGCAAGGTTCAAAAAAAGGGTTTCGGACACCGTAATGGACACGGCCGAAACCGTTACGTAACGTCGTTACGTAACGGTTTCGGCCTTTACGGAGTTTTTTTTTTTGGCTTAAAAAATAAAAAAAAATCACAATAAATAGAAAAAAAATAAAAATATAAGTAGGTGTAACGTAATGGTAACGGTGTTCACCGAAACCGTTACGTAACGGACGTTACGTAACGGTTTCGGCGTTTTTTAAGCAAGGTTCAAAAAAACGGTTTCGGACACTGTAACGGACACGGCCGAAACCGTTACGTAACGGTTTCGGCCTTTACGGAGTTTTTTTTTTTTGGCTTAAAAATTCAAAAAAATCACAATAAATAAAAATAAATAAATAAAATATGTAGGTGTAACGTAACGGTAACGGGTAACGGTGTTCACCGAAACCGTTACGTAACGGGTGTTACGTAACGGTTTCGGCGTTTTTTAAAACCATGACTAAAGGTTCAAAAACTCCCCCTTTGACTCAGGAGGGCATTGTAGTAGTTGTTTTCTTTTCGTTTTTCTAGTTTTCAGCTTTATGGCTCACTATGTTGTGACCCTTCTTATTGTATTTTACGTCCTTTTTCTCCATCAATATAGCATCTGATTTATCGATAAAAAAAAGACGGGAGGAGTAACAATGATATAGGCTTGTTGGGTAGAAAGCCCGTCTTTGAGTTTGGGGGGCCGCCTAAGTGTTATGATCCAGGAGTTCCTCTTAATTTCAGGCCTGACAAGGGTCCTTACTCCTTCCTTTTGCCATGAACATTTTGCTCAAAGAAAGGGGGTATCATCCGTCCATTCTTCTTATCTGGTAGAGTTGGTAGCTGGTGGGCAGGTGCCAATCACCCCATCAATGGACATCAGTAATTGACTTATCTAGTTTAGATTTGACTTTACCCTTTTGCGTATTCCTCTTTCAATTTTCTGTTTGATCATCCTCTTGGGGTATTAAGTTCTTGGGATATGTGTACATAACCATCTGTTAATTACATTAGTGTTTTCTTTACCCTTACCCTTATCCTTCTATGTATTCATCTTCCAATTTTCTGTTTGACCATCCTTGGGGTCTTAAGTTATTGGGATATATGTACATAACCATCTGTTAATTACATTAGTGTTTTCTTTCCTCTGAAAAATTCAGAATATGGTAAGTACTTGTAACAAATTCTTGAATATGTCATTTATGTTAATATTTTTGACTATCAAATGCTATTTGTAGATACACATAAAGCAGAAGTTATGGCTGGACATTCTGATGCATCTGAGAAGAAATCAAGTGATGCTACGAATGATGTGCCGATCTTCAATGCTGAGAATTTGCAAAATAACATGAAAATAATTTACTACAGGTTTGTCTTGACTCTTGACACCTTAATAGTAAATATGACCAAATGCCATTTCCTTATAAATGCTTTATGGCCTGCCTGATTAAGAGGAAATTGTGGTAAGTGAATTACATTTAATTCTGCAACTCTTGGTAATTTGAACAAATTTAGAATATGATTTTATTAAGTCTGGGTCTTGTTAGGGATACCATACTTGGATCCTGCAGCCTTTAGACTATATTTGAAATAGCCATGTTTGATTGCTACAATTGCATGAAACCCCTAGCTATGCAATATTTAAGTAATTTAAAGATTGCAAAACAAAGGTAATTTTGTCATAAGCCATGCTAACCCTACTCTCATGCATCCCCTACTCTAAGCCATAAATCACTACCTGTCCTTGCTTTCAATCAAAAACCAACATCTGTTCATGCTTTAAGAGAGTAGGGAATTTATGAGAGTAGGGCTAGCATGCCTATTTTTTTCATTATTGTGCGGACTGCAGATGATGACCATTCCACACCAACTGGCCATGGCACTGAAATTCTATTAGAAATGTACGGTTGCAGAAATCTGTAAGGTGGCGAGAAGGACAGTTTGAAGTTAGCTTCTGCCTATGCATTTGAATTCTTGGAAGTTGTATAGTCTATATTACATTATTACTTAAATTATGCTTTTAGTTGTGTTGAGCATTACTCGATTCACATTTATTTTTTGCTTCACCTCTTCAAACCTACTTATTGGTGGCTTTAGAAGTAATGCTAATATCTAGATTTTCCTTTTCTGCAGCCGAACCTTTTTGTCCATCATTGGTGGAGTCATTGCTGGAATTTTGGGATTTACTGGGTTGTCTGGTTTTGTGTTCTATTTCCTTGTTATGGCATTTACTTCTCTGGGACTTGCAGCCAAGGCGAAGTTTTCCCTTCATTCGTACTTTGATTGCTGGAACCGAATTATACTCGATGGCTTTTTGGGCGGGCTTATGGTATATTGCTATTGCAATCATTTATCTTTGCCTTCTTTATCCTTTTTATGCCTAGCATAAAGTTCTTCGTTGTTCTCTCTGCTGAACCATTTTGGTGTTCAGCTATCACGCACTGTTCATAACGTATTTTTTGTTTGTGATTGCTTTACTTTGAGAAGTCAATTTTGTGTTTGTTGCTTTGTTGATTCTTCTTCATGCTCACCATCATGGTCATTGATAAATATCTTAGATCTTCTTTGAGTCTTTAAGCATCTCCCCTATCCGGCTATCCTTTTAGTATTTGCTCTGGTTTGCACTTTCCTTCTCTTAAAGAGAAATGTTGTTAACCGAAGAAGGTAAATACAACACTGGAAGTTGTAGTGCTAAATTTTTTACATTCACCCTTCACATATAAGGGTTTCCTGTGGGTATGTTTTGGACACGTTCTGTGAAGGTGGCAAGAAGTGAATCAATGCAGACTAAGGCTCTAAAGGGGGAGGGGAAGGCCAAAAGTGATGTAGATAGTGAGTAGGAAATATTGATTACACACGACTTAACTGAAGTTATGGCTTCTAATAAAATAGAATGACGAAATACGATTCGTTTTACCGACCCCAACTAATTGGGATTAGGCATTGATGATTGATTGATTGAAAATGTTTTAATGATATTATTGGTTACTTTATATGCGCCTACTGGTTGGAAAGAGCTTATAAATGCACACCAGGTCGGTGAAAGAACCTCTTTTATGAATCTGAAAATGATCTTTAATTTCCAATTTTTTTCCTCCCAAACTGTATATGCTCAGGCCTATGCGGGCTTAATTACTCTGGTATATCTATGTGCTGACATTACTTTATGAGGGATTATTTTGAATCATATTTCTTCAATCGCATTTATGCATCGTGTGCTACGACATGGATACATTGGCATTGCATTTGAATTTTGAACTATTTTGATATGCTTAAAACTTTTTCTGTAATTGTTTAAATCTTAGGAGTTAGAGATGATGGTTTAGTAAAGTCTTATAATGATAATTATCACTGTGCAATTTGAGACTGACATTGTCCATATGTACTTGCAGTCGTTCGTGCTATTCTGGACGTATCCTTTCCAAAGTTTGAGACACTTCACAACAAAAACAACACCTACAATAGTAATAAAATTTTATTTTTGATGCAAACTATCTAATCAAAATATCATTATGATTTTGGTGAAAATGTTATGTTCAATTTGCTTGCTAATTGTCGAGGAAAAAGAGGTTAGATTTATTTTGCACAAAAAATCTATACTCCACTGTACTTTTTTTCAAATTGGGTAGCAGGCCATCCTATTATTGATAAGGACTGCCCAATTAATGAATTGGCCTACTGGTGGATGGTAGAAGGGGCAAAGTATATGGAGTTCATACCTATAGCATTCTGAAACTGAGACCAAATTTAGTTTGACTGTCTAAGAACTGTTTTCTTGTACAACTATTGAAATAATTAGTGCAACTACATACTACCATGGGTTATATGTTTTGCAACATTTGTTTTTCTTGACATACCAAAGATTTGCATATGACATTGTGCATATATTCTGAGGGAGCGTCTGCAAAACAAAGGATTACTAACTGCATGAAGGGAACCACTTGCTGATGCTACTGCCTGCTGTGACCTATGAGGTGGTGTTAAGGATTCTAAAAAATCTTCTCTGTTTTCAGTCTCTCATGGTGTACTATTTTATTTTTTCTTAGGCTTTTATTTATGTTTAATATCTTTGGGGTTTACTGTTTGTGTACTTGCTGAAGATTTAAGTTAACTGGTTGCAATCTCTTCTGGATTTGATATTATTTGCACTTTTTAGAATTCCAAAATAATTTTAAGGAGCAGTAATGCATGCACCCATTGTTCTATATCAGACTCAAGATTGCAGATGCAACTCAGAACTTATATTTATTGTTGGTTGGATGGAGGGACAGTTAGAAGGAAGCGGATGAGACATTTTAGGGATAACTATTTTTGAGTAAACACAGAATAACAGTTTGATTTCTTCCAATCCAGGATAATAGTATACCTGATGTTTGACTTGCAAAAGTATGAAGGATGAGGTAAGAAGTATATCCACAAAAACTGCCCACGAATTTTTTTTACACCCTTTTTTGGTGGGTAACTGCATTTCACCAGGTATTTGCCTCCTTATTTTGAAAAAAGAGAAGCATTTAATTGAGATTAGGGTGGATGAACTAAATCTATGGGACATCATATCTTTTCTTTTCGAGTATCTTTATGGTGGGTTCTTAAATTGAACTTGGTGTTGAATCTTTAATCCGGTGTATACTTGGATGACCTCCAAACTTGGGTATTGGTTGTTCGGTATATTGCATAAAACTGTCTTATGTTGGTGTTCTGTAATTTGGTTCTTCCAAAGTTTTTCAATCTTTATTAGTCAGCAACATTTAATTTTGAAAAGTGGACTATTAATTATTAAACAAGTAATTATAATATCTTCTTTGCAAACAACATGATCATGCATACATTACAGCCAGAGGCCCATGAAGGTCTAGATGAACCTACCTCATTTGTCACTAAAGATTAGTTTGTGACGTTATAAGTTCTCTCGTGATGGGGTGGTTGATGTGAAAATCAAGAAGCTTTGTTAAATAAAATGATGTTTAATGTAAGATCTTAAATGTTATGTTTCTAATATGATCGCAAGCTTTGCATGTGGTGTGTGTGTGTTTGCTTGGGTGGCGTGAGTATTCCCTTGTCTTTGCCTACAGTCATTGCCTGTGGTATGATTGAGTTTACCAAAAAAACCAGAACACCTTTAGGGGTGAGTGTTTAGTCCCACATCGGGTTCCTACCCGAGCATGTTGTCCCATATAAGTTCCTTGGCGCCTCAAATGGTTGGTACCCGTTTTGAGGAGCTCTAGGGTGAAGCTTACATGGGCTGCATGTGTGTGTGTGTTTTTGCTTGCTTGCTTGCTTGGGTGGTGTGAGTATTCCCGTCTTTGCCTTCAGTCATTGCCTTGTGGTATGATTGAGTTTACCAAAAAACTATGATTGCAAGCCAGCTGCCCCCCCCCCCCCCCCCCCCCCCCCCCCCCCAATTTTAAGGACAAGACTTAACATATAAACTATTGCGTATGAGTACCTTCCATGGTTTGAAATCGCTTGAATTTTAGCAATTTTGACCACCAACAGAAATCAGAAACTTATGAAAATTTTAATTATTTAAATATCTAATTAGGCCAAAATAATTATAAAATTTACCAAATTTTGGTCAAATAAATCAATTTTGTCTATTTTTTTTACAAGTTTTTAATATATTAATGTATTTTACATAAAGTTATTAGATGAAAAATTATTAACTAATTAAATAAGCTAGTATGTTAGCAGTTTAAGTATCTTTAGTGTTCAAACTTATTAGGGTCCTATTATAAATGAATATTTTAGATGAAAAAATATATATATATATATAAATAATTATTAAGTGTTTTAACACTTGGTTTTTTGTTTAATTAGGTTGATAGAAATGTCTAAGGGTCTTAAGTATCCTAACTTATTAAGTATTCTATTATAATAATTATTTAATTAAGTTTATAATATAGTAAAAAGGTATTATAATTTTATTCTTAAAAGAAACTAAAATTTGAAATTTTAAAATAAATATACATATATTTGAACAAAATTGATATTTTTTTGTTAATAAAATATAATTAAAATAAACCAGCAAAATTTAGACAACTTTGAATTTCCAAAATTTAGATTTCTGGAGGGGACAAAGAGTGCATTGCAACTGAAAAAAAAAAACAGTAAATAAAATAACAATCTAGCATGCATAATTGTAGATCTAAAGGGAGTACAAAATTTTAAAAGCATCATACTAGGAAATCCCATTAGCCTCTTGTCGGTTCTTTCATCCCAGACAGACACAGGATAGGGCACACGAGTCTCTCACATCAGAAAGCATCCAACCGTATTCTCATCACTGAAATAGGGACCAATTGCTGGGGCCTGAGGCACTGTAGTTTCATAGGCGTAATAAGGTGGTAGAGGAAGTGCATAAGCAGCTACTGTGTAATACGGGACTGGAATTGGGCAAGGCTCCACCACATGATAAGCGTGATGCACCATGCTTGGATGTAAGGCGAAGTTCAATACCTGTGGAGGAGGATCAACCTTCTTTGCTCCTCCTTTGTCTTCTTCGCCTTCAATCCCACCCTTCTTCAGATTCACCTTCTGCTCCTTCTCCTTCTCCTTCTCCTTCTCCTTCTCTTTGATTTTATCACATGATGATGAGTTCGCCAATATAACTTCTTTACTTCCACCATCTCCATCTTTTGGAACTTCTTTTCCACCAACCACACGGTCCACACCCACTTTCTGATTCCATATTTCTGCTTGCTTCCCGAATTTCCGTAGCTTCTTTATGAGAATTCGGGGATCAACGTTACCTAGGATCGTTACTTTTGGTTGCAAAGAGTCGACATCTATCTTTAAAACACCTGTGAAGTTCAAACCTCCAAAGTTACAGACAAAACTCACAAGAAGAGATCAAGTAAAATGAGGTTTTCCATAGTTTTTTTTACCCTCAGTACTTTGCAACACCTTCTTCACTTTCCTCTTGCAACCTTCACAGCAGTCGACGGAAACCTTCAATTCAACCTTCTGGAAGAAAGGCAACGCAACTTTGTCTCAGACCTATTGAATGAATAAGAAAAGAAGAAAGAGAGAAACAAAAGAGATGCTTTGTCAGGCTTTAGCACCTTAATGTCTACTTCCTTGGCCATGAGTACTCCCGAATCCTGGGTTTTCTAATGGAGGTGAAAGGGATAGTAGTAGAAGAGCCAAAGTGAAACAGAACATGAAGGAAGAGAGGGATGGGTGCAATTATAAGACGGATTGTTAGGCTTTATATACATACCAAGGGAGGTGGAGGAGTGGGGTCAAGCGTATATTATGTTTAATAATCTCCTTCTTTTTCTCTGTCCTTCAAAGCATTTCTGTACCTAATAAAATTATAAAAGAAAACGCAATAGCATTTAAACATAGCTTTCTCTACAAGCAAAAATATGCAACTTCAACCTTTTTTTCCCCATGAATATGCTCCTCCGTAACACCACACAGACACACACTAAATAACCATCTATGATCTAAAACACATTTGTACGTTGTTTGCTCATTATTAGATATTTGTGATTGCTCAAATTCCTTTTTGTTTTCCCCCTTTTAGGTCCATGTTCTTTTATTAGGAACTGAAAGTAAGAATTTTTAATTTGAGATTTAACTATGAACAAGAGCTCCGGTTGAATAGATAATTGGAGTGCCTTGCAGGGGTATTTTGGGTATTACAGAAAAAATAGTTTTTTTTTTTTTCTAATTTCCAAACTACCCCTACCACAGGGACATTTTTTTTTGGGATGCTCTGGTTCTCTTTAGCCAAGCTCCTGATCGTAGTTAATCTCTTATTATTTTTGAGAATTATCAATTTTTATGTTATTCTCTTGCCTTTTATTTTTTGGGATTTCAATTCCCTTGAGCCTTCAAAAGCCACAAAAGGATTTCAAGTATTGCAAAAATGGTGGGACTTGAAGTCTCATAATGGTTACGAATTCAAATTTTTGCAAATTCATTCAGGATTTTCCACTCTCAAAATGCATTGCATTAGTATTGTCAAAAGACGAGACTTCCAAAGTCCGGCAAAGTCTCATGTCCTTGTAGTGATGTCCTAGCCAAGGCAAAGCCATATGTTTGATCCCAGCTTACCTGCACGAAAAGAGACGAGATCGAATCACAGCCAATTGCAATTGAACTCGGGATAGTTCAACGCATCCACAGGTAAACATGTGTTCCTTTTAACCCTTATTTATTGTGGTTAAGATTCACTAACCCTTAGGGTTCAATAATCTAACATTGGTTTTAGAAAAATAATATTTGAAAACTTTTAACTCTGATTAAGAACTTTTAATCCTTAGGGTATGTTTGGTTGTCAAAAAAATAGGTAAAAATATGGATAATAAAAGAAAATTTTAGATTTTAATATAATTTTTGGTTGTGTTTAGTTCAATTTTTTTTCTCATTTATTTTCTCGACAACCAAACATAGGGTTAGGGTTAATAATTTTTAATACTTATTTCTAAAAACCAAGGTTAGATTCTTGAACCTTGAGGGTTAGTGAATCTTAACTACAGTTAATAAGGGTTAACAGGGAAACATGTTGACTTGTGGATGTGATTGAACTCTCCCCAAGTTCAATCATAATTGATTGTGATCCGATCTCAAAAATGAATCTTATAGAGAGAGGATCACAGTCAATTGTGATTGAACTTGGGGAGAGTTTAATTGCACCCACAAGTTAACACATGTCCTATTTAACCCCTATTAACAGTGGGTAAGATTCACGTACCCTTTCGGCCTGAATTTTAGGCTCAAAAGGGCCAAGCCATGCCTAAAAAAAAGCCCGAAAACTCAATCAAGCTGAGCTCGGGCCAACCCCTGTGCGGCTCGGCCCGGCTCGATTGAGGCTCAGTTCGACCCAAACTCGGCTCAAATATTACTAAACAAAATAAAAAAATAAAAAATTGTTTATATATATCATTATTATATATATAAATAATTTAAAATATTATTTTTTTAAAAAAAGTATTCAAGCCGAGCTTGAGCCAAGCTAAGCCCGGCTCGAGCTCGAATCAATTTGGGCCGAGCTGAGCTTCGAGCTAGGTTGTTGAATTCAGGCCGAGCTTCGGGCTACACTTTCAAGCTTCATTTTGGGCCGAGCTGGGCTTCGGGCCTAGATCAAACCCTTTCAAGCCAAGCCGGGCTTGGCCAAGCCTGAAGAAGCCCGACTCGAATACAACCCTAAGTGGGACCCAAACTTACTTGCAAGAGTTGGAGATAAGAGAGGGCTCTACAATTGTGGAGATAAAGAAGGCTATAAGATAGTGGGACCCAAAACTGAGCAATGGAGATTAAAGAGAAGCCACATGTCATCTCCAAAATAAAACTTTGAAGAGATTGAAGTTTGGAGAGCAAAGAGAGAAAGTCTTATTTTTTTGTAGTATACTAGCAGAAACCTGTGCGATGCACGATAATAATTAAGAATATCTAAAATTAAGTAATATTATTTATTTATTTAAATATTAAGTAATATATTTGAAGAATATTTCATAAATTTTATTTTTAATAGTATAAGTTTTTTATTATTTGATATACATTATTATTTGTATTAATTAATCAATTTTATAATAATAATTTATTATTATTTTAATAACATTTATAGAAAAATCATAAGTTTCTTAGTATTAAACTTAAATTAATACACCCAAAAGTTGGAGATAAGAGAGAACTCTATAATATTGGAGATAGATAGGTTCTAGGATGAGATAGTCGGTCCCAAACCTATAAGAGTTGGAGATAAGAGAGGAGTCTACAATAGCAAAGATAGAGTGGGCTCTAGGATGAAATAATGGGTCCCAAATTTGAACGATGGAGATTAAAGAGGAAAGCCACATGTCACCTCTAAAATAGAACTTATGAGATTGGAGGGATTGGAGTTTGGAGAGCAAAGAGAAAAGTCTTATTTCTTTATATTATAGTAGTATATATATGCTAGTAAAAGTGCATGTGCCTTGCAAGTAAAATTTTCAATAATTTACCTATTAAAATTCTAAGACAATTTAGTAAAGAATGTAAAATTACCAAGGAAAGAAATTTTATTAGGAAGTAGTTGAATATAAAATGAAAAAGTACTAATTTTTTTTAAGAAGTCTGGTTTGTATATGGTACGTCTGAAATGTGTGATTCGTTAAGATAAATACAATGATACCGAATTCCTTCCTATTTGAAAGGTCCCATCGAAGAAGAAAAAACTTAAAATAGTGAATTTGCAGGACTATAATATTAGATATTTTATTCTTTTATACTAGGACCCATCATTATCACACTTTTTTTGTCTTCCAATAAAATTAGATCATAAAAAAATCAGTTTGGAGCTTAACTCCTTCCTTTTTCCATTTCACTTCTACTCTTTGGGTTTGTGACTCAAAACGTACCCTTACAGGGTTTAATGTAGCTAGAAATCCCCATTCAACATTGGTATAACAGTTTCTTAGTTGTGGGTTAGATAAACCAATGTAGTCACTCGTGAAAGAATAGCTGCAGATGTAGGCGTAGACGCTGGTGTATCACTCGAAACCACAATTGTTCGAATGTTAAAAGCACGTGTAAGAGCGGGAATCGTGTATTGGCTGTTATACATGTAGCGGCCCTCATCCGCTTCCTAGCCAGAAAAGAAGGACTTTCTTCGAGCCAGGAAGAGCAAGAGTACCGCCTGATAAACACTACCAGAGCAAGAAGGATTTCATTCATGAACTTACCGTAACTGAACTAATGCTTTCTCTAAACCAATTGCCGAAAGAGAGATTTTATTAAAGTAACCATCCCCTTATCCTAGCAGTCAACCGTGCCTAGAATTGAGTCCCGCTAACCGAAGGAGGTTATACTGAACAGGAGGTGCAATATGAACAAACAAAAAAGGCGGTGAGATGATGTCTTGAGCAGTTACGTATCCAGGACCCCTGACACAAATAGAGGCTTCAAGAGTTCCATACAGATTACTTCTCAATACATTTTCTTTTAAATTCAGTAAAATTTCTTGTACTGATTCTTCAATACCTACTATGATAGAATATTCACGTGGTATCTTCTCAGATTCCCACGTGTCAAGTTGAATAAATGAATAATGAAGCCTCAACATGCGCCTTTGGAATGGGCGCAACTATCCCAGCCCGGATCCAGCCAAGTTCTATTGATCATGTCCCCTTCCCAACAGTTGTACCTTGTCTTGGGGCGTCTATGGCTTTACGAGAGAAAGCCCGCCAGAGAAAAAAGTTTTTCTCTTCCCGTCCTGGGTCATACTCTGGTGTTGCGGTTAAGGTAACGACTTCGGGCATGGCCAACTCCCATAGTGTGATGGGCGGTGTGTACAAGGCCTAGGAACGAATTCACCGCCGTATGGCTGACCGGCGATTAAGAATGAAACTCAAAGGAATTGACGGGGCCCGCACAAGTGGTGGAGCATGTGGTTTAATTTGATGCAAAGCAAACAATTAAATATTGTGGGGGACCCTAATAGGGTCCTTTTCACTGGAAAGGTTTAGAATGAGGAAATGGGGTGATCCAGATTTATCGCGACTATCAAAGGTTCATAATGTAAGACTTAATTTGATCTTATCAATTGTTAGAATTTTTTTATCGAATAAATCATGAATGTTTGTAGGACAATATTTAAAGATCTCATCGAAATTGCTCATGGAGATATATTTTTCATTAGAGATTACAATCCAGAACAGAATGAAGATAATGTATTGGCAAGAATGCTAGACCATAAAGAAGCTATCAAATCCCATTTAAGTTGGGCTTAGGCCAGCCTCTTTCTGGGGTTCTATACCTTGGGACTTTATGTTCATAACGATGTCATGCTTGCTTTTGGTAATCCGGAGAAACAAATTTGTTTTCTTGTTATTCTTTAAAGGATGAATTCCACTTTCCCTTTAAAGAGACATCCTATAAAAATAACCTAGTTTATGAAAACTCTTATTTGGATGAGAATCAAAAAAATTGGAAGTTAGAAATACTAAAAGAAGATAAAAATATATTTAGGTTTGTGATTTAGAAAGAGCTTAAAGGGACCTAGCTTACAAGGCAGGCTCCTCCTCTCTCACTTCTCTTTCTGCTAGTCAATCAGAGGCCCTGGGAGCAAAGGAAGGGCAAGAATACTCCTTTCTGAGGCTGGTCTTCTCTTACCAGATTCGAGCTTTTTGTAGCTGAACGGAATTAGGCGCCCATCTTTTGACTGTTGTCAACTAATCTCTTCAATGTTCGATTCTACTCTAAAGTTTTTTTGTCGTGTACAAAAACATCTTTCTTTGTATCATTTCCCAAAAAGTTGACAAACTAGGTGGATAGGTAAAAGATATTTTTTGTTTTCCGTCACTTTGACATGTATAAAAAAAAATTGTGACTGTTCATTTCTTATAGTATTTTCATATCGATCGTTTTTTATATATCTCAATGGAATATTCCATTGTTAATACTCGAAAAGAAGAGACAAAGAGGTTTTTCAAACTTAAATATATTTTTATTTTCTTTAAGTATTTCCAACTTCCGATTTTCTTGATTCTTTTCGTTAAGATAAATACCATGATTCCGAAAGCGAGGCCAAGGATGATGGAGTTCCCAATTGATACAACATCAAGTTTGAGCATAGTAAGGTGCCCCACGAGGTCGCGAACACTTGCGTGATGGCTCCTAGCGAGTACTGAGCAATGCCGGTGAAGATCACAGGTCCGGCCAAGTACCACAGCTTCTTGTTCTCCATTAATGCTTCCTTGAAGAATTGACTACAGTTCCTTACCTCTTCGATATCAGGTGACTCGTCAAGCAACGGATCTTGCAAGTTGCCGCCGACCATCTCCTTTTTCTTCTAATGATACAAGATAGTTGCCACAAATACAAGGAGTTCTTTCATGATAAAGCGTAACTAATCTTGGTAGGATGAGATAATTTTATCTTATCTACGACAAGAGGAATATCAATTGTAATCCTCTTCTTAAACAATCTAAACTTCTATTAATATTTTTAATAGATCCATAGGTTAGTAAGTTACGAAACCAAATCCTCTACGGTGATAACTGGATTTGGTTGAGGTCGCCAAGTGTCTCTTTTGACACCCCTTAACTGTGGTTAAGATTCACCCATCCATATATCTATATATATATATATATATATATATATATGTAATTGAGCAGTTAGGATCATATGATCGTGCCAATATTTTGGCTGATGGGGACGATCGATATCATGTATCAATTCAAGAAGTTTCATTGATTTTCTCCTCCTTGGTATTGACTAAAGGCCCCATAAATATAATGATCATTTTCTGAAACAGAAGGATTATACTCTCAAAAGTAAACACCAGAAAGGGAAGTAACTTTTGAATTCAGAAGGAATGTTTCACTTACAGTACTTTGACGTTTGGAAATCTAGCTAGGGCATTTTTTTTTCTTTTTTGTATATGAAACCAAGCTATTGCTTATCATTTTCACTACTATATTGTACATTAAAATAGATGCTGATTGGGGATTTGGTAATGACAAAAACTAGAAGGATCCAATACCATTAGACAAATTATGATTGATTAGGGGTACTTCTTCTAGCTAGCTTTATTTACAAAATTTGTAGGAGAATGAGAGCCATACAGGTGGAAAAAGAAGAGATGCAGTCCAAGTTCAAAGCCATCTTAACTCCATTAAAATGATTAAAGGATTCCAAAGTTAGCAGCATTGAACATGACTTTGTCGGCTTTGAATCAGATTATTTTGATTTATTCTTTGTGGGTTGGTCAAGACAATAGCGACCAAAACAGATATATTGTGCGATATGTCATCGCATCTCATGTGCATGTAATGTGTCCGCCTCTGCACCTCTTCTTCCATAGAATTTTGCTTTTCAGTTCCATGTGCTTTCTTAGGGACTCGGATCAAACTAGGTTGTCTTGAGGATATTCTACGGGATTTGGTCTGAGCTATCTTGAGATAATTGTGGTTGGGGCTATGAGAAAAAGATTAGACTGGAAGTAATGGATCAAAAGTTAGGCAGCCGAGTGAATCTACATAGCGTAACCATCTGATATTTCTTTTTTACAGTCCTTACTCTATTTAATTTGGTTGGCTGTCCCAACAAATCGTAATCGTTTTATTTATTTACTTACTAGCAAACACCCCTTGCTATGCACGGGATGAGGAAAGACCTGAAATTATTTAAAATATTATAAAACATTATAAGTTATACTTTATCATGTTATAATTCAAACATGAAAAATATAGAAAGAATTGATATATGCAATCAATTTATTAAACTAAGTGACTAACCTAAGACAAACTATAAAGCTGAAAATAAAAAAATAATTAATTTAGATTTTGAGAACTTAAGAATTTCAGTTAATTTTGAAATTAAATAGATCTCAGTTTCAATTCTCACCAAAAGCCTTAAATATTTACTTACCTTAGCGTTGCTCATTTTGAAATAATATGACACTGTAAAAGAAACCTTTATGTTTTCTAAATGTGCTTTCGTATAATGTGGCTTTGTGTTATATCTAACCACATTCTTCAGACATTCCAGTAGAAAATTTAAAAAAAAATCAGAAATAAAAGAGGAGAAGGAAAGTAATTTAAAATAAATCATCAACGTAGATATGCATAACACAACATGCATTGAAATATAATATAAAGTAACAATATAAAACCAAACTACACAAAATAAATCGAATAGATAAATTTATATTAAAAGAAATTATACTAAATGAGTAATGATTTGAAGCACAAAACTTAATCTTTTGAGGTCATAGAATCCTATCTCATTGCTTGCAGTTGAACAAATAGATATTCGCACAAATATGTGCAGATTTTACTCTAGATGAAGACACGTAAATGACAATGAAATTTATCATTTAATTGATAAAAAAATATTAATTTTAATTAAGAGTTCTTACTAAGTGCATAATCAATTAAGAAGTCTTATTAATTTTTAATTAAATGGAAGTTTTATTATTTAATTTAAAAAAGACTATATTTTTAAGAGTAATGCTACTAATTTGTCTTCTCGTATGGAAATAGTGGAGAGTGGACGACTGGAAAGTGGACTTAGCATTGCTCTATTTTTAATTAAGGATTCGTGATCAACTAATAAGGAAGATGAATTGTATAACTTTTAGAGAGTTGTGACTAAAAGTAGTCCATGTACTAATCAATATAGAGATCTAAGTGATAAAATGCTTTCAAGCAAACGAAAAAAGATAAAACAACAATGTAATGATTTTCTTACATTTTTTTTTTAGTTTGTGCATTGTGGAAGGCAGGATTACTACAAAACCATTTTCAGTGCCCCTAAATGATAGAAAGATAGAATAGACAATTGTGATATTTTCATCCGTAGGATAATGCCTAAAGCCATGTAGAGTTGCATAAGGGATTTAATTTGGAATTTCCTTCTTTTGTGAATGTTCTTGTGTTGTTACGTTTGACATGAATTTTGGTTGAATTTAATGGTGTTGAATTAATATAAAAATAAAATAAAATAAAATCAAGCGATGCAAAACTGCTTCAATGAAGCGGAGTGGTCAAACAAAACCTAAAAAACCAAGATCACAAGTCGCAATTGAAATCATGGAGCATAAAAAACAAAGTTGTTGCTAGACTATTGAGTTTGATGTTTTGATCATATAATTAAATGAATTTCTAAACCAACCAAATCGAATGGCCGAGGTGGTTTACCCCTAATTCACCCCAAGATCATCTCGCCCCTTATTCTTTAACTCTCAAAGAAGTGAACCATCGTAGATATAAAAAAAATTGAATACCTGAACAAATTCCTCATAATAGTAATATAACCAGGATAAAAAAAAAAACAAAGGCTTGTTGGGCTTATGATGCACAACGGCGGAGCCAGGTGGGGGCCTGTGGGGGCACGTGCCCCCACTGAAATTTTGCAAAAGCTGTTTTTTTTCTTTAATTTTTTTTATTAGAGTTAAACATCACACATACTATCACACGCACCTCAAGTTCAATCGCACCCATAAGCCAATAGGTATCCCTTTTAATTCTTATTAACTATGGTTAAGATTCACTAATCTTTGGGGT
The DNA here is from genome assembly GCA_015143295.1 of Tetracentron sinense. Lineage (NCBI taxonomy): Eukaryota > Viridiplantae > Streptophyta > Magnoliopsida > Trochodendrales > Trochodendraceae > Tetracentron > Tetracentron sinense. Next base: position 57,387,712 of record CM026554.1, on the reverse strand, counting down.
TCAACAATATAACCTTGGTTTTAAACAAAATATTAAAAAAAATATTTGACTATGGTTAAGAATTTTTAACCCTTAGGATTAATATTTTTTAAAAAGTCGAGGTTATATTGTTGAAACCTCTGAGTCAGTAAATCTTAACCATAATTAATAAGGGTTAAAAGGGACACATGTTAGCCTATGCGTGTGATTGAATTCTCCCCGAGTTCAATCACAATTGGCTGTGATTCGTTCTCTGGGAATAGAGGCTCTTGCCCACAAGCTTTGAGTTCAAATTTGTCCAATTGCGAGAGCTTAGGATTACACTCACTCACAAAGGGTGGAAATAGAAGTGGAAGGGTTAATATTTTTTCCTAAAACCAAGGTTGGATTGTTGGACCCTAAATATTAGTGAATCTTAACTATAGTTAATCGGAATTAAAAGAGAAACGTGTTGACCTATGGATGTGATTGATCTCTCCCGAGTTTAATCGCAATTGACTCGATCCCAACTCTTTAACTTTAAAATATATTGTATTTAAACTAAGTTGATTAATTATTTAATTGGACATAATCATGGACAATAGGGTAGTTGCCCCTGAAAAATATATTATATTATTTAATAATTTAATATGGCATAGCCATGAGATAAGAGGACAACTGAACTTTTGAAAAAAAATATCTTATGTATTATATATTTAATGATTTAATATGGCGTGACTATAAAGCAAGGAGAAAGTTGTCTCATAATCAAGGAAAAACAATACCCGTAAAATATGTATAGATAAAATGGCTCAATAACTTAGTCATAAAAAAAAAATTGAGGAGCTATGCCGTGAACCCAAAATATTTTATACCCACCTAATAAGTATTCACAAATCTATTAATAACTACTATCATTTTCAATTAATCAATGTGTGCCCCCACTATTAGTAAATCCTTGCTCCGCCGCTGGATGCACTCACCTGCAATGCATGTTGTGCATCTGTATAGAATTTGTAACAACATTTTATGGATTGCAGATGCTGCCCTTCCATCTAATTCAACATTTTCATCTTGTCAACTGCATGAAAGTCAAATCATTTGGGGTTAGATCTATATACAAAATAACCAATATATATATATATATATAAGGGACAAGAAAAAAAGAAGGCGTTGAGAGATATCAATTACAGAATTACATAACAGCAGAAAGTAAAACAATTAAAAAGATATAAATTTAAAGATTAAAGGAAGAGGAAACAAACCTTGTGAAGGCTTCCTTCAAAACAAAGAAATAAAAAATACAAAATGCTAATAATAAAGAATCAAATTGGAAGAAAACATGATAATTAAAAAAAAAAGGAAGGAAACATTCCATGTGGATGGTTTCCACGAGCATCTCTGATAGCAGCAGTCCCGTTCTCCCACCCACAACAACCCAATGATGCCAATTCAACATTGATATCACTTTCAACTCCACTCTACCTGTTAGGAAAACCCTGCAAGAATAAATTTTAACCAATTTGTTGCACTGAAAGCTAGAGTTTTACCTAGGAGAAACCAAAAGTATCATACATCGATCATCTACTGCGGTAAATTTTCATTATCATTCATACGTATTATTTATCAATATTATTAATCCAAACAGATTTGTGATGGAATGTAATCCCCATAGTAGTAATCAAAACATGGAAATAGAAATCCAATAACCTGCACTTACAAAGAAGAAACAATAGCAACAAATCTGGAAGATCCATTTTTGCCAAAATTTCTAGCTGAAACCCAAATCTATCGACTTTTATTGTAGAAAAAAAAAACTGAATAGAATGACGTTCGGAAATTAAAATGTATAGAAAATAAACATAGATAGAAAAAATTTAAAATAAAGTAAATCAAGATACCTCAAGATTGAGACTTTCTCTAAAAGAAAACCTATCATATGTGTTTGTTGCACAAGCTTTGTAAGAGATAAAGACCAAAATCAGTCGCCTTTAATATTGAGGGCTTGAGATACTTCAGTGTTCTATGCTTTCGGTAATCATTTCTTTTTGTGTGGTTTCGATAAACAAAAAATTGAATGAGATATCTTGTTGTGTTGATGATTCAACCAAGGAAAAATGGAAGGAACAGAGGTGACCGTATGCTTGATGCAGGCCGATGGGATCAACGGTGAGCAAACGACCACCGGGAGCAGGCACCCAGGAGGAGACGTGATGAACTTCAATGAGGAATAGGGTATCACACGATAGGGATAGGGTAGAGGAAGAGTTTTATTTTTAATTAGGGAGATAGGGTAGAACAAGAGAGGATAGAGGATGGATTTCTTGAGTTGACGAGGAGTAGGAGAAGAGGAGGGACATGCATTGAGGAATTAGGGGAGGAGAATCAATGTAGAGAGGAGGAAAAATTATGTGAGCAAGCACCACATTGCATTAAGTTGGGGGATTAATCTTGGGAGGAATGGCAAAGGATAGGAGAGAGAGAGAGTTAGTGGAAGAATAAGTTTTTAATTAAGTTGAGTGGGTTCCACATGACACGCATGGATTAAAGATATTGGCTTGAGGGTGTGCCACATGACACAAATTTGAAAAAAATGGAGAGAAATAGAGTGTGCCACGTGGATACCAATTGATCTACAGGAGTACTATTGATGCATGTTGATGTACCTAGAATGTAGAATAGGAATAAAATGTGAATAGTGAAGTCTCGGCTACATTAGATTTCCTGTCTTTATGATTTGTCCATCGCTAAAAGAAGATAGGGTTCATAAAATCTTGTGGCTGCTATGCATTTGCGCTAGTGTGATATGTTTCACTATGCTTCCAACATACTAATTTTTATGTATCTATTTATAATTTTTTTTATTGGTATTACAACGCAATTAGAATTCTTAGAGTTTTGTTACTCAATTAAAATGTTTAATTACTAAAAAAAAATTAGTGGCATGCATTAGAAGAATTCCTAGATGGGTACTGTAGTTGATAAATTTTGTTACACAACATTTACTTTACTAAATAGTTAGTCTCATGTAAAAGAGTGGAAGTACTCATAAATATCTAATTACTAAAAATGACATGTATAAAAAAAAAAATTGTGTAATACAAAGTCAATATTATCTAATGAAATTATTAAAAATAGGAATTTTTCAAAAAAAAAAATCTTAAAATTTTCCTTATACTTTTAGTAGTATAACAAATGCAGAAAAGGATAAGGTAGGCCATTTTGGACCACAACCTGTAGTGATCAGTATAACAAACTCTTCATATGGTGCATTAATGAGTGATTTCTACGCTCACATGCTATTCCTGGATTGGAATTCGGATCGAATAACCAGTTGGATTACATTAATCAGTATAGATCACCACTTATAGTGGCCCCTATTGACAATTGAGTAGGGGTGTTGATGGGGCTATGGTTAACTATATATGTTCATACTGTTTGGAAATGCCAAGTTTTGTTCAATTCTAGCATACATGACAAAGAGCAGATAAAGCATTTTCTTTGGTTAGGATTGTAGCAAGTTCTCCAGTATTTTATGAGTAAAAGATGTGTTTCGAAAACCACTACTTGAGGTTTGCTAATTTTTCAGATTTTTTTGGTTAAGGAATGGCTAAGAACTTGTTTGTTGCATGCTGGTGGGAACTGAGAAACGTTTAGTGAAGTTGATAGTGGAACCAAGCCCAAGTCCAAGTCCAAGTCCGGCCCATTAACAGCCCTACATTTTGGCAAAGCTAAAAATGGGCAGGAATAAAGCGCAGGCCCAAAATGATCAAGAGTAAAGGATGATTGGAAGAAAACACAACCCACCCACAGCCATTCGTTCATGGAGAGGCTATCCATAATCTCATCCTCACTACTTTTATCTCCTCCAACCTCCACATTTTCCAATTACACCTCTCACCATGGCTTCGGCTACTCTCTCTCTACCCAACCCATCTCTCCAGGTCCTCTTCTTCTTCTTCTTCTTCTTCTTTCCTCTTTCTATTCTTTCTCTGGTCATAATTCATATATATCTATTAGCTAGCTAGGCCAATTGATCAATCATATGCATGTACGTATAGCATCTGAGCGTATGCGTGTTTTGATTAATATTTATTGCAGGCTAAAGGAAAGGGACTCTCAGAATTCTCTGGCCTCCGCAACTCATCGGCATCTCTTCCCTTTGCCAGAAAAACCTCCGATGATTTTCTCTCCATCATCGCCTTCCAGACCTCTGTGGTGAGTGTAGTGCAGAGCGATAGATCTTTTTTTATTTATCTTTTTTAATGAAGCTTATCTTTATTATCAGAGGAAGACACCCAAACATATATATATATATGGGGACATGCATGAGTAAGCTCATTAATTAATTGTATCCCTCATCGATCCTCACACTCCCCCAGTACTGTTAAATCAATGTATATTTTTGCGGAATTAATTTATGTCCCTAGCTCCCACACCCCTTTGAGGATTAGATCAAAGTGGCTGCGACGAGTCCCAAACAGCAACTGCAGGCTTGCACCGTGTGTGTATGGTCTTCTAAGATTGGAAATCGCTAAGATTGATCCCCTCCACAAAAAAATTATGAAATCCAATATCCAGTAAGTAGTAACAAGGCGTCCACACTTTTGGCTGTTGCTTAATGGTAGTTTAGTCTTTATTAAAATACTCTTTTATTTAATAAAATGATATTCAATTAATAAGGCTAAAGAAGTCTACTGAAAGGTAACAAGTTCACATTTTAATACACACTTTTATGGGTGTCTAATCTGATCAAATGCGTAACCAAATCATCATTTCTTTTTCATTGACTTCGTTTCTATACAAACAATCCCTCCACAATCAGACTCTCCCCATCTAATGGAGGCCGTTGGATCATAGTCAATTGTGAGTAAAATGGTATCCACAGGTAACACCTATATATCCTTGTTAAGCCTTATTAATTGTGGTTGAGATTCACTAACCCTTAGATCCAACAATATAACTTTGGTTTTTAAGAAAAAATATTAACCTTAAGGGTTAAAAATTCTTAAATGGAATTAAATATTTTTTCTAAAAATGAAGGTTACATTATTGAACCTCAAAGGTTAGTAAATCCTTAACCATAGTTAATAAGAGTTAAAAGGGAAACATGTTGACATGTGGATGCGATTGTACTTGGGCAGAGTTCAATTGCAATTGAATGTGATCCAATCTCCATGTAATGTGGTATTTATTGAGGTGATGGACGAGGTTAGTGGGCCTAACCATGCATAGGCCAGCGAATTCCCGTGCCCCAACATCTTTAGCTGAGGATTGATAGCTCACTATGTCTTTAAAAATAAAAAAATAAAACCCTCACTTTCTTCGAGGCAATATTCAGAAGCAAAATCCTATGGATATTGAAACATCAAAGAGGAGTGCTATCCACAGTCGCATTTACTCCAAAAGTTTCCAGAGACACAAGAGTAAGAGTAGGCATATCACGTGGAGATGTTTGATATTTAAACACGTTAAAAAGAAAAAAAAAAAAAAAAACAGAAAATTAATGTTTTGACATTTGTAGCCACCAAAAGTTGCGTCTTTGGAAGATTTGCGACTGGGGCTAGCAAAATCAAAAATTCAAATTAGAGTGAGGATTGATTGTGATTGTGATTGTGTGATGGTTGCCTTGGCGGGGATCTGTGTATAAGGTTGGTGGTGGGAACAAGAGAGGAGTGGTGGAGGCGAAGCTGAAGGTGGCCATCAATGGATTTGGGAGGATCGGGAGGAACTTCTTGAGGTGTTGGCACGGGAGGAAGGATTCTCCTCTTGACGTAATCGCCATCAACGACACGGGTGGTGTGAAGCAGGCCTCCCACCTCCTCAAGTATGACTCCACCCTCGGCATCTTCGACGCCGATGTGAAGCCCATCGGCACTGACATCATCTCGGTGGATGGGAAGATGATAAAGGTGGTCTCTAACCGCAACCCCAGCGACCTCCCTTGGAAGTAAGCCTCCTCTCCTCCCTCTTTGATTAGTTAATATATTTTTCCCAGTGCTGTCATATATGTATGTAGCTTTTGTGTTTTAAGTTTTAACAAAAAAAAGAAAGAAAAAGGAAGTAGGTTGAATGGTGGTGGCATGGATTGATTAATCAGGGAAATGGGGATCGATCTGGTGATAGAAGGGACGGGAGTGTTCGTGGACAGGGAGGGTGCAGGGAAGCACATACAGGCAGGGGCCAAGAAAGTGCTGATAACGGCACCTGGAAAGGGAGACATCCCCACCTACGTCGTCGGAGTGAATGCCGACACCTACAACCCGGACGAGCCCATCATCAGCAATGCTTCTTGTACCACCAACTGCCTCGCCCCCTTCGTCAAGGTTCTTGACCAGAAATTCGGTAATCCCACTCGAGTACTCACTCCTATTATTATATTATATTATTTTATTAATTAATGATCATGTGCAATACTAATTAATTAACAATTGCTCCCATCCCAGGTATCATAAAGGGCACCATGACCACAACTCACTCCTACACTGGGGACCAGAGGCTTCTTGATGCTAGCCACCGTGACCTCCGACGCGCACGAGCTGCTGCCCTCAACATCGTCCCCACTTCAACTGGTGCTGCTAAGGCCGTCGCTCTCGTCCTCCCCTCCCTCAAAGGCAAGTTAAACGGCATCGCCCTCCGCGTACCCACTCCCAATGTCTCCGTTGTTGACCTCGTTGTTCAGGTCTCGAAGAAGACCTTTGCCGAAGAGGTCAATGCTGCTTTCAGGGAGAGCGCTGATAAGGAGCTCAAGGGTATCCTCTCTGTCTGCGACGAGCCCCTTGTTTCTGTGGACTTCAGGTGCTCCGATGTCTCCTCTACCGTTGACTCCTCACTCACCATGGTTATGGGAGACGATATGGTTAAGGTTATCGCTTGGTACGATAACGAGTGGGGTTACTCACAGCGGGTCGTGGATTTAGCCCACATTGTCGCTAGCAACTGGAAGTGATCTCCATCGTCTCAATTTTTGTTTTCCCATCATTTGTAATGAGAATGTAAAACTCTTCTCCTCCTCCTTATTATTATGTTATTTAAATCCAATGTCCCCCCCTCCGTTCCTGTGCTGTGGTATGTATCCTTTGATTCATTTTCGAATTTTAGTATCCAAATGTCATTAGAATGGAACATTTACCCTATGGACACTCCTAGTCCCCAGCTCATGAGTTGGTCTATTTGATTAAGGCCTTTGCAAAAGATAAACTGTTGACTCATACCCTTCCAAACATCTGAATACAATTAAGGAGAATTTCCTAAAAAATTTCCCATGATATTTATTATAATACAGTAAAAGAGCTTAATGTTTTATTTCTATTTTTATATTATCCAACTTTACCTGGAAATAACTCCCACCCAATTTCAATATAAGCTATTGCCGGAAATTATTTTCAAAGAATAAAGTAAATAATATGGTAAATGGCCTCAATGTCAGTACTAACAGATTATACAGATGAAGGTCCGAAAGATGATGCCAAAGAAAGGTCCAAAATATGGCCAAAACACGAGAGCAAAACAAATAACAATAAAAATAAAACAAATAATAAGAGTGATATTATACACTGGAAGCTTCAGGACTTCATGAACCCTATAACAACACCAACAATTGCCTCACCTAGAACAACCAGTGTTTCTTCCTCGGCCTCTGCGGTATCTGAGCATCTGGAAAAGAGATAAAGCAATTCTTCAGGCCTAATTGAATTTCAAACTACTACAGATCCCCCCATAGATTTTGAAGGGACATACTTAAGGAAGCAAATTCCATTTCAGATACTAACCTCGGTTATCATATAGTGAATTGTAATGTACTTCAGACCAGAAACTTAACCACAATTCTGCATCACAAGAAAACAAAAACTGCACCGTAAGGGATTGAAAATTTTGACAAAAGTTTCGACAAATGAAACTAGTCACTTTGTTTTTTGGTTCATTGGATGCCACATGGACCTATGGGATACACAATGAGGGGTAGCCCTCCCCCTCCCATTAACACCCCCCCTAACCCTGATCGAATCCCAGGTCTCAGGTATGACGCCAAAAGACTTTACCAACTATACTAGCTGGCACCTAATGAAACTAGTCACTTAACCCCAGCATAAAACACTGGAAACAAAAGAAGGCTTCTTAGATAGGCCAACTTTTTTCTTTTCCTCGGTGCTCCTAAAATAGGAAACAATTCACTAAATCCCAAAATTCGAAAACATGTACCCTACATAAATTTGGAAAATTCGAAACACTAAATCCCATGAGAAAAATAAACAGTCTCCATTCTAGCTCTTAACAACTTACTAAAGTTATCAATAATAACTGAATAGTAATGGTTATTGACAGTCTTACCTCGTTGCGGTGCTTGGTGTTGAGGAATAATTTCAATAAAACAGGTGTCTCTGAATGATGTTAAGAGACAAATCTTCGCTACAAACTGCAGATAGACAAGCAACATTCAACCTTGTGCCAATGTAAGTATGAGAGAGGAAATTATAGAACATCCCAACATGACTCTGTATAGGTACAGTGAAGCTAGAAAAGCACACCAATACATCTACTTAACTCTAGATACCAAACAGTAACAGTTCTGCCACTTATTAGCAATTTACATACTCATGACACAGACGCATGTTGCTGGATTACTTCTCTTCAGAAAGATATGGAAGAATTTTCTACTCAAAAGGTTGTAATCAAATTCATTAATGGGATTTGGAGCATCATTTGTCATGTGTAACTGCTGCACTGCTTTTTGCTTTTAAGGTTTGGAACTATTTCCTCTCCCACCTGGGGATTTGCTGGGTCTTCCTTCGCTCTTTCTGAGACTTCTTATCTTGTCACCTCTCAGTTCGTTTAGGAAGTTGTGTGTGTGTGTGGGGGGGGGGGTGGGGGCCTTGCTATAGCGATTTCCTACTCCTTATGGAAGGAAAGGAACTCCAGGGTATTTGAGGGAGTATCATTATCCATCCCTAGTGTTTGTTACAAGATTGACCATCTTTGTTGCAGTGGTGCTCAATCCCAGAGGGATGTGATATTGTGTTGGGATTTGCCTAGAATTTTATTTTTTATAAAACACCATTATTATGGAGGTATCTTTTAGGATTAGTATTTGGGGAAATCCTAATTGGTTTAGGATTTGATTTTAGGTTCTAAAATCAAATAAATAGGCCTAGGGGGAAGAAGAGTAGTGGCCCTTGGGAGAACAGGTAGCTTTCAGAAAGAAAAGTGGGCTCATATTTAATTTCAGTGGCTCTCGTAATGAGCGGACTCTCTGTATTTGAGAGTGAAAATCATTGTATCGTGTAATCTGCATAATAATAGTTCTTGATTGTCTTCACCGCAAATGTGGCCCTATTGTAGATTTGTAGATGAACAACGTATATCTTGTGTTTTGCTTGTTTCATTATATTTCTATTTTTGTCACATTATGATCGAATCTTAAGATTGTGTATTTTCACATAATAATTGGTATCATAGCAAGGTTCACAGTTGCGTATTTCGCACAATAATTGGTATAAGAGTGAGATTTGGGGTTGAAAATATAGTAACAAAGTCGGGGTTTGGGAATAATTCGGCAAGGGTCAAGTACGGAAAAATTGAAAGAATACGGGAAACTCCGGGGGGAAGAATGAGTTTTTTTTTAATAATTATAAAAATTAGAAGCATGATGCTCAGACCATGGAAGGAACATTGCAGCAGGGGGCGGAGCCAGGAATTTTTCTTTGGGGGGGCCAAAGTACATGTATTAAAATTGTTTTGTGAAAAAGACCAAGCGCGTACAAATATTATGAGGTTGGGGGCAGCCGTTGAGATTTTTTTTTTTTGATAGAACTATTCTATAAATAAAATTACTATATTTTTTAATTTTTTATATTATACATTTAAAAATTTTATAAAATTTTGATGGGACAAACTTCCTGCATAGTTAAAAAAAAATTACATTTTATGTAATTTTGGGGGCCACTATACATAAAACTTAGATACCATTTACCTTAAAAAAAAACGTACTTATGTAAGAGATCGAACCAAACAACCAATTGCAATTGAACTTGGGGAGAGTTCAATCATATCCACAAGCCAACACGTGTCCATTTTAACCTCAATTAATTGTGGTTAGATTCATAAGCCCTTGGGGTTCACCAATATAACCTTGGTTTCAGAAAAGAAATATTAAAAAAAAAAATTAATCCTAAGAGTTAAAATTCTTAACTAGAGTATAGAAAAATTACCATTAAGAAATATTAAAAAATATTAATCCTAAGAGTTAAAATTCTGAACTAGAGTTAAGAAAAATTAACATGTTTTACCAAGGTCATATTGTTGAACCCCATGGGTTTGTGAATCTTAACCACAATTAATAGGATTTAAAAGTTTTTGCCTAGGGTGCAATTGAACTCTCCAAGAGTTCAATCGCAATTGATGTGATCCAAGATCTGTTATTCTACGGTTTTACGGAACCTACTTACTAAAAAGTGATTCACAAACAATTGGGGGGGCCACTATAAAAATTGGGGGGGGGGGGGGGGGGGGGGGCACTGTATAGAAAAAGCTTAATAATTGTGGAGGCCCACTATATTAGTAAGCTAAAGAGAGGATTTCAAAAAATTTGGGGGGGCCTCCGCCCCTGCATCGTAGGATAATAGAAGACTAGTGGTTATTCCAACAACCTCGGTTGATAATACTATAATGTGTTAGAAATAACTCCGAGGACTTCTCTATTAGACGAAATGAAGGACACTTTAGGTTTTGAAGGAGAGATGATCATGGATTATTTTCTGGCTGAACATCTAAGCTAACTCAATGCCTAACAACAAAACCTAGATGAGTATTCAATTTCAAACAGAAACAGTTTGCCCAACCTAAGGAAATTATTTAAGGCGTGTCAAATTGTCTCTCTGAATCCAGACCGACCAAAGATTTAGAGGTGAAAAATGGGGCAGAAGCTTGTGTAGCTCTAAGAGTCAAATTTCTGAAGGTCGATGAGAGGTTGAGCTTCCTAGTGAACTTGGTAGTCAAGAGCAAGTTCGTAACGATATTCTTATTGAAGAATTCGAAAAAGAAGACGATTTTTAGCTAGTGACACCAAGGAGAAATAAGAAGAAGAAGAAAACATCAACAATTGATTCTTCAACTAGAAGACCAAAGAGAGAGGTTAAAAAACCAACTCAATTTAAGGAGTAGTTTTAATCTTTGGTAATGTAAAAATTGTTCTTAGTAAAGTCTTATGTATTTGTGTTCTTGTGTTTTTGTAGGGGTAAGGTTTTATGTCCCCCTGTTGCTTTTTCTTAATAAACAGGTAGGGGTTTGCCAAACCCCCCTCTCCTACTGAGTGGCTTAAGAATTTTTTTTTTTTTATATATCTAACAATTTGGTGAGATACTATACAAAAAAAAAAAGTAATTATAATCAGTATTAATAAGTTCATAACATAATTATAACACCAAATTTCATTCCATCAAACCATCAAACCATCAAAATTCATTAAGACATCAATTATCAAGCTTAAAAACAACACCGATTGGTTGCATTCTCACAGTTTCATCAACAAAAAGTATTACAAAATACCAAATGTATAATAAAATCACTCATTCCAATTCATCAATCGCTCAAAAGCAGCATCATCACCAAGTACATCAATATCTGCATCATCTTCATTCCCTAATGGTGTGTTCGGTTGGGGGTAATAGGTGGGAAAAAGTAAAGTGAAGTAAAGTAAAGTGAAGTAAAGTGAAGTGAAAGAATTGTATAAATTCTCTTGTGTATTTGGTTTGAGAGAAAAGTTTAGGAGAAAGTATAAATTTTTCCAAAATTACCCTTTGCTCTCTTTAGATATAGTATTCAACAAAAGGGTAGATTTGGAATTGAAAGTTTTTACTTTACTTTCTTTCACAATTCCAGCTTTTTGGTGGAATAAGGTATGAGTGAAAGTGAGAGAAAGTTGTATACTATTGAGAAAGTTTAAGTTTTACTTTACCTCAAAATCCCTCAAACCGAACAGGGTGAAAACTCCCACTTTCACCCACTTTCCTTCACATTCTCCTCAACCGAACACACCCTAAAGGGAAAAGGGTGCTCCATCTTCAAGGTCATGATTTCCCTCAACTTCAAGTACATTTGGGAATGCCAAATTTTCTCAAGATTATTCGTTTTTTTTCTTTGTATTATTCGTTTTAAATGTGTTTTTTTCTTCGTATTTTTTGTTTTAAGCGCATTTTAAACTATAATACGCGTCTTTTTTAAAAACGGGTATTAAACACAGTTTTCTATGATAGGATATTAATGCGCGTTTTATAAAAGTTTTTTTTTCAAAAAAATACAGTTTTTTGTGACTATGGTTGCAAGGATATAATGGTTTTGAACATGCTGTTCGAGGCAAAGAAGATTGACTAGATGAATAGTTTGGTTTGTGGCAAGTCAAAGGTCAACCTACGAACAAATCCAACGAAGTTTACACAAGATTGTTGAAGTCAAAGATAAATCAGTAGTTTCTTTAAACCAATGTGTCTAAGCTTTGCTTAGAGTTGATCAACATGCAACAAAAGTTAATTGAAACACCCTAAATTGTGGTGGAGAAAGATGATGAGCATTCATGGGTGGTTTGATCAAGGTGAAGATTGTTAGGATTTGCCTAGAATTCTATTTTATATAAAACTACATTATTATGGAGTTATCTTTTAGGATTAGAATTTGAGGAAATCCTAATTAGTTTAGGATTTGATTAAAAAGGCATAAAGTGTAGGCTTATTGAAATAGCTGAGGATATGTGACTGAATAGGGCTCCCAGGGAGAGCAGACTTTTCTCAGGGAGAATCGTGATAGTTCTCAAGAAGAGTAGGCAACTCTGGGGAAGAAGAGTGGTGGCTCTTGGGAGCATGGGTAGCTCTCGAAAAGGTGAGCGGCCTCATGTTTAACCCCAGTGGCTCTCGTAGAGAGTAGACTCACTGTGTTTGAAAGTGAAAATCCTGGTATCATGTAATTATAGTGGAAGTTTTTGATTGTCTTTGCCCGTGGATGTAACCCTATTGTGGGTGAACCATGTATATCTTGTGATTTGTTTGTTTTCTTTACAAATCTATTTTTGTCACATTGCGATCAAACTTTAAGATCGCACATTTCCGCACAACATATTGAATCCTGGATAATCAGTCCATATTCTTTTATATATATGTACGCTTGTGTCTAAAAAATAAGAAAATAATATAACAAAAGTTGTCTAAAAGCCTCATTGATGGGTATCAAGTATGTGCTCCTAATGGTGTGAAACACGACTTTTATTTAAAAGAACAGTTTATTAAAAAAAAGGCTGTACATAAATTACCATAAATATTTCTTATTACCTAATAAATGTGATACAATAAAGCAACTTATGTTTCAGAGACAGTCAGACAGAGAATACTACACCTTATCAGCTGCTGCTTGTAAGGTAAGATGGTCCCCCCATTCACCAGATCTGCATGATGCAGGAATTTAGTCCCGGAAAACAGATATCTTTTCTACCCTCACATAGATAAACAACTGAACCATGTATCAAATGCATCAACAGATGTAAAGACTTGTTGCATAAAATTTATCAAAGAAATGACCCTCAAGATGGTATCCTACTTGGCCATTTTCTTGTAATAGTGTTTGTACTTCATGGGGACATAGCCTTCGTACAGAGGACGGTAGTCTTTAAGCTGAACAGGGAAAAGTTGGACCATATAAGGATCTCACATTAGCTTTCCAGTTACATTTAATTAACATATATAATACAAGCTTTTAATGACTATTCGAGGTTTAGAAACTAAAAGATTGACTGGAACTCTATGAGGACCTAAGAGCAAGTGAGCTCAAAAGTCAAAACTAAGTTAAAGCACTTGACCAACATAGTTCACGTTTTAGAAATTGATAATATGGTCTAAATTAAGTTAAATCACCTGACCATCATATTTCAAGTTCTGAAAATTGAAGACTGAATTTCTGGCTTCAGCTTTTTTCAATCAATATCCTTAAGTACTTGGTCGAATTTCTTTAAGTACTCACTCCAGTTTTCCAGATTTTGAAAGCCTATAATAACCTTGACTCAAACAAAATCTCAGTCACGTCCAGTTAGCAAGTTATCTGTGTTTATAGAGTTTTATAAACACCGCAAAACCAGGTCCGAACCATCAACTAAAGGTTAGAAGTTGAAAGGAGTAAATCATCTAACTCAACTACAGGCCCAACCCCAATAATACCAACAAAAAAAAAAGGACCAAAGAGCTCCTATGCCTTGATAGCAGAGCAAATAAAGGTGACATACACAATTTCCTACAAGTTTATAAGAGTACGTGGCTTGAAACATTTAATTGAGTAAAGAGAACCATGAAAGCCATTATCAAGGCTTCTGAAAAGATAATCTCATAAACTACCTGTTTTACAATCTCTTTCCGGACATGCTTGTGATGATCAGGTGACTTGTACATTTGGTCTGAAAGTGCACGGAACTGCAAAATAAGGAAGGAAAATTAACAAGGCTCGAACAATAAAGTCTTTATGGTGCTTTGCAAGTGTACATACCTGACAGTTGCCATCCCCAGAGACCTTCACCTCGTATAACCCATAAACATTTATCCTGGCAGAGAATGCGAAAGAAATACCTCAGTATGACATGTATGATAGAGAATCAGCAGAATAACATACACACAGCATCTCCAAATTCCTTTCTGCTAGCTAATTTTACATGGAGCACAATGAAACTGTAAAATATATACTAATGTTAATATGTGTATACCAAAATGAAAATGACATGTTATTGGGAAAAAGGTCATTCAGAATGTTAGATCGTGTACATACTTGCATAAAAATGGGGAAAAGCCTATTTTTTAACACCAGTATCTAAGCAAAAAATAAGGTTCAAGATGTAGATATCAGAGAAAAAAACCAAATCACAAACTTGTTAATATTTGATGAAAATCTTAATGGGCATCTTTGATATTTAATGATCTTTATAAAAATGTTGAATCACTGATTGTTTCTTCTTCATGATTATAAAGGAAAAACACCACTGATGTAGGATCCATCCAGTGTAATCAAACTGTTTCCTAAGCTACTGCCTCGCCTAGCGAAGATCCTTATCACCCAATTAGGATCTACACGGGCACTTGTTAAGATGAGGTTGCTTAGTGTTCCTAGGCTTCGTTTCCCGAGCACTAAAGTGCCAGTCATAAAGATTTACAAAACATTAGATGCTATATATATCTATATATATATATATATATCATCATCATCATCATCAATGCCTTATCCCAAATACTTGGGGCCGGCAACAAGAATCCTATTCCGGCATTCCGTTTGATTGGTTAAATCGGGTGTTAAATTTTTTTTTTCTCACTTTCTCCATCCACGTCATTTTTGTCCAAGGCTTTGCATCTACCTCTCTCACCCTCTTTCTCCAAACTATGATCTTTATTTTTTGGTCTAATGTATGCTTAATTTATAATTTTAAATCTGTATTTTAATGATATATATATATATATATATATATATATATATATATATATATATATATATATATATATATATATGTATGTATCTTAAATTTTTATATTTTTGATTAATAAAGTAAATCTTTAGCACCTGCCGCCTAGGGGATCCTTGTTGTCTAAGCGATGCCTAGACGCTTTGACCAGAGAGTCCAACTTTGTACAAATTCCACTAAACTCATACAAAGATCTAATGCTAAAGTTCTTAAAATTGCACTAATAACACGACTGAAGAAACGCTTGACCCATTTGGATGAAAGGATCAGTGAAACCCTGAAATTGTCACATGTCCATAACATCATTTTCAAAGCAATGCTGTTCAAAAATTTTCAATGACATAATTAAAGGAAATCATGCTAACATGTTTGAGCAATGATATAATTAAATTTTTACATAAAAATTCTCAAACTATCATAAAAAAAAGGTGAATATTCATTTATGTATTTGCTATAATTGTTGAGACTTGAGAGGGAATATAAAGATATTCCAATAACCTTTATAATCTTTATTCTATAGTTTCCTATCTTTAACTGTAATTAGTTTCAAGATTTTCCCAGAAAAAACAGTAATAGAGAAAAGAAAATGTTTTAAATTTCTTAAATATTCCCATGCCAAGAAACTCTGAGGAGAATAGTGACTACTTAAGTAAAAAACATACCTCTGGAGCAGCCGTTGGTGATCCAGACTGGCATCGCTTAAGTTGGGAATGTAGGTATTTATCCGCGGAACATGCTGAAATTTCAAAGAGTTAAATGCAAGAAAATGCCCAAAGGCCATCTTTCTTTTGTTGGAAAACAAAAATTTTGAACCAATAAAAAATACATAAAATAGAGAACATCTAGAGGATTTTTTTTATGAAGAGACAAGACAGATCGATAGCATGATAATGAAAGTACAGATATATGTTGAAGGGAAGCAACCCAGGACACTATAATATATCAACGAATTTGAATTAGAGCATCAACTCCGTCATTTAATGTTCCATATCATCATCAATGCAATGAGGGCAAGTGTGAACATCATTATGCAGCTATTAGGTATTTGGTCAAAGCAATTTCCAAAATGAGCAAATCTGTAACCTTTCCCACAATGAAGAGTAAGATGACAAGCAAGCAAACATACTCTATCTGTCCTTATTTTAATAGAGAATGACTAGGGTGATTAGCATTTAATATAAACCTTGACATAAATTATTTGGACAAGTCTAGGGTTCCTAGACGCAAGGAATTATTTCATTTTTATAGCTGCACACGTCATGTGCAAGCAAGTGGAGCCTACCATATGATGGGCCCACATATGGGAAACAGACCAAATTAGATTATGGTAATCATTCAATCCATCACAATATAAGTGAACCTTATATGTGATAAAAACGAGTATGCAACTCAAAGTTGGTGCAAACATAGTTGTATACTTGTATTTGGGCTCGGATATCATAGGATAGCCAAATTACATGATCTAGCCAATGCTGTCAAAATATAATCGTAAAATATAGGGGTGGATTTAAAATGGATCATAGATCAAATCATAAATCATAAGGATTTGAATTGATTGTATTACAAAATTGAGAAAATATGAATTCAATTCATAAATCATAAGGATTTGAATTAATTGTCTTTCCAAATTGAGTAATTATGAAATATCCAAAATAAAATCCTGAAAATCTTCCTTTACCCATCCTATAACACCACATTTTGTCCATTTATCCATCGCATAATAGATATCATCCCCTATTTCATATGCAAACTAAGAATCTAATTTAAGTAAATGTTATCATCATTAACTTAAACAACTTCTCAGCAATGCATATAGACCATCTTATCATCAATTCTGTGTCGTAATTAGTTCCCAAAAAGTACAGGAACCATAGCCAACTATAAGTTTCAGCTTCATAAGAAAAAAACATTTTCACTTCCATTAATTAATGAAAATATTAACATAATCAATTTTGCCCCACTCATCATTTGCTTGACCTAATTGTTCTCATTTTGTCAATTTTCTTGTACGTAAATTCCTACTTATTTTGTAATCTTTTCGGATCCCTATTACATTGTTCAGACATCCATGAAAGGCAAGCCAATTTAAATTTTTTATTGAGGTAATTGTCCATGCACAAAGCAACGTTAATGCATGAATCGCTATAATAACAGCTTCGTAAGCCACTTTATAAATGAGATGCTTGGGAGCAATTCCCTGAAGTATTTTCCACTTTTTCTGTCATTTTCGTAACAAAAACCATATATGTGTAAGGAAATAGTGTTGATTGTTTCATGTGAAAACATGAAAACTGTTTTTAACTCAAATCGTAGGACTTTAGGATTTGGGATTCAAATCGTGAATCATAAGATTAGAATGGAAACCATAGGTTCCTTCTCAAAAGGGATGCAGATCTAGGATTCAGATTGATGGGTTTTAGATTTGATTTGTATCATAGCAATCAAATCGTAAATCATAAGAGATTTGACAACAATGATATACAACACCGAAAAAGCCCATCTATCATTAGTCTTAAAAACAACGTCCTGGATTATTAGAAGCAAGGCCATAAAATTGTCATCCTTAACTTCAACCCTTCAACGACAAGCACCCTACAAATCAAATCTTTATTTAATGTTTCTTTATCGGTGATCAATTAGCACGATATGAAGGTCAGGTCTTTTGTACAATGATGAAGAGCTGATTCCCGTTGTTAGTTATATTATGCCAGCAAATTATTTGTGGTAGTATAATTGGTGCAAGAAAGGAGCAATCTACCTACATTATGCAGTGAGAACATTATCATGAACCAGACGTCTGATTTTCAAAAAATATTTTTTAAAATTATTAATGTCAGAAGAAAAATATGACAATGGGAGTTAAATAAGAAACAATAACTAGGCTTTCACAATGTTTACAATAACCAGAAATTAACACTTTACTTCTTGTTGAGTGATAAATCAGACGAAGCATAGCCAGTTTTGTCGATATGATGAAATTGAATAAAATATATGGATAGGGACCTGATAAATTTACCCAGGAAATGCAGCATATTTACAATCTGTTCTGCTTCGATCGCAGAAGAAATAAAAAGGAAGGTGAACCTATCTCAATTGGATTGTGCTCTCTGCTTGTCTAAAGGAAGAAAAATGAAAATCATAAGAAATGGATGTGCAATGATTAGAACTTCCTTAAGAGATGTTGCCTAAGATAATATACACTTAATTAACAGTGGCGCTGTTTACAGTTTGTTTCATGAAAAGATAAAGAGTTTCTAGAGAACATACTTTGAATTTGGTAGTGTATGATTTCCAAATTATCAGAAAGCATTATCAAATGATTCTAAGATCCAGGAAGGAATATTTATATTTTAATGCGCTGAGAATGAGCAAGTAGCTTACAGGAACGGGAGCCAGGTCAGAGAGGCGTCTAGCAACTGCACCACCTAACTTAGAATACTCTTCTGATAGTACAACAGCAATCATTCTGTCATCCTCAACATCCTGATGACTGCTTAAAGATGTAGAGCTAGAGCATTCACCCACGCTCTGAATTCCATTTCTCATAATTTAGCCTGCCAATAAAGGCTCGCTTCTTCACGTGACAACAACAACAACAATAATGACGTCTGCTGATTAACTGGAAGGGAAGAATGCTTACCTGTGCCACTACAGTTCCATAGACAGGATGTTATAAAATAAGACAAAGCCCTATTAATACTCTATCCGATCTAAAGTAACATAACGAAAGATAATAGTGATAATCATCAGTTGAAGGGATGTTCATATTGAATCCAAATGCAAGTATGCAAAGCAAGTTGACAGGACACTACTGAACTGCAACAGAAACATAAAAACCACGACCTTGTTACAATAAGATATTTGTCAATGTCAAGTAAGTGGGTATAAGGTGAGAAACCACAAGACTGGGCTCCACATGCCGACACGTCAATACAGTGCATGATGAAAACGGAGAACATTACATTGTATTAATTGTCTACTCTCTCTCTCTCTCTCTCTCTCACACACACACACACACACTCATACATGTTTAATTTTTTTTCTAAGGCCATCTAGCTCAATCCATTAGTGTTCCCAAAAACCCACAGATATCAGATAAAGACAAAGGTCAAAACTAAATCAAGAAGCAACCTAATGCCCAATAAACCAAACCATCTCAATTAATTAGCAGTTCGCTTTCACCAAGCACAAACCGATGAGGATAAAAGGTAATCAATTGAGGAACTAATATCAAAGCAGGGACAATGATCTCAAGTGTTTGTCACATTAAATGATAGTTGTTAGAGCGAGAAGCAAAAACGAGTAGCAACGCAAAAATGAGAAGTAGGAAACAAATCTAAAAAATCCTTAGAAAACTAGAAGAGATAAATGAGATATATGCGCCTCACTCTCATTATATTAATATGGACAGTCATACTTTAGATTTTGCTTTACATGAAATAAGTGTAGAGAAGTAGGTGCCTTACGTTCTAATCCAACGACACTTGCTCAGGGACTACACCTTAGGTTATAGACTTGGGTATATCCCATCACGTCCATCGTACATAGCCTATTTGAACACTAAATGAGACATGATGAAAGAGAGCTTCTTAGGAAGCGAGTCTAGGAAGCAACCTTTTGAGGAAGTGAGCATCCCACCATGCAGGGGTGGAGTCAATGGGGCAGATGCAATGCACCTTGAACTTTTGCAAAAAAAGAAAAACTCTTTTATACTATGTTATTTAATTATTTAACGGGGCATAGTCATGAGACAAGGGGTAGTTGGCTAGTTGCCCAATAAAGAAGGAGGAACAATACACATAGGATATGTACAAAAAGTACCGACAAGATGACTCACGAACTTTGTCCCCACACCCCCACAAAGACAAGGGGTTGGAAGTCCCACCGCCCTAGGCCCAAAATATTTCGTACTAACCTAATCATTCTCCACAAATCCATAAGCAATTACTAATATTTTCAATCGACCATCACTTGCCCCCTACAAGAAAATCATGGCACCATGTGCATAGCTTACCTACAACTATACATTAGATGCTAAATGCCTAAACCCAGAATCTTGACACCAATAATCGTATCTTATAAAACACCGAATCTACCCTTTGAGAGCCCTAAATCCAGAGATTTCCATCCATCCATTTCAGCATCAAAAAAGTAGTAAACCAATCCACTGGAAAAAAAGAAAGAAAGAAAAAGGCTAGAAAATCACAAATTCCAATATAACCACCACATAATGTAATAACCCATAATCGGCAAAGGACTCAAAAACAAATTTGCATGTTGCAGATAACAAATTCAAGCAAAACGTAAAAAAAAGAAAAAAAAGAAAAAAGTGAAACAAAATACATACAGAATTGCAGGGAAGAATCCGATAAATGAAGAACAAAAGGTGGATCTGCAAATAAGGGAAAAAGGGAAGGAAGCAATATTAATAAGAAATTAAAAGATGGGATGAAACCTAATAGGAAAGAATGGCATCGTGGAGATTTTGTTACCTGCGATCGCTTATCTTCAAAGGCTGGAGAGAGAGGGGGATATGTTGACGGATACGAATGCTCTCCTTTAACTAATTAATTAATTATTTACACGCCATGATATTCACGGCCGTAAATGTCTGATAAATATATCAGATTTACTTACTTTTATATCCTTTTATATACCTCTATTAGGGATTAGGGAACTGGGAAGAAGAAGCTGATTTCTTTCTTCTTTTAGCGTGAGCCCCGTGCTTCTGCGGATTTTGCTTTGAACTACTCTCCCACACATTAATGCATTCTTCTTCTGTTTTTTTTTTTTTTTTTTTGTAAGGATAAAAAGACAAGAAACGTACAACTCCCTACAGAAAATCTTTCTTTTAAGGCCCGCTAACCCTATTATCGGGGAATTCTTTACTTTCAATCAAAAATCTACATCTGTCCTTATAAGTACAGGTGTTCGCTTTTGACTGACAATAAGTGCATGAATGCCCAAAATCTTTGTTAATATTTGTCGCACAATTACAACAATGGGAGAGAGTGCAACTATGGGAGAGTGGAGCTACTGGTAAAAGGCAGGCCACCCGTCAGTGCAGGGCTCATGCTCCGTGGACCCAATATTAACCTGTTTCTTTGTTAAATCCCACCGCTCAGGCCTGCCATGAACTCAGGTTAATTTCTAACCCCATAGTTAAATTTTCTTTCTTTTATTTTTCTAAAAACAAAGGGTAGATGGGTGAACCTTAAGGGTTAGTGAACCTTAACCACAGTTAAAAGGTTTTAAAGGGGGATACGTGGCATAAAAAGGGGACCCAAGACGCCCCTCCTCGCGCCACCTAACGAGGAGGTGATTATTTTCCAAAAATACGTTAGCCGGATGATGGACCGTCAACGGTTATGCGGTTCTCGGTTCTGCTCCGCTGCTTTTGCACGATAACGCGTTTTCTATTTTAAAAAAAAATTTATTCCAGAAGCTTTCTTTTTTTTCTTTTTTCTTTTAGGGGGTAAATTATTCCAGAGACACGGGTAGTTGGAGCTTATGCCGACAAGAACATTGTATCCATGTCTGATCCAAACCAGTCGGGATTTCCTTCGATCCACCACTCGAATGATTTTCCTCCAGGTTTGATTTCGGTTCCGCCATTTATTTATCAACTCTAGTTCAACTAGGTATTAAAGAATTGAACACTGACAGGACAGACGGCAGAATGGTGATCAACCTGGAGAAAAAATCCTGCCGGTTGATCATAAGAAAATCTGGAGTCATCCGAAAGTTTTGTTTATAGCATATGGACGCTGGCCAATTCAAAGAAAGAAGAAAGAAGAAAAAAAGAAAAAAAAAGGGGGTTGAACGTCTAGTGACGGGAGATTAAAAATTTACCATTGGATTCTGGGAGGAACGTTTCTTAGTAGGTGGAACTCTATTACCTACTCCGGTCAATTATTTGTCGAGTCTAAGCATACTCTCATATCTATATGCTCATTCTTTTAGTTCAGGGTTCATTCCAGTTGAGCTGAGCTCGAGCTCAAAAGATTGGCTTGAAGCTCGACTCGAGCTCAACTTAAATCAAGCTTTAGCCAAGCTTGATCAAAAACTATTTTATCTTAAAATTAATAATATTCTAAATAATATTCATTATTTTTATTATTTAAATAATAGATGAGCTTTAAGTCGAGTCAAATCAAGGTGAGCCTGCCTATAACTCAGACTTAAACACTGTATAAAGCTCGGGAAAAAAAAAAGTTCAACAAAGCCAAAAGTATTAGCTTGAATTCAACTTGATTGAGCCCAAGGTTGCACTGTAAGCATCAGATCACACCCCTGAAGAGGGTCGTGATCACTTCACGTGCACACCTTGTTGCCCCAAATTATGATTGAAATAAAAAGGAGTCTTAAATAGATCCAATTTTGGCAGCAAGGTGTCTCCTTGCTATCCCAAATCTAAAATCAAAGTAAATGGGCAGCAAGGTGCCCCCTTGCTGTCCCAAATTAAGCTTAAAATGAAAGGGGTCTTTAATAAGCCCTATCTTGACGGCAAGGTGTTCCCTTGCTACCCCAATCTAAAATTAAAATAAATGGGTAGCTAGGAACCCCCTTGATGCCTCAAATCAAAATTAAAACAAAGGGGCCTTCAACAGACCCCTCTTTGGCAGCAAGGTATCCCCTTACTGCCCCAAATCTAAAATCAGAATAAATTGGCAGTAAGATGCCCCCCTACTACCCCAAATCAAGCTTAAAATGAAAGAGATCTTTAACAGACCTCATCTTGGCAGCATGGTGTCCCCTTGCTACCCCAAATCTAAAATCGAAGTAAATGGGCAACAAGGTGCCCCCTTTCTGCCCTAAATTCAGATTGAAATAAAAATGGAGTCTTAAATAGACCCCATCTTGACAGCAATGTGTCCCTTGCTGCCCCAAATCTAAAATCAAAGAAAATTGGCAATAAAGAACTTTTTGCCACCCTAAATCAAAATTAAAACAAAGAGGTCTTTAATAGACCCTACATTGACGGCAATGAGCTCCATTGTTGCCCCAAATTAAAAAGGGGTATTTAATAGACCCCGCCTTGGCAGCAAGGAGCTCCCTTACTGCCTCGAATTAAAATAGGTCATTAATAGACCCCATCTTGACAGCAAGGAGTTCCCTTGTTGCCCTAAATTAAAATGGGGTCATTAATAGACCCCACATTGGTAGTAAGGAGTTACCTTGCTGCCTCAGATTAAAAGGGGGTTAGTAATAGACTCCACCTTGACCGCAAGAAGTTTCTTTGTTGTTCCGAATTATAAGGGGTCTTTAATAGACCACACCTTGACAGTAAGGAGTTCCCTTGCTACCCCAAATTAAAAAGGGGTCATTAATAGACCCCAACTTAGCAGCAAGGAGCTCCCTTGTTACCCCCAAATTAAAAAATGGTCTATAGTAGACCCCGTCTTGGCAGCAAGGAGCTCCCTTGCTGCTTCGATTTAAAAGGGGTCATTAATAGACCTCACATTGGCAGCAAAGAGTTCTTTTGCTACCCTAAGTTAAAAATGACTAAAAAAAATCATTTTCCACTATCATCTGGTAGTCCAATAGTGGGTATAATACCCACTATCCACCCACGATCCAGAATATGAGGGTGATTGATAGTCCCCACTCTTCCACGAAGAGAACAGATGTCCTCTTCACAAAGAAAAAAAGCAGTTAGAGGGAGGTGCTTATGAAACTACCCCCATCAATTCCCATGATATAAAAGGTGGGAGTTGGTTATTTGGAGGGATCGGAATCAAGAGAATCCAAACATCCAGAACACTCAAGAACAAAAAAACCAGAGAAAAACTCCAGCACAAAGGCCAAAGCTCCAATAGAAGGAACTAGGTAGGCAAAATGCTTACCCTTTCTCTCTCTCCCTGTCTTGTTCTTTTATTCCAAAAAGACCTCTTTTGAGGCGACTGTAAATGTCGAAATGGGGCACTCGGCACCCTCTTTATCAAATGAGAAATGCTACACTTCACTCTCTCTCTCTTCTTCTTAATTAGAAATATCTCTCTAAAAAAAGAGTGTAATTAACGACATGGGTTTACCCATGCCGGAAATGGTTCTCCCACATAAAATAATAAACTCCATTAACGGAAGTTGTTTGGCTAGAGGAGTTCAATCGACTCACACTAAAGTGAGGCGATCGAAATTTGCCTGTCCCAACAGCTCATCTCGAATACAAATCTACTTTTGATAATAAATGATATAAGGAGCCAAATCATTTACGGTGATAACCAGATTTGGCAAATCCGGTTATCACCCCTAGAGGTCACCACGTGTCTCCTTTGATACCCCTTAATCATGGGTAAGGTTCTCCCACCCCTAGGACTCACCCACCCATTTTTTTTTTTTTAAATATTAATTTAAAAAAAAATTAAAAAACTGTTTTTAATATTAAAAAAAAACTCTAAAAACAGTTTTTTAATTTTAAAAAAAGAATTAATATTTAAAAAAAAAAAAAAAAAAGGTGGGTGAACCCTAGGGGTGGGTGAATATTACCCTCGGTTAAGGGGTGTCAAAGGAGACACGTGGCGACCTCTAGGGGTGATAACCGGATTTGCCAAATCCTGTTATCACCATAGAGGGATATGACTCCATAATATAATCACCTAAATGGACATGTTTTTTATTTTTATTACTTAAAAGGACATGTTTTTAACATATTTATCAAAAAATGCATATTTTGAATTTTTATTACTAAAAAAAAGTATGTTTTTGACATATTTACCCCTTAGCATATAAAGCCCAAACACAAGTAAGGGTAATATTGGGATGCATACCCTACTTAGTAAAACATTTCAAACCATAGCCATTTAGGTGAAATTTTTGACTTAAGGCGATTAAACGATACTTATCCCTAAAATAAATGACTTTTTGTGCGACCCACAAATAAGTTGATACAATTTTTATTTTTACCATCAAAAGACGAAGTGAACACGTGGTGGCGAGGCCGTGCTTTACCGACCAAGTTAGTCAAACGATCAAATTTTGGAGTCTCTCTGTCACTGCCTCCCTCAGCAATCATCATATTATATTATAGGGGATTTAATAAAACTAAATTTCTCAAATCTAAACAATGTGACCAAGAACGCGGCTCCTTTTCAGTTGAAACATTCCAACTTTTGCTGTTATTACAGGGTTCTTAAGATGACATTTATCAAGGTAGAACAAATCGGATCATCTGACAAAAGATTTAACCATTGGCAGCCCTAAATTCGAGTTAAAAGAAAGATTGCCTCTAGTGCACGCCTCCATTCATTGTATGCCACATAGGGATAAAAAAAGTGATAAAAAAGAGGAGAGATATCAATTAGGGAGAAGTCAAAAAAAATAGGGGAGAAAATGAAATGACTTCTCCCATTTTTAGCGCCAAACGCCGTACAATGAATGGATGCCTGGGCTGGGCCTCAAGCGTGCACAAGAGGTAATCCCATGCCTTACATCCTTACATCTAAGGGCAGGGTCCTCTTACAAACGGATCACGTGGCAATAAAAATTTTATTTTATTTTATGTAATTTTCTCTTGAAATTTGATTGGAGTGATGAGCTTGGAAGAGGACCTTGATGCCTTTTAATCCACCAGAAATGGTTTGATGGGCCTCCCTCAAAATTAATGGGATAATCTAAGGAGTTGCCATTGAGATTGGAATTAGAGGAGCCCTGCCTAACCATTGCTAACCCTCCAAACAAGCAAATCTATATATGAGCTCAAAGGAATATATATATGTATATATATGTGGGAAGGGATCCGTAGACATATGAAAAAGAACATATAAGTTCGCATATGCTTACATTCGATGGATCTCCCGATCTAATGATCACAATCACGAACTCTTTTATAACGGCCACAATCACGAACTCTTTCATAAATATAAAGGCATTTAAGGAAATTTAATATTTTTTAAAAGATTGTCTATATATTTAGTTTCCTAAAAAGAGAAGAACACGTTCTCCTCTCTCCGCTCTGGCATTCTCTCTCTCCATCTCCTCTCTCTATCACATATTTTCTCTCTCCATCTCCTCTCTCTATCACATATTAGGGCTGGAGTACATATCTAATCACCGGCAAAGATTTGCAAATATAAAGGAGTCTGTAACACAATACCCCATATCAACATATAATATAAAATAAATTGGGCACAGTACACGACTCCACCAAGAATAACAATTCTTAGCACGTCATCAACAAACAATTTGGGAGGTGAGACTCATGAGATTATATGTAGTTTGCTTATTGTATGGACCGATGGGTATATTAATATGCAACTGAGCTTGTTGGATAGTAGGAACTCAAATATACAGCAACTGAGCTTGTTGGATAGCAGGAACTCAAATATGTGACGAATAATAAAATCTTATCAATCTGTATTCCATTATTGAACCCAATCTTAAATTCTTAAACATAAACATAATACTAGTGCTTAACCATGTATGATAACATTCAAAGGAAAACAATTGCTTGCGTGATCATATGCTCTACACCCATATAGAGACTCCCGCTAGAGAGAGAGAGGCGATGGAGAGAGAGAGGACGCCGGAGAGGAGAACATGTTCTTGTGTCTTTAGGAGATGAGAACATATTCTTGTTTTTTTAGGAAACTAAAGGTAGAGACAATCTTTTAAAAAATATTAAACTTTCTTAAATGCCCTTGTACTTATAAAATAATGTGTGATTGTGGCCGTTAGATCAGGAAATCCATCCATTGTAAGCAGATGTGAACTTATATGTTATTTTTCATATGTCTACGGATCCCTTTCCATATATATATATTTTGTTTGAGATAATCCAGATCGTTGGGTCTTTCCATAGATGTTTGAGTTAAATACAACACTGCGGGTGGTGGATTCAGCTCTTGTGCACCGATGCTAGCTGGAGATATATATATAGTATAGTTCATTGTTTATTGAATACAAATATATATATATCCAAAGTAGGAAATACTGGCACAATCACAAACACAAAAACCAAATAATTTAAAAGCCTAATAATCACTTTCAACTGCCCGGGCAACAATGGGAATCTAAGCGCTCATAGGATCGGCCTTGGTTGCAGAAAGATTAAGCAACCTGGTCCTGAGGAGGCTCTCCAATAATGCATCGGAACCAGCAGGCTCAAACATGGCATCAACAGAGCTCACCGTACCTGGGTTCTGGCTGTTGAGCACTGAGAAGATGGTGGCAAGATCGAAACCGGCATTCAAGCTGAAGTGTAGCAATCCACGTGGAAACACAACCACGTCTCCCTCCCGGAGTGTTTTTTGGAAAAGTTGGTTTCTGGTGTCGATGAATCCGGCTATTACCACACCCCTGCTCACATAGAACATCTCGGAGGCCCTCGGGTGAGCATGGGGAAACACCAATCCGTCCACAGCTATGTCCGTTCTGGCAATCGAGAGACCAAGCGTGTTCAGCCCTGGGAATTCTGCCGCAGTCACCATGCTCGTGGCGGAGCGGCGGAAGTTGTCGGTATTCCCGGCGTGGTTCAGTCTCGAAGTCTTGAAATCAGAAGCAATGATGTTGGCCGGATTTTTGCAAGGGAAGCCATTGATGAAGACAGCTTGTCGGAATGGCGTAGCCGTTGGACAAGTGTCCTGAAGACTGGTGCTATCTGCAAAGCATTTGTAGAAGCTGAAGCTGAAGCTGAAGCTGAAGCAGAAGAGAAGACACAGGAGTACTAGAGAGGAATTCATCTTTATTTCTTGGTTTTTCCTTTTGTGGTATGGATATTCTTATTTCTCCCGTCTCTGTTTAAATAAGGTTAAAAGATGTGCCAATAATGGAAGCAATGTCCCAGACTTGGAGTTCACTACTGGTTTTCATTTGGATTATCTTCTAAGAAGTTCTTGGATTTTTAAATTACAAACTTGATTAGCCTTTTTACCTCTCTTTGCCTTGCTTTAAGGGTCTTTGTTTCAACATAGCTTTTAAGTCAATTTTTTCAGTTCGCACACCGTGAATCCAAAAGGAGTGACGAGGCCCTAATCTCAGGGCTTTCCTACTTTCAACCTGAGCCAGACATTTATCAACTTTCAATAAGCTTTAGCTTTAACATTGAAAGTAGCGGGTGTTTGGCTCAAGCTGAGGGTAGTAAAGCCCTGAGAGTAGGGATAGCAATGTTCTTGTTATTTTTTTTTTTTTTGGAGGGTAATGTTCTTGTTCTTATTGGCGTTAACTTAGATGAAAGAAATAACAGATGTCACTTCTAATTCTAGGTGAGGTTTAAAATTTCGTTGAAATTTCGGTTTCGGATATCCCCAACGACTGAAACTGGGTTCATTTCGAAAATCAAATTTCAGTCAAAATTTCAAAAATTTCGAGCGAAATTTCGGATTTCGAAGATTTTAGAATTTCGCCGAAATCTAATTTTTTTTAATTGTTTTTTAATTAAAATTCCTAAATTTTTTGAAATTTTTATTGAAATTTCTTTTAATTTCAAATTTATATATATTAATTAAAAAAATAAAATAATAATATTTATATAAATATATAAAATTTTAATAAAATATTATTTTTTAATATATATATATATATTAATAAAATATATGTATAATTAATAAAATATTAATATTTCGAATTTTGAAATTTCGCCGAAATCCCGCAATATTTCAGGATTTCGATTCAGGTTGGTTAGCCGAAATCGTCAAGAATTTCGAAATTAAAAACCTTGATTCTAGGTTATAACCTGGAAAATCTCAAGTCTTAAAAAACAAAGACTCAAAATCTCTCGAGTTATAAGGAGTCTGTTTATGTTGAGGTTGCCATGTGTCCATTTTGACACCCTTTAATTGTGGTTAAGATTCACTCACCCTTATGGTTCATCCACCTATTCTTAGTTTTTAGAAAAAAAATATCAAAAAAACTTTAACCTTAGTAGTTAGTGAATTTTAACTCAGGTTTAAAAAAACTTTAATCCTAAGGGTAGATAAATTTTAACCACAGTAAAAGGGTATCAAAAGGGGGCACATACTGATGTTAGTGGCATAACCGGACTCCTTGGAGTCCGGTTATAACTGGAGAGAATTTCAAGTACGAAAAAAAAAAGATCTTTGGTGTATTGTGGTTTATGAGCCTAACTTTCCGTTCGCTAACTGCCACTAAAAACAAGTTGCTGCTATTGCTTGGATTAAACCGTCTCGATCTTCTCACTTCTTCGGACCCTTGTCGTATAGAGGATTGAACAAAATAGCGCAAGTATTTATCAAATCTCATCTTTATCTTTGATGGAAGTGCAAAAGAAATAATAAGAAGTGGAAAGCTCAAATGGTTGTCCCTCTATCGTTATAGTTTCAATGTTTGTTCCAATGCCAGAAACTTGAACAGATCCCGAAACAAGTAACTAGAGAAATTTCACATTCAACTCTCCACGAAATCAGTAGATTTATCTCTCACCTACCAAATGTTTGACGAAATTCCTCTATCAGACACCTTTGCTTGGAATACTCTCATCCGAACCCATCTTAGCAATGGAGATTCTGACCATGCTATCTCCTTTTACCAGGAAATGCTACTCCGAGGGGTTCGTCCAGATAAACACACTCTCCCTTGCATTTTAACAGCTTCTCGCCTTTCGGGTTGCTTATTTGATGGGAGGCAAATTCATAGACAAGCTCTCAAAATTGGATGGTGCTTGTAATTGATAAAATTCGCAAAATGAGCAAGTATGACAAATGCGAGTAGAATATTCGTGCTCTGGAAGACAGTGTCCGAAATTGTCGTCATCGACGGTGTCCAAAATCGTCGTTATAAGGACGGTGTCTGAAATCGTCGTTATCAAAACAATGTTGTGGCTCGTAGTTGAGGCGTGATATCAGTATTCATGGTCGGAGGACGGTATCAACGTAGAGGACGACATCCGCGTAAAGAACGAGACTAACGTAGAGGACGGAACCGACATTCAGGATGAAGTAATCAGGAGGCGATCTTTATGCCCTGATAATTAGGAGTTAATGATGGTCACCTCAGCTAACAAGCAGTCCAAAACCGACTTGAAGAAAGTAGGGTTACACGTGTGGCATGTGTCAAAGAAAGTAGGCATACATGTGCGGCACGTATGAAGGAAGATTTGTCTGACATATTTGGTAATGATCACAAAGAAAGTGGTAAGATCATACATGAGCATGCAGAGGCATTCTAACTCAAGACTATAAATACCCCAACCTCTCTTAGAGAAAGGAGGATTTTTTCCACCACAAAAATTAAAGAGGGCAGGACAAGAGGACGAGACAATAGGGGGCCTTTCATCAAGGGGAGAGTCTTACTCAAAAACAAAATGCCTTAAGACATTCTCTTTCTCAAAGCTTGTTCTTTGTATTTCATCTTCAACGTATACTGACTTGATGATCGGAGGACTTTGACAGGAGGGGCCCCCACCTGCATCAACAAAGATGAATTAAGATCATACTTGCATCCTTCTACTAGACAACCTGAACTATTGATGTATGGACGATCCGAAGAATTTCCCCCACAAAAATTGGCGCCGTCTGTGGGAATTTCTTAAACGATCCCACCACCGTTCATATACGTTATTTGCTCATGGTAGACAGAGCTCTGAGAAAATGACTAGACCCACTGCCTCAGAAAATGGTCCGATGTCAAGCAACAACAGTCAGTGTTGGCTCAATGAAAGGAAAAACTGGTAGATGGACGCTGATGAGTATGACCTCTCTGTATCTCAACTCGATCTCCCTGTAGATCCGCAAGCCAACGTATATTCTCCTCAAGACCCAACGTTGCACCTAGAGAACCGAGAGGATTCACGAGGCAAGATCAAGCGACCAAGCTTACCGTGTCATGATGCTCGAAGAGAGGCCTCACTGAGGCAGGACACATCACGTCAGATTCGTTTCCCGTCCCCTCTCAGAGGACCAGGGGCATGACAAACATTCCCGCCAGTGCATGGCAACCCCTTTAGAAGCAAGCTGTCCTAGGTAGGGACCACGGTAAGACTCATCGGATAAGAAGAGTTCCCCATGTGTGCGTGACATGAGAAAAGAGCCCATGCGAGCTAATCAGAACAGCCAGATCGATGCCCGTGCGAGCTGGATAAAAGTCATGATTAGTGTCAGCAGTAATGACGGCCGAGCGGGCGTCATTTGAACGAGGCAATCAGACAACGATGAAAGGCCTATGCCAAAGCCAGGCTGATCAAGTCCTTGTTAATTTCCTGTTGATTATAATGCAATTCACGGCTAAGGAATCGTAAGATGAGCGGCCCTCTCAAACTATCATTTGCATCACCAAAGGGCCCCGAGCTCGGGAGTACCGTCGTCAGTGTCATGGCCATCTGACTAGTTGACGAAAACACTCGGATTATCATGAAAAGACTACGAAGCTGTCTCCTATGATTAAAAAGGTTCAAATGCACCCGTGGCAAGGGGCATCACGCAAGCTCGCACTGACAACCGTGCTCATCAATTCAGGGAGTTCAAATCGATTCTTCATCCTTGATGCTCTAGTGGCACTGGCGACTGCTATCGGAGCCTGTGGGCGCTTAAAATCCCTACTGGAAGGAAGAAAGGTTCACGAGGTAGCGAGGAAGTATGGACTAGAGTTCGATTTTTTGGTGAGTAATTCACTCTTGAAAGGCAAAAGATTACCTCTGGTGGCTGCCCGAGCTAAGCGTTGGGGCATCCACAAACCATTAAACACCTGGCGTTTTTAAAGGGGAAAGAAATCAAATGGGGAGAAGTCAAAATCAAGGGGAGACAATGAAATGACTTCTCACCTAAAATCTCACAAGCTGCCCAATGGTTTGTGGATGCCCGAGCCCTTAGCTCGGGCAGCCACCAGAGGTAATCTTTTGCCCTCTTGAAAATGTATTTTGACTGTAGCAGCATCAATGATGCTAGGGCGGTTTTTTATCAAATGCCTTCTCGAGATGCCATCTCATGGACAACAATTGTTCGTGGGTATGTGAAAAATGGGGAATTCAACGAGGGTCTGAAACTGTTTCGATTGATGAATTTTGAAGGGGTAAAACTCAATTCACTATCGGTCTCCAGTGTCCTCTATGCTTGTGCAAGGATATCAGCTTGTAAAAACGAAAAAGAAGTTCATGGGTATATATAATTAAGAATCTGATGAACTAAAACCTAACGGTCTAAAATGCTTTGATGGACATGTATGTGAAATCAGGATGCATAGAACCTGCTTCAAAGGTCTTTGCAGGGATGAGGGAGAGAGATGATGTTTAATGGACTCTGATGATATTGGGTTATTGCTTACACAGACATGGAGAGCTTGTAGTTGAATTGTTCCATAAAATGGAACGGAGCACAAGCACAGAACCAAATCAGTTCACATATGTTGCAGTGCAGTCCTGTATGCCTGTTATACTGCTCTCACGGTTCAGGAAGGAAGGTTTTACTTCAATTGCATTAGGGAACCCCAGGTCGAGCACTATGCTCTACTAGTGGTTACTCTTCTAGTTCGTGTTGGACTCTTCGATGAGGCAAGAATATTCATTGAGGAGCACGGGATTGAACGACACACAGAGGTACAGAAGGCGCTGCTAGATGGGTGCAGGATATACCGGCACACAAAAACATGTAAGCGAGCCATTGAGCAGCTCTGCAATTCGGAACCTCTGAATGCCGAGAACTATGTGTTACTGTCAAACTTGTATGCTTCAAGTGCAAAATGGGATATGGTCGACAAAGTACGAGCAACGATTCGAGACATGGGTTTGAGGACAAAAAGAACTTATAGTTGGATAGAGATTTGAAACAAGGTACACGTGTTTGGGGTAGGAGATGTCTCACACCCGAGATCTGAGAGTATATACTGGGAATTACAGTGTTTGATGAAGATAATGAAAGAGGAAGAAGGATATGTGCCTAATGCAGATTTCAGTCTTCACAATGTGGATGAAGAGAGGGAGTGCATTCCAATTGGGCATAGTGAGATGTTGGCCATTTATTTGGGCTGATTTGTACACCACCATGGGCAACCATCCTCATTACCAAAAACCTTCGGGTGTGCCATAACTGCCATGAATCTGCAAAGATCATCTCTAAGATAGTTGAATGAGAGATCATACTGAAAGATCCCAATTGTTTCCACCATTTCAAGGATGGGATTTGTTCTTGTAGGGACTTCTGGTGAATTGAGTTAGATCCTTACGTTCCATGTTTTGAGTCCTTTGTCGTGAAATTGCAGACCATAGTAAATTGTAGAGAGGAAAAGTATAAAGACAGGGCTTTTAAGCCAACCTAGCGGATTTCGGTGACAATGAATGCATGCTGTGGTAATTCAGTGTTTCAGGAAGAAGATACATCACTTTGAGTTGTAGGGAAATTAGATTGAATTGTGCTCAGATATGGACTTATGAGAACTGGAGAGCTCGAAGTAGTTCAGTCCACAAAAATGTTTCTGATTCACTTGTATTTGTCAATGACAATTGAGAGGCCATGAAAAATTCAAATTGATAATGATTGTTTCCGAGTCTTGAATCAGCTTTGGTTGCAAAAGGATGATGGAGAAGGGAAGGGTTGGACCTTCACTTGTCTGAAGTTGATCTGAGCACAGAAGCCATTGATATGTTAGAAGGCATTGCTAGAAAGATAGCTAACCTTAGAAATAAATGCCTGAGTGCAGGACAGGAAGAAATAGAGGCTGCCATACCACATACCCTTCTTGAGATTCTTTTATTTTCTCGGACAGTGAAGGTCCCATTGAACAAGACTTCATAGTGAGAATGTCCATTGTTACCTATGGTCATAGAGCAAGCAAGGGATCATATAAAGTGGCTCTCATTGGTATAAATTAGCACCCCTTGCATTCAACAGATCAAATTTTAATGTTTAGAAACTTTAAGGATGAACTGAATTTTGTAGAAATTTCTTAATCCTATAAAAATCACTATTCTATTTCAAATAAAATATGATGACAGGATCTAGACCATGCAATATTAAATTAATCTATTAAACAGAAAAATTCAGGGATAAATATATTCATACATTTTAGGATGAATGAATAATGCCGAGAACAATATGAACGATTGAATGAATTCGGAAATCTGCAAAATAAAATCAGAAACCTTATTTTGGAGTCTTCTTTTCTCCTCTCAAGTTCATCAATGAGGCTTGTAACAACGTGAGTGAGAAGATGGACTTTCTCAAAACTTATAAGATAAAAACCCTCGTAACCATCCATCACGATCCAAGGGCTATGGGAAGCCACACCAAATCTAACGGTGAGTCATCCAGCCGTTTCTCCTTAATTATCGAACATGTGTGAGTCCCATGTTTGACCACATCTTAGTGGGACTCACCAATTAAACATTCTCTGTTGGCAACCTTATCATTCCGGGGTTTTGAATAAATCAAAACATGATTGCGTGGGGGTCATACCAAGAGTTGTAGAATACCATAACTCTTACAAATTTTACTTCCAAGTTGGGGGAGGAACTAATGATGACAACCAGAGAGATTTATATCTTTTACGCAAACACACATTTACTTCAAAATAAAGCTCTAATAATAAGGGATGGCACTCTTAGCAAGAACCAGCTATAGTTAAGCCACTCTGATCTCAAAATTTTCCTGTAGTGAATGCTAACTACTGATCTGTATTTTTTTTTAAGTTTCATGTCTGATGGACCTTTGATGAGGACCACCAGCATCTTCCTTCTCGTTCTCTTCTTCCTTCTCTCCACTACTTCCTTAATTATTGGAAGTCTCTGCAACCCAGTGCTCTTCGTCTCTTGGGCGACCTTAACCTGCACATATAGTTAAACATATGAATTGCAACCACCACAACAATGGAGGAAGTAGTCTGGTGACTTACAAATATCTTGATTTTGTAGGCATCCATGAAAGGAATGCCTGCTATGTTGTAGAGGAGGTCAAATACCTTCTTCTGCAAGAATTTATACTAATCCTATATGCTTGTTGGTGCCACATGGCATACCTCAAATCTCTCTATTCTCTCTTCATGTTGGTGCCACGTGTCGATTGACATGACATTTTCCTCATAATTGATCCAAGGTCCTTTAATTAATATTACCCTCCCATGTCCCTTAATTTTACCCTCCCACATCCCTTCATCTTCAATAGTAAGCGTATCTTTAATAGAGAAGATGTTGATGACAGTTACGAAAGTTGTTAAGAAAGGGAGGGTAATCCATTAGCCGGCGGTTTCAATTCTTGATAGGAAACAATGGATAGAAATAGATTTCCTATCTCAGTAACATTTCCAGCTCTCTCCCTAAACATTTCCTATCTCAGTAACGTTTCCAAATATTCCTCCCCACCTTCCTCTCCTCATCTCATATATCATGTTCTTGAGAAATTGCAATGGCTTTGATGGCTAAGAATAAGTGCCTGCGGAGAAGAAGCTGAATGCAGGGAAGAGGCTGCCGAATGAACGCTCCACCATTGGAGACTACCGAGATGTTACAAGGCAGAGTAATTGTAGATAAAAATTGAGGAGATCAGTTGCAAGATTGAAGCTGGATTGGTGTTGGATTAGAGTCGAAATAAAAGGACAAAGAAAGGGAAAAATGTGCAGAATAACCTCTCAGTGAGATGTGAGCCCAACAGTCCATATAGACAAGTGTTATCAATACAAAGTTTATTCATAATCAGTTTGGAAGTAAGTTGACTTTCTTTTTCCTATTTAATCAGTTGATCCTTACATCAACACAAATGCGTGTCTCCAAATGCCCTTATATTTGTACTCATTACTCATATTTAGAGTTAAACTTGGAAGCAAAGGTTATTAGGGTCCATGTCTGAAACTTTCCAATGAGCAGCTAACACAGAAAAATTGTAAGATTTTATTATAATGAAGAATGCTAAGCACAGTCCCTACATGTTACAAATCATGATGATTCGGTAGCCGTCCGTTGGTTGCAGCTTAGACTGCAATGCTACCAAGTTTCACTGAACTTTTCCACATCTAAGTGGAAAGATACACTATAGTAGTTAAGAGGAGTGCCCTCCAAACTCTCACAGGAGTCGGGAGGTACACGTGCCCTTGCTACTCTTCAACAATTTTTTTTTTAAAGAGGAGGTTCTACTTTCATGGTTTCAACCGGTTTAAAAGAAAACAACATGTTAGAAACTACAGGACAATTGTATGGAAATGTGTGGAATTAACATTTCTTTCGTAAATGCTTGCTCCGCTTTCTTTTAAAGTTACATTCTTTAGAGGTATGACGTGTTATTCTCTTCCACTAAGAGAAAGACATGAAGTTTTTCACTAACATATGTCATTCCCTTAAGAAAACGACTCTTATATAAAGAGGAACTAGCATTATCCTTAACATCTTTCTATCTGGTGAAGGATATCTGGATTTCCTTCAAAATTATGTAATTACATTTACTTTGGACTTCATGGAATTTGATTATAGATGGGTACTCTAAAAATTTTGGTGATTTTTTTATTGCACGGAGATTGTTTGACGAAATGCCTCAGGAAATCTAAGTTCAGCAGACGACTTTGATTCTTTACTCTTTTTTGGGTTTCATCCTGACCATTTTAATCC
The DNA here is from genome assembly GCA_015143295.1 of Tetracentron sinense. NCBI lineage: Eukaryota > Viridiplantae > Streptophyta > Magnoliopsida > Trochodendrales > Trochodendraceae > Tetracentron > Tetracentron sinense. Next base: position 57,350,798 of record CM026554.1, on the reverse strand, counting down.
TACAATTATGACTAATGTAGGAACCATTTCTGTAAAACCAATTGACACATTTATGTGTCATTTGGTTTTTTATCCCCGACATTTTAATCCTAAATTCATGACTAATGTATTATCTTCTATCCTCTACTTCCAACTTTTCTTGATCATACCCATTTCTATAAAACCAAATGACAAATTTCAGAGAATACACTTTTTTCCTATCTTACTGATACTACAATATAGGATTGACACTAAGGTGACAATTTACAATTGGAAAACTGCTACTCCATCAAAGGACAATAGAATAGCCTGATCACGATTTTCTCAAAGGAGCCAAAATCTCCATGTCCAAGTTTATCATTTCCAATTAAATCTCTATTTTTCTTTTTTACTCTGTTGGGACTCTTTTTAGTATTTGTTACTTCCGACCTTATAAACGTCTGTAAGATCTTATAAGGAATGATATTGTTTTTCTTATTATAGGACTATGAAAAACCTTGAAACCTATGTATGCAATGCACTACAGTACCCAAGGCTTGCAGAGGGCTACTACTTAAGATCATCCCGAAGGTGAAAGCAAACCCTCTCTATCAAGTCTGATATACGGTGGAGGAGACAATGACATCAGTGGAGGAGACAATGAGGCATTCCAACTGACACTTTTGAGGTGGTAGTCTTTGTAAATCAAAGTGGTTCCAAGGTTATTTGGAGAATGAAAAATAATTTATTTTGGTTTGACAGTAAATAGATGAAAATAAGTATCATAATTTTTCTTGGAATTGTGGTTAACGTGATTCATATCTTACATTTCCCTTATAAAACTCATGACAAACTGCCTCCTATTATAAGATAATAGCCAATAGCTCATCTGATTGACATTTTGCACAACCAACATGAGAGTGAGTGCTGATGTATGGATGCGGATCTAGATTCTCATGTGAAGGTGTTTCACAAGCTTATCAGTCAGAGCTATTATCCTGCCTACTATTGTAACATAATAACCTGCTAAAAATTTTAAATAAGATTTTTTTTTTCAAGTTAGATTGAAGTTATTATTTCTTAATTTTCTCTTTATTGTACCCGTGCATCACACGGGGTGTTTGCTAGTTATTACAATAATTATGTTGTTAGGGAAGGATCAAGGAAGTAAGCACTAATCAAAGAAATATATATTAAAAAAAAGATAAATAGAGAATAGTAGCTGGAAGCCCTCGACTTCAAACTTTGGTTTCTCATGTTGTCTCCCTGTAGGATTTTGCTCAACACTGGCTATCAAGATAATGTCGAACAAGATACCATCGTCCATATCTCAATGCCAATTGGCTGCAACAGGCTCAAAGTCGGGTTTGTGGAGCCACAATTGTCTGCTCCAAATATGATGGAGTATGGGGACTCACTGTTAAATTCCTTGAGCTTCCATCCAGCCTCCTTAGGTCGGAGGTATTTCAAATATGCATTTGAGCCCATTCTGGAGTGGTGAGCTTGGAAGAGGACCTTTGGGTCCCCTAATCAGAACTCAAAATTTAATATACTAGGTGTTTCTCTCTTAGATAAAGTAAGGAAGAGAGAGACTGGGGTTAGTATTCCCTAGTCTCAAAATTCAAATTTGCACGATGGTAGCAACACATGGCAATATTGTTGCCCCGCCCCTTAGCAGGTTGAAAAGCAAAAATCCTCAGGCGACTGGGCTAATTTTACAATTTCAAACAGATATGGCTAATTGAGTTCAGATCAGAAGAGAAGCAGCGTGTTTCCATCTCATGATTACTTAGTAATTCCATAAATCACTGAACAAGTATTTATGTGGCATAAGCCCCAACAAATTAAAAGAAAAGGACTTCTTGTTGGTTCATTGAATGAAGAGGAATGCTTTTAACTTTGGATTGAAAAAAATTGTTTTATTACCCAAATGAGTATGCTTAGCATTGAGTTGGATCTAATAAAACTCGTCCAATGTTTGCTAACATTACATAGGTTACACCAGCAAGAATCTACAAAGACAATATCAGCTTCTGCGCAACATATAGTTGAAGAAGCCTAAAGAAATGAAGTTACAGTTTCAGGACTACATATATATGATTCCCATAAAACCCATAAGTCGATAAGGAATTCAGATTACCACCTAATACCAAGAAAGCTCATCCCCCACCAACCCCCCCCCCCCCCCCCCAAAAAAAAAAAAAAAATTTTGATGGGGGTTGGGATGTTCTGTTCATGCATCGATCATCTCCACGAACATGAAATTATATAGCAGTAGTTCATCATGTGGTTTCAAATTTCAATCGAGGCAGACAAAAGAGATATTCATCAACAGAGAGAAGGCAGGCATGGTCAAACGCTTCTCTCGAGCATCTCTTGATACCTTTTGAAGGACTCCTGCTTCTGCATTCTCATCTGTCGATGAAACCTCCTTATAAACAAGTCGGCTACCTGGTCAATCTCGTCTTCCAGTCTGAAATCCTCTCCGTCCTCCTTAGAATTCCTTACCAGATCGATAACGGATCCACGCTGATCATCGTAGAAATCCGAGTCGAAGAGCGAGTGGGTCAGATCAGGGTACTTATCATCGTCGTAGGCATCCTCCAACAACTCGGTGCAGCTCGGGTTTGAATGTGACTCGTTGGCCATCGCATTGTGAAGAACAATAGCCTTGCTTTGATCGCCAACATCATCTTCGTCTGTCTTTGTCTTGTGTTGTTGACTCAGTAAAGCGTGAATCTTGTGGGATATAGCACCAAGCAAAACCTTTTTGTTCCTCAGCAACGAAAAGACTATGAGACGGGTCTTCATGGTGATTGTTCTGCTCTTAACAGCCATTGATTTGGCCTTAATCGCAGAGCTCAACACGGATATGAAACTAGAAGCTCTGTTCTTCATCTTGGTTTATTCAAATTTCTATAAAGAGCACCACAGCACCGGCCCCCACGAAATAAAGGAAGAAGTTAGAAACTCGATTGAGAGATTGGAGATACTAGATTACAGAGGGATATAAAAAGCTGTGTTTTTGGCATGACAGAGTGCAAGAGGCTCCATGGCTTTATATTGACAAAGCGAGCGAGAGATAGACGGGACGGGGGAGGAGGCGTGGGTGTGAAGAAAAGCTGTGGAAGTGGAAAGTTAAAGAGTTAAAAAGTGAGGATACATGGCTCCAAGACCTTATGAGGCTAGGATTTTTGGGGGGTTATGCACTGTGATTTAGGTAAGAGATCTTTGCCATTTACTTTTGGTAATGCAAGTGCCAATTACTCCCTTCACTTTCCCAATGTTCCAACACGTGTTTCCATATTGCCGACCTTTTCCGCTCACAGCATTCAATTGGAAGACACCACCCACCCATGTGCACACATCTTGGCAAGCATGCAAAAGGGGTCTATTGAACCCCTTAATTGGAGCACTTTAATTGGTGCTCACGCCCTCTTCACCAAAATACCAACCGGAGAAGAAAACACTGAAACGACTCAAAAAACATACACAGAGATACGTGTTAACGTTGTAGAAAAAGTGCAAGGCATTCTCCTTTAATTTTTTCTTGCAAAATGTTTTTAAAGGACCGTTGGTCATTGGTTTACACCCCTTTTTTAACACTAATTAATTGTGATTAAGATTCATTCCACCCTATTTCCCATGTTAAATGGCTTCGACCCCTCCCCCCCAAAGTATAATTAAACTAAATGTGGACGGTGCTTCTAAAGGCAATCCCAGGATAGTAGGAGGAGGTGGTATTCTTCGGAATCAAGTTGGAGAGATGATTGCCTGTTTTTATACCTATTACGAGCACTGTTTTAGTTACGTTGCTGAGACAAGGGTGCTATTGGATGGTTTTTCTCTTTGTCAAAGGCTTGGATTTATAAATGTGGAAGTTGAATCGGATGCTAAAGCTCTTGTGCAAGTTTGAGAGGGGTCTTTTAGTCATCCATGAAAAGTGTGGTACTGGAATAAGAAGATTTCTCAAGTGATGCATATATGTTTTTCTTTAACTTACATTTTTAGGAAGCTAATATGGTAACTGATTTTTTAGCTAATCATGAATGTAATATTCAACTAACAGGTGAATTCTTTCCTAATCAAGATATTCCCTCATGCCTCAGGGCTCTTATTCTTCTTGATCAAGTAGGGATGAGAAACGTTAGAATGGTTATGAATGATTGATTCTTGTTTTGTCTTGATTGTTTGCTGTTTAAGGGTAAGGTTTATGTCCCCCCCTCCACCCTCTTGTTTTTTTTATGTGTTTTTTTTTTTTTTGCAGGGGTAAGGTTTTATGTCCCCCCCCCCCCTTTTATTTCCTTATTAATAAACAGGTAGCCCCCCCCCCCCCCCCCCCCCCCCCCCCCCCCCTCCCCTCCCCTCCCCTCCCCTCCCCTCCTCCCCACTTCTTCTGAGTGACTTTATTAAAAAAAAAAAAATCATTCAGCTTTAAGGTTCATCCAACCAATCTTGATTTTTTAAAAATAAAAATAAACCTTAATTTATTTAAGCTTAACCTTCATTTAAAAGAGTTTAAAGGATACTTGCCAAGGTCGACTAGATAGCAGAATGTGGGGGTTGGCTAATCACTGATGCTTTTTCCTTTATTTCTGCTAAAAAAACAGCTAAAATAGTTCTAGTGGAGTGTTAAGGAATGTAAACTTATAGAATGTGACATGGTTTCGTCCTTATGATGACCTTCGAAGAAGGTTCTCTCTCCTTTGTAAAAAAAATTGAATGAAACCAACAAAGCTGTCAAGGAGGATGCCCCTTGTTTTGTATAAAAGAAAGTGGGAATATGAAACTTTTGTTAACCAGAGGAAATAGGAAATAGGGGCTGTACTGCACAAACTCTCCTTAAAAATAATATTTGTGCAAGTTGGTAGTTTCTAGGTAGGAAGAGAAGAAGGAGAATACTTTAAGCAGATTTTCCTTATAAAGAGAGGAGACTTGGTTAGCTTTTTAGTTGTCACCCACAAAAGCGGGGTTAGCTAGGTAATAGATAATTCCTAAAGGCATAACACAAGTTGATTTTAAAGATTATTTCTATTGTAAGCTTGTGCATGCAAGATGGGCTGTAAAGATCTTTCTCTCTATATATAACAAAGAAAGTGGCGATAGAGACTTATAAGGTCCAACACTTTGTTAGTTTTGCCATTTGACAATATAATTTTCTTTAGAAAACTTGATGTATTGTACATATCATCTCTTAGGTTACAATTCTTGTAAGACTTCACATGTAATAAAATGAATGATTTCAAATCTCATAAAAAAATGATAAGACTTGAAATTTCATGATTGTGAGGATTAATCTTGTTAAAAACCTTGACAAAGTAACTCAATTTTCCTACCAACTACCAAAATGAAGTGTAAATTATCAAGCTTTATAAGTCTCAACAAAAGAACAGACCCTTAATCTCTTTCATCCAACGCCATGTTTTTATGAGATTGAGATTTTCACGAATCAATAGGGAAGTTGAGTAAAACCATCCAAATCAGTGTTGTCAGAACTGGACCGGACTGGCCAGTCGAACTGGAAAAACTGAGAACTAGTCCCCTCACTGGTTCCCAAACCCCCCAAAATCGGTCCTATTTAAAAATCGGCAATTTTATCAAAATCGGAAGAACCGGCCGATTGAACCGGGAACCGGTGGTATAAAAGGTTGAGCACTGGTCAGAACCAGTTGAGAACCGGCCATAAATGAGTAAAAATGGGAAAAAAAATATTTTTTCATAAAAAAAGGACACGGTCGAACCGGTCAAATCGGGAACCGGCCACTCAACCGGTTCGATGACCGGTTCGGTTTGATAACATTGATCCAGATATATCCGTTATGCCTTTTTAATATCTCTCCTTTAGCTTAGTCCAAACTAATCTACCTTACAACTGGAGTACAAGCACATGCAATACACTGTTACATTTAATGTCTCTCAATGTGCGGTCGAGATTCACATCATGTATACTACCCTAACCTAACTCCTAGCCAACTTACTAACTTAGATAAGTGGTGAACAAAAACAAAACAACTTAAGGCACCTTTCTCGGCTCTTTCAATCTTTGTTCCTTTGTCTCAAAGTCCAAGTAGGAAGGTATATCTCTTAATTCCTCTTAATTCCAACAGATGTTTTGTGGAAGCTCCACGTGTCGCTTGCTCCTTGAGTTCAAGTTGACTGGTAGAAGGAAGAAGGTGGTTACAAAGATCATTGTTTGTTGATGAGGAAAGGGGGGTTTGCCCTGTCAAGACACTCTGATGATGAAGTCAGTATAGGAAGAAGATGAAGTGTAGAAAATGAACTTAAAATAGAGGTTGGGAGTGTATGAGTTAGAGCCTTTGCTCTTAGTGGATTGGTTCTAAGAGTGGAAAAATGGTCGATTTTCAGTACTCCTCTCTTACTGAGGGTCTCGGGGGTATTTATAGACTTAGGTGTGTATGCCCATTCATGCCCATTGATATCCATAGATGACCATGCATCCTCTTTTGTGATCATTACAAAATATGTCAGACAAATCTTCTTCCATACGTTTTACACGTGTAAGCCTACTTCTTCTCAGGTTGGTTCGGCCGAAAACGGTTCGAAGTGACCAACATTAAATACTAAGTCAGAACTTTTCACCTAACCCAAGAGTAAATGGATCGCCTCCTAATACTCTCATCCTTAAAGTCGGTCTTGTCCTCAATTAGAGCATGTGTTCGGTGATCGTCTGAAGGGGGATCCAGATAAAAATTTATGCAGAAACTAGATCCCCTAGATCTTAACACCATAAAAAACATCAAATTTTATCTAAAATTTTTAGTCATATCACCTCGGTGAATGATGTTTACCAGTGAAGCTTAATCCACTCGAACCGTCAGAACTCTTTGTAGAGATTTCTCGAAGAAATACTCGAAGCTCGATCCTTGTTCTTCGCTATCCCCATGCAGCTTTAGAATCTCTTTTTGGAATTGTTGAAGCAAGAGGAAGAAGATGGAGTAATGGTGTAGACCTTCTATCACCAACAACCTTAAGGTTCAAAACCCTAAAGTAGCTAAACTCAACATGGACCACCCTTAGTAGCTCACGAAAATCCCTAAGGTAGACCCTAGGGGCTCACGGTTTGGAGAGAGAGGAGAGGGAGAGAGAAAAAATTCTAGAGAATTATTATTCTCCTATGGTCTAGGTGTTGGTGTATTTATAGACTAGGATCCAATCCTAATCCTACTCCAACTTGATCTTATCCCTTAGGAATTGTTTATCAATAATAACTCTTATTATTAATTAAACAATATCCTAGTTTATCTATAACTACTTTAGTTATAGTAAACCTACCAATTACGGAGTCTTTATCAATTGAGGATTCCTCAAATAAAGGGATTACTCAACAACCAACATAAGAGAGTTATCCTAGTCAAACTAAGAAACCTGAACCACAAAGGGGAGGGCGTGAGCTTAAGGGGGTGTGGACTTTGAGGAGCTTTAGACTCCTAGTTGCAATCCAACTTAATCTCATCTTAATCCTAATTGCAATCCAACCATTTGATTTAAATTCCATACTAAAAAGAATTATATTTTAACAATTATCCAATTAACCTAATCCTAATCCAATTAGGATTACTCCAAGGGGGCGCCCAACCCTAGGGTTTTAATCCATGGGTTTGGGCCCATATTAAAGGTCCATATTAAATGGGTTTATGGATATGAGTCAAACTCATTTCCCTTTTAATTAGTTTAATTAAATAATTACTAATATAGTCCCTAGATTTAAATTAACAATTAATTTAAACCATAGATTAACTTTAATCTATTTAATCAATGATTAACATTTAATCAATTTATGAGCTTGTATTTCTTATGTGAGCATCTCCACAGATTGCTCTGGGACATTCTTACCCTGGCTTACCCAATGTTATCTCATTGACCCTAAATAGGAATTACATCGGAATTGCAAGTGACGTAAGATATCCATGTTGCAATTGAATCCCAGTGTATGAACATTAACCATTACCGATCCCGCCACATGAACTTTTTAATTCGATTTATCCTTCCAAATACATTATTCCTAATGGACCTTCAAGATTGACATACTCTTTAACTCATAGCCCATTGTACATCATCCGGGTTTCCAAGACTTATGATTAAGTCATGAGAAACAATTTCTCATGAAAAACATTTTGAGTAAATCCTTTTATAAGTATAATATCTTTTAATAAAAGTATATTTCAAAACTTATTTTGATTTCAAAATCATCTGCGCAGGATTTGAACTTAATCAACTGTCTTACCCAGAACTTTGATAATCTCTCAAATTAATGAGCATGAATTTCTTGTTTGAAATTTATCATGACTCGAACAACTTTCTGACTATCCAACTATCACTGTATTGTATTCCCTAAGTTAGAAAATAAGTTGGTGGAATCAAAACAATCAGATCACTACTCAGTCATAGATGAACACATCAGATCTAAGGATCATTGAACCTGTTCAATGTGAATGAGAGACCAACTATCTGATAGTAAGTTTATACAAGAGGCCTCTCATTGAATGCAATTAGTCAGTGTACATTTAAGCACCCATATGCTGATGTGTAGTCTCTACTACAATAGTTCGAGATAGAACTACATCTCAACTATTAAGAACATCTTAGCATTCTGGCAGCCATATAAGTGAAGTGCCCAGCTTCACCCACAGCTGTGACTATATAAGGTATAAGGAACCAGAAAGTTATATCTGCCTGTGATAATCCAATCACATAACTTTCGTACAATATATCCTATGAACCTTTATCGATATCTCATATCGTATAGATCATCTCATGATCATGGCTAATTACTCATAATGAATACACAATAGATTAAGAAAAAGTCTTTATTAATCAAATTAATAAGAATCTAACAATCTAAATGACTTTTCTGGGCATCATGTCTAACATCATCATCATGGGCACGAATTCTGAAATTGTCCTCATGACCATGAGTTTTGGAATCATCCTCATGACCACGAGTTCTGAAATCGTCTTGGAGTTTGGGTATGGGTTCGTCTCCAATTAAGGCATGGACCTGAGCCCCCAAGACTTGTGCATTTCCCAATTTTCTCCATTACAGTATGTTTGTAGATTTTCAGGATTAATGTGCTTAGCTTTAGGTATGCTTGTAGACTTCTAGGATTAATGATAATACAAAGACAGTACTCTTGACTGGTAATACTTGGTCTACAGGTTTTTTAATATGTGTGAATATGGCATTGATGATCTCTTAATTTCCTTAAATGCTACAACTTATATTAGTGTGAATGTGTGAAACGTCAATGATACAAGGTTCGGTTTTGCTCCCATCCCATCCCATCCCAAACCCAGCCCAACCCAAGCTATGCCAGGGTTAAGGTTTTAAGACCTTGGATTGGTTGGGAGAGGTTGGGCTGGGCTTTGGGCTTAGGCCAAGGGTTTTAAACATAGGATTGAGTTAGGGTTGATCTCATCCCGCCGAGTTGCACTCCCAATCACCGCCCACTCCATAAATTCAAACCCAACATTCAGATTAGCAAAAGAAAAATGACATAGAACTATAATTTAATATCAAATGACTTAAATTCCCTTTCACGTACAGTATTAATGGGTCATTGAATAAAAAAGTTAGTTTAGCCTCCCAAGGAAGCCCCCTAAGGAAAAAAAATTTGTTCCACCCCTGGTGCCATGAGGGTGTCTCACTTTTCTCAAAAAGGGAAAAAAAAATCTCCAATGGCTATGCCTCAAAACTCCTGTCCCAATAACAATTTTTGCATGCATAATGATTCTCTACAAACCCATTAATTTTCTTGATACATGTAGTTTGGCCTCTCCAAGGAAAAAATCATAGTTCTACCCCTAGGTGCCATTAGGAGGGTGTCTCCCTTTTCTCCCATAGGTATCCTTTTTAGCTATAGTGAACTCCTTTTAACTATGGTTGATATTTTAAATAATAATATTTTTCTAAAAATTAAGGTTAAAATTATGAACCTTTAAGATTAGTGAAAGGAGGACACATGGCGAAAAGGGGGGGTGGGGAGGGGATTATTTTGGTATTTTCCTTGAAACCTTTTAAAATCCAAATTTGCTCCTTCTTGCCAAGTCCCAACAGCATACCTACCACTTTCCTCTTAGCTATATTGAACTCATGAGCTCAAATTTAATACAAATAAAATATTATAGAAAAAACTACAGTTTTTTAAAATAAAATAATATAATAAAAACTAAAAAAAAAAATTGGGTCAATTTGAATAGGAGAAAGGCGGAGAGCGGTTGTTGAGTCCATTTGAAAAAGACTCGGGATCCTCTCCAGTAGTAGTTGGAGAGGGTATCGCCAACTTCACCGTGTCCATTGCTCTAGCCATCCACGTACCTCTATGCACGAAGCCCAATGCAGCTTGGCACCGCTCCCAATGTTGAGAAATTGAAAAAGACACCACCATCTTTTAAAAAGACCTTTTAAAATTAGGTTAATTCCATATTATAATCCTCTCTTCAAATGATAAAAACACTCCAAAAGAAAGAAAAAGAAACAATCATCCATACCTCAGTTGAAGAGATACAAAGAAATAGACAATGGGTTTCCTCTAGCAAACCGTTGCAATAGAAATGATATGTTTGTGAGAGATCCTTCCCTTTGGGAGGATTAAAAAGATAGAAGAAGTGAATGAGAAGAACGAAAAGAAGGTCACCAAGCTTTGGGATGATTCACCAAGAAATGAAAACTGAAGGTAGAAAAAACAAGAACGGAAGCACCTTGCCATGTCATTTGATTTCTGACTGTGTTGTTCGTATGGAGAAGAAGAGTCCAAAATGAGCCAAACCGATTTTCCATCTCTTCACGTGAAGATAAACCCATACCAGAACCAGCTGTAATTGAAGGAATATATGTGGGCTTGGTGGGGTGTGAACATGAATGATGATGAAGAAGGTCTAGCTCATTGTTACCCATTTGAGCTGCTTTTTGAAGTAATAATGCAGCTCATGGTTTATTGAAGCTTAGGTTTATTGGCCTAACCTTGGAGAGAAGATTGATGAGGACAGATCAATTGGTGGTGGACCTAGACCAGCTCTTACTACTAATGGGCAAGCTAACCATGGTGGTATCTCTAGTCTTAGAATTGTTGTTGCACCCTTTTCACTGATAGTACTATTAAGAATAGGTGTGGGTGGCTACTGTTATTTTTAGATCGCAACTTTGTAATTCTCTTTTGCTCCAGATCATAGTAAAATCTCGGTGACTCCGTGGACATACCTCAACTTGAGGGAACCACGTAAATCTAGTGTTCTTGTGTGTTTGTTCTTGTTCTATTTTCTGTCTATAATTTCGTGTCTCACATATCCTATTTAGGGTTCATTCCCTAACAAGTGGTATCAGAGCTCTAGGTTCGAGTGAGAGCAATGGCCGATGATGGAAGGGTTAAGATCGACAAGTTTAATGGCATGAAGTTTGGTTTCTGGAAGATGCAGATTGAAGATTATCTATACTAGAAGAAGCTAAATCAGCCTCTTTCAGGAAAGAAACCAGATGTGATGGAAGATGATGTATTGGCTCTTCTCGATAGACAGCCGCTTGAAGTTATTCGATTGACGCTATCTGGTAACATCGCCTTCAACATAGCGAAGGAGAAGACCACGATAGAGCTTATGACAACACTTTCAAATATGTATGAAAAACCTTCTACCTCCAACAAGATATATTTGATGTGGTGGTTATTCAACCTAAAGATGTCAGAAGTGTGTCCGTAGCTAAGCACTTGAATGAGTTCAACATAGTTACTACTCAGTTGAGCTCTGTAGAAATCGAATTTGCTGATGAGGTGAGGACTTTGATTCTACTGTCTTCTTTGCCATAAAGCTGGCATGACACTGTAACGGCAGTGAGCGGTTCTTCACGAAATTCAAAATTAAAGTTTGATGATGTTCGAGATTTGATTCTAAGTGAAGAAATTCGTAGGAGAGAATCAGGTGAAACATCGGATTCTTCTTTAAATACTGAATCCAGGGGAAGAACGTATGAGAAGAAAAACTCTGATCACAGTAGATCTAAACCCAGAAAAAGAAACAAATCGAGATCTGGAAAATTACCCGAGTGCTGGAATTGTGGGGAGAAGGGACATCTAAAGAGAAATTGTCGAGCACCAAGGAAGAATGACATAGGTGAGCAGAACTCTGCAAATGTCACATAACAGATTCATGATGCTTTGATTTTGAGCATTGACAGTCCTTTTGAATCATGGGTTTTAGACTCAGGGGCATCCTTTCACTCTAGCCCACTTTGAGGAATCATGGAGAACTATATTAGTGGTAATTTCGTAAAGGTTTATTTGATTGATGATGAACCTTTGAATATAGTAGGCAAGGGAGATGTTCGGATCAGATTACCTAACGGAAGTATTTGGAAGATGCAGAATGTTAAGCATATTCCTGGCTTGAAGATAAACTTAACTTCTGTGGGTCAGCTTGATGACGAAGGGCATACAATAATTTTTGTGGGTGGTTTGTGGAAAATCACCAAAGGAGCTTTGGTTGTAGTTTGTGGAAAGAAGACGGGTAGTCTCTATAAGACGACAAATACTAAAACTACCATTGCAATTGCTGATGCATGCGTAGATTCAAATCTGTGGCACCGTAAGCTTGGTCATATAAGTGTAAAGGGGATGAAGGTACTTCTGTCGAAAGGAAAATTGGTGGGTATAAAATCAGTGGATATTGATTTGTGTGAGGACTGCATCTTCGGGAAACAGAAGAGGATCAGTTTTTCAAAGGTTGGCAAAACACCAAAGACAGAAAAATTAGAGTTGGTTCATACTGATGTGTGCGGACCTGCTCCAGTTTCATCTCTTGGAGGCTCATCATATTATGTTACTTTCATCGATGATTTGACAAGAAAGGTATGAGTTTATTTTTTGAAAAGTAAATATGATGTTCATGATACTTTTAAAAAGTGGAATGCAATGGTAGAGAATGAGACAGATTTGAAAGTAAAGTGTTTGAGATCTGATAATGGAGGAGAGTATGGAGATAACGAGTTCAAATGATTCTGTGCAATTAATGAGATCAGAATGGAGAAGACTGTTCCCGGGACACCGTAACAGAATGATGTCGTAGAATGCATGAACAGATTTCTTAATGAGCATGCTAGAAGCATGAGGATATACTCTGGATTGCCCAAGATGTTCTGGGCTAATGCAATTAACACTGCATCATACTTGATCAACTGTGGACCCTTTGTTCCTTTGGATAACTGCTTACCAAAGGAGGCTTGGAGCAAAAAAGAAGTAAATCTTTCACATTTAAAAGTGTTTGGTTGTGTCTCATATGTGTATATAGATTCTAATGCTAGGAGCAAACATGACCCGAAGTCCAAGAAATGTACTTTTATTGGGTATGACTGTAATGACCACAAAAATCGTACCTTGACCAAAATAGGACCTTGGAATCGTCACATTTCTTAAACCTGCTTAAATCCATGGCATACAAGGCATACTAACACAAGTCTCCAAAAATGAGGATGATAAAATTTCGATTATATAAAACCAAACCATCCTGTATAACTGTCATCTATCCGACATAACATAACCCATCATAAATCAAGTAGTCTGGTACCAACTGTAAAGTAGTCTAACAAGCAACATCATCTAAAAGTCTATTACAATTCCTTAAAACTGAACAACTAACTAGTAATGAGGATAACCATCTAAATCCTTAGCTCCTTCCTCAGGAAGCTCACCTTTTTCTCTCTCTTCCGTGTACACCTCCTTAGTCCACGGCTCATCTCCTAAACCTGAAGACAATGACAGGTCGATTGAGTATAGAATACTCAGTGGATAAACAAACCAACAACAACATAAAGTAGCATGAGCAATATCAGTATCATAGCTTAGTTTATGTACACTTAACCGTAATAGATTCACTTAACATAGACATAATCAGAGTGCGAAACATATAACATATCATAACATCATCTTAACTCGTGTACTTGTGACTCTTATTCATGAACTTGAACTTAACCTATGCATAGACTCATACATGCATGATTCATAGTGTGTTTGTCCCATCAAAGCATAATTCATAGTATGTTTGTCCCGGCAACGCATAATTCATTGTGTGTTTGTCTCGACAACGCATAATCATAGTGTTTTGTAACATAGTCGTGGCAACGCATTGAGTGGTGTGTTCGTAACTGTGGATCATTCTTTCATAGCATAATTCATAACATGTTCGTGTCAAATGCTTGCATGCTTGTGAGACAAGTGAAACTCATAAGACTTGAATACTTATCATGCGAGTGAATTTGTGCTTGAGTGTCGTGATTGGAATTCAAATGAGTTATCCCTTAGATTCCAATCTTTTGTTAGGAAACTCCGTTAGGTTACATCTCCCTAGTTAGAGAATTTCCAACGTGGAAGATTTTTCTCTAAGATTTGGCATACCCGAATGCCGTTCACATTCAAGTAAATCGGGCATAATTTATCATGACAAACAATAATATCCATTTAACTTAGTTTCTTAATAATCAATAGCATTTCAACAGATACCTTGAGTGCGTTAATTATGGATACCGTGTCCTTTCACATTTTTCACATTCCACCACACCATAATTCATCCATACAACCCAAACATAATCCACATCCATACATTCATCCTATCCTCCATCGTATTTCACATCCTTCATACATTTCATCCATAGTATAAAACCCATTTCCATCCCTAATAAGCTTAATCCATACATAATTAAGGAAAACATATAAAATCTTCATTTCTATCATTTATCTCATACTGATATTTACAAAACATCATTAATAGGGTTGATTTAGAGAGTTTATCGACCTTAGGGATCCTTCCCTTGGATCCAAATCGCTCCCAAGATGATTTGGGAAAGATCTTCAAGCTTTCCTTACAATTTCCAAGTTATCTCATTCTTCTCCAAGAAATTTCTCCCTTAAAACCCTAGGTTTTCTCTTCTTCCTTGCCAAATTAGGTTAGAAATGGTTTAGAACCCTAAGAATCTCGAAATAGAACCCCTATTTATAGCCCCAAGGGTTAAAAACCAAAAAAAAAAAAAAAAACGCAATTTTAAAGAAATCTGGGTGCGAGTGCGATCGATCGCACATTTGGTGCGATCTATCGCACTTAGACCCGAAAAAAACTCAAAAAAACTCGCCTAAATGCAATCGATCACATAATTTTGCGATAGATCGCACTATTTTGCGATCGATCACACTTGGTTTGCGATAGATCGCAGCCCCCTTTCCGAGTTCCGATTGATTTTTACGTCTCTTTGGTATTTTGACCATAACTTTTGAATTGTTCATCAGATTTTGACGATTCAACTTGTGTTAGACTCTAATTTCAAAGGGGAACAATTATCTTTTATAGAAAAATCTTAATTTTGAGTTTTTAATGGTTTAGAATGACCCTAAAGTTGACTGGTCTGTAATTTCAGTAAACAAAACATCGGAAAACTTAATTTTGACTTAGCTTAGACTCAAAATATAAAAAAACACTAAACATGAACCTTGAAGAGGGTTCCAATACCTTTCTAATGGTTTAAGAATCACTCGATTCTGATAGGCGGTGACAAAACTAGAGCTTCCTAAAATTGATGGTATGTTAAGGCATCCATCTCCTTATAACTTTGATTAAGTCTTGATCACACCACACTAATTAGATATTAATACAAACGCATTAAAACATCACAAAGACAATTATACCCCTAATACTTGCATTAAAGGCATAAAAAAGATTTATGTCTCTACAATGACACTAATGAATTTGGTTATTGGTTTTGGGATTACCAAAGTAGGAAAATTATTAGAAATAGAAATGTCATATTTAATGAAAATTAATGTATAAAGAAAGGTCAGTTTTAGAATCTAAAAATGCAGGTACTCATGCTGAGAATGTTGAGTACATTGAATTAGAAGGGACTTCTGAGAATGATGTGCAGAGTAGAGTTCAGAATAATCTCGAAACAGTTGTTCCAAGGGTGGAACAAGTTGCTCCACAGGTGGAACAAGGCACACCTATGATTGAGGTGAGACGGTCCGCCAGAGATTCCAAACCTACACAACGTTATTCTCCTTCCTTAAATTATATATTGTTGTCCGATGGTGGAGAACCAGAAAGTTATGATGAAGCATTGCAGGTTGAAAATTCGACCAAGTGGGAGTTAGCTATGCATGATGAGATAGACTCCCTAATGTCAAATTAGACATGGGAGTTAACTGAGCTTTCAAAGGGAAAGAAAGCTTTGCATAATGAATGAGTTTACAAGGTCAAGGAAGAACATGATGGTAGCAAGCGCTACAAAGCTAGATTGGTTGTGAAGGGATTTCAATAGAAAGAATGTGTCGACTACACTGAGATTTTCTCTCCGATTGTGAAGTTGACTACAATCAAATTGGTGTTGGGAATTGTGGCTGTAGAAGATTTGTTTCTTGAGTAGTTGGATGTGAAAACGACTTTCCTCCATGGTGATTTGGAGGATGACATCTACATGAAGAAACCACAAAGATTTATAGCACCGAGAAAAGATGGATTGATAGGCAAGCTACAGAAAAGCTTGTATGGTTTGAAACAGGCTCCGAGACAGTAGTATAAAAAATTCGATGGATTCATGTGCAACAATGACTTCACAAGATGCCAAACAGATCATTGTTGCTATGTTAAGAGGTTTGACAACAGTTATATTATTTTGCTCTTGTATGTGGATGACATGCTTATTGTATGGTCAAACATTCAAAAGATCAATAACTTAAAGAAGCAGTTGTCGAATCAGTTTGCAATGAAAGATATAGGCCCCGCAAAAACATATTTTAGGGATGAGGATCAATAGAGATAGAGTGGCTGGTACTCTAAACTTGTCACAAAGAGAGTATGTCAGAAAGGTTCTCAACAGGTTCAAAATGCAAGATGTAAAACCAGTGAGCACACCATTAGCTAGTCACTTCAAATTATCTAAAGAGCAGTCACCGAAGACGAAGCAGGAGCATGCATACATGGAAGGGGCTCCATATGCTTCAGCTATTGGCAGCCTAATGTATGCTATGGTTTGCACCAGGCCAGACATAGCACATGCAGTGGGAGTTGTGAGCAGATACATGAGTAATCCGGGTAAACCACATTGGGAGGCAGTAAAATGAATCTTTAGATACTTAAAGGGTACCACAGACACAACACTTTGTTTTAAAGGGGCGGATATAACACTGCGGGATTATGTTGATTCAGACTTAGTTGGTGATGTTGACAACAGGAGGAGTACTACTGGGTATGTGTATACTTTGGGTGGTACAACAGTAAGTTGAGTTTCTCAGTTACAGAAGATTGTGGCTCTCTCCACTACAGAAGCTGAATATGTTGCAGTTACTGAAGCTAGCAAGGAGATGACTTGGTTGCAAAGTTTTTTAGGAGAGTTGGGTAAGAAGCAGGAGAATAATATTTTGTACAGAGATAGTCAGAGTGCTATTCATCTTGCAAAGAACCCGACATTTCATTCAAGAATGAAGCACATACAGTTGAGATACCATTTCATACGTTCTCTTTTGGATGATGGAGTACTATTACTTGAGAAGATCCGTGGAAGTGAGAATCCAACAGACATGTTAACTAAGGCAGTCACCATTGAGAAACTGAAGTTATGTTTAGCTTCAATGTGTCTACAAGCCTAATGATGGAGGAGTGAGTCGTTGAGATGTTTCGTTTGTGTTTGGAAGCATGTGGAGTTAGAGCTTTTGTTGGAGTCAGTCTCCAAGTGGGAGATTGATAGGAAGTGTGGAGCTTGCCTCGACTGAACATCCTACCTCTGTTCTCAATTGATAGGAAGTCGGTGAATTTTTCGAGGGGTATTTTGGTATTTTTTATGTAGCCCTAATACTATTAAGAATAGGTGTGGGCGGCTACTGTTATTTTTAGATCGCAACTCTGTAATTCTCTTTTGCTCTAGATCATAGTAAAATCTCGGCGACTCCGTGGATGTACCTCAACTTGAGGGAACCACGTAAATCTGGCATTCTTTTGTGTTTGTTTTTGTTCTATTTTCTCTCTATAATTTTGTGTCTCACAGATCCTGTTTAGGGTTCATTCCCTAACAGATTGTTGAATTGGGGTTGAAGGTTTATACGTGAATCTGAAGTGCCAGGTTGAGATGAGAGAAGTGGGTTTGTTGTGATAGAATGCTATGCTTTGCACTCTCTTTAAAGCGTTCTTTAATTGTCGATGGTGATTGGTGGATCGCAACATCCAAGCTCCCAACACTAACTCGTATTCTTCTCCAGTTGTAACCAGTTTGGCCAAAATCGGTTACGCCCCTGAGGTGGCCACATGTCCCTTTTGACACATCTTAACTGTGGTTAAGTTTCACTCACCCCTAGGGCTCACCCACCTATCCTTGGTTTTTAGAAAAAAACAATAATTTTTTTTATTAACCGTGGTTAAAATTTACCAACTCCTAGGGTTAATTTTTTTAACATTTTTTTCTAAAAACCAAAGATAGGTGGGTGAACCCCAAGGGTAGGTGAATCTTAACCACAATTAATGGGTGTAAAAAGGGACATATGGCAACCACAGCGGCGTAATTGGTTTTTCCAAAAACCGGTTACAACGGGAGAAGATTACAAAATGGACCCAGAAAGGAATGAGGCATTTCCGTAATTTTATGAAGACATAGTGGAATTCTATTGTTCATTTGTCCTAGTACTAAGGGCACTTTCATTATTTCAAGGAAATCACATAGTGGGGGTATTTTCGTCATTTGAAGAGATGATACAAACAGTCGTTAGCTAAAGAAGACAGCAGGTGCCCTTTTGTCCAACTCACAGCTTTTTCCCACTTTAAAATCGCCACACGTCCCATGGTTTGTGGATGCCCTTGCGCTCAGCTGGGGCATCCACCAGAGGTAATCTTTTGTCATTTTGAAAATGGGGTTTGGGAAAGGCAATTCTTTTAAAGGAGGCATTTATATGTCATTTTGGGATAAAGCGGGTTCTGATACCTTTAAAATTTTGAAGCTGGGGTACCCTGGCCAACTAGTACTGGAGAGGATCCCGAGTCTTTGAAAAATGAAGTCACTGACCCTTGTAGTTTGTACCTCTCTCGTCCATTCCCATCTCCACCAATTCCTACCGTTTTTAATTTTCTTAAATCTCTTTCCAGGCAATTCCACCTATAAATTCCCAACCATTCAGCTCCCAATCCATATGGTAGAGTTTTCCTTTTGCTTTTTGTGAGGTCTCCACAGAAACAAGAAGCCCCGTTCCTGACTCCATCTTCCCTATCTATCTAACTAGCTAGTAGCTGATCTGAGTTTGAGATGGAGGTACATTCTCCCGTGAACTCGGTTTTACCCAAGAGGCTGTGGAATTTCCTGAGGATTGCGTTCTTCATGATGAGAAAAGGACTGATCTCCAAGAGGAAGTTGATCGTGGACATGAATCTAAGGGGTAAACTCCTCAGGAAAACTCTAGCCAATCTCATGTTCCATCATCATCATGATCACCACTCCGACTCCAGAAATGAGACAACTCGTGGCTTTGGTATACAGGAATATGAATTCTCTTGCAGCAACAGCCCCAATCCTGTTTTCTTCCACTTAACGACTAAGCGCAAACACCATTACTTCCCTTGTATCAATCCTCCAGCTGATGACCCCGAAGAATCCAAGTCTGTCAATATAATTGTGCTGCCCAAGATCGACTACTCCCCCGATTACTCCTACAGCTTTCGATTCGATACAGCGGATTTGGGGCATGGAGAGAAGCGGAGCCCAATCCTCTCCCCATTTTCTGTTAGGGTGTCGAATTATTCGTCAGACAATGAGAATGATGGTGCCAGCAGTCAAGTTGATGACGACGCCGAGGAATTCATCAGAAGGTTTTATGAGCAACTAAGGGTGCAAAGTCGTACACAACTGTTATATTATCAGGAGATGCTTGCTAGAGGAACTCGCTAGTGTCGTTGCCATGGCCATAGCGCATTTTCATCATTATATATATATATATATATATATATATATATATATATATATATATATATATATATATATGGGAAGATGGCTTGGTTCATGGTCATGTAAAAATTTATAATTTCTCCTTCTTCTTTTTTTCTTTTCCTTTTATGTGTTGAAACTTGTTTACATTCTGATATGAGATTGTTGAGCTATATTGTTTGTTAATCTGATGCATATATGCATCAGGGCGTGGAACATTCTGTGCAGGGTGGTTGTTGTTTTCCTTTCTTAATGTGACCCATCTTAGTAGCTGTTTGGTTTGAATGACAATTGGGACTGGATCTCTTTTGAATATTTCAAATTATGCTTTTGCTTTTAGAGTGGCTTTAGGCTTTTCACCTCTCTCTGTTCACTTTCTATGTCGAGACATCATTATTACCTGATTAAAAAACTAGAAATTCTTCGTAGACACATACATACTAGGCAAGTTGTAATGGGTAAATTTCATAAAACCTAAGTGTGGTGACGACGAGCTCGTCCTCAGTGTGGAGTTATCATTTGAGTTCGTTTCACGTCCTCACTCTGACGACGGACCCGTGGTCTCGTGGACGACGATTCACGTCCTCACTCTGACGACGGACCCGTGGTCTCGTGGACGACGATTCACGTCCTCACTCTGACGACGGACCCGTGGTCTCGTGGACGACGATTCACGTCCTCACTCTGACGACGGACCCGTCGCCTTTTGTCCACGATCGCTTGTTCTCACACGTTATAAGATCTGGCAGTGCCGCCCAGTCGCCTGGGACTGATCCTACCTCTACGATGGTAGGTGGGTAACTTTGTCTTGGCATTAAATGGCATTTAATGCTGCAATTAATGCCAGTCACCTCGGACGAGTTCCTACTCTTTGTCTACTCTCTTTTGTGTACAGATACGCGTGCAGTACGAATGACCGGGAAATCTATCTAAAATGATTACTGAAGTACACATCAGGGATTCGAGGTATGCATGGACATCAATGGATGCCTATGGCCATGGCAAAGGTGGCCTATATAAACCTTTGAAGAATGGTGAAGAAAGGGGGGAGAAAGCTAAGATCCTCAAACTCTTTGTTATATTCTTACTGTTCATCATCTCCTACATCTACTGACTTAATCATCGGAGTACAGGTCAGGGTATCACACCCTCCACTCCAACCTTCTGCTAGCAAACCAGAACTTGAGAGAAGCTGCTGCTGACGCGTGTCCTTTCGGTAAATTCCCCCCACAAAATTGGCGCCGTCTGTGGGAACTTCTTAACCGAAACCACCCTTTGCTCACACCACTTCTTTCGTCAGCATGGCAGATCAAACTCCACATTCTATCATTGAGAACCAGCCCCTTCAAGCCATTTCATGCACTCCTTCCACCGCGCAAACATTCGCATCAGGCCCATCTTCTGGACAACCAGAAAGGCCCATCACCGGATCCGATCCCATTTTGTTACTATTACAACAACAACAGGCCACTATGGCCCAGATAGTCAGCCAACAACAATCACTGCAGGAGCGGCTTGATGCTTTGGAGCATGGAAACTTGGAGATCGATGACGAATCTCCTAGAGGAGGCTTTGCAGCTCGTAGACTCAATTTCCCTCCTTCTCCTCCCCCCAAGAAAACGGCCCCGATCTCGCCGTCTGCGCCAGAGAGTCTGGAAAGAAGATTCACTCTCACTCCTTCTACTGAAGAAGCTACCCACCTTCGTTCTCTTGGTGTACGTGCTGAACATCGAGATCTCCGTGTCAGCAGTGACGGGTTGAATTCGGGCCTGACCCTCAGAGACGTGGAAGCTTTGATTAATGCTCGAGTCAGAGAAACAACTGGTGGAGCCTCTCTCGATCAGTATGCTCAAAAATATAAGGACGAGGAGGAGACGTCTCCTTTCTCCAAGGAGATCGTCGAGTCCTATACCCCATCAAAGTTCACGGTCCCAAACTTTGTCAAGTTCGACGGGAGGAGGGATCCTATTGACCACCTGACCGACTTCAAAAATGCCATGGCTGTCCGTAACCCGGATGACAATCTCCTCTGCAAAGCCTTCCCTAGCAGCCTGACTGGAGCGGCTGCAAGATGGTTCCGTAATCTCCCCGCGGGGTCGATCAGGTGCATGGCTGATCTCCGGTCAGTTTTTATTGACCAGTACATCATCAACAAGAAAAAGAAAGCAGGTGCAGATTCCCTCTTCGCCATGAGAATGAAGTCGGCGGAGTCTCTTAGAGATTTTATTCAACGGTTTACCGATGAAGTCTCTAATATCGACAAGATTGAGGACTGCACTTGCATAGCAGCCTTCAAGAACGCCATACCCAAGAGTTCCAAACTCTACGAGTCTCTTGCCCTTGACTGTCCGATCAAGATGGACGAGCTGATAGTCCGTGCCTCTAAGTACGGAAGGATGGAGGAAGATATTGCGGCAACAACGAGGCCTAGAGCACGAGGGGTAGACGCTGTGGAATGGGGAAGCAGACCCTCCTCAAAGAGAGGGAAGAGATCGAAGTATGAATCATCTTCCAGTGACGAGGAACCACGCAGACGCATACGACAAGAAAAAGTTGTGTACGTCGAACGGCAAGGAGGATCGAATCGACTCTCGCTGGGAATCCGCCAAGATGCAGACTCGTCAAGGGGAACGGATCTACGGTCCAATCTCCGGCGGAGGGACGACCGTGCCTATCAAGGACGGGAGGAACCCGGGCACTACAAGGAGAGGGAAAATCGAGCAACAGAAAGACGTCCTTTCGCGTCTCGTGGTGGCCAAGTCAACTTCTCAGCAAGCCCGGCGACGATCATGAAGACGATGGAAGACAAGCCATATTTCGAATGGCCAACGCGGACCGTTCGTGATGTCACCACGGGACCTAGGGCGCATGAATACTGTCAGTACCATAAATGCCATGGGCATCTCACTAATCGTTGTCGCATCTTGAGAGAGTACTTGGAAAGATTAGTCGGCGAGGGCTATCTGGGAGAATACGTGGACTCTGGGAGAGAAGAGGGGCACATGGCGGAACCCTCCACTCGGTCTCACGAGGGAGAGCCCTCTGGTCATGTGAGCCGAGGCGGAGAAGCACCAAAGGGAGTCATAAACGTCATCCATCGCGCTCGGGCACCGGAAGTGGACGTCGAGCAACAGTATCGAGCGAAGACGAGGAAGTTATCACACGTGGCAAAAGTTTGTCAGGTACGATCGACGACGAAGGAAGTCGAGCAGGCCCTATCGTTCACTGATCAAGACATGACAACTGTGGTTAGGCCTCATTACGATGCTCTTGTCCTGTCTATAAGAATTGGCGATTTCGACATCAGGCGAGTGCTTATCGACCCTGGAAGCGGAGCAGATATCCTGTATCTCCATGCTTTCGCGAAAATGGAGTTGGATCCGGCGGTTCTTGTCCCTGCACAGACCCCCTTGATAGGATTCGAAGGAAGTTCGATGCAACCCCTGGGAGAAGTCGTCTTGCCAGTCAAAGCTGGACCTATCACCCTATCCATCAGGTTCTCCGTTATCGAAGCTCCGTCCCCGTACAATGCTATCTTGGGGCGATGGTGGATTCACGAAATGAGAGCTGTTCCGTCTTCTTATTATCAGGTATTGAAATTCCCCACCCCGGACGGACCCCGTGAAATAAAGGGAGACCAGCTAGCATCGCAGAAGTGTGATTACGTCCCACCCAATCCGCTCAAATAGCAATTACAGGTCGGATCCGTGGAAAAGGAGAGCACGGGTGAATCACTGGTAAACCCTTCTGTTGAGCCCACGAAGCTTGTCAACCTCGGGACGGAGAACGAGCCGAGAATGCTACAGATCGGGACTTGTCTGACAGCAGATGAGGAGCGGGAATTGGTAAATTTTCTGAGGAAGAATCTCGACGTTTTCGCTTGGTCACATGAAGACATGACGGGTATCCGTCCTGAGATCATCCGTCACCATCTCAACGTGGATCCCGTGGTCAATCCAGTTAAACAGAAACCTCGTAGACTCGCTCCGGCGTACCATGAGGCCGTCAATGAAGAAATCGACAAGTTAATTCGGTACGGGTTCATTCGTGAAGTCCAATATCCGGAGTGGATAGCCAATGTAGTAGCTGTTCCTAAGAAGAACGGAAAAGTCAGGGTTTGCATCGATTTCACCAATGTTAATAGAGCTTGCCCGAAAGACTTCTTCCCGGTTCCCAGAATCGACAGACTAATCACAGCGACCGCGGGTCACGAGATGTTGAGCTTCATGGACGGGTATTCAGGTTATAATCAAATCCTCTTAGCGGAGGACGATCAAGAGAAAACGGCCTTCATAACGGAGCGTGGCCTGTTTTGTTACCGGGTCATGCCCTTTGGCCTGAAGAATGCCGGAGCCACTTACCAACGATTGATGAATCTGATGTTTGGACCCTTGCTCGGTAAATCGGTGGAGGTGTACATTGACGATATCGTTGTGAAAAGCCGAACTCGGGTCTCTCTTGTGGCTGACCTAGCGGAGCCGTTCTCTATTTTACGTACTTTCAATCTGAAGTTAAATCCTGAGAAATGTACATTCGGCGTCGCCTCGGGCAAATTCCTCGGCTATCTCGTCAGCCAACGGGGCATTGAAGCAAATCCCGCGCAGATCCGTGCTCTGATAGATATGCCGGAACCGAAGACAAGGAAAGAAGTTCAAAAACTGACGGGACGTATCGCAGCTCTCAACCGGTTCATATCAAAGTCCTCTGATCGATGCAGACCTCTGTTCGAATTGCTGAGAAAGGATTCCGTCTTCAGATGGACCGAGGAGTGTTCCCAATCTTTCGCCGCCTTGAAGACGTATTTAGGCTCCGCACCGATCCTCTCTGTACCTGAATCTGGTGAAGTACTGTACCTCTATCTCTCCGTCTCGGAACGAGCCGTTGGTTCCGTGTTGCTCAGAAATCACGACGGCATAGAGAAGCCTGTTTATTTCGTCAGCAAAACATTCCACAAGGCAGAGTCCAACTACAGCAAAATGGAAAAGGTATGCCTGGCTCTTGTCTTTTCCGCTGAGAAGTTACGTCCTTATTTTCAGGCACACACCATCGTCGTCATCACCACGTACCCTTTGAAAATTGTGTTGGGACGACCTGAAACCGCGGGACGCATGTCAAAATGGGCCGTGGCGCTGAGCGAGTTCGATATCCAATATCAGGCCCGAACCGCAGAGAAGGGGCAAGCCGTTGCAAGCTTCTTAGCCGATTTCCCCGTGGAGGAGGCCGAAACTTCAGCGGAGACCGACCGTCACGAACTCCCAGACGACGCGGAGGCGGATTCCGTTGTAGGAACAGGGACTGGAGACGGAACGAAACTGACGGCGTGGTGCGATTGGCTCTTGTATGTTGACGGGTCGTCTAATGTCGGTGGTTCGGGACTAGGTGCTGTTCTTGTCAGCCCTGACCATGTTAAAGTGCAGAAGTTGACGCGCCTTGGTTATGCTGCCTCCAATAATGAAGCTGAGTATGAGGCGTTAATCCTTGGGTTGCAGAGTGCCCGAGAATTGGGAGTTTCTAAACTCCGGGTGTTCTGTGACTCGCAGCTCGTGGTGAACCAAGTCAACGGTATCTATGAATGTCGGGATGAACGGATGAAGCGCTACGCTGCATTTTTACAAGAGCAACGGAGAACCTTTGATGTTCTCGAGATCAAACATGTCAGAAGGGACGATAACAGGCATGCCGATGCATTGGCCTACCTCGCCTCGATGATGCAAACCGATGAGCCCAAAACGATCCTCATAGAGTATCAAGAATACCCCTCCATTGAATTGCAAACGCAACGCACGGTGTTGTCTGTAAGTCAAGTGCCGAGCTGGATGACGGGCATAGTTACCTATTTGAAGAATGGAATTCTCCCTTCTGATGCAAAGGAAGCAAGACGAGTACAATATAAAGCTCCCCGTTACACCCTTGTGGACGGAGAACTGTATCGCAAATCCTTTGGAGGACCTCTTTTGAGATGCGTGCATCCGGAAGATGTAGAGAGGATTTTGGCCGAGCTCCACGAGGGGATTTGCGGCATCCATTCAGGAGGACGGACTGTCGCTCATCGTGCTCTGGGGCAAGGATATTTTTGGCCTTACATGCAAGCTGACGCACAGAAATACGTACAAAAATGCAGCCAGTGCCAGCGACATGCGAGGTTGATTCATGCTCCCGCTCAAGAACTCAACATCGTATCTCAACCTTGGCCTTTCGCTCGTTGGGGACTTGACATCGTGGGACCCTTCCCCAAAGCTCCCGGTAATTTAATTTTTCTGCTCGTGGCCACGGATTACTTCTCCCGGTGGATCGAAGCTGTTCCCCTGGCGCGTATTAGAGAACAAGAAGTGAAAAAATTCTTGTGGGAGCACATTATCTGTAGATTCGGCATCCCGCAATCCATCATTTCTGACAATGGGAAGCAATTCACAGGAAAGCTTATCGCCGACTTTTGCCAGGAGTTGAAAATCAAGCACATCTTCTCTTCTCCTTATTATCCTCAAGGGAATGGCCTTGCCGAAGCAGCCAACAAGAATATTTTGAATGCCCTCAAGAGAAGACTGGAAGATTCCAAGGGAAAGTGGACCAGCGAGTTGCACAATGCGTTATGGGGATACCGAACAACACCACGGAGCCCTACGAACGAGACCCCGTTCTCTTTAGCATACGGGGTGGAAGCTGTTATTCCCACTGAAGTCTTCCTGCCAACAACACGTTCACGGAAGAAACATGGAGAGGAAAACAAAAATGTCGAGTTGATGGCTATTCACTTAGACTTACTGGAAGAAAAACGGGAAGACGCCAGCATTCAGATGAAACGCTATCAACAACAATTACGAAAGGCATACAACAAGAAAGTACGGAAAAGGGCGCTTCAGGTCGGAGACCTCGTTCTCCGAAAAGTCTTCCAAAATACACGAGAAATCAATAGCGGAAAGCTGGGTCCCAACTGGGAAGGGCCATATATCGTGGACCGTGTCGGGAGTCCCGGGGTGTACTACCTTAAAGACTTACAAGGTAATGTAATTCAAAAATCGTGGAACATTATGAATTTAAAACAATTTTTCCAGTAAAGTTATGTTATGAATTACCACGAGTTAATTCTTCAAATAACAATATGTTGTAAAACATTCTGGACGAATTACCACGACGGGTACATTTCATTCGCACAGGGTACTCACCACGGGACACAGGCGGCTCACACAAAGGAATTGCCATCTGAGCATCACAGCGGCTTATACTAATGGAATGTCCTCTGAGCATGGTGTCCCACCACGAGTTACCACGGCGAGCACATTTCATCCGAACAGGGTACTCACCACGGGACACAGGTGGCTCATAAAAGGAATTGCCATCTGAGCATACCGGTGGCTTATACTAATGGAATGTCCTCTGAGCATGGTGTCCCACCACGAGTCACCATAAGTTCGTCTTTACGAAATGGATTTGTTGCCAAATTACGTCCGTAGTGTCAAACCGCTTCGTTAACGACCCATTGTTAAAAGTGATGTGATTTATTTTTATTGTGAGATTTATAGTCAATCGCGAGTTAATTATGTGCCATATCTTATTTAAACGAGGCAATTATCCCGGACCAATCGATCGCAACACGATGATCACAAAAAAGAAATTTTCTATTAACATAAGATGAACGGGAGTACAGCCGATACAAAATTGAGAAGTAAGAGATGGAAAGGAGGAAGGATCAGTCTTCGGCAACGTCGACGATCACGACAGCGTCATCGGGAACGGTCGAGACGTCGTCAGCAGCAGCAGCAGGGTTGGCAGAGGCGATTTCCGCAGGAGCCTCGGGCAGGACGGGAGATGGTCCAAGAGAAGGCGAGGGTTGCCCCCCTCCTTGTACTTCGGGTTCTTCGCCAGGCGAGATCTCCATGCCCACAGCCTCGGAACGAGTGGCTTCGTCCTTCGACTGTTGGGGAGACTCTACCAGTCGTCCGGACTCTCGGAGTTCATTCATAAGCTCTCTCTCCGTCTCCACCCGGTCTTCAGTTATCAGTCGCTCCATCTCCGTCTGGAAGTGAGCTCGGAGAGACTCCGTTAAAGCCTCCTTGGCGGCTTCAACCTCCTTGTCCCTCGCAGCCATGACGGCCTCGAGCTGTTCGGCCAATGTTGCTTTTTCAGCTTCTAAATTCTCCAGCTGCTGACGGAGAGAATTCACGACCTCGTCCATCTCACTAATCCTGAGGACGGATCTCTCGGCCTGTTCCGCGGCCGCCTTCTCTCCTTCCATCGCCTTACGGGCCTCGTCCCGAGCTTTGTCCCGCTGTTTCACAGCCGAGGCAATTGTGCCTTTGGCGGTCCGAAGATCCGCTTTGACAGACATCAGCTCGTGATTCAGCCGTTTCACGTCTTCGGCTCCCCTCTTTTCCAGGTCAAGGATCTTGTCCCTCAATCCATTAGAGGTACGCCTGTTCTCGGCTGTGACCTCGTACATCCCGGCAAGCATGTTGCCCAGCTATAAAAGAAGAGAAAGGAAGATGGTAAAAAAAAAAAAAAAAAAAAAAAAAAAAAAAAAAGTACCGTGGCAACAGCTCGGCTCGCAGCACTGAACATCCCCATCCAGTGCAGGTCCCTTGTTGCGGCCATATCCGCTGGGAGTCTCATCGCCAACATCATGGATGTGGCGATAGAGTCGTGCTCCATCGCAGAGTGAGCAACAGTGGGACGGGTGTACCCTCTGGGGAAGACGGGGTTCCAGAATTCGGCGGGCCCCCCCTGGTAATCCTCTCTCGAGGAGGGGCAGAAGCCGAAGCCACATTTGCGGCCGGGGAAGGAGCAGAGGCCGGGACGTTCCCGAGGGCAACAGTCTCTGCCACGGTAGACGGAGCGAGCACAGCTTCCGTGAGAGAGCCGCTGGCGACGACTGGAGGTTCCTCCACGGGGACACCACTCCCCTCGCCAACCGTTGCTACTTGAGAAGGTGGCACCTCGGCAGATGCGCGCTCTCGGACCCGCCGGTCATGCTCAGCTTCTCGCCGAGCCTTCTTCGCCGATATAGCCTTGAGAGCTTCAGCTCTCTCCCTTTTCTCCGCCCTCTTCTCCGCCGAAGATAAACGGGAAGGGCGAGGAGGACGGGTTAAGGCCGGAGCCTGTGAAGGTCGCGGAGAAGGCTGGTCGACGAGATTTTTTGGATTTGGTCCCTACCGCTGCAGCAGGCTCTTTCTCTCGAGCCGAGGACGATCTCCAGGTGACGTAAGCGTCCCCTTTATCACCGCGAACTCTCCGGAGCTCGTGTTCTTCTTCCGTGGATAAGTCGGGGAAGTGAATCTTTGAAGCCTCTGCAGAAAAAGGAAAATATCATTAGGCATTGGCAAGAACACGTTATCAGAAGACTGACAACGGAAAACGAATGAATAGTAGCAGACCTGAGGCAAATTCGTGGGGAACCGGACGGGCAGTCTCTGCCCTCCAAGCACCAGAGACCACGAAGGGCATCTCCTTCCAACCCCGTTCCACGTCGGGGAGGTGTGCAACGATGTCGGGAGTTTTGGGTTTTTGTCTCCAGGTGAAGAATGTCTTCTCTCCCTCCTTAACAACCCCGGGACACTTCACGGCGAAGCGGAAGTGGAAAACGTGCCTGGCTTCTACGTTATACCCGTCTCTGTTGAACTTGTCCATCAGAGACATGTACTTGTAGAACTTCGGGTGCATCTGCCCCGGGGCAATTTGAAGGGCGGACAGGACGGAATCCGTGACGGGAGAGAGGGGAAATCGAAGTCCAGCCTCGAACTGAGCGAGGTAGACGATTGTGCAAGAAGAACGATGGTCGGGAAGAACGTCTTCTTCCCCGAAATGGAGGTGGACGTGAGAAGGTATTTGGAAAAGAGTTCTGTAGTGGTCAAGTGCGTACTTAACCACTGGTCTGGTTTTGGATGTGGAAGCGCCGGTGATAACACCGTGAGGGGCACTGCCTGAGCAACTAGCCTCATCGGCACTGTCTATCCTAACTATTTCGGCAGACATGATTACAGGCAGGGAGAAAAAGAAATGTAGGGAAGACAACCACAGAATAAAAAAAAAAAAGAAAGAAGAAGTTCTTACCGAAACTGGATTTAGGAAGCAAGGGGAAGCACGACCGGAGAAGGAAGAAAACCAGAACAGCAAATCGTCGGTGAGGAGAAATTCCGGCAGAGTAACGGGATGCAAAAATTCAAGTGAAGAAGAAGTACCAGGTCTTCGGTACTTATAGGCCAGACCATGATTCTGAGGACGATAATGACCTCAATCTGTATCGTACGCGTGTCCACACATGTAGACAGCCCGAAGGGCAGGATGGTCTTTTGACCAAATTAAGTAACCGTCGGGAAACACGAAGCGTCCGGAAGATAATGATGACAGCCTGCTAGGTATTTATGATGAATGACGTTTCGGCACGCGCAATACAGCTGGCACGACGCTACATCTTCGCGTACAGAGTATGTGACCTATCATCGTTCTGAGGTGAGCCGTATCTTCTCCTCCAATGTTTCGCTATATTTATGACACTCCGAACCACGTTCGAAGTATCATAAAGGGGCAATTTGTAATGGGTAAATTTCATAAAACCTAAGTGTGGTGACGACGAGCTCGTCCTCAGTGTGGAGTTATCATTTGAGTTCGTTTCACGTCCTCACTCTGACGACGGACCCGTGGTCTCGTGGACGACGATTCACGTCCTCACTCTGACGACGGACCCGTGGTCTCGTGGACGACGATTCACGTCCTCACTCTGACGACGGACCCGTGGTCTCGTGGACGACGATTCACGTCCTCACTCTGACGACGGACCCGTGGTCTCGTGGACGACGATTCACGTCCTCACTCTGACGACGGACCCGTCGCCTTTTGTCCACGATCGCTTGTTCTCACACGTTATAAGATCTGGCAGTGCCGCC
Organism: Tetracentron sinense; assembly: GCA_015143295.1. NCBI lineage: Eukaryota > Viridiplantae > Streptophyta > Magnoliopsida > Trochodendrales > Trochodendraceae > Tetracentron > Tetracentron sinense. Next base: position 57,320,012 of record CM026554.1, on the reverse strand, counting down.
CAGTCGCCTGGGACTGATCCTACCTCTACGATGGTAGGTGGGTAACTTTGTCTTGGCATTAAATGGCATTTAATGCTGCAATTAATGCCAGTCACCTCGGACGAGTTCCTACTCTTTGTCTACTCTCTTTTGTGTACAGATACGCGTGCAGTACGAATGACCGGGAAATCTATCTAAAATGATTACTGAAGTACACATCAGGGATTCGAGGTATGCATGGACATCAATGGATGCCTATGGCCATGGCAAAGGTGGCCTATATAAACCTTTGAAGAATGGTGAAAAAAGGGGGGGAGAAGCTAAGATCCTCAAACTCTTTGTTATATTCTTACTGTTCATCATCTCCTACATCTACTGACTTAATCATCGGAGTACAGGTCAGGGTATCACAACCTCCACTCCAACCTTCTGCTAGCAAACCAGAACTTGAGAGAAGCTGCTGCTGACGCGTGTCCTTTCGGTAAATTCCCCCCCACACAAGTAAAATGAGCAAAGTGTGCAATAAAAGGAAGTGTCCGGTTCTCCACAGATACGTGGTTGCATCACTATCAATGACTGGACGGGAAGACTATGATGGGGAGCTTGGTGCTTTAGACTAGCTCTTGGTGTCCCGCTTTGGAAGAAATGAAGGTTTGGCTCCTCTTAAGATGATTAAACTAGAGATCAAATCATTTCAAACATTCCAAATTAGGAAGAAGAGGATGATTTATCAAATACTTTTTAAGTTTAATTATAAATGGGATGTTCGATCAAGACTATCTTTTAGGTTTGAATGTGTCATATTTAGAGAAAATGGGGACAGTAAGATTGATATATAGTTAATCTAAAACAATGGTTAAATACTCAATCATAGACCACAAGAAACATTAGAATTAGGTGAATTGTGTGTGTGTGTCTTTTTTTTTTTAATGATTATTGAGAAACTTGTTGGATGATTCTTGCCAAGAGTTGTTGGATTTTGGATGGTGAGAGAGAGAATTAAAGAGAGTCCTTGTCGGGCCTGGTGGCTGGCACGGTCATATCCTGTACCTATACAAGTGGCTCTACCCATTGGTGTCTTCCAGTTTAACATTTTTTTTGGTTAATTTCTTCTCATTATTATTATTATTTTCTTCTGTTTTGTTTTCTATCTTAATTTTTTCTTTGGGTATTATATCAGATAAGATTGAATCCATGAACTAGAGCTGTAAACGGATTGGATACGGACCGGATCTGCCTAGATCCGAATCCGATCCGAGATCCATCGGATCATAAATTAACCAATCTGAATCCGATTACTAATCTGAGATCCGAATCAGATCCAATTAACTTTAATATATCTAAAAACTAACATTTTAATTAAAACAAAATAAAAATTATGATTAGCATTGTAGCATATTTGTAAAAGTAAATAAATATTATTATTGTTATATATAATCCAATCGGATCAGATTTTAATCGGATTGGATCACTAAAGATCCAAACCCGATCCAATTATAATGGGATTCAAGATCTCGGATCCAACGGATCTATAATAGGATTAGGATCCCATCCTATCGGATCAGATCTACCATGAACTAGTGGTTGTGGTGCTAACAAAAAGAGCTATCAGTTCTTCTTTGTCCTATTACTTAAAAAATTCTGCATGAATTAAGCAAGAAGAAGATGTTGATCCAAAATACCTGTAAATGCTAAATCCAAAAAGGCAGACTCGGAAAATCACGAACACTACCACGAACTCAGAAATAATCATGCACTTGAAAATTGATTAGCAACTCGATAGCTCTTGTGAAGTGAGGCGCGGATCACGTCGCTCTCTTTAAGACAATTCGCGCCCTCACAGATGCAATGGGTTGTTGGTCACGATGTCTCCCAGGATACAACAGCTTCACAGATCTATTCCTGACAGTAGAAAATGCACCTTCTACTATCGTACACCACTCTGTATTCTTAGCCCAGCAAACTCGAAAATATTGATGGAAAAAAAAAACACCCCAAAACCAGAGGAAGAAAAGAGATGAACTCGTATATACTAGCTTGCTTATTAGAAGAACCCAAGAAAAATTCTGTGTATATACCTGTATAGAAACCCTCTTTATATAGATTAGGAAATAGTAAGAAGTCTGTTGATTTCCAAATCTGAATTTTTAATACCCGAAATTAATCTAATTAATTACCACAACGGTAATAAAATGGGAATAAAATAATCACTAGTAATTAGAGGTATGCAAAACGGTAACCATGATTAATTAAAAAATTAATAATAAACATTGTATAAAAAATAATATTTTATCAATGACCCAACCCAACCCAACCCGACCCGCCCGACCGACTCGACTCGTCGCGCGCGCGTGTGTATGAGTTGTAGCATAGTATAGTCACAATGTGCAATGGGTGGGTAGACAACAAATTCAAAGGCCCTTGAAGGCTCAAGCCTTCTTCCAACACTCTTTCTTATAAAGAGGTAAAACTATTCATAGTTTTTCCATGTGGGACTAAAAGAAACACCCAACCTTAAAAGACAATGTTTTTCCTTTAGTTTTGAATCACACCAAAAAACACAACAATCCCCCACTTGATTCAAAAACAATAATAATAAAATTAACATATCTGGGTAAGATTAGATTTAATGCATAAACAAAGGTGTCATGTAGATTTGAACCTTGGTATTCAAAACTGAGATCTTTAGTGATGAGTCTTTATACTTTAAACACATTAACTCTTACAGAGTCTACAGGTGTCTTATCCAGCACTTTTCGGCCATGTGCTTTTATCACAGTTTAATAAGTGCTCTAGAGAAATAGCCAATTTCTCATAGGAAGCGGCCCTACTTCCACACTTATATAGGTGAGTCTATCAAGGATGCCTATGTGACTCCACATCCCACTCAACAGAGCTATAGATCTCATTAAGAGGAAACCCTCAGCCTTTAATCGTCACATACTTTATGCACTATTTATACCATAGGAAAGGACTAGAAGAATAATAATATTATTCTTCTTTTATAGTGCTTTCACCTCAAACCACTCGGTAACTCGTTCTTCCCATTAAACCTGTTCTTGGGATCTCCAGTCTTCAGGTTGGGTATTCATTACAGTTGGTTTATTTTCAATTGGCTTAAGTCTCATTCCCTTTGATGTGGTCCACACTTTTTCCCTTACTAAACCTTTAGTTAAGGGATCTGCCAGATTTTCAGGTGATCTGATTTCATTGACAGATATAACTCCATCTCGTAGGAGTTCTCTCAAACATGCATGTTTTCGATGTATTTGTCGAGATTTCCCATTATACTGAGTATTATTAGCTCTTCCTATTGCAGCATTGCAATCACAATTAATTTTAATAGCTGGGACTGGTTTATTCCAGCAAGGAATATCGAACAAAAAGTTCTGAAGCCACTCTGCTTCTTCTCCCGCTAAAGAAAGAGCTATTAATTCTGATTCCATAATGGAATTTGATAGAATTGATTGTTTCTTGGATTTCCAATAAACTGCACCACCACCAATGGTGAATATATAGCCACTTGTTGCTTTATATTCATCAGAGACAGAATTCCAATTAGCATCACTATATCCTTCTAATACAGGAGGATATCTACCATAGTGAAGACCATGATCCATAGTTCCTTTTAAATATCTAAGAACTCTGCTAATTGCATCTCAATGTTCCCTACTAGGATTACTAGTGTATCTACTTAATTTTCCAACTGCATATGCAATGTCCGGACGAGTACAATTCATAGCATACATTAAGCTTCCAATAACACTAGCATAATCATTTTGGTTTATATTATCTCCTTTATTAGGTGATAGGTGAACACTAGGATCATAAGGAGCACATACATGACTATAATCATAATGATTATACTTTATTAATAATTTTTTAATGTAATGAAATTGAGATAAAATTATCCCATCATCTCTCCTTATTATTTTAATTCCAAGAATTAAATTTGCTTCTCCAAGATCCTTCATATCAAATTGGGAAGACAAAAATTCTTTTGTCTCATTAATGATTTTATGATTTGAACCAAAAATCAGTAAATCATCTACATATAGACAAATGATAACTCCACAATCACCATTAAAATTGTAATATATACATTTATCACTTTCATTTGTACTATATCCATGAGATATTAACACTCTATCAAATTTCTCATGCCATTGTTTTGGACATTTTTTAAACCATATAATGATTTTACAAGTTTACACACTTTATTAGATTGTCCAGAAACAATAAATCCCTCTGGTTGGTCCATATAAATTTCTTCATCTAAATCACCATTCAAGAATGCCGTTTTTACATCCATTTGGTGAATGATTAAATTATGAATAGATGCAATAGCAAATAGTACTCGAATAGAAGTAATTCTTGATACAGGTGAATATGTATCAAAATAATCTATTCCTTCTTTTTGCTTAAACCCCTTGGCTACCAACCTAGCCTTATATTTTTCTATTGAACCATCTGCTTTAAGTTTCTTTTTAAATATCCACTTACAACCTATAGTTCTAGTTCCAGGAGGAGGATAAACTAATATCCAAGTGTGATTGGACATTATTGAATCCATTTCATTTTCTACAGCTTCTCTCCAAAAAGAAGAATCATGTGACTCAAATGCCTCCTTTAAAGAAATAGGATCGTTCTCTACCATATAGGTATAAAAATCAGATTCATAATCTTTACTCTTTTTAACTCTTTTACTTTTCCTAGGCTTAATTTCAACCTCATCTGAATCGATTATTTCAAGATTTTTAGAATTAGGATTTTGGTTTATTAAACCCCCACTATTTGAAGAATTAAAAGGAAAAAGATTTTCGAAAAAATCAGCTTCCCTTGATTCAATAATCACATTATTTTCAATATCTAAAAATCTATATGCTTTACTATTTATTGCATAACCAATAAAAGCACATCTCCTAGATTTAGGTCCTAATTTATTTATTTTAGGATCATTAAATCTAACCATTACTAAACATCCCCATGTTTTAAAATAACTTAAATTTGGTTTTCTCCCTTTCCAAATCTCATATGGAGTCATTTTAGATTTTTTACTAGGTATTCTATTTTGAATATAACTAGCAGTGATTAGGGCTTCTCCCCATAAATTTAAAGGTATGCCTGAGCTGTTAAGCATTGCATTAACCATTTCTATTAATGTTCTATTTTTTCTTTCAGCAACTCCATTTTGCTGAGGAGTATAAGGAGCAGTAACTTGGTGTATTATTCCACTTGATTCACAAAATAAATCAAATTCATTAGAGGTATATTCACCTCCTCTATCACTCCTTAATATTTTAATTTTTAAATTTAATTGATTTTCAATTTCTGCTTTATAAATTTTAAACATATTTAAAGCTTCATCTTTAGATCTAATTAAATACAAATATGTATATTTAGATTTGTCATCTATAAATGTAATAAAATATTTTTTACCACCTCTTGTGACTGTTTCTTTTAAATCACAAATATCAGTATGAATTAGGCCTAGAATATCTGATGATTTGTCTACTTTATGAAAAGATTTTTTTGCTATTTTTGATTGACTACAATACACACATCTATCAAAGACATTATCATTTAATTTAGGAATTATTCCTAAATTACTCATAGTTTTCACATATTTTTCATTTGTATGTCCTAATCGACTATGCCAAAAATTAACTGAACACACAATATAAGCAGAAGAAATTTTATTGCTCAAAACATTAAGTTTAAACATGCCATTGGCTGCATAGCCTTTTCCAACAAATTTTCCATATTTGGAAATTACATAGTTATCAGACTCTATTACTTGTTTAAATCCAGCCTTGTTCAGAAGATAGCCCGACACCAAATTTTTTCGCACATCTGGAATGTGAAGAACGTCATTCAGAGTCACAGATTTCCCTGAAGTGAAATCGAGAGTGATATCTCCAACTCCAACAACTTTAGAGGTTGAGGAGTTCCCCATCTGGACATCATGGTTGCTTTTGACAGCCTCATATTTTTTAAATAAATTTCTGTCATAACAGACGTGCCTCGTCGCACCTGTGTCTGCCCACCAACCCTCACTGAAACCCATCATGTTGATTTCAGTGATCATAGCAACTAAGGGTTCTTCGACCATATTTGCTTGAGAATAATTCTTTTTCCGGAATTGACAATTCTTAGCAAAATGTCCAGATTTTCCACAGACGAAACATCCACTCGATTTTGAGCTTTCTCCTATCTTCTGAAAAGGTTGATAAGGCTTCTTATTCTTCATAGGCTTCTTGTTGGTTTTCAAGAATTTCTGTTTTTTCTTCCCCGAAGAATCAACAAAATTAACCTTTGAAGTCATCTCAGAATTCTCTTCTTTTTTATCTTGGGCTCTAGATTCTTCTTCAATCCGAATTCTCATTACTAAATTTTCAATTGAAAATTCCTTTGATTTGTGGCGAAGAGAATTTCGGAAATCCTTCCATGAAAGAGGTAATTTCTCTATAATAGCAGCCACTTGAAATTGTTCTGGAATTTTCATTCCCTCAATAATAATCTCATGAATTATTATTTGAAAATCCTGAGTTTGTTTTCCTACGGATTTATCATCAACCATTACAAACTTTAAAAATCTGCTCACTGCATATTTTTTAGACCCAGCCTCCTCAGTTTGATCTTTTTTCTCTAAAGTTACCCATAAGCTTTTTGCAGATTTTTCAGTGCAATATAAATCATATACATTGCATTAGTCATGCCATTTAAAATGTGCCATTTGCACAAAAAATCTGCAGATTCTCATCTTTCCTTATAATGAGATCTACCCGGTTCTTCTTCTTCTTCATTAGGAACATCAGTTAAAACATATGCTAATTAAGCGATGTGAGCAGAAAAAACATTTTCTGTTGCCAACGCTTAAAGTTAGACCCATCAAAAATTTCAGTTCTAATTACAGGGTCATTTGTTCTAACATTCATAGAAGTCATGACGAATTGTCTTAAAATTGTTGATCTAAAATACCTGTAAATGCTAAATCCAGAAAGGCAGACCCGGAAAATCACGAACACTACCACGAACTCAGAAATAATCCTACACTTGAAAATTGATTAGCAACTCGATAGCTCTTGTGAAGTGAGGCGCGGATCACGTCGCTCTCTTTAAAACAATTCGTGCCCCCACAAATGCAATGGGTTGTTGGTCACGATGTCTCCCAGGATACAACAGCTTCACAGATCTATTCCTGACAGTAGAAAATGCACATTCTACTATCGTACACCACTCTGTGTTCTTAACCCAGCAAACTTGAAAATATTGATGGAAAAAAAAATACCCCAAAACCAGAGGAAGAAAAGAGATGAACTCGTATATACTAGCTTGCTTATTAGAAGAACCCAAGAAAAATTCTGTGTATATACTTGTATAGAAACCCTCTTTATATAGATTAGGAAATAGTAAGAAGTCTGTTGATTTCCAAAACTGAATTTTTAATACCCGAAATTAATCTAATTAATTACCACAACGGTAATAAAACGGGAATAAAATAATCACTAGTAATTAGAGGTATGCCAAACGGTAACCATGATTAATTAAAAAATTAATAATAAACATTGTATAAAAAATAATATTTTATTAATGACCCAACCCAACCCAACCCGACCCGCCCGACCGACTCGGCGCGCGTGCGTGAGTTGTAGCATAGTATAGTCACAATGTGCAATGGGTGGGTAGACAACAAATTCAAAGGCCCTTGAAAGCCCAAGCCTTCTTCCAACACTCTTTCTTATAAAGAGGTAAAACTATTCATAGTTTTTCCATGTGGGACTAAAAGAAACACCCAACCTTAAAAGACAGTGTTTTTCCTTTAGTTTTGAATCATACCAAAAAACACAACAGAAGACTCTTGGCACTAGCTTGTAGTTGTTACTGTGTTGGCGTGATTTCAGCCACATTGCTAGCTAGCATGTCTTAGTAGCTTGTGTTATTCACCCATGAATTTCTTCCATTTTTTCACATATCTCGATTGGAGAACAGTACCCAGGTGGATAACAGATAGCAAGATCATAGAAAAAAATGAGGCACATGAAAACAAGAACACGTAAAGGAATAAAATTTTACAGAAAATATCAACATACTTCTACAAAAAGCTTTGTTATTGTGATGCTTTTGTTGAACAAAAATGCTAGCCCCAGTCGCAAGGTGGTGGCAAGAAGTGCCAAACCATCTCCCTGTTATAGGATAGCAACACCACGTATTGCACTGCGTCTAGGGAAAAAAATTGACTTATTGCGTCCGGTGCTAGCATTCCTCTGCTTTTAAATTACCCTTTGTCCTCACAGCCATTGTTTTAACAACTGACAAGCGGCTTTAGAACAAAATAGGGCCATGGACGACCACTATGTTGTACATGTAAGTCACCCTTCTAGATAAAAGGGCTATTTACTAATTGCATAATCCTTGTATGCTCATTTGTAGGTTTGACTTGCATCCGATGTCAAGGCATGCAGTTTCCAGAAAGAATATTGCCTTGCATCGGACCGATGAGTAGCAACTGCTATTCACTCAATAGAATCGATCAGCAATTTAATTCTAAGCGATATAAGCTAAGCAGGGGTTTGATTAAGAGGGGAACTGAAAAAACAGACACGCGAACTTAGGCTAACATCAAGAGCTAAAGAACATACAGTGGTTCTGTAGTTGGGTCCCAGATTGCTTGATCAGGGAGATGATGCATGTCCCTAATTCCCAAGAGTTCACATGGACGGGAAGGTTTGGCACCTCAATGTCGGCTTGAGGTTCTGCAAATAAAAGACTTGTGTTATAAATGTTATAAAGTGAGGAGTACTACTGGCCTGTGTTTTAAAATTTGACAAAAATTCTGGGCATTCTTAGAGATTTGAACTTGATCCAACTTTGATTAATATGAAATTCATTAAGTCTTCGTTAAAAGTCCAGAATAATCTTCAAACATTTTTTCAGAGATTGGACCTTGATTGATCTTTTGGATTTAGCCCTTGTGCCCACAACGCTAATTTTCCTTTATGCACACAGATCAGGACTAATACCATATGGGCAAAATTAACAAGATCCTCCTGCACAAGGACATAAGAAAGACTTATCCTAGCCTTGATTATTTCAGTCATTGAAGGATCATTTCAATGATAGCAGTGCCTTTTATATTTCTTATAAATAGTGCAATTCATCCAGTACTTCCTACATTTTACTGCGGCGGTCATTGTATAATTGTAATCTACCTCACCATGCATAACTCAACCTTTATTTATAAGTTTTAAGAGAGACTTTATTTATTTGCATATACTGATACTCTACTGTGATTCATTGTTACTTTGAGGTCACGGATAGTAGCTTTTTCAGGATCAATTTATACATAGGAAACTTGCAGATCGATCGATCACTGCATTATTTAGCAACACAGACACTAGTGATTAATTCTGATGAGATGATGCTAAGTAATTCTCTCTCCACTGCTTGTAGTGTTCGAACACTTGATCACGAGGGGTGAGGTTTGCTTTAATCACGGGGTGTTCAACAAAATTCTCCATCCACGCATGCAACCGAGGGAAGGCATGGGGTTCGACCAGCTTTATGCCTACAATCTCTTCTACCATGCCCAACATGTGAGCAATCCATCCCAACACAATGTCCGCCAATCCAATTGAGTCTCCACCGAAAAACTTCTTCTCCCCGAGGAGGCCTTGCTCTTCAATGATTCTCAGAGCTTCCAGGGTTTCTTCCTTGGCTTTCTCCTGTTCTTCTCCCACCGAACGGAAGAATGCCCATATCGCCATGCACTATGCCAAACAAATCTAGTTAGTTTAGTGTGATTTCAGGATCTCTAGCTTAGTTCTTTTGAATCTAAAGCCTGCATGATTCAGACTAGTTACCAATCCGTCAATAGAATTAACAGAGATAGATATATATATATATATATAACTTTGAGCAAGGTGAATTCCGAGTTCAGGTGTGACTAGTTTTCTATAAAACTCAAGACCACTTGAATTGACCATAGCACAAAGTCGGTCGGGTCGGGTAAGTTTTGATTCGGGTCATTGCTAAAATCAATGACCAAACTGATTATAAATTCTCAATTCCATAGAATCCATTTCTTTGGATCAGTTCCAGTTCCACGAATCAAATTAAATTTTAACACAAGCTAGAACACAATTTCAAGTTTGTTGCTCATCCTTAGGCTTAAAGGAGATTCATCCATGGTATCGGTCACAATAATCAGAGAGTAAGTAAGGCAAGCCATATATATATATATATATATATATATATATATATATATATATATATATATATAATTACCTTATCGTCGCCAAATTTAGCCCAAAATCGGGCTCTGGCTCTCTCGTAAGCATCTTGGGGCATCAAGGGATTATGTGGCCAGGTCTCGTCGATGTACTCGATGATAAGAGCAGACTCAGCAATGGGTTTGCCAGCATGCACGAGCACTGGGATTTTCTTATAAATGGGATTATACTGTAAAAGCAAAGGGCTCTTGTAAGGGAAAGCTTCTCGTATAAATTCGTATTTGACACCCTTTAACTTCAGAGCCCATTCGACTCTGAAACAGAAAGGGCTAGGCCAAGCCCCAATTAGCTTCACTTCTTCATCCAATTCCATTCTACAGAAACTTTTCTTAATACAATTATACAAGTAGGTGTGTGCGCATATAAGTAAGAAGGTGAACAACTATTGTTGAGAAAACGAAGGCAGGCCCGCTGAACACGTTTTGTTGACTCTCGCCTGCTGATTACTATTAGTCTTAGGCGGCTAAGAGTCAAAGATAAAATCAAAAGGAAGGGTAAGGCTTGGGCGGCTGGGCCTATTATGTATATCAGGCGAATTTAGAATCAGGCCTAATTAAGCCCGGCACGGTCTGACCCAACTCATTAACAGCCCTAGTGCGAAGGGTAGCATTTTCATTTATTATTTCCTTTTTTTTTTTTTTTGGGTTTGGTATCCCTACCACTTGCTCCAATCATATAGTGTGATCCCTCTTATGAGAGGTCTAATCCCAAAGTTGATATCTTGCAAGAGTTCCACTCGCACTTCCTAACCACTACTTGGAAGCAAATCATCTTAGGCCATGAGTATTTGAAGGCTAGGATCCACTTGGCTGTACGAATTTAACAGTTGTACAAGAGATCTTGACCATCAAATAAAAAAATTAGAAGAGGGATATGGTTGAAGGTTCTCTCTTAGATAAAGAGGGAACGATTGCCTTGATATATATAATGTAGATACAGTTACATGGGATGGAAAGGCAATATTGGGTTTCCTTATTTAAGGATAACTCAATCAAAGATAATTAGGAAGAGCAGATTATAAAGGATTTACATTAAAAAGGAAATATAACAACTCAATAGTCTTGTGTAGATTGAGTTGATCCCTTGATTATAGCTTTGCATGGAGTATGTCTCAAGTTATGTTTCACTTGATCCCTCCCATTCCGATTGTGTTGAGTTATGTTTCACTTGATCTAAGCCATCCGATTGTGTGATGAGATTGGGGTCTTCTATACTCCCCCTTAAATTGGAGTGGCAGCTTGTCCATAGTCCAAGTTTGATCCGTAAATCATGAAAAACTTCACGAGGTAAGGGCTTGGTGAAGATATCAGCCAGTTGACGATGAGATGGAACATAGCGCATGATCAAGGATCCAAGGGCCACCTTCTCACAAACAAAGTGATAATCAATCTCGATGTGCTTCGTTCGTGCGTGGAGATTTACTGTCATGTAAAGAGCACTAATATTGTCACAAAATAAGAGAGATGATCCTGATTGGACAATACCAAGATCATGAAGGATAAAAGTTAGCCAAGTGAGTTCTACAGTCGTAGAAGCCATGACATAATATTCTGCTTTAGTGCTGGATCGAGCAACCGTGGGTTGCTTCTTAGCGCTCCAAGATATACAGTTAGAGCTGTCAAGGAAGGTGCAGTAGCCAGTAGTAGAGCGTCTAGTAGAGGGACAACCAGCCCAATCTGCATCAGAGAATGCATAGAGATCGAGAGTGCTCTTTGAGAGAATATGAAAACGAAGATCAAGAGTGCCGCAAACATATCGCAAGATGCGTTTCACCAACTAATAATGGCCAACCAAGGGTTGATGCATGTGTTGACAGACTGCATTAACAGAATAAGAGAGATCAGGCCTGATCATGGTAAGATATTGGAGGGCACCAACAATCCTCCGATAGTGAGTAACATTTGGATAAGGATCACTATTGAGAGCCGATGATTTAGCAGCCATGGGTGTGGAAATGGGCTTACAAGAGTCCATACCAGCCCAACAAAGGAGGTCTTGAGCATATTTGGATTGAGATAAAAATAACCCATCAACAGTATGGTGCACAACAATGCCCAAAAAATAATGCAACAAACCAAGATCCTTCAAGGAGAATGCATAACTAAGAATGCGAATCAGGCCATCAAGAAGAGATGGATTATCGCCAGTGAGAATGATGTCATCAACGTATAATAAGAGGACCATAGTTGAGCCACCATGCCGATAGATAAAGAGAGATGAATCTGTGATGCTACAAAAGAAGTCATAACCCAACAAGAAGGTGCTAAAACGGTCAAACCATGCCCACGGGGCCTGTTTAAGGCCATATAAAGCTCGTTCGAGATGACATATATGATTGGGCTTTAAAGGATCCTCAAAGCCTGGAGGTTGGTCCATATAAACAGTCTCTTGGAGATGACCATGAAGAAACACATTTTTGACCTCCAATTGCCGCACATGCCAAGACTTGATAGTAGCAATGGTGAGAATGGTACGAATACTACCCGATTTAATAACTAGGCTAACAGTTTCAGAGAAGTCCACCCCCTCTTGTTGAGTGAAACCTTTGGCAACAAGATGAGCTTTGAGACGTTCAAGCCCACCATCAGCCCATAACTTGGTATTAAACACCCATTTGCAACATACCACATTTATAAGTGAGGTCCGAGGAACGAGTTCCCATGTTTTAGTGGTCTCAAGGGGATACATTTCTTCAAGCATGGCTTGTTTCCAACCATCAAGCCTAAGGGCTGAGCGCACAGTTTTGGGTTTTGTAGGAATGATAGAGGTGATGAGGGCATATTTTGGATTTGGTTTTAAAACCCCAAGCTTACTCCTACTGGCCATGGGATGTGATGATGTATGAAGGGTTGGTTGTGTCAATGTATTTGCATCAACTGAATTGTTGAAATCGAGAGATGTCAGCTGTTCATGGGCTACGGGAACAATTTCATGGGCTGGGGTAGTTGCTTTAGGCAATATAGAATTGTTGAATTCGTGAGATGCCATCTGTTTTTGGGCAGCGGAAACAATGTCATAAACTGGTGTAGTTACTTTAGGCAATACATAATCTTGATTGGAGGTTGCTCTCTCAATTCTTGGGTTGGTGAATCATGAACTGGTGGCACAAAAAATGGATGAGCTTGAGCTGTCGGGGATGGAGTAATGGACGGCCTTGAGGCATCATTATAAGGAACCATCCATCCATCAAATGTAGAGAGCTCACCCTGCACCTGTTCTACAACTGAATTCTGAGTAGATTGAACAAAAGGAAGCATGGTTTCATTGAATACCATATGACGTGAGATGTAAACAGTAAACACGACCAGAGGAATAATGTAGGCAACAATATCCTTTGTGTTTGTCATTATAGCCAAGAAAAAATACACGGAAGGGAGCGGGCTCGAACTTGTTGGTCGTGTAATTACGCAAATATGGAAAACACCATGATCCAAACACACTCAATATAGAGTAATCAGCAGGTTTCTTCTGAAACAAATTAAAGTAATGTATGGGCATGCCATATATCCAAAATAGGTGATGGTAGGCAATTGATGAGGAATATAGCTGTAGAAAAAACTTCAACCCAATAATATTTCGGAACTACTGCATTATATAACATAGCAAGGCCAAGTTCAACCACATGTCGATGCTTACGCCAACTATACTGTTTTGTTCAGGTGTGCCAGGACAAGATAATTGATGGATGATCCCACAATTAGCCATATGATCTAAAAACTCCTTTTTAGTGAATTCAACTCCTCCATCGGAGTGAAAAATCTTGATTTTTCAATCAAGTTGCCATTCTATCATTTTTTGAAAAATGAGAAAGTAATAGAAGAAATTAGATTTTTTTCTTTAATGGATAGAACCAACTAAATCTAGAAAAATCATCAATAAATAAAGCATAGTAACGGAAGCCTTGAGGAGAAGTGTTTGGGACTGGACCCCAAAGATCACAGTGCACTTTATTGAATGGTTCTACAGACCGTGTACTAGAAGCAAAGAAAGGCAACTTAGAATTCTTACTCAACTGACAACTAGTGCACATAGTAGTAGATTTATTTTGAACTGAAATAAAACCATTGTTCTTAAGGAAGGTAAGGACTCTTGCTTGTGGATGGCCAAGTCTTTGGTGCCATACATCCTCACTTGCAATACGAAACCCTATAAAAGTTCCATCCAACACGTACAGTCCTCCACGTTTACTCCTGAATGCCAATATCCTGCTTGTCTTCAGATCCTTGATTTTGAACTCATTACAATCAAATTCGAAATAACAGGGATAATCAGTAGTCAATTTTGAAACAGAGAGCAAACTCCTTTTAATAGTAGGCACCAACAAGACATTTTTCAATGGAAGAGTGGTCATTCCAGTGTCTATCTTTCCTTCACCAATATGTGAAATACGTAGACAAGTGTCATTGCCTACCATAACAGAATCAGTCCCATAATATGGAGTTAAGTTTGTAAGAGTACTTGTATTTTCTGTTATATGAGCAGATGCTCCCGTGTCCAGCAACCATTCACAATCTTGGGGATCTAACAACTGCATGGCGGTTAGGGCCTGTGGAATGTCTTCAGGCTGAAAACTGTTGTTAAAACGTTGCCAGCATTTGAGAGCATCGTGACCCCTTTTTTTTGCAAATCTGACATATAGGGATACTACCACTATTTGGATTTTGATTGGGGCGATTACCTTGCTGTCCATTTGATCGAATTTGATCATGTGATTCACGTTGGGGGGTGGTGTTTTGACCGGTTTGAGTGAAACCTCTTCCCCTTGATGTAAAATATTGGCCTCTTCTTCTATTATTTTTGTTGTTTCCTCCCCCATATTGGTGACTATAAAAGGCCATAAAATGATTAATCGAGTCACTCTGATGGCCTTTATTACGCAATTCATGGTTTTGAAGGAGGGGAATCAAGTCAACATAAGATGGAATTGAATAGGAGGTTTAAGCACTGTCGTTGCAAATGACTCATATTTTGGTCCAAGACGGTTCAACAACCAAAACACCTTACTTTGATCAAGTACGGGTTTACCAAGACCATTTAATTGATTAAAAATTGACTTAAATTCTTGTAAATAGTTAGAAAGAGGAGACGTACCCTTATTTAAGGACTTCATTTTTGTGAGTAATTCAAATTCTCGTGCTTGAGAGTTTGGAGCAAATGCGGCTGCCAACGATTGCCACACTTTGGCTGAGGTTTTTAAACCAACAGTAAGCCCAAGAACCTCTTTAGAGTTCCTGTAATTCATGCTTTAACGAGCCGGTCAGTTCACGTCCATGACATCAAGTCTGGATTTGGAATCTTCCCTTCACCAGTGGGAGATTAAATTTCTGGATTGAGTATGGAGATATCACCATTGATAAAACCAAGCAAGTCCGGACTTTCTATCAAGGAGAGAATTTGTGTTTCCCAAAGTAAGTAGTTGGTATGTGTCAACTTTAAAGACACAAAGTTGGACATGTTAAAATGGGTTGGGTAGGGATACTTGGAGGCCATGATAGATATGGGTTTCTAGAGAGCAATGAGCTTGTTTGAATGAGAAAATGGTTTCCCAGTTCGCTCTGATACCATAAAAGAATTAGAAGAGGGATATGGTTAAAAGTTTTCTCTTAGATAAAGAGGGAACAGTTGCCTTGATATATATAATGTAGATACATTTACAAGGGATGAAAAGGCAATATTGGGTTTCCTTATTTAAGGATAACTCAATCAAAGATAATTAGAAAGGGAAGATTATAAAGGATTTACATTGAAAAGGAAATATAACAACTCAATGGTCTTGTGTAGATTGAGTCGATCCCTTGATCATAGCTTTGCATGAAGTATGTCTCAAGTTATGTTTCACTTTATCTGAGTCATCCGATTTGTGTTGAGTTATGTTTCACTTGATTTGAGTGATTCGATTGTGTCATAAGATTGGGGTCTTCTATATTAAACACCCAGGCCATAAGGAAGAACATAGATGATTTGGTTCCCCTCACTAACCGATCATTATTACTAACAATATGTTAGTAGGTAAATGATATATATAGACACCAAATTGGTTTTATCTTGGAAAAAGAAAAGTAATGAGTCTTAACCTGAACCTGACTAGAAAACAGTAAACCTCTATGTTGACACCCATATAAATTGTCAGGGGTGAAAAGGAAACCTGAGACCCGTATCATCCAAACCTGAAATAATTAGATTTTGGGCACTTCAATAAGTAATTGGTTTCAAATACAACATGGAAGGAAGACGCCAAATTTCAATCGACGTCAAATTTCAATCGACCTCATATATGTCTCTGCTCTCAATTCCCCATTTCCTCGACCTCCAAGTATGAAGTAATCGGTTTCATGCTTATCCTTTATCCTATGAGGAGTGCTAGTCCCATTTGCATTTGCATTTGTATTTTCTTTAATCTAAAAGTCATTTAGTAAGTAGGTTTCTTTTTGATTCGTGTAGATAGATCTTTAAGAGTTTTTTTGGAAAATCCATTTGGAAACCTAAGGCATGGACCAAACCTAAGGCTGGACCTCATTGGTCCATGCTTAGGTTTCTTTTTTTTTTAATTTAGACTTCTATTATTAATTAATTTCCTTAATTGCTGGTTTCCTATATAAGAATTGTAATTCGTGTTGAATAAGAAGACAATTATTATTATTTGGACCCCATAAGAAGGGGCTCAGAGGTGTCGATTCGCTCGTATAAAATCGCTTTGCTTCTGCATTATTTTATTTTAGGAGTCAAATCCTCTATGGTGATAACCGGATTTGGCAAATCCGGTTATCACCCCTAGAGGTCGCCACGCGTCTCCTTTGACACCCCTAAACCGTGGGTAAGGTTCACCCACCCCTAGGGTTCACCTACCCATTTTTGTTTTGTTTTTTTTTTTAAATATTAATTTTTTTTTTTAAATGAGAAAGAGAAAGAAGGGGTCGAGGAGAATCTGGCAGCACAGAAACACTAGGATTATGTTACATTTGATATGACTGGGTTGATCGGCATTGGTCGGAGAAGAAGCTCGACGAAATGACTGAGAGGGACTTGAGAATATTCAGGGAAGATTTCAATACATCCTATAAGGGGTGGAGGATTCCTCGTCCGCGGGCGGAGAGTAGGTTGAGTTTGGAGCTATTGAAGGCTGTGGAGAAAGCAGGGTATAATTGCAACACCGCGATGCGATTGGGATTTGCAGAGACTGGTTTTGAGTAAGACTGCTGTCTTTGTTCTTCTCATGTTGACTTACATATCTAGACTTCCTCCCATTAGCAATGATAATGAGGTGGAGGGACCATATGCTGTTGTCTTGGCACCTACTAGGGAGCTTGCCCGCCAGATTGAGGACGAGACTCTGAAATTTGCACATCATTTGGGAATCAACAAGGTTCTTTCTATTGTTGGTGGGCATTCCATTGAAGACCAGCAGTTCAAGATCACACAAGGATGTGAGGTTGTAATTGTAATTGCAACGCTTGGACGTCTGATTGATTGCTTGGAGAGGCGATATATTGTTTTGAACCTGTGTAATTATGTTGTTCTTGATGAGGCTGATCAACATGGGTTTTGAGCTGCAGGTTGTGGTTGTCTTGGATGCAATGCCTTGGAGCAATTTGAAACCAGAGAATGAAGATGAAGAACCCGGCGAGAAAAAGGATTTACTGAACCACTTATATGTTCAGTGCTACAATGCCCCTTGCTGTGGAGCGGCTTGCTAGGAGGAAGTACTTAAGGAACCCTGTTGTGGTCACAATTGGTACCCCTGGAAAGGCCACTGATCTTATCACCCTAGCACGTGATCATGTTGAAGGATTCAGAGAAAATGCTGAGGTTGCACAAGTTGTCGAACGACCTCGGAGATAAGACAGCAAAGTGGGCAATTGTGTCACAACTTTGCATGGAGGGAAGTCACAGGAGCAAAGGGAGATTAGCCTTCAAGGGTTTAGGACTAAACGATTTAATGTCCTTGTTGCCACAAATGTGGCGGGGCGTGGAATCGATATACCTGACGTGGCCCATGTCATAAACCATGATATGCCAGGGGATATTGAAATGTACACCCATCGTATTGGATGAACAGGGCGTGCAGGGAAGACAACCTTCTTGACTCTGCATGACACTGATGTCTTCTATGATCTCAAGCAAATGCTTATTCAGAGTAACAATTCGGTGCCTCATGAGCTGGCTAGACGCGAGGCCTCAAAATTTAGGCCTTGGCTTGCCTCTGGCGAAGCCAGAAACGGCTTATCTCGGGGTTCCATAGAATAGGTGACATGTGGTGGAGAAGTCGAAATCATGGAGCCCATGATTTTGACTTCTCCACACACAAATGGACATGTGGCGATAAGTGTGTGAGAATAAGGGGGAGAGATATCAAATGGGGAGAAGTCAAAAATCATGGGGAGAAAATAAATGACTTCTCCCCATTTTTCTGCCAGCTGCCGGGCAATGTATGGAACCCCGAGAGCCCTTTCTGGCTTCGCCAGAGACAATCCGAGGCCCAAAATTTAAGCCAGGAACAATTCCTGACAGACCAGATAGACGTAACGACAAGGTTTTTGCTCATTGAGGGTTTTGGGTTTTAAAAGGCACTTCTGAACCATGGTCCAAGATAGTGTGCTATTTTAACTATTACATACTTAGAACATAGATGCTTCTTTGACGGGAAGACGAGCATCTAAGATTTGTAATTTTGGATTCCCAAGGTATTATTGTTTCTCTCTCCTTTGTTCAAACTAATAAAGTGTATCATTCCTTCTTTTTTTTTTGCATGGGATATTTGCTGCTTTACTGATTTGTATTAAGTAATATGAGACGATGATGATGATAGCTGAGAGATTTGTGCTGTGACCTCTGCTTTTGTTTCTTTCTACAGTTGAATAGTTCTGAACTTAGCAGAAGTTTATGCAGAGTTTTGGATTGTTCTGTTTTGAGCATGAACCTTTCAAGTAAATATTGTTTACCTGTCATGTCTTGCTATCATGGCTTTCCATATGTTGAAATTACAATCACCCTTTGTTAACTAAAAATAGTTTAGAATGTCTTGATTGTCTTGGGGCATAGAAAATGTAGCACTTGCTAATTTATCAATTTCGTTTGCTTTGAGGAGTTAGTGCATCTACTCTAGTTAGACGGATTTTTCTCCAAACTGCCATAACCTCAAATAGTTGATAATATGATCATGCAATAATTGAATAATGCATCTAGGCATGCAGTGTCCATAATTATATTTCTTTAGAACTACTTCGCTTCCGAGTTAACCCATCAGTCAACTCAGTGAGTCAACCCAACTGCAATTATGGAATCTGAGGCTCATGCTGTAATAGCCCAATTAAAGCAAGGGAAAAATATAGAAAAGGAAATGAAACTTGGCATCAGCTTTACCTTGGGAGCTTTATACTCATGAATTGCTTGCCTCATGTCATTATGAGTACTGTAGTCTTTGTATTCCTTCAATATAGAAACCAAGCCAATGACTTTGAGTTCGATCCTTGGTTTTTGGTAGAGTTTCACTTTCGGCCAAATAGTCTACCATGAGTCAAAAATTGGTCGAGCGTAATACAAAATATTTATTTTCAGTCTACTTGATTAATTTGCTCCAATCGGTGAGAACTCTTTGAACTTAAAACTGGCTCCTCAGTTTTCGATAATTTTCAAGTTTTGATAGGAGATGATGACGTTACAAAATTGCTTTTAGCCATGGTTTCTTTACTTTTTTGACATGATATGTATTCATTGGAGGTGGTTCCTCATCCTAGAAGGCTAGGCTTCAAATGTCACAAAGGTGTCAGTAAGAAATATCTACCTATGCATCTAGAACCTTGTTCCCTTTCAGCATGAAGTCCGAATGCAGATTTGAGCTAATCCAGTTACCCATTATGGTTTCCTTATATTTGTTGTGATCCTCAACTTATGTTCTCTTTGTTTGAGAGTTCAATACTCCAATTTACGCGGATGTAGTCAAGCTTCTAGGCGACTCCTAGGTGAGGGGTTTCTTGTTGTACCTTTGGGTGATTGTGATTCAAAATTAATAAAATAAATATTAATTTATTTAATTTTATTATACCTATTAAAGGCTTTAATGGTAGGAAACGTTTTATAGGTTTATTATTATAACTATTAGTCACTAATGTGACAGTTTTAGAATTCCCAAAAACCTATTTAGTTTTTTATATATATACTATGTAATGTCTTCTCCAAAAAAGAGAGAATATTAGAAAGGGGTTTTCACAACTATTATGTTTTTCTTATGTTTGAAAATTTTTCTTTTGAGAGATTGCTGGGTAAGAAACAGAGTAAGGTGTGCGACTATAAGTTATGCACACTTATAGTCAGGGATAGATTTGTGTGAAGTTGTTGTATCCTGGAGGCATCGTGTCTAGCAACCCAGTGCATCTGTGGGGGGTGCGAAATGTCTTAAAGAGAGCTGCCTCACTTCACACGAGCTACCAATTTTCTAACAGTTTTTCAAGTGCAGGAATTTTAGGAGAATTTTTGGATTGCGATTTCAGGTAATTTACCCCTTTGGGAACAACAATTTTAAGACATTCCGTTGCTTCAAAAACCTTGTAATTGTTGTAACCACAGAAAGAGATAAGTAAGAAATAATGATGTTTCTGGAGAGAGAGTGGTCGTGTTGATCATCAGTGGTGGGGGAAGGAAACACGTACTCTGCTATGTCTTGCAGTGATCGCCCTCTTGTGATGTCGTGTTTTGTGCTCCTGGCAATGATGGCGCGCGTTTCTAACTCAGGGAATGCTACATCCGACCTTGACATCCTTAACGGGACCCGATTTCAGAGGATGCCGCTTCGGAGGGATCAAAGGACGTCGTGAAGGAGTTGTGCTACAAATATGAAATTCCCACCGTTAAGTATCAAACATTTGATGTCCATAGGCACCCTGCCATACTACTACAGGATGTCCATAGGCACCCTGCCATACTACTACAGGACGTCCATAGGCATCCTGCGCATAGGGATGGATCGGAACTCTTGGTCTTGGGTTTGTTTATACATCTCTATTGATCATTTAGATCTCCATTGGGTCTGTTTCATGGCGTTCTCTGCGGGATTTTGTCTGATCAGTGCCTCTATTGCCGTGATTATCGGAAATCGGAAAGGATAAATCATCCAACAATATTTTACATCATCACGGGGAGCGGCAAATCAAAATTTTGATCAATGGTTCGATGGATGACGTTCTCAAGGGATGGAGAGGCTCTTCGGTTTTAGTTTTTTATTTAATGATTGAGATATGACAAGTCTAAGAGGAGAATAATGAGAGCCGTTAAAGTGTATGTTTCTTTCTCTTCCAAAACGTAAACTTGAAGAAACCAAAACGTAAGCTTGAAAAAAGGATGAAGGGAAAGTTGAAGATATGACAAAGGAAAGTAACTATCAGACCTTTTACTAAATATCTTCTCTCTTTAAAGTAGCATATACACCATGTGACATCATTCTGACATAAGTTAGAGCTTATCTATACGACCAAGCCGATTCCTATCAAGCTTTTGGTGTGAAGATGCAACACTTGCTTATGCAAGTTAAGCTTTGGAGTAGGCAGTCGAACCAAGCCAAGCCAAAGCCTAGTGGAGCCAAGTTGAAACAAGCTCAGCTGACCAACCAAATGAATCATTCAAATGTGAAGAACACAGTAACAGATGAGTTGCGGTCAGAAAATTCTGGAGTTGCACACACGCATGGGTAACACTCCCAATGAACGGTCAGATTTTTTAAACCTAATATTTTCATTGTCAATTAATTTACTTGTGAAATTGCATGTTATATTTTATTGTCATATATGATTATATGACTTGATAAAATTGCAATAATTATAAATGGTTGGACACAAGTAAGACAAAAATTTAATGAATATATGAAAATGAGAGAGCTGAAATCCTAATTTAAATTATTTTAAGATATGTGATTATTTAGCTATGGTAAGACTAAATAATCTTAAAATAACAAAAATTAGGATATGTAAAGAGGAGATATACCTTTATTTTTTTACTATAAATAATAAGGTATATAGAATTTAGATCTTGATTTATAAAGTGAAATTAGAATTAAGAAAAAATTTATTTATTTTTAATAAATAAATAATTCTTTTTAATTCAAAAAATAATGGGAGTTAGAATTAAAAAAGGATTTTTGAAAATTCTTTTCATTTTAATTCTAAAACTAGTGGGGGTTAAGTTAAAGTAAAAAAGTCAAGGTCTAAATAAAACTAGTATTTTAATACTAGTGTATATTTATCTCCAATTGAATGAGATAGTATAAGACATAATATGAAATATGGAAATATAGAGAACCAAAATTTAAATTATTTCTAAACATGAGATGTTTAGCAATGATTAGATTTAATGATCCTAAAATAATTAAATTAGGACATAAATCTAAGAGATGCGCTTTTATTGGTTATGCTTTATTAATAATAAAGCATATAGATTCTTAAGACATTGAAAATAATGTTACAAGTGAAAAAAAATTTCTTTCTAATAGTGGGAGTTTAATAAACTAAAATCTTAATGAAACTAATGAGTTTAGTTCTAAAACTCTTGAATTAATTAATTCAGATGAGACTAAAATTGAATATTGAAAAAGAGCTAGAAATAGTAAAGATTTTGGGTCTTGCTTTTAACCCTATATGGTAGAGAATGATCTTATTTTCTTTAAAGGAGGCATTTGAGTCACATGAGTCTTCTATTGGAGAGAAGCTATGAAAATTGTATGGTTTCAATAATGTCTAATCACACTTAGACATTACTTGTTCCTCCTTCTCGAATTAGAACTATAGATTGTAAGTGGATATTTAAAAAGAAACTTAAAGTTGATGAATCTATAGAAAAATATAAGACTAAATTAGTAGTCAAGAGATTTAAGTAATGAGAAGGAATAGATTATTTTGATGCAAGTATATTTGAGAATTATTTTCTATAACATCCATATAAATTTCTTCATCTAAATCACCATTTAAAAATGTTGTTTTAACATTTATTTGGTGAATTATTAAATTATATATGGATGTTAATAACTCATGGATATAGTACAAATGAAAGTGATATGTATATATTACAAATATAATGGTGATAGTGGAGTAATCATTTGTATAATGGTGATTATGGAGTAATCATTTGTCTATATGTAGATGATTTACTGATTTTTGAAACAAATCAAAAAATCATAATTGAGACAAAAGAATTCATGTCATCCCAATTTGACATGAAGGATATTGGAGAGACGAATTTAATTATTGGAATTAAAATAATTAGAATGGATGATGAGATAAGTTTATCTCAATATCATTGCATTAAAATTATTATTAAAATACAATTATTACGATTATAGTAATATTTGTACTCCAATTGAGCCTAGTATTTATCTATCACCTAATGAAAGAGATAGTATAAACTAAAATGAATATGCTAGTGTAACTAGAAGACTTGATGTATGCTATGAACTGTACTCATATGCAATCGAGAAATTAAGTAGATACACTAGTAATCCAAATTGAGAGCATTGGGATGCAATTAGCAAAGTGATTAAATATTTAAATATTTAAAGAAAATCATAAATTCTGATTTTTATTATGGGAGATACCCTTCTTAAATTGAAAGGTATAGTAATGCTAATTGGAATTATATTTCTAATGAATATAAAATAACAAGTGGTTATATATTCATTATTGGTAGTGGTGATGTTTCTTAATATTGTAAGAAACAATTGAGTCTATTTCTACTATCAAATCGACACTAATAGCTCTAGCTTAGCAGGAGAAGAAGCTGAGTAGCTTCAGAACTTTTTGTTCGATATTCCTTTTGGAATAAAATTATCCCTGCAATTAAAATTAATTGTGATTGCAATGTTGCAATAAGTAGAGCTAATAACACTCGGTATAATGGTAAATCTCGAATTATATTTGAGAAAAAATTCCAAAATTATATTCGAGAGAATTCCTACGAGATGGAATTATAATTAAGAGAATTCCTATAAAATGGAATTATATCTAAGAGAATTCATAAGAGATGGATTATATTTGAGAACTCCTATGAGATGGAGTTATATCTGAACATGAAATCAGATGGCCAGAAAATTTGGCAAATCCCTTTATTGAAAGCCTAGTAAGGGAAGAATACATCGAGGGGAATGAGGCTTAAGCCAATTGATAAATAAATCATCAGTAATGGTAACCCAACCTGGAAACTGGAAATCTCAAGAACAGGTTTAATGGGAAGAACAAGTTACTGAGTGGTTTGAGGTGAAGCACTATAATAGGAGAATAATAGTAATAATATTATTACTCTCCAAGTCTCTTCCTATGGTGTGAATAGTGTATAAAGTATGTGACGATTAGAGGTTGAGGATTTCCTCTTAATGAGATCTATAGCTCTATTGAGTGAGATATGGAGTCACATAGGCATCCTTGATAGACTTACCTATATAAGTGTGGAAGTGGGGCCGCTTCCTATGTGAAATTGGCTATTTCTATAGAGCACTTATTAAACCGGGATAAAGCACATGGCCGAAAAGTGCTGGCTTAGACACATGTAGATTCTGTAAGAGTTAATGTGTTTAAGGTATAAAGACTCATCACTAAAAGAGCTCAGTTTTGAATACCAAGATCTATGATTTATGATAACTGAGTCTCTGGTGAGAATTTTACTTTAAACTATGCAAAGGTTCAAATCTATGTGATACCTTTTACTTATGCATTAAATCTAATTTTACCCAGCAACTTTATTTTTTCTTCGCGATTTTATTATTTTTGAATCGAGTGGGGGATTGTTATACCTTTAGGTGATTGTGATTCAAAATTAATAAAATAAACATTAATTTATTTAATTTTGTTATAGCTATTAAAGGCTTTAATGGTGGGAAACGTTTTATAGGTTTATTATTATAATTATTAGTCACTAATGTGACAGTTTTAGAATTCCCAAAAACCTATTTAGTTTTCTATATATATACTATGTAATGTCTTCTCCAAAAAAGAGAGAATATTAGAAAGGGGTTTTCACAACTATTATGTTTTTCTTATGTTTGAGAATTTTTCTTTTGAGAGATTGCTGGGTAAGAAACAGAGTAAGGTGTGCGACTATAAGTTATGCACGCTTATAGTCAGGGATAGATTTGTGTGAAGCTGTTGTATCCTGTAGGCATCGTGTCTAGCAACTCAGTGCATCTGTGGGAGGCGCGAAATGTCTTAAAGAGAGCGAAGTATCCGTGCCTCACTTCACATGAGCTACCAATTTTCTAACAGTTTTTCAAGTGCAGGAATTTTAGGAGAATTTTTGGATTGCGATTTTAGGTAATTTACCCCTTTGGGAACAACATTTCTTAGGCAAGGCGTTGCCTAGGCATTGCTTAGAACATTACAAAAAAGTTAAGATGTTCATATATTACTAAAACAAATAGATCAAAAATTAAAAATAAAGCATACATAAGACTAAATGTCACCACAACAAGTAAAGAGCATAGTGTGGAGGAAGGAGGAAAGAGAGCCTAGTTGCAAAAGCCCTAGAAAAAGTATGTTTTACGCGAACCGGAAACAAATTCCAAGTTATAATGAAAATTAAAACGATCAATAATCCATTAAACAAATAAATATCCAGCACAACCAATAACTCAATAAATTGAGTTCTCCAAAAACTAAACCACCAATAGGTTCAACATGTTTACCCCACGACAGTTCTCTCTCTCTCTCTAACTGAAAATAAAACACTAATCTTGTCCCGCTGGCTCAAGCGAGAAAAATCCTTATCCTCTTCAATAACTGTCTGAAAAGAATAATCAACAAGAGTGAATTCACAGCTCAACAAGAGAATACAACTATAGCTTAGATGCATTAACAATTTATATGATAAAATGACTAACAAATTATGCATATTATTTGAGTAAATCCTTACTTATGTTTTTGTCCTGCCAATAGGGGTCTTATACAACTCACCCTATTGACCACGAGAATCCTTGGGGTCTCACACAGCTTACCAAATCCCTCGGGTCTCACATAATTCACCCATAGGAGAATGAGTATCTTACATAACTCCACTCAATTATCTGTTTCTAGGTTAGTACTCTACACCACCCTGAAACCATTAGTGGGTTGCACACATTTTCACCCTAGGATCCATTCATGGAGGTCTTACACAACTCACTCCACGAATGACTCTTACATAAGGTCCACCATATCAATTATTACAACACCATTATATTAAAACATGAATTTCATATCATAATGTCTCATAACACCATAATAAGGAAGTTAATCATACAAGTAAAATTATAAATTACAAGTTCATCATCTACATATCAGATCTCACAGCATATCTACAAATTCAATCATTACAATCACATATTTAGCATGCTTGAGAATAAATTAGGAACTTCAGTTACAATTAAATTGTATGAAACATAATGGAAACTCACACCATAATTCCCATTACTCATTCTGAACTCAAGTTCAATCTCTGCATATTGAAATTGATCCAAATAGTCATTAAAGTTCAATCAGATTCAAACTGTTTGTAAAATTATGTCAAGACAAACTGTGAGCGGGGAATTTTACCGCCTTTCCTTCTAGGCTGGGCACTGTAGAGGAACTACGCTAAAATTTCCTTTTGGTCTCACTGGATGACAAAGAGTTGCCACCTATTTATTCGGGGGGAAACAGGACCCGGATGGAGGGATAGGGACCAACAATCTCGATCAAAGTCTAGGTAAGTGATTCGGTTAAGTTTCGGGGAATGTGTTAGGCACCCGGGACCCCCGTCTTAGGCGGTTACCTACTCCCTAGGTGTAAGCCAAACAACATAGAATTAAGAAAATGCTTAAGTGTTTAGATTATGCTAATCCAAGAAGGGGAAAAGACAAACCTAGGGGTCGAACCCAATGGATGGGCTGCCTATATACTCACCGGGGCGGGATCAGACCAAGTGTAGTTCGGGTGGTACCTTAGACCCGTACCGTGGTAGGGGGTGTATTTGTGTTCACCGAAGTGGCTTAGGGTTAGCCCAGAGACTAAAGTTGGTTAGCCGAGGAGGCTAAAGATTGCACCGGAGTGACTAAGGGGAGTTAACCATTGTTAGGGGTGCTCTGGAGTGGCTTAGGGTTTAGCTCGGGAGGCTAGGGTTGCACCGGAGTGGCTAAAGTCAGGCTGACCATGGTTAAGGCTATTAATCATGTTTAAGGGTAGAGTTAACCATGGTTAAAGGGGAGCACCGAAGTGGCTTTAAGTTGGATTTTTTTAATTTTTGGATTTTGTATTGTTTTCAGGTTTTTGCATGTTTTTATATTTTTTGGGTTTTGAATAATCGTTTAGGCTCATTGCGGAGCAGTGGCTTAGGTGTCTAACCTAGGGTTAATCTAACTTCCTAAGGGTTGTCCTAAGAATCTATCTAGGGATTATCCTAAAAAGTGAGAGTTTAATTAATTGAGAAAAATGGAATCACCTAATGATTAAGTTCTAAACCTATGGAAACTAACCTAGGGTTTACTAAGTTGGAACTAACCTAGGAAATTAGCCACAAAGGATTTATTCTAAACTAAGACTATAACTAAATCTAAAAAGTTAACCAAAAGGAATTTTGGGCTAAGCTAGATCTAACCTAGAAATTAACCAAAAACGGCCTTCCTACTAACCAAAATCAGGTTTTTTAAATAGGTCAAGATCTAACCTAAGATTAACTAAAAGACTAACCTACGATTGAATTTAGGACTACCCTAGACTAACTAAGGACTAAGGACTACCCTAGACTAACTAAGGAATAACCTAGGACTAGGGCTGTATTCGGGCCGGGCTTGACCGGGCTTTGCCAAGCCCAACTCGGTTTGAAAGGATTTGATCGAGGCCCGAAGCCCGGCTCAAATTCAAAATCGTGGCTTGAAGCTCAGCTCAGCCCGAATTGATTCAAGCTCGAGCTGGGCTTGGCTTGGCTCGAGCTCGGCTTGAATTCTTTTTTTTTAAAAAAATTTAATATTTTATATTATTTATATATATAATAATGATATATATAAATAATATTTTTATTTTTTTAATAATATTCGAGCCGAGCCGAGTTCGGGCCAAACTGCAGAACCAAACCTCAATCAAGCCGGGCCGAGCCGCATAGGGTTTGGCCCGAGCTCGGCTTGATTGAGTTTTCGGGCTTTTTTTTGGGCTTGGTTTGGCCTGGTTCCTTAGGCTAAAATTCGGGCCAATCTCGGGCTGAACCGGTTCGAGCCGAGCCGCACCAACGGGCTGATCGAGCTTTGTGCAGCCCTACCTAGGACTACCCTAGACTAACTAGGACTAACTTAGGAACTAACCAACACAACAAGTTTTAGCTAAGCTTAAAACTAACCTTAGAACTAAATGGAAAATTATACTAAAACTAACCTAACCTAAAATCTATCTAAGAACCATAGTTAAAACTAACCTAGAATCAGATTTTGAAAGACTTAAAACTAAACTACAGTTTAACAAACCTAAAATTAGCTATTAGCTAACCTAGGCCTATCGTAAAGATAATCTAAGAACCAGATTTTATACTAACCTATTTCCAGATTAAAACTAATCTAATTTTGAGATCAAAACTAATCAGATTTTAGCATTAAAAAACTAATCTAATAGAATGCAGAATTAGACTAGACTACTTAATCGAAACTAATCAAACAGATTTTAGACTAAGCTATTTAGAACTAATCCAAACTAACTTTCTAAAAAGCAGATTTAAAGAGATGAGGGACTCATGCTTACAGCAGCAATGGAGGCAGCTATTGGTCTGGTTGTGCTGGGCATCTGTTACAATTGATAAATGCCTAGAGCTGCGATGGAGGGCTGCTACTGTGGTGGCTCTTGGAAGCACTATTGCTGGTCTAGATCTGAGATGGAGGGTCAAGGGGACTACTCATGCTCTTTCTTGGCCACACTAGAGAAGAGGAAGAAGGCAGAGAGTGGGGTGTTGCAGGGAGTGCATGCAAGTGGTGTTGGGCTATTTGGGGTTGTTTTAGGGACGTAATAGAGACTATTATATGGACGGTTTTGAGGTTGCTTGGGGGCTGGTTTACAGGGTTGTGAATGACCTGGGTGTGTGGCCACGGTTTCTTTGGCCTGAAGATTGAGCCATTGGTTGCCATGGTTGCTGCCACTTGAGGTGAGGAATGTTAAGTGCATGGACTGAAATGGGGAAGGAGAGAGGAAAAAAGAGAGGGAAGTTCTCTCTTTCCTAAGCATCATAGTGGGTCGTAAGAGAGAGAGTGGAGTGGAGAGGGATATGGGAAGAGGGAGAATGTGGTGAACACTCCAAATGGGTTGGAGGTTCTTGGCTTGGTGTGAGGTGGAGGAATGTTGTCTATTGGTGCGTTTTTGTGTTGGCTGAACCCGAGTTGCAAGCAACTCCTTTCTTCTTGTTGAGAGGGTGAGACAGAAGATGGGAGAGGGCTGCCACTCGAGGAGAGAGTGAGGGCTGAAGAGAGGAAAGCCTCCTTTTCTTTGGCAATACTTGGGCCACTCTCCTCTTGTCTCACTCAAGTGAATTGGTTTCGAGAGCATTCCACCACTTTTACTTTCAACCTAATTCACCGCCTACGTGCCCTTTACATCCAGTCATTCCGAAGAACACTTGCCCTCCCCAACCTGATTCACTGCCTACGTGCCCTTTACGTCCAGTCATTCCAAAGAACACTTGCCCCCCCCGGTCTTACCGCGACTGCTGGCACGGAGTTTGCTAGGGCTTCTTCCTCGAGTGGGGTTCCAAGGTTAGTTTTAGGCAAGGATGAGGGTGGCATAGAGGTAATTTGGAAGTGATTTGGTGGAGCATAGAGGACTGATTGGAGGCTCAAGCTGAAGATTTGTAGGGTCTACATGCGTAACAGTGGGTAGCCATTACCAATTTGAATTTAAACACTAGAATAGGTGGGGGCAGCTCACTCTCTAAAGCTTAAGCTTAAAAGGGACTAAGATTAGGTGGGTTTTGGGTGGAGTGAAAGGCAACAATGGAAGGTGGAAGAAAGGCTACAGGAGGGTAGTCTGCACCTATCATGAAAATGGATATGTACTTTGGGTTTTGGATCATGGATTTAACATGAATGGGGAATGGTCTTTGGGTTTTGGTTCATGGTTTAACATGCATGGGTTTTGGGTTTCGGTTTATGGGGTGAGCTTTGGCATTTGGTGTGAGTTACATGGTAACCCACCACAAACAAATGGTGTGCGCATATAGGTTCTTGGGTGGGAAGTGTGTGTTGGTTAGCATAGTAAACTTGGGTTAAGGGTTAGGTAAAGTTGAGTTTAGGGAATTGGTCAAGGGTTTGGTTTAGGGCTTGGTTCAAGGTTAAGTGTCATGGGCTTGGGTTATTAACCTCTAGGGACCCCGGTTCAAGTATTTAAGCTTAGGCCTTGGGATTTTGACTTGGTTAATAGGCCTAGCTTTAGGGTTTAAGACTTTGGTCTGAGCCGAGGTCTGGGGCCTTGGCTTAGAGTCTGGGTTTTTGGGGAATTTCTCTCTCACACTCAAGGGTTTCTCTAGACTCGAGGTTTGCAAAAATGGGGTGTTTACACAAACAATACAGCCAAAATACACCACTACCGGTCGACCAATATGGGCACCGGTCGACCAGTCTATGCAAATCCGAATAGAAACCCCTGGTTTCTCACAGATTTTTTTTATAGTGACCCTAATTCAAAATAAATACACTTAAGGGGTAAAATTGGTAATTTTACTGCCCGAGGGTAGTCTAGTAATTAGTGTTGGATGTTTGGTCTTGGTGGCTAACCTTAGTGGGTAGGGCTAAACCAATGATTTAATTTAATGAATTAAATTGATTTAATCTTTGTCAAAACCAAACAAACCTTAGTAGGGTTACCTTAGTAATTATCTAAGTAGAGTTTAATATAAATAGAAGTTATTAAAAACCTAATTAGTCTCACTTGTGATAACTTGATTTAGGAGGTTGAGATATGTATGTTTAGGGAAGGAAAGGAGAACGGCCGTTGAATTTTAGAGATCGGTGAATGCTCGTAGAGAACTGGATTTCGAAGCATTGGATCATCCGGGATAGCATCAAAACCCATCTAGTGATCATCTTCTTTGCTGTCTTCTTGAGATCTGGAATTAAAGGCAAATAGAAACCTCTTTAGTTTAGATGTAGGGTGTGTTGTGATCACACAATAGTTTTAATATGTTTTCCTTCTTGTGTTAATAATTGTGTATATGAAAATATGAAAGATCTTAAAGATATTTAATATAGGTATTATTCTGATTTATTGGAGATGTTAGGTGTGAATTTAATAAATGATATAATAGCATATTAGATTTTAGAGATGAAAATATGAGAGATCTGAAAGATATTTAATATAGGTATTATTCTGATTTATTAGAGATGTTATGTGTGATTTTAATAAATGATAGAATAACATATTAGATTTTAGGGATGAAAATATGAGAGATCTAGGAGATTATAGTTGTTTCGTTTGGTGAATTTTCGGAATTGAGTTTAATTTAAAGAATTTACCCGGTTTTGATATACAGGTCATAACTTTATGACAGTAAGTCCGATTTTTGTCTTATAGTACATCGTTTCGAAGAGTTCAAAAAGATCTACAATTTTTGTGAAGAAATTTTTATCAAAATCAATAGTTTTGTAGGTCAAAACCTTAGTCGAAAATCAAAAATGGGAAAAGAGATATTTTTCACATTAATTTTTCTAAGATACCTTAATTGAATGTATATATGATTTGGGTGTGAGAACATTGTTTTATTGGAATTCCTTTATATCTCATTAGTTAATTTGTTAGATGGTTGAAAGATACCTCTAACAAACTTAAGTAATTAGTTACTAAATAATTTGTTAGTAACTTGACTTATATCTTATTAGTTAATTTGTTGAGTGGTTGAAAGATACCCCTAACAAATTTAACTAATGAGTTACTAACTAATTAGTTAGTAACTGTGCTCATTTATGCTAATATAAGGGTTTTACAAAACTCACTAGCATAAAAATGGTTTTCCAAGCCCTTAGGGGTTTGTGAAACCCTGAACCTCATTATCTTAGAAGAGATTGAGAATTTGTAGGGTTATAAATATTTGATATTTATAACTAAGGTTTCAGTTGTAGGCAGGGGCAGAGCTAGGATTCTCTTGCAGGGGGGCTTAACAATGGGGGTTCGGGCGCGTAGCCCTTGAAATTTTTTTTGAGGTTCAAGTTCATGGTTCATTATGTCAATTGGTGTCCGTTTTTAAATAATATATTTATTTCTAAGAATTTTAGGGGGGCTAGAGCACCCTGTCCCACTTGGCTCCGCCCAACTCTCGGGCTATGTACCCTACTAGGACAATAGAAAAAAAAATCCCAAAATTTCAGGGGGGGCCGAGCACCATGTGGCTCCACCCCTGGTTGTAGGAACACAGCTGAAACCCCTTTTCCTTTTGTAATAAAGTATGTTATGCCTTAGATTTTAACTGTGAATTATAGCATACTAGATTTTAATTATGTATTATGATTTTGTCTGTTATAACTATGTCATTTAATGTTTTATTCTGTTTTCATGATGATAGGAATTCATCTTCTAAAATAATGGTGATTCAATAAACATTATGATAACCTTGGTTAAGGGTCATTCAAGGAGTAAGTTGTGTAAGACCTCCTTAAATGGATCCTAGGGTGATGTTGTGTACCACCCAATGATGGTTTCAGAGTGGTGTTAGAGTACCTACCCAGAAACAGAGGATTGAGCTGAGTTGTGCAAGACTTTCAATTCTCAGATGAGTGAACTGTGTGAGACCCATGGGATAGGGTAAGCTGGGTGAGACCCCAAGGATTCCCTTGGTCAATTATGTAAGTTGTGTAAGACCCTTATTCACCGGATTAAAACATAAGTAAAGACTTACTTGAATAATATGCATAACTTGTTAGTCATCTTATCATATGAATTGTTGATGCATCTAAATTATAGTTGTATTCTCTTATTAAGTTGTGAGCTCACCCCTGTTGATTCTTCCTTTCAGGTAATGATTAAGAAGAATAGGAATCACTCTCGTTTGAGCAAGTGTGACCAGCTTTAGAGTTTTCTTCCCTATTAGAGTGAGAGAACTGAAGAGAGGTAAACTATATGAAATTTTTAGATGGTTTAGTTTTTGGGAGAACTCATGTTGTTGAGTCTTTTAGTTGTTGGATATTTATATCTGTTTAATGGAGTATTAAATAATTTTAATTTCTATTAATATTGGAATTTTATTTCCGATTCACTCCTTGATATCTATACAAATATTAGTATTATTGTATATAGGTTTTGATGCGTGACATTTTCCCTAGACCTTTGATTACTGCATATTAAAACCTGATTTTTCTTCATTTGTAATTGTAATATGAAATCATACTATTAACTATTAGATCATTCATAATATCTCTAATAAATTTACTCATAGAGTCATAGGTACTTGAATATCTCTCATTAACATATCATTATCAACTGACAATCATCAATAATAGCAAAAATAGATTTAATACCATTGAAGATCATAGCACACACTACATCTAAACTATAGAAATATCTACTTGCCTCAAGGCCTAGATTCTGAGAGTAAAGCAAAAGTGTGATCACCTTATGATCCAAGACTTCAATCTCTAATTCCTCTACAAGCATTCAACCGACTCCAAACCCTTACAGCCGTCCTCCTCTTTCTCCAAACGTTCGTATCTCAACCTCCTTAATCAGGTTTTGCAAAAAGAGAGACTGATTAGGTTTAATATATTCTATTTATACTAATCCCTATTTAGAGAATTACTAAGATATCCTTACTAAAGTGCATTTGGTTATGACAAAGATTAAACCTATTTAAACTCAAACATTAGGTTAACCCTAACTCACCTAGGTTAGTCACTATAACCAAACACCCAATACTAATTACTAAACTGCCCTCAGGGTGTAAAATTACCAATTTACAATTACACCTTGAGTGCAATAAATTAAATTAGGGTCACTACATGGAGAATATTTGAATTTTTATTTTAAAAAAGATTTTTAAAAGTTGCTATATCACACTCACTAGTAATGACTGTCTTTCATATATCGGGTGATTTGAAAACCATTTGTGGTGGGGAAGGCGGGTTTATACAAGCAATATAAACTGCGGGACTACTATTGTTGAGGAATGATTAATAGAGAACTTTTTTAGGGATCCATGCAAAAACCAAAACCACCCCATTGCACCACTGGATTCACCTCAAATGCAGAATCTCGTCAACAAAAGCCTTTTGAAATATAAATTAATTTTTTGGTGAATCAATTCGAGGGGCTTGGGATATTCAGTAAACCCTTCAGAAAGTAGGTCCTCTTGGTGAAGGCCTTGACAGATGCTAAGTCTCTGAATCAGGTGGATGGTGTTAAGCGATGCACAATATGGAGATCGATCGATCAAAAAAAAAAAATGGAGATCTGTCCCGTGAGACGTCTAAAGTCCTCAATTGCATTAATGAAGCATTTGGAAGATTCCTAGAGTCATGGCTGAAAACTTCTGAGAATCCCTTGATATAGGATGTTTTTTTTTGGAAGGCAAGTTGGGGTTAGGCAGACCCCTACTAGAGAAACATAGGCGGATTCGATCCCAAGTCCCTAGTACGACGCCAAGGAACTTTACCAACTAAGCTAGCTGCACCTTTTCCTTTTCCCTACATAGGCAAATAGAGCTTTTGCACATTTTCATTAGTCCATGAACTAGATCTATATTGACGCATAGATTCATTAATAGCTTTTCTTCTTGATAGAGAAATCTGTTATATATTTAGTCATCTCCGCACAGGATATTTCCTTCTAATGTCTTTCAATTCTGTCAAAAGTTCTACTTCACTTTTCTGTTGGGGTGTGCATTGCTGACAACACCGACTGGAGTTCCAGTGTCTCTTTTCCCATATTAGAAATTTCCAAAGTAGAATATTAATTTTAGTAGCAGTTCATGGAAAAGGTAGTGCTCATGAATCTCCGGTGATAAATCACTGATAACCATGCTATAGCAGTATTTTCTCATCAGTAAATGTTGATTTGCTCTCCCCACCCCCAGTATAAATAAAATGGTATCTTAAAAATGGAGGGCATTCTTAAGTATTGTTGCTGCAACTTGCAACAAACTGAACTTTTGGCTAACTCTAGATGTATGTAGTTAAAAGTTAAAACTTAGAACCCCACTTATAATCATATATAATCCTCCTAGGATCATGACCAGGAAAAGCACTTGTAGCTCTCTCTTTTTTGTCCAATCACCAATGAGATGACTAACTGGTGTTTATTCTGTTAGTGTGGTTTGCAATTAGCTGACCTTGGTATGGCAACATATTGAGGAATCCCAGCAATTCTTAGAAACCCCTTGCAGGTACCAGTCTTCAAGCCAGGGTGCTTGAATTCTTTCAGAAGAAAGAAAAATGCTATGTTCGTTTGTCATATGGTGATATATTCTTGTAATAACCAATTCGACAAATACCAGAGAAATAGGAGAAAAGAATGCAAGCAATCAACAAAGGAGACAATGATATATGTGGTTTGGCAAGATGCCTACGTCCATGGCTGAAACCAACGAGAAAATCCACTAAGAACAAGAGAGATTATAGTGAGAACTAACTCTCTCAAAACCCTCCCCCACAGCCCTAGAAAAAACCCCTTAGATACCTAGTCTAATAACATAAGAGAAAACATGTCATAATACCCAAAATGGGTCAGGTCAAACTTTCGGTCGGGTCGCATTGGGTCGACAACGGGTCATCAAGATCCGGGTAAGATTCATGACAACTTCCCAACAAACCCATTTGCCGAATTTTAAGCCATACACAACAATTCTGCTAGCTATCGAGTGTTTGTTGTTATTTTATTATCCTGTAATTAGCCCGAGGACCAGATGAACTGATGAATTAACTTAGGTGCAGTTTGGGGAAAAATTTCATGGAACCTGTAAAAAGTGTCTTGAGGCACTGCAAGCCATCTAGTATTCGATGTATTATTTACTTGAATAGAAATCAACTACTCAGGTGGTTCTCTTGAATAATGGTAAACTGGACTAGTTTGTGAAAATTTTGACAAAACAAGGTGATGGTCTCTTACTAAAACAGAATTCTACCACTGTGTGAATGAATGAAGGGTTGCTCCAGTACCTATCGGAATTGCTAATTACTCATCAATGCATGACTTCAGGAAAACTTGCCAATTTGTGAGTCGCGGTGGATCTATTCGTGTTGCTGTTGCTGAGTGTCCAATACAGGTAAGCCCCAACATCTTGTTGCTTCTTCAGTTCATGATCAACTTAAAGAAATCCCCTCCATTACTAGAAGGCTAGTTAGTCAAAAGAGTCTTAATTGCTGGTGATTTATCTACCCCTGATGAGGTAATTGTGGTGGCCCACGCCTGGGATCAGTCATGGTCTCGAAATATTACATGTCTGGCTCAATCAGCCATGGTCCTTGCTCCAAACATACACGATAGTTAGTATCATGTACCCCAACAAGCTTCAAATTCTTAATATCAAATTCACAGCTTACAATCGTTTTTATTTGGGGGTGGAGAGGGTTCTACTGTGTACGCATTCGCTTGTATTTCTCTGATTTGCCTTCTGCATTATCTCAATTTAAATAGAGCCCTGTATCCTTTTATTAACGAATAGTTGGAGAATCCCCATTTTTGTCACAACTACATTGAGTGGAAGCTTCATCATCTCTCTCTCTCTCTCTCTCTCTCTCTCTCTCATCACATATACAATTATATAATTACAAAGTGATAGAAAGGACGGAACACACCTTAACCAAAAAGGGAGGGTGGAAAAGAACTCACAGCCTAATCAACATCTCTTATTAATACAACTACACCCACATTGGAAACAAGGGGTGGTAGGATGACCCATAATATTATATTGGCTCAGTGATGGCTTGGATCTACTCCAACGGATTTCAGTGTCTCGGCATTCCGAGGGCTGCAATGCAAATATGCAGTGCAATGTTAGATTAGATTAGATCAGATTAGCAAATGTGTCTTAACATTGTAAATTTTGATACCCATTTAGATTATGGTTACCGGGTGAATGGATCTGCTCGGATGGAGGCGTGGTCTAGATGATCATATTCCTGAATGTGGGCCACCTTCCTGAAGAAAGACTTGTTGATGAACTTATCAGCCTCATCCACAACATGATCTGGATCCTCCACCTCCACCATTATCTCCCTCTTCTTCTTGCTCACATGCACCGCCGGAGAATGCATCAGCTGCTGCTTTGCCGTGTGCGCTCCGATCGACAACGCTAAGACAACCATCCCCAGTGCCACATACACCGGGGCAAATTCTCCCTTTACAGACGACCTGAAATCATCAATCATCCTTTTATAACCCAATAACAGCCAATAACATTGTAGTAGCTTAAGCTAACTGATCTTCACCTTGTCTTAGTGTGTTCTTCAGCTTGGGCGACATCGGCCATGGCTACGAAGTGTTTCATCTTTGGAGTGGTTGACGTGGCAAACGATTGCCTTCCTCCTAGGCGACACAGCATGGATCTCCAATAACTCTGCAACATATTAACATTTATCAATAATCCCATTAAAAAAAACATATAGATCGAGGTCCATTAGCGCAGTTTAGCAGCTTTCCAGAACGGGCCGAGATATATAGAAGAGGAAGAAATGTAGAAGAGCCACAAATCCAAGGATATACTATAAGCACTCACCGTTCCCCTGAAAGCCATGTTCAACTCTTAGAATTTAGAAACCAATACAACATAAAAGATTAATGATGCCTTAGCTATCCTATCCCTTAAATATATAAAAGGCCGAGCCTCGAGAGGGTGTTTGGGGATTAACGTGGCGTAAGCTGGATGTTGTTAGGACATGTGTCCTGATATGAAACGAACACGATCACCTCGAAGCAAATTCTGGTTGCCATGTCATGACCTCCGGCATCCTATCATTGCCCTGCATTTCCGTGAATGTAACATTTATACACGGGACAGCTATAGACCACAAATCAAAGGACATTTATATACGTTGAAAGGATAATCTTAGCAACGACTCGTGTATCTCGCAATGAGGAAAGCCAAAAAAAAATGCGTAACGTGTTGATGTCTTGTTGCTGTAACCGGTAAAAGCAGTTACTTTATCCATTCCAAGTGTTTTTAGTTGCGCAACAGTAAGCGCAATTATTCAAGGATCACCTTAAAAATAAAAATAGTGGGCCGTTGCTTGGATAAGAAATAGTAATTTAGTGGTTGAGAATTGAGTTAAGAGGGTCATCCGAGAGGAAGCAATCTTTTTGGAAGAAAAGACGCGCTTACTACAAAGCTTGTCCTTTTTCTCTACACAACCTGCATTTTTTAAAGCAGGAAGGAAACAATGGAGTGAGTGTCAGAGCAAAGCCTTCAAGTGGTCGTCAACACTAACCATCAAAAGCTTTAATGTGAACATTTAGTTACGGCCAGTCTCTACACATGATGACTTCTCAGGGGTGGTGGTTAAGGGCCTAATCTGGTTATGTTTGGTGGGTACTGAAGGACACTGCTACAAAAGCACCACTGCCCAAGCCATAACAATCTTTTAATGTCTCTCATGAACTGGACAGGTAGTACTCAGGTCCTGGCAAGTAAAATCAAATTGTTTTGAGCTACCTTAATAAGAAAAAATTCCACCACAAGGAAGAGTTAAATACTAAAGCCATTCATCAATCAATCACAATCAGGTGGTTAAGGGTAAAACATCTTCCATGTGTGGAACATCAAATAATTGTCAGACTATACTACTAAGCGTTCAACATGCAGTCTGGTGATGAGTTGAGGTCTCACAAGTCACAGCCTACTTGCTTTCAGATCATGGATGCTCATGTGACCATTCCACCATAGATATATAATAGCCAATTTCCAAACTTCCGTCAGATGGTTAGCCATGCAAATATCTCCAGAACAAGTGAAGGAAAACTGTCTGGTTCTTTTTTTCTATTTCAAACTCGAATTACAGAACTTTACCATGATACAAGACCCAGCAAGATGTTGAGATCACAAGATGCCAATGGCTCATGAAAGAATACAGTGCAAAACAAACCAAAAGCTCACCTATCAGCTTCCTCTCCAGGCTCATCATACCAAAACACTGCAGTTTAAGGACTCATCAAGGTGTTGGGTACCAGAAGACTTCACCAAACAATTCGGTGACAAGATCTCATGCTCTGTAATGTCGTCCGGAACTGGCATTGAAGGATGCCCTACCAACTCTTCCGTGGTTTCATCTTTCCTGTCCTCCGACATAACTCCCAAAAATATTCCAAGGGCTATACGCATCCACTCATACCGGCAGAGTCCAATTGCCTCTCTAACGGTTAGCTGCAGAAGGCAAACAACAGTCTCAAGAGAGTTCAGCTCAGTAGAAGATTTGCTTTTGGGGACTCGTAGGATTATAACATGTTATAGAGCTATACATAGTGCACATGCTTATTGGTACAAACCATCTAATTTATGGGTCAAACCTAGGAAAACATCTCAACCATTTCAGCATCATCAAATGATCCTAGTCATCCAACAAATAACATCCTTTTTAAGCAGTGAAAGGAATATACGAGTTGATAGTGAAGACAAAAGTCTTTTGAAAGACACTGGATCACTCAAATTAGATTGTTTGGATCAAAGATATCTCCTACATGAGGGAAATTAGGCATTCTGAGACCCTAAAATTCGTGGTGTATTGAAGAGAACAGTAGTGTAACAAGTACAATGCTAGAGTATTATCACATAAATGCCCTACACCTTTTTTGCATACTGACCCATTTCCTATCATGGTTATCCTGCTCCGGCCAGGTTTCAAGCTCCTCGGTCACCTCCAATGCAAACATGTATCCTCTGCAACCTCCTTCCAGGCTGCAGCTATCCTGTCTGCTCTTGCTTCTAAACTCCCAAACTCCCAGAGGATTT
The DNA here is from genome assembly GCA_015143295.1 of Tetracentron sinense. Taxonomy (NCBI): domain Eukaryota; kingdom Viridiplantae; phylum Streptophyta; class Magnoliopsida; order Trochodendrales; family Trochodendraceae; genus Tetracentron; species Tetracentron sinense. The sequence goes on along the minus strand of CM026554.1, from coordinate 57,279,864 downwards.
TCCTAAACAAAGCGAGGAGATCAGATTTCATCAGAGATCACTGGTGCGGAAAAAGTGTCCAACTAAGGTTCCCAAATTCAGAACTAAATTATGAGACTGACATGTAATCATTTCCATACAAAGCAATCAATACACATAAAATATATACATATAAACACGATGATATACCTATCGGCATTGAGTAAACACCACCTGTCCAGAAGCCTAAACCATCATGATCAAGTTTGGATATTTTCAATAATCCAAACAAATTGAATATTTTTCTGCAACACGGGCCCAATATACTAGTTAGAAATATGAACATAAAGCAGATCAGGGGCTGAGAATCTTGGTCTGAAAAAATTTCATTTCCTTTTCTTCTTTCAAGGAAAGTGGAAATAACCCACAACCTCAAGGTTGAGAATGGGAACCATTCTTCCAAGAGGAACAAGGCTCTTTTGTTTGTGAAAGGGAGGAACATCATCAATAGCATCATTCTTGCTCAAGAGTTGTGGCACAAAGCACAATCCAAATGAGCTAATGAGCTATAATTCTCACTAACCAACAGCTAAGTATATGAAAGACCATAATTACCATAGCGAGAAGCGGGAAGCGAAGCTCAAAAAAACCTTGGGAAACGAAGCATGGGAAAAACAAAGCCTTCCTACCCTACCAACACCTTTACCTAGGCCTAGGCCAGGGAATCAGAAACCAACACAAACTAGACAGAAGGCCCTCTCCATTCTAACTGGACTGACTCGAGGAAGGCTCAATCCGGAGCATGCTTCACAGCCACTTATTCATCTTGACCAAAAATTAGAATCTATCTCTTGAAAAGAGAAGTGAGATATGGGCGCCTCACTCTCATTACATAAATATGGGCATCCATATTTCAGATTTTGCCTTAAGTGAGCAATGAAGAGAACTACGCGCCTAAGACTATAATGGACCTTATATAAAACCATTCGATTTGAATTTTCAGTTTTTAGTTTGAAATAAATAATATAAACAATAAATAAATACTAAAATCCCATGAAAAAATATTAAATTTATAGGTATTCACGTAGGGTTTATATAACTAGTAGTAGAGTATATTCTATTAATTCTTTACCAAGAAGGTTCTAATCCAATGATGCCTACTCAAGGATAGCACCCTAGGTTGTAGACTCGAGTCTATCCCCTCACATCCCACATATATAGCCCTCTTTGACCATTAAATGGAACGTGATGAAAGTGAGCTTCCTGAGAAGCAATCTCCCCACTTTGTACATATGTAACTATGTGACAGATAACCATGGAAAGTAGGCAGCACACATAATTGTATACGCTGATCCAGTTAAATAAACAACAAATGAACCTAACATATGAATAGGTAGTACACATGGTTGAAGTGCAATTTTCTCATTGCACTTCAACAACCCAAAAACAAGCATGTTTAAACTTTAAAGTTTAGATCCTCCTTAGTATCGATTGGATGGTTCACATTCGTTCCAAGAAAACTACTCTACTGATGTCAAAAACTATAGTGAAGTATAGTTGTGTACATTAATTTGAGCTCACTTAGTTATCAGTGTATTATTTTCAATCATGATAGAAACTCTTAATTTCTAGATGCAGGGGAATAAAAAGTTAGATACATCTGCACAGGCCTACAATCCCCTCCACACTATTTAGAGAGAGAGAGAGAGAGAGAGAGAGAGGAGAGAACATATCATAATCATGAAATACAACATACTGTTTTCTTTTCATTGGTGAGGGAACAAAAATGCAATAACGAGAAATCAAGAAACTCTAATGAGCAAAAAAATAGTCAGGTAAGAAAATTCCTTGACGAAGTTTAATCAATAGGATGCAGAAACATGAGGAAGAGTAGCAAGCAAGAAAATTGAACCTACATCAAGTATTCCTTTCACTCCTGCTTCCTCCAAGGCTTCACGACATGCAGCTTCCAAAACAGTCTCATCATCCTCCCATCCACCCTGACAATCAAATGATGGGAATGGCATCAAAAAAACTCCCACAAATGGCCTAATTATATGCTAGAAAGGTTCAGATGTTTATGCATCAAAAACGAAACAAAGGGAGAAGGCAGATATGTGCCTTTGGAAACACAAGATCATCGCGATTTGGTGAAGAAATCATGAGAACTTTTAATCTGCTCTCCAGATCACAACTATGATCCTCGACATCCTTTTCCAGCCTGTAAGGAATACACCTGTTTGTTTGCACTGAATAAGTAAAGAACAATAAATGGCCTGTGACAGTTCCAAACATTCATATTAAGAATTTAACCTTGGATGCACTAGTAAGCAAGTAAAAAGTACAGTTGCCTTTCAAAAAAAGTAAAAGGTACAGTACCAGAAATGACCAAATGGAAATCCAGATACTTATTGCAACAAACTTGTACATAATCTTTATTCGTGTGTTTTAATTACGAAATCTATCTTAGAAGTAGTAATAACTAAATATCAAAACAACGTCCAAAAATACTACCAAGAAATACTAGGTATAAATTATTTTTTATTATCTCACATCTCCCAAATATATCATGGCACTCAATTCACGAAAATTTAATGTTCATAACTTAAAGAATATAATACATCAACTTTTGTGTTCTTCTAATTTCACTTGCTGAAATGATAACTCCCCCCGTAAGAGAGTTGTGACTTGTGATTATGACTATGACACAGAGATGATCAAAAGTAGAAATCTAGGAAGGCGAGTAAGAGTAATCATACATGCATTGATCACATTTTACAGTTCTAGTCATTGTTGCTCCTTTCTGAGTGTTTCTCACCATATTCAGTATTTAGATACAGAAACAACATCATACCCGATGTTTCATAAGCTGCTCCTTAGGACTGGCACTTGCTAGTCATGTCCTCTCTCCAAAGGTGACATAAGAAGCATGCCTTGAGCGCAAATGAACTATCTAACTTGCACACTGAAATATGTGCCACGAATGGAAACAAATTTCTAAATAAAAAGTTAAAGCAATGAATGGAAACAAATTTCTCTTTAAAACTTACTACAGATGCATAAATCTTGACAAGAAATATATTTTGATTCACAATCATAAATCATTGCCTACTCTGCCAGCATCTGTCAAGCCACCTCAAAATTAGGAAGATGACAGCCCCAAGTCTAGAAGACATGCTGAGTCTAGTAACTCTGATAACACAGATCCCGTGAGAAGAAAGTAACATCATTATGTTTACTCTCCTTTATCCCAAAAATAACTACATCCTGCAAATTCTTCTTTGTAAAATCAAATAAAATAAAAATTGATAGGGCTTGACCCCGTAACTCAACTATACAAAGTGGCCAAACCGTGAGGTTGCAGGTCTGATTACCCTTTTGTACCAAGAAACAAATAATAAAATTAAAGCATCTAAATTCTACCCCACCCCACCTAACCACCTCCACCGCCCAAGAAAAAATCAAAAGAATTTGAGTACAATACATGTGCCACGCAATGGAGAAACAAAACTCATGCAAGGTCCTGAAACACCATGAAGTCAATGGTAGGGCCTGATGTCATGTTACGGTTTGATACAATCATACAAATATGAAAGAGAAGCAATGCCGTTATTGCTGTATGTAGCAGTACTATGTTACTATTCCTCAAGAGAAAACACACTTATCCCAGAGAACCCCGGTTTGCTCTTCCTCTGAGAAAACCAAGTATACATTTCCCCTATGTTTGGTTGTCGAGAAAATTAGTAAAAACATGGAAAAGAAAAGAAAATTATACAAAATACAACCAAAAATTGTATTAAGAATCCTAAAATTTCTTTTCTTTTCCTTGTTTTCATCAATTTTCTCGGCAACCAAACATAGCTTTCAGGAATTATCTATGCCTATGGCATGCCATCAGACGTAGAGAACCTGATATACAACACACTAACGTGTAAAATACCCAAAATCTACTCAAATTTATTTATTTTTGGTTAACTTGAGAAATTATATACCAGAAATTACAAATACCATGAAGACAGAGACAGTGCCAATTTTCACGAAATAGATGAAGACAGTGCCAATTACAAATACCATGAAGACAAATACCATACCAGTGAAGAAACGAATATAAGTATAAAGTGAAAGCAGAAATGCGAAAAAGAAGGAAATATAGGCAAAAGGTGTACTTACCCGGCAACAAGACGAAATTGGTCCTGATAACGTTGCCTCTGTCGCCCCGTTCGAGCTTGCAAAGACGACATGATAAACAGCTGCGAGAAAATTCTAATGGGAAAATCAACGACCAACAGACCAAAACGTAATGAACCTAAAACTCCACAAATCCTGGCTTAGAATATATAAATTAAAAAAAAAAGGAGGGAATTAATTTCAAGGAGTTACCCTTGCCCTTGTGAGAGACGCAAAAGCAGCAGCAGCTTTCATAACCACGAGTCATCCGAAGCTCTGAAACTGTATTCAGTGCAAGATATTGACAAAACCCTAACCCTAGATCCTCGAAAAAAACGTCCGTGATGTAGGGCTCGGAAGGAAAATCAACGCAGATGATAATTAATACAGAGGGACCAGCTCGAGCCGATCGGTTCTCATGCTCTCTCATTCGCTCCCCCTCCCACCGGACTTGAATGCGAGGGTCAACAGAAAGCCAGCCTACCCCTTCCACAACTTCGAAGAGATTATTAAACTACAAACCCCACCATTATTATTATTATAAAAAAATCGCCCAGATTCTTCAAAGAAACTGCTATCCAGAGGCAGACGGAGAGAGTACTACTTTCCGCGCTACCAGGACAACGAACCAGTACATAAATAATAGGATTCAAACGTTTTGTTTCGTATTTTTGATTAACGTGATTGTTTTATGTGTTTTTTTGTTTTTCCAAAATTGGCCAAGGCCATTTTTTTTCTTCTTTCTTTTATTTGATTATTATGCTTGTTTTGATGTAAAATAAGAAAAAATAAATAAAATTCATGAAAAATATCAATTGTCCCATAGAAAATATAGACAAGAAATAAATGATATTTTTCATGGAAATCTTTTATTTTCCTCTATTTTACATCAAAACAAACAGAGCATTATTGGCATGCGTGTTAGAAGTTGAGCAAACCAGAAAGGTGAGGGCAAAGGTATCTCGGAGACAATTTTCAACTGTACTCATTGATAGGCATAGCAGCCAATAACAGTGCCCAAACTATCAGTAACAACGCACCCGGGTGTATTGCAAAGACGTTGCCCCATCTACATCAGCTGTGACCCGCATGGAGAGGAGGAGCGGTAATCCTTCAGATAATTGAGTTGTTGATCGGCTTGGAACTGGTGTGTTGTCTTGATCCTAATGGGCGGTATTTATTTTTGAAATAACAAAGCACAATGAGACTGAAGCCTAGATTCTTGTGAGCCGAAGCCACTCTGACTAGAAAATCTCATAAAGTGGCATGGTCTATTCTTTGTGTTCCATTCCAAGAAGGTGGGGTTGGGGCTTCATCAGATTAAGGATTTGAATTGTAGTATGTTACTTCGCAGGGTCTGGGAGATTGCAAAGCATGATCGATCGCTATGGGTTACTTGGTTTCATCAACGTTACCTATGTTCAGAGTTTATTTGGATGCCTAAATCGCCTTCAATTATGTCATGGAGTACTCGTAGTATTTTCCGAGTTAGGGACAAGGCTATGTCGATTGTGGTGTATTTGATTGGTGATGGGCGGAGAATGCGAGTGTGGCTTGAGCCATGGCATCCTCGGGGGGTCCTGATGCATCTGCTATGTAGTACTCCATTGGTTGGCGGGGGCTACATCGTCTAGCTACAATGGAGGAGCTCCATAGTAAGGAGGGATGGGCAACTGGCCAACCACCCTCCTAGGAGCTACATAAGGCTTGGGACGAGATGTCGTATATTCAAACACTCCTGATAAAGTGGTGTGTGGACTCTGACATCTAATGTTAACTTTGGCCTCGGATTGTCTCTGGCGAAGCCAGAAGGGCTTATCTCGGGGTTCCATAGAATAGGTGACAAGTGGTGGAGAAATTAAAATCATGGGACCCATGATTTTGACTTCTCCACCCATAATAAGACATGTGGTGATATGTGTGTGAGAATAAGGGTAAGAGATATCAAATGGGGAGAAGTCAAAATTATGGGGAGAAAATGGAATGACTTCTCTCCATTTTTTAGCCAACTGTGGCACAATGTATGGAACCCCGAGCCAAAGCCGTTAACTTTATGTTAAAATCAGCATCGGATATTGTGCGGTTACAGCTGCCTAAAGTTCACTGGCACACCTTGATAGGGTTCCCAAATCGGATTCAACATTATGATTTTATTGCACGGATGCCAATCAAATGAACCTTAAACACTCAAGATAAGCTAAATAGATGAGGAGTGCTCAATCATGTGCAATGTTACTTCTGTGGTGCTAACGAGGAAAGTCATGATCACTTGTTCTTGTTCTTAAGCTGCTCTTACACTCTCGAGATTTGGAATCTCCTTCTATTGGATATGAGGCTACGACGCCGGACTTTCCAACTATGGAGTAGTGCTATCGATTGGTTAATTAGGAAGACTAAGAATGAGAGTTTTCAAAGTGTTGAGGAAACTTCTATTCTCAGCTTACATCTACCATTTTTGGGCTGAGAGGAACCAGCATTTTTATCAAAGCAAGCTAAATCCTCCTATGGCCATTCCTTGAAAGATCTATGAAGATGTTCGAATTCAGTTGGATGGATGGAGAACAGAAATGGAGGACAACGCCTATAACAGAGAAATGGTGACGAAATGGAATCTACATGTTACTTGGGGTTTTCAGTGAAGTGCGTGTCTTGGTGACCCCCTGACATGGGATGGCTAAAAGTTAATTCCGATGAATCTTTCAGGGGACATTCAGGAGACAGATCGGAGGGTATGGGCATATCCTTCGTGATGCAAAAGGACAAGCCTGACTGGAACTGGGTGACGACAGGCTTCTTCTATTCTAGAGATGGAGCTGCTCGGGATATGATGTGGCCTTTAGACAACAATTCAGTTAGGCCATTCACCAGTTATTTGTGAATCTGATTCATTGTGGGTCTTGCTATGCATCCAACAGAAATGTGATTGGCCTTAGAGACAGGCGATTATCTTATCTAAAATTATGGTTTTGTGTTCTCACTTTGCGAGATTTGAAATCAAGCATGCTTTGCGGGAAACAAATTGGACAATTGATTTCCTCTTAAAGTTTGTAACCATCCTGTTAGAAATTGTAATGGAATCGGACTCCTTTCTGATTATTTTGTACCACATTTTATAGGCTGACGCCAGGGATTGTAGATATTTATGGGTGTAATCCTTGTACATTATTTTGTGATTAATTTATTTAATAGAAGTCTGCCTAACCCCAACTTTCTTTCTTCCAAAAAAAACCAAGCGCAATGAGTTATAACAACAAAGAGCAGCATGTACTATCTTACAGAGATTTAACAGTTCAGAGTGAAAGATCAAAAGGAAAAAAAATAATTGACTGCAAGATAAGCTTGCTAGAGTACCTTTCAATTGTAAGGTGACATGTGTCCATTGAACTACGATAAAAAAAAATTATCCTTTCGAGTTATTTTTTTAAAATAATATGTCAAAATTTTGATTGATCGGTTAACTAGAAATATGCCATATAATTGTAAAGAGCAATATTAGGTCCACTTTCCCCAAAATGAACAATAAGACAAAAGCAAAATGGTGCGGCCTACAAAAAGTTGTCCTATTCTTTTGTCTTCTTGTCTATAAACTAATTGTAAATAGGCAAAGGTTAATCTCCTTCATTGGTGTGGCATTGATAAGTCTTAAATGATTTAGGGAATTGTTTGTAGGACCGCACATTCGGATATCTAACATTCAGTTAGTCCTCATTAGTCCACATTTCCTTTTATTATGCTCAGTACTTGCGGTTAAGATTCACTTATCCTTAGTGTTCATCCCTTTTAATCATGGTTTTTAAAAGAAAAAAAATATTAATCTTATGTTAGTTAAGCTTAACCTCAATTAAAAATAGACCAAATGGGAAGGTATTTGGCCAAGTAGGCGAATGCGGGTCGTCTAATCATTGCTCATTTTCTTATGAGCAGTGACTAGCAGACCAGGCAGTCCACTACTTAACTTATCGTCGTGTCCTCGTGCCCCTTTTAAAACTCTTTTAACCCTGGTTAAACTTAATTAAATTAAAGCTAATATTTTTTTCCTAAAAAATAAGGTTGGATTACTTAACCCTAAGGGTGAGTGAATCTTTATTACAGTTAAACAGTGGGGCGTGGACCAATGAGGACTGCTTACATAGTAGAAACCTACCATAAGTTAAGCATTTTCCTTTTCCTTATATCCCGGTGCAATAAATCTCTACGAGGTGTACGTGGTCCCGATATAGCCTCTTCCCCAATCTAAACAAAACAAAGTATCATTGAATGGGAAGACGACATGCCTTGCATGTTTTTTTTTTGGGTTGAAAGATAACTTTGATTCAACTGAAAGGCAATGTAGAATACACTCCAGTCCGAGAACTGGGGCTTTCGAGATCATGATCAGAAGCTTGAGTTACAAGGTTAGCAATACTATCTTTGAGAGCTCGATTGGCGAGCTGGTGAGCTAGAGCGTTTGCCTCCCGCCTTGCATGTTGACATGCACCACTATACAACCTATACTACCTGTTATATTATTATTAACAGAAGAAAAATGCTGCTGGGTTTGGTTGGGTTGGGTGTGCGGGTGTTTATGAAAAAAATGAGAGCTTTACCCTTAATCACACATCGATTACCGATGGTAGGGAGGAGGGACCTTCTCCTTTAAATACTCTCACCTTATCCCTCTTTTTTGAGAGGTGTGCATAGTTAAAGGCTTGAGTTGAAATTGAGGGTTGTGTGTGTGGTGTGCGTGGCTTTGTGTGTGCTTAGTACATTATCAAAAACAAAATCTTACTAACTGTTGAGATTTTCGAGCCATTTTTGAGATATGACTATGCTTTGGTTTGAGGCAAATATAATCTTAACTTCAAATGCGACCACATTTGAGATTCGCTGTTAAATAATTCCTTCCCTCAACGATTAGAGTGGTACTCCAAGAATGTGCCACATGGCATGACCTAAATTCATGAAAAATTAAAGAAAAATTTTGAAAAAAATCAGAGAAAGAATGCTGAATAGAAGAAGGGACGTATTCTTCTCCAGTTGTAACCGGTTTTGCCAAAATCAGTTACCCCTCTGAGGTGACCACATGTCTTTTTTGACACCTCTTAACTATGGTTAAGATTCACTCACCCCTAAGGTTCATCCACCTATTCTTGGTTCTTAGAAAAAAAAAAAAAAAAAATTTGTTAACTGTGGTTAAAATTTACCAACTCCTAGGGTTAATTTTTTTAAAATATTTTTTCTAAAAACCAAAGAGAGTTGGGTGAGTCCTAGGGGTAAGTGATTCTTAACCACAACTAAGGGGTGTAAAAAGAGACATGTGGTGACCACAGAGTTGTAACCGGTTTTGCCCAAAAACAGTTACAATTGGAGAAGATCACCAGTTATAGAAGAATTCCTTTGCTCTGTACTCTCACCATTTCCAATTTTTTTTTTTTTTTAGTAGGAAACACGTTTGACATTACATTATTATTACCTAGTACTTATTTTAAAAAAAGGAAAACAAAAAAACACGTTTGACAAATATAATTAAATAATTTCAATTCATGGTGGTGGTAGTGGTGGGTGGTGGTGGTAGGTGTAGTGTGGTGGTAAGTGATGGTGTTGGTAGTGGTTATGGTGTGTGGTGGTGTGGAGGTGCCTAGTGGGTGGTGGTGATGGGTGTGGTGGTGGTGTGATGGTGGGTAGTGGTGGTGGTGGTGGTGGTGGGTGGTGTGATGGAGGTAGTGGTGGTGGTTGGGTAGTGGTGGTAGTATTGCGGTGGTGGGTGGATAGTGGTGGTAGTATTGTGGTGGTATGTGGGTGGATGGTGGTAGGTTCATGTTTTCCTTTTTTGTTTTAAAAATAAGAGGTAATAAAAAATTTCTGTTACCCTGATTTTCAAAAATTCTGTTACTAATTTTTAAAAATCAGAAAACAGAAACATATTTAACAAACATGTTTTGTGTAAGAATTTTCAAATTTTTCTTTTTAAAAACAGAAAATAGAAAACAGAAATGCAACCAAACGGGCCTTAATATTTATTTTTTTAAAAACAAAGGTCGGATGGATGAACCAATTAATCATAGTATCAGGTGGCAGAATATCCGCTTAATAACAGTGGAGGATTGCCACACCATCATTTTTTTTATAGGTCACAACATTATGTCTTCATAATAAACTTTGGTAATAGAGAACAATAAATTAGCTTTATAACATCTTCAGTAATGCATCGCTCTCAAGCATCTACAGCAATAGTGCAATACCACTCCAAGCCTTTTAGAGCTTTATCATATACTCTTACATAAGGGGACAGACCGAACTATGAGTAAGACTAGATTCCTTATCCAATGCTCTCAATATTCGACACACACACACCAACAAATGGGGAGGAAGTCAAAGAGAACAACCTTTAATAATACGAACTGTAGTAAATAGATCGGCATAAAAATCAAAAAGCAATATTTTTCCTCCAGTGATATACTTAACCTGAATATAGAGATGTAAAACAATATACCTGAACAATCGCACCATGTTCATCTTACTTATATTCACAGACAAAGGCATAAATGAAAAATGAAAAGAATTATACCTTTCACCTGGCAGTCAGATATCATGATCTGAGATAACTCTTGTAATTTCATATTGTTATTAGTTCAGACATGGCTGCAAAATTTTTGACTACACAACCATGCACCTCATATCTCGAGGGGAGAAGTAACATCTATCATATAAGTAAAACAATCACATTATCCACTAACCTTTTGCTTCTTACCATCGTTGTCATCATCATCATCACCACCATCTCCGTCATTGTCAACTAGTCAGCCAAGGCTTTCATGTTACCATGAGGAAACATTACACCATTCTTTATTTAAGATCCAGGCTCTTTTTCATCATCTCATAAACAAGATAAGTAATGCTTGCACATGGCACAACTTTGAGAAGATTTGGGAAGAGTCCTTTGTAAAATCCTCTGAAACCTTCGCGTTGAAGGGTTCTCCAAAACACATCTGACATTCCCTTATAAGCAGTAGCCGTATTAGAACGTTGAGCTTGCATTCTGAAAAGCAGTAGTAGAATTAACCTCAACACACGGGAGCCGGTGAAGACAATGTGAAACTTCTTCAAAAGATACCCAAGAAACAAATAGGTCAAGCCACATTGATACATACAAAATTACCTTGTTCTAATAACCTGTAATGGGTAAACACATGTTGCTCCAAGACCTCCAGATATTGTCCCACAACCCAGTTGCACAAGAGGACCAGGTTCTACAGAAAATGTAAAAATTTCAAGATGCAACTATAAAGTCATATCTAGATCAAAAGAATAACAAATACTTAAAACAGGAAAAAATGAAAAAAAGGAAAAAAGGAATAAAAAAGAAAAAAGAAAAAAGGGGGAAATATGGAAGATCTTACCACTATCATGAAGAATATAGGATTTTGACATATCTTTCAAGGTCTCATATGCAGCAAGGTCTATGCCTGCATAAGGAATAATCCCAAGAAGAGATGGAATGAGGCCTCTATAAAAGGCTCGAGGTCCCTCCTGAACCAATATATCTTTTGACAGTACTCCCAGGTTAGGAACTTTTCCACCTTCAAAAGCATAAGTCTGTAATCTGGTTTTTACAAGATCCATTGGATAAATAGCAGTTTGTGCGACTGCACCTGCCATACCACCGGCAACAAGGCGCTCAGCAGTACCAATATCACCCTTACCTTCCCCTTTACCTTTGGCAATGAAATTTTTGAACATTTCATAAGCGTAAAACTTGATAGCGCTTTCAGGTGCCACCTTAATGACATTTAATCCATTCCCACGGAAAAATCCCAGGAAACCACCTTCCCTCCATATGTCCTTTAATGCTGGCATGATATGAGCATGTGTTGTTTGGACTTGCAAAATTACCTTTAGGCGATCAAGAGGAGCAGTTGCAGTACGAGATGTGGCTCCTGCTAGTCCCCCTGCAATCAAATATTTGCTTGCATGGACGTGTTTACTAATGCCCTCTGGGATAACAGCCTGTTCCCCAATATCAACAAGGCATACCCTCTCCCAATACTGGTAAATGTTCTCAATAGTTGCCTCATGGGGGTAAAGAAGAAGAAAATCCCTCCATTCTTCGAAGGTTATTATTCCGTTGTTATCCTTATCCACATGCTCTACAAAACGGGCAAGTTCCTCATCTCCAATTTCAATCCCTGGAAAAGATAAACTGGTGTGGCTTATAAGATGATAACAACCAACTAACAATAAACAAAGCTGGAAAAGAAGATTAGAGAGATAAAATGTAATCTGAATGGAATTTGAAACAGATACGTACGAGGTAGCAGACTCCAATTTTTTTTTTATAGGTAAGCAGACTCCAATTTAGAGCATCTAAATAACTAAAAAAAAAAATAAGTAGAAAGGGAGTCAATGAACTTATGTACAATGGCTTAAAAACATACCAACTTAATGATAAATGGACAGGTGGGTTCCAAATGTAATCTTAAATGCTGCACCTAGAAGCAGATAAGGTGGTAAGTCACTAAAGGTTACAAAGAAAAACTGATATAAATGAACCCAACCAAACTATGATATTATGTCTTCCACAAACAAGCAGGGATATAACTACTTAAACTGGATATAACAAAATCCTTGTCTGCACCAACAGTTATCCATAATTATTATCACCATTATCACAACAATTTGGGGCCAGGCCAGCTGCACAAATCATGTTCCACCATTCCACTCTATCTAGAGCAAGTATCATTTGTTAGATTGTGAGACTTCAAATCTTTTCTCACTACTTTCATATATATCCTTTTTAGTCATCCCCTTGTCCTCTTAGAGCCTTAAATCTATACAGGAGCACTCCTCACTGCTGCTATATTAAGTTAACAGCTCTCCATTATGTATGTAGTAACATAGAGAAACTTGTTTCCGGGATTCCACACACCTTAACCCTATGTTTGGTTGTGGAGAAAATAAGTAAAAACATGGAAAAGAAAAGAAAATTAGACAAAACACAACCAAAAGTTGTATTAAAAATCCAAAATTTTCTTTTCTTTTCTATGTTTTCATCAATTTTCTCGGCAACCAAACATAGCATTATGGAAAAGGATGTACACTGATTTGTTCAAGCTCGATATTTCTACAACCAAAGAAATGGGTGTTTCTACTCCTAGACTTCAATTCTGCTACAGTTGGGTGATTGAAAATGGCTGTGTTTTTACTCAAGTAGGTGTTCAGAAGAACAATTGGGTTAGGGAATATACAGAAAAACTGTAAAATTTCAAAAAAAAAAAGAGAAAAGGAGAGGAGAAGCCAAATTGAAAGAGTGAAAGCTTGAGAAAGAGTTGTCTAAGTAAGCAAGAAGTAGTGGAATGAAAGCTAAATGAATAAATATGTATGTATATAAGCTAGATTAGCAGAGAAGACAGAAAGGGAAGGGAAGCTAGGTGTACGTACCTGCCCTAATGAGAGCATCCCAAAGCTCTTCAGGTAAAATGGAGCCATTATGCTCAACGTCAATAGCTTGGAAGATGAGGTAAAGCTCGAGTTCCTTATCATCCATGTAGCGGCGGAACTCTTGGTAATCGACGCGTCCATCACGGTTGGAGTCACAAACCTTCAAGAGATCCTTTGCATACTTGTACTCTGCAGGTATCTGGAGAGCAGAGAGACCCGCCTCGATCTCAGCATAGTCCAGATATCCCACATTGGGTGCGTCGAAGAAATTAAAGAGACTACGGATTCTAAGCTCCCTCTCCTCCTCGGTTTCTCGCAATGCTAAAAGGACATGATCCATACACACAGGTCCCGATTTCTTAACAGGATTGCAACAATTCTCAGCTCTCCTCGGCTTTGCCTCCATTTTAGCTTTTGGGAAAGCCAACATGCCCTTAAAGCTTCCCAGCACTACTTTTATTATGGAATTTCTCACTCATAAAATCGCATTCTAACCTAAATCTCAACCCATCTTCAATCTGCCAATCTACCTTTCCCTTCCAGAAATGTCAATTTAATTCCCTCAGAAAACCGAGGTTCAAACAATTTCAAGTAGTTTCGTGGGGATCCAATCTCACGGACGATGAATTCACCTAATTTAGTAAGAAAATACAAACGATGTAGATTTAGATTTAGATTTCCTCGGAAGAAACGAGAAACGCACCTTAAACGCTATACATACATCTACTAGAAAATTGGGGAATGTCAACTAAAGCAATTGGAGGAAGATCGCCGGTTTCTGAAAACGAACCGCCAATTGCCTATTACTATTCAAACATCGATTCCTATTGCGAGATTTGCCCGGAATCACCGGAGACATGGGAATTGGGATAGGGATAACGTACGTGGTCATGAGATAGATAGATACTACTCTACACTCTAATTCTAATCAAATCTATCAATCTTTGCTGCCTGCTGCCTGCTGCCTGCTGGTGAGAGAGAGAGAGACAGAGAATAGAGAGTCTCGGTTATTTATTTATTTATTATACTCGCATATTCTTCTTCTTTTTTTCTTTTTCGATAAAAGTTCGCATATTCTCCGGTGAGACAGCCAGTTATACCTATCCATCTTGATTCGGATCCCGGACGACTGGACTCGGATTCTCTTTCCTCAGCATTCTCAAGCCGTTCCAATTTAAGTCGCTTAATATTAGGCCCGGTCCATTACACATGACCAGTTCTGGCCTTTTTTTTTTTTGGGAAGTCGGGGTGTCCCCAAGGACCCCAACCCTTTGGGTCAGGACTCAGGACTATTCCCTGAGGATGAGACGTGAGCCCAGAACCCACCACACAAGGTAAGTCCGGGTAAACGGCTGGTCCCAAAGGGGGAGTGAGAAATGGAACCCAGGACCTCCCACTTGGGGAAAGGCCTAGGAACCGCTGGCCCTTTTGAGAGAGAGAGAGAGAGATTGCTGGAGAAGGGTGAGTTTTAGGGCTCGGATTCGATGACGAAGAGAGGACTGGCATCATTTATGCTTCGATTGTTTTGAGGTAAAATGGGGAAAACAAATGAATTCCATTCTTTAGGACAAATGACATTTTCCGCTAAATTCATTTGTTTTCCTCTATTTTACTTCGAAACAAACGAAGCATTAAAGGTATGTAATTTCCTTCTTTATTTCACGAATTCTCTTTCAACCTTGGCTGAAAACAATACCGAGATTTGGAGCTCGAACTACTTTTGAACTTTTTTATTATAAGAAGGAAGAGGCTTTGATGCTTCTTTAAACTAGCGCAATAAATCTTTTGCTAATACCCATAAGGCCATAACAAAGTGTAGTGTAGTGTCGTGAACTCGTGATTGTTGGAGGCGTTACTCATGATATGTATTAGAGAAAATTTCGTATTCTATTTTCCTCTGCATAATTATGGCTTGTTTAAAATCTGACAGATTGATAGTTAGACTATTTTATCCTCATCTTATTAGATTGAACTCTTTTAATAACCAGTACCTTGCATGATCGATCTAATGATATATTTTCATTTTATTTTTTGGGTCAATCGTTACATGATCTAAGAACCAGTCGCCTACTTAATTAGATGATCATTATCACTTTGCCCTGTAATGCTTATGCTGGACCTGTTTGTGATGTCTTGATTGTTGGAGACTAATGAAATTTTAGACGTGCAGAGTACTATTGCTTATCCTTGCGCCACTGTATGTCTCTCTTTCATAGACGTGCAGGCTTCGATTAAACATAGTCAGGTGTCTACTGTAGATGTATGTCATATGGTAACTAGCTGCCATTAGTCGTTGCCCAGTTAATCAGCATTTAAGGATCACATGAACTACATCTGGACTTGACATCTTATACATCTCCAGTTTGGAAGATGAGAAGAGAACAGACCCTTTCAATGTAAAGTGCTTTGTGTTAGCAAAAGACACCAAAGCTTCTTGTGTTTGGTAATTCGTGTTCTTCATACTATATGTTATTCGCATGCATGGCCCGCCAACAAACCACAGATGGTTCCAATTAGAGGCCATTTCTTCTAATTAGCTGAAGTCCATATCGTACAAATTGGATTTTTTTTCTATTTGGTTTTCATAACTTGTCTTGTTTAGGACTTGTAAACAACATCCTTTCAGCCACCCAAGTTTTTCTTTATCTTGCTTTTGAATAACTGTTAAGATCGTTGGTCGATATGATTTCGGGCGTTGCACATTATGCTTTGATACATTGCAAACCGTATGTATGGTATAACCTCACTTTTTCCTTTTCTGTTTCAACCGTTTTTAAGGTTTAACCTTTTCCTATATTAATTAGAGAGTTTAGAGTTTTTGATGGGAGAAATCTTAGGTTGAGACATTGTTAGACAGCGTGAAAGCGAGTCCACTTTGAATTATTTATTCCAGGTTGAAGAAAATAAGTTAGCATTGACGACTTTATACTCGTTGGAGTCTACAATCTTCCAGTATAAAGCAGAAATAGAAGCACCCCAAAATGGGTAAGTTTCATGGACAAAACAACAACTTGCTGTGCTCCAAAATCTGGTACCATACTTTTAAGTAGAGTATTGGCTTTGTTATATGTGTTTGATTTTCAAAATTACAACATTATCTAGTGATTTCTCTAAAAAGAGAGAGAGAGAGAGAGAGAGAGAGAGAGAGCGCGCGCGTATACATGATCCCCCAAAATTTTGAAGTTCATGTGTAATTTTTTTTTTATAAAACAAAAAAATCTAAATGGCGGATGTGCTCTATTGACCAAAAAGTAAGCCCTTGACCAACAAAGCGGGACTGGCTTGCAATTGCAAGCTGCAAGCAGCTTACCTACCAAAAACAAAGTCTGAAATCATCTTTTGCAGGGGAGAGGAGGACAATTAAGTCTCGCACAACCTCGGAGATGGCGGATGTGCTCTATCAATCCATGGTGGTACTGACACTTGAAAGATTTAAAGCAGAAGTTGTTTAGAGATTTTCTCAGACGCAAATCAGATGGCTAGGCATGAACATTATCTCTGCAGGGCTACTAATCAATCCGTTCTTGTGCACCATGGCATTGCATTAGTTACTGCATATACAAGGGGACTAGTTCCCATGAGGGCAATTTCGTTCCAATGTTCTTTCTTCAAACTTGAAACTTGAAACAGAATCAACTAGCTCGCTGCATGACTCTCATAACAAAGATAGAAAACAAATGTTTTAACTCTTTATCCAACTTTGCGTGTCAATATATTTGGACATTGATTACCTGGATTTTCTGGCTTCTACTTCATTTATTTATCTGTTATTGTATAATGAATGAGATCACTTGTATTCAATTTTGCAGTAATGGGCCTCACACGAGTAATGGATACTCACCACCCCCCAAAAGGAAGGATGGTATGGGTGCACTCCCCATGTAGAGATAGATACCCAAGGACATCTCAAATGGATTTAGAAATAGTCTTGGTTGCTGAGGCTGAGTGCCCCTACAGTGGGCAACCCCTTAAAAAAAATATGAAGTGATACTTTTGGAGCTTGTATTGGTCCTAATCCTTTGATTAAGGTTCAGTATGATATGTTTTAGGAAATCAGGATCATCCTCTCATGAGTGGGATTGTATCTCTGGGCAGTAATCAGTAATAGCTTCCATAAATTCATATTTACTTGACATAATTAGAGAATATATGGTAAGCAAGTAGCACAACTGAGGAAAAAAGAAAAGAGGTAGAAAATATTGTATTGGGCTATTTTGCACGGAAGATTTTTCTTCTAATGGCAGGTCTTACTATCACACTTGGATGGTACAGGTAGACGGTGTCTGTCCACTTGAAATTAAGGCTGTCAAATAGAGGTATATCTGAATCCGTATCTATTTACATATCCGAATTCGAATAAATATCCAACAAATATCCAACGGATAAAATATGATATCTGTATCCAACTCTGAAATGTTTGAATTCGGTTAATACCAAAATATCCATTTACTTTTAAAAAAATTAAAAGAAAGAGAGAATTGCCAAAAATATATTTTTAAAAATTTGCTTTTTAAATAATAATTAATATTTTTTCTTCATTTATATTTTTAAAAAATAGTTTAATGTCTGAAATTATATAAAAAGTATATATTTATAAGATAATTTTAGTTTTATAAACTTATAATATATTAATTCTATATATAATAATATTTTATATAATCAATCGGGGATATTTATCGAATCGGATATACCAATTCTGTACTTGTATCCGATTATAAACGGATACCAATGCGGATTCAGATAATTACTGGATAGTTGACAGCCCTACTTGAAGGGACCTTTTTTAATTAAAAGGGTAGGCACAAAACAGCTAAAACACTGACTAAATTTCATGGGCCACCAAGTAGATTTCATGCCAATGAAAAGGATCTGGACTCCGGAGTTGTTGAATCTTTGATGATAAGGGTATGGAGTTGTTGAACCTTGTGACTTGATGGTTGAGCCCAGGTTATGGGCCACCCAGTAGATTTCATGCCAATGAAAAGGGTCTTGAATTGTTGAACCATTTGACCTGATGGTTGAGACCCAGGCTTTGCAACACACAATATGGGTTTGATCCTAACTTTTATATATTTAAGCCAAGACTAGGAGAAAGAGTTCAGTAAAAGTAACTCCAGAATTATTGCTACAGAATAATGGGAAGTTGGTGTCTCAGATGAGCTGGAAAATTAGAACTCATGAACAAATAAGCTCACATCGCTATAAGTTGGTAGTCTTCTCTTTCATTCCTTCTCCAATATCCGATGCCAACAACGATAGCTATTGCCACTCCCAAGAGAACTACCGCCCAAGAATACATGGACAACTTCATGTTTTCCTGCATCTGCACAAACGAATCAGTGTGAGAAGTTCGGAGTCGCTTAAGACTCGTGAATACTTTTTGTTATTGATGTGATTTTGTTAAACAAATTTAAAGAATTTTCAGACTCCTCTTAATCAAATTAGTTGGAACAAATTTGGGTTGTAGAACTGAAGCACATGCAAAGGGGTCATGACTCTTGACCCGTCATTTGCTATATGTCGTTTCAGTCCTGACTCTCGACCAGTTGGTGTAACGGATAGACCATCCAAAAGAATGTTATTGATAAGATGGGGATCACAATTGAATGGTGGGTCGGACCATTTAATGTCTTTGTATAAGTCCATCTAAATGCCCATCTTCTCCCCCCTAATCTCATCTCTTAAAAGAATTTCAGGATAGATTTCTTAATCCCAGTTCTTTAAATGCTTTTAAAAGCATCCATTCATTCCCAGAATCTTTGAGCGCATAAAAATTAGAAGAATGAAGTTGTGGATATTCACCATGAGGATGGAGAGCAGAGCATAAAATCATACTTGAACCGGAGCATGTAAGAGAAGCATGGGCTTCGGGTATGAGTCCGCAACTAGAATGTAGAAGAGCCCCATCACTCCTGTATGCTTTTGGGTGCTGCTGTAATTAGATTCCAAAATCAAAATCTCCCCATCGGATATCTTGACTGAGCCTGGTTGAGGATAACAGCTGGACATTCCCACAATGTAACCAGCCTCATTACCTGCTTCCTTTCCTTTTCCGTAAATTGGTATAGAAGAACATATAACCCGGCCATCCTAACTCAATTCACCACACAAACATAGCAAAATTTTGAAGTTAATAGGTAGGAACAGCTTCAAAGTCCTCTACTTCGTAAAGCTTTCCACATCAGAAATACAACAGAGGCACAGAAGTGTACACTAAAAACAAGAAGAGGGAAACTTTTGATTAAACCACTAGAAAAGTGAGCTTTTGATGCCAAAGTGAGGCCCAAGGTAGCTCATGCTGCTATAATCAAAACTACAGAACCAATCCCACACACTTGGGATATGCGGAAAGTTCTCGAATGTCGCAACACTCACTAGTTGGAGAATAAGCTTCACCCACTCCAAATGTGCATAAGGAGGATATGTTATACCTTAGAAACCCCATCTATAAAGACTGACTTATTGCAACAACTAAACACTTCTTAGATCAATACATTAGACAGGCCACTCTCAACCCAACTGGTAAGATAAGGGAAATTAGAGTCATGTGTGACAATAACACATCGGTATGGTCATATGTGTAGGTTTCCTCCAGGTAAGGCGATCCTTAACAAACAACATTTTCCTTTTTGATGTTTACCCCTATAAAATGGTTGGGAATCTTGGGATAGAAGTTGGAATAGGAGAGCACTCATCTTGGGAATCTTGTGATAGAATAGACTTCTGCAAAACTGTACAACCTTCTCTAACTTTCTAAATTCTAAGTGTACCAAAAAAAAAACTTTCTAAGTGTACCTAAATTTTCAAATTAGATTATTTTTATCTAGAATTTTGTATCTGGTTTTTTGAAAATATAGTAAAATTATGAAAACACGGAAAGTAAGCATTCTCATCTATATCAACTACTTTTGCTTGTGATGTTTCATTAGTTTCCTGCTACACAACTAAACAGAAAAATTTACCCTTAGACAAAGGCAAAGAAAGAAGGATATGCAGGAGGATAGGTGTTATTATTAACCAATTCATGTCATGGGGGATGATTTTCAATTATGATTCCAATAGTTGTTCAGGATCTTCTAGAATGCAATAAGAGGATGGTTCTTGTTTCATTCTAGGCAATTAGGCTATGAATAGTTGTATCTGTAACCGGATATGTCCCCACTCTCACCTGGCAGAAAAGAAAGGAAAATATAATGAACAGAAGAACGTCTCTGATTACAAACAATATATAGATGTTTATAATACCTCTCCATAAAGAGTTGCGCCGATACCCCCTGAATGCTGGTGGGCAACACCGTAGATAACATAACCACCTGTGGGCATAACCAAGCTTGTCTTTTTGGTATCTATGCATTTATTGTCAGCCACACCAAAGGCACCACAAGACTCAACTCCATACTCTACCTGTACCAAAGAACTTTCATCAACTCAATATCAAAAAGAGACAATTAAAACTAATAACAATGATAACACATAAAGAACTTATGTTCATTCATTAGAGCACCAGAAAACGATGTGGATACATTGCACGGAGTTTTTTAAACACAAGTACTCAAGCAAATATCTGTCAATTTTTTACACAGATTCCACAGAGGGAACTTTCAGTATCTTCGTCTTTATGTTTACCAGGGTTTTAAAAGGAGAAGATGAGGCAAGGCATTAAGACCTCTAGATGCGTGAGGTGCAAGCCTCATGCTCCTGCATTTTCATATAAAATAAATTAAAAATGAGAACGACTGCTATAACATTCAAAAAATAACAACAAAAGATTATATATATAAAGAGTACCCATAATGTGATGAGTGTTACTGTGTATAGGTTTTGGGGGCGTAACATGTATCTGCACCAACTAAATGCAAAGTAAGACTACTATAAGTCCAGATCATGGTTGGAAATCTCAAAATTTCAGAAATTTAGGTGAAATTTTGAAAATTTCAGGAAAGCATTTTTGTCACTAGTTTAATCAACCCAAATATTCCCTCAAAATTTGACGTTTACTTTTGAAAAATCCATCTAAATGCACATATTAGATTACTTTTGAACTACCCAGAAGATAAGGATCTTTATATATATTAGTTACTGAGGTACCAAGCTGGTTCCTTAACTCTATATATATATATATATATATAAAGGAAATAATACATAACTCATTCAACCATAGTACAAAAATAAATAAAATTAAGAGAGGCAAGCAAAAGATGCAATTAGTGCACATACATATTAGACGACATATAATGTTCAGTGATCAATTCATGTGGTGGATTTTGGATGTCAACAAATACTTGCAAAGAACTCATGAACTACATTGTAGGCAAGGGCGGAGCCAAGGGGGCCGGGGAGGGGCCATGGCTCCCCCAAATTTTTTGAGAATTCCTTCTATGTTAGTTATATTTAAAAAAATAATAATAATAATATCAAAACTTTATATATAGGGCCCCCCCCCCCCCCCCCCCCCCCCAAATTATGAGTTAATGGCCCCCCCAAATTTCTATGCTCCGGCCGTCTCCCTTTAACTGTGGTTAAGATTAATCAAATTAAGGTTAATACTTTTTCTTCTTCTAAAAACCAAGATTAACCTTTGGGTTGAGTGAATCTTTACCACAGTTAGTGGGTGTTAAAAGGGACACATAGCAGCTAGTAGATCCTCTTTTAACTGTGGATAAACTTAATCAACTTAAGGTTAATATTGTTTTTCTAAAAACTAAGGTTAGATGGTGAACCTTAACCAAAGTTAGTGGGTGTTAAAAAGGGACACGTGGCGATTGTAGAAGCATGCCCATTCCACCGAAAATAATAATTTTCCTTATATATAAATTTTTTTTAAATTAAAAATACAATTAATTTTATTTAAATAATAGCTCTTCCGAACCATTGGCCAAAAAACAAATCCCAGGGGCTGTGCCTCCGAACCCCCAATACCCATACTTTGGCCCCCCCTAGGAAAATTTCCTGACTCCACTCTCAGTGGCTCCAACTCTTTGCAATATCTAGTAAGGAAATCCTTGGAGCAATATAAAGGCTGAAATAGGATTTTACAAACCCTAGATACTTTAAATTTAAAAAAAATTATGTGTTAGTTTACAAATAAAAAATGAGAAAAAAATATTTTTTAGGTCCATAGTTATGTGGCTAGAACCCTACCTTGGTTAATGTATGAGGCTCATGCTTCAAACATAAAGTGAGCCGTGAGGCTGCGCCTCATGTGAGCCTCACGCTTTGAGGCATGAGTACATGGAAGTTAAGCCTCATGTCTTTTAAAACACTGTTTTTGACTTTTTAAAATAAAATTGGAGCATATGGCACTTCGATTCTACCCATCTCAATAGAAAACTTTTATAGGGAACTAACCTATCAGTTATCACTTATTGGTATCTGACATAATCTTTACACATACTTATAACCGTGCGTAAAAGATTCTTCTTGATTAAACTATAATACCAACTCAACAAGTTATATCTATGCATCAAAGCAACATGGAGTCTGAAGTTCCACTCCTCATGGGAAGTTCTTTCATTGTTAGATTTTCACAACCTGAAAACTACATTTCACATATAATAGTAGAAGTATCCACAGTTGCTATTGGGATACATTCTTACTAAAAGTTGCAATCTAAGGACTAATATTAATTCTCCTGTTTGTCAGCTTGATCTTTTCACAGATAAGATTCCAATGCAATTCCATTACTTCAAATCATATAGATAAATCCCACAGATACCAAGTAAAGTACCTGGCAACCATGACGCGCATTGAACGTTGTTGAATCATTTGCCCTTTTCCCGGTATCAGTGACATCAAATATATAAATATTAACAGGCACAATGGAATCTTCCCAATCAACCCACTTCACCGTATATCTCAAGTAGAGGCTTCTCCTGATGCTCTCAAAGCCTTCTATCGTCCTGCACTGTGTCTGATCGTAGCAGCAATACAAACCTCCACTATAATCCGGCCTCAAAGGCCGGCCATACTCATCCTCAGTAACATTATAAAGATCACACCTGCATTCTGTGCATCCCAACCGATCCTCCACACCCCGTGTATCAATGGCATGGATGTTAAGCATCCATCTTTCCTCGTACCCCTCAGGGATATCCACTGGATTCCCAATTTCTATCCCATAAGGATCCGGCACGTATGTGGTGGTTTGGCGTGTTTCGGATCCAAGCCCAAAATACTGCCCAAGAGCATCACCCGGGCATATTCCATTGTTTCTCACCATGATAGTATTGGATAGGTGAAGCTCCTGATCATTATTGTCCTTGGGAACTTCCACATCCTTACGTTCGTAGTATCTTACTACGACCCAGTGGTGGAGATAAGTTTCATGAAGAGGGACAGGGTTCCCAAACTCATCCACTACTTCAGCATGAAATTCCTTGAGAGCAATATGACCTCTTGGAAATTCAATATTGTTATAGTATTTGTTCTCCACTGATCCTGGTCCCAGCACAAACTTAGGGGATTGGAAAACCGCAGATTTAATCTGATCTTCATTTCTTACAAGAGCTTGTGAAGTGTGAACGGTTAAAGCCAATTGTAGTATTGCTAATGAAAGTAGCCATCCTTGAGAACAATGTGGCATTTTTACAGGATAAAGTATAGCTTCTGCTAAAACTCAAGTGTACCTGCACAGAAACAGAACACAAAAATTCTTTCCATTCAACCACTCGCACATACTTGAAATGGAAAATAACTAAAGACTTAATTGTATAATAACATATTAATTAATGTGTTTTTATATAATTTACTTTTATAGTAATACTAATATCTAAAAACATCTTTATAGTTTATACAAATGTTAAAACAGTTAATTTACATATCACCGTCATCATCAATACCGTATCCCAAAAGAATTGGGCTTGGCAACACAAATCCTGTTCTATTAAATTTATAATTCAACCAACCATGAGGAGATGAAAAAATTAAGGTAAAACAAGACAAATTCCGGATCTCCTAAAATTCAAACACTAGATAGAAATTAAGAGAAAACGTCATACTTTCTAACCTATACCGCAGTTTCATACAACAAGATTAAAGAAATGCAGATGGGTCATCTTCAAATTCATTGAAGCAGCAAAGCTGCATTTCTTTATTGGGTTTAGAAGAAGGTCCTGGACTTGCCCAGCGTTTTACGAAGAGGGGATATGAACTCAAGACCTGCTCCCTAATGAGGGATACCTAAATACCCTTCCATGAGGGCTTTGGCAAAGCATTTGGTAACACTAATCTAATAAGCTCTAAATGGGTAGAGATTATTTGAAAATTATGCTTAGTTGGACTTTAGATTGTTAAGTTAAGATGAAGGTTAATTGCATGTCTACATCTTTTTGAAGCAGGGGTTTTAAAAAGATGTAGACATGTAATTAACCTTCGACTTAACAATCTAAAGTCCAACAAAGCACAATTTTCAAATAATCTCTACCTATTTAGATTAGTTTTACCAAACTCCACCTTAATATACATCAATTCAACCCAGAAATCAGGGGAAAAAGATAATAACATACACCTCTTTTCCTAAATCAATACACAAAGGCAAGAGAAGTAGCTCAATCTATAAGAAAGAAATTTATAAGAATGATACTCTTAAAATCGAGTGTGTCAACAGAAAGCTGGGACAAATTGAAATTCTTCGGGTGAGTATCAGCTATTGAAACTAACCAAGCGTACCGATAACAAATCTACACAAGTAAAACATGAGAGTGCGGAGATGGGTCCTCTTAAAATTCATTGATCCAACCAATTAAAAACAAAACGCCGAACCCAAAATTTTGGAATTAGATACTGAAAGCTGACCAAAGCTTCTTCAAATTTTTTTCTATTTGTCATTGAAGGTTAGAAAATCACAGATGGGTCCTCTTAGTATCCAAAAAAGAATTAATCAACTTCGAAACGAAATTCTTCATGGAAGCGATTGTGAGAATCCAATAAATCGGGCGTCCGAAAACAGAGAAAAGGAATCCAAAAGAAAGAAAGAAGCAGAGAAGAAAAAGCGTACCTGGATGGATGCCTCCTAGCTACTTCCTTCAGATGAATCCTCCTGTAGGCTGTAGCCACCATGATGGAGAAGAAAACAGGAGCATTTAGGACGGACTACTGTACTCACTTGTCTTATTCCACCACGTGTCTCCGATGAGAGCACTGCTTGCGTAACTTGGAATGGACCACAGATTCAACTCTGCCGCCCCGATGAGGGCATTGCTTACGTAACTTGGATTGGTTTTTTACTTTTTCTGAAAAGGACAAGAGATTCAAGCCGGCCTGACCTTGACCTTGGAATTTGCTTAACGTTTTCGCTGTGTATCCCTATGTGGGGGTCCTGAATCTTTGATAGGCTCGGTAAGCCCATGAGAGTTTGGATCATAGTCAATCCGGGCAACCACATCCTTTTTAACCCCAGGTTAATGTTTACTATCCCTTAAGGTTAGGGGTGTACAATGGGCGGGTTGGATAGGGCTGGGCTGAAGTCAGTTTGGGCTCCGCCTGTCTTATTTATCTTCATACCTTTCAGCCCAAACCTAAACTCATTCTAACATTGCGTCTCTTTTATGATATTATAAGTTTGGATTGGTTTCGACCAGTCCATACTCTTAACTCACAATTTTTACCTTAGTGATCAAACTGTCTGTCTGCCTATTCCAGCCTTTTTCATAAGAGCACGGCTTTTCAATTTATTTCTTTGTAATGAATGGTACTTGATGAGTTGGTTGTCTAGGTGAACCGAGTTGGCTGTTTAGGTGAATTAGCTATCGACGTCATGAGTTTAGGATGCACAATACTACATCTATTTGGCTCTTAACGTTTTTTCTCACTCTTTAATTAATTCTTTTAGTATTGTTAGAGCCTCTTAAAGGGACATGTTTCTATTTCCCATATGTTTGTTTGCAAAGAAACAAGTGAAAAGAGAGAAAATAAAAAAAATAAAAATAAAAAGAACAAAATTCAACTAAAAAAACATGTAACCTTAGCCTAGCCCGCCATAAATCGGGTTGGGCTGGGTTAATCGGGCTTTATTAAGGTCTATCATAATCCCAACACTAAATTAAAATAGAGCCCAAGCCTATGAACCTTAGCCCAGCCCGAATCAATGTACAGCCTTAGCTAGGTGCCCAACGCTCAGCCCGCTAAAGGGCTCTTTGGATAGAATCCGGACTCACCCATGAACAGAGATGCTAGTGCTTCCTGGGATTGGAACAACCTATGACCTATCCCCCTTGTTAAATCTTAAGCTAGGCCTGGTCTGAGCAAGCTAGTTGGACAAAATGAAATGGGTTGCGACTTGTGATGAGATAGAATATGCGCAGGTTCGGATTGAGGGTATTAAATTCCAGCGGTCCAGCCTCCTGGGAACACCAATAATAAAATTATTCTGTTGAGAGTGGGATTTGAACCCACGCCCTTTCGGACCAGAACCTTAATCTGGCGCCTTAGACCAACTCGGCCATCTCAACTTTTAATAACAAGTCACAAGGGATTATTATAATATTGGAATGAAGTGAAATGGATTGAGGAATGGTTGAAAATAAATATGGACTACCACACTCCTCCATTATCTCATATTCAAGTCATTACTTACTGCAAAGTTCCCCCCCGTTTGCCTTTGATTGTTTTTCTATAGCATTTTTGAGATTATGAAGCTAATCTCAGGGCCGCCTCATCCATTAAGCCATCAAAGCCTTTGCTTTAGCCCCATCAAATATATATATATATATTAAAAAGGCCCCATTTAGAATATTAAAAAAAATAAAAAACTCATTTAAAATATTTAAAAAATGCCTCATTTATAGTTAATGTATTAAAAAATTTTACTTTAGGCCTCCAAATGGCTTGAGCCGGCCTTGGCTAATCCCATGACAAGTCATGAACATTAATCATTTTGCACTCACCAAAATGCAACATTTATTACATTTACCATACTAGGGTCAATTCAATACTTAAGATCAATATTAACCTAATTCGATATTTTAAAAACAAATAAAAGACAAAAAACTAAATCTTAGAGAGCGATATGTTGGCACTCCATAATGCGGTTGAAAACCTTGTCTAAATATATAGTATCCAATGATGTGGTAGTTTACCTCTTACCTCTATGGTTGAAGAGCAATGGTGCTTGGATACAGAGACCTCAATCTGCTCGTCTTTAGCGGGCTGAGCGTTTTCCCGGTCTTTGCTCCACAACCACTTCATCCTTCTCTACCTCCCACCAGCCCCCTCTCTTCTCTACTCTACTCTATTCAGTATTATTCCACGGTCTTTGCTCTCTTTCTCTCCTATTTTTACCTTTTTTATTTTCAACCATGCTTTCTTCTCTCTACAAAATAGGCTCCATCCTGAACTCTGTTTGTCATCCCTGCCACTCTTCCTTCCTTTCAACTTACAGGCCCTATCCACTATCTTGACATCCTCCCAGTCTAGCCAAAAATCATCATCTTTAGCTTATAGTATTGTTACCATGAATAACCCACCACACCATCCTTCGTGACCAACTGGCTGAAGATATCCAAACAACACTCAACAAACTCATTACCATTCACCCAAGCCTTCTGAAAGACGGAGTCGCCGACTGCAAATTCAGCATTATAAGGCATTTTGAGATAATTGACAAACCAATTAATCTAGCTGCATGCGTCAAAGAAGACATCTTTCCGTGCTTGGAATACCAAATCACCGGTAAGTATCGTCAACCTCGAAAACGACTTCATCTTGTTCAAGTTTTCTTCAGAGAGTGACATGTGCCGAGTCCTGCAACAACAGCCCTGAAATTTTAATGGACATCCTTTGCTAATGATACAATGACGGCTGAATATTTTGGTGAAGAACCTTCAACTTTCGTTGCTTCCTCTTTGGGCCCAAATACATGGCCTACCACCGGAATACCTTACCATTGAAGTTGGCAGATCGATAGCAGAACCCTTGAGTGAACTCGTAGAGGTTGATGTTCCCATGAAGGGTTTTGATAAAGGAAAATTCATCCGTCTCAGACTCCAGCTCAAGATTAATACTCCTCTCCGACCGTATGTGGTGCTCAACCTCAATCCGTCGACCCTTTAGGTTTTCCTTCTCACCTATGAAAAGCTCCCCACTCTCTGTTATTTTTGTGGGAGAGTTGGTCACGATGATAAGCATTGTTGCTTCAAGAAGAAGGTATCGGCCGCATATATCTTCATTAGCTCAAACTCTATGGTCCATGGATGAGAGCTAAGATGTTCCACTTCAGTCGCTAGCCCCTTAATACATCGGCAATGAAGAGCTCCGGCAAAGATGGACAACTTGGTGTCCCCTCGGCCATGGCAGTTCACACGTGTGAGGGGTCCCTGCTGCAGTCAGATCAGGTCAACAGAAGGTGACGTGGCTCAGAAGTCGGCGCATGTTAAAAATCTGCCACCTGTTGGGGCATAGAAGGTAGTACAAAATAAACACGTCGACACTGCGACTGTAGACCACTCCATATTCATACCAACAGTCTTCCAAAGAATTGCAAAGGGATTGACACGTAGCGGGGCATTTGAGACAAAAGTTGAAGAGCCCATCAATGAAAACCTTCATATTAGACTTATCTCTGATAGAGATCGGAGCCCTTCCCCACCCTACAAAAAGTTGACACATGATCTAGCCGTTCCCATCATTGAAAACCACGTGATCGAAAATATGCTTCTTTTTAATTTTAGAAAAATAGTTCTTGGGTGGCATACATTAAATCTCAATATCTGATTATAGTTTTAATTGATTTTATTCAATGAATGATAAAATAACAATCACTTTTACGACTTTGATATTGATAAGTCAACTTTACGGTTTAAAATGATAGAATGTCACCCACAAAACTTCGCAAGTGAAAAGTCTCCTTCACGATTCACACGAACCTTCTTTTTCCTCTAAAATTTTTCTTAATGTCCCTTCCAATTCAAGCTCTATAATTTTTGTTCTTTTCTTGAACTCAAGATCCTTTCTTGATTAACAAGATTAGTTTTACTTTTGTTCAAGATCCAAACTAGAATCAAGAGTGTAGAATTGGAGAGATGACCTTACAACTACCAAAGAAAGGAGAGGGGGGGTGAATTATTAGAGAGGGAGAGAAAGAAAACGTTGGAGAGAGAAGAATGATAAGTGAAGTCCAAGGGGTGGACGTCTCACCCTATTTATAGAATTGCTTGAATTTTTTTCTTGTAATCCAAGACTTTTCTCTTTTATCCTAATCCAATTAGAATTCCCTCAAAAAGATTCTTTAATAATAATTCCTAATCAATTAGGATTTATCTTAATAAAAAACAAACATTATCCATTAGTAACAAACTAAACTTATCATTATCTTAATTGGGAATCATTAGTAGCAAACTAATGCAATCTCTATTAAATAGAGATTCTTTAATTAGCAACCAAGCAATCTAATCTCTAACTATTAGGAGATAAGATCACCTAACTAACTATAGAGATAAGGTTCCACATGAAGTGGGCGTCCCACCCTAGGTCAGCCCCACTTCCACACGCCCTTTTTAGGATTCTAAACTAAAAGTCATTGTTTGATCTTTATCAAAATCCCCTATATGTCCTACCCATATGGTTAATCAAATCTTATGTAATTTCACATATTAGAGCTTCACTATACCATATAGTGATATTCTTAGATAAATTAATTAATTTAATTTTTAATTAAATTAACAGCTTTAAGAATGTCCTAATGTGTGGGATCTAAAGGGATCTCCTATTTCTGATTGTGGGACCAAGTGCTTAACTTTTTTGGTGAAAGACTTGTTACTAGGAAACACTTTCCTATAACACATTAGGATCATATAATTTTATCTATGTCCCTAGACTTCCACTAATCACAATAATGTCCATTAATACAATATGACTAATCCCCAGAAATTAGAGAATTACTTGCAGGTATTTCTATTATAAGATTTGTTTACAGATGTGTCCTTACACTTCCAATATTCTTATAACCTTACGGGACAATATCTTATACTGTCTGTAATCCCTAGCTTATAATGAGAACTCTTTCTCTTTGATACTTTTAGAAAAACTTGGACTTTCAAAACTATTTTTAGAAACTCTTTAAAAGAAATAATAATTATTATTATATTTCTTTTATATGAAAATAAACTTCTCGATAAAATCATTTCATCGATAAATATCAGCACTGGTTTTTCAAGTTTAGTTTGACAAGTATCAACTCAATATAAATTACTCTAGAAGAGTAGTGGAATCCTTGTTGAGCGTACACACACTTGTCCTAGTATAGCATACATAACTCAATAAGCCCGTATTTGGTCCGATGTGTTGGGCATTATCGATTGGTTACATCAAAGCTTTATAGGCAAATACTAGAGAAGATGTCAACCTCTCAGGTTAAAGACAATCTGTCAAATGAACTACCCTAAATATATAAACAGTATATTTCTAAGGGTATCCACTGAGTGATCCAGTTGCAATATAAGTACTTCTTACTTATATACACATCTTAGTCAAGAGACCATTCTCTTAGTGATTGAGATTCATAGTGAGAGTGACTACAAGTCTCTACTCAACAGATTGAGAATGATACAAGGGATCAAATTCTAGGTATGTCTTATCTGTGGTTAGCATGAGTGATACACATTAAACTAGGGTTATGAAATCACTCATCTTCCCTAAGCATAAAATATCCCAGTATTTAATCTCTTGAACAATTAATACAATTGCATAAATTCATAATTAATAATCACAAAAAATTAACGTGAATGTTTTTAATCTCAATTTCATAACACCTAAGACAAAAATAGAAATCCATTGAAATCAAATATAATCATTAAAACTGGTTGTTAACAACCCTCTCATTATGCAATCAATGTTTACAATCTCAAAAATCTAGATAAAATAAAATAGAGATACAGTTACTTAGCTAGGATTTCATCAAAACTCTAGAACGGAAGATTAGTTCATGATAAGGAAGGAGAACACCATCTTCATTGACGAACACGAAGAACGTATCTCTTCACCTTCACATATCTCCAGATCTATTTTCTCTTCAATTTTCCAAAATTTAGAACCCTTTTAGAGCCAATAGCTTTCCTTTTTATAGAAAGAGAGAGAGTCCTTGCTAATTTAGGTTTCGGGAACCCCAATTGAGTCCAAACTCCTCACTTTTGTACGCGCATCTCAAGGTAAAAACGCCAATGGGCAATCAATCCCTAGTTGGCTGCGATCGATCGTAGATACTAGGAATTTCTCAAGCAGATACTATTTTCATGCGATTGATCATCCATTATTCTAACCTGCGATCGATCGCCCTTTTTAGTACGATCGCTCACTAGTGGAATTTCCTATTATGAGCTTCTTTTGGATTCTGGATGACCTGCGATCGATCTTGGCTTGAATTTTGACTTGACTTTCTTATTTATTCATGAGTGAGGTTCTTTTAAGCCTTTGAGACTTGTAAATCTTCAATTTTATCTTATTTTCCTTGAATTAACCTAAAATAGACAAAAAAAACCAAGTACCGTAAAACTATATAAAAGAGAACTCTAAGAAACTAACAAGTTTAGTTGGAGGTGCATAAATGTATAACAATTAGCACCGATCATGCATGTACAAATATTTCTCATGACCTATCTCGGGGGCACTGCTTACCCCAAGCTAATAGACAAGAGTGTGTTATGGGACGTTGTCAAATCTTGATTATTCCTACGAGTTATGGAGCGTGTATCATAATTCATCTATGTGGCTTGCGTAACTTCAAGCCGGATGGGTGGAGGAAGGTTTCTGCCTAGCGGACGATCAGTTCTTGTCGTATATTTCCTTTTGCCATATGCAGAGGACACAGTACATATACACTGCCATGTTTAGTGCCACCATGTTTTGGGTCATCTCCGAGTGTTTCTTGGAGGGCATATGACCCCCCCCCCCCCCCTTCCATGTGTTTAACTCTCTCCTGAGGGTGCTTTAGGACTTGTAATTTGGAGGGTACCAAAGAACACGTTAAAGATTGAGACACCGTGGTAAACAAATTATGAATATTAATTCAAAGTCACCACGAATCCTTTCTTTAACTAATAACTTATTGTAGGATAAATGGTGCTTAGGGCGTGTTTGGTCATTGCGTCCTAAGGCAGTTGTAATTGATTTGTTGAACTGTCAAGAGCAGGGTTACCAAGTTCGCTACATGCTATAGCGAACCGCGAACTAAGCGAACCCGAACTGGTTCGTGGTTCGGTTCGGAATGGTTCATGAAATTGAGCAAACCACATAGTGGTTTCAAAACAATCTTAATTTGTCATATTTTTCATTCAAATTCATATATATTTTTCTTTAGGTTCGTCAAATTTTTATTCTGAGTTCACAAACCGTCCATAAAAATGTATTTTTTATTATTTTTCCAATAAGTATTTGTAATATACTATTTACATACTTAAAGATATATATTTTTGTAATGTAATATAAAATATATATTTTGTTTTACATGTTTAAGTAACGAACCAAACTAAAGAACCTAAGCGAATCGAAAAATGAATTATCTCATCCTACCCTTAGCGAACTAGATTCACTTTAGAGTGGTGAACTACGAACCGTGAACCCGAATTCGATCTGAGTGAACCAACGAACTAGGTAACATTGGTCAAGAGCGTATGAGTTGTCAAGATCGTATTTTGACAGAAAGGCATGAGCTTCGTACCCTAACAGATTTATATATGGGCCCCACTTAATTGAGAATCTTAAAAATAGAGGACTCGCCCTTCGAATGAGGTGATATACTACTTGCGGGGAAAGAGAGGAGCTATCAGCATTCTAAGTTCTCTTTAAAACTAATCTAGCGGAATAAGATCTAGTTCTTCCCTCTTCCTTTGATCCATAACCTAATTCATTTCCCTGCTCTTCTATCAATCAATCTTAATCATCTTTCTTTCATTAAGATCTAGATCAAAATGGTCAGATTCGCTGATTTAGGTTGACCTAAATTGTGGAATCATCCAAATTCCATACTAAACAACTCTAAACATACCATATGGTAAATTCAATTGAATTCTGATTAGAAGACCACAAGGTCCTCTTCCAAGCTGACCCACCAATCAAATTTTAACAGATTGGGAAAGTTAAATAAAGTTAAAATTAAAATAACAGTTTTACTATCATGTGTTAATTTGCAATAGGGTGGTCCGTTTGGAAGAGGACCATGTGGTCCGTTTTTTATTTTCTTTTTCAATCTATAAAATAAATAAATAAATAAATAGAATTAAAAACTTTTTCTTAATACAAGAGCAAAGAATAACAGCTTAGGAAGCACAGATACTTTGAAAATGGAAATGTACCTATATCGCCATATCGGATATAACATTCTAAGGTAAAACTTAGTTGTTTTTCATAATTTCTGTCTTATCGCCGTACCCGTTTCGTATCGCTGTATCTAAGTATCGCCGTACATGTGCTTCCTAGATAACAGCAAACGATTCCGAAATCAAAATTTACAGGGTCTTCACCTCTTTAAAAGATGAAAGAAGAGAGCGGTTGCCTGATATCATATAGGTTGTGATGGTCTTCACCTCCTGCAATTACAAAAATATTGTAATTTTCTTTTATAAAATAAAAAATCTTAATTATTATTTTTAAGATTGGGGTGGGGTCAATCATATTTTGAGGTGCGCATGGCACCACCCTGTCTCTCATCAATGGATCCCGGATTAAAGGTGCAGTATATTGCACAATAATCAATGGGGGCAAGCATTGCTTCCCCGTACACATTTTAATACAAATACAAAGTTACAAAAGCTCTTTGAATCTTTACCTAAATTGATTACACAGCGTCCTTTCACGCACCTAACAATCACACACCATGATCAAATCATCTGTTAGGTAGGTAGCTAGGGTAGCTAATATCAAATTACTATTGGTTTGTTTGAAAAACTTTATCAACGTTTTTTGTAGGCTTACAAATAAAAAAAATTTGTGCAATTGGAGGAGAGGGAAACTAGGTGGTTAAGAAGTGTAACCCTGAGGCTTTGAAGTGTGATAGTTGACACGCCAGGGGTTGGTCCCAGTGGTAGTGTATTTTCCTTTGTGGAGTGATGACTCGAGTTCGAGTTCGTGGTGCGGCTGTTGATGCCCACCCTTGAGTTTCTAATCGCCTAACCATCTGACATAGTTAGCTAGTAATGGTAGGATTACCCCCAAAAAAAAAAATAATAATAATAATAAATAAATAAATAAAGGCGTGATAGTCGAAAGACCCGTCGTCGTATTTAAGTCTTACGCTAATGACGTTAGACAAATGGTAAAGATGACATGATGCACGACAAGAAAAAGAAAAATTAGACAAGTGGTGATGATGACATGATGCACCGCAAGAATGGCACACCCGCTCCGCTCCTGCAATTAAAATCCGGACAGGGTGATGTGTATCCGGAAGTGGCCATTAACCCAACCTACCCCCAAAATTAACATCAAACTTCTTAGTCCGCCCTCCCCTACTTTTGACCTACACCCAACTTTAAACCCAATTCTATACGACTCCCCCTCCAAAACTAAATATTAAATGAGTTCACCTCTCCTTCAATAACATGTGATCACACCCACGTGGTCACCCATCGCCCGTCCACCAAACCTACCCACCCTCTCCTATATAAATCATTCCACTCCCCCTGCTTCCTTATCACTCGCACCAACCTACCCGGGGTTTTCCAACTGCTCTTTCTTTCATCAGTCACGATACACACACACTAAAAAAAAAAAAAAAAAAAACCTTTCTTCTTTCGATCGGTACAGAACCCGAGCGTTCGAGTAACAAGAAGAAATGGTGTCAGTCGAGGAAATACGAAAGGCCCAGCGCGCAAATGGTCCTGCCACGGTTCTTGCCATCGGCACTGCGACTCCAGCCAACTTTGTCTACCAGGCTGATTATCCCGATTATTACTTCCGAGTCACCAACAGCGAGCATTTGACCGAGTTAAAGGAGAAGTTCAAGCGGATGTGTAAGTACACTTATACTTTGATATATATATGAATTTGCTACTGAAGGGTGAAGGGCCGAGACCACGGAGACCATGTTCTAAAAAATAGAATTTCAGATGGAGCCCACCATATAGCCTTATAGGCAGTCGTCGAGAAAAGTGATGACAGTTATATTGATCACGTACCGAAAATGATCAGGCTAGCAAAAACTGATAATCTTTTTCTCTACTGCCACCAAACTTTAAATATTGCTTAGAGTAGATGAGGCAGACCCTGTGGTAGCCCATTTGGAGCAGAGCTCCTGCTTAATTATAAAAGGAATGCTAAGAAAGTCGTTTTTGAAAATATATAACAATCCTATTAATATAACTTTTTTTTTGTGTTACGTACAGGCGAAAAATCAATGATTAAGAAACGGTACATGCACCTCTCAGAAGAAATTCTGAAAGAGAACCCAAACATGTGTGCGTACATGGCTCCATCTCTGGATGCACGCCAAGATATGGTGGTTGTGGAGGTACCGAAGCTTGGGAAGGAAGCGGCATCGAAGGCCATAAAAGAGTGGGGGCAGCCAAAATCAAAGATCACACACCTTGTATTCTGCACCACCTCTGGCGTGGACATGCCCGGTGCGGACTACCAACTTACAAAGCTCCTCGGCCTTCGACCGTCTGTTAAAAGATTGATGATGTATCAACAAGGCTGCTTCGCCGGTGGGACCGTCCTCCGTCTGGCCAAGGACCTCGCCGAGAACAATGCCGGTGCGCGTGTTCTTGTTGTCTGCTCTGAAATCACGGCTGTCACTTTTCGTGGGCCTTCCGATACCCACTTGGATTCTCTTGTGGGGCAGGCACTTTTTGGTGATGGTGCTGCGGCTGTGATCGTCGGTGCTGATCCCGACACGTCCGTCGAACGTCCACTGTTCGAACTGGTCTCGGCGTCTCAGACCATCCTCCCGGACTCGGACGGTGCCATTGACGGACACTTGCGTGAAGTGGGTCTCACGTTTCATTTGTTGAAAGACGTTCCTGGGTTGATCTCCAAGAATATTGAGAAGAGTTTGGTCGAAGCGTTCAAGCCAATTGGCATCAGTGACTGGAACTCGTTGTTCTGGATCGCTCACCCGGGCGGCCCTGCGATTCTTGACCAGGTCGAACTCAAACTCGGTCTCAAAGAGGAGAAACTCAAGGCAACTCGGAACGTTCTAAGCGAGTATGGAAACATGTCCAGCGCATGCGTGCTGTTTATTCTCGACGAGGTGAGGAAGAAATCTCTAGAGGAAGGAAAGGCCACCACCGGTGAAGGGTCAGAGTGGGGTGTTCTGTTCGGGTTCGGCCCAGGTCTCACTGTGGAGACCGTTGTGTTGCACAGCATCCCTACAGTTACAACTCACTGAGCCGTAACGTAACTCACTGTTAATGAGAGTGAATAAGGGGAAGTTTATTCTTATTTCTTATGAGAGGGATAAAATTGTAGTTTAATTTCCCAGTTATTTAGCGTTCTACGCACAAGCTAATTTATGATCATGTATCCTCCCTCCTACTTC
Organism: Tetracentron sinense; assembly: GCA_015143295.1. Lineage (NCBI taxonomy): Eukaryota > Viridiplantae > Streptophyta > Magnoliopsida > Trochodendrales > Trochodendraceae > Tetracentron > Tetracentron sinense. The sequence goes on along the minus strand of CM026554.1, from coordinate 57,242,858 downwards.
ACGTGTCGGTCCCGGATCACATAAATTCAAACATCCGTGCATATTGTAGTTCTTACGTATTGCGATATCAATGAATTCGAATAGTTAAGTACTGAAATTCTACTATATTTTAGTGGAAAGTGTTGAAAGTTTTATTTTACCTTCTAATTCTATTGTCTGTTTCGATGTTTATAAATCTACTTGAATCCAACATATATGACATACATTACTAATCTTAGAAAAATCATAATTAACATTGTCATTAAAGTAAGAGAATTTTATATATGAGGATTGCTAAGCATTCTCTCATTTATGTACTCTCACCCATTTTCAATAAGGGAAGTGATTTAAAGCTCTCAATGGTAGGTACTATATATCGAGAGCAATGCACGATTGAAAATCCAACTGTGCCAACCATAAAGTGTGGACCATCATTTAAGGAATTTAGATCTTGTCACCATTAAAATTTTCAATCATGTGACCTTGCTCTCGATAGTACCTACTATCGGGATTTTTCTATCACTTTCCTTTTAATGGGGTTCAAAAATATGGTGTCACGATAAACATGAATTATTACAGTATTCACTAGTTGAAACAACAATTAGAAGATTTCAAATTGTTCTATACTAAAATTTCAATCAAATGTGATAATACTAGTGCAATTTGTATGACTAAAAATCATATTCAACATTCTAGAAAAAAAACATATTGAAATAAAATATCATTTTATTAGAGACCATGTTCAAAAGGGAGATGTTGTGTTGGAATTTGTTGACACAAATAATCAACTTGCTGATATTTTCACAAAACTCCTACAATATGATAGATTCAATACATTAAGAAGACAACTAGGCATGGCTAGGCAAAATGAAATTAAATGATTACTTCAAAATGCCTATATGCTCAAAATGATGAATTTGGATTGACTATGTTTGGTAATGATATTTTGTTCAAAAATTGAATGAAATGTTTAATGTATTTGTTGAATTGTTTGGGTAATGATTTGATGCTTGAAATAAAGTTTTGGATGTTAAAATAATATTTTAATCAAGAGAAAAATAGATTCATAATGAAAAATAACAAAAAATTGTTTTTGTGCTTCACTCATCGACGAGTATTGTTATGAGTATCTCACTCATCGACAACTCAAGGGTTTTTTTTCAAAATCCAGAAACTTGCTAAGACCACTCGACGACGAGTACTGTTTCAAGCCCTTCACTCGTCGACGACTGGGTTCGTAGGTATAAATAAAACCTAAAATTCAAAATTTTTCAAAACTCTTCCCTCTTTCAAATACGAATCTCTCTTTCCCTCCAAACTTTATTCCATTGCCCAAATCATCTCCAATCTCATTTCAATCCCTTATAAACCCTAAAATCAATCTCAAATCTCCTTGCCTTAATCCCATTTGGTCAAGATGGATCCTCGAATGAAGAACCTACGAAGGAACCAGAGAAGAAGAAGAAGACAAGCACCAAAGAAAAAGAAGTTGCGAGCTCCTCAGCACCAAACCCTTCCTTCTTCAAATCTTCAAAAGCTGCTGAAAGATTCCAAACCATTTTCGCAAAATGTGTTCATGTATACGGTAAAATCATCAATTTTTCAGTTTTCTCAAACAATGGTTTAGGTCGTATCTTTGACCTTTTTAAAGCTCTTCATTGGATTTCATTTCTTGAATCCAAAGAACCCCTATACCCCGACCTAATGCGTCAATTTTATACCCATTTCAAGTTTGATAAAAAAATTCTCAACTGTTTTCTCTCGTATCCATGGGAAGAACATTTCGCTCCCTGGGAAACTACTTGAACAAATCTTTCATCTTCCTAGTGGTGAATTTCAAATCTACACCACAAACCAATGGGATGTCCACCCTGATTTTGATGAGATAAGTGCTCTTAAACTTATCTGTATAAACAAGGACATCACCAAAGCATTTCAACCCGGTCTCAAAGATCTTACCCTCGAGGTTATGTTAATTCATCATATCATCTCCTACAATCTCATTCCTAGAGGAGGTGGTAGAGATTTTGTAAAATTTTTGTATGTCTTTTTGATGTGGTGCATCCTCCACCAAACACATTGACCTATAATTTGTACTCTTTCACTTCATGTTGGATGCCTCCAAGAGAAATTTGGGACGCCTACCATTTCACCAATCTCTTACCCAACTTTCAAGTTTTTCAAAGTCCATTTATCAGTCTATCCTGATAGAGTAGATGTCTTAGATTCTGACTTCTGCTCCTTAGCTACTATCAGGAGGATGTGGTATGTATGGATAGAAGAGAATCAAGTCTAGGTTCCAAAACCCATTGCTCCAGCTTCTACTCCTTCTATTCCAGATCCCTCTATCTCAGCTCTTACTACTTCTACTCCCACTCCAGCTCCTACTCCAGACTCTACTCTTATCATTCCTTCTACTTCTATCCCTGGACCATCTACCTCAGCTCCAGGACCTTCAGAGATTCCATCTTCTTCAGCCGCATCAGCAGCAGAGATGCCAGAATCAGAGACTGAGCCAGAGATGCCTGAGATTGAGATTGATCCAGAGATCCTTGAGTCATCACATCAGAGAACGGACTGTTGGAATTATGGGTTATAGCAGTTGACCACTGGGAGATGACTTCAAATAGTGTCAGCCCCAACTCGATAGGTGTTTAGCATCCCCAACCTCCCGGAGCCCGTAATGTGCTATAAGGGATTAAAGTTGCACCTTTACCATTAGTCGTGGCTTTTGGTGTAGCGGTAAGTGCTTTAAGTAACACGGACTCTCCTCATTTTGAGGACGCTGGACCATTTTATGAGTCCCTGAGGAGACATGAGATTTCTGCAAATCAAATGAGCCTACTGATGAGCCAGATTGCCTCCATTGGGTCTAGTATGGAGAGCATGTTCAGTTTTCAATCCATGATTAGGGATAGCATGCAGTACTTTCAGAATGAGATTCGGGAGGATGTGCAAAGTTTCCAATCAAAGAACAGAGTCAGATTATCATCTCTTGAGTCTAGGCTAGACAGTATTCAGACTGAAATACAAGCTAGAGCCACATCAGTGGATCCTCGCCTAGAGGAAAGTGGGGTTGCCAGGGAGGTAGTGAAAAATAGAGCCGATTCCATTCTCTCCTTGATTGAGTGAAAGGTTGTAGATGCCTTGGAACATAGTGAAAAGTTAAGTAATTGTAGAGACCCCGAATCTTTTTCATGTTTTTACTTCATTGGATTAGGGGTATTATAGTCCTTATGATGTTTTGATGTTTATTGTATTATATATTTATTTGGTGTGGTGTGAACTAGGCTTAATCAAACTTGTAACGGAGGGATGTCATAACACACCCTAAACTTTAGGAAGCTTTAGTTTTGGCACCGTTTACTGGAATTGAGTGATTCTTGAACCATTAGAAAGGTGTTGGAACCTTCTTCGAAGTTCATGTTTAATGTTTTTCCTTATTTTGAGTTTAAGCCAAGTCAATGGTGGGTTTTATTTAATGGAATTGCAGATCTGTCAACTTTGGGGACAATTTAGTCTATTAATTAAGTAGAATTTAGAAATTCTAAAACACCAAAAATGTTCGTTTTCGAAAGACGAATCCAACGCAAGTTGAATCGTCAAAATCCGATAAACGAGTCAAAAGTTATGGCCAAAACAGTAAAGCGGGTCAAAAATCAATAGGCAACCGATCGCTCGGTCAGAAGTAGCGATCGATCGGCCCAAAACCGATCGATCGGTATCTATCGACTGGTCCAAAATTTTATATGGGGAAATTTTCCAGAGAGTGTGTTTTTGACCGATCGCCCGATCATAAACACCGATCGATCGGTAGGCAACCGATCGCTCGGTCATAACCACCTATTGCTCGGTCTTTCGTGATTTTTACAGAATTTTAGTATGGGCTTTTTGGTCTTTTTGTTCTCAGACCTTGAGGCTATAAATAGGGGGTCCTACTCAAAATATTAAAATACTCCACCTAGTTCTAACCTAATTTGGCAAAAAGGGGGAGAAACCCTAGGGTTTTGAGAGAGGGTTTTCTTGGAGAAGGAGGAGATTGATAGGAGATTGCAAGAAAAGTTTGGGAAGCTTCTCCAAATCGTCTCGGGAGCGTTTTGAATCCAAGGGAAGGATTCCTAAGGTCGATATACTATCCTAATCAACTTTATTTTAAGGTTTTGTGAATGTTAAGATGCTAGGAATTGTAGAAATAGATGCTTGATGCATTTTCCCTAATTTTCTAAGAAGCAAGCTAATTATGGATGGATATGTGGATTGGAAATGTGGATAGAATGTAGATAGAATGTATGGAGGATGGGATTAATTTGTGGATGTGGATGAATATATGAATTGTATGGATGGAATTATGATTTGATGAATGCATGAAAAGGTAGAGAAACAATGGATTCATATTATGTGTACTCAAGGTGTTTGTGAAAATGTCTGTGAGAATAAATGCTATGATACTTTTATGAAATGGTGGTAAATGGATTATAAATGATGTTAAGAATTATGATAAGGAATATATATGTGATTGTTTGTTAAGTATACTTAATTTCTTGCATGGGAATTGATAGTCGGGAAGGTAAGAACTTAGAGGAACGTCTCTCAAACCGGGAATTCTCTAACTATTTGGTATGGGACATATAGTGGAGTTTCCATGGTGGGAAATCGGAATCTAAGCAATTACCGACTCGTACGTTAATTTCGACACTTAAGCACATAAGCACGTGTATGTTAAGATAAGAGTCTCACAAGTCACACATGTGGACCACAAGTATGAGCATGACATATGTATGACATTCTGCATAAGCATAAGCATGACATGGCCCGTATCCGCCAAGAACGGCATGTCTCATTACTGTGTGATCTGAATAAGTGCATAAGGCATGGTCCGTATCCGCCAAGAACGGCATGTCTCATCCTTGTATGATCTGAATAAGTGCATAAGCATAAGCATCTCACAAGCGCGTGGTCTCGTAAGCATAAGTACCTCATAAGTGTATGGTTTTCTAAGTCTAAGATTCTCACAAGTACACGAGTCAAGGTGATGATATGATGTATATGCGCACACGTTCTTCCGCACTCTGATTATGTTATTATGCTATTGGATATGTTTCTGACTAAGTGCAGGTATATCGTTATTGTTGGTTGGATTTTATATACACTGAGTACCTTTGTACTCAGCCGGACTTTGTCTTGGCAGGTATAGAGCAGGAGTACACGGCGGAGCCGTGGGTTGAGGAGACTTACCTTGAGAAAGGAGGTGAAGGTGAGCCTTCTGAGGACGGAGCCAGAGACTTGGGTGGCTACACCTCTTAGTTTACATTTCTTTTCATTGAGGGAGTTTTGTAATTGACTTTTAGAGGATGTTGCTCAGTAGACTTTTATGGTTGTGTATCAGACTCTTTGGATTTAGTAGTTGTAATTGTTGACTATAGACTCGTGTTATTTAGTTGGTTTGGGTTATATATATCGGAAATTTTATTACTCTCATTTTTGAAGACTCGTGTAGTAGCCTTGTATGCATGGTTTTAAGCAGGTTTAAGTAATGTGGCGATTCCAAAGTCCTATTTTAGCCTTGTGGGATTTTGGGGTCGTTACAGAGGTGGTATCAGAGCTCAAGGCATTAGGTTCCCTTGGGCTAAGTTGTCCTCTCAGTAGGAGTCGTGTTATGTCACTCCGGGTCTGATACCAGAGGATATCAATTAGTGCTCAAGGCATTAGAGTCCTTAGGGCTAAGGTATTAAGTGTAGGGTACAGGAAGATGTGAACCTTAGGGAAGCAACATCAAGTTCAGGACTTTAAAATTGTTGAGGATTGAGTTTTGATTAAGCGTAGAGTTAGGAAATTATGTGAGTGTGTTCTAAATAAGTTGTTTTCTTCTTCTCAGGACTGTAAGCATGAGAAGGGGTGGAAGAAACCATAGGAATGGAGGAGGCAGTGTGACAGATGGGGATTCCCCAGATGGTGCTTCCCAAGCCAATGTGAGTCGGGATATGGAAGCTATTGCTGCTGTCATGGAGAGGCAGGCTGAAATTATGGCTCAGCAAACTGCGCTGCTAGCTGATGGTCAAGCTAGACAGGAAAGGCAGGTTGATGTTCACCCACCTCGTCATAACGGAGTGGAAGCTTTTAGGAGAATGAATCCTCCAGCCAACTACGGTAGTACGGACCCCTCAGTTTCCGAGTTGTGGATCATGCAACTAGAGAAGATTTTCACCGTGCTTGAGGCTACCGATGCGCAGAGGGTGAAATGGGCCTCCTTCGTCATGGAAGGCGAAGTGGAACATTGGTGGAGGGCCGCATCTAGGCAAAGGAATGAGGTGCGAGCTAGACAAGAGTGGACTTGGGGAGAGTTCCTCGACATCTTCTATGAGAGATACTTCCCGGTGTTTGTGAGAGATCAGAAGGAGATTGAATTCTCTACCTTGGAGCAAGGGAGGATATCAGTGGCCGAGTATGAGGCCAAGTTTGTAGAGCTCTCTAGGTTCGCTCCTCACTTGATTACTACGGAGAGAATGAAGGCAAAGAGGTTTGAGCGAGGCTTGAAGGATTTTATTCGGGAGAAAGTTTCGATACTTCAGCTCGAGACTTGTAGGGAAGTGTACCAACGTGCTTTGATAGCTGAGAAGAATTCAGAAGAATTGTTGAAGAAGAGGGAGAAGATGCAAGCAAGCAGGTTTGTCCCCCAGGACAAGAGGTCGAGGATAGCAGGTCCTATGCCGATTGCTAGGCCTACCCCTTATCAGAGGCCTACTCAGGTAGCCCCACGAGCAGCTCAGGTGGCTTCGCCTACTACCGGCATTCAGCTGTTTGATGTATGCCGCCAGTGCGGAAAGAGGCACAGAGTAGGAGAGTGTAGGGCAATTACGGGAGGCTGTTTTCATTGTGGAGATGTTTCACACCGGATCTGAGATTGCCCACTCCGCTTTCAGCAGGGGCTTCAGCCGACTCAGTCACAGGGAGTCAGGCCCCCAGTTAGGCAGTCCACACAGCAGAGGCCACCACAGGGTCCTAGACCTCAGCAGCCTCACCAGCCAGCTCAGGGTCGAGTGTTTGCTACCTCGGAGCGGGATGCACAGGCGTCCGATGACGTTGTGCAGGGTACGTTTAATTGTGCTTTAGTCAATTAAAAATATTGTTCTGATGCTATGTGTGTGATATTAAATGTTATGAGGTATGATGTAAGATGCATGTATGTATTCATGATTTGACAAATCAGCTTTGTGTATTAATTCAGGCTCATTGTTGATAAATGATTTCCTCGCTCATGTTTTGATCGATACTGGTTCCACTCACTCCTTCGTCACACCTAGTTTTGCACGATAGTTTCCGATGGAACCAAGTCTGTTAGATCGTGAATTGTCGATTGCTACTCCTGTTGGTAGTTCGGTCATCACTGATAAGGTTTATCGAGATTGCGACATTCAAGTAGGTCAGAGAGAGATGCCAGCTGATCTGATTGTCCTTGAGTTCCAAGACTTTGACGTCATTTTAGGCATGGATTGGCTTTCCAAATACCATGGGCATGTCGACTGTTTTGGGAAAGTGGTCAACTTTAGACCAATCAGTGAGCCCTCTTTTCGTTTCCAAGGGTTGAAGAAGAAGGACTTAGCTCGTTTCGCGGCATTGAGTCTTACTACCTCGGAAGCACCAGATTTCTCAAGTATCCCTATTGTAGAGGAATTCATGGATGTCTTTCCTAAAGACTTACCGGGTTTGCCACCGGATAGAGAAGTAGAGTTTGCAATTGAGTTGGTTCCAGGTACGGCACTCATCTCTAAAGCGCCATATAGGATGGCTCCAGCAGAGTTGAAAGAGCTTAAGGAGCAGATTGACGAATTGCTTGGTCTTGGATTTATCCGCCCAAGTGTATCACATTGGGGAGCTCCAGTATTGTTTGTGAAGAAGAAGGATGGTTCGATGAGGATGTGCATCAACTATCTGCAACTGAACAAGGTCACTATCAAGAACAAATATCCTTTACCTAGGATTGGTGACTTGTTTGATCAGTTGCAAGGAGCTAAGTATTTCTCCAAGATTGATTTGAGGTCGGGCTACCATCAGCTGAAGATAAAGGTGGAAGATGTGCCTAAGTCTGCTTTCAGGACCAGATATGGGCATTTTGAATTCTTAGTCATGCCGTTCGGTTTGACAAATGCTCCGGCAGCATTCATGGATCTCATGAACAGGATCTTCAAGCCGACTCTGGACCGCTTTGTGATCGTGTTTGTGGATGACATTTTAGTGTACTCCAGGACACAGAAGGAGCATGAGATGCATCTCCGGATCACCCTGAAGATACTCCGTGAGCATAAGCTATATGCTAAGCTTAGCAAGTGCGAGTTTTGGCTAGAAAAAATAGCATTTCTAGGCCATGTGGTGTCAGAAGAGGGGATTTCAGTTGACCCTGCTAAGATAGAAGCAGTGGAAGGATGGGGAAGACCAAAGAGTGTTACAGAGGTTCGAAGTTTCTTGGGCCTAGCTGGATATTATCGAAGATTTGTGGAAGGTTTTTCTAGTTTGGCAGCTCCACTTACTCATCTAACTCGAAAGAACGCTAGATTCGAGTGGAATGAGAAATGTGAGAAGAGTTTTCTTGAGTTGAAGAAGCGTCTCACCACCGCTCCGATCTTGACTGTTCCATCGGGTAGTGAAGATTTTGTGGTGTATAGTGATGCCTCACTCGTTGGGTTAGGTTGTGTTCTTATGCAACACGGGAAGGTGATTGCCTATGCTTCTCGGCAGTTGAAAGACCACGAGAAGAACTATCCTACCCATGATTTGGAGTTAGCAGCCTTGGTTTTTGCTCTTAAGATCTGGAGACACTACTTGTACGGTGCGCAGTTTGAAGTTTTCACCGACCACAAAAGTCTAAAGTATTTGTTCTCGCAGAAAGAGCTGAATTTGAGGCAGGGTCGTTGGGTGGAATTCCTCAAGGATTATGATTGTTCTATCCAGTACCACCCGGGGAAAACGAATGTAGTGGCAGATGCACTAAGTAGGAGACCTACCGGGTTCTTGGCACACTTGATGGTCCAAGAATGGAAGTTACTAGAAGAGGTGTCTAGCCTCAATGCGGGTTTCAGTGTGGGAGCATCTGGAGCCTTGTTGGCTAACATTATGATCAGACCAACCTTATTGAACAGGATTAAAGACTTGCAGTGGAATGATGGAGAACTGCACGCTGCCATGAATAAGTCACTGAGCAGCGGGTTTGAGGATTTCTCTTGGAGGGATGGTGGAGTTTGTTTCAAGTGTAGACTTTGTGTTCCGGATGATGAGGATTTAAGAAGGGAGATTCTGGATGAAGCACACAAGTCCAAGTACACCGTGCATCCGGGAGGTACTAAGATGTACCAGAACCTTAAGAAGTATTTCTGATGGAAAGGTATGAAGAAAGATGTGGCTACCTTTGTATCCAAGTGTTTGGTGTGTCAGCAGGTGAAGGCCGAACACAGGAGACCGGCAAGACTTCTTCAGTCTCTTCCTATTCCCGAGTGGAAGTGGGAAAATATCTCCATGGATTTCGTTGTTGATTTGCCAAAGACGGCCAAGAACTTTGATGCCATTTGGGTTGTGGTTGACCGATTGACTAAATCAGCTCATTTTCTTCCATATCGAACTACTTTCAACTCCAATCAATTGGCTAATCTCTATATCAAGGAGATAGTTCGTTTGCATGGAGTGTCAGTTAGTATTGTTTCCGATCGAGATCCTAGATTTACATCCAAGTTCTGGAAGAGTTTTCAGCATGCTATGGGTTCCCATTTGGATGTTAGTACGGCATTTCATCCGCAGACAGATGGGCAAACTGAAAGAGTGAATCAGATCATAGAGGACATGCTACGAGCTTGCATGTTAGACTTTCAGGGTAGTTGGGTTGATCACTTGCCGTTGGTTGAGTTTGCCTACAACAACAGCTATCAAGCTAGCATTCAGATGGCACCGTTTGAGGCACTTTATGGGAGGAGTTGTCGTTCACCTTTGTGTTGGGACGAAGTTGGTGAGAGGAAGCTTTTGGGTCCCGAGCTCGTTGGTCAGACTGTGGATAGAGTTCAGTTGATCAGGGAGAGGTTGAAAGCAGCTCAGAGTAGACAGAAGAGCATGTCGATACTCGGAGGAGAGATCTTGAGTTCCAAGTCGGAGATTTTGTATTTGTAAAGATCTCACCTACGAAGGGGGTGATGAGATTTGGCAAGCGAGGCAAGCTCAGTCCGAGATATGTGGGTCCTTTTGAGATCATCACCCGAGTCGGGGAAGTTGCTTATCGGGTCGTCTTACCACCTCACATGGAAGGTGTGCATAATGTCTTTCACATCTCTATGTTGAGGAAGTACATTGCTGATCCTTCACATGTCATTCATTTGGAACCGTTGGAAATTCGGGAAGATTTGACTCTAGTAGAGCAACCGGCTCAAATTTTGGACCGGAAGGAGCAAGTTTTGCGTTCTAAGGTCATTCCTCTGGTGCTCTTGCAATAGGAGCATCACTCTAGAGAAGAGGCTACTTGGGAGAGAGAAGCCGAAGTCCACGAACAGTACCCACATTTATTCACCTAAGGTACGTAATTTCGAGGACGAAATTCTTTTAAGGGGGGGAGGATGTAGAGACCCCGAATCTTTTTCATGTTTTCACTTCATTGGATTAGGGGTATTATAGTCCTTATGATGTTTTGATGTTTATTGTATTATATATTTATTTGGTGTGGTGTGAACTAGGCTTAATCAAACTTGTAACGGAGGGATGTCATAACACACCCTAAACTTTAGGAAGCTCTAGTTTTGGCACCGTTTACTGAAATTGAGTGATTCTTGAACCATTAGAAAGGTGTTGGAACCCTCTTCGAAGTTCATGTTTAATGTTTTTCCTTATTTTGAGTTTAAGCCAAGTCAATGGTGGGTTTTATTTAATGGAATTGCAAATCAGTCAACTTTGGGGACAATTTAGTCTATTAATTAAGTAGAATTTAGAAATTCTAAAACACCAAAAATGTTCGTTTTCGAAAAACGAATCCAACGCAAGTTGAATCGTCAAAATCCGATGAACGAGTCAAAAGTTATGGCCAAAACAGTAAAGCGGGTCAAAAATCAATAGGCAACCGATCGCTCGGTCAGAAGTAGCGATCGATCGGTCCAAAACCGATCGATCGGTATCTATCGATTGGTCCAAAATTTTATATGGGGAAATTTTCCAGAGAGTGTGTTTTTGACCGATCGCCCGGTCATAAACACCGATCGATCGGTAGGCAACCGATCACTCGGTCATAACCACCGATCGCTCGATCTTTCGTGATTTTTACAGAATTTTAGTATGGGCTTTTTGGTCTTTTTGTTCTCAGACCTTGAGGCTATAAATAGGGGGTCCTACTCGAAATATTAAAATACTCCACCTAGTTCTAACCTAATTTGGCAAAAAGGGGGAGAAACCCTAGGGTTTTGAGAGAGGGTTTTCTTGGAAAATGAGGAGATTGATAGGAGATTGCAAGAAAAGTTTGGGAAGCTTCTCCAAATCGTCTCGGGAGCGTTTTGAATCCAAGGGAAGGATTCCTAAGGTCGATATACTATCCTAATCAACTTTATTTTAAGGTTTTGTGAATGTTAAGATGCTAGGAATTGTAGAAATAGATGTTTGATGCATTTTCCCGAATTTTCTAAGAAGCAAGCTAATTATGGATGGATATGTGGATTGGAAATGTGGATTAAATGTAGATAGAATGTATGGAGGATGGGAAATGTATGGAGGATTGGATTAATTTGTGGATGTGGATGAATATATGAATTGTATGGATGGAATTATGATTTGATGAATGCATGAAAAGGTAGAGAAACAATGGATTCATATTATGTGTACTCAAGGTGTTTGTGAAAATGTCTGTGAGAATAAATGCTATGATACTTTTATGAAATGGTGGTAAATGGATTATAAATGATGTTAAGAATTATGATAAGGAATATATATGTGATTGTTTGTTAAGTATACTTAATTTCTTGCATAGGAATTGATAGTCGGGAATGTAAGAACTTAGAGGAACGTCTCTCAAACCGGGAATTCTCTAACTATTTGGTATGGGACATATAGTGGAGTTTCCATGGTGGGAAATCGGAATCTAAGCAATTACCGACTCGAACGTTAATTTCGACACTTAAGCACATAAGCACGTGTATGTTAAGATAAGAGTCTCACAAGTCACACATGTGGACCACAAGTATGAGCATGACATATGTATGACATTCTGCATAAGCATAAGCATGACATGGCCCGTATCCGCCAAGAACAGCATGTCTCATTACTGTGTGATCTGAATAAGTGCATAAGCTACGTGTAAATGAGAAAAAAACGACTATTGCTACGCTGGAAAAATGACAGTCCTTGATTGTCGATCCATAAAACGACGGACCATAGCTGTTACGTAACGTTTTGCGGCTTTAACGAAGGCTTAAAGCAGTCATTTTTTATGTGCCGAAAACCTAAATAACGCGCTAACACCTCCTCTTTTTTAATCCTCTCTCTCTCTCTCTCTCTCTCTCTCCAAACCCTAAGCTCGCTTCTGGTCAGTTCGGCGATTTCCCTCTTTCTTCTTTCTCTCGAAACCCTAAGCTCTCTTCTCCTCTGATTCGGTGGGTTCCAACGCCAGACGCAGCACATCCTCCGTGAGAAGCAACCTAAGCTCTCTCTGCTGTTTCTTTGCTTTCCTTCCTCTAAGAAAAACTAAGGTATCTCTCTTTCTCTCTCTCCTTTATTTTTTAGAAAGATGAAATTAGGTGTAAGGTTAGGGGTTTCTTTTTTGGGAAAATCTCTGCAATAGTGAAATTTCATCTCTTCTGCATCATGATCTCCGAGTTTTCATACAGATCTTTGCATGTTCTCATCTCATCTCTTTTTTTTTGGTTTGGATTCTATCTCATCTTCAAACGTGAAATTAAATAGCAGATCTCTGAAATTTTTGAAGATCTCTGCAGTTTTAATCTCATCTTCAATCGTGATCTCATCTCCTCTGCATCGTGATCTCCAAGTTTTCATACAGATCTATGTATGTTCTTAGTCTTCTACAGGTGCGATTTCTTTTTACATTATTTCCCCCAATATCTGAAGTAGAGCTTTTATTCGATTTGATTTCATTTTTTAACTGATCGATTTAGGGGTTCTGGATCCAAAAAATATCCTTCCCCGAGATCAGAGATTGATTCGATTTTTTTTTGGAAGTTGAGATTGCTTATGCCAGTATGATGCCCTTCCTTCATTGATGTTTAACGAAGGAGAGTTGCCCTACCTTTGAATTTTCATTTTTTGCAATTTCTCTGCTCTTGATAACCTAATTGGATATTATTGTAATCTGTAATTTTACTCCGATTCTTAGATTTCTTTATAGATGAATTTTAAAATAAAATTCAAATTTTCTATTATCAGAAATTCTTTAAAATTATTGCCCAATTCGTCTTCTTCATGTTCTGAAACTTGAAATTTCTACATTTTCTACGTATATTGAATAATCGAAGTAGAATCATATTGAAATTTTCTTCAATAAGGTCAGATTAGATAGTTCCAGAAACTCAATGATCTCTGCTACTGTTAGTATGACCTGAGGGCTTCCCCCTAAGTTGTTTGGTTACAATAAACAATAAATATACGTTGGCAAATAATCAATGCTCAAGCACTCTTTAATATGTGATTCTAGTTATTATGATGGCTATTCTGACTGAGCATAACTGGATATGAGAATCAGCTTACATCTGTATTTTTTTTGATTCCCAACTCATTTGCTTCTTGGACTGCCTCCAGAATTTCATATGAAATATCTCTATGAGTTCTCTCAAATTGTTAAGCAATGAACAGTCACAGTATATGGTGTAGTAACTTGAATTGTTAATCAATGATCTAGCTGTTCTCTCTTTATATACACATACTGTATCCTTCCATTCAGGAATACAATTACATGCCTGCAAGCTCTGTAAAGGAACATAGTCATGATAGTGGTCAGCATGACTTGGTGTTTCTTGTGAATGCAGTTCTTGTTTGGTCATCTATGAACTCAGCACTTACCTTAATACCTGTTGTTTTTTTCCTTAAGAGATACTGTCCTAATTCGGTAACTGTCTCTAGAGTCTAGACTGATTAACTAGTTTGATGTTCTCTTGAAAAACAGGGACTGGTACATTGTCAGTTACTGGAGGTGGCAGCCCTCCATTACAGCATGAGTCAACAGTGTCTAAGCAGACGGACGATGAGTTGATGGTGATTAGAATCAAAAGCGTGTATCTGGTAATTTTTCTGGTGTATGAGTCATAAGAAAAACTTCATTTCTTTTGGCTATGGTTGAAGAGGCTAATGCAGGCTGTTTGAAGCTTAATGCCTGATATTAGCAATTACGAACATCAGCATATTTCTTGTATGAGATCCTCACTGTTGTTAGCCTTTTGAGAGTTTTGTTTTGGTATGAATTCTTTACTCGTTGCTTCATGGTTAATAGATAACAGTGGTTTGGTTACTTCTGATGGTTCATTGGTATTGGGGTATATGGCTTTCATAAAGTAATTTTTGCATCTTTTTCTTTTGTGTAGTAGGCTACAATGATGCTGAACTTGAGGTATAAGACTACCATAGTTCTCTTTATTTTATACCTTGCTTTTCTTTCATGAGAAGCTACCAAAAGATGATTGCTTCTGTATCATGCAAAGGCTGTTTTAAATTGTCGCTTGGAGATGAACATCAGAATGAGGTGTTGTCCTCTGATCTACTTTGAAGTTCTATCTATTATATGAAGGGGCACCTTAGCAATCTCTAATCTAGTAAAGCACCGACCCTTTATGGATGTAACCATGGTTGCGAACATTGCTTTGAATCCTGTATGCTACAATTTTTGTTTATCAATTACTGGTGTTGATGGGATCTTAGAATTAATCTTTCCATGTCTTCAAGGATGGCTTGCTAATTTATCAGAACCATGGCACTTCTGTAAAGAGAGAGGCACACAGGAAATTGGTTATCAACATAGGTCTTAAATGACTAAGAAACTGTTTCATTGGTATTTATGGATTGAGGGTGAATTTTATTTAGGTCTTATATGGGTATGATTTTGTTTTTCTCCAGAATGTTGTTGAGTTTCTGTGATTTATGGGTTTTGTGTTGGAAGTGATGATTCTCTTCTAGGGTAATTGAATTTGCTGTGTGTGTAAGTTTATTGGTGGAGATAACTGGTCATTGGCCATTATTTAGCAATATTATATTTGCATTCGGTTGTTATATGGATTATCCTTTTTCAATGATTCATGGAAAAATAACACTTTTCTTGGAAATTACTTGAGCCCAATCTGGTGTTTGATGATCTATTCTTTATGCTATAAAGATCTTAAAAGCATGCCCTTTTAGGTAATAAAAATACAAAGCATGTCCTTTTTTTTTTTTTTTGTAACTATGCGAAAAGAATGCCCTTTTAGGTCAAAAAAAGTGCAAAGCATACCCTTTTATATGTGAAGAAGTCTGATGGGTTTCGATTAAAAGCTAGGATGAAAGATTAACAACAATCCAATTGGTGTTTACTTAATCATTATTCTGCCTTGTGTATAGATTATAAGCTTTGGTGAAAAATTTACAACCTTGTGAATAGGTTTTTAGTACTTGATCATAATTCTGCCCTGCAATCTTACACTATTGAAATCCTAATTAAGAATCCAAAGTACATGCCAATGGGCAAATCTTGACTATGCCTTGTGATTTGCTAAAGTGGTTCTTGGATAGTAGATCTTGTGAACCAATGATAGGATCACGGCAGCGACTAATAATACCCAAAATATATCTATCTATGATAACTATATGGTTTTGAAACTGACATGATTAAGTGAATAATTAGCAAGGAAATACTGCATTAGTTACAGCTTTGTTATGTTCAAACACTTGTGTCACACATGTAGGAACTAGCTGCATAATCAGTAGCATAATTACCAAGTTCAGTAAACATCTACGAATTGCAAATATATTTAGCAAATTAAGTAACCAAATTAGAGAAATAAGACTTAAAGTGTGGTGCATTATTACTAAGCTCATAGCTGAGTTAATATGTACTTCATGACTATTACTGAGGCCGCGCCATTATCGATCGAGCTTACCTAACAAAAGAAGTGAACTGTGAATCAAATTGATTAAGTAATATATGATTAAGCTAAAAAGATCTTATAATCTTCAAATTTTGAAGTTACAAAACAATCCCAACAGTTTGATCAAAGAGAGAAAAAAGGAAAAACTTGGACTGCTATTTAAGAGAAAAATGAGCAAAAGTAGGTTAACCTAGTTTGGGAAAAGACCTAAACACTCCTTTGTGCTATTATTAAGAAATTAAATGGTTTAGAAATATATCCATCCCTTTGTTCATACTAACAAATCTTGATATGTGTTCCGAGCTTATCACAATTCACGAAAGATCACTTCCATTCTTGCAAGACTAACCAATCATCCGAGTAAAATATGTGTGAGAGTACTGTATAGAGAACATGGTATTTGGCCCATACTATGTTTAGATGAGTAAACAGATGAAACTTCAAACTAAACCCAGGTTAGATGAGCAAAGTAGTGGGAGAAGAACAAAAGAAAACACTTAGTTATGGGTCTCCTAAACTTTCTTCCGGACATGTATTAAGGTTTTATTAAAGGTGGTTTATGCTTGTACCTCTCTTGTTTTAGATAGTACATTTCTATATAAAAGTGAGTTTGCAGATTATGGAACATCAACAAATATAACAAATATATCTCTTATTCAACCCATATGGTTTATTATGATACTTGATGATAGTGAAAATCTAATATCAATTATTTAAGTTACTTGATTGAAAACTCACAATGTTTTTAAAATGCGGATTTTCAGTCTTCTCTTCTTTCGTAAATGCCCCATATGGTTTTTGATGAAACTTGATGATGAAGAAATCTATTATGAATCATTTAAGTTATTGGATAAAAATTTATTCTCTGTTTTTATTTTCTTATATTGATTGGACACTCAAAACTCTAATGGCGTCGGTTGCATGACTGGCGAGATAGAGAGAGGGAGAGAATGAATCCCAATAGTATGACTGAGCCCAATAGTATGCTGCCAAACTCCTCACCACCTTAATACCTCTTCCATTGCTTGGTGTTTAACTTGCAATCCCCATATAAAAACACCCAAACAGCTGTGATCGCCTCAACTCTCTCTCCCAGTCCCCTTCTTTTAGTCTCTACTTCTCTCACATATAATTAGTATTTGTTTGAGTTATATCATTCATATATTCCATTGTTCACAACTCGTGCATTTACTACTCAACATAATTTTGTTATTGGTTTGATACCGTCCATGCCAACCCTTTCAGTAATTGTTCATTTTCAATCTTCAATCTTCTATTTTTCTTTGTTTTAATATATGGCTATTTGGTTGTTGATGGTCAATATGGATACTTGATGCTTCCGGAACACAATATCAGCGTCTATGATTGACTCACTAGAAAGAGAGAGAGAGAGATAGGGCTCCCCTTATCAGAATGAGTAGAACCCAAAAGGACATCAAAGTTCAAACTATAGCTAAATGCTTCTGCAGTTGCTGTATACCTGGCCATCCACCTTTTATCTCATGCGCACGGGTTCGACATTGTTATCATACTGTCGTGCCGCAACTTAAAAAAGCAAATACAGATTGTGCATTTCAATTGTGAGTTCTTAGTGGTCCTAGTTTGTGAGAAGTATTTAATTGCTGTATTGTTAAAAATTAACCATCTGTATGTCCTTAACTCTATAGAATCTCAACAGATTGATAAAACGGAAAATAAAATTGTTAGATGCTAGTTTCAGGCAAGGGTATAAGAGAAAAGGCAATATTTTTTAAAAAAATGGATATTAACATCGTTAAGATATCAAAGAATATCCTAGATCTAATTCAATATCCAGCTCAATTTTCAAGTCTGCCAATGTAAGAATATGGCTTTCTGTTGGCTGATTCAAATATTTTCTGTTGAACCAAATAATTTCGCAAAAATAATTTACTCACTATGTGAAAAAAGCTAAAGTAAGACGCTCCCATGCCTGTCCAGGCACAAACAAGGTCGAACTGCGAAACTTAGTGGTGTTCATTTATGGAAAATTATTTAGGGTTTTGATCAAGCAAAGTGACCAAACTGATAAAGAAACTCTCTGACTGCTAATCACAACTTTCCTTTTGACTTGTTAGAATAATATACAACCATGAGCTATTACAAGCTAGAATAGACACTTGGTTACACTGTGTGGCTGTTAGCACAAGGTCAAAGGTTCAGACCCTTCTTATTGTTCTTTTTTTATATTTTTTTTTACCTAATATCTAGCATTGAATTGGATGATCCAGATTCCACTGTAGCAATGGAGATAAAAGTTTGGTGTCCAAGGAAACTAGTAATTCTATATTGTGTTAGCCTATCTTTCTTTATGCAAATGGTTTGTTTGGGGAGTGGCTAACCAAAGCTCTAAATCAAGTTTAGAAACTTATATTTCTTGTAATATCTTTCTCTCTCTCTTGGATGGTTAGAGATCCCTTGCTTTTTTCAGGAGAGATGTCTTAAGTTATTTGTCTGGTTGTTTGCATGATTTATGAGTAGGCGCTGTAGGACATTTCTACTATGAAAGATTTTTTTTTTTTTGGTTTTCTTTTCATGCTGTGTGAACCTTATTTTTCGTTCTTCATTGCCCTTTATTAGCATTCATGATCTAGTATTCTGAAACATTATTGCCAATAAGTTGGTATGAATTGCCTGGACATGTATGCTATCTTTACCCAGTAGATCCCTATGAGCATGGAGGGACTTCAATCCCATTCATGCATGGTTTAAGAAAATGCTAGCCACAGTCTCACATGAAAGAGATGTAACTCCAACAACTTTCTCATCATCTCCTCAAGAGGGTGGAAAATCCAACTAGAACTGCTACTTCCTTTGAGAGTGTTATCTTTCCCAACTGTTTGGTTTTGATTGGTTGAGTAATGAGAGAACCAAGCTGCAGCTTTGATTTGACATTCCCAACCCTCATCTAGATTTCAATTATATTTCTATGTATATGTTTGTTAGTAGAAGCAAAATCTCTAATGATTTCGAAGAACAAAACCATATGCAGACACTCAAGAGAGAGAGAGAGGGATCTTGATAGTTCCAAGAGAGAGAGAGATCTGGATGGTTTCTAGAGAGGGATAGATCTGGATAGGCCCAGAGAGAGAGAGCGAAATCTGGATTGTTCCCAGACAGGTTGTTTCGATGCAAGTTGGTTGGCTTGAAGGCTTTAATGCAAGTTGGTTCACCATAGAGGATCTGTTCCACTCTTATATGACTTGACTTAAAGGGTCATTACTCATGCATTCAGAACATGTAACTTTACTTTTTCTAGTAATATAATCATTTCATTCATAGCAAGCAGGGATTGGAGATCTTTGTCTTTTCCTTTGAACCAAGGAAAATAGTTTACTTACAGTTACAAATTCCCTTTTACTGATGACATTTCTTCTTTTTCATGATACTGTAACATGACTTTACAATTTGCTTCTATTATTTTTACTTGCTATTTGGGGGCTTTCTCTTCTCTTTTTCTACACTTATGCAATCAGGTTATTTGCTCAGGCTCTACAAAATTTTCAAACTGTTTCTTTATCATCACAAATCAAAAACAAAAATCCCTATTTGGTTTTAGAAGATGTTTTCTTATTCATTATTCAAGGTATGTTTGTTTGTTGCAATTGTTGTAATTGATTCTTATCTGCCCATTTTGATTAACCTGTTATAGTTTGGATAATCTATGTGCTTAGCTCTTTAAATAATCATATTGATTTACTTGCTGCTATGTAAGTTTAGCATGTGAAAGATTATATTGACTATTCTATTTCATTCTATTTTTTTGTTAAATGAACTCTCTTTAATGTTTGTAGGTAAGACGACATTCTCCAGCTCTCCCTGAGTCACCCTCAATATCTACACATTGTCTATTAAAGAATTTCGGGGGAAACATTGTTGCACTTGGACGGATTAACAGGGTTACAGCACCACATCCTGAATTATATAACATCATAGTAGATGACATTTATGAGCTAAATACAAATTTATCTCAAAAAGAGGGAACACTTAGAGATCTTACACTTGGAGATATTATTAATTGGCCCAAATATTTTGTAAATTTTATTAATTGACTTTTGTTGAGATGCAAAAAATTTCATTTCATTTTTGTTGAGATGTACAATGTATTGACACGTTAATTGACTAAGTACTTATGATTTTGTGGTTAAATTATATGTGGCTTGATATTTTGATTGATTAGAGAAGAAGTTGGTTATCGAATGTATTCTATTATGTATCGAAGAAAGTTGGGATGAATTAAATGTTTTAGAAGTGAATTTGCAGGTAAAAGGTAATGACAGGTACATTTGAGTGAATAACACATTTTTTTTCCCAATTTTCTTAAAAAACGACGGCCATCGACTGTCATTTAGATATGTATACAAGTATTAAAAAAAATTAAATAACGGAAAGAACGACTGCTATAGACTGTCGTTGATGGAACTAAATAACGACTGTCCATAAATGTCGTATATCCCGATATATAATCGACGCTCACAGACAGTCGTTTTTGAAAAACGACACCAACTTTCTTGACAGCCAGAAACAGTCGTATTTGATCAAAAACGACGGTTTTGGGCCGTCGTTTTTTCTGCTTTTTCACGTAGTTAAGGCATGGTCCGTATCCGCCAAGAACGGCATGTCTCATCCTTGTATGATCTGAATAAGTGCATAAGCATAAGCATAAGCATCTCACAAGCGCGTGGTCTCGTAAGCATAAGTACCTCATAAGTGTATGGTTTTCTAAGTCTAAGATTCTCACAAGTACATGAGTCAAGGTGATAATATGATGTATATGCGCACACGTTCTTCCGCACTCTGATTATGTTATTATGCTATTGGATATGTTTCTGACTAAGTGCAGGTATATCGTTATTGTTGGTTGGATTTTATATACACTGAGTACCTTTGTACTCAGCCGGACTTTGTCTTGGCAGGTATAGAGCAGGAGTACACGGCGGAGCCATGGGTTGAGGAGACTTACCTTGAGGAAGGAGGTGAAGGTGAGCCTTCTGAGGAGGGAGCCAGAGACTTGGGTGGCTACACCTCTTAGTTTACATTTCTTTTCATTGAGGGAGTTTTGTAATTGACTTTTAGAGGATGTTGCTCAGTAGACTTTTATGGTTGTGTATCAGACTCTTTGGATTTAGTAGTTGTAATTGTTGACTATAGACTCGTGTTATTTAGTTGGTTTGGGTTATATATATCGGAAATTTTATTACTCTCATTTTTGAAGACTCGTGTAGTAGCCTTGTATGCATGGTTTTAAGCAGGTTTAAGTAATGTGGCGATTCCAAAGTCCTATTTTAGTCTTGTGGGATTTTGGGGTCGTTACAGTAATGATGTCTCTCGCATCGATCAGGCAGTCAGAGTTCAGGGCTCCTTCATCCATCAGATTTCATCTTTAGTAGGTATTCAGGCTCCGATTATCCATGAGTCAACTTCTCGAGTGACTCAGATAGCCATTGAGATAATGGATATTAAGAATAGGCTATCTCACATTCCAATTCTCCTGGATGTGAGTGTTCCCGAGAAATTAGGGAGAGACCCCAAGAGCAAGTCATTTCCAGTGATAGCTCTCCTAATGGTCCATCAAGAAAGAACAAGCATCTGGTGTCCAAGATCTCTCAAAAAACGGAGAGAGAATAAGGCAAATCAAGACATTTTTTTCTTCTTTTTTCTCTTATTTTTTTTATGACGCCAAGGGGGACAAATGTAAATGAAATGTGAACTTTTTCTTGTGGATTGAATGTAATATTTTTTGACTTGGCATATTTTTTTTGTATTTGACATGACTTGACTTTGACTACTTGTAAGTTTCAATACTTTTGATTGAATATGAATGAAACTTCTCTTTTTGGTATCTTGAATGGATATTGAATGTTGGAAACATATTCCTTGAGTATCTTATGAATGATTAAAAATATGCTTATAAATTGAAAATGACAAATTTGTATGAATGTATATGTTTAGGAAGAGTCAACCTCAAAATTTTTATTGAAAATATATATTGAGGGGGAGTTTATTCTCATTTCATTACATTAGTATGTCATTATCAAAAATAGGGAGGTTGTTAGCTTAAAGGTTACAATCCTGTGTATCCCTAATAATTTTGATGATAATATAATAATGAAATGATCACTTTTGTACTAATGGTTCCATGAAGTTTATGTAAAATTCAGATTACAAGAACATTAACCCAACACTCAAAGCATGATATATGGAAAAGACTCCACATGTTCAAGATAAACCATCAAGATGAAGCATTCATATTCAATGCTGAAGTCAAGATCAATCCCAAAGTCCAAGTCGGATCACCAACAACAAAAAAGATCATGAAGACCTATTTAAGTTGAAAGATCCAAGATCAAGTTGAAGACTATTTTTCAAGAAGATTCAAAGTAATTTTTATTTATTTGAAAGAGTGTAGGACTTATGTAAAAAGTCCTCAATAGTTTGGAGAGTTAAAATGCTTAAAGCCTAGATTGACTTTAGGAAGTCATGACTTAATTGCAAATCATTCCAAGACCCTAGGATATCTCAAAATATTGTTAAAATCATGATAAAAGGTTACTAAAAGACCTAGGAAATCATTCACATTGTATTGGTCTTAAAAAGATGAGTTTTCTATTGAAAAACAAAGAACTCGTCGACGAGTGAGAGTGTGGTCTCAGCATTCATCGACAAGTAGAAGAAGTAGTAGCTGAATTTCATTTCAGTAGTTTCACTTGTCGACGACTATTTACTGGAACACTCCAACGGTTAGTTTTTTAGCGGCTAAAACTCCATTAAATGAGTTCCCAACGGCTATACTGAATCAACAATTATAAATTGAGTTCATTTATGAACATCAAACAACATTTGCACAACCATTGATCAAATCTTTAAGTTGCATTCAATTCTCATCAAGTCTTCGTTGAAAACCTAGAAATCCCAAACTCTTATTATAAGAGCTTTCAACTTCCATTCTTTTGAAAGATTTTTAGATCATTGATTCCAATCTTATTCAGTTCATTAAGGAGCATTTTATCTGGATTCAAATCCCAACACTTATTTGTATCAAAGAAAATCAAGAATCGAGGATTCTTGTCCGAGAAGCCGAATAGCTTTGTGAAGACAAGAGGGGGTGTTTTCTTGCATTGAAGGTGGTAATCCTAGCCTGAAAAATGATTGTAAAGGTTTGAGCTTCACCTAGGAAGAAGCTTGTGCGATAGTGGATCATGTTGAAACCTGTGAGCCGGAGAGCTTGAGGTGGGGATGTAGGCTAGAATTGCCGAACCTCGATAACAATTCTTGGTATTTGTTTTCCTTATCTCTTATCTCTCTTTCATCTTTGCATTACTAGATTCTATCTCTTGATAAATTAGCTTAATCTTAAATTCCGCAAACATAGGCTAAGGTAAAAATTTTAATTTGCCATTGACCCTAATCACCCCCCCCCCTCTAGGGTCCATTTATTGGGCAACAAGTACCTACTATCGGGATTTTTCTATCACTTTCCTTTTTATAATAAAAAAAAAATTCCTTTTTATGGGGTTCAAAAATGGGGTGTCACAATAAAATATACTATTAAAAATATGCTTACTAATCACTGTTAAATTTTCACGAATTATCACAGTATTCACTCAGTGATTTTACAACTCACAGAGTGTTGACTCACTGTTACTGAATCATGTATGAGGGAATAAGAGGAAGTTTATTCTTTTGAGTGGGATAAAATTGAAATAAGAGAATGCAGTTTAATTTTCTATTTATTTAGCGTTCTATGTATAAGCTAAATTATGATCATGTGTCATGCCCCAAAATACCCCTAGGAGTTTAGGGATACTTTAGTCATGACTATACTTAACCTGTCAGACCATCCTGTGATGAACAAGGTAAAACATACAATAATAGTACATGGATCAGTGTGCGGAAACTTAAAATAGTGCGGAAGCGTAAACCAACTTTTTCTTTTCTTTCTTCTATGAACCATATCAATATTCCAAGTTAGATACACAACATCAACAGTAAAGGTGGACATGCCCACCTATCAAAATACAAAAAGAAACTCTCATAGTCACTCAGCTCAACAACAATCTAGACACGGCCACACATCTAGATCCCTACCCGCCTGTGTCTGTAATTGAATAGGCGGCTCTCTCTCTTCCACATATTCCTCTTCAACCCAAGGCTCGGGGTTGAAGGCACCCTCCGAACCTACTGACATGAAGGTACGACTAAGTATAGAATACTGAGCGAGTACAAACTACTAGCTAACAATAGTAATAACAAAACACAATAGAAACAACGAGATATAATTCATCACATCAATTTAAAATAATTATAACAACATGTGACATTCATAGCATCAAAGTTAAAGCAATGTAATAATCGTGACATGCATGAGTGAATGCGAAAAATCCAATAAATCTCATTCTTTAAAAGTCATGTCTTATTCTTGAAAATAGTCTTCGTATTTTTCAAAAACTTGCTTGTTGTGTTAAAGCTTGTTCTTGTCTCGTGGGAATCACATGTATCTTGTCTTGCTTGGAATCACTTGTCTTGCTTGTCATGACTTGACTTGTTTTCTTGTGAGCCAGATGTTAGTGCCCCCGTAGTGACTTGTAAGCCGAGAAAGTAAATTCCCTTCAGCGAATATATATATATATATAGAAAAGGGGTACACCAACATCCTTGACCGGCCCTTTGTCCGGCTTGATCAACTTGTTTTCTTCTGAGCCAAGTATGACATATCTTGCGATATGCCCTACCCTTGATCGGCCCGATTTCCGGCTTTATCAACTTGTTTTCTTGTGAGCCAGGTATGACATATCTTGCGATATGCTCTACCCTTGACCGGCCCTCTATCCGGCTTAATCAACTTGTTTTCTCGTAGCATAAATCACATGTCTTGTTTTCATTTGTTTTATATATACGTATACTTTAGAAAACTCGGTTCATGTGTACATGCGTGTGTGTGTGTAGCACTTATGGTGATCGTGGTGACATGAACAACTAAAGGAGTGGCATATGACATTTCAATTCTTAATAAAACATGAGGAATTTGAAAAGCTTATAAAGCATTGTATCAAGGTTAACACTCTAGGAAAGGTTACTCAATTCATACTTGCATTATTATTCTTTAAATTTGTTAATTTCTCATTTGTACGTTTCATCAAACACTTGGTGTGCAACTTATTCAAACCATTTATATGAGTTCTTAATGCATACATTTGATCAAACACATGGGGTGTATTCATTATGCATGGAATGCCCTTCCACCATTTTCCATCACACACAACACGTCACACCCACACGGCATCCAATCGCCTCACCCTTCATCCATTCACACATCCACACCATTTATTATCTTGTTCATTTTGGGGATTGTAGCATAACTCAAGAAGAATGGATACCCAATATCAAAATCATCATTTTTGAAAGAGAACCCTAGGTTATTACTAAGCTAGTTAGGAGGGTGTATTAACCTTTAGTATTACTCTTCACTTGAAGAGAATCCCTTGGTTGGAGTCTCGCCTTGAGGAAGAACACCACCTTGAGATTTTGAGGAACCCTTGCTAGATGAGGAAGACCTACCTTGATTTGGGCTCTACTTGATCTCAATCCAACCTTCCTTAGAAGTTTTTCCCCCAATTCTCCCTTCTCATTTCTCTCCTCTAGATTTAGAAAATCCCCAAAATGAGATCCCCTAATAAGCCAAGGGTTTAAAACCCTCAAATTCGGCATCAGCACACGTGTGCGATCGATCGCACACTAACTGTGATCAATCGTAGATCCAGCGTGATCGATCGCACATGAGGGAGATCTGTCACACATGAACCCGCAATTTTTGGTCTGATTTTTCCCTATATGCGATTGATCGAACATAACTGCAATCGATTGCAGATCCCTGCAATCTGTCACACCTGAAGACTCATCTATTGCACTTGGTCCAAAATGTTTTCGTTCAATTTCACCTGCATGCGATCGATTACACCTAACCTGTGATCGATCGCACTCCCTAGATTTTGGTTTCTTCCACTTCCAAACCCATAGGGGTGTTTCCAACCTCATTTTCATCATCCTTAGGGTTCTAAACTCCCTCCTTCATGCTGCACATGGGTCATTATCACCCAATTTATCATGAACACCAATTTCGAACACAGGGAATGCCATTTGGCTTTGAATACACTGTTCATTAGCCATAAAAAGTTCCGGGGTGCTACATCCTGTGTCCTCGCTCGTATGTCTCAAGTCTTTTTTAAAAAAGATTTGTACTCTGTATGGATCTCATAAATTCAAACATTTGCAAATATTGTAATTCTTTGGTATTGCAATATCTATGAATTAGAATGGTTAAGTTTTGAAATTCTACTATATTTTGCTGAGACAATGGAAAGTGTTGAAAATTTTATTTTACATTCTAATTTTTTTGTTTGGATGTCTATAGATCTACTTGAGGATTCATTTTTTCTTTCAACATATATAACATACATAACTATCCTAAAAAAAATCATAATTAGCATTGTCATTAAAGTAAGAGAAATTCATAAATGAGGAATGCTAAGCATTCTCTCATTTATGTACTCTCGTCCATTTTTAATTAGGGAAGTGATTTAAAGCTCTCGATAGTAGGTACTATCAAGAGCAATTGCATGACTAAAAATTCTATAATGTCAACCATAAAGTGTGGACCACCATTTAAGGAATTTAGCTCTTGTCACCATTAAAAATTTCAATCATGTGGAGTATGAAATAATAGAAGTTCTTAAGGAATAAAGAAATACATAAGAACTTCGACTCTGTCATATTCACAATTCTATTAAAAATCAAAGATCACTGTTAAGAAGATCACCATGATTCTTTTAATATCTTAAATCATAATTTATATGCAGTCGTAATTGTTTATAAATAAACAATCATGGTTTCAATAGTAAACCATGATCAAATATTAAAAAATCAACAAATATTACTATTGAGTTTCGATCGTCATTTTTATGAAACCGTGATCAATATTCCAGTCTATATAAACTTGGAAAGTCTTAGTAATTTTACTGTTCGATAGAAGGAAAATAGCTTAACTTCGATCTTCGACTTCTATAGTGTTGTATTGACTTACAATCATGTCAAGAATGCAACAAAGAAGTCATTTTGAATTTATATATGTTTTTCTTCTCATATTGTAAAATTGTTAAGCATACGGAAATGCGTGTAAAGCTATTTGCGCTTCTTTCTGGTTAGGATTGAATACATTGGGTCGTTGGCAACAGATCTTGTATGAAAAAGAACCTATTTTTTGTGCTAAATGCAATAAAGTTGGGCATCAAAGTGAAGACTGTAGAAGCCGAGAGAGGAGATATTATAAAAGACAAGAGAAGGGATCTACGAAAAATGTTAAAGATCTGGATAAATCAGATCCGGCTTCAAAAGTGTCTACGAAAAAATGGGTAGAAAAATCTTTTGCGAAGAATAAAAAAAAGAGTTCCGAAGATACAAGAAGGATTGAAAATAATGAAGATACAGTTCAAAGAAATGGTAGCAATTTAGTGCTGGAAAAAGTTGGTGTTGGTGCTGATCATATAGCAGATAGTGAGTTGGAGCAGGAAAACGTTGGTACAGTTAGTAGAGGTGAAAGTGATCTGGAGGACGAATCAGAAGCAATGACAAACAAAAATAAATTTTTAGTTTTGATGGAGGACTCGATGAATGAGATTCAATTTATGGAAAAGGCAGCAGCAACGGTTAATACAGAAGATGAAATCTGTAGCTTTGAAGGAAAAATGCTAGAGGAGATAAATAACAGGAATTCAGATAAGAACGATGAGAAAGAAAATGAGTGGCTGAAAGAAGCAGAAATACAGGGGGGAAGCCAAGAAGAGAAAGATATCAAGGAGTTGTTGGAAGCTTTGAAATTTGCAAAACCAGAATCAAATGGAGGTCTAAGGAAGAAGAGGTTTTCTCGAAAAAAGACATAATGGAGGAGGGGAGCAGATCGGAAATAAAGATTGGTTCCAGGAAAGCTAACTCGAACATGGAAGATTTTATTCAAAGTTGTAAAGTTTTTTCAAATAAAATTGAGGGATCAGTTTGGTTAAAAACATATTCAGGGAGTATTATGAGACATGAATCAACCGAGAATAATTTTCCATCCAAAGTTAGAGTAACAAGAACGAAAACCAGAGTGGGTTTTCAAACTACATCTCAAATATTTCATTATGTTTAGTGCAATCATTTGGAATATTCGAGGTGCGGGCAACTCTAATTCCCACATGAGATTGAAATCAGTTATCATGGAGAGAAAAGTTTTGTTAGTTGCCATTCTTGACCCAAAGAAAAATTTAAAGTTTCGTGATAAATGTGCAAAAGAAATGGGGTTCAAGAACCATACCGAAAATAATGGTGATGCTAGTAGAATTTGGGTTTTCTGGAGGGATGAGATTTCAGTTCTGTCTTTTCAGATTTCTTCTCAGTGTATTTCTCTGGTTCTGTCGGTGAGAGGATCAAATCTGATAAGGATCTCCTTTATCTATGGGTCTTGTGATAGATTGGAAAGGAGAGAATTATGAGAGGAGTTGATAACTCTTAGCTTAGATAGTTCTATTCATTGGATAATAGAAGGAGATTTTAATGTTATTAGAAATGCTGAAGAAAAAAAACAGGGTAAAAGTCCTACTCTAAATGCTATTGATGAGTTTAATAATATGATAACACAGTGTGGGTTAATTGATGGGGATTTTTTAGGGAAGCGCTTTACGTGGTGCAATGATCGTGTTAGAGCTCATTATATTTGGGCAAGGTTGGATAGAGTGCTTTTCAACTCTAGATGGCAAGAGTTATTTTTCCAGACTGCAATTACCCATCTACCTAGAAGTCCTTCGGATCACGTTCCTCTCCTTTTTGAGGCTTCAATTAATTTGAAAAGCGCCCCTTCTTCATTCAAATTCCAAAATATGTGGATTAAACATGAAGCCTTCCTAGCGATTGTGAAGGAGTATTGGATAGCAGAAAAATCAGGTAACCCTATTACTTCCTTTTTTTTGAAATTAAAGTCCCTTAAAGTTGTGTTAAATTCTTGGAATAAGGATAACTTTGATAATATTTTCACTAACCTGAGAGCTTGTGAAAGTAAAGTGGAAGAACGGGAAAATCAAATGCAACAAAATTGGACTGAAGAGGGTAATAGGGATTTATGCTGTGCTAAAGATGAGCTGAAAAAAATTTTAGATCTTGAAGAGATTTTTTAGAAACAAAAATCTCGAAAGCATTGGTTAAAAGAAGGAGATAAAAATACAAAGTTTTTTCATGTTGTTTACCAAAATAATCATAAGCGTAATATGGTGCATGCCATTCAAGGAAGCAATGGGGATTTGTTGACGAAAGAGGAAGATAAGGGAGGTGAGGTTGTTAATTCCTTCCAAAAAATGTTACTTTCAAAGGGGAGACAGTAGGAGGGAACAGAATGGTGGAGAATATTCCTTGCTTAGTTTCGGATGATGATAATTTTGAGCTTTGCAAAATTCCTGACTTGAATGAAATTCAGAAGATGGTGTTTGATATGCCGGGTTATGGTGCTCCTGGACTGGATGGATTTTCAGGTTTTTTTTTTCAACACTATTGGGATATTATTAAAGGAGATCTTATGGCAGCGATTCATCATTTCTTTTATCATGGTTTCATCCCGAGAGTGGTAAATGCAACGATACTTTGTTTGATACCTAAAATTGAGAACCCAGTTTCTTTCAGTGATTTTCGGCCTATTAGTTTGTGTAATGTCTTCTATACAATTATCACGAAGGTGATTGCTTCTACAGTGGGTCATATTCTTCCTAAACTTATTTTTGAGGAGCAGTCTGCTTTTGTAAAAGGGAGAAGCATAGTGGACAATATATCTATGGCACAAGATATGGCTTCGAACATTAACAGAAAAGTGAGAGGGGGGAATGTCTTATTTAATTTGGATATGGCTAAAGCGTATGATAGGCTAGAATGGGATTTCAATATCTTGGTGTTGCAAAAATTTGGGTTCAATGAAAATTCTCTCAAACTCATAAAAGGTTGCATTACTTCTCCTTTTTTTCTTAGTAATTATTAATGGCAGAATGCATGGGTTCTTTCAATCTCCGCGAGGGTTACCTCAAGGTGACCCGTTATCTCCTGCTTTGTTCATTCAGGCTGAAGAGGTTCTTAGTAGAGGGTTAAAGAATATATTTGTTGAAAGAAAAGTGGGTTATTTCAGGTCTTCGAAAGTGCAATGCCTATCTCTCATTTACTATTTGCAGATGACACTCTCATTTTTTGTAATGGACAGAAAAAAGGGATCACGCAGCTTTTTAAATTTTTATCGGAGTATGAAGCAGCATCAGGGCAAAGAATTAACAAGCAGAAGAGTGCAGCGTATGTGGTGGAGAAAAAATCAGAGAAGGATAAGTGGAGTTTGGTTAGTACTTCTGGGATTGATATCGGTAAGTTTCCTTTCAGGTATTTGGGTATTCCAATCGTTTCAGGTCGGATGAAAATCATATATTTTGATTTCATTATTAATAAAGTGAGAAGAAAAGTGGAAGGTTGGAAAGGAAAACTTTTTTCGAATGGGTGAAAGCTCATTCTTATGAAGTATGTGCTTTCTTAGTTGCCGATTTATAGTTTAATGGGTACTAATATACCGAAAGGAGTGATTGGTAGAATTGAAAGTATTTTTGCCTCGTTTTTTTGGAACAGAAGTTCCGGAGGTAATAGAGCTCATTGGATCGCCTGGAATAAAATAGCAAATCCTATTGATGAAGGAGGATTGGGTATTCGGAGATTAGAAGATGTGGCAAAAGCTTTTAGAATGAAGATGGCTTGGAAAATTATTTCTGAAAAGGGTTTGTGGAGTAAATATTTCAGCAGGAAGTTTTAAAAAAATAATCATCCTTGGATGGTTGATAGTTTCCTCAAATGCTCAACTACATGGTTAGATATTGGCCGTTGGATTAAAAAAAATTTGCTAAATTGCAAATGGTTGATTGGTAATGGAGAGAACACAATTTTTTGGTTTGACATTTAATTTTGAGGATTCTCCATTAATAGACTCGGCTACTGATTGTCCAATTTCTTTCCCCGTGATTAAAGAGAGTTTGGATAATGGTAGATGGAGGCGTGAAGAAATAAACTTTCTTCCTAGTAATAAGAGGCAGGCTGTGAAGGAAATTTCTATCTCTTTATCGCAACAAGAAGATAAAATCATTTGGGTAAAGGAAAGTTCAGGTAAGTTTTCTACCAAATGCTGGGAATGCGTTCGTGAAGTGAAAGGGAAAGTTGGATGGGCAAAGTTTATTTGGCATAAGGCCATTCTGAGTAACATTTCTATTGTTACCTGGAAAAATTTTCATAATGCTATCTCAGTTGATTTGAAGGTGCAAAATAAAGGGATTTCTTTGTCTAGTAAATGTGAATGTTGTAAGAATCCTAACAGGGAATCATTATCCCATCTTTTTTGCCAAGGTGAGCTAGCTTCCAATATTTGGAAGATTGTGGGGAATGTTTTGAATGTGCGGATTTGTGAAGAGGATACTATTCAAACTAGGATGATGAGATTTTTTCTAAGAAGGAAGAAGGGATCTATGATGGAGTTTCTGTGCCAAATGCTTCTGGTTTTCATATGTTGGGAGATTTGGCTCTTTCGGAATGCGTCCAGGTATGATAACTTTAAAATAAAATTTCAGGATACCTTAAAAAGAATCAACGAAGGGATTAAAGGAGCAGCCACGGTTTGGGATTTTTCAAGAAATATGAGTGCTATGGAGGAAGGGATGTGTGTCTATTTTGACATTAACGTGACTAATCCGAAGACCAAAAGACCTATTATTACCAAATGGATTAGTCCGTCTCCGGGTTGGGTCAAATTAAATACAGATGGGACAGCAAATATTGAGTTGGGAACTAGTGGTGGAGGAGGTATAATCCGCAATTCTTATGGTCAGATGATTCTAGCATATTACGAATCTTATGTTTTAGAATCTAACACAATAGTTGAATTCAGGGCCGTATGGGATGGTGTTTTGTTGTGTGACAATTTGGGGATATCAAATATCTTAGTGGAAAGTGACTCCAAGATCACTATAGATGCTATTAATGGGATTATTGATCCCCCATGGAAGACTTGCTACTGGTGGAAGAAGATTATCAACATGAAAAACAAATGTAATTTGATTTTTCAGCATACGTACCGAGAAAATAACCAGGTTGCGGATTATCTTTCAAATGAAGCTTGTAGGAATTAGGATAGAAAGATTTACAATTATGTTAGAGATTGCCCGAAGCAAATTAAAGGTTTAATGTGCCTAGATAGATCTCCTTTATTTAATATCAGATTGTAAGTTGGGTCTTTTCAAAGGGTTAGGTTTTATGTCCCCCCCTTGTTTTGTATCCGAGTCTTTTCTTTATTATTTTGGTCGGTTCTAGGGGTAAGGTGTTATGTCCCCCCCTCTTTGAGTTATAGGGGTATGGTCTTATGTCCCCCCCCCCCCCCCCCCCCATTTTCTTTCTTTTTTAATAAACCGGTAGGGGTTGCCAACACCCCCCCCCCCCCCCCCCCCCCCCCCCCCCACTCATTCTGAGTGTATTTTAACAAATATATATATATATATATCAAGTTTCTTCTTTTAGAAGTTGCTCATAAAAGTTTATGTAGGATTTCCAACAAAATTGTTACACTTCTTTTGTGCTTAAATTTTTTAGAGTTATGCTTACGGTTAAATCTATTATGTGACATCGTATTGTGATAAATTAATTTTAATTCCGTTATTTTAGAGTCTAATAACAGTTTCTTAACAAACGTGATCGTATGTCTGATCCAATTTTCTCATTCTTGACTTTTCATATTTCCATAATAAATTTTAATTTAATTATTTTGGAGTCCGATCACAGTTTCAGAACAAGCGTGATAGTATTCATATTTTGATAAATTTTAATTCAAATATTTTAAATATGATTACGGTTTCTAAACAAACGTGATCGTATGTCTGAACTATATAACCCTGTTTTGTCTTCGTAAACAAAATCTATTCGATTGAGGTAGGGGAAACCATTTTCACAATTAGAGAATGAATAGGTGAAATTATTCCATGTTCTTCTTTGACATAAGAGAGGACCTCTTTGATCGTGGGTAGGATATTCTCTCTTATCATTTTTTGTTTGACATAAATGAAAACATTTCAAGCGGGAAATCCTTCAAATACGATAACAAACCATTTTCACAATTCTCAAACAAGGCCTCGCATATCGGTGTTTTCATTTTTCATATCCTTTAAAGTAAAAAAGTAGATTTGTGTTTATGAATGTAATATTTATTCATTATACTCATGTTAGGAAATATGTATGTGAAAACTTCAAAGTCTATCCAAGATTTCAACTCTCATCAACAAAGACGGTGTCAATGAGGGGCGACATTCGATCTATAATTTGTTTTATGTATTCTAATTTGAGCATTGCAAACTCTTTTTCTACCAAATTTTTATTTAAATTATTTTCAATTGGTTTATGAATACATTTGTTTGACAGGAAATATATATGTATGTGAAAACATCAAAGTACAACCAAGATTTCTATTATTATAATATGTATAAATAGGGAACCAGTGTTTGCAAACATACAAAAGGGTTTAGATAATCTCATACAAAGATGGGATAAGCTACTAGTAGGGAACTAAGATAGAGATGAATGGGATTGTAACTATGTTGATGTGGAAGCTAAAATAATATTAGCAAAAAAAAAACAACTTCATAGACTGATCAATTTTTTTTTACTCAATAAACCGTGATGGTATATGCCTTAGTGATGCCATTATTTATAATAACTATGGTCTTAATCTTACTTTTTCAAGGTTAAATAAGTTCAAAGTTGAAACTTCTAATCATAATTGTGATCCTTTGTTTGGAAATACGCTTACACTTTTAGTATTAAGATCACGATTATTTTATAAAGTGTGATATTTGGTGTAGATCTTTCATATTTTTATTTATACATTTTAATTAAAATTTATTTAGTAACAAGCACAATTGTGATAGTAAGGTTTTATGTGATGTTCTTATAAATTTAATTAAAATTTATTTGAGTTCGATCACCATTATTTAACCAACCGTGATCTTATATCATTAGTGCAAATACCTAAAAAAAATTGATCTCTCTTTTCGCGCGCACATTTAAACATAATCTTTAACCCTTCTGAGTTTCCCTCTAGCAACTATTGTATTTTCTCTCGGACAATACTTCTGACAACATCTAGCATCATAATGAATACACTATAGAAAAGTCATTTAGATTGTTAGATTCTTATTAATTTGATTAATAAAGACTTCTTCTTAATCTATTGTGTATTCATTATGGGTAATTGACCATGATCATGAGATGATCTATACGATATGAGACATCGATAAAGGTCCATAGGATATATTGTAGGAAAGTTATGTGATTGGATTATCACAGGCAGATATAACTTTCCGGTTCCTTATACCTTATATAGTCACAGCTGTGGGTGAAGCTGGGCACTTCACTTATATGGCTGCCAGAATGCTAAGATGTTCTCAATAGTTGAGATGTAGTTCTATCTCGAACTATTGTAGTGGAGACTACACATCAGCATATGGGTGCTTAAATGTACACTGACTGATTGCATTCAATAAGAGACCTCTTGCATAAACATATTATCAGATAGTTGGTCTCTCATTCACATTGAACAGTTTCAAAGACGCTTGGATTTGATGTGTTCATTTATGACTGAGCAGTGATCTGACTGTTTTGATTCCACCGACTTATTTTCTAACTTAGGGAATACAATACAGTGACAGTTGGATAGTCAGAAAGCTGTTCGAGTCATGATGAATTTCAAACAAGAAATCAATGCTCATTAATTTGAGAGATTATCCAAGTTCCGGGTAAGACAATTGATTAATTTCAAATCCTGCGCAGGTGATTTTGAAAAAAAAATAAGTTTTGAAATATACTTTTATTAAAAGGTATTATACTTATAAAGGGATTTTCTCAAAATGTTTTTCATGAGAAATTGTTTCTCATGGCTTAATCATAAGTCTTGGAAACCCGGATGATATGCAATGGGCTATAGGTTATATAGTATGTCAATCTCGAAGGCCCATTAGGAATAATATATTTGGAAGGATAAATCGAATTTAAAAGTTCATGTGACGAGATCCGTAATGGTTAATGTTCATACACTGTGATTCAATTGCAACATGAATATCTCACGTCACTTGCAATTCCAATGTAATTCATGTTTAGGGTTAATGGGATAACATTGGATAAGCCAGGGTAAGATTGTCCCAGAGCAATCTGTGGAGGTGCTCACATAAGAAATGCAAGCTCAATAATTGATTAAAAGTTAATCAATTATTTAAGTGATTAAAAGTTAATCATTTAATTAAATAGATTAAAAGTTAATCTATGGTTTAAATTAATTGTTAATTTAAATCTAGGGATTATTTCAATAATTATTTAATTAAAATAATTAAAGGGGAAATGAGTTTGACCCATATCCATAAACCCCTTTAATATGGGCCAAAGCCCATGGGTTTAAACCCTAGGGTGGGGCGCCTACTTTGGTAATCCTAATTGGATTAGGATTTGTTTAATTGAATAATTGTTAAATAATATCTCTTTTAATTATAGAATTAATATCCAATGATTGGATTACAATTAGGATTAAGATGGATTGGTAATTGGATTACAAAAAAAAGTTTTAACTCCCCAAATCTCATGCCACCTAGAAGCTCACGCCCACCCTTGTGTAGGGATTCCTAGTTTGACTAGGATTCCTTCTTTGAGTTGGATGTTGACTTATCCGTTTTAATTAAGAAATCATATTTTAATAAAGACTCTTTAATTAGTAGGATTACTATAACTAAAGTAGTTATAGATTAAGTAGGAGTTTAATTAATTAATAATAAGAGTTATTATTAATTAATAATTCCTACTAGATAAGTTGTAGTTGGGATAGGATTAGGATAGGATCCTAATCTATAAATACCCCAAAACCCTAGACCATTAAACACTTTTTTCCAGAATTTTTTCTCTCCTCTCCTCTCTCTCTCCAAACCGTGAGCCCTAGGGGATACCCCTAGGGATTTTCGTGAGCTTCATTGGTAGTGCAAGTTGGGTTTTGTTTAGTCTAGGGTTTTGAACCTTAGTATTTTTGGTGATAGAAGGTCTACACATTACTTCATCTTCTTCCTCTTGCTTCAACAATTCCAAAGGAGATTCTAAAGCTTCGTAAGGATAACGAAGAACAAGGATCGAGCTTCTAATATTTTTTCGGAGAAATCTCTACAAAGAGTTCTGACGGTTCGAGTGGATTAAGATTCACCGGTGAACATCATTCACCGAGGTGATATGACTAAAACTCTTAGATAATTTTGATGCTTTCTATGGTATTAAGATCTAGGGGATCCTGTTATCCGCATAAATTTTTATCCGAATCCCCCTTCACCATATTCATTTATGATTTGTTTTCTCATTCCTCTTAAACAAATGCTTAAAAAAGGTTGGGACAAATTTATGTTTTCGGCATAAAGTAACACAATACTTCTATATGCATTCAGCATTTTAAAAAAAAAATTTCACACTTCAATTTGACTGCTATGCATTTATTCATAATAGTATTGTCAGGAATTCAACCTATTGACGTAGAGTCAAGTACAAGTAGCCCTATTATATGCAAAAAATGCCATCAATGAAAAGTAAATTTAGGAATGTCTGTGCATATTAGGCTTGAACACTAGAGGAGTTTGTAAAATTCACTCTTTCAAAGCAATTCAAGGTTTGTTATTCATTACGTTAAAATCAAATGAAATGTTAACAAAATTAGTGGCTACTCTTGAGTCATCACTACGAGCACAATCATCTACTGGTAGCTCATAACACATAGTACGTAAATGGTTCATTTACTATATATACAATTTATTGATTTAATATGCTAAAATATTTCTTACTAAATTTATACAATATTTTTTTCTATGTAAATTCAATTTGTGGTTGTCAATTTTGACCTACCACAAGTTCCTAACTCTACACACCCACCGAACGATGCCACTCAAATAAAGGGTGTATGTATTTCTGATCAACTCATTTGTCCATAGTTATTTGTTGTACAAAATGTTTTGATAAATTGTCAATATTGAGTTAATAAATTTCATCTATTGTAGGTGAAAGCTGCACAAGAAGAGGAGTCTCCTTTGAAGACAGAATATATTTTTCTAACTTAAAGAAATTCCAAATTAGTACAGACCAGAAGCAAATGAAATGTTCTCATATCTTTGAGGAATTTGATCATTGGTTTGATGAGAAAATAAGTAGTGGTGAACTTCTATTAATAACATTTGATGTTGTAATCTTTAGTAAATGAGTTACTTCAAAATATATCATACAGGAAGATGTCACAAACTTGTGTACAAAAAAGATACAGGTGTGAATTTGATTTTGTTATACATAAGGTGAGACAACTCAAGACTTAAGGTTATTTTATTTGTTTTTCTATTATTATAAATTTATGACTTATCCTTTGAATTTTTTTATTGCAGAAAAATAAATAAATTATTGAGGGATAAAAAGAAGGAAAACAAGTATATGTTTCTTAACCCTTGATAATTAGTAAATATTGATAATGATAAAAGAGTGAGAGAAAATAAATTGGTCTTAGCCAAAGATGGCTCACTAATCGTTATACATTATAATGTTGGGTAAGATAGTTTCAATATCTAACTCTCATGTTATTATGTTACTTATGAAATATATATAATTACTAATTTTTAAAGTTGAGTATTCATTTGAAATAAAAAATTTTAATTCATTTTTCAATTCTAGAAATTACTGGTGCTTGGGTTTAATCCTTACAGGAATGTCTTTTTCTGTTGTGTCTCAAACAAAAATGTAGCTGAGAGTGTGTTTACTACACCATGTTATACCTGAGGGGCATCATCACCAAAAGTAAAATAATAACATAATTTAACAAGGAACTAGCTAAATACTTGAAAAGTACTTGTATTATTTAGATATCATACTATAAACTAATTTTTATTGTTTAATTAAAATATAAATATTTTTATTGTTATTTTATTACTGTTTATGAAAATATATATGGTTTATTGTTGTTTAATGAAAGTGTGGTTTATTAAATTATTTGCAATTGAGTGTGTGAATGATAGCTTTTTTTTTTGCTTCATCTATGAATTTAGAAGTGAGTGTGAGGCTCTACAGGTGATATGAACTTCAAAAAGAAGGATTTGTTCTAGATTACAAATAGAAGAGGATCACGATAACAATTAAAAAAAATTGTTAGAGAAATGATCACGGTTATTCCTGTAACAATGATCTTTAATGTAATATCAATCACGGTTAATTTTGTAACCTAAATCTTATGTGCACCACGAATCATATATTCAGTAACATATTATTTTGGTTATTTTAGGTGTACAATCATAAATAAATAATCGTGATCTTCATATTTTAAAATTATCACGGTTACATTTCAAATCGTGATTGTAAGAATAACACGAAATGTCTATATTTTGAATGTATATTCCTGATTAATTGGCATCTACAATCACTGATAAATAACTGTGATATTTGATTCCACTTATGATCACGCGTTAAAATATCATGGTTCTATGTATGTGCTGTAACCATGATTAATGACTTACGGTCATTGTGGGCAGCGAAATTGCAACACCAGA
The DNA here is from genome assembly GCA_015143295.1 of Tetracentron sinense. Taxonomy (NCBI): domain Eukaryota; kingdom Viridiplantae; phylum Streptophyta; class Magnoliopsida; order Trochodendrales; family Trochodendraceae; genus Tetracentron; species Tetracentron sinense. The sequence goes on along the minus strand of CM026554.1, from coordinate 57,204,100 downwards.
TTGGATTGAGCTGCACTAACTTCAGTGCGTCGCTTCACACCAAATCAAAAGAAGATGGAGTGTGTACACCACATCAAGCCTAAGCCCTCATGTAGCTTTAGTCTATCCCTGCAAATAGACCTGGTCAAACAAACCCCTGTAGACCGGTCAAACAGTCAGTCCTTAATTGAGCCCTTGCGGACTAACTCCATGAGTTAGTCCGTGGATAGACTTCAAAAGTCAGTCCCGTGAATACCACTTTGTATCATTCCTTAGGAGACTGACATGTGGATAAGGTTTGCCCTCACAGACAGACCCTCACTCAAGCTTGCGGATAGACCCTATAAGTCCATCCACGGGTCAGTTAATGACTAGCCCAGTCCGTGACCATAAAAGGCTATGGACCTAACCCAGACCAAGGGTTAGACCCATGGTCTCACCCTGTATTGATTCGCGGACTGACTAAGGTCAGACCCTACTCTTCAGCCCAAATAGGCCTTGGACATGACTTAGACCGCGGGTGAGACCCATGGTCTCACCTCTTTAATTTGCAAACTGACCAAGGCCAGTCCTTTCTCAGATGGCAGTCAAAATCTGACCGTCATGTGGCAGAGAATCCTTAACAAAAATGACTCTTTGTCAGTTTTGGGGGATCCCAAGATAGAGATCCCTTCTCTTTCTCCTATAAGAGAGTGTCATATACCACCCTATCCAAAAGGGAAAGTAATCACTTTCATTTTCTGGGAAGATAAGACTTTTTCCCCTTTTGGGGGGGAAAGTCTGATCCTCCCAAGTTTCTCAGAAAAGGAAACCAATATGGAGTCCTTCAAAGAGGACTCTCATCTGTATAATTTCTCTAAGATAAGAAAAATCAGCTATCTAGGATAGATGGCCCTTTCTAAGGAGAGTTGACCTCTTTTGATTTCTTAAAAAAAATGAAGTCAAAGGGGAGTCCAAAGAGGACTCTCTAAAAGATATAAAAGATGGAGTTTCTCACAAGAAATTCCAGAATGCACTGATATACCCAGACACGTACAAGAAGAAAAGGCAGAAAAGCAACAGCAACCAAAGAGGAAGAAGAAGGATCTCCTACAAATGGAGAATACCAGGTGAACCCCCAATATGGCCACCTCTTTATTTTTATTTTTTTCTTTTGATGCTAAAACCTCTATGAGGTATCCTGTAACGCATACATGGGATCTAGGCAACCTCATTGAATAAATACAAATACGTTATTCAATATTTGTTCTTCTTTTATTCTTCTTATTAATCTAAGGTTCTTCCCTAAATTGAGAAGATAATTAACAGTCTGAGTTTACTTAGATTGGAATGATAGTCCCCCACACAAAATAATAAACTTCATACAACAATGGTGGTAATCTGACTGTAAGATTCAAGAGGTCAATCAATAAAAAGACCGACTAAAATTTGCATGTACAGTCATGGTTAAAAATCTTGATCGATAAGTCGATTTCTTATAGTGAAAAAAAAATGTCTTCTTATTAAAAGATGGGAGATGATAGAAATTTTTGAATTGTGAGTATGCTCAGTATACATCTTTCATATATAAGGTACTAGTGGGTGACACGTGCAATGCATGTGTGAGCGAGGGGAAGGAGTTAACCACAATTAATAGGAGTTAAAAGGGACACGTGTTAACCCGTGGGTGCGATTGAATTGAACTCTCCCTGAGTTCGATCACGATTGGCTGTGATTCTATTCTTTAAATAGATAAATGAATAAGGGGTAGTTTGGGAATTAAAGTAAAATATTAAATCAAAGTTTTATTCTATATGAAGGTAGTTTAGGAATTTTGAAAAAATCAGGCTACGTCTGCTCTCGCATTATAATAGTAAAGATAAATAAAAATATCTTAAGCAACCAAAATTAAGAACACCACTAAACGACAAATGTTCAAATAAGAAAAGGACCACAAAACAAGTCGATTAGGATGATCCATGTGCCTCAACCACAACCACTTCTTCACCTCATCTAGAATACCTAAAGTAGTATTAGTTGCGAAAAAATCAACAATATCAATGTTTTTGTCCTCGTCCAAATCTGGGATCAGACCTCTTAATACTAGTTATTAACATCCAAATGAAGGGAGCTCATTGAATGTATGCATTTGTTATAATCTTAATGGTCCCAACTATAGAATTACCAGCTAAAGGAACTGCATCACCACTATGACTCTCATTCCTTATTGGATATTGTATAGTTAATATTGCACACACTTCTCTTTTGTTGACTTCCAGCTCCATTGGTTACATTCAATTCAACATCTCTCATGTCTTCAAGACCGACTTTGCCAGTAGCTTGAGTGCTTGCTTTTCGTCAGCTATTTTGGAACCGTCTCAATTTGCCTAGTCATCATAGCTTATGATTCTTGCTAACTTGATGAAATTCAAAAGGGAAATAGTTAACATACCCATGAATTCCATTTCGAAACCTAAGGCACCACCTCAATGGTGGATGCCCCCTCTTAAATACTAATCACAGTTTGTGAGTATTTAAGAAGGGGGCATCCACCAATGAGGTGGTGCCTTAGGTTTGGAAATGGAATTCATGACTACATTAATTATTTCCCTTTTGGAGTAGTGATAGGTATACCCATGAATTTCATTTCCAAACCTAAGGCACATGGTGGATGCCCCCCCTCTTAAATATTTACTAACTGTGGTGAATATTTAAGAGAATGACATCCACCAATGAGGTGATGTCTTAGGTTTGGAAATGGAATTCGTGGGTACGCCTATCACTAGTCAATTCAAAATAACCTTATTGCGATACTATTGCACTTGTGTAAATGTGGATAAAATAAGAAGAATTTAAAAATTAAAGAATAATTTTGCGTACATATCTATACTACTCCTATATGCTAGAGTGAAATTTCTCCTCCTTATGCCACCTAAGCATACTTCTTATATGTGAAGCCAACTAAGCGTGCTCTTCATTTGTGAAGCCACCTAAGCATAATAGTGGGACCCACTACCTTCTTTCTCATAACATCCCATTTAATCTCTCCCCCTACCCACACGTTTCAAGTTCTAGAGAAGGTGAGAGACATATGGGTTGAGGGGGTTTGAGGCTCTTACAATACGTGGCATTTATTAATTAATTAGTTAATGTTTGAAACAATTACAATAATTAGTGAAACGTTTTCCTACTAATGAAATAATTTGTAACGTCTATTGCTTTTAAAGCCTCCGTTTACTATTATTAATCACTTTCCATTCTCCTCAATTCTCTTCTACTAATGAATCCAATCCATGCAAGGCTTTCCCTTTTCAGCTACCCACACGTTTCAAGTTCTAGAAAAGGAGAGAGACATATGGGTTGAGGGGGTTTGAGGCTCTTACAATATGTGACATTTATTAATTAATTAGTTAATGTTTGAAACAATTACAACAATTAGTGAAACGTTTTCGTACTAATAAAATAATTTGTAACGTCTATTGCTTTTAAAGCCTCCGTTTACTATTATTAATCACTTTCCATTCTGCTCAATTCTCTTCTACTAATGAATCCAATCCATGCAAGGCTTTCCCTTTTCAGCTATGGCTTTTAAAGCCTCCAATCCAATTTAAAGGTAATGTTTCAATGGAAAAGTTTTACCTCTAACTAATCTTCTCTCCAACATTTAGGCCATCAATATTTGTATCTTTAAGTCATTCAAACAAATAGATCCTATTTTTCTAACCTCTTACTATTCTGTTTTACTACAAATTTTTCATTTAAGATTTATCTCCTACAGTAGTTTAATATTGATCTAATTTTTTTTAGCCAGGTGCAGAGATCAAAATCATCCGGGACGATAATGGCAGATTCAAGCGAATCCCATCAAGTTGAGGTTTACTTTTCTTATTCTTCTAACTTCCAAAGTAATTTTTACACCTTATTTCCAAAAGATTTTCCTTTCTAAATGGTATGATTGAAATCTTAGAATTGTAATATTATTAATATTTATAATTGTCTGAATGAATCAATAAAAATTGAATTATCCATGGTTAGATAGCACTGGACTGTTGCTATTTTGGGTCAATAACACTTGAGAAAATGATGGCCTGAAGATTTCTTAGTGTCTTCGTAATTGCTCCAGGTAGAAGTGGTGGTAATAATCTTCAACTTTGCCCACCCCTAAGTCTACTATTTTATTTTAAGAGAAATTGGACATATCAAACTCACTAAACATTTTTTTTGAACTTCCCTACCTTGATGGAGCTGACCATAGAATTAAAGTTTTAATAGGCAATTTTTGTATGCAGGTAATGGGGGATAAGTTTCCTTCTCCCAATTATATTCTAGAACTTATTTTCTTGGATACCTCTTTTTGTTATCCTGATCGGTTATTTGTTTACTAATTTTATGATATATAATAATATTTAAAAATATATTATCATACATCAATCTTAGTGGCGTCTACATTAACCTATGTTTTCTTTTGATCCTTTGCCATTGGTTCTTGCAGGTTGTGGGGCTTGATTTTCTCTATCCAAGTGACGAGATCCATAGGCGTGGGATAGTGGTTACCACATAATATTTACAACCACTACTTGGGATGAAACTGCTCTTATATTGAGATTTGCTTTGTCTACTGCTATAGGGAGAGTAGGGTTTTCGATATGCCTTGATTTTGTTTATTTAGTTTTAATATGATAAACCTTGATTTCTTACATATTCTTGGAATGAGAGCTTATTTCTTTTTAATGTTAGGGTTCCTCAAACAATAGAGTTATTATGAAGTGCAATAGATTGTTCTAATCTCAAAAGTACACATTTCGACACTACCTTTTGCTTTAACCGTGGTTGGTCAAAACTGAAGTGATTTTTTAAGACTGAACTTTGTGTAGAGGTATAGGCCAAGGGGCAATCTCACATCACTTTGTATGAAATTCTTTGGGTTATTTGGGGTATAAGCTAAATGGTTTGATATGAATTTGTTGTTGGATTATGACATCGACATTTTGATGATGATCTAACACCTCTACAAGTGAGTTTATGTTTGCTATAAATCATCAAAATATCTCATTCATGTTATTTGGAGCTTAATTTGAACTTTCTCCCTTATGTTACAAGCTGCAAAATTTATTTCTTTGTACAATGTTATTTCAAAGACTACTAATTTTTTAAGAGCAATTTTATTATTGTCAAATTTAATTTAAAAGTCTTTAATATAGTCGCACACTATATATATATATATCTGGACTCCCGTGCATCGCACGGGTTTCTTACTAGTAATCTAACTATACTAATACTATATGTTGGTTGATGCCACGTGGCATATCCCGTATCTCTCTATTCTCGCTTCACGTTAATGACATGTGTCTGCTCACATGGCATACTACCCTTAGCCAAACCAATAAATTGGCGCCACATCGTCACTAATTAAGCCTAAGTATTGGGTCAAATTCGGGTCCCATTAATACATCTCCAAAATTAATTACATTAAATTATATTTAGTTTGGTTTGAGCAAATCAATAGTCTCATACACTCTATTTTCACATTATTTTCTATTAATTTTTAGTTGAAAGCAATTCAAAAGACTCTTAACTCCCTCTTTCCAATTAATTATATTAAACTATTTTAATTTAGGGTCGTTCATACATTCCTCTTTACATTAAATTATATTAATTTTTACTCTTACCTCCCTCTTTCCAATTAATTCTATTAAACTATTTTAATTTAGAGTTGTTCATACATTCCTATTTATATTAAATTATATTAATTTTTAAATTAAATTATTTAAAGTTTTAATGGAAAAAAAAATCTAAAACTCATCTATTATTCATTAAAGATTAATTTTCAACCGGAGCTCTGCATCATGCGGAGCTCCCTTTTTATACAACCGGGTGGCAAATGTGTAATTATATGTGTATTATATTCAAACTGTATTCATTACTTAATACTAAATTGACGTGGCTCTTTAAAATTGAGTTTTCAGTGAATTTGTTCACTTGGTAAGAGACCTGTCAGATGGACCCATTAACCCATGATGATACGTCCGTTTATGATCATATTCATGCCACTCATGTCGCTTCCTCTCCCCCAGGTAACGTCAAAACCGATCCTAACCGTTCCTCCCAACAGAAAGCAACCTTTCAGTTTCCTAAATTTTTCCTTCCTTATTTTGGTTCGTCTCCTCCCACTTCAAAGCTTTCATCTCCTCCTCTTTAAAACCCCTTTCATCTTCATTTTTCTCACACGTGAAATCTTCTTCCAACACTGCCATGACCTCTCATTCTCCTCACTTGCAATCCGGATATCAATTATGCATGGTTTGTGGAAGGATAAGATTTATCTATTATTTAATATTTCAAGAGTTACAGGTTTCTCTCTATCTCACTGGGCATTATTTCTTTACATAGCGAAGAAGTCGATCAGGATCAAATTCGAGGGCATCAATCTTGGTCAGACTGAGAGATTAGCAAGATTGCAAGGTGGACATGATCATCAGGTATAAGGCGGACTAGGCTAGGCTATTACAGACGTATGGTGAGTGGTAAGTTGCTGGAGAGCACCATCCTCAATGAGGGTCGATGAACACATTCCCAGAAAAGCCAATTGTTGATGAAATAGCAACGCTTTTTTTTTTCTTTAGTTGTAGAAAAACTCATTTGATTTTTTATTTAACCCATGTAGAAACCAAGAAAAAAAAAGGCCTCAGACATTTGTTAAGAAACCTTCATGTCTGTAACGTTTACAACAGTTTGTCTCTTTGAAATTGATTGATCCATTTGTTTATGTTGTAGGGGTTATTAACAGTATTGTGAGATTGTGAGAATTGTGTAAGGTATACCTTACCAAAGATGTGAGATATACCTTACCAAAGATAGATGATCTCCTTGATTCAAATCTATCATTATCTTACCTGTAATATCCTGATTTCTCTCCTATGATTCCTCATTGTACACGTTGTATTCTACCTATGAGATTGGGTTGTAATCTCTTTAAATAGTGTCTTTCACTTCAGAAATATACACAGAAGATACATTTCATTATATGGTATCAGAGCTTTGCAAGCTCACGCTTATCTTCTTTTTATTGGCGTCTTCATCCGCTTCAGCTTCCCTCAATATTGGGAACATTAGCAACTTCGTTTCCATCAAACTTGATGGGATGAATTACCTTCTTTGATACAGCCAAAGAGAACCAATTTTGGCTTCCTTGGATCTCATGGGATTTGCAGATGGCTCTGAGGCTCCCCCCGCTCAATTTATTATTGATGAAAAGATGGAAACTTCGACTCCAAACTCCGACTTTCTGCAATGGCTATGGAAGGATAAGTATATCACAAGTCTCTTGAACTCTACTCTTACTCCAGGGGTTCTTGCTCAGACAGTTGGATTGACATCTTCTGCTGCCATATGGGATGTTCTCGCCACTACTTTCTCTCAGCAATCCCAAGCGCAAGTGATGTAGTTACCCTTGCAACTACAGACCATCAAGAAAGACACCTCTTCTATATCAGATTATCTCCAACGTCTCAAGAATGTTTCTAATTCGCTTGCTGCGATTCAAGAAATGGTTAGTGACCAAGATCTCTTTTTAAATGCCCTTGGTGGTCTTGGTTCCGAGTATGAGGCATTTATCACTGCCGTCACTAACCAATCTGATCTGATCTCCTTTGGAGAACTCCGATCTCGTCTGCTGAGCCACGAGCAACGACTCCATCAATTCCAACAAACAAATGTTGATGCTATGCACCAAACAACACTCACAGCTAGCCGTCACAACTCCTCGCATCAGTGTGGTCGAGGGCGGAACCGCCAACCTGATGCTCGTCGAACCAGATCTCAATATCACTATCGCCTTAATATAGGTCGTGAAGGTTCCAACTTCAACAACAATCAGGGCCCTGGTTCTTTTCACCACCAACATATGCGGTCTCCTCCAACTCTTCCTCCCCGCTTTAATGATACTTGTCAAATATGTGCATGTCCGGGTCACACGGCTTTTCAATGCCATAATCGCTTCAACCATGCGTATCAAGAACCGACACTTCATCAATCATTTGCTGCTATGTCTATGCATGATCCTTATGATGAAAATTGGTACCCCGACACTGGAGCAACGAGCCATATGACAAGTGATGCTTCCACTCTTCAACAAGCATCTGATTATCAGGGACATGACACTGTTATGGTGGGTAATGGGCAAGGTCTCCCCATTACCCAAGTTGATAAATCTCTCTTACCCACGTCTTGTTCTTCTTTCATCCTCAATAACGTTTTATTGGTCCCTGATATTAAGAAAAATCTCATGTCTGTTGCCACATTTACTCGTGACAATAACTGTTTCTTCTGTTTTTATCTATGGGGTTTTGCAATAAAGGACATCCGCACCGAGAAAGTGCTTCTAGAGGGACCAACTAAAGGGGGTCTATACCCCATCCAACCTCACCAATTCGTACCTCCCACTGCTTTTCTTGGGCAACATGTTTCCATGGACGTTTGGCACAAGCGACTGGGTCATCCTTCATTGTCAGTTCTTCGTACTCTAATTCAAAATAAGTCTTTGCCTCTTGTTTCTAAGTTTTCATTTAATAAATTACATTGCTTAGATTGTTTGTTAAGAAAAAGTAAGAAGCTCTCATTTCAAGATGTTATTCACAATGCTCCATTCCCTTTATTCTTAATCCATTGTGATGTTTGGGGACCCTCCCCTGTGTACATACTTTTTGTGGATGATTATAGCCGCTTTACATGGATTTATCTTATGAAAAAGAAAAGTGAGGTTCCTCTGTGTTTTAATAAATTTCGGGCCATGGTTGAAAACTTGTTTTCAAGGAAAATCAAGTTCTTCCAAAGTGATGGAGGTGGTGAATTTTGTAGTCATTTATTCTCCAACATTTTGACCACTCATGGAATTATTCACCGTATCTCCTGTCCATACACACCGGAGCAGAATGGCTTAGCCGAACAGAAGCATCGCCATGTGGTAGAAACCGGTAATGCTCTCCTTCATCAAAGTTCTTTACCCAAATCATTTTGGCCAGATACCTTTTTCATGCTGTCTTTCTCATCAATCAACTGCCAAACTCTGTTCTCCAAGGATGCAACCCCTATGAGAAATTGTTTGGCTCCACACCTTATTATACTTTGCTTCAGAGCTTTGGTTGTGAGTGTTTTCCACACCTTGGACATGTACGTGTTGACAAATTGAGCCCCAAATCAACACGATGTGTGTTTATTGGATTTAGTCCCCATTACAAAGTTTATAAATGTCTAGACCCCTCCACTGGCCGTGTCCACTTATCTAGACATGTTATATTTGTTGAAACATCTTTCCCCTTTTCTCAGTTGAACAGGTCAACTTCATCGGCAGCATCCATGTCTCCATGCCTTGCAACTGTACCAGCCCCGACACCACCTACTTACCATGCAACTTCACATTTGCCATTATCTAGAGTTGTTCCTCCAGGAATTTTATCTCCATGTGATGACACCACCAACTTATCTAATATTTCGGCAAGGTTTACTCCCCATGAAGCCCATATGATGTCTTCAATCAATCAGCTCATATGCCCACTACAGCACCACATGCTACTACCTCCTCTTCATCACCATATGATGCTCACCACAGTCCTGTGTCTGCCCATAATAAATTTCCCAATGAAGCTACTACCCCTTCTCCTATATGTGGCATTACCCAAGGGCTGGATTCATCTCTACATAACATTTTTCCGCCACCTACTGCTGTTGGGCCATGTTCTCCTTCTATCAACCACTCAACTGCGGCCTTACTCTTGGATAATGGTGTTTCCTCTTCTACTGAACAACAGAGTGCTCATACTACCACTCAGCCAGACATAGATATTGTTGTGGATCTCTCATCTACAGGCCCAACCAACCCACTACTGGAAACGTGCATCACATGACCATGCGCACACATGATGACACAATTAAACCTCGGGCCTGGTTCTCCACGAAGCACCCTATACAAGATGCTTCCTCTTTTCACACTACTCCAGCTGAACTGACCTCCTACACTCAAGCAACTAAGAATCCACTTTGGAGAGCTGCCATGGCAGATGAATTTACTGCTCTTCTTCGTAATCACATGTGGTCATTGGTCCCTCTTTTCTCCTCTACAAATCTGGTTGACTGTCGTTGGGTATACAAGATTACGCAGAGCTAACGGCCAAATTGAAAGGTACAAAGCGTGTTTAGTTGCAAAAGGATACAACCAACAGGAGGGGGTTGACTATGATGAAACTTTTAGTCAAGTCGTAAACCCGATCACTATACGTTTGGTCCTAACCATTGCCATTGCCAAACACTGGACGATCCGCCAACTTGACGTGAAGAATGCTTTTCTTCACGGTACTCTAAATGAAGATGTATATATGCTCCAACTCCCAAGTTTCTCATCATCGGACCACCCGAACCATGTTTGCAAGCTTCGTAAGGCTCTCTATGGTCTCAAACAAGCGCCTTGCACTTTGAGTACAGGGAAGTCTGCTGGTAGGAATTCCTCTGCGATCGACATGTGGACTTACGGACCGGGCATGGTTCACTCGCTTTAGTTCCTTTCTCTTGGAATTTGGCTTTAAGAGCAGCAAATCAGATTCTTCTATGTTTGTTTGTCACAGCCCTCAAGGTCTACTCCTCCTTCTTTTGTACGTCGACGACATTATACTTACTGGTGATCGACAGGACCTCCTTAACTCCTTCATTAGTCGCCTCAAGATGCATTTCTCTATGACGGATCTTGGAGACCTTCATTTCTTTCTTGGAATTGAGGCATCTTGCTCTAAAGATGGCTTACAACTCACCCAACGTAAGTATACCCTTGATCTATTAGAGAAATCTGATATGATCAGTGCAAAGCCTTGTGTCACTCCTGCAACAACTGGGTCCAAGCTATCCCTTCATGATGGGGATCTTCTACCTGACCCCACCACTTATCGTCGAATTGTAAGTGCCCTTCAATACCTGAGGCTGACGAGGCCAGACATCACCTATGCGGTGAACCAAGCTTGCCAGTTCATGCATCGCCCTACAATTATTCACTTTACAGCCGTCAAGCGCATCCTTCGATATATTAAAGGCACACTAGATCATGGACTTATTTTTCGACCGAGCACAACCTTGGAACTCTCGGCCTTCTCCGATGCTGATTGAGCTGGGTGCCCTGACGATCGACGATCTACAACCGGCTTTTGTGTATTTTTGGGCCCTAACTTAGTCTCTTGGAATACCAAAAAGCAATCAACCGTCTCTTGATCCAGCACTGAGGCTAAATATCGTACCCTTGCCTCTATCACCTCCGATATTCTATGGATTTGCTATGTCATATGTGACCTTGGTCTCTTCTTAAGCTCTCCTCCACAGCTCCTTTGTGATAACATTGGCGCTACATACTTGGCCTCTAATCTCATCTTCCATTCCCGCACAAAACATATTGGCATAGATTGTCACTTTGTTTGGGAACGGGTTGGTAAAGATGACTTACGGATAACTTTTGTTCCAACTACAGAACAAGCTGCCGACATTTTTACCAAGGGACTACCAAGTGCTAAATTCAAGCTTTTTCGATCCAAACTGATGTTCAGCCCCAATTTGAGGGGGGCATATTAACGGTATTGTGAGATTGTGAGAATTGTGTAAGATATACCTTACCAAAGATGTGAGATATACCTTACCAAAGATAGATAATCTCCTTGATTCAAATCTCTCATTATCTTACCTGTAATATCCTAATTTCTCTCCTATGATTCCTCATTGTACACGTTGTATTCTACCTATGAGATTGGGTTGTAATCTCTTTAAATATTGTCTTTCACTTCCGAAATATACACAGAAAATACATTTCATTACAGGGGTTTCTTGTGTAATGTACTGAGTATGAAGGAAGGTATCCCATATCCATATATTCTGGATTATTGTTGCTGGGGACATCATCTTGGTCGGAGGGATTAGCAAGACGACAAAGCTGATGTCATCATCAGGTACATGGCGGACGAGGCAAGGCTATTATAGGCATAAAGTGAGTTACCTGGAGAACACCATCCTCAATGAGAATATTTCCGTCATTCTCTATAGAGATGAAAGAGAAACGTGTGAGGAGAGATGGGGGCTGATATTTTTCCACAGAGAGGGGTATGAAAGAGAAAAATACGGTGGTGGTAATGTTGTGAGACTTTGCTACTAGACCGCAAAAGGGCCGAGACCACCGAGATCCATGCACGGTCTTTCAGGTGGGGTCCACGTTCACATCGTAGGCCTCACCTGAAATCCCGAGCGCAGATGCATGATCCCGGTTGTCTCAGCCCTTCCGTGGTCCCAAAAGCATTTCCCAATGTGGTGGGGGTACTAGGGCACGCACTCCATCTTTGATTTTGTATAAAGAGGTGTACTTAAATTGGTACACCCTCCTTTCTCAAATAAAATCTATTTTTGCACGTCTTTATTTATTTTTATTTTTTTGTCCAATATCTGCTTTTTGGGGGGTTATGATGTATGATAGGCCACAACCCAATTAGGAAAAATATTTATATGAATAGAATTTATGTAATTCTTGCAAATATAAATATAATATATTAAATACAATTTATTCATTTTTCTTTCTTTTCTTTTACTATATTTAATTTCCTGTACTATGCACGAGATGTTTACTTTTTCGATTTTATTTGGAGGGAAGACAAGGCAAGAATAAGATGAATTTCTTCGCAAGGTGTTTTCTAAGGGAGCAAATCCTCTTGTGTTCTTCCTTGGGTTATTCCTTGTGGCCATAAGTGTTAATTTGAAGGCTAAGATCAAATTGACTACAAATTTAACAAGTGTATAAGAGATCCTGGACAAACACTCAAGCCATAGGGAAGAACCTAGGGAAGAGCGCAAACGATTTGGTTCTGTTTTCTAATGCGGGTTTGTAACATCTTCATTTTTTTAATTGTCTTCAATAGATGGGTGATTATTAGGGCTGTATTCGGGCCGGGCTTGACCGGGCTTGGCCAAGCCCGGCTCGGCTCGGCTTGAATGGATTTGATCGAGGCTCGAAACCCGGCTCAACCCGAAATGGAGCTTGAAAGTGCGGCCCGAAACTCGGCCCGAATTCAAAATCGTGGCTCGAAGCTTGGCTCGGCCCGAATTGATTCAAGCTCGAACCGGGCTTGGCTTGGCTCGAGCTCGGCTTGTATCCTTTTTTTTTTAATAATAATATTTTATATTATTTATATATAAATAATATTTTTATTTTTTTTAATAATATTCGAGCCGAACCGAACCTCAATCGAGTCGGGCCGAGCCGCACAGGGGTTGCACAGGGGTTGGCCCGAGCTCGGCTTGATTGAGTTTTCAGGCTTTTTTTAGGCTTGGCTTGGCCCGTTCGACCCTAAAATTCAGGCTGAATTGAGCCGAGCCGCACCAATGGGCCAATCGGGCTTTGTGCAACCCTAACAATTACTGTTGTTGGGTCACGACTAATCTCAATTTCGATAGTAAGCTTCAATTATTCCTTTATTTTATGTTGTCTCAATTTTGGTCCCGTGCATTGCACGGGGTGTATACTAGTAATATAATAACTATGTTGAATATGCTATATACATGTATATAGTTACTCTATACACTATTATCGTAAACCTATCATCTTTCTTAAATTATCTCATCCGAACCCACTTTCACTAAAGAGTTCGTTAACGATCTTGTAGTGATTTTCTCATGCTTTTAGGTGAGATATGATGTTTTCTTTATTATATATACAAAGATTAAATTTTATATTTACAGTTTTTATGACAATAGTCATTGTACAAGCTTCCTACCATTGTTTGTCTTATTCTCTTGGTTCACTTGATTGATGAAGAGTATGTCAGTTAAAATGCGGTCTATTTCAACTGTTTACGCCACATATTTTTCTTTCTCGTTTCAGTTTCCATTTTATTTTTTATTTTGCTTGATATTATTTACCTACGGTTAATGGTCAATGGTTAGTTTTGAGGATTGAAGTTCTTCCAACTCATCGCTCATGGGAGTAGATACCAAGACCTCTCACTTGAGAGAGGTCACACCCCATCATTCGAGTTAGCTAGCAAGAATTGGCCCGGCTTGGCTTGGTGCGTGTGAAAAGCAATCACAGACCCAACCCCACACATAGGGGTTTCAATGGGCCAGGCTTGGGCTTAAGTTTTTTCATTTTTGAATTGGCCCGAGCCCAGGCTACACTCCTACTCACACACTCTCCCAGTAAACTTAAATACCTAAGGTAAGTCTTGTGAACTTTCCATGTGGCCTGGGGCTAAAGTTGTAAAGCACACTGAAAAGGATTTTTCATTTTAAAAATTGGAGGGGACATGGAGGGATATTCACAATTTTGGAACACACCACTTTACAATCCTTTTAAAATACAATACATTTGGGCATTCCGAAGAAGCACCATGATGCGATAGCCAATAGCACCACTTTGATTGGGCCTGTTCATGGATTTAAGGTCCCAATTTGACTAGGTTGAGCTTAGCTTTTGCCTGAATCTATATTCAGATAGTGGACTGGCCTGAATTTGATGGCTAGGCGTAAGTCCGCTCCTTTGGTCGGGCTTGGACCCCCAAGCTGATGATTAGCTCTTTGATCCTGGCCGAGCAGGTGATGATCTAGGTCTAACCCATGTAAATCTAGTTATATTACTTGAGAAATTTAACGCGGCTTCACATGGACCAGTTTTGAGCAGCAACTTTTGGCCTGCAAATCAGTCTGTCAAGGGTCTTAAGTGGACTTGGACCTAGCATCTTGTAATGAAACTGGAATTTTAATATAATAATTTTTGAGGTTTATTGATCCTTAATTGGGATGAATTGTACTAAAACTAAGTATCACTAGATAAGTGTTTGATAAATTTGAGGGAATTGGGTTTTTCATGAGGGATTGTGTTGTCACTGGTAAAATTCAGTGTTTTTCCTCAAAAATCACACACAGTGGGCCGGTCGGCTATCTAGACAATCACCTGTCATTCCGACTCCATCGCGTATCGATTCGCGAGGATCTTGTACGTAAGAAAACCAGGAAATCTGTGGGCTCACACACCGCATGTCGGTTGGCCGTCTGGACGACTGTCTATCATCTCGGCTGTTTATCAACTCAAACCGCAAACCGGTGGCATATTTAGTGTCCAAAATCTAGAGATTGTGGATTTTGTAATTTTCTTCCGAACTTGCTTTTTATTGTCAAAACTTAACATTTTTCCCCGAAATTTGCACAGCTAGTGTCAAACTGCTCCTGGTTCAGTCACCTTTCGTTTCGTCACCATCGGACGTCATTTCGTGGAGTTACAGAGGCCGTACGTGTGATAATATCGGGAAACTGATCAAACCAATCAACTGGCCACGTCATCATGACCATGTGCAAGCACATGGGCGTGCCCATGTGGCGATAGGCAAGTATGTTGCTTATATAAAGAGGGACACCCCCCCCCCCCTCATTTTTTCCCATTTTCTGAAAGCACCGAAGTGCTGCCCAAGTTCAAACTAGAGAGAGAAAGTGAAGATAGAGAGAGAGAGAAAGAGGAGAAAGTAGAGAGAAGGAAAAAGGGAGTCTACCTTGGGGTTAATCGTCATTCCCGACGCGTTGGCGACATCCATTTTCCTCCCTAAAGCCTTGAAAAGCGTGTAGTGGGTAAAACTCATTTCCCTTGCTTCTATCTTCCCTAATTTAAACTATTTTTCTATGTGGAATGATGTGAATGTTTATGGTGTGGATGAATTAGGGTTCGAGGCCCGTTAAATGATGTGTGGATGGGATGGGTTTGTATGTAAATGGAGCAGAGGGAGGTAGCCCTCGGTTTCAGGCTGTTTACAGCTTGAAATTTCGGCTCAGAGGGAATTGCTATCGATCATACTGAAGTGGTGATCGATCGTAGGCATGCAGAAAGCGTGCGACTGATAGTGTGATCGATAGTAAATAGCAGATCACCTAGGGTTTGTCAGATCCCTAGGTGATCGATCGCATGTGCGATCAATGGATGATCCATCGCAGGCACTTACGAAAGCCTGGTTGGGCTTCTTTATGTGTGATGTGATGTGGTTTTGACACTTGTAAGGCAATGGAAGGGTCTATTAGCTTGGGTACATTCCCCAACGGGACAGTATACTCTCGGACTTGGTCCACGAGTGCAAGGCCCAACCGTTACAGGTATTTCAAGCAAGGCTTGAGGTAACCAGGGTTACCTGTGGTTAAAAAACCTAACCTAAGTTAAGTAGGGTCGTGATTCCTCTTTGTCTAGGTCTGGAGAGACGGTGTCCAGTAAGGCTTGGGGTTCCTCTATGGCTAATAGACGGGAGATGTCGGTCTGTCTATGTGTATGAGTAGGTCATCTGTGGTTTCTCTTTGATTAGGTCAGGAGAGACGGTGTCCAGTAAGGCCCAAGGTTCCTCTGTGACTGATAGTCGGGAGATGTCAGAGTCCTATTGAAGTCTCAAGTGACTAAACATCATATAATTTATAAACCGGGATTCCTCTCTGGTTGGGTCAGAAGATGGCGGTACTGTGTCTATCGAGGTTCCTTCGTGGTGGAAATTCAGGAGATGACGGTATCCAAATGGGGCCCGGGGTTCCTCCATTGACTTGCCAGAAGATAACGGTAGATAGGATGGTCAGGGTTCCTTTGTGACTGATAGTCAGAGAGATGGCGGCGAATACACAGTAAATATTGGCAATTAGCAGAGTTGAGGGGAATGTCCTTGGCGGGTGAATGCCCAGGTTCGGTTATGATTGGATGAAGACCTGAAACTGTATGAGTGAGTCTAAATGACTCAAGATATGATTGAGAAATTGACGAATGCCCGAATATGTGTTGAGACTTAGATCTTCGAAACAGAATTTTGTATGGGCTAAGGCCAACTTATAGAGTCCAAGGACTTGAAGAGAAACGTGATTGACTATTTGGAATGATAACTTGGTAATACGAACACTGTTAAATAAATGGAATTCATAACTGGAAAACATTCGAGATTGGGGATCTCGGGTAGGGTGAAATAGCCCTAAGTGACTTTGGGTCATAGCTCACTATTTACTGCCTTAATATACTGTAACACGGAATTGAACTGTACTATTATCTCATTATTAATGTGTGTTAATATGTGGGAAATAGTCTTAATGGATTGTGGATTTTATTAGGCTTCATAACTCACTAACATTTTATGTCAACAGATCTTAGAGTTGTTGACCCGTAAATGGAAGGTCTATCTAGATATTTTTTGGAGACTGTATAGACTATACCTGACGTGATAGAGGCGCCTACTTTTGTAAAACAGACTTGATGTAATTAATATAGGTATATGATTTGTGTGATGGCTATTTTGATGACCAAAGTATGTTGTTTATTGAAGCATCTGATTAATGTTGAAAATTCTCGCATTTCGCGGGTAAAGTGTTCCGCTTGCGTGGTAATGACGAATGGGCATGCGTCTCGGAATATGATTTCTTAGGGGCGGAGTCGGGGCGTCACACATCTACTATAGCAGACCATGCCTAGCCTGACCCATCAATGGCCCTTTAATGCACCCACTTACCCTTGCTTGCACCAGCGCTTCGGATTCCAAGCCCATGATATCACAAAGACAATGGGAATTTAATATTTTTTAATAAATCTAAATCCAAATATTTAAAGAAAAGGATGAAAGAGAATGGATCTCACCAAGTTCTCCCAACCCAACTACGCACGTACTGGCCTCCACATCATAGCCAGGAGAAAAAAATGGTAAAAAATACGAGGGAGGTCCTTAAATACTTGCATGCTATTGCCCAAGGTTTAGACCCTAAAGTGGGGTGAATAGGGTATATGAAAAATTAAATTTTAAGCAGAATTTCAATTATATAAGTTAAAAGGAATTAGAAATTTAGCAATTCTCATGAAAGGTTAGAGAGATGCAAACACAATGACAATGATGTTATTCACGAGGTTCGGCAACCCGCCTACGTCCTTGCCTCAAGCTATGCCCACTAGAGTATTTACCACGATTTATTCTCAATCGTCAATCTTCTTCCGGGTGAAAGATCAAACCTTGCAAGAGAACAATCCTCCCTAGACTTATTCCACTTTCCGGGTAATGACCAAACATTTACAAAGCTTCCTGCTTCACGGACAAGTGTCCCACGGACCACTTGATTTTACAACCTCTTTGATAAGAGAAGATTTGCACTCAGAAAATGCTCTTTACACAGGTTGACAAATGCCTTGAACACTCACTAGAAATCTCACAAAGATTGGAGTTGAAAAGCACAAGAATTAGGATTTGGGATTTCTAGGTTGAACTCTATAGATTTGAAAATCAAAGCTTGGAGAGAATGATTTTAATGATTTGAAGTATTGGAGTTCTTGTTTTCATTCATAAATCAATCATATTTATAACTCTTTCAAAGATATAGCCGTTGAGGCATTTTGGGAACTCAAAGAGCCATTAAAAACTAGCCGTTACAGAGTTCAGGAAACTCTATCCCGCAAAATTTCGTCGACGAAATTTGGTTGGCACTTTGAATTCATCGATGAGATTGGAACAAAAATGAAAACAGTGGCTCTACAGCCAGATTCGTCGACGAAACAAAATTCACTGTTCAATTTCATCGATGAGATTACTCTGAATTCTTCTGTAATCTCATCTTTGCTTAACCAAAATGACGGACATGAATTCTTTAGTCTTATACCTTAACTTTATCATGATTTTGGTCATTCTAAGGTATGTCTAAGGTCTTTATAAAGATGTGCAATATTATCTAAAGATCCTAAGGTCAATCTATGGTTGTGAACAATTCAACCATCAATCTTTGATACAAAAGTCTTAAACTCTCTTTAAACTAAAATATAAAACTATAAACCTTCCTTGAAAGTATTTTCAGTTGATCTTGGATCTTCAATTTGGCTTTGTCTTCATGATCAATCTTCATGTCTTTTTGATGATCCGACTTGGACTTTG
This sequence comes from Tetracentron sinense, assembly GCA_015143295.1. NCBI lineage: Eukaryota > Viridiplantae > Streptophyta > Magnoliopsida > Trochodendrales > Trochodendraceae > Tetracentron > Tetracentron sinense. The sequence continues at coordinate 57,185,216 of CM026554.1, read as the reverse complement.
GCTCTTGGCTTTTGATATGATCTTTAGTTATTTCCAATATGATCCAACTGCTTGGCTTTGACTTGAGTTGAATCTTCTTCATTAATAGTGTCATTTTCATGTTTTTTCATTGAATGACTTGATAATGCTCTTAGTAGACTATTTTCAATATAAACTCAAGAGAGACATTAGTAACATAAATCACATTCTATTATTATGTTATCATCAAAATCAATATAGAGACATCAGGTGAAAACCTATAGGCTAAGACAAATAATATAATGGATGGGAATAAGCTCCCTCTCAATATATGAACTTTTTGAGGCCAACTCCCCCTAAACATATGCATATAGATAAACTTTTTAGTTCATTACATATTTTATATTAGGCTATTCATTTGACATGAAACCAATTATTGATTCAATTTAGATAAGTCATTTTAAGCAATTGGGAGCAAATTGAATATATCTTTTAAGCTTATAAACTAATTAAATTTTATCAAGTATATCATTTTATACCAATTAGAATTAGAGGTTTAGGAATATCATTCCATTATCACATTTCTCCCCTTAGCATCATCAAAAAGCATGAACAAGCATAGCATTCATTACATGATACCAAACATAGATATTTCAACCATATTATTTTCAATCAAAGCATACAAATTTCATCCAATAGTGAACAAAGAATGTTCTAATTCTTGATTTTGTAAGGTAGTTGCTCTGTAATAGCCAATGAGGATACCAAAGACTTACGGCACCACTCAATTGAACATTTGTGCAGTGATCAATTAATTTCATAACATCACATATCATACATCCATATCAATTCATTCATTTCATAACATAGGCTTATACCAATTATTCATACGTCAAAAGTCAAGCATTTCATCCATCAAAAGTCAAGCAATTCACATTTCATATTATTTATTTAATCACTATTCATCATATCATACATTTTCAAGTATCAAAGTATATCACTCAAAATTACATAAGATAGGTATTCAAAGTATATGATTGCACATCCATTTCATTCAAGGAACACTCTTTGACACACAAACCATTTTGGGTCCAACAATATTAGTCTTGGGAAGGCTTGATCCTTTAGGCACCCAAACTTGCCTAATCTTCTTGTTACCAACAAATTTATAGATAGATCTTGAAGAGCAAGGGTTAAAGAAATTTTGATAATCTTTTTGTTTGTCTTTTAGATTATAGCCTAATCTAGCTTTACCAAAAACACATCTTTTATTTCCTAGCATTGTGTCTAGGATCTTTTTACCATTGGTGAATTTAGTGATAATTTGAGTTAATTCATTAACTTTAGATTTTAAATTATCACACTTATTGCATTCAATTATTTGAACTATAGGCATAGAAATTAATTTATTTATTTTCTTTTAATTCTTCATTATCTTGTTTCAAAATTTTACATTCATTTTTGCAAAAACTCATTTTTGTTTGAAAGTGGGGAATTTTCTTTTTTTAGTTTTTTATTCTTTAAAGCTAATTTTTTAAATTCTTCATAAAGTTCATCATAAGCTTCTTATAATTCATCAAAAGAAAGAGATTCATCTTGAGAAAATTTTACCTCATCCTCATGGACCATAAGACAAAAATTGGCTTGTTCTCCATCACTTGAGCTTGCATCTGACTCACTTCAATCAGATTCATCTCATATAACTTTTATTGCCCTTTTCTTGAGTAAGGGACACCCCGGCTTGATATGTCCGGGCTTTTTGCACTTGTAGCATACTATCGCTTCTTCTTTTCTTGATTTGCTCTTGATGTATTATTTGTTAAATTCTTTCTTGTAAGCTCTTTCTTCAAGTTCTTCTTATGCTTTAAGAACTTCTTGAATTTTCTCGTTATTAGCTCAATCTCTTCTTCACTTTCCTCTTCATCATTTTCACTTTCTTCTTTATTATAGTAAGATTTTAGAGCATGTCCCCTTGGTGTAGGCTCTTTTTCTTTTTACTCACTCATGATAACCTCATTAGTCAATAGAGATCCTAGAAGCTCATCCAACTGTAGAGTTAAGAGATCTTTGACTTCTTGGATGACCGTCACTTTTGGAGCTCATTGCTTTGGTAAAGATCGGAGGATCTTCCTCACATTTTCTGCGTTGGAATACACCTTACCAAGAGACTTAAGCTCATCAATAATGTTAGTGAATTTATCAAACCTAAATGAGATGAGTTCATTTTGTTCCATTTTAAACATTTCATATTTATGAACAAGTATACTAATTTTTTGTTCTTTGACTTGATTAATCCCTTCATAAGTAATTTGGAGTTTATCCCAAATTTCTTTAGTAGAGTCACAAGCCGAGACTTTATTAAATTCTTGTGGACTCAATGCGTAATAAAAGTTGTTTATAACTTTAACATTGAGTTGAACAAGCTTGATGTCGGCTTGTGTCCATTCATCCTCATCCTTAAGAATTTGAATTTCATTAATATTTTTAGTGGGGATGTGAAGACCATTTATAATAAATTTCCAACAATTATAATCTAAAACTTGAATGAAGTAGTACATCATTCTCACTTTCCAATAGTTATAATTTTGTCTATCAAATAATAGAGGTCTAGTTGTGGAATGGCCTTCTCTAAGGGTATTTGCACAAATATTTTCCATTTTAACCAATTAAATATTTTCTCTAAGATGGTTAAATCTTCTATAAAAACAGAATCTAGGCTCTGATACCACTTGGTAAATAGGGTTTATGGCAAATTAAAATTCTCTCTAATTCCTTAAACGGAATTTCAACTATATAAGTTAAAAAGAATTAGAAATTTAGCAATTCTATCAAGCAATGCAAAACAATTAAGTAAAGAGAAATGTTAAAGAGATGCAAACACAATGACAACGATATTGTTCACGAAATTCAGCAATCAGCCTACATCCCCGCCTCAAGCTATGTCCGTTAGAGGATTTATTCTCAATTGTCAATCTCTTTCTAGATGAAGATCAAACTTTACTAGGAAATAATCCTCCCTAAACTTAGTCCACTTTTCGAGTAGTGACCAAACATTTACAAAGCTTCCGGCTTCATGGACAAGTGTCTCAAGGACCACTTGATTTTACAACCTCTTTGATAAGAGAAGATTTGCACTCAAAAAATACTCTTTACACGAGCTGATAAATGCCTTGAACATTCACTAGAAATCTCCCAAAGATTGGAGTTGAAAAGCTCAAGAACTAGGATTTGGAATTTTTAGGTTGAACTCTATAGATTTAAAAATCAAAGCTTGGAGTGAATGATTTTAATGATTTGAAGTATTGGAGTTCTTATTTTCATTCATAAATCAATCATACTTATAGTCCTTTCAAAGATATAGTTGTTGGAGACATTTTGGGAACTCAGAAAGCCGTTAAAAACTAGCCGTTACAGAGTTCAGGAAACTCTGTCCCGCAAGATTTCGTCGACGAAATTGGATTGACATTTTGAATTCCTCGACGAGATTGGAATGGAAATGAAAATGGTGGCTCTGCAGCCAGATTCGTCGACGAAACAGATTTCACTGTTTAATTTCGTCGACGAGATTACTCTGAATTTTTCTGTAATTTCATCTTTGCTTAACCAAAATGATGGGCATGAATTCCTTGGTCTTATACCTTAACTTTATCATGATTTTGGTCATTCTAAGGTATGTCTAAAGTCCTTATAAAGATGTACAATTTTATCTAAGAATCCTAAGGTCAATCTATGGTTATGAGCAATTCAACCATCAACCTTTGAGGATAACTTTAATTTACAAAAGTCTTAAACTCTCTGTAAACTAAAATATAAAACTATAAACCTTCCTTGAGAGTCTTTTCCCTTGATCTTGGATCTTTAAATTGGATTTGTCTTCATGATCAATCTTTATGTCTTCTTGATGATCTGACTTGGACTTTGGCTTTTGATATGATCTTTAGCTATCTTCAATGTGATTTAACTGCTTGGCTTTGACTTGAGTTGAATCTTCTTCATTGATGGTGTTATTTTCATGTTTTTTCACTAAATGACTTGTTAATGCTCTTAGTAGATTGTTTTCAATATACACTCAAGAGAGACATTAATAACATAAATCTCATTCTATTATTGTGTTATTATCAAAATCAATATGGAGACCTAAAGTGAAAACCTATAGGCTAACACATACTTATGGATAAAAACTAGGGGCAATTTGGTCTTTCGCCATTAATTGTCCATGGATCAACAATTTGGTCTTTTGCCATGTGAGAGAGCCCTCAACTTCAATGGACTGGATGAACAATGTTACTTTAAAGGCTCCAGCTTATGTTGGACCTTAGTTAGGGCCTAGGCATTGCAAACACATCGAAAAGTGGGCTGGATCCAGGTTCAAAAGGATTGGAGGAAATATGGTAAATAAACATCCCCGTCTAAGTGCAAAGTCTCACCCATGGTATTATCTGCACCACATTCAACTTATGTACCTAACCTAACACTCAATTTGTTGGTACCCGGGGTGCGGTCTCCGGTTTGTGTTTTAAATAGAAACCTTGAATTTGCGGGAAAAACCTGACTCAGTTCAATTATCTGAATACATCCAATAGCTCTCATTGACGTTGTCGTTGTTTATTAGAGGTCTTTCCGGTTAGAATTGTTAATGGCCTTTCTTTTTTTGCACTTATTTTAAGCTTTGATTTGGCCTTTTGATTGTTGAAGCCCATCTGGGAATTCACATTATTGAGTAATCTATCCCCGAACCTCTGGAATCCTATAGTATTGGAATGGGCTAAACCCAGCCCAAGCTAGACTCAATCCATTTCTTTTTCTTTTAAAGGGAATAATAATAATAATAATAATAATATCAGTCATTAAGATTAGAGCCGTAAATAGAGCAAATTAGAAGGGGATAATGATATATTCGTATTCGATTACCTATCGGCTTATTCAAATTTGATTAAATATCGCACTTCTATTCAACTTCGATTAAAAATTTTGAATTCGGATAATATCTGAATTATTCAGTTACTTTAATAAAAATTTAAGACAAAAAATATAAAAAGACAAATATATATATATATATAATTCGATATATTTTAAAACTATTTTAAAAGTTCTTATTATATTAATAAAAATTTAAACTTATAATATATCTTGTATAAATTTAGTAGTATATTAACTGTAAGTCTATGGGTACTCCCACATATAATCTCAAATGTTAACCAACTATTATTCAATTATTAAAGGGCCAGGGGCTACATTAAGGGGGTTATGGGGGGCTCTCCCATCTTAGCAGAGCCCTTAGCTCTTCAGTCGCTATAGATCTTGTCTTGGAACATAATTGGTCATTTGTTCGCTTTCTCTTGGATGCACGCACATTGGTAGACCAAGTTTTTTCTCCTCATCTTTCTCCTTCTGCTGAAATCGCTCCCATTGTGGAGGATATTAAGACAAATTGGGCGTTTCTCCATCAGTCAAGTTATTCACATCCCAAAGGAGAACGGTTTTGCTCATAACCTAGCTGCTAAAGCTATTGGTTTCAGTATTCGTGGGTGCTTTGAGATTCGTCATCTTTCCCTGTGAATATCGACAGCTGATTCCTGAAAGAGGTCCTAAGGCCCATAATGTTCTTGTAGCTGTCTGTAGTTTGATTGATATCTCAACTTCAAAAAACAAAAAATTTGATGTAGCATTATAAAAGATAAAATAAGTCAAGTCAAATCCTCACCCTTATTGGTTTGTCATAAACAGTTAGGATTCGGGAGTATATTTGGGAGTACCCATAGACTAACCCATATATCATATAATCGATAGCTCCGTCTAATACTGATTTAAATAGTTATCCGACTAAAAAAATTCAATTATGAATAATATTCACTAGTAAATAGTAATAAAATATGCTTGAATGACTAAAATACCCAAACTTCACTTTGTTAGATTCAATTACCATTAAAAATGAACATTGGGAAATTATATGTTCAGGTGAAACCTCTTCCACAGTTCCACTGGCACCAGCCTAGCGAGTTCTTTACTCTTATTGAAATGGAAAGTGCTAAAAAATAAAAATAGAAGAACTTACTATCGAGAGCAGGACCACAGTTGGATTAAAAATCAAATGCTCCATGTCCGAACATGTTTTAATTGATGGCCCCACTTAAAAGTTTGATGCCATTAGATTGAAAATCCATCGATCTGGATCTCGATAGTAGGTACCATGGAGAGTTTTAAATCCCTTCCAGAAATGAAATATAAATAATCCTTTTTTAGGGGAGTGGTCTAAAGTGTAAATAGTCGGGTGACTTCCATGTGAAATTTGTAGCCGTTAAGTTTCTTTGTTTTTTTTTAAATACAACAAAAGTTTCTAATTATTTGATTTTACAAAAGGAGGAACGTCAACATTAGCTGGCTGGTACGGATAAGAACCCCACAGCTTTGAGTACTTTTTTACTCTTTTTTTTCTCTAATTTACAATTTATTTTATATTCCATGGTTAGCCCACGAGTAGCAGGGTAGGCTGTCAAAAAATCTATTTGTCAGTGATTAAATATAATTTTTTAATTATATACGATGTTATATAATTACTTTTGAAAAACAAATAATTTTTTGAAAAACAAATAATTTTTTATACGATGTTATATAATTACTTGGGCATGATCTTAGGACAAGAGAGAACTACCCTCATAGACAAGAATAACAATACCGAGGCTCTTCTCGGGTGTCCACAAAATAGAAGACAAGTGGTGGAGAAGTCAAAATCATGGGTCCCACGATTTTGATTTTTTCGCACATTAAATGACATGTGACGATAAAGGGGGAGGTATATCAAGTGAGGAGAAGTCAAAATCATGAAAAGAAAGGAATTGATTTTTCCCCTTTTTCAGGTCACCTGTCGTATAATTTATGAATGCTCAAGACCACCTTTTTGGCAGAGACAATCCTAAGCCTAACAAAACACATACAATATGCAGATGAAATGGCCACGAATTTATTGCAAAAAAAAAATTTGACTGACTATACCTCAAACCCTTGTCCACCTAGACTCAAAATATTTCTTATCCGATTAATTGTCTAAAAATTCATCAATAATTATTAGTATTTTCAACTAACCATTGTGTACCCCTACAATAAAGTACCGGCTCCGCCATGTCCATAATTTTAAGACTCTCACAATCTGTGCAGTAAAAATGGGTGTCCCAATCAACACGTTTGATGCAAAGCTCCGCCTTATATTTACACTCTTTTATCGCATATTAACACTCATTTTTTTAAGTGTTGTGAGTCTGTGTTGAGAGTTCTCCTTCCAAAAATTTGGAGCTCTCAAAATATATTTTGATTTTGGAATTTTTGATAAATAATAAAACGTTATTTTTATAAAATTTTACATTTACCTGTATTTTGAGAAATTTAGAGCTTTGGATGATAGTTAAACTCCTGGATGAATCCTCATGCACTTTTACCATCCTAGACAGAGAATCTGGTAACCCTCTTCAGCTTTTTTTGTTTCGAAATGCTTCTAAGACCATGTAAGGCCGAGACCGACCTAGTCAGCACACGGTTTCAAAAAACATTTTTGAAACAGTGTGCTGGCCGGGACAGTCTCAGGCCCTACACGGTCTCAAAAGTGTTGTTTTTTTATCCCAAGAAACCTCGACAATAGAGGTGAAAGAAATACCTCCCCTTCTACCCAAAAAAAAAAAAATTTGAAAAGAAAGTAACCCATTCGAGTTGAAATAACAAAAGGAGTTTGGTGGTTGACTCGGAGAATTGGGTAAGGCATTCAAGTCTCAGAATCATTTCGATTGTCTTTCTAAATGGACTTATGTGTTATTTGCCAAGAGAGGGAGAGAGAAAAATACAATCTCAATTGTGGAGAGGGTTTACCCAAAGAGGGTATGGGCTCCATGATTTTGACTTCTCTACCACTTGTCCCCTAATTTATGGTTGCCCGAGACAAGCGATTTCTGGCTTGGCCACAGACAATCCGAGGCCATCAGAGGAGGTCACACATTACATTACCTTCTAACATGCGCTTATTGCCACATCTGCCTGTTGCAGCTTACACATCATGGAGCAAATCTTGGCTGTAATGGAGGTTGCATCCATAGGCTACAAACACCCAATGGGTTACTGCAGAAGAAGATTTTGTTTCAGATATTAATTGCAGGTAGCAAGCAACCACTTTAGTACTGTCAAATATTTTATTTTCGGTATCAAACAGAACACACACTATCACAACTCTCCGGTGGAACATAGTCACACCTCTCACACAAAGAAAGATTGAGATCTTCCTTAATAGCAATTGTCAAGGAGACCGTCAGCATCACGTGTCCACACCAAATGATTGTCATATCCTCTTTTGTATGTCAAAAATACTGAATGTTAGCTAAAACTTGATTGATTTGCACAAGAGTATTGTGCAGTCTCTCACCGAGAATCCAACAAATACTAAAAAAAAATCTCGCGTTAACATAAAAAAAAAATAAAGTTTTTCACTGTTAATGTATATTTTTAGAGAACATAGTATCATTAAATCTTTTGACCTAAATAACTATATTCAATATTTTTGAACTGACAACACTTGAACGGTGCTTGCTTGCAATGTTCATTGGTATTAAGTTCTATTTCTTACTTAGGTCTTAATTTATTAATTTTTGTTAAAGAATTACTAACTTTACATTCCGTCTTCCAAACTATCATTGTAGGTGCAGCATGTGTCCTGCTCTCGAAATTTATTCATCAAAATAATGAGTCACCTATTTTACTAATAGGGTCACATGTGAGGTTACCAAATGCTCTAAGCTAGCATTCCTCTATTCAATCATTTTGCTTCTTCTTATTGTTGAAAATCTCATCCATACACATATTTTCTTTCTTGGAGCCTCTAAGTGAATTAGAGACAAATTTTGAAAAATCAAATCTTTGATAATTCCATCATTATTGAATTACAAAGTCTTCATAATACTTAAATGGATTCAATTATTGCTATTATTTTTTTTGGTTAGCTTTAGAATCAAAAAAACGGAGGTTTTGAGTTCGAGTCTCTTCCCCTTGTTGGCCACCCTTCAAGATTTATCTCGGCTTTCCTGATTGTGTAGTATAAGGGGATCTGTACCACCCGAGGGACTTAGCCAAGTGCTCTAAGAGGCTGGATACCCTTGTTCCACAAAAAACAAAAAACAAAATTCAATTTGAAAAAATAATTTTTTTCTTAACTTGAAGAGATAGCATCAACAAATGTTACACTTACAACGGTGGTTTGGAAATTTGTATCCCGAATTAGCACTCTTATTTTTATTATGGAAAATAATCACCTCTCCATTGGAGTGAAGGAAGGCATTCAACCATCCCTACTTTTCTTGCCACATGTCCTCTTTTTAATTCCTTTTAATTGTGGTTAAGATTTACTGACCCTTGGAATTAGAGCATCTAACTTTGGTTTTTAGATTTATATATATATATATATATATATATACACATAATTTGGTGCTTCTGCGAGCACACTAATATTTACTAACTGAACACCAAATATATCACTTACTAACTGTACACCATTAAAATGTAACAAATTTTATGAGCACACCAAGTTTGGAATGATGTATAATTAAAAAGTGTCCAATCAATAAATATTGGTGTGCTCGTGGCAACACCCAAAATTTAATGTTAACCATAGTTCAAGGCAATTGAAGGGGATTTGTAAAGGTGAGGAGCAATAGTATGGTCCTCAACCGATGAGAGGATTATTGTTCTTTTTTATTGGAGGAAAGTGCGGAAGCGATGCTATCAAGGGTATTCTCAAGATAATACGACAAACACACAATACATAAGATATATCATGGTTCATCCATCTAGGACTATGTTCACACTAGAAACAGTCCAGAAAACCTTCACTGCTAATAGAGAGATTACAAGAGAACAGATAAACAGAGAATACACACTCAAAGACTTTACCACAACCCTTGAAAGGATCTCACACAACCCACATCTTTATTCACTTTCTTCGATCTGAATCCAATAGAAGTACTACCTCTTTTAGGACATAGGAGACACAAAACCCGAACCCTTCATGATTGAAGCAATACCATCCACCATGAGAGCAAACCGAAATACAGCCGTACGAACACTCTTCTTTACCCAAGAGCTTCACTAGAGCTTTCCATGGGAGACGCCCTCACTTTCCATGGAAGCCCTACCACACCTCACATATCCGTAGATTTTTCTCTTCCTCTTAAAGTTCTTACTTTCTAGGTTATCTTTATAAACCTCCACCCTTGGCTTATTTATAGGCAAGGAATGAGTCGTAACTCAATTAGAATTTCCCAAATTCTAATCTCTACTAAAAGGTAACTTCCTATTCCAAGTAGAAGTCTCCAAAAGCAATTCAAATTTCAACCCGTCTAAAACTAGTCGACCAACGATCAATCGCCCACTATGGGTGATCGATCGCCCATGTTGGGGTTTACCCTAAATATCCACCTCGGAGATAATCCAGCGAACATCCTTCGATGTGTCATCTTTTTTTCACCAACATAAATTTTCTTTTTCAATCTTGTGCAAAACTTCACTGGATTCGTAGGAAAAACTCCACCTCAAACTACGGCTTCAAAACCGTCATAAATCACGCAATCCCAACAGCCTTGCAAATCTCAAATCTGCAACCCTAAACCTCGAACACCAGCTCTAATACCAATTTGTTAGGAGAAAGTGCGGAAGCAATGCTATCAAGGGTATTCTCAAGATAATACGATAAACACATAATACACAAGATATACCGTGGTTCACCTACCTAGGGCTACGTCCACACTAGAAACGGTCCAAAAAACCTTCACTTCTAAATAGAGAGATTGCAGAGAACAGGTAAATAGAGAATATACACTCAAAGAATCTACCACAACCCTTGAAAGACTCTCACATAGCCCACATTTTTGTTCATTTTCTCCAATCTAAATCTGACCGAAGTACTACCCATTTTACGACAAATGAGACACAAAATCTGAACCCTTCATGATTGAACCAATACCAATACCCTCCACCATGAGAACACACCGAGATACAATTATGAGAACACTCTTCACCCAAGAGCTTCACTAGGGCTTTTCATGGGAGACGTCATCGCTTTCCATGGAAGACCTACCACACCTCACTTATCCTTAATTTTTTCTCTTCCTCTTAAGGTTCTTACTTTCTAGGTTATCTCTATAAGTCTCCACCCTAGATTTATTTATAGGCAAAGAATGAGTCCTAATTCAATTAGAATTTCCCAAATTTTAATCTTTACTAAAAGACAACTTCCTATTACAAGTAGAAATCTCCGAAAGCAACTCAAATTTCAACTCGTCTAAAACTCGTCGACCAACGATAGGTGATCAATCGCCCTTGTTGTGATTTGCCCTATTCGAGCCAAAAATCCCACACTCTTAACATAACTAAGACAAAATCTAATAGTTTTTTTTTTTTTTTTTTTTTTAAGTATCAATTATTAAGATGCAGAAAATTGAAGAACAATAAAGAACTTGGGATTTAAGGTTATTAAGATGAAAAAAAGCTTACATTGGTTTGTTTTTTTTGCAACTGGAGAGAAGCTTCGCAGGTTCGTTTTTAGAAGGAGAAGAACCCAAAATTTAACTTGTTAACCCTAGTTTAAGGCAGTTAAAAGGAGCTTTTTGAGGGCGAGAGCAATAGTCTGCTCTTAAGCCAAGGAGAGGATAATTGCTTTTTTAACATAACTAACACAAAATCTAATAGGTTTTTTTTTTATTTGTGAAGTATCAACTATCGACTGTTACCCGTCAAAAACGAAAAACCCCAAAGCTGAACAACAAGGGTTAATGGCAGACGTTGTGGAACGGCGACCAACCCCGAAAGAAAACCCTCCAGGTTGTCCTGAGGAAATCCGAGTAATGTACAGCTGGTGCTGAGGTGGCAGAATAGAAATCTGTTCCACGACCTCTCTCTGTCGATCTACCTTATAAGGCCAATTATTTTTGCAATATTCGTTTTTTTTTAATTTTTTCATATTAATTTTCAATTTTATTCCTTTGAATTGGGGTTCTCTGTGAAACATGAACAAGATGAGAAGAAAGGGGTGTTATAAATTATAATTTTAATTAAATAGGTGGGCTTGGCTTGGCTTGATTAATAAACCCTTATTGGGTGTCGGCGCAAGGTCATTTTTCTGTCGTCATTATCGGGTATCTGACGATGATAGAGAGAAGGGATTTCAGTTAAATTATTCAAAAGTACAATGGAGATGCTTTTGGCGTAAGAGGGGTTTGTTACTGTAGATAGCACCTCATTACCAATTGTTGAATCTCTATACAGATACAGAGCTGTTTTGCTTTGCTTTTCCAATCATAACTCACAAGTGGGTGTAGGCGTAATCGGTTTTTTTTTTCTTCTGTTTTTTAATGCCCATACCCATTTGATCTGCCAACATTTTGGTTTCCTGATTGGCCTAGATCTGCCATACTGGAGGGAGGGGAATGCGGTTCATTTTTTGATTTTTGGTGATAATGCTATATGTTGATTGGCTGATTGAATTTTCATTGGCGGATGAAGCATAGCTTTTCCAAGATCGGGCTACTTTCTTTGCTTGGGAAAAGATTGCAGGTATGAATGAACTTCTTCCATTTCTCTGTTTCCTTCAATTACTTCCAGTCCATGTGCATATGGATTCAGAACTTTCAATGTATATCGAAATCATTGTTACCAGAGACCGTAAATGAGAGAATTTGGCATCTTAAAGTGTTTTTTTTTTGCCCCCCCCCCCCCCCCCCCCCCCCCCCCTTCTAATTTTGATGCCTTTGACCTTGAAGTAAGGCTCGTTGTTGACATGAATTTTGCAATGCATGTTTGGTTTTACTTTAATCTATGGCATGCCCTTGTATTGGTTTATGGAATTGTGGAGATTTTGGTTTCTGGGTATCTAATATCTACCTAATTCGATTCCTGTCCTGCCCCTCTTTCCTTCATGAGACTGAAAGTCTGGAAGAAATTTTCTTATTTCACTCTACTGATTGGTGTTTGTTTTGCCCCCATAATATTAGAAAGAAAAAGGGTTTAGAAGTCTAAAGAATCTAAAGCATTTCTATTTATTTTTCCACCAATGCCACTGCACTGCATTTTCGAAAACTTATTGCTGTTACCTCATTATCTTATAAAAATGTAATAGGCTTGATTTGCCTTTTTATGAATTCATCGAGGTTATACTTCTGTGTCCCTATCTTTCACTTATTTTGGCTTGTATCCTTTACTTTCAGGTTCAATGTATAAGAATAGTTATCCTGATACTACTGCACCGTGTAGCTGAAGTGGTTCCCGTACCAAATGTCAAGGACTCTTGCAGCAATCCTTGGAGGTGTTGCAGGAGCCGTGGCATTGGTGGGGATAGTCATTATACTTTTATGGTTCTGCCATTTGCATAACAAGAGAAACTCTGATACAGGGTCCTCCGATCCATCTGTTCAAGGTAGTACAATTATATTTAATGGGTGTGAAACACAAAGTGTCTGTAAGACTGTAACTGAAGATGCTGCTGATCTTAATGGCTTCTCCTGGTAACTTGCAGTGGGAAGAAACATTGGGGTTGAGTTGTCTTTAGCTGGAGGTGAATCGGTTCCACCTGATTCACGAGAAGCAAGGCGCTTCGTGATTGAAGAATTGTCTCTGGCCACAAGAAATTTTAGCGATATAAATTTGATCGGGGTAGGAAAATTTGGTGAGGTGTATAAGGGTTTGCTTCACAATGGGATGATTGTAGCCATTAAAAGGCGACCAGGTGCACCTAGTCATGAATTTTTCAGAGAGGTAATAATCACCTTTCTCCTTCTACTACTACTAGCTATTACTTAGGATGCTTGGAATAAGTAAATAATATAGATGGCAGGTTGAAGTGCATAAGGCACTATGTTGAATGTAAATCCGTTCTGTTTGAAATTTGAGATAACCCCAACATTATTCATAGTTTGTTTCCTTAATTTTTCATTTGCTATGATGCATGATAAAGTTTATGTTATGGTTTCCCTTTACTTACTTCCTATTGGTTTGGAAAATTTTCCAGTGAAGGACATGGTTATATCAAAAACTAGTTTGAATTATAAGTTCTCAATAGTTCTTCTTGGAATTTATGTTCTTCTTTGTTCATCTATTTTCTTTACTGTGAAGTTCCGACTAGGCTTGATACATTTTTTTTACAATCCCAGTGCATGTCAGTGTATGCTAAAAGGCAAGCTACAGTATAACTTAAAAAATTAATTGAAAAATTGGTGTTAACTGATTCGAAATCATTTCCCAACATACCCTTGTCGACTACATGCTTCATCCTTTCCTTCATGCTTTGTCATATCAAGGTATCTCTTTTCCTTTTTCTTTTTAAGTTTTTTTTTCATGGCTTGAACTGTTGGGACTGGATTTCCTATCAGGTACGCTATCTATCATCTATTCAGCATCGGAATCTCGTGAATCTTTTGGGTTACTGCCAAGAAAATGATCAACAAATGCTTATCTACGAGTATATACCAAATGGAAGTGTTTCGAGTCACTTATATGGTAACTCTCCATCTAGATATACTCATTTTCTTGTAAGAGCACATAGTACTGGGATATATTGGTAGTATATATTTTACTTATTTACTGTTCTTCACCTTTTTGCCCTTCATTCTAGGTATATATGTAGATATGTAATCTTAACTTCATCTTATGTATGCAGCATCATGATATACACTATATGCTTTCTTTAAAAAACCACCATCTGTCGTATTGTTCCAAAATATTAACCAAACAAATCCTACATTTATGATACTCTATGCCAAGGCATAATTTTCGAACTTTGTTGGTTTTCTATTTTGTAGGCGCTGGTCAGGATCCCCATGAGAAGCTCGAATTCAAGCATAGGCTGTCAATAGCTCTAGGGGCAGCTAAAGGTGATCCTTCTGCAAAATAATTGAGCATCAGTGGCTTTCCTAGTATTTTTTTTTTCCTCCTTAGTAAGATGAAATATCTGAAGATCGCTGTAATATTTTCGGATTTCCTCCAATAGCTTCAAAACATCTCGAAACGATTCTGAACTAATTGATGTAGTCTGATTCGTTTTCTCCTATGTGCAGGTTTGGCTCACCTCCATGCCCTGAGCCCTCGCTTGGTACATAAGGATTTCAAAACAGCCAATGTTTTGGTTGATGAAAATTTCATAGCTAAGGTTGCAGATGCGGGGCTCGTCAATTTTCTTGACGGAGTTTATGATGCCAGTCCATCTTCTCGAATGACAGCTGATGATATATTCCTTGCACCAGAGTATTGCTCTTATCCTCTTGTAGTGGACACACACACACACACACACACATATATTTCACAATATTTGTGATATTAATTCTTTCTATAGAATGTTATGTAAATCCACATAATGTGTTGCATCTTTGATGTTATAAATATAGCCATAAATGTAACACATCATGCAATTAATTAGGTCGAACCCAGATTGAGATCAAACAGATGTCCTCTTGACAATGAATTTGACTCGGAAATTACCCTCCCAAGTTAGACTCAATGACTGGGAGTTCCTTGTTAAATTCCTTGATATAACGAAACTTAGCCAAATCCTTTTATTTGATGATAATTGGTCATCGATATCTGTACCTCAGTTATATTATAGATAGAAGGTCTTATACCATCATCATTGTTTTTGTGATCTGTATATATCTCGCTTATGTAGGGTGAGAGAGTTCAGAAGATTCTCAGAAAAAAGTGATGTGTACGGTTTCGGTGTATTCCTGCTGGAGTTAATAAGTGGGCGGGAAGCCATGGAATTGCTGACTTCAGAATCTGATCGAAACATTGTCGAATGGGTATTTAACATTCTTCATATTATGTTGATACACTGGGCAGATGATTCTAACAATCTAAGATGTAGACTTCTTCTAGATCATTGGTTTACATCCGATAGGTGTTTGTTTACATCCCAGGTGGAACTTGTATGGAAATATAGATATCCTTTTTTATGCCTTATATCCTTTTTTATACCTTATTGAACAGATGCCATCGGCTTTGGGAAAATCTAACTGTTATTGTCACGTCATGGGAAATTTCATTGTTGTAGTCAAATCACTGTGAAATGTAACATGTCTGAGATATCAATTTATCTGATATTAAATTTGTTTGTGTGGCTCCTCTTGTGAAGGCACAAAATTATCAGGACTCAAGCGATATATCTAGCATCGTTGATCACAGACTGGGCATTAGCTTCACAGGTGAAGGCATGAAAGAATTTGTACAGCTGACAGTCCGTTGTGTAGACCTGTCTAGTGAGAGGCGACCCACAATGAGCTATGTGGTAGCGGATCTAGATCGCATACTTGAGAAAGAAATGAGTTTGACATCAATGGGGGAAGGCACATCGACTGTGGCCCTGGGAAGCCATCTTTTTAAATCATTAAGGTAACAGAATTGAGAATATAGCTTGTTTGGATCAACTGTTTGAGGGCTCTTTGCGAGTTAATTTTTTAAACTGTAGAGTAGAAGAGAACCAGCTGTTTGATAAGTGTATAGAAAGAACAAGTGCATTATTTTTTGATTTTTATCCATAAATGTACGAGAAATCATGTTGTACAACATTATTTGTTATTGATATTATATTGAAGGTTGGGGTTGGTGTGATTTTTGATATATTTATTCACCATAAGAACTCATACACCATTACATTGCACTAGAACCCTGCAATCGAAAACACCTGCTTGGTATTTTTGAAGATACTCTGGCAAGTGACTGATCTCAAGTTTTTGAAGTTGATATTGATGTCTTTGAATACTTTTGTCAAGTTTATTAAATTCTGGATTTCTTATGCTATCCAAACCAGTAAAATCCATCATTTCGTATAGGAAAGCCTGCACTCTGCTAAGATGCAACAATGTCTTAGTTTCTCAGAATTTCAGTTAACTTGCACTCATTTTCTTTTCCTTTTGATATAAGCGACCTGTACCTTAGGTCTGATGTGTGTGGGTGTGTTTAGATTACCTCTTTAACCAATATATAAATATATATATAAGCGACCTGCTATTGGACACAACAGTTTCCAGACATCCATGAGGAAAATGTTTAATTACATCCCAGACATGTCTGAGATTTCAGTGGGTACTGTCTCATAGTTGCGATTAGGAGTTGATTTACCTCATCCCTCAACTCTGATGATGATGAAGAAAATTGTAATTGTTGAACATCTCAATTAGGTACTGTATTGTCTGCTCTCTCCAGCACTTGGGCAAATCTTCAATAACAGTTCATCACAAACCTCCTCTGTGATTTGTGAGTGTACGAGATTGATGAAAACATGGTGAGGTCACTTTACATATTTGCAATTAGTTACTTGTGCCTAATTAAGACATAGATGGGTCTGGACTGGACTTACCTCCCCCTCCCCTATATTTTTAATTAGAAAATAAAAGAACAAATAATAAAGGAAAATTCTAAGATATGGAAAATAAGAAATAAAATTAAACTTTGATTTTTCTGATTATCAAAAAAATTATTTATTATTTTTTTCTTTTTTCTGTTTTCCTGCTAACCAAATGAGGGGATTGCTAGCTTCTTATCACCCACCCACCCCCCACTTTGATTTTTTATTTTTTTTTTCTTGTGTTTTCGTGCTAACCAAACGAAGCTTTGCTATGTCACCTCCAAAATGAGATTTGCTATCCTATAAGTATCTCTACAGTGCACCTCCATCCAAAACGATGAAGCCAATTGGACAACCCATATGATAACCGCCCTGGTCCTACCTGATGTGTAAACAGTCTTTGGACTGCACTTTGGATTCAGCTTCGACAAGAAAGACCAAAAGCTGTCAGAAATTGAAGAGAATGTCATATAAAAAAACAAAATCATATTTGTTTAAAGGTCTAAAAAACACAAATTCTATCAATACACCAAGCCCATATGCATCCTATTACCATCACCAAACTCTCTTCTAACTTTCAAGAGAAGCGTTTGTTATTCCCACCAGATTAAGATACCCCTTTGTATCCCTCCCTCCCTTTGCTAAGAACCTCTTTAACAACAAAAATGCTAAAAGAATGGAGAGGTCACATGTATGATAGATGTATGGAGTATGAGATGTATGTGTCAGGATTGGGTCCCCGGAAGATAGATGCGGTGGATATTGCTGATGGAGAGCTCTTCTCGGCAAGTTGGGCATCTGCTCTGAGCCCAGATGGCATTGGTGATGCAGGGCTTGCAGAAAACATGCCCACACACAGTAGACGTCTCCTCCTTCATTGTATCCATGCAGATTGTGCATCTCAGCTTTATCTCCTTCACCTCTGTTGCACTGCTTGAAGCCAGCCTAGACTTTGTCTGTCAGTTTCACCATCACACCAAGGGAAGTATCAGAAGGGTTAAGGTATTACACTTGATTGGAATCTCAATGTTTACAACACAGGATATAACATGAGAACATGCAGGTAAGGTTAGATGAGCATCCAACAGCCAATCATAACCATGTGATATATGATTGCTTTTTAACTTTTTGGGTCTGCGCTGCCCTCTAAAGAATTGGGCATGATCTACTCATCAATGCTCTACACATGCATATTGATCTGACCGTCCAATTGATAGAATACACTTTTGTAGACGACCTGATGAACCACCAATCAAGTTTATGTTTGGATATGTGCAGTACTACACCAAATTTATCAATCAGATGGCCTGGGAGGCTGGTCCTATGAGATTTTATTTTGATGTAGCCCCATCCTGGAGGTTTGTAAATAAGTAGAGCAAGATTCTGATCAAGGAATGGTGCTTCCACTATTTGGAGATATAAACAGGTGAATCCTCATTATCCATCAATGATGTTATCTCATTCTAGCTTTCTCTATTAAACCGCCCCAAAGGAAGTGCTCCATGGATTGTTGGACGGCCTAGGGCAGACATCAATGAAGGTCCAGGTCAACAGCAGATAAAGAATTGACATCCACCGTCCATGGTGGACACCAATTACAAAAATAGAAAGATGGATAATGGTTTCCCAAATTTAAAGAGGTAAGTTAGTTTTGTTTCAAAATAAGTTTTCTAGACTAGGAGTTCAAACTACAATAACTTCAATATAGAATCCTAACCATCAGATACAGAAACCATGATTATCCAATAAATATATGCAATCAGCTCAGATAAGAAGAATCTTAACATTTTTACACGTGGTTAATGTTCTCATAGCAGACGAAGCATGTTGAAGAGCACTAACTTGCATCAGAATTCAACAGTGAAAAGAAGAATCCTCGATGTCTCTCTTGAACATGTAGAAGACATGTTTTTGGTAAGGATACATCCTTTGTGTCCTATCAAGGATATCAATATTAATGGAATCAAACCAAAAATCTCATCTAAAGATTATTTCTCTGTGGTACTCCAATATCTTTTTTTATGACCAGCAAGAAAATTTATTAAGAAGAGAGAATGTACATGAAAGGGAACGATACTCCCCATATATGCAAATACGAAAATCAGGAGTCAAAAACTAATTGACTCCATACACGGTGTTCCAATATCAGTTTCACTGTCCAAAAAATGTGATAGATTCGACATATTGGAACATTCGTTCTGGTTTGTTTCTGCCTTGGTCTCCTATGCTGCTATGCATCATTTGATGGGTCCTACCAAGGAGATCTATATCAATGTAATCAACCCATATGGATGATCATAACAATCTAACTCTACAGTGCTTCAATACCAGTTTCACTATTCAAGAGAATGTATTAGATTAAATGCAACAGAGCATTCGTTCTGTTTGTTTTAGCCTTACAGTCTCCTAAGTGAGACCAACTGAGAATTGGTGGTTCCTGACCCCATGCATGTGTGCTACATGTATGAGGAATGGAGTCTTCTCCCTATCCCTTCCTAGTACAAGCATGGTTCGATATATCAGTACGTACCAGCCCGGTTTGGGGCTACCTGAGATGTGGTTACGCCATAATAAAAAAAAAATCCCTCGTATCGACCCCGTATCGGTACTAATACACACGACATGCACCCATTATTCCTTCCATTTAAACTATAAGCCACAACACAGACCCGATACCCACAGATTATTGACATAAAATATTATTTAACTAAATGATTCATTTACTTAATATATTTATATGTAAATAAGGTTATACCCTCATTTGAATTCAATGAAAATCATCCTATATCCAAATCCTGAAGAATAAAAAGTCAACTTTCCAGTTCAAGAACAAAATCCGCATTTTAAGGATTATGTCAAAATTCCAACTTTTTAAATGGTAAGGTATTTTCCAAATAAAAAAATTCCATAAATTCTACTATACTAAACATTACTAAAGCTCAAAAGTCCGGCAAAAAAAGTCTCATATTTTAATATTCAAAAATATTATAATCTACAAGGTCAAAAAGTTATCTAACAGTGTAACAATTTAGATAAAAAGAGTTACATTCAAGCTTATAATTTATTACTGTAATTGAATACATTCTTATTTAACTTATTAAATGTAAGGTTTAATATCTAGATTGTATTTCCTACACTTGGCTAAATGATTATAGTGTGTATTTTCATACTTGTTCATCAGCAGACACACCTTTTTAACTTAAAAAATTCTTAACTCGCATATATATGATTATAAATGTAGTTATGAACTTTTATTTAATTTATTTTTAGCTTATATTTACATTAAAAGAAATTTTATGCAAGGTATCCAAGTTTTTCCTTGCGTGTCCAAAATGTATTCAGATTTTTCCGTCATATCTATTTGATATGGTCCAAAACATCGATACGTATCCTATATTCGACTTACCGATACGGCACCCGATACCGACATTTTGAACCATGAGTACAACTATTCTTCTTACTGAAATCTTTTAATGGATTTTGTTGAACCTATTGCAATCTATTTTATTCATCAGTGGAATGTCAGTTTAACAAAGTAACAAACACATCAACGATACAGGTGATATCAATATATATATATATATATATATATATATATATATATATATGATCAAGAGAAAAATAAATAGAGGGAAAAAGACGAGTTTGTGTACCTTTACACATTTCCAAGTCTGTGAAGGTTCACCCAAACCATTAACAGTGCGACCCAGATTCCCAGCAGATCCATTATTATGTTCTGTCAAGCCACAAACTGATCAGGAAACACAACTAGCAAAATAATTTGAAAAAAATAAGCTGTAATCAGCTAGAGCAATAAAGAAAAACCTAGTATGTTCAGATTTAAGATATGCAAGTCCAGCAGTCAATTACTTAGCTTAGTGCTACATACTATTTTCTTCAATTTCATAAAAGAGGCTCAAATTGCATAACAGGTCAGCATGGTATACATGCTCACTCTCATTTGAACCATCATTCAACAAGCCCAATTTTTTTAAGTCCCTTACTGAGGCTTATTTAAATAACTACATGACAAAGCACCCAAGCTAATTAGGAGAGGCAACCATCTGGCCTTTCAAGCAGGCTACCTCGGCGACTCAACAGGGCCCAGCAAGCACTTTAAACTTCTAGTAGTCTGCAACTTCATCAAGGTATACTGTTTTTTTTAGTCTTCCTATGAACTGATTTTGGAACGTTATCGTATTATCTTATAATTCTTTGTTGTTACATATAATTTTCATCTGATGAACCATAAATTTTTTCCCTCCTTGTTCCTGGCGTATGATTGAGAATTAGAAAATATTATCAGCAGATTCTAATCCTTACAAAATCAATTAAATATCATTATGTAGGATTTTACAGTAATAAAATTATTGACAATGTGGTGACTGTGATGTTGTAGTTGCTGTTGTTTTGTTTTTCTTGCTTTTTGTCTTCTCTTTCCCTCTTGGTTTACTATTGGTGAACTTTGTTGTGTCTTCTTCTTTTCATCTATAATATTATTGCTATTTACCGATTAAAAAAAAACAATGTGGTCTGCCATGCTCACATATAGAATAACGTTTATAGTGGACAATTTAATTTGTATATATTATACAGTTAGATATAGTACAAGATTTTATTAGTTTCAAATATTTGTATATAATCACCAAGTCATTGTGTATGTGGACAAAGTGCAGATTTGTCAAAAAGTCTTACTCACGGACTTGTTTCAAACAAGCATCAGTGGTTTTTCTTGCCTTTTCAAAAGGGTAAGAAATTGATAGTAGATCACTGTAATTCTGATCGACACAAAGTCCAAGAGGTGATAAAATGATTGGATGGTCATAAATCATGATGGTTAAGAATGTGAAGCAGGGTTCGCGTAGATATGTGTGATGTCATAATATATTGACTTAAAGGCTATATTTTTTCGTTTTACAATTACAGAGGAAAATACAGAATACAAAATTAACTGGTACCATATGTTCACTTGATCAAGTTAAAGTGACACACTTCATCACCCAATCACATGGTTTTGTCCCCCCATTGAGCTTTTAAAACACGATTTATTGTATGTCAAGTGCATGTACTTTCACTCCTTAATTGAGAGACCGTGATATGATTATAAACAAAGAGAATATATACAACCATAGAACTTCCATAGAGATTCATATTGTAGTTCAATTTAGACCACTCCCGTATATAATTTAGAGAAAGGAATGAACAGCATACTACATGGAACACATAGATCCTGTCTCTGAAACATCTAGTACCGTAAACTTGAGAAGAAATCGAGATTAAAAAATAAATGCTTCCATCTGGCAACTATATATAAATTGTCTACATAAACAGATGATAAATGAAATCCCTCTTCCAAGAAAAGCAGATGATATCGTGAAGACCACTTCTTTTTTTTATCGGTAATATAAGAATATATATATATATATATATATGTGTGTGTGTGTGTGTGTGAAAGAGAGAAAGAGAGAGGAAAAAGCAATCAAATAGGTCCACATTACATAACTTAAGAGAGAAACCGGAAGTTACTGAGAAATAACAGTCCTGAATCTCGAGATAAAAACTGAAAAGATAACTCATGTCTTGACAATAATTTGCCCAAAACGATATATCAAGGAAAAGCCATCTGATATGGATGTGCAGTTTTCACTATCGCTCACCCAAGGATGTCCCCCAAATCTAGGTCCGTAAGTCTAATGGAGCACCATTCGAGGATTAGGTATCTAAACCGAGCACAAATATGCGGTGATGGGGAAGGAGAGTCATCAAATACTCTCAAGTTCTGCTCCTTCCATATCATCCAACAAGAAATGGCTTGATAAACATTATTGCCCCTGGGCACCACTCCAAGCCAACTGGATAATAAGTTCTGAAAGGAAGAGGAGAAGACCCAACTCACACCTAGACAGGATAGGAAATAATTTCATATCCCAAAGGCAACAGGGCAATGCATTAGCAAATGATCCACTGATTCTTCTTCTGCATGAATTATGAAGGCACATAAAGCAAAATTTGGCCAACCTAGTGAGAACCTTATTCAGAGCTATAGTTAAAAGGAAGAATAAGACGCTTCACACAGGTTGGGAGTTCAGTTTCAAAATTCTTCCATTCAGAACTAGATTACCAACGTGAATGGTCGTGTTAGTAGAAAGGCCTACTTTCAGAGGAATATCCGGATTCCACACAAACCTATGAGGAAAGGGGCTATAAGGACCTGAGTCAAATGGCTGTAATAACGATCTCACTGAAAAACAATCATTGTGGCCTCTAGACAGATCCTAGTGTCCCTGGTAAGGGGGAATAGATGATCCCAACCTCTGCAACAAACGAATGAAATCTTCAATCTCCCAATAATTAAGATTACGTCTCAGTTTCGGACACCAAACAACTTCATCGTTTCTAGTTTCAAAGCATTCGAATACGGATGCATCTTAATCCAAAGCCAAAAGGAATAGCAAATGCATCCTTGATACACTCCGATCCACACCACATATCCATCCGGAAGCGAATGTTCAATCTATTTACCACTTTGAATCTAGTGTATGGCATCAACATCTTGACCACTGTCATTATTCCTTTCCGTAAACTCACACCGTATGGGCGTTTAACCTCTTTCGAATCCCACCCAGAAGATTGGCCATGTTTGGCCACTATCACCCTTCTCCAAAGGCTATCTCTATCTTCCCCAAACCTCCACACCCTTACCTAGTAGAGCTTTGTTTATGTCAACGAAAGGATTAAGGTTTAGACCTCCTCCCCTTTTGGTGCAACAAATTTGGCTCCATGATACCAAGTGATATCTGGAATTTGCACCTTTAATATCTTAAGCATGTGCATTTGTTTTTGTTTTTTTCTTTAAGCACAAGTGTGTGCCTACGTGGCACATCATTGGATGTATTATGCTTGAGAGCTCATTTTTTCAACATGTCATCCATGATCCATGCAAGTTGCCAGAAGACATAATTGGTTTATAATCACTAACAACCAAAAAATAATAATTTATCAATCATTAGTATGCATGACTTTCCCACGCAGTGCAACAAATGGCATCTAAAAGACTGATTAAATTTAACAAATTATCACATCTTTGCTACATTTCTAACATCAATTCCAAAAGGTGATAAAACTGATGAAGTCGTAGACTACCAATATCAATCCTCAATAAGGCATAAAAATGAAAAAAAAAAAAAAAAAGGGACATGAACTGTGATAATATCCAAAATAAGGAGTTGGCTTCAAACACCTTGTTGATAATGTACAGCTCATGTCTAAACTTGGAATCTCAAGGAAGCAAAAGCAAAGCGTTAATGGAAACTTTATAATCTCTACAAAGGACTACCTGGACAACCAACTCTCAAATAATCCTCTAATTGATGTGATGTTGGAATCGGGAAAAAGGCAGAACAGTGGAGACTTCAGATTCAATCTCCTATCTAAGGACAAGGAACATGCTAATGATTCTTTAGTGAGCAATAAACTATATAGACCTTGTCCTCTTGAGAATCTACATCTATCTTTATTTGTTAATGAAATTCATTAATAAATAAAAACAAATAAAACAGGAAAAAAACACTTAATCAGTGAGCTTTTGATGCATGACCATGCAACTAACCTAAGATCATGCAATTTAAAGATTAGAATTTGATTTCCAATTAATAATGAAAATCATAAAATACATAGATTTCACAATTACAATAAAGAAAATTAAAAATGAATTAGTAATACTCTAGATCAAGTAACAATCCCACAATAATGAATTTTCAAATCTAATTTGGGTGATCGTAATGGAAGTGGGAACTTCCACTAGCTTAGGGATTTCAGGCCAATAACCAAAGTTGTTCAATTGAAGATTTCAATAAAGTATTTTTAGGCTCAACAATGGTTATAAATGGAAGTATTCATGATAGATATGTTTTCAAATAGTAATGGGACTAAACAACACAAACCAACAGTAAAGGGAGCATTAAGTATGAAATCCAAGGTTAGGATTTTGGGGTTTTACTGTTTTAGGGTTTAGGGGAATATGGGAGAAGTGCGGCTGTAATAGGGATGGGGTATGAAGGCTGTAACAACAATAGGAGAAGGCTGTTGGGGTGCTATAGCAGTCACAAGGGGCTGTAGGACAGAGGGGGAGCAAGGGCAGGGGGTAGGGGGGTTGCAACTAAGCTGGAACAGCAGGGGAAGGCTGCACCTATGCTGGAACAGGTGGCTGGGACAGGTGTGGCAGTGTTGGTATGTGACTGGGGATAGGACAGCAATAAGGGAAAGGGTAGGTAGGCTGTAATATTGAGATTAGAGACTGTCAAAATGTTGGACAGCACAAGGGAGGGGCTGGGTGGCTTATGGCTGCAGGGGAATAGCTTGGGTGGCCAGTGGCTGAAGGGGGATGGTTGTAAGGGGGATGCAGTGACAACATGACAGGTGCAAGAGCTGCAGGAATACTGTGGCAGCAAGGGGAATGCTAATCCTAAAGGGGTATAGGGAAAAGAAGGAAACTCTAATCCTAGTAATTAGAAAAATGCTATTACTACTAAAACAATCCTCTACTTACAAAAAATGTCATTACTAATAAAATAATCCCTAATGAAAAAAAACAAATAATCAAACTAAGATACTAGTAGCCCCATGGGCTAATCTTGACCCTTGAAATCTCCGTCTCTCCATCCAACAATGGATCTGTTGAATACTGTTTTGGTCTATTGTACCTTTATGGTATAATAGACCTTTGGGTGTTACTATGCTAGAGTATATGTAGTAATGACATACTTGTAATATTCATTTCAAGATGTTAAGAATATAATCTAATAAAAGAGAGAGAATAGCTAAGCTCTCTATTCTTTCTTTTTCTCTTCTTCTTCTCCTTCTTCATTCTTTCAAACCCTAACCTAAACTAAACTAATCAAGTCAACTTGGTATCAGAGCACCTCAAGATCTAAAGGGCCGTACAGCCAAGGTATGGATGACTTAGCTTTTTCTCTCATCTAATGAGCCTTGATGTGTAAGGATTTGTGGCATTGATTTCAGAATTTTTAAGCATGGAGATGGGAGCTTTGTGAAGTTAGTTAGTTGTGTTTTAGGAATTTCAAAGATTTGGTTGAGGTCTCATGTTGGAATATTGAAGCTCCAATAAGAATTTTTCTCACTAGTTATTGTGAAAAAAGTGTTTTTGGGATTATTTGGCAATAATTTTCAATGGCAATGTGCATGGGAGATGGTATTTGGTCTCTCTTGAAGGTGATGTGCTAGTTGAGTGCCCCTAAGTGTTTGAGAAAAGTTGTGGGAGAGTGAAAAGTGTTCCATGAAGGTGATGTGTAAGTTGGGTGCCCTCCAAGTGTTTGAAAAAAGTTGTGTGAAGTTGGAAATGTTGTTTTGGGCCCACTAAGTAATTGAAAAAAAATGTGTAAAAATGAAAAGTGTTCCATGAAGGTGGTGTGCAAGTTAGGTGTCCTCCAAGTGTTTGAAAAAGTTGTGTGAAGTTGGAAATATTGTTTTGGGATGTGTAAACCCTTTGTGTGAAATTGGAAGTGTTGACTAGGGTTGTTTATCTATTTGTTGTGGTAGTTTAAGGACTTGATTTGTACAAATCAATCCTCTTGAAGTGCAATGGGTGACTCGGAAGTGAGCCAAGACCCCTTTAATCCTGTGACTAGTGCTTGGAAAGTGCACCTTAGACATAGGGATACCTCAAATGTGTAAATCACTACTATTAAGTTGAATGGTAGTAATTTCTTAGCATGGTCACAATCTGTTATGTTGTTTATGAAGGAAAAAGAAAAGATGGGGTACTTAAGGGGTAACATTC
This sequence comes from Tetracentron sinense, assembly GCA_015143295.1. NCBI lineage: Eukaryota > Viridiplantae > Streptophyta > Magnoliopsida > Trochodendrales > Trochodendraceae > Tetracentron > Tetracentron sinense. Next base: position 57,158,100 of record CM026554.1, on the reverse strand, counting down.
TTATGCCTAAGGAGACTAAAAAGGCCTTTGACAAGTGGGAGGCAGAGAATGCAACTATCATGTCTTGGCTTCTTAACTCTATGCAGCCCAACATTAGCAGTAGCTACCTGTTCATTTCTACGGCTAAGGAGATATGGGATGATGTCACCCAAACCCACTCAGAGGTGGGAATGGAGCTCGAGGGGGTAGATTAGTGATAGTATGGGAGGTCGATTTGGTGGTAGAAGCCACAACAGTGCCCATTCTGTTATCTCTGTTGCACATGCTCCTATTGCATACTCTTCAGACGATAGTGCATTCTCTCGTGATGAGATGGAGAATATCTGACGCTTTATGGCTCAGTTAAGACCTTCATCTGCACCTTCTACACCATCTTTTGCCCACAGGCCCCACACAAATACTTCTGTATCTACCCTCAATGCCTCGACCTCACCACATAGTCACCGCTGGATCATTGATTTAGGTGCATCCGACCATATGACTGGTATGTCTTCCCTTTTTACATCGTCCCATATGACTGGTATGTCTTCCCTTTTTACATCGTCCCTTATCTGCTCAAGTAGTGATAAGGTTCATATTGCCGATGACACTTCCTCATCTATTGCCAGAAAAGACAGTATACCTGTTACTCCTTCTATGCCTCTATCATCTGTTTTTCATGTTCCAAATTTCTCTTTAAATCTCTTTTCTATTAGTGACATTACACAATCGTTAAATTGTAGTATTATCTTTTTTTCCTCTCATTGTATTTTCCAGGACTTGGGAACGAGGGGAAGACGATTGTTATGGGACATGAGGAGGGAGGACTGTATGTTCTAGACCCATAGCCATGTGTTGCATTACCTGTTCAGTAGATTACATCAGGTGCTCGGCATATTACTACCCAGGAGCAACTGCTACTGTGGCATCGTCGTCTTGGTCATTCGTCTTTTTTGTTACTTAAGCGTTTATTTGCTCAGTTTTATATTTCCAATTTTTAGTTCTTTTCAGTGTGAGTCATGTGGGTTGGCAAAACATTGTAGAACTTCTTACCTTTCTCGTGGGAACAAAAGTGACTCTTTTTGTTGTGATTCGTTCTGATGTATGGGGTCCATCTCCAGTCCCTTCATTGTCTAATTTTCACTATTTTGTTAGCTTTGTGAATGATTTCTCACGTACTACCTGGGTTTGCCTTCTTAAATCTAAAAGTGAGATTTGCTCAGTCTTTAATTCTTTTTATGTCATGATTATTACTCGGTTTGATGCAAAACTTAAAATTCTTAGATCTGATAATAGAGAGGAATATATGCCTAGGGATCTTACCTCTTATTTTGATAGTCATGACATTATTCATCAGACCACCTGTGTCAGTACTCCTCAGCAAAATAGTGTGGCTGAGCGAAAGAATCGTCACTTGTTGAAAGTGACCGGATTTTTGTTATTTGCTATGAATGCTCTGAAGGTCTTCTAGTCTTCCGAATGTCTTCTGATCTCATGCTCTTTTAATTGCAGTGTCTTTCATCAATCGCATGTCATCTTGTATTTTGGATTTCCAGATCCCTATTCGAGTGTTATCCCTCTCTATGTGTTTGTTTTTCATTCCTTCCAAAGTGTTTGGGTACGTATATTTCGTTCATATTGCTCGTTCTGACCGTACAAAGCTTGATCGCAAAGCTCTCAAATGTGTATTCCTTAGGCTTGCTTCGAGTCAAAAAGGCTACCGATGTTATCATCCTTCTTCTCGTCAAGTATTTGTCTCTGTAGATGTGACATTCTTTAACTTCATTTCATTTTATTCTGACAGGAAGACCTCTCTTTGGGGGGCGAGTATCAGTGAAGAGATGTATTTTGAGTTTTCTCTGCCAGTTCCAACTTCATTGCTTCCTGATAGTGTTAGTGCTAGACAGGGGGGAATTGTTCCTACTTTAAAGGTATATAAAATAAAGAAAAAAGAAAGACAGTAAAGAAGGCTCTCATGCTTCCCTCCAAGAATTCTCCTCTAATCCATCAATCAAAGATAATGTCCCTCATTTTAATCCTGAGTTAATTGATGATTCTTACCTTCCTATTGCTCTAAGGAAGGGTGTTCGTTCTTGTGCTCATCCTATATCTAACTTTGTCTCATATTCTGCTTTATTTTCTTCGTATCGCTCATTTGCCTTGTCTTTGTCTTCTGTGTCTATTCCTCGCAGTGTGGCAGATAGTTTATCTCAGTCAAAATGACGAGAGGCAATAGAAGAGGAGATGCGGGCTCTTGAAAGGAATGGCACTTGGGATGTTGTTGAGCTTTCTAAAGGGAAAAGACCAGTGAGTTGCATGTGGATCTTTACTGTAAAGCATCTTTCAGATGGTTCAATTAATAGGTACAAAGCAAGGCTTGTTGCCAAGGGATACACCCAGACCCATGGTATAGACTACCAAGAGACCATCGCCCCCGTAGCCAAGATGAACTTTATGAGTGTTTTTGTCTCTTGCTGCCAACCAAAATTAATCTCTATTCCAATTTGATGTGAAGAATGTCTTCCTACATGGTGACTTGGAAGAAGAGGTGTACATGACACCTCCTGGCTTTATGAGTTCCTCAGCCAAGGGGAGAGTGTGCAAGCTAAGAAAGACATTGTATGGCTTGAAGCAGTCTCCTAGAACTAGATTTGAGAAATATTGTACTGTAATATTGAAGAATGGCTACAAGCAGAGCCAAGCAGACCTGAGACCACACTATTTATCAAGCACTCCCACCAGAAAGTTATTCTTTCTTTTTCTCTTCTTCTTCTCCTCATTATTTCTTTCAAACCCTAACCTAAACTAAACTAATCAAGTCAACTGGATCTCCATCACGAACATGATTCAATGGTGGATCTCTCGAAAATATGATCCAACGATGGATCTCCGTTAATAGCTCGACTAAGCCCACATACAAGTCATCCATCAACAAGGAGACTTGTGTAGGGGCTCTCTTCCGCCTCTGCTGGTACACTCTAGTACTAGAAGCTCTGATGCCCGCAAGAGCTTTCCCCAACCAATGATGACCATTTAAAATGGGAACTACTAACAATACAAAATGACTAGTAATTGTGCTATTGATAACGGTAAATGAACTCTTCCCAAATAATAAATTGTAATTATCTCCAGCCAGACATGCGCTTAGCAACCACTTGGCAATAATTTGCCTGAAATTAGATGATGACACAAGTTGTTCCCAGATTTAATTTCAGTTAAAAACATTCATCATGACATCTTACTGATTAGCAAGAGGAATCCTCAAAATGTTCAACACTCCATTATTGTGACCTTGGTTTTTTTGGGGGTTCTCCACTTCTCCTTGCAGGAATATTGTTGGAAAATTCCAAAGTGATTTAGGACTTGGGTTTCCTAAGGTAAAGGCTAATGGCAAAGCTAAGAATATCTAAACATGTCAGTCAAAATATGGCCCTCAGGAAGAGCAGGTGGCTCTCGAGGCCCGAGGGTAGGCTCACAAATAATTTCGGTGGCTCCCACAGAGAGTGCTCACGGTGTTTGAGATTGAGTAAACTCTTGTTTTTTATTATCTTCGCTAATGGAAGCTCTCAGCCCATATTCGCTTGTCAAAAGTCACTAGCGAAACGAACAAAGCAAGTTCTTGTATCGTGGATCTACTCTTTCTTCTCTTTGTTTATCATTATTTTTTTCATGTAGCCATCGACATAAGTTCTCCTTTCCACATAACAAGTTGGTAAAGGTTAGGGTTCCACAATAATGGTGAAGATCTTTTTCTCTCCAGTCTCTTCATCTATACAATATGCTCGATTATCAATCAAAAAAAAAGATAACAGTGAAGGTTTAAAACACAAGGTTGAAGGTGGAGAATTTAGACAGAAAGGGAAATTTTGTCTGATGGAGAGTCAAGAGTTCAATACCTTATGTTCCAGCTAGGTGTTAGACGTGAAAACAGTTGCAGCAATTCTTGTGCAGAAGTCTGAGCTTTGTTTAGACTTGATCAAATTGAGACCAAGGTTTTAAACTCTGATTTCTATAGACTTTGGTCACCTAGGAAGTAGGAAGTGATAATATTTTGTGGAACTTATGGAAGTATTGCAAAAATTTGAAAACCATTAAAACATTATGGAAACAATTGAAACATGCATTAATATTTTTAAGAAACGGTAAATTAAGTATCAATTCACACTCAAAAGTCAAAACTCATTGTAAAACGAAACAGAAACCATTTGGAATGAGAAAAATGATATAAATAACATGTGGCATAAACGAGTGTGTTTAAAGCTTTAAAAGTCAAAGTTATACAGAATAATTGGTCTATAGTCATGTCAAGAAGTGATAAATCCAAAAAAGCATTTAATATGCAGTTATTCACGCATCACATTAACTATAAATTAAGTATCATTTCATACTCAAAACTCATTGTACAACAAAACAGAAACCATTTGGAATGAGAAAAATAATATAAATAACATGTGACAAACTATCGTGCGTGTCTAAAGCTTTAAAGGTCAAAGTTATGACTAATAATTGGTCTATACTCTATAGTCATGTCAAGAAATGATACGTCCAAAAAATCATATACTACGCACACATCACATCAACTATAAGCCTCGTACAACAATGTTAAGTATGGCTCGATATATTATTTTTTAATTTAAAAGAAAATTTGATTAGGAAATTATTATTAAAATGCATAAAATACACACACACACACACACACACACATATATATATATATCAGTGTAGTCAAGGCGTCGCCTAGGTGGTTTTGGACTATCACCAGCTATGCACCTCTTTAGGCGGGCAGTAGAAACCAGGACCCTTTAACAGTTAGCCTACTTTACAGTTTTACAGCTTAATTACATATAAATATTATTTAAGTAAATGGTTTTACACTTAACTTTCATTTACTTAAGATACTTATATGTAAATAAGGTTATACCCCCATTTGAATTTAATAAATATTATCTTAGATTTAAATTCCTAAAGAATAAAAAATCAGCTTTTCAATTCAAGAACAAATTCCACTTTTTAGTGTCTTTGTCAAAATTTCAACTTGCAAATGCTAAGGTATTTCTCAAAATAACTTGCAAATGCTAAGGTATTTCTAAAAAATTTTAATTTCATAAATTCTACTATAACAATTATTATTAAAACCCAAAAGTCCAGTAAAGAAGGTAAATACTTTAGTCTTTAAAAATATTTTCATTTATAGGATCAAAAGGTCAACTAATAGCTGAAAAATACTTAAAATTCAAGCATTACAACTTAAATGTTAAATTGCCTAAATTATTGTCAACCCTAGGAGGTTTGAATTGTTATGTGTATATATTAATATTATATATATATATATGTATATTATATATATATATATATATATATATATATGTAAATATAATTTAATTATTTTTATGGCCTAGGCATTGCCTGGGCGTCGCCTAGGCAACGCCTTGCCTAGTCAGGCCTAAAATAAACATATATATATATATATATATATATATATGTTTATTTTAATGTTCCCTGATTTGTTTTTATTTTTTTATAGTTGTTAATTTTAATCAAAATAGTATTTATGTATTCAAACAATAATGCAAATATCTTGACATTTTAGTAATGAAAATTATTTGATAACTATAACTTACCAATTTGAGTACCTGGTCACTAATTATATACAATCATATGCAATGGGTAACCCAATATATTTTTGATTCATAATAATTAATATATTATGCATCATTTCAAATATTTTATAATATTTGTATTAAAAAATATTCACAAAGAAGTGGTTGGTTTTTACCATAACACTCAATAAATGGGTTCAAACTTCAAAGATGAAAAATTGGGAGAATCAAGAGTTTTACACATTAGGTAATAAATTGATATCCCCATTCCCCGGTTAACATTTTCATACATGTCAATCAAAACACTGTATCCATCCACATAACTAAGAAACATTGCAGTACAAATGATAAAAACAATATATTAGAACATTAGGAAATGTGACAAAATATATTATATTTTTATGGTGCAAATAGGTTTCTTGCTCATGGAAACCTAAATATTTTGTTGAAAACATTAGGAAATTTGTCGGTTTTTTAACCATAGTTACCAACGAGAAGTGAAAACAATAAGCAAAGTGAAAGCAAGAAGCAAGGCTCACAAAATCTTCAACAAATGAGATGAGCAACTCACTCTCATTATATTAGTATGGGCTACTATACCTTAGATTTTGCCTTACATGAGATATGTAGAAAACTACACACCTTAGGTTCCAATCCAACGATATTTGCTTAGGTTTTATACCCTAGGCGGTAGACTCGGGTCTACCTCATCACGTCCCACATGTAGTGAGTATCCCACCTTGTACATTGCTTCTCTGCAACTACGTTTCATGCTTAAGAATAGGTTGGTTAGATAACCCTATGGGTGTAGCTAAGATGACGAGGAGTATCTTTAGGTGATATGTATCAGTCGATACGTATCGATATTTTAAACCATGATCCCCGGTTAACATTTCCATACATGTCAATCAAAACACTGGATCCATCCATATAACTAAGAAACATTGCAGTACAAATGATAAAAACAATATATTAGAACATTAGGAAATGTGACAAAATATATTATATTTTTATGGCGCAAATAGGTTTCTTGCTCATGGAAACCTAAATATTTTGTTGAAAACATTAGGAAATTTGTCAGTTTTTTAACCATAGTTACCAACGAGAAGTGAAAACAATAAGCAAAGTGAAAGCAAGAAGCAATGCTCAAAAAATCTTCAACAAATGAGATATGAGCACCTCACTCTCATTATATTAGTATGGGCTACTTACCTTAGATTTTGCCTTACATGAGATATGTAGAGAACTACACACCTTAGGTTCCAATCCAACGATATTTGCTTAGGTTTTATACCCTAGGTGGTAGACTCGGGTCTACCTCATCACGTCCCACATGTAGTGAGTATCCTACCTTGTACATTGCTTCTCTACAACTACGTTTCATGCTTAAGAATAGGTTGGTTAGATAACCCTATGGGTGTAGCTAAGATGACGAGGAGTATCTTTAGGTGATATGTATCGGTCGATACGTATCGATATTTTAAACCATGATCCCCGGTTAACATTTCCATACATGACAATCAAAACACTGTATCCATCCATATAACTAAGAAACATTGCAGTACAAATGATAAAAACAATATATTAGAACATTAGGAAATGTGACAAAATATATTATATTTTTATGGCGCAAATAGGTGTCTTGCTTATGGACACCTAAATATTTTGTTGAAAATATTAGGAAATTTGTCAGTTTTTTAACCATAGTTACCAACGAGAAGTGAAAACAATAAGCAAAGTGAAAGCAAGAAGCAAGGCTCAATAAATCTTCAACAACTGAGATATGAGAACCTCACTCTCATTATATTAGTATGGGCTACTATACCTTAGATTTTGCCTTACATGAGATATGTAGAGAACTACACACCTTAGGTTCCAATCCAATGATATTTGCTTAGGTTTTATACCCTAGGCGGTAGACTCGGGTCTACCTCATCACGTCCCACATGTAGTGAGTATCCCACCTTGTACATTGCTTCTCTACAACTACGTTTCATGCTTAAGAATAGGTTGGTTAGATAACCCTATGGGTGTAGCTAAGATGACGAGGAGTATCTTTAGGTGATATGTATCAGTCGATACGTATCGATATTTTAAACCATGATCCCAGGTTAACATTTCCATACATGTCAATCAAAACACTGTATCCATCCATATAACTAAGAAACATTGCAGTACAAATGATAAAAAACAATATATTAGAACATTAGGAAATGTGACAAAATATATTATATTTTTATGGCGCAAATAGGTTTCTTGCTCATGGAAGCCTAAATATTTTGTTGAAAACATTAGGAAATTTGTCGGTTTTTTAACCATAGTTACCAACGAGAAGTGAAAACAATAAGAAAGTGAAAGCAAGAAGCAATGCTCAAAAAATCTTCAACAAATGAGATATGAGCACCTCACTCTCATTATATTAATATGGGCTACTATACCTTAGATTTTGCCTTACATGAGATATGTAGAGAACTACACACCTTAGGTTCCAATCCAACGATATTTGCTTAGGTTTTATACCCTAGGCGGTAGACTCGGGTCTACCTCATCACGTCCCACATGTAGTGAGTATCCCACCTTGTACATTGCTTCTCTACAACTACGTTTCATGCTTAAGAATAGGTTGGTTAGGGAACCCTATGGGAGTAGCTAAGATGACGAGGAGTATCTTTAGGTGATATGATAGCTTTCAACCCGAGGTGAAGAATGTTCAACTTTGTCTTGTATTCATTTGCATCCCTTGTTTCTTTTGGGGTTTCCTTCGTGGGAAAATAATTTGAAAAACTCATTCTAAAACTTTATTTGAGGCTAACAATAGGCCCAAGGTATGTGCTTATTGCAAATTGAGAATGTATGTGGAAGTGTTGCCATCATAAAAAGCAAGAACACACACAAAAAACAAGATCTTAGGGAAAGCAAGTGACTCTCAGAGAGAACTGGCTCACAAGTAATCTCGGGAAGATTCAGGGAGAGCAGGCAGCACTCAAAGAGAGTGGAATCACAAGTAATCTGAGCGGATAACAAGGAGAAAGATGGTTATCAGAGAGAGTAGGCTATGAGTAATCGCAATGGCTCTCATGGAGAGTCTGCTCTCAATGTTTGGAGAAACTCTTGGATTTCAGTATTTCACAATCTTAACCTACAGTGGAAGCTTTTGAATAATCTGCACCCATGAACATACTCACTAACATGACAAACCAAGTGTAATCTTGTGTTATGGATCTCTTTTGTTTTTCTCCTTTTCTTTTCTGTTAAAACAACCCCAAGGTAGTGTATCCGCACAATAGTGTCAAAGACAAAACAATGTGCCAAACACAACAACAAGAAATACATGACACAAGTGAAATGTAGAATAATTCTGTCCACAAAACAGACTGTACACAGCTTGTACAGAAATATTACCAAATGAAACAAGAATTTTTGTCCTAGTGGTTGTGTCAACAAGTTTGTGGCATGTTTGCCTGCCATCTTTTAGAAGATGAAGTATTCCTCTCACATATATATCTGCACTTCGGCACTTGTAGAAAACCAAACAAGCATGAAATTTGTACCAAAGGATAAACAAGCAATTCTTTATTTTCAAGTGTGGAAAATCACCTCTAGATCCAAGCCGAAGTTCTAAATCTTCTTCAGTAATGGGCGCCCATGAACTCGAAATAGGGAACAAACTCATTGTCTGTGCATGACAACCGAAATAACACAGAACATGAACACCTATTGAGTAACTATATAGTTCAGTTCTTAGGGTTCCGAAAGATACCTGTGAGGAAGACCTCGGATTTATAGAATACATTGGCACATCGTCGTTGTCATCTTCAATATTGATTAGATTGGGGAAACCCCTCCCACAGTTTCTAGCCAACATTCCTCCTTTAGGAGGAAAAGAAGGTCTCAATCTTAGATCAAGATCTTGATTAAACTTCCTCCCTGTTCTCGATCTGTGCATTCCCAGAACGTCCTCTGGATTAACAGCCAGTTCAACCACACTGGATAATGAGTTAAAAAAAATGAAACCAAATCGGTTTGATTACCATTTACTAGAACATCCACGATTAGAATTACAATACCCTGGAAACATAACAGGGTTACCATCCATAAATTAGCATTCAACAAGCAATATTAGATGAATAAAATAGAGCTACATCTATATCAACCTTGGAAAAACATAAAAACCCAAAAGAATGAAATTTTGAACATAAATTAGTTTCCACATATAATCATTGAAGCATTTTGATAAGAACAAAGGAAATCAAGAACTCTTACAAAATGCATGTCGTTAGAAGTGAAAATAATACCAAGAAGTACAGAAAAGAGGAAAACAGATAGAATATAGACATATATAGTAAGTAATTGGGAATTTCGTACGGATCGAGAACCTTAAACTTCAATCACTGGACTATAGACAACAATCAACACAAATAAACAGCAACAACAAAAAAACTGTAAGCTTCAAAACCCTAATTAAAGGCACAAAACCCAAATCGCAGTAAGAAACAGCACAGGAAAAAGAAAAGGAAAAAAGAAAACATTTCCCTAGAATTCAATCGAACAGGAGTGTATATCAAAATAAGAGGCAAACCTCAAATGGGCGAAACGACCAGAAAGATCTAAGCTCCAACATCCACAAAAAAGATTAAAAACCATTTTAAAAAGAAGAAGAAAAAGAAATTTACCCTACCTGGCGCCAAATCGACGATTTCTTTCGAAGAAATCAGAGATCGGAGAACATCAAAGCATTCAGCTACAGTACCTCTTATAATCGGGAAAAAAAAAATAAGAAAACAAATAATTGAAGAAGAAAAGAAGGCGAGGGGGGTTTATATGAGACGAGTGAGTGAGAGCGGGAATACCACATTAAATTAATGACAACTAAATAAATAAATGATAATTAACGAATACTTTGTAATTTGTATAGACGTTGTTAATGATACCCTTCGTCCGGTAGACGGTTTTCCGACTACCATTCACCCGTGTACACTGCGCACTGGTAGCTTTCGGGAAAAGATAAATCAATTAGCCAACCTTGATATATCTTTGACACGTGGATATAGAGACGTGTAGCCCAACAAGAGAGAGTGCGCATGGCACTCCTAAGTTTATTTAAGGAAACGTGGCGTTGGGTGTGCGATGTCGTCATTAAACGGGAAGACTCAGGATCCTCTAGAGTCCGATATGACTTATGAGTGACGGAGAGAGATTAAATTAAGTGACGGCAATTCCTTTTCTTCTCTCTAGAATCAACACAGCAGCTCTCCTTCCTAACGACGATCGAGATCTACAACGAGAAGCCCCGGAACCAGCGCAGAGGAAGCAATTTATTTTTATTTTTTGGGGCTCAGCCTTCTGGCCCTTCTCTTATATTTATAGTTTCTTTGATAAAACGGCATTTTTTCCCTTTGTTTTTTTTTTTTATAATCTTCCCTTTGTTTATTATCTTATCTATGCTAAAATATGATTCTGCTGCAGGACTGAAAACTAGAATTTTTTAAAGCCTTTAATGGTGGATCCATAGCAGGGCTATCAAATCAGATTCTTAAATTTTAATAGATTTTGAAGCCTTATTTTTGGACTGTAATAAGGGTTTAGAATTAGGTTTTTTAAGAGGCCGTAATCAAGTTTTTGTTGTAGAGGCTTTCAAAGTCTTAACTTCAGACTGTAATGGCTTCAAAACCAGATTTTTTTAGAGGTTTTAACCAGAATTTTTAAAAAACTTTCAGGACCTTAGTTTTGGACGGTAAAGGAGGGGTTCAAAAAGCTAAATTATTGGAGGGGTTTCAATAGATTTTCGAGCCTTAATTTTGGATTGTGTTGAAAACGAGAGAAAGAGAGAGAATGAGATTATTATTTTTTTTTTTTAAATTTCAAGAAGAATAAAAGGAAGTGCCTTACACTTAACGGAAAAGTCAAGTTTGAATCTCCCTCCGTGACTCTCGACTTTGGCGCATTTAAGTAGACAGATGTCATCTCCAAGAGTTGTGACCGGTCTTTTTGAGACCGGTTACAACTTGAGAGGACCCGTAGTCTAGTTCCAAAGGCTGATGGGTCCCAAGTCCCAACCCAAATCCTGTATGTGTGGTCCTAAGATTGATTCTCTGGGGAAGCCAGAAACGGCTTTCGGGGTTCCATACATTGTGCCACAGTTGGCATAAAATGGGGAGAAGTCATTCCATTTTCTCCCCATAATTTTGACTTCTCCCCCATTTGATATCTCTTACCCTTAATCTCACACACTTATCGCCACATGTTTTATTATGGATGGAGAATTTTAAATAATGGCCCCATGATTTTGACTTCTCCACCACTTGTCACCTATTCTATGAAACCCCGAGACAAGCCCTTTCTTGCTTTGCCCGAAACAATCTAAGGCCACGATTTCCATTTCACCGCGCTTGTGCAGGGTTTATCATGACCCAGAACAAATTACCTTTGCAAGATCAGAGCCTTTAGAACTATTTCCTGATCCATTCAAGCTTATTTTTGTCACATTCATTTTGGGTATCAAATCAATGTCTCCCATACATTCGTTTGGCCATCTCCTTAGATTAGGCACAACCTAATAATACAAAGTTACAATAAAGTAGTTTCTTACGTTTTTATCCACCCCCCTCTCAACTGTAAGAGATTTTTATCCTCCACCACATCTTCTCTCCTTCTACAACCCCATTTCAATCCCTTTTGAAGCGAATTCTGACCATGCACAAACTTAGATAATCATCTCTCTATCTCTGTCACTCTCTCTAGCTATTAAGCCCCGACCATCATTTCTCTATCCATTGTCAAAATCTATTTGGTTTGTGAGGGGGAAAAATGCGGGAAGGACACACGTCAGCAACTGCTACACGAACTCTGGTTTACTGGTAGAAGGTAGGAGTTGAAGGGTGTGATACCCTACCCTATACTCCGATGCCAAAGTAAGTAGAGGATGATGGATAGTAATAAGCACAAAAGTAAGTGAGAGAAGATAACATAAAATTATCGGTCACTTTGCACTGAATTTCTCGGGGGTATTTATAGGTTTAGCTCGGAATGCCCATGGATGGCCATAGAGGACCATACCACGTGTACAACACTCATTACCAAATATGTTGGACAAATTTGTCACCTAACGTATCTCACGCGGGTGCCTACTATTAGTTCAGTCGGTTTGTTTCTGACAGCAAGCAGAAGTGACCAGCATTAAATGTCAAGACAGTGTTTTTCACCTATTTGTTAGAATAAAACGATCGCCTCCTGATCATTTCCTCCTGCGAGTCGGTCTCGTTGTTGACTCGAGCTCGAGTCTGTTGTATATGCCTTAAAATGAGATTTGGACTTAGTTATCAGACGATAACGGATTCGCTGTGTAAGACAACGGAATCGTTGTTGCGAGTGCAACGGGCACGATGTGCATCGAACAACGGAAACGTTGTCAAAAGCACAACGGACATATTGTTCACAAGACTACGAGTACATTTATGAAGCACACAACGGAAATGCCATGCATCAGACAACAGAACAGCTCTCTATTCTAAGCACGTGATCCACGTGTCACACTTTGGTGAACGTAACAACACAAGCTAGTTCGTTCTCCAACACTTAATCAATTTTTACGAATTTTATCCCTTACAGTTTGCCTTTAATTATTTTTGATTACTCATTTCATTTACTCAAGTATTGATCTTCATTCTCAGCGATTTACATTTTCGAAACATATTAAGAATTGTTGCTTCGCTTTGGGCGTCTTCCTTTGATGGGAGGTATAGGCTTTGAGATATTTGAGATCCTGATTAGATTATAGATTTCTTTATTTTTATTTTATTTTGATATTTTTTTATTTGAATTATGATATCCAAGGTGCTATTTCATAAACTTTGTATCCATGTGCTACATGAAATTTATTATGATTTTTAAGTAGGATATAGTTAGCATTCTTGTGGGGGTAATGGGCTTGTATTCTTTGCATTTGTCTTTCCCATTACTCCCTAAAGTGATTTACTAGTTTTGAAAAATATTTCTATAAAACTTTTATAGCTCCACTTGTTCAATTTTTTCAATAGGATATATTGCTTTCCCCTTTTTAAAAAAAAAATATCATGAATTATGTGGGACTTTAGTACTATGTTATTTAGATAAACAAACTAAATCAAAACTTTAAAACATATTTATATTGCCTTAAATACTTAACATACTTAAATACTTATAATCGATACTTTACTTAATTATCTTAACATATTTAAATACATATAATAGATGCTTAACTATATATCTTTACTAATATAAAGATGATGCTCCATGTTCAAAACGTTAATCGAATCTTTTATAATTCTAAAACTATCCTTTATTCGTATCTCATATTTTTCTCATTCTTATCTTGTATATAACGAGCCCTTGAAAATATAAATGAAATTTTGTAAGATTTTCAAACTACCATTATCAAAATCATTATATAAGACAAATATTTAATTGAATGTTTGCTTAATTCTCTTACTACACTTCACTCATCTAATCTATTAGGCTTAAAATTCGATACGGTTATAACCGGATTCATTGGAGTCCGGTTACGTCATTGAGGTCACCATGAGTCCCTTTTAACACTCTTTAACAGTTAAGATTCTCGCATCCCTAAGGTTCACCCGCTTATCATTGGATTTTGTTTTTTTTTTAATATGAAAATAAAGAATAACTTTAGGAATTAGTGAATTTTAATTAGGGAAAATTAATATTTATTTTCTAAAAACCAAGATTAAGTGGATGAACTTTAGGTGTAGATAAAACTTAACCACAATTAAGGGGTGTCAAAAGAGACACATCGCAACCTCAAGGGCGTAACGGGACTCCAACTGTGGTTAAGATTTACCGACCCCTAGGGTTCACCCACTTATTATTGGTTTTTAGAAAAAAAATATTAATTTATTTCAAGGTAACTCCTAGGGTTAATTTATTTTTTATATTTTAAAAAAAAAATCAAGAATGAGTGAACCCTAGGGGTGGGTGAATCTTCATCACAGTTAAGTAGTGTTAAAAGGGACACATGGCGACTTCAATGGAGTAACCGGACCCCTCGCTCTCTTGGCAAAATGCTTTGAAAAAAAGAAGTCTCGCCTAAGGCCCCGCCCGCCCCCTTTCTTTACTATACCCAAATGTCTCTAGACTTTTTTGGTTCTTAAAATGTCTCAACATCATATTTCAATAAGCAACGTGTCTCTCAATATTTTTTTTATCCAAAATGTTCTTCAAGTTTCTATATCCAAAACATTACTTTTTTTTCCCAAAAAGCCCTCACTAGGGCCTCTTTTTCCGGTGCTCCTTCCTTTCTCTCATGTGCCACCCACTAGTGTATTATAATATTTAATGAGACAAGTATTTAACCAATTAAGTACATGCATGTTTGAGCTTCACTTATTAACCAAACGAGCTCAAAAATTAAGCTCAAACTCTTAAGCAATTCATTTATTAGATAAACAAGTTCAAATGAAATCTTAGGCCCCGTTTGGATGCTTTGTTTTTATAAACAAAAATTTGAAAATTTTTACACAAAACATGTTTTTGTTTTCTGTTTTTAAAAATTGGTAACAAAATTTTTGAAAAACAATATAATTTTTTTTTTCTACTACCTCATTTTTTGAAAACAAAAAACAAAAATGAAAAACATGGACCCACATCACCACTACCACCCACAACAACCACCACTATTCATCATTCACCACCCACCTCCACTGCCACAATACTACCACCAACACCACACCACCACTACTCACCACCCACCACCACAATACACCCACCACTACTCACCACCCACTACCCACCACCCACCACAACCCACCACCCACCACCACCATACAACCATCACCACCACCACAATACTACCACCACCACTCACCATCCACCACCACCATCACCACCACACTACACTCACCGCAACCACTCACCATTACCACCACCATGAATTGAAATTATTTAATCATATTTATCAAACGTGTTTTTTTTTTTTTAAATAAGTAACTGTTAGTAATACCAAACGTGTTTCCTACTTAAAAAAATTGAAAATAAAAAATCATTTCCATTTTTTAAAAATAAAAAACAAAAACAGAAAAACAGAAGTGTATCCAAACGGCCCCTTAACGAGCCTAACACAGATCTATTCACAACCAGCTCGATTCATTTACGAGCCTTTCCCTTTTAAAAAAGTTATGGTACCTTAATCTTAGCCAAACCAGCACTTGTAAAAAGTTAAAACAATGACTTTGGATTTTGGTTAAAAGCACGGACATGTGTTAGTCATTGGTTGAGACTTGAGAGTAAGGCTGGCGGAAGCAAATCAAATGTATTGTTCCGGACCTCCGGCCTTCATTTTTTTTTGTTATTTTTGGTTGAAAGGATATCATTTAACAAAAGAATTACAAACCAACCAAATGGATGCCCGGATCGAAAGGAGGCTAGCTGGCTCCCTCGGATAAAAGGGCCCGACGAGCTAATTGGTGGGCATGTCATTTCCTCTCTTGGGAATGTAGGACACTCTGACACCTAATAGATTGGAAAAGTTTCTTCACACCCTCCATCACAGCCATGGTCTAGGAGGGGATTGGATGATTCTCGAGTAAGAAGTTAAATTAACCCTAGGGTTCACTCATCCTTCTTGTTTCTGCTCTTGTTCTTGATTTGAGTTTTCATTGTTTCATTGTAGGTTTAATTTTTAAACTCTTATTTTGAATTTGATTTGGGATTTTACTCAGGCCAAACAAGCCCTTCGAGCTCTAAAAGGTCTGAAATTAAAATTGGTATTTTTAACAATTCTCATGGTCAGCCAAACAGTAGAATTCCAATAACAGGCATTCTAATTCATAGTTATTGCAATTCCAAAGAATTACAATACCCACGGGGAAGGCCATTGGGTGGGTTCCAGCCCCAGGGTAAGAAAAAACTCCTCAAGTGGTTCTAAAACGGCCACGGTGTGTATCGCTCACACCGACTCAACTACTACATAGACGCTAATTTTGTAGTCCTTTATGCAAGGACGTCCCTCTTCTGCAGAATAACATGGCGACTCTGAGAAGAGTTATGTCTAGTCTCTGCCAAACCCTAAATTTCAAGGCAATGGCGAATCAGAGCTCCATTGCCATTGCTCCGCTTCGCCCTGGAATCATTTACAGGTACAAATCTCCCAGAATTTTATTTTCCTTTTCAAATTCGTACTCATTTTTGCAATAGATGCTGGATTCCTTTCCAATAAAATCTATCAGTCCTTTCTCTTTCAGAACTCATCTGGGCTCGATTTATCGTTTTTCTTCTGACTCCCAATTGTTCGATATCGATCTCTCCAATGAAGAAAGCAAGAGGCGCATCTTTAACAGGTTCTTCCACATATCTCCCAACTTGTGCTACTTTTATTTTCCTCTCAATTCTCTCGTATAAGCCGTAATTTTTATTTGTATTTTATGTTTGGCTGTATAGACTGTTGTACAGAAGCAAGCAACGTGGGTTTCTCGAATTGGATTTGGTTTTGGGGAAATGGGTGGACGAACATATCTCTTCAATGGACGAAAATGGAGTGAAATCGCTAGGAGATGTTCTCGATCTGGTAAGTTGATACCTTTTGATGTATTTGCATCTCTAACTCTTTGGTTGATTAACTTACGGCTTAAAGGCTACAGATAGATACCATTGATATCATGTCTTCTTCCTAATCTCTGCACAGCTATGGTAGAAAATCCATGGAACTTGTTCGAGTACTTGAAAAATATTGAACGAGTTGGATTATCATATTCACTTCAAACTACAGAATACTAATAAAGCATTAGTTGTTTCCAATCGCCTCATAATTGTGCTCTCACTAAGCCAACCCGAATTTGTACTTCTCAAATCTTATTCTTTTTTGGACTGAGTCATAAGCTTGGAGGTAGACTATAAGCAAATCATTGGTTTTCTTAGATAAACCATAGAGCAACCTTGCCTATAATATATGGGTGCTGCTACGAGAACACTGACACTTTGCTGACTATACAACAAACTTAATACTACTAACCGCTCAACATCAAAATAAAAAAACATCTTCTTCTTGTCTCTGGCCAAAGACCCAGCAACCCAGCTAAGGCAACATTTTTTTCCTCTCTCGTCACCAGCCCAACCTATTATAAAAGCAGCCCCTCAGACCTTTTATGTGTCTCATTGACGGATATTACTCAGTTTACACCTTGTTAGAGTTTCTTGTTCTGAAAATTTGGGGTTTTAATTATCCCAATGAGACTACTGATTAAGGCTAGTACACTCCTTTCAGAAAATTAGATTACGTTACCATATACCTCATTGATGCCTACATAAAAACTGGTAACCTCTCATAAATAGAAGAAATTACAAAGTTCAATTTTTTTACTTTAATCAGAAAGAAGCTCATATGGCTAGCCGCCAATTGGATTTCTGTGCATTGAGAATCCCTTCTATGGAAAAGGTTAATGAACCTCCCAATGAAAACTTTAACATATTCTCAACTTCTCCTCTCTATGCTGGATTCATCACAGACAATAATCACAAACATAATTTTGCACCCGTGAAACCCAAACTAGGTACAAATGCTCATTATGAGAAGAAAATGGAAGACTATGAAAATAAAGGCAACTTATCACCGGTCTTTGTCCGGAATCAAGGGATGAAGAAGATGGTGTATTTAATTTTTATGGTGTGTGGTTAGTAATGTTAGGTTTGGTGTATAGTCAACAAGTATGGTGTATTTGTAGCAGCACCCTAAAATATTAGTGACATGTCTACTTTGATACCGACATAAAAGTCCTTTCGAAATGAATCATTTGCGTGCACAAATAAACCTCTACCCGCTTTGGCACAATAAGCTCCGAAAGAAAAGGTATCATTGAGGTTACTTAAAATTTTAGAGGTAAAACCTCTTATGCTCAAATATTTAGACGTTGGATTAGAGATTTACCAAATAGTATTGAGGGGGAAAATACCGGGAAGGACACGCGCCAGCAACTGCTACTTGAATTCTGGTTTACTGGTAGGAGCTAGGAGTTGAAGGGTATGATACCTTGCCCTGTACTCCGATGCCAAAGTAAGTAGATGTAGAAGATGATGAACAGTAGCAAGCACAGAAGCAAATAAAAGAAGAGTAGAAAAATTTCTCGGTCCTTTTGCACTGAAATTCTCGGAGTATTTATAGGTTCAGCTCAGAATGGCCATGTATGGCCATAGATGACCATACCACGTGCCCAACACTCATTACCAAATATGTCAGATAAATCTGCCACCTAACGTATCTCACGTGGGTGCCTACTATTAGTTCATTCGGTTTGTTTCTAACAGCACGCAGAAGTGACCAGCATTAAATTCCAAAACAGTGCTTTTCACCTACTCGTCAGAATAAATGATCGCCTCCTGATCACTTCATCTTGTGAGTCGGTCTCGTTGTTGACTCGAGCTCAAGTCCGTTGTGTATGCCTTAAAATGAGGTTTGGTCTAGTTATCCGAAGATAACGGATTCGTTGTGTAAGACAACGGGTACGTTGTGTATCAGACAACGAAAACGTTGTGCATTAGACAACGGAACAACTCTCTCTTTTAAGCATGTGATCCACGTGTCACACTTTGGTGAACACAACAACACAAGCTAGCTCGTTCTCCAACACTTAATAAATTTTACGAATTTTATCCATTAAAATTTACCCCTTTATGATGCTTGGAACGTAGCTCGAAGTATTATAAACGAACAAAAGGCAACAAATCGTACCTGACTCTGCTTTCGGGATTCGTATCGTTGCATGATTCAAACGTTTTAGGAAACTGAACGTTCACTACAGCTGGCATGTGCGTGCGAACCGTCACGCCTCCTTAAATGCATAACAGGCTGTCATCATACCGTTTTAGGAATTCAAAACGCTTTATCTCTCCGACGGTTATCTTCTTTGTTCTAAAATGACATTTATACCCCTCTTTTCCTTGTTTTGCCTTGCGGAACCGAAGGGTACCATGGTACTGCACAACATCTATCCTGACATATTCAGTGTATATAACACAAATGACCATCCTAACCTTGCCTTTTGAGTACGTGTACGGCTCTAATGCAGGGTACGTCCGTCCTTACATCTTCGCGAAACATCTATAAAGCACCAAGAGACTGCTTTGTTTTGGTCATTGTCTCTGAAGCACTGTTACTTTGCCGAATTCGCGCCTCAAGCAAAGGTTCTCCAGTCCTCAAGCTTTCCTCCCTCTGCTCCTAACTGTGGTACGTTTTTCCTTCCCTTTGCCTTTTGTATCTGGCACCATGTCTGCCGAAATTCCTCTAGAACCCATAGTTAGGGCCCTGAGTGATGATGAAGCAAGCTGTACTGGTAGTGCCCTATATGGTGCTTATATCGAAAAATCGTCTGCCCTTCGTCAACATCAGACTTTCTGAACCACCTTAGGAAACGTTTCGATTTCCCTCCTCATGTCCATCTTCACTTCAAAAGGGAGGATGCTCATATAGATAAACGTTCTGATGCCTGTACGGTCGTTTACCTTGCTCAGCTTGAGGCCGGACTTCGCTTTCCTCTCCACCGTGTCCTCGATGAGGTTCTATCCGCCCTAAAACTTGCCCCGGGTCAAATGCACCCTAGTTTTTACAAATACATGTCCGTGATGCTCAAGTTCATCGAGGACGGATACCCCATAGAAGCCACACCTCTTTCATTTCTGGCATGCCGTCAAATGCCGATGCACTAATGATGGTCTCTACAACTACTTCTCTTGGAATAAAAAACCTTTGTACCCCGACCTTGTCTCTAGTATACCTGACAAAGAAAGAGGGTGGAAGGCGACTCCCTTCGTTGTCTCTGGGGGCTGGAAATCAGAGACTTCTTCTGTACCCAACGTCTTTCAAGACAAACCAGGTAACCGAGCTCCGTTGTCCGTTGTCCTCTATGTGTCCTGCCTCCGTAGTCCAATGTCCGCTGTCTGATATTTCTTCTCTACTGTTCATTCCCCGTTATCTAACACTTTATTTTCTGTTTCTTGCAGTTGAAGGAAAGAAACTTCCTTTCAAAAAGCTCACACCGGAGGAAGAAAGCGTACTCACAAATATTAAGAGAGTACGAGGAGGCGAATACATTAGGTAGAAACCTTGTGCAACTGACACTTGGGGCTTTGGCAGTGTGTCTCCTCCTTTAGCAACGCAAGGGCAACCAGGCGCCTCCTCTTCTCTTCCCGCCACCGAACCAGCTCTAGCAGAAGAAGAAGAAGAAGAAATGGCAGGCACCAATCCTCCCCCTCTTTACCGAAAACCGAGAACCATCCGTCCTTCAATAACACTACCTCCCCTGCCCCCTCCATCGAAGAAAACCCATCCCACAATGGGAGCTGCGACTTCCGATTCGAAGCGGCGGAGGGTCCATTCCCAGGCCGAGCTAGAGGCCCGATAGAAGAGAAAAGAAGAAGCACGCCTTGAGAAAGGCAAGGCACCTGCAAATCTCCCATCTTCGTCTCCTCTGCTTTGAGATGCTGACACTACAACGGAGACCCAGGTAGTCAGCGCAAGCCCTGTTGCTACTTCAACTGAAGCTGCTCCTGCCGATTCCGGCACTGCCATCGTTGCACTTGTTGCAACAACGGAGGCTACTGCCCCAACTCTACCGCCTTTTGGCATGCCACTATCCGATGTTGTAGATTGGTCTCCCAACTTCTCCCGCTACGGAAGACCCACCGAAAACGACTCAGCTATGGCGTCGGAGCATACAGCTCAAGCACTGACTTGTGCTATGAGACTGCCCAAGGATGTTGCCAACACTGCACAGCTCTCTCTGTCCGAGGTGAATTACGCTGCGTGCCATGCTCTTGCCTCGGTGAAACTTTCTCCCTTAAATTACATTCTCGTTGTTTCTTATACATAGTGACATACTGATCTATAGTTGAACGTTCTAGTCACTGAGCTGAATAAACGTAGCACTTACCGCTATAATCACCTCAGGGACTCAATTAACTACTGGCAAGGAAGGGCCGAGATGTTGGAAAAGACCCTTGCAGAGGACAGGCTGAAGATAGAGGTTGATCTATCACAAGCCCGAGTTGAGGTAGAACAGGTGGAGGAGAAATTCATTGCTGCCTTCAAAGGACAAGAAAAAGCCGAAGAGGAGGCTCAGGCAGCGAAGGCGGGAGAAGAGAAGGCCAAAAAACAGGTCGAGAACGCCATTCTCAGGATCAGCAAACTGGAGATAATATCCCAGACACTGGGAAGCCAGCTTGAAGAAACGGAGGCAGCAAGAGCAGCTCTGGTGGAGGAGCTCGCAGAGGCCAAGGCAGCGGAGGAGGCTGTCACCGCCAAACTCCAGAGTCACTATCAACTGCAACTGGACAGGCTCCTGGAGGAGGACAGGGCAGAGACTGAAAAAGAGTTGATGGACATGCTTTGTCAACAAGGCCGTCTCAAGGAAGACAACGAGAAGGAGGTGACCACATTTTCCGAGCTCCAGAGCGAGGATGTCATTGAGCTCGACAACGAGCCTGAGGTTGAGGGTGTTGAGAAGTCACACCCCTTCGAAGGTCCTGCATCCCTTCCTCCTGACTTGCCCTCCGAGCTAGCTGCCTCCGATGTGCCTGCTTTTGCTGCCCTTTCTTTCGTTGTGCCTCTGGAGACTGCTACTGATACTAACCTCCCCTCTGCCTGAGTCTCTTTTTTCTTCTATGTGTTTGATAGGTTGATAGCTCTACACCTCTCTTTCTCCCCTGTGATGGGGTTTCTATACTTGACCCAGCAATGGGTATTTCTTGAATGAAATTCTCGCTCATCTTTCTCTTCCTTTTGCGTAGTTTACACAGAGTTTAAGACACTCACACAACATATGCATATAACAAAAAGAGCGTAAGTATTCGAACGCCAACAAGTCAGAGAACACATGAAAACATATTAACACACAACGTACATGAAGTCAAGAGCATTGTTTTAAATGAAGCTAACACTTAATGTATTTGTCACAGTAAGCACACCGAACAATCCACTTGAATCATACTCACAACGGAAAGAGAAAATTGGCATAGATATAACATCGTGTAACACATTGTGAATGCAATCTAACAAATAAAGTTTCATATTACTTTTTTTTGAGACACTTTGCTCAAAGAATGTTATTAGGATAAGCCACTGGTTTGCTCAGATAACATTCTTAGGATAAGCCACGTGTGTCTCGTTGTGAGTATAATGATGAAACTTTATTTGAGTTTGCAAAACATTCACAACATCACACTATAAATTGGACAACGTGTTGGCACGAGCTTTAAAACACTTCAACTATACGACGATGCCAACAGACACAAATACGTAAGCACAATAACGCGTTTGTAAATTGCAAAAATCTATTGAAAGAATTGCCTTAAATTCATAATATTCCAGGATTTGTGGATGGAATTACCTTGGAGATCCTTCAAGTAGCATACACCAGGGCTTCCCAATCGTTCTACAATATATGGTCCTTCCCAGTTAGGTCCCAACTTGCCGCTGTTAACCTCTCTTGTATTCTGGAATACTTTTCGAAGCACAAGGTCTTCGACCTGAAGGACTCTCCGTTGTACTTTTTGATTGTATGCCTTTCTTAATTGCTGCTGATATCTTCTCATCTGAATGCTGACATCTTCTCGCTTCTCTTCTAGTAAATCAAGATGAACAGTCATAAGCTTGATGTTCTTGTCTCTCTCTCCGTCCTTCTTCTTGTTGTGCCAAGAACGTATGGTAGGCAAACTGATCTCAGTAGGAATGACAGCTTCCATGCCGTATGCTAAAGAGAAAGGTGTTTCGTTCGTAGGACCTCTTGGCGTTGTTCTATATCCCCACAGCATGTTGTGCAGCTCGGTGGTCCACTTCCCCTTCGAATCTTCGAATCTTCTCTTTAAGGCATTCAGTATGTTTTTATTTGCTGCTTTGGCCAAACCATTCCCTTGAGGATAATAAGGTGATGAAAAGATATGCTTGATTTTCAGTTCGCTACAAAACTCTGCAATGATGCGCCCCGAGAACTGTTGCCCGTTGTCAGTGATAATAGACTGCGGTATACTAAACCTGCAGATAATATGCTCCTAGATAAACTTCTTCACTTCTTGTTCTCTGATACGAGCAAGAGGAACAACTTCAATCCAGCGAGAGAAATAATCAGTTGCTACTAAAAGAAAGATGAGATTCCCTGGAGCCTTAGGCAAAGGCCCTACAATATCAAGTCCCCATTGCGCAAATGGCCAAGGCTGAGATATAGTATTAAGCTCTTGAGCTGGGGCATGGATCAATCGAGCCTACCGCTGACACTGACTGCACTTCACATATTTCTGAGCATTAGCTTGCATGTAAGGCCAGAAGTAACCTTGCCTCAGAGCTCGGTGAGCTATTGTTCTTCCTCCAGAATGTATGCCACAAATACCTTCATGAAGCTCAGCAAGAATCCTCTCGACATCCACAGGGTGAATACACTTCAGCAAAGGTCCCCTGAAAGACTTTTTATATAACTCTCCTTGCACCAAGACATAACGTGGTGCCTTGAACTGGATACGCCTCGACTCCTTCACATTGATAGGAAGAACCCCATCTTTCAAGTACGCTGTTAATCCTGTCATCTAACTGAGAACAGAATTAATAAAAAATACCTCCTGTTGTGGCTGAAACTCTATAGAGGGGTATTCTTTGTACTCCATAAGAATAGCTTTGAGCTCGTCAGATTGTAACATAGAGGCAAGGTAAGCCAACGCATCGGTATGCCTGTTGTCATCTCTTCGAACATGCTTGATTTCGATGACGCTAAAGGTGTCACACTGAGAATGAATACGAGCAACATACTGTCTCATCTGATTGTCCTTACATTCGTAGACACCATTTACTTGATTCACCACAAGCTGTGAATCACAGAACACCCTCAACTTCTCAATTTTCAACTCATGTGTGCTTTGCAACCCAAGCAGCAATGCTTCGTATTCTGCTTCATTGTTGGAGGCAGTAAATCCAAGACGTGACATCTTCTGTACTTTTATATTCTCCGGACTAATGAGCACAGCATCAAGCCCTGAACCATTCGAATTAGAGGATCCGTCGACGTATAGCACCCAGTCAATCCACTCTGATGAGCTATCTCCATCCTCTGTAGTGTTCTCGTTGTCCGCCTCATCTAGTAGTTCATGGAGATCCGCCGTTATTTCCTCTTCAGCCTCTTCTACAGGAAAATCAGAAAGAAAACTGGCAATTGCTTGCTCATTTTCTGCAATTCTTGCCCGATACTGAATATCGAACTCACTGAGTGCTACAGCCCACTTCGACATTCTTCCCGCTAACTCAGGTCGTCCCAATACAACTTTCAAGGGATACGTTGTGATGACAACGATGGTATGAGCATGAAAATAAGGACGAAGTCTTTCAGCAGAAAAGACAAGAGCCAGACATACATTCTCGAGCTTGCTGTAATTGTGCTCTGCCTTGAGAAAAGTATTGCTGATAAAATAAATAGGCTTCTCAATGCCATCACAACTTCTGACCAGGACGGAACCAATGGCTTGCTCTGAAACTGAGAGATAGAGGTATAAAAGTTCACCAGGCTCAGGAATGGATAGAATGGGAGCTGAACCCAAATATTCTTTCAGAGCAGCAAAAACTCGAGAACACTCTGATGTCCATTTGAAAACTGAATCCTTCCTCAGCAGTTCGAAAAGGGGTTTACAACGATCAGATGATTTAGAAATGAACCGATCGAGTGTTGTAATACGTCCTGTTAGTTTCTGGATCTCCTTCGACTTTGGCTCTGGCATGTCCAGTAGAGCACGAATTTGAGCTGGATTAGCCTCAATACCTCGCTGACTCACAAGATAACCCAAGAATTTGCTAGAAGTAACCCCGAAGGTGCATTTCTCAGGGTTTAACTTTAGATTAAAAGTTCGCAGAATCGAGAAAGGCCCAACAAGATCCATCACAAGGGTATTCCATAGTCGGCTCTTCACAACGATGTCATCAATGTAAACTTCTACTATTTTGCCGAGTACTGAATCAAACATGAGATTCATCAAACGCTGATATGTGGCACCAGTGTTCTTCAGACCAAAAGGCATAACACGGTAACAGAACAAGCCACACTCTGTAATGAAGGTGGTCTTCTCTTGATCTTCTTCTGCCAGAAGGATCTGATTATAGCCTGAATAACCATCCACAAATGACAGCATCTCGTGGCCAACAGTAGCATTGATTAGCCTCTCAATCCGTGGCATAGAGAAAAAGTCTTTGGGACAAACTTTATTGACACCGGTGAAGTCAATACAAACTCTCACTTTTCCATTCTTCTTGGGTACAGCTACTACGTTCACTATCCAGTCAGGATACTGCACTTCTCGAATAAACTCATTTTGAATGAGCTTATCTAGCTCTACGTTTACTGCATCATGATATGTTGGGGCAAGTCTCCGGGGTTTCTGCTTCACTGGAGGGACAACAAGATCAACGTTGAGATGATGACAGATGATATTTGGGTCGATTCCGGTTGTATCTTTATGAGACCAAGCGAAGACATCAAGATTTCTTTTAAGAAATTCCAGCAACTCGACCTCCTCTTCCGTTGTCAAACTTGTTCCGATCTGCAACATCTTTGGCTCTTCCTCTGTTCCCAAATTGACATCTTTCGTGGGCTCAACGGAAGGTCTGTACAACGTGGCTTCCGAGCTCTCCTCCACAACGGACCCGATCTGTAATTGCTATTTAAGCACAGCGGATGGAGGAAAATCACATTTCTGCGACGCCAATTGGTCTCCTCTAATCTCCTTGGGCCCGCTTTGCGTAGGATACTTCAATACTTGGTAAAAGGAAGAGGGAACAACCTTCATCTCGTGGGTCCACCAGCGATCCAAAATTGCGTTGCAAGGGGATGGGGCATCCAGAACGGAGAATCTTGTCTGTAGGACAACGGGCCCAGCCATAACGGGCAAGATGACGTCTCCTACTGGTTTTATTGAACTGCCATCAAACCCGAACAGCGGGGTCCGAGCAGAGATGAGGACGGATGGATCTAACTTCATTTGAGTAAAAGCATGAAGATACAAGATATCTGCCCTGCTCCCTGAATCTACAAGCAACCTCTTGATGTCGAAATCTCCTATTCTCATGGTGAGAACAAGAGCGTCATAATGAGGTCGGATTACCGTTGCTATATCATGATCGGTGAAGGTAAGTGTCTGCTCAACGTACCTTGCCGTAGTCTGCACTTGGCACACCTCAGCTTCATGAGACATCTTCCTTGTCTTCGCTCTGAAGTCTCTCTCCACATCTACCGCCGGTGTCCGCACACGACAGATGACATTGATCGTCCCCAAAGGCGCCCCTCCTCGACCTCCTCCACTAGTGCTTGGATTACTCAAAGGTTCGTCTGTCTGAGCCAGTGGTAACGGTTCCCTAGCACGCATTGCGTCGCCATTACTGGAATCCAGATACTCTCCCAAATATCCCTCCTGGACCAGCCTCTCCAAATATTCCCTCAAAATACGACATCGGTTTGTAAGATGACCACGACACTTGTGATAATGACAATATTCATGTGCCCGTGGTCCCGATGTAACATCTTGTACATCTCTGGCAGGCCACTCAAAGTATGTCTGATTCTCCATTGATTTCATGATGGTCGCTGGGCTGACCGTGAAATTGATACGATCGGTTCGAGCTGCAAAAGGGCGCCTCTCATTTGGCTGAACACCTCTCTCCCGCTGTACTTGAGGCTGCTCCTGGCGAGGTGGATAAGCTTGCCTCTCTTGTTGCTGCTGATGATTTGGATCTGGACATCTCTCCGTCCTACTCTGCTGCTGTTGCTGGTTGGAATTTTCTTCATACAGGCGCCGAACCGGCTGATTCCGCTGAGTTACGTACATTACTTTCTCCTTCCTCTGGGTGGCGAGTCCTCAGAAGATGAAGATTCATACCTCCGTCTTTTCTCCTTCCTCTTTGATGAAGATGACCGGCTTGCTCTTTCTACGAGTTCCACCCCCTTTGTCTTTGGCTTCGGTGCAATGGAGACATTATCTTCATATCTCCCGAACTTGGTCGCACGAACCATCATTTCGTCTATCTTGACATCATAGTCAAGAGCAAGAGATTTGTAGAGCTCGGAATGCTTAGGGATAACATTCTTAAAAGCAGCTATACAACTTCCTTCATCAACCTTGTCGATGCTATGGACTTCATCAGTGAAGTGTGAAATAAAATCCCTCAAGGATTCCGCTGGTTTCATCCTCAGAGCGAAGAGAGAATCTGCACCAGCTTTTTTCTTTTTATTGATAATAAATTGATCAATAAAAACTGACCTGAGCTCGGAGAAACTGCTGATGGAGCCAGGAGGCAGATTGCGGAACCATCTTGACACTGCTCCCGCCAGACTATTGGGGAAAGCCTTGCAATAAAGATTATCATCTGGATTGCGAACAACCATTGCATGCTTAAAATCAAATAAATGCTCTTCTGGATCCGTTCTTCCCTGTGTACATGGAGAAGTTCGGGGTCATGAACCTAGACGGGGTATAAGACTGATTGATAGCATCTGTGAAAGGAGAGTTCTCGACGTTGTCCTTTGCTGACTGAGCAAAATGATCAGGAGCCCCTCCTTTCATACTCTTGACACGGGCACTGATCATGGCCTCCACCTCCTTGGATGTTATCCAGGTCTTCTGGGTAGTAGCCTCCTCTGCAGCACATCCTCTAGCTCCTTCTCGGGTTCTCTCTTCGCGTAACTCAGTATGATCAGAAGGATTCCTCTGATCGGCACGAACCGGGGTCTGGCCTGCGTCTCTCTCGGCAGGAAGAAACACGAACCTGGTATCACGAGGCTCTTGCACCGGTGGGGAAGAAGAGAAGTTAAGCTGATGCCTCACTGAAGGCCTCTGCGATGGTCTGTCATCCACTTCAAGCCTTCTATGCTCAAAACGCATCTAGCATCTCCTGCAACATCTGCTGTTGCCTGGTGATATGATCCAAGACTGACTGTTGCCTTTGCAACATCAATAGAATACGGTCCGAGGAAGAAGAATCATTTGATGGACCCGTAACTCTCTCAGGTTGCCCAGATGATTGCCCAATCCCTGGAATAAAAGTTTGCATAGCAGTAGGCGCGAATGGAGTGGTTTGAGGGGTTTGATCTGCCATGATTACAAAGAGCTAAGGGAGGTCCACTTATGTTTCCCACAGACAGCGCCAATTTTGAGGGGGAAAATACCGGGAAGGATACGCGTCAGCAACTGCTACTCGAACTCTGGTTTACTGGTAGGAGGTAGGAGTTGAAGGGTATGATACCCTGCCCTATACTCCGATGCCAAAGTAGATGTAGAAGATGATGAACAGTAGCAAGCACAGAAACAAATAAAAGAAGAAAGTAGAAAAATTTCTTGGTCCTTTTGCACTAAAATTCTCAGAGTATTTATAGGTTCAGCTCAGAATGGCCATGTATGGCCATAGATGACCATACCACGTGCCCAACACTCATTACCAAATATGTCAGATAAATCTGCCACCTAACGTATCTCACGTGGGCGCCTACTATTAGTTCGGTCGGTTTGTTTCTGACAGCACGCGGAAGTGACCAGCATTAAATGTCAAGACAGTGCTTTTCACCTACTCGTCAGAATAAATGATCGCTTCCTGATCACTTCCTCCTGCGAGTCGGTCTCGTTGTTGACTCGAGCTCGAGTCCGTTGTATATGCCTTAAAATGAGGTTTGGTCTAGTTATCCGAAGATAATAGATTCGTCGTGTAAAACAACAGGTACGTTGTGTATCAGACAACATAAATGTTGTGCATCAGACAACGGAACAACTCTCTCTTTTAAGCACGTGATCCACGTCACACTTTGGTGAACACAACAACACAAGCTAGCTCGTTCTCCAACACTTAATCAATTTTACGAATTTTATCCATTACAAGTATGATTTCAAAATAAGTTTTGATTTTTGAAAAATAAGTAAATAAATTGATTTTTCAATATTTTATTTAACCAAATAGACTATTATAAACAAGGCATAAGATAAAACAACTCTTATTTTTCTAGATCTAATTTAAATAGCTCTTATTAAATTATAAAAAGGGTCAATGTCAGTGTAGATTGTATATGTAACACCCTGAACCCGCGCCTTAGGGAATCATGTTTTGAGACGCACGCCCGGTCGTCATTACCACGCACGTGGAAGACTTTACCCGCGAAATGCGGGAATTTTTAACTTTTCTTATGAGCTTATCACAATAATCCATCATAAGAAAATTTGTTATCTCACTTGATACTACTGCCTTTACTTTTGGCGCCACTAATACGCCGGTACATTTTCCAAAATCTATCAAGCATAGCTTCTTGCCAATCAGCAACCATTTCAGAATTCGAGGATATAAAATGAGGGGTGAGCTATAGAGCCCAGCAAAATCCACAATTCATCTAGACTATTTTCCACATAATAGCACATATCAATAATGATATAACAGGACCATTCATTTTCCGTGTTACAGTAATATACAGGATAATAATATCATAAATTGTGACCTAAGATCACTCAGGGCTATTTCACCCTATCTGAGGTTCCCAACCTCACTATGTTTTCCAATTATGGAGTTTATTCATTTAGCAGTGTTCGCAACACCAGGTTTCATTCCAAACAATCAATTATTTTTCTCTTCGAGTCCTTGAACTCTATTAATAGGCCATAGCCCATACAAGTTCATCTTATCATCGTTCACGACACTAGGTAACCGTTCCAGATAACCGTTCACATTCTATTCTTGAGTCTGCAAACTCGATCGATTGGGCCTTTGCCCGTGTATAACATTTACCCCGGAGTCTATAGACTCAATATCCAATTTAGAATTCGTAGACTCGAAAAACCCTGTTACCATGGCGTTCCATACCAGAATGATAATTATCGAGATCAGCCGGCCTTATACTCAATGAAATCAACCCTTGAGTCTTTAGACTCCGTACAACCTTGTGTCCTTAGACTCAGCACACAATCAACAATTTGTACCATCGCAAAAACCCCGTTATCATGACGTCCCATGATAATTACCGAGATTAACCGGGCTTACACCAAATGAAATTAAACCTTGAGTTCTTAGACTTCGTACAACCTTGAGTCCTTAAACTTCGTACAACCTTGAGTCCTTAGACTCCCGACAATCTTGATGTCTCGACACACAATCATCAACTTGTATCAACTCAAGACATACCTAAGTACAACGATCCCCACTCCTCAACCTGTCTTGGGACATACCTAAGCACAACAATCCTCATTCCTTGGAACATACCGAAGTACAGAGATCCCTACCCTTCAAAGTATTGTTGGAACATACTGAAGTATAAAGGTCCCCACCCCTCAAGCCAACATTCATTTATCCAAAGCAAGCTCTATTGGGACATACCTAAGTACAATGATCTTCACTCCTCAACATGTCTTGGGACATACCTAAGTACAGCAATCCCCATTCCTCAACCTGTCTTGGGACATAATTCTCTCAAAGTATTGTTGGAACATACCGAAGTATAGAGGTCCCCACCCCTCAAAGTATTGTTTTGGAACATATCGAAGAACAAAGGTCACCACCCCTCAAGCCAATATTCATTTAATCTAACCTCTATTGGGATATACCTACCACCACAGAATCGACACCCCTCAAGGCATCATTCATTTATCCGACCTCTGTTGGGACATATCTACCACCGCAGATCACCACCCCTCAAGGCAACATCATTGAGTTCGAAAACTCAATATAACCCTAGGTCCGTAGACCTAATGCCATCCTAACTCTCCTGACTATCAGTCACGGAGGAACCCCAGTTCTTAACATACACCGCCTATCCAGACCTAGTCAAAGAAG
Organism: Tetracentron sinense; assembly: GCA_015143295.1. Taxonomy (NCBI): domain Eukaryota; kingdom Viridiplantae; phylum Streptophyta; class Magnoliopsida; order Trochodendrales; family Trochodendraceae; genus Tetracentron; species Tetracentron sinense. Next base: position 57,126,714 of record CM026554.1, on the reverse strand, counting down.
GACTACAAATAACGTTTAACACAGGTTAGGTTTTCTAACAGTGGGAAATCCCCAATTAATCCAAGCATCGCTTGATTAATTGAATATGTTTGGCCTTGCGCTTGTGGATCAAATCCAAAGTTATACCATCCCGATGTGGAACATAACTTGGCCAATGAACCCCTTTGATCATCTTACAACATCCAAACAACATCACATCATATAAAATTGTTCCGATAGGAAACATATCTGGGCCAATGGGTCCGTCCATCACCTTACAACATTCAAACACATCACATTACACAAGGTTCGTTCTGCTACTGAACATATCCGGGCCGATGGATCTGTCCATCGCCCCTAACAAGTTCAAATAATCATTTCGTCACCCAATGGTGACATAACACATGACGGATCCAAACCGGGCTTCCCGGAGGGTCCGAACACAATCGGGGTCCAAATCTCCAAAACCTGCGCATTGACAACGATTGCCCAAACTTCTGCATGTTGGCGGTCAATCACCCAGACAAGGAGATCGATCGCCCAGTCTTCTGAGCCTAAATTCTGGGCTGTTACAACCCGAAACCAAGGGCTACCTCCCTATGCTCCATTCAAACACAATCCTATCCCCTTCTTACACATCACACTGGGTCTCCAACCCTTTTTCATCCACGCCATACAAGATCCAAACCATTCCACATAGAAAATAGCTTAAATAAGGGAAAATAGAAGAGAGGGAAATTGGATTTTACCTCCTACTCGCACAAGGAAGCCCGGATGGTAAAATAGAAACCGCCAATGCGTCTGGGACGTCGAAGAACCTTAGGGTAGACTTTCTCTTTCTCTACCCTCTACTTTCTCTCACCACCCTCTCTCTAATCTCTCTCTACACACAAATTGAGGCTTGGGTGGTGAAACGGACATCGCCAACGCGCTCAAAATGTCGAATAACCCCAAGGTAGACCTTCTCTTCTTTCTCTCTCTACTTTCTCTCTCCTCACTTTCTCTCTCTAGGAACTCACTGACAACATTTCCACACTTGGGAGAGAATGAGAAAAATGAGGGGGGGGGGGTTGCCCCTCCTTATATAGGCAATTGAGTTGCCTAGGTGGTGCCACGTGGGCAAAGCCATGTGCAAGCACATAGCCGCGATGATGTGGCCTTTTGATCACTTTGACCGGTTTCCCCATTTTCTCACGCGTACGGCTTCCGTAACTCCACGAAATGACGTGCGATGGTGACCAAATGACAAGTGACCATACAAGGGGTAGTCCGATACCTATTGTGCGAATTTCGAGGAAAAATGTTGAGTTTTGACAGTAAAAAGTAAGTCCAGAAGAAAACTGCAAAACCCACTAATTTCCTGGTTTTGGACACTAAACATGCCGCAGTTTCACAGTTTGAGTTGTAACCGACATGCGGTGTGTGAGTTTCGAAGATTTCTATTGGGGCAATCAGTAAATATTGTATATCGACTGAATTTCGAAATCCGCGGATTTCCTGGGTTTTGAGTACCGATTGCACCGCGATTGTGCGAATCGATACATGGTGGAACCGGCACGACGGATGATCGTCCAGATATTGAGCTGATACACAGTACGAGAATATCGAGTGGGTACCTACCGGTAATTATCGGACACCAAATCCGATAATCCAGAACCCGGGGTTAAACACAAACACTTTCCCGGAGTTTACGGATTCCGGTTAGGAAAAGTGACGCCCTAATATTTAGAAATATTATTATTAAATTAATTATACTCAATTAAAGGTCATCCTGACATTAGGATTTTCTTCCGAAAATCCGGTTCGTTACAGTATATCTCTATATCCTATGGATTCAAGAGCTCCTAGTTGTGGATTTAACTAGGCCTTCTAATAATAGACCGTTGAGTTCAAGTATGTTATTTTCAACTTTTGATATTGGAATTTTCTCCGAAGAGTGTGAGCTTTAATGGCTTTGGTTTCTGATTGAGTCTCCCAAAGTGGAGAGAATCCTGTGAGAACGGGGCCTAGTTTAAAACCTTGAGAACAACCAGCTTATAGAGATTTCTTCCCATATAGAGTAGAAGCTCGGTTGGAGAAAATTTCACTTAGGTTTAAATGGAACACTTGCAAATTTCGGTCACTAGGAGATTGGACACCTCTGTCACAAGTATTTTTATTTTTTTTTCCTTGAGATTTTTACTCCTCAATTAGTTTCCTATCCCAATTCCCAACTATTTGGGGTTCCCAACACGATATTTACTTATCATAAATTTATAACATAGAAACTTGAAGAGCATGGTCATAAACCTTCTTACGAGAAACTAGATATGTCACAAGAATTTTGAATTTTTTAATTTCCCCCTTTTTTTGTGTGTCGAAATATTCTATGACTTGTTTGATTTATAGAATTCCATTTCTTTATTTATGCAATTTGTTATATTTTCCGCAAAAAAATGAAGTCCATGCTGAATAGTTCCAGGATTGAGATTTATGATGACATCAAAGTCAATTAACACTACAAGAAATCACACTTTTAGCAGTGGAGAAAAACCTTCGCTAAAAATGGAAAAACTGTCGCTAAAAGGTTTTAGCGGCAAAAAACTTGTTCGTCGTACCGGCTACTGCCATTGTCACTAAAAGTTATAGCGACAAAAGCATAAATCTGTTAGTAAAAAAAGTTTGGGCGATGTTTTTTATTTTTTGCCACTAAAAGTGTAAAAAATCATCGTTGAAGTTACTAAAAGATAAAATTGTCGCTATAGGTATTATTAGCGACGATTTATTTTCGCCACTAACGGTATTTTAGAGCCAAACATGAACTACCTCTAAAGAATTACTAATGACGCTTTTGTTCAGTCGCTAAATGCAAATTCTTGTAACCTGTTCCACTCACATTTTAAAAAACAAATTGTAACATGTTCCATTCACATTCATGCAAACCACATATGAATCAAATCTTACAACTAACCACACATGAACTAATTCGTATAGCAAAACATATATGTCCAAATACATGTCAAATATATCGAAATTGTACATGACGCTTCCAAAATCAAACTAAACAACAAATGTCTTCGGATGACGCTATACTCCATCATCAACCATCTTGGGTATCCTAGGGAGAAACATTATAAACCTATTAGGAATAAAGAAGTTATATAAGTGTGACGTTTAGAAAATTATAAAAGAAATGAAATCCAAATATAATTAAGATTTTAAATGTATGTTACCCACATGCTCAGACGTAGAAGACTGCCCACTGGTCATCTGCTTTTGAAAGAAAATGTTCTTCACTCAACCAATTCGCTTTGTAAAATATAAGAGAAGCAAACAAACTATGCATCAAAGTGAAAAGAAACAGAAGTGATTTGTCATGTATCATACAAACCAATCAAAAAAAAAAAAGTGTCATACCAGAAATAGTTGCCTCTGTCCACGACTGTGAGTGAGATTCAACATCTGCCCGGGATGGCCAACCTACTCATGTGCGTACCTCCTACACTTAAATTTAGTTTATGAAATGACACTACTTTGGTTGATGAAAGAAACTTGAAATAGGAATACCCATTGTCCCTTCTGGTTCTAAATGTCATGGAGTGCAACAAATTTAATCGCGCCATTGATCACTCATACCTAGAGTTCAAAGACAATGAATTACTACAAGCTTCATGCATTGACCTTTGGTCCCCATCCTGCGATCACATACTCTTTTGCAGCCTTGGTCTTTATGAAAGACTTGCGAGAGAAAAGCAACTGCAAAGCATTACATAATGATATCGTGGTTTAAAAAACTCAACACGGTGGTGGTTGCAAGGCAATTATGACAAAAAATGATAAAGATTACAATATCTCACTTTCAATAAGGATTAAGGACTAAAGAAGGACATTTGAAACAGTAATGCACAAAAAGAGGAGAAAAAATTTGGGCATGTAGAAGAGGAAGATGCTTATTATCATTTTTCACCAGGTATTTCATAATGCTTAGTATCAAGCAACCTGAATCACCAAGCGAAGGAAGCTGCTGAAAATTTAGAGCCAAGTAAAAATTGCATATACCTGAACATGGGAAGATGGAGTACACTGTTCAGATTTATCACTAATTTCTAAATTCTAAAACATGTACAAATATATCTGCAATTTTGCAGGGATGGAACAAAAAATGCAAAGAAAAAATATATATCATGAACTGAGACTCTGTAGGTAGTACTACTACACTCTTGGGAAAGTGTGCGCATAAAGAATCAAACAAACAAGAGCTTTTGATTCAAAAAGAACCTACACAAGAAAGAATAATAGTAAACTGATAAAAGATGTTTGCTTGTTTCTATATATCATGTAATTTTATTTTTTTCTAATCGTACCTTATTGTTATGCGAGCTTATGATTATCTGACTACTGCTACTTTACTTCTACTGTTTTTTGGTATTCTATTCTTCTCTTTTATGTACAAAAGATTGGTTTTTTCGTAGAAGTTGAAAGCTAAGCTGGCGTTTGTGAAACTGTTATATGCATAATTTTGTATAGCCATATGCAACTACCTGTCTATGTTCTATGCAGATACATATATTTAAGATCGTATTAAAGCCTTTTGTACAAAACAAATCAAATGCAAAGAAACTGAAATATGGTGTGAAGGCTATATTATTGAATTTCTTTTGAAGATCATTACATAGCATGATAGAAAGGTACTCTGCATCAAGTTTGAACTAGGGTAAGCCTTCAACAGAGGTGTCCATGGTAATGTAAATGCAATAGTTATCTTTGCCTCATTGAATTACAAGTTTTTCTCATAGCAAACTTGTATTCATATAGAGCAATGCTATGTCCACTTTCCAGCCATCCACTCTCCCCTACTTTTATACAAGAAAACAAAATAGTATTACACTTTTTTGTAGGTCCAACCACTTTTGTTTTGTCGTTTTGTTTAGAATTAGTAAAAACAACCGGAGAGTGGATGGCTGGAAAGTGGACGTAGCATTGCTCTTCATAATATGTACCAACTGACTAAGTGCTCACCTTGAATGCCCCTTTGTTTTCTAATTCACCTTTGAAGAAGAGAAATTAGATAATCTGTTGCAAAGCGTCAAGCTACTCTTTAATGGTTGATTTAAACACTGCAAGCTAGTTTGTCTTACAATGAATTAAGCTTAAATAGATGTAAGAGAGCTTAATGATGAGGCATAAATATCGTAATCAACTAAATTAGCAGATGAATAGAAGACCTATCTAATTTATGAGTTTGGGAGTGTGGGATCAATTGCATTATAATTGTCAAGAATAGCATAAATCACATATAAGATTCTGTCATTCTTAAGAGTCGTGATATATGAGGTTGCATCGCTCGGAAGACATAAGATGAGCATAGTAGTTTGAAGATGTAGGAGAAGTGATGTTCAAGGAAGGGAAAAATAAGAATTGAATTCTAATTGTGCTGTATAACACCATATCAGGGTTTCATGAAAATGTGTATTAACGGGATACTTTGAAGCTGACACCTTGACTGTGATCAGGTTTCACTAGTAGTTATGTGTTATAATAGTGTTAATCACCATGTGGACCCCCCTTTCTTTCTTTCTTTCTTACTGTCATCCTACACCTTCACTGTGATCAGATTCTAGATGATGTAATCTCATCAGTCATGTATTGCAATGTGATACTAAATGTAATTGCCATCAGATTTTTTGGTTCTAGATGGTTTCATAATAGTGAAATGGCTGACTTTTTTTCATGGTGGTGAACGTAAGCTAAAAACCGTGAAACTGATGCTCCTGATGCTCCTACTTACAGACTTACTTTGCCTAGCTTGAAATTCCTGAGAGGATATATTATCCCATACATGTCTCTCTAGAACAACATATTTTTAACCCGCAAAGAACCAAAGAAACAAACTTCCAATAATGCATAAAATGTAAATTCAATTTAGGGATTTGATAATATTACAAAGCCAAACCTATGCATGTTGAGCTCAGCCAATAGAACATTCTGTTTCGCCGCGTCCTTCGGATAGGCTTCAGCTTCAGCAATCGACCATTCTAACCGCTTCTCCTGCCTCCAAAATGGCCACCAACTCAACCACTCTAAAAATGCAGGCTTTTCGAATCCTCTTTTCAAGAACACCACTACTGAAAATCTACTATCCGTTCTCTCTTTTTCCACTGCATTACCAGATTCTGTCACAATTTCCATTTCAGAACTGAAATCTACTAATTTCTTGGCCCCCTGCTATGTTCTGCATCAACAATGGATAAGATAACAAATAGCTAAAATTCAGTAACTAAAATTCATACAAGTATGCCAGCTAGGTCTAAATATTGGAAAACGTGGTTCTAATCTCACAAATAGTAAGAAGTCAAGATAAGACAACCAGTTCGAGTTAGGGCAAGCCCCTACTTTAAAAGCCTAGTCAAAAACAGCTCAAAATCAAACTCCTAAAATGGAAAATTAGGGCAAAACATAATAAATTAATGCGAAATGATTCATCTGTTTCATGAAGGGCTCACGTATCCAAATCAGAATTCAAAACACCTAAAAAAAAAATGTAAAAATTGAAAGGAACTCACATGCTTGAATCAAATCACAGAAATTGAAATTTTCGAACTATAGAGCAGAGAAGAAGTAATGGTCATTCTAGGACAGATCTTTGCATACCTGAATTTTCTTCGAGTTGGTTACTCAATGGTGAAGGGACTGAAGCGACGGACAGAGAAGAAGAGAGAAAATCAGATGCAAAAATCTTTGGAACTTTAAAGATCTTCAGAATTTTCTTTTGAGTTTTCTTCGAGTTTGTTACAAATTAAACTTCGAGTTGCAAAGATCTTCGAAACTTTAAAATCTCTCAAACAGATGCAAGACAAGAGAATATCACGATGCAGAGGAGCTCAAAATTGCAGAGGAGTCTTCGAGTTGCAGAGCTCACAACTGAAGCAAAACATGAACTAAGAAAAAACGAGAACTCGATCATAGAGGAAGAAAATGCGGGGATCGTACGGATTTTGTAGCGGCATTTTGTTAAAACATCACTATTTCCTTGAGTTTTAGCTGTAGTTTAGCTAAACTACCACTAATTTTACAAGTTTTTCCACCAAAACCCTGGTTTTAGTGGCAGTTTAGCATTTCCATTACTAAAAGGGACATTTAGCTGTGGTTATTACTATTTGGCTGCTAAAAGTCAATTTTGTAGTGTAATGAATTGCTACTTCTCTTTTTTTTTTTTTTTCTCTTTGTTCTTTTTGTCCCCTTTTGGTGGTGGGGAGGAGAGTATATGTATTAGAAGAAAGGAAAAGATTACATCCTTACGTACCTGCATCCCATCGCATCATTGTCCAATGGCTTCAACAAAGGGCCAGGTAGCTCTCGAGGGAGAAACTGCAATGCAAAAGAACATCTTGATATACATTTTGATTACCATAATGGACAAAGAATCTACGCCCTTGTTTACTTCTCGCCAGACATGCCTGACTCGAAAACGTGAACACCCCTCCCAAAAAAAAAAAACAAAAAGCCTAAACTTGATCATTGTGTGCCTGCCCTCCAAAAACTCTTTGATAGCTCAATTATGATGTGAATATCCTGTGATACTCTAAGCTGTTAACGTGAATATCCTCTGATTTCCTCGTTAATATAATGCATGCATAAATAGAATGGTTCTGCTTTAGAATCACTTGAATGTGCAGTTTTGGTATGAACTCATAATCAATTTAGACTTTAGCATTGCTATAATTGATGTTCTCTTGTTCAGATTTAGTCAGTGTAGTCAAATTGCTGCCCACATCACATAGGAGACCATTCTGCCTAGATACAACTATTGGCACCTGCTTTGCGGTCTACACAAATGTTGGTTATGAAGTGGCTGCCTAGGCTCACCTAGGTGCTAGACCACAGAAGTGGGCATTCAAGACCACAAATTTAAAATCGTTATTATTATTATTTTTTTTAAGGGTAAAGGTTCTACTGAAGGTTCTGACATTCATCGAAAGGATGTCATTGCTTCGAATTTGACCAATTGAGATATCTGGAAACAATATTTTATTATTTCTTCATTCAAAGTGGAGTAAAAGCAAGTGTTTCCTTGTTCATCCAGTAGGCAAATTAAATTATCCTTTGTCCATCTTTCGGTATGTCTTTTCTAGTTTATTATCTCTAATTTGTATCTTCAGGAAAACCCAGATCTGTGGAAGTGGCTCACCGGCCAGGAGCAACCACCTGAGGCAGTCAGTAGCAATCCGGTGAATACATTCTGAATGACCATATATGTATATATTTTTTTTCCTTCTTCGCTTGCTAGGGATTTAGTTTCACTACATTATCTGTTTATATAGGTGTTTTCCGCTGTTCAAGACAAGGTTATGAACAACCTCAATAGCCATGCAGCACCCGAGACACGGGCAATTCCAGGACAACCATGGGTAAGAGGCTGGGATGATATAAAGAAGGGACCAGACAGCCCCATTACCGGGAACCAGTAACACCACTTATCAGTTATCACCTTTCAAGGTAGGAAGTTTAAGAAAGTTATTTTGTTTGTGATAAAGTCTAAAAAGGGTACAGATTTTTTTCTCATATAGATTTAAAAGAATAATCAATAAGAGCAGCTAAGGTGAAGGGAACAGATCCGGTCCCCTCGCCCTTACCTCAATGCTCATGTATCGGTTTTCTTAAAGTTGATGTTTTCTCATTACTAGCGTTGGTTCAGAAGTCAGAAGTTGTTTAGAGACTTGTACGTAACAGATGTTTTGGTAGAATAACACCTCCCTTGATGGAGTTCACGATTGATGTGGCAAGTTTGTTGGAAAATCCCCTATGCATGCAATAATAATGTATGGAAACTCATCTGTTTAAATGATTTGATTTATGGTTGTGAGCTGTGCTTTATGTAGAGAGTTCCTGAGCGGCTCTCAAGAAGGAAAGTGATAGTTCTTGGGAGAATGAATAGATTTTGGAAGATGAGTGGGCTCATAGCTAATCCCATTATTTAAGAGTGTACTAGAGCATCTTGTACTATGTAATTTTTGGATAGTGGAAATTTTGGATTGTTAAGAAAATATTAAACGATCCGATTCTAGTAAACACATGGGAGCTCCCCAGGACTCTGAAACTGACTGGCCCATATGAAAGGGGATTTATTATTGACTTCGTTGGCATCTGCTTTGAGGTGCTGCAAGTTAGTTGACTGCGCGTGCAGTGAAACTGGAACTGATCACCAGATTGATTGTGGCGGGTTAAGAGTCGGATAACCGTAACCCGGTTTATAAGTGGGGGTTAAGTTCGGGTATAATGATGCACAAAATCTCTATTCAAGTCTAAACGCCCTGAAATGTCTATAGCCACAGTGGGTCGGGTCTGGTTTCAGTTTCTTATTGTATATCTGGCATCTGATAAACTGACACCCATACACCAATTTTATTGTCCTATTTAGTTCGTACCCAGGCCCACATGCCAATCAAATGCTTGCATTTTTCTTTGGTAGGCTACCTAACAAAGGGAATCTTCCAAATCGTTTTAAGACCGGTAGTCTATTTAGTTGGACTCTTAAAACTCTTCTCAACCCATATACAATACATATATAATAGGGAAGACAAGAAAATTTAGATTTAGATTTTCATGGATGACTCGTTCAAAGCAAGAATTAGGGTAGTTTAATTCCTAAGTTGGGCAAAGGGGTGAAGGCATCTCTACGTACATTATAAAATGATCCTGTTCTGACCCCTCACAATCACATTGAGAGGATAATGCTTTTCTATCAGGAGTCATGACCTCCATGACGGGTCATGCTACCTTCATGTGAAAACTTAGTTTTTTTTTTAATTTTTAAATAAAGCCCTTCTTAATTGCATAACAAATTCCAACAACATCTATCGTGCCCAGAATGATTCCACAAATCTCTAACGTGCACAAGAGCTAAACTGTAATAGCTTTTAGATTAATTACAATATGATCCTAACTAGCACAATTCATAGGCTGATGATCATGATGACGATTAGAATCATGGGGGTTCAAATTGTAAAACTCCATCTCCCCTTTGAAGTCAGGGATTTACCATTGCTTCATCCTATGAATCAAAACCCTAACCTTTTCATGTAATTGAGTGGTGGTTGGTGACCACGGGGTTGTAACCGGTTTTGCCCAAAACCGGTTACAATTGGAGAAGATCACCAGTCTAATAATAGGGGACGTATTCTTCTCCAGTTGTAACCGGTTTTGCCAAAACCGGTTACACCCACACCCCTGAGGTGGCCACATATCTCATTTGACATCCCTTAACTGTGGTTAATATTCACCTACCCCTAAGATTCATCCACCTCTCTTTGGTTTTTAGAAAAAATATTTTTAAGAAATTAACCCCAGGAGTTGGTAAATTTTAACCACAGTTAAAATAAATTTTAATTATTTTTTCTAAAAACCAGAATAGGTAGATGAACCTAAGGGGTGAGTGAATCTTAACCATAGTTGAGAGATGTTAAATGAGATATGTGGCCACCTCAGGGGCGTAACCGGTTTTGGCAAAACCGGTTACAACTGGAGAAGAATACGTCCCTTATTATCATTGCTTGCTCCAAGTCTTCATAATGGGGTCCCCCTCTTCCTTGGACGCTCCTCACACTCTGTCCAAGAAAACATATATAGAATGGTCTATAAGGATAGGTAAGATATGTACAATCCATGGAGCAAGAATCAGTTTGATTTGATGGGGTGATTCCTAGCTGTTGAATTAGAATGCCATCTTATTGTGGGCCAGCGTGATGTTATTATTTTTCTGCCGTTGCTATGGGTATGATGAAAAAAGCCCTCAACTCCAACGGTTACAGTTCACTCACTGATTTAGGCAGATCAATTTGTAGGATCAGTGGGCGTAGCACCAAGCAGCATCATCCCAATGCGCGTGACGTATGTATTACCATTTTCTCATTAATAAATAGTAGGCGAGACAAACGATATTTTCCATTTCGTCTGCAGGAAGGAATCTTTATGAATACAAACATTCAGCTCGATTCCAGGCTCTTGGTCTCTATTCTCTATGGACATACTCTCGTGTTGTGTTTCCCCAAGCGTAGTCTGAGTCGGACCAAAGTGGTTTCGATTTTTGTAATGTATGGCTCCATACCTCCCAACCATATGATTCCCTCCTACGTCCATATATATATATATATATATATATAATTTAATATCCCTTCCCAATGATGTGTATGTTTTCTGGGATAAGACGAGCGCATCTATAGGCAAGCATCCCCTAGTAACTCAATATGACTCCAACAATTAGATGTTAAGGTGGGTCCTTAAAAGATATAGATGACAAGTCTTTATGATTAGAATTTTAAATCATTTGATTGAATTTTTATAGCTCATGTACCCTACGAGGTTATAATTTGCAAATTAATGTCTAATCTCTCAAACGGTCTTGGACTAATTTTTGGCAACTAATCTCTCAAGAGGCTATAATCCCAAGTCATGTCACTTGTTATTTTTCTAGAGGGGGCGCTCACTAGAACTTTTAGTGAGCTCCACCCAATTAGAACACCTTCGTGTTATATATATAGGTAAGGGATCTAGAGACATGAAAAAGAACGTATATGAACATATGCACACAAACATACAATCAGAAGATTCAATGGCCACCATTCATACCACATTAAAAAAAAAAAAAAATCAAATTTCTCTAAATGTCCTTTCACACATAAAAGGGTGGTGTGATATATGATGGCCGTTCGGCGGAGCCACATGGGGCCCAAGGGGGCTGAATCCCCCTTAAAATTTTGAAGAAAAAACACTATAACATTAATATGGGTGTAGACATGAGCGAGGGGCGGAATCGGGAGGATGGGAGACTCTAGCCCCAGCTAAACATTTGAGAAAAAAATATATTATTTACAACCGGACACAAACAGATGCGATGGCCTATGAACATGGCCCTCAAAAATTTTTTTTTGCCCCTGCAAGAATATCGTAGCTCCGCCCCTGGCCATTGGATCTCCCGATCGTATGATTGTGTACGTGTATGAACATATGTGTTATTTTTATATGTCTCTGATTCCTTTTGATATATATATATATATATAGAGAGAGGGAGAGAGAGAGAGAGAGGATTCCTCTATTCAAAACGTTGATTGCTTTTTGTATTAATTCTAAAAATACCCTTTAACTTCTATGTATCTATTAATCTTGAGAATGCTCTCCTTAAAAATGTAGACTATTTATATTTTTTTATATTCTAAAGTTACCTTTATAATAATCATGTATATAAGACAAAAACTTTATTGAATGTGTGCTTAATTCTCATACTATCCCTTACTCATCTATCCCTTACTCATCTATAGTAGCTAGACTTGAAATTCTCTTAATTGTGGTTAAGATTCAATCACTCCTAGGGTTCACCTACTTATCCTTGGTTTTTAGGGGAAAAAAAATCCTAAGAGCTAAAAAATTTTAACTAGGGTTTTAAAAAAATTAATAATTAACAAAAAAACTAACCATCAATAGGTGAACCCTAGGGATGGGTGAACTCTAAGGGTAGATGAATCTTAACCACAGTTAAGGGATGTCAAAAGAGACACATGGAACCCCTAGGGAGACCCATTATTCTTGGTTTTTAGAAACAAAAAATAATTAAACCCCGGTTAAAATTCCCTAACTCCTACGGTTAAATTTTGTTTTTCTAAAAACCAAGAATAGGTGGGTGAAACCATAATTAAGGGGTGTCAAAAGAGACTCATGGAAACCTCAAGGGTGTAACCGGAATCCATTTGTGGTCAAGATTCACCCACCCCTAAAGTTCACCCACTTACCCAAAGTGTCCCTCAAGTTTTTTGAGTCTCAAAATGTGCCTACATCATATTTCTATAACCAAGGTGTTCCTCGCAATTTTTCTATAGGGAGTATCCAAAATATTCTTTAATTGTTTTTACAAATGCCCTCATTAGGGTCTCTCTTCATTCACACACACACACACACACACACAAAGAAAATAGTGATTGATTTTTTAATAATGACAAAATTACTCCTATACTTATCTTTTAACTTCTTTACTATTATAAAGAGAGAGAATGAGCTGATTAAAAATATTGTGAGAATTATCATAATGATATAATTACCACCTCAGTAGGGTCGCTCTTTCCACTCTTCTCCCCCTCCCTCTTCCTCACATGCATCGCAGGTGCAGTCCACTTTTTGTTGACCTTCACCATACTTTTTACCCTTATGTATTGAATATCATTTTATTTTTTATATTTTCATAAGAGACAATTTATTAAAACAAGGGAGACAATTAAAGTCAGACTATACTTTCTCTCTCATTTATTTAATGAGTTATCCCTATGAAAAATACTAAAGTGCCCTTAACTTTAATATATTTTGTTAATTAATGCAAGGATAAAAATGTCTTAGTAAAGGTTAAAAAGTTCACACCTTAAAGCTATGTTTGGTTGCCAAGAAAATTAGTGAAAACATGGAAAAGAAAAGAAAATTTTGGATTTCTAATATAATTTCTAGTTGTGTTTTGTCCAATTTTCTTTTCTTTTCCATGTTTTTACTTATTTTCTCGGCAACCAAACATAGGGTAAGTGAATGAGTAAACGTGTAGATATATATGGGCAATAGTCCCCTCCATGATGATTGAGAAGGGGGACTATTCATCCTCACCCTCACAACGCACCTTTGAACTATGGTTAACAAGTTTTAACTTTTGTGATTAAATTTTTTTCCTAAAAACCAAGGTTAGATGCATGAAACCTAAGGGTTAGTGAATCTTAACCACATTTAGAAGGAGTAAATAAGGAACACATGGCAGAGAGAGACAGTAAATCACCCCTCAGTCCAAGGAGGTGATTATTTTTCATATATATATAGAAATGTTATCCTTCACTAAGGCTAGTGAAGTTGTGAACCTTCACTAGTCTTTTTTAACCCTATGTATTCATGCTATTAAATATAAGAGTATTTTTATTATTTTCATTAGGGACAATTTATTAAATATGTGAGAAAAAAAATACAAAAAAAAGAAGGTAAAACTGTATTTATTCCTTCTTACATTTAATAATTGATCCCATGCAAAAAAAAAAAAAAAAGCAGGGATTAGTGGACCTCGGAGTCCGTTGCTTAATTTACCGTCGTGTCCTTGTGTCCCTTTTAATATCCTTTAACCCTGGTTAAGCTTAACTAAATTAAAGTTAAGATTTCTGTTTTTTTTCTTCTAAAAAATAAGGTTGGATGAATCTTAACCACAATTTGTGAGTGTTAAAAAGTGGGGTGTGAACTAATGAGGACTGGCCATTTCATTATATAATCGAAACCGCTGCTAAGTTAAGCATTTTCCATGAAAAAAACTAAATTGCCATTAACTTTAGTGTATTTCATAATTACTACAAGGATAAAAATGTTTTGGTGAAGATGAATCATATCAGTCTCTGTGTACTCCATCAACACTAATCTTGACTTATATATATATATATATATATATATGTGTGTGTGTTTTACCTTTGCAAGTCTACTTAGTGTTATAGGTGGGGTGGGAGGGGGGCGAGTTAGTGGGGGGTAGATTTTCCTTAGTTTAGTTGGTGTGTATGGTCATGATGGGATGTATGGATGGGTATTCCTGGGGCCCACAAGATTGAAAGGGCCATGGAAAATGAAAAAAGTAAGAACCTTTCCATTGTAGTTATTTATGTTTTCAGGTTCTATGGAAAGGGGGATCTCACCAAAAAGTATGGTTGGAGAGGAGATTGAGAGGACAGCTCTCTTGTAATTTCATAAAGTGGGCCATGTGAAGCTTCCAAACAAGAAATCAATGGGATATCTCAGGAAAAGAAACCCACTTGCATAAGGAGACCTCCATCCCTAAATCCTGATCTGTCTCAAATCAACTTTTAATGTCTCGATAATGAGGGAAAAAGTTTATCTCATAGTAGAGGCATGGGGCCGTTTTCTAAGTGATTCTTGTTGCTCAATATTTTTCTATTTTAATCTCAATTTGGCCATCCTAATAGTAGTGGCCCCACGTGCGATGCATGCGACAGAATGGAAAGGGGGAAAGAGTGGAAAAAGGGATCCTAATGAGACTTATGTGATGCCCGTGTGTGAGAGGAAGAAATACATGAGAAAGTATGGAAGGAGAGAGGCATAGAGGAGAAATATATATAATTAACCATATTTTGTAATAAAAATATTTTAAGTTAAAGGGTAATTTTGTCATTTGAAATATTCAATCTATGTTTTATTATAAGAATCCTCATTGTAATAGTCATTTTCGTTATGTTAGTAAAGATACATCTGTAAGGACAATTTTATTCAACCAATGTTTGTAAGTGTCCTATTCTCATTATAACAGTAGAAATAAAAAAAAGATATAAGTATAAGGGTAATTATTTTTATCATTCTCATAATAATAGTAGAGAAGCAATTTTGTCAATAGTGATGATAGTAGTAACCTCCGAGGGTGTATCCCAGTGGTTGAAGGACGAATCATAAACTTGGAGGTCTTGAGGTCGAATCTCGGGCTCCCCTTAATATCGGTTGTATGGGGTGGGGGTATTCCCTATGCAACACGTGTGACTAGTCTGAGTCTTGAAGGCTCAGGATATTCACGTTTATATAAAAAAAAATATATAATAGTAGAGATAGTGAAGATATAAGTGGAAGATAATTTTGTTATTCTTTCAGTTCCCCTATTTTAACGCCAGTTTTAAAATTAGCTAATTTAGTGGTTTTGGGGACCTGTTGGGTGGCTAGTTCCCAGTTTTACTGATTCAACTGACCAGTCCAATTTTCAAAACACTGATATTATAGACATTCCATAAATACTTCTCTTCTTGATTACATTGTTCTTGTTATCCTCCATACTTCAAGAGGACTTTAGTAATATTTCCCAAAGAAACTTTTATGACTTAACTGTCCATATGGAATTGAATGGGAATAACTTGATGTTTAATATCATTTTCTTACCCCCAAAAAAAGGACATGTTAACCATTTCACGGGGGAAAGAAAATAAGGGATGAGAACCATTTATCTATTTATTCATCACTTTGATGAGTTGTCATAACTGTTCTTTCTCGTATCACATGAAACTATTCAAATACCCTTAAATAAAGGAGATAGGCAAGGCTGGTGTATGGTCATAAAAATTGGAAGATGATTGCCAACCTCCTCTTGACATTCATACTATAAGGTGAAAATTACGAATCTTGATTTGTCATATCCATCAAAGGTTTTTACTAGGGGTGTATTCAAGTCAAGCTTGAGTTTGGCTTGAACTTATTCAAGATGGGCTCGAGCTCGAATTGATTCACAGAGGAGAGGAGAGGTGGGGAGAGGAGAGGTGGAGAGAGATAAGGTTTAGGACTTAGTGTTTCACAGAGGAGAGTCCGAGAGAGATGAGTTAGGGTTGCATACCCTTGTAGATAAAAAAGGGTAAAGCTGTAAAGTTGAAGAAAGAGAGTAAATATACGTCGTCTCTATGTATATATATATATATATATATATTATATAACAATTATTAATGTATTATATTCAAGCTACAGCCGAGCTGAAGCCAAATCAAACAGAGCTTAGCTCGAGCTCGGTTGGTTTCAACTTTCAAGCTTCAAGGGTGAAACTGGACAATAATGGTCTTTATTAGGGCTATAGAGATTTATAACTCATGACTAAAAAAGATCAATGAATGTTAACATATTACCAAACCTATATACAAATACATATGTACATACATACGAGGCTTCCATAATATTTTATTATATTAGATTTATTTATTTATATATTTATTTTGGTTGGTATACAGGAGTTTTGCTTGTCTCACTTCTTCTACTACACTTATTTTATTTGACAAGAAGACAAAAGACTTTGTAATGGAGGCCCACAATCCAATACGGAAAAGTGTCTCTACGATACAATAATGCATTTTTTCAAAGTTGAATTGATGTTTTTCACGTGAGATATCGATGTCGATGACAAAAGGTGGGAAATTTGAACACTCTCTCAAGTCTCAACAAAGTTTAAAGTTTAAACCTATTGAGTTGAGGCCTGAGGGTGATTCTTCAAAAAAAAAAAAAAAAAACTACTGACGATCACTCTGAATAGGGCTCCAAAAACAAAAACAAAAACAAAAAGAGGGCCCAGTTTATTTGTTTGTACATGGGCCCAGTTGAGCAGCAGAAAGATTCTTCTTTCGATTATTTTTTCCACCTTCTCCTGCGGCATGTGAGTTGTGACACACACGTACGAGCTCCGGGCCAGACGCCGGCCTCCTTTTGTCTTCTAGTCTAGGAGCGTCGGGATCTGACTCCTGACTAGATGCTCCGGCGACCCTAGGGGTAAAAATCGAAAAATCAGGAGAGAGAGACTACGCAGCGGGCAGCGAGAGAGAGAGAGAGAGAGAGAGAGAGAGAAAGAGAAAGAGAGAAAGAGAAAGAGAAGCTGTTGCCGAAAAACAACAGCCTACCGGAACGGAAAGGCAAAATATCTCTGAGTGAGAGTTAACTTAAGTAAACCCCCCTAGCTTGCCTCCGCGTGGCAATGGCAACACATCTGGCTAAAATCTGGACGCCGTGGCAGCATTTGCTGGATGAGAAAATTGCAGCCCGAGCCCGGGCCCGGAATCCTGCGAAGATGACAGCTCTAGGGTTTCTTCTTTTCTCGTTTGCGTTTGCAGAAGCAGCATTTACCTCTGCTTCTAAAGACGTAATGCCGCTTCTCAGCTTTAAGAGCTCTGTTTCTTTCGATCCCTCGAATCTACTCTCCGACTGGAATCCTGCGAAACACCACTGCCATTGGTACGGTGTTACCTGCGATTCAGTTTCCGGTAGAGTTATTTCTTTGAACATCACAGGTACTATGACTTCCCCGTCGACCGTATCGGACTTCAATTTCACTCTCTCTGCAAAACACTCTCTCCTCGCAGGACGCCTAGCGCCTTCCATCGGAAACCTAACGGAGCTTCGGATTTTGTCCATTCCTTATAATGCCTTCTTCGGCCACATCCCGCCGGAGCTACGAAGTCTCCAGTCCCTAGAGGTCCTCGAGCTTCAAGGCAATAACTTCTCCGGCCGGATTCCTCATCAGATAAGCTCTCTTTCATGTCTTCGTCTGCTCAATTTATCTTATAATTTGTTTTCCGGTCCCATTCCCAATAAGCTCATCGGCTTTGCTGGAATCACAACTGTTGATTTGTCCTATAATCAGCTTTCTGGTGGAATCACCGTTGATCCTTCTAGTAGATGTGAGTCTCTTAGTCATTTGAAGCTTTCCGGAAACTTTTTAGTGGATACAATTCCGCCGGAAATTGGAAACTGCTCCAATCTGATGTCTCTTTTGCTTGATGGAAACATTCTTGAAGGTAGAATTCCGGCAGAGATTGGCCGGATTTCTAAACTTCGGGTTCTAGATGTTTCTAGGAACAGCCTCATTGATAAGATCCCAAAAGAACTAGCAAACTGCCGGCAGCTGTCTGTTCTTGTATTGACGAATTTGGTTGATTTCCAATCTGCTGAGGATAGCTTGCCAGAAAGTTCTCGAGGAGAGTTCAATGCTTTTGTGGGAGGAATTCCTTTTGAGATCTTATTGCTTCCGAACCTCGAGATTTTATGGGCTCCCAGAGCGAATCTCCGCGGTCGGTTGCCGAATAATTGGAATAATTCGTGCAAACTACGAGTTCTCAATTTGGGACAGAATTATATTACGGGTCTGATACCAGAAAGGATGGGAATGTGTAAGAATCTTTCTTTCCTAGATTTGAGTTCAAATGGCTTGTGGGGTTACCTCCCTTCGCAGCTCCAAGTTCCATGCATGGTGTACTTTAACATCAGTCGGAATTCGCTATCTGGTTCCCTTCCACAATTTATAAAGAGCAGTTGCACTAACAGCGTGGTCTCAAATAGTAATTTCTTGGATAAGGAAGACTCTGAGAAAACATACTCTGTCACTCCTATTTGGTGTTCTCAGATGAATAGCCTAGTCAGATTGATGTTGGACGAAATTTTTGTAGTTCTCCATGATTTTAGCTGGAATAGCTTTGTGGGTTCATTACCTTTGTTCTTATTTGGTGATGAGTTCTTACCAACCAACCGTAAATCCATCTACAGGCTGTTGTTAAACAATAATCAGTTTAATGGGTCTCTTCCCGATGAGCTTTTTTCAGCCTGCAAAGATCTACAGAGCTTCGAAGTTAATTTGAGTGTTAACCAAATATCAGGTGGGATTACTCAGAGATTGCTTCTTGATTGCTTGCAGCTAACGGGATTTGAAGCAGCTGACAATCGAATTGCTGGGCCAATCCCTCCTAGTATTGGAGATTCACAGATGCTTCAACATCTTGACTTGAGAGGAAACAGGTTGTATGGATCTGTCCCTGACCAGTTGGGCAGATTGAAGGGTCTGAAATGGATTCTTCTCGGAGAGAACATTTTAACAGGAGAAATCCCTACTCAGCTTGGTCAATTGGCTTCTCTTATGGTTTTGGATCTATCTGGAAATGCTCTAACAGGATGTATCCCTCCAAGTTTAACGAATGCCACCAACCTTGAAGTCGTGTTGCTTGAGCATAACAGGCTTCTGGGAGAGATCCCTTCATCTTTCTCTACTCTTGTCAGTCTTACTAAATTGGATGTTTCTTTCAACAATCTTTCCGGTCATATACCCCATCTCCAACATTCGAGTGATTGTAATGGCTTCAAAGGGAATGCCTTCCTGCATCCATGCCCCGATCCATACTCAGCACCTCCGGCTGGGCTTCCGTTCCCACTCGAATTACATAAATGGCACAGTAGGAGTCAACTGAAGTCATTTGTGATTGTGATGGTGGCTTCTGCTTCTGTTTTAGTGTGCATTCTCCTAGTGATAGTTCTAGTCCTGGTTCTTGGTAGGAGAAAGCTTGGAAGGCTCGCCAGCCTAAGAAGGAATGTGGTTGTGACATTTACAGATGTTCCAACTGAACTGAACTACGATAATGTGGTTAGAGCGACAGGGAATTTCAGTGTTCGAAACCTAATCGGCACGGGTGGCTTTGGATCAACTTACAAGGCAGAGCTTGTCCCGGGTTTCCTAGTAGCTGTGAAGAGGCTTTCTATGGGCAGATTTCATGGCATTCAACAGTTTGATGCAGAGATAAGAACTTTAGGAAGGATTCGACATAAGAACCTTGTTACTCTTATTGGATACCATATGGGAGAAGTCGAGGTTTTCTTAATCTATAATTATCTCTCTGGTGGAAATCTTGAAACCTTTATACATGACAGATCAGGGAAAAGTATACAGTGGCCGGTGATCCACAAGATAGCTCTAGACATAGCACAAGCTCTGGCTTATCTTCATTACTCTTGTGTTCCCCGGATAGTTCATCGCGACATCAAGCCTAGCAACATCCTGCTCGATGAGGAGCTTAATGCCCACCTGTCAGATTTCGGATTGGCAAAGCTTCTGGAAGTTTCTGAGACCCATGCCACTACGGATGTGGCAGGCACATTTGGGTATGTGGCACCGGAGTATGCGACCACATGTAGGGTGTCTGACAAGGCAGATGTTTATAGCTTTGGTGTTGTGCTCTTAGAATTGATGTCGGGGAAGAGATCTCTCGATCCATCGTTTTCCGATTACGGGAATGGGTTCAATATAGTTGCGTGGGGCAAGTTGCTGATCAAGGAGGGGCGTTCGTTTGAGTTATTCTCTCCAGAACTGTGGGAAGCAGGGCCCAAAGAGAATCTGTTGGGGATGTTAAGGCTTGCATTGGCCTGCACAGTAGAGTCACTTGCTGTTCGGCCATCGATGAAGCATGTTGTAGAGAAACTGAAGCAGTTAATGAATTCCTGATTGTGTCGTTTGGACTCTCGCGTGCTGAGACATTATTGCACAGATCATGGCACCCGTGTCTACAACAAATTCATGGCATTGAGGTCCGGTCAGTCATCTCTAGGAACTTAATTTAAGTACTACTCTAGTGGTTTGATGCTAGGATCTCTAATATATTTCTTATTTATCAACATCCAATTTCCCATTATGGACTTCCATTTGCAGAAAGAGGAAAGGGGACATGATCTCATAGATTTGAATTTTTAGATAGAACTTGTTTGAACTTATTATTGTATTCTTTTTTTTTCTTTGAACAGTAAGAAGGAAATTTTACTGATGTAAAAGAAGTTATGAGACATGGTTCCCAACATGTAAAGCAGATATAAGTACACCTTCCTTGGCCAAGGAGTTGGTCAGATTTGTACATTGCACATTTAGCTGTATTCTAGAACTGTTTAGGCACTCCCCTTATTTTGCATGGGCTCCCCACACATTTGTATGGTTTGGAGAATCTTACATGTCTTATTAGTTCATTGGTTTTACTTTACTTTTATCTTTCTTTATGCTTTGGTTCCATTGCTCTTGCATAACTATGATGACCAAGGTGTGAGTTCATCAACTTTGTTTCTATTTGCTGCTTGAAATTTGTTATGATTTTTAAGTGGGATATGGTTAGCATTGTGTGGGGGTAATGGGTTTGTATTCTCTGCATTTGTCTTTCCCATTACTCCCTAGAGTGATTTACTCAGTTTTTTCAATCTTTGGTTATCTTACCTTGAGAATATTTTTATGGTACTTTTATGGGTACAAGTGTTCAGTTTTTTCAATAGGATATTTTTCTTTCATTTTCTATTTATAATTTTTTAATGAACTATGCGAGTCTCTATTATTCTGTTATTTAGATCAACGAATCAAATCAAAACTCAGAACATATTTGTATTATCTTAGATAGTTAACATTTTTTAAATACATATAATAGATACTTACATAAATAATTATCTTAACATATTTAAATATATAATAGATACTTAACTATATATTATAATATTAAATTAGCCGAGTTTTTAATGAATTGAGTACATGCATGTTTGAGCTTGGCTCTTTAATCAAACGAGCTCGAAAATCAAGCTCAAGCTCAAGCTTAAGCTCAATTCATTTATTAGATAAACAAGCTCAGAGGAGCTCTTAGCGAACAGAGGTAGTCAGTCAAGACCACATATATAGGATTGGAGGTATAAGTGCTAGGAGACATGCAATTAGCCCAGACCAGATATTTGTATTGTTTTATTTACGTAATAAGTAAAGCAAGTGTTCCCTTATAACATCCAGTAAGCAAAGTAAATTTTCCTTTGTCCGTCTTTCGGTATATCTTTTCTAGTTTCTTATCTCTAATTTATTTCTTCAGGAAAACCCGGATTTGTGGAAGTGGCTCACCAGCCAGTGGCCACCACCTGAGGCAGTCAGTAGCAATCCGGTGAATACATTCTGAAAGACCATATGTGTATATATATATATATCTTTTTTCCTTCTTCTCTTGCTAGGAATTAGTTTCATTCCATTTATTTGTTTATGTAGGTGTTTTCCGCTGTTCAAGACAAGGTTATGAACAACCTCAATAGCCATGCAGCACTTGAGAAACGGGCAATTGCAGGGCAACCATGGGTAAGAGGCTGGGATGATATGAGGAGGGGACGAGACAGCCCCATATCCGGGAACCAGTAACACCACTTATCACCTTTCAAGGTAGGAAGTTTAAGAAAGTTATTTTGTTTGTGATAAAGAATAAAAAGGGTATTTTTTTTCCTTTGCTATGGACAGATTTTTCTCTCGTGTAGATTTAAAAGAATAATCAATAAGAGCAGCTAAAGTGAAGGGAACAGATCTGGCGCTCTTGCCTCAATGCTCATGTACCGTTTTTCTAAAGTTGCTATTTTTCTCATTTTTAGTGTTGGCCCAGAAGTTATACGTAACAGACATATTGGTAACATAACACCTCCCTTAATGGAGTTCACGATAGATATAGCAAGTTTGTTGGAAAATCCCCTATGTATGCAATAGTATGTGGAAGCTTTATCTGATAGAGTAATTTGATTTACGGCTGTGAGCTGGGCTCTTGGACAGAGCTAGGTTAGTTCTCAGGAAGAGTGCCTTCTTTAGCAGCTCTCAGGCAGAAAAGTGGTAGTTCTTGGGAGAATGGATAGATTATGGTAAAAAGAGTGGGCCCATAGTTAATTCCAGTATTTGAAGAGTAGAATATCTTGTACTATGTACTAATGCAGAAGGTGCTCATCACACTAATAGCCATGGATATGTTATCATCATCAGGAATGATGTGGTTCCCCTATTATTACCTTAGCTGGTGCTTGCACGGATGGGTCAACCCTCTCATTTGAAGATGATAGCCATCAAAGGAGGGTAGAAGAATGGGGCCAATGGGCTATCCACTGAATTCAGGTTGACGTAAAGCTCCAAATGGGTGATTGACATCAATATTACAGGAACTAGTATAAGGCCAATGGCAGGAGGTTTGAACTCTTATGACGTATCACGCATTGATGAGCTTAAGGCCCATTTTGCTATATATTCTTAGTAAGGCAAACCGTGCTGCGACCTACCTAGCTACCTTTTGTAATAGTCAAGAAGAAATCCTCTGACTTTAACAGTGCTGCTCCCGCTGAGGATGCCAGAGGAGGTAAAAGAAGTTGTGAGAAATGGTTCCCAACATGTAAAGCAGATCTAAGTACACCTTCCTTGGCCAAGTAGTCGGTCAGATTTTTACATTGCACATTTAGTTGTATTCTACAATTTTTTTAGGCACTCCCCTCTGTTTGCATGGGCTCCAGATGCTTTTGTATGATCTGGAGAAGCTTACTTGTCTTATTAGGTCAAAGGTTTTACTTTTCTTTTTATCTGTCTTTAAGCTTTGGTTCCATTACTCTTGCAGTACAGATTTTCACAAAGGACTAGAATTATGATTATGACAATTATATCTCTTGTTGATTTATTCGAACAACCTAAATCTCTCTTCTTTCTGGTCTTACTACTTAAAACTTTCCTTATGCTCCATATATGTTACCATGTTAATCCTCGCAAATAAAATTATTCATTTCTTCAGTGCAGAACCTATCGGCAGGCTGTCAGGTCGTGTAGCAGATGAAATCCGATACTTGGGATTACAGTATCCAAACAAATGGCTCTTCGGCTACCCTGGATGCATGACACAAATAATGGAAGCTGTAAAAACTATGATCCTCAGTTCCATCGTTGCTTGTTGAGCCGGTTCATTCACAGGCTTTAACACTTCTAAATTGACAATGTACCATAATCCAATCGAGAACAAATAACCCAGTCACATTATTTTTTATATCAGGTTGTAAATACATTTCTTCGCATAATATGATATTGATGCCCTTTTTTTATACATTAGCTTCTGGCACATATGAATGTTGCACTGTTTGATAGGTGATTAAGGGGTGTACTTGCATTGATGCTAGGGGTGGTTATTGAACAAAATGTTCGTGAACTATTCAGGCTCGGCTCGTTAAAAGCTCGAGTATCATTCGTTTATTTAATAAACGAGTCGAGCTTAAACACCATTTTTAAGCTCGTTTAGTAAATGAGCTGTGCTTGAACACACCCCTACTCAACTCGATAGAAGCTCGGTTTGATTATATATATATATATATTTATTTATTTATTTAAATATTAAAAATAAATTATATTTATATATTTATTTTATTAGTTAAGTATATAGAATTATTTTAAAAATAATTCATGTTACCTGTGTCACCTCTTCAATGGCATTTAAAGTAAATATTTGGGAATAAAAAGGTTAGTTTTAAAGGAAAATGTTTAAATGACATAAGTGGTAACTAAGTGGATTAAAGTGAGTCTGTGTGTTTTTTTTTAATATTGAAGTGTGTTGTGACGTGAGTGTTACAAATAGGGGTGAGACTAAAGTGTTGTGTTCCCTTGTTTGGAAGATTGTCCCACATTGGATAGGTATGGAATATCTTGAGGAAGAGTTGACTTTAAAAAGTAGTGAGACACTAAACCAACTACACATGAAGTCCTTTAACACGAGCCAACTTAAATGGCTCAGGCCGCTCGGCTCAGTAAACTTTGCTGAGCCAAACTAAGCTCGAGATCATTTATTTTTTCACTAACTAATCCCGAGCCGAGCTCGAACAGTAATAGTTATGTTTGAGTCGAGCTCGAGCCGAGTTCGAACATTAGTAAAACTCAACGAGCCGAACTTGATATCACCCCTAATTGACGCCCTCTCTGTTCCAAGCATGTATATGGGTTCCTTTTCTTGTGTAACCGTCTGTCTCTGTATGCATGTAAACACTAGTAAAGGTGCACGTGCTTTGCACGTATTGATTTTTTTACTAACAAAATTAAAATATTTTTTTATTTATAATTAGAGGGATATAATTATAGAGAGAGGTGCAACAAGGACGGATAAACAGAGAGCCACTTAATTGCTTCAAAATTTAGTTATTTATTTTCTTCAATAAATGGTTTTGTAGGCAAAGTCTTGTGTTCTTTTTCTTCAATGGATGTTACCTGATATTCTTCTTCTCACTCATGCACATGCATCACTCACCCGTGCACATCACTGCACACCCAGCCTAAAAAAAAATACACATGCCTGAATATATCATTTTATTTTATTGTTTGGAAGATAAAGGAGCCACAATCATAGAGTGTTCGAGTCATTGAAACATGTCAGCCATATTTGTAACGATGCTCTCAATCTCTTAGTTCCTCCCACCCCCACCCAAAGAAATAAAGAGGTCTACATATATTAGGCTGTGTTTGCATGATGTAGACCGATTCTGTTTCCCCCCATGCATAATGGAAAGTTATACACTACAAGGATCACCTAAGTGAAATTATTGCATCTAAAATCTGCAAACCAAAAGATGCAAAAAAAAGATAGATGAATACACAACCAGACCCCAAATATACCAACATACCTGGCATTTTTCAACTTTGTTTGGTGGTAAGAAACGAGCAGTTTCATTACTCATTCTCATTTTTAAGAGGGAATACTTTATGAATAGGATTAGTTGGAATTAATTTATAAATATACTGAATAAATAAAAAACATGAATGATCCCAATATCCAACGATAAAGACAATTGAAGGGGCAACAATTAGAAGTATGAGACTTGTGTAATGAAAGCAATGAAGACAGCTACACAGTTTCTATTTTCTAAGCAATGTACCAAAAGTCTTTTAATGTTTTTGCTTCGGAGATACTGAGCTCTCATGTCAACTGTGTTCATCCATGAGTCACAAACAAGCTGGACAGTTGGACCACCATACACGCTGATCAAGGTTTTGTAAGGTGGAGATCCAAATCTTTCTATGTCGGGCCTGTATAAAGCCCCAAACAAGATAGTTCCATCATTTCCTTGTAATTGGACGATCTCTGGTGGCTGAAGTTGAAGAATTTTGAAACGGGAGATGGTGAATGACTGCTCATATATAGGCATTATTAAGCTTCCATCACGCAAGGAACAGAGTAATACCCTAGGTGGAGTGTCCAGAGAGTCATGAACATCAACGAACCTCTGCATCTGATGATCAAGTACAATCACATGTCTTCCTTTGCCATGTGTTAATATACTACTTATTTGATAGCGAGTTCATAAATCTACCATCACATGCTCAATCCGATAAAGATAAACTTAAAAATCTAAAGAGTTCTAAAAAAATAATTTAGACTCACCTGTATCAGTTTGAAGCAAGATCTTCAAGAACATAGACACCCTTCTCTCACAACAAGCTTGCACGTAAAATATAAAGACTGAAAGTTTACTGTTGATGATGATTCTTTCTTTGACTCAACTGTATCAATTTAAAGCAAGTTTGTCTCAAGAACTCCTCTACGAATTAATTAGATCAAAATCAAAAACTCAAAAATAATTTCCATTGGCAATGCTTAAACTAAGGCTAGTGGTTATATGCAAAAAGAGCTTCTTGAACTGCCTCAAACTCCCTTGTTTTCTATCAGAGAACTCGATTATAAGATGCTAGCAAGCATGGCATGCATATAAGGGCAAGATCAATTGATAAACAATGAACCAGGTTTTATCAAGTTCTGACCTTATTTATAAGATTCAAAAGGGGGAGGATTCGATTTGGAGAACAAATTTGTTATGAAATTATCGAATGCAAAGAGGCATAATCCAAATAATTACAAAGAGAAGTGGATTCAATGCCCTATTATTGAAATTAATAAAGGAGGCTATCCAAAGATATTTGAAGAAATCAGAACCAACGTGAAGTTAAATTCTTCAACCAAAAAAAATAAAAAAATCTCACATTTCTTCCGGACTTGGAAGAGGGTTTAGGGTTCCGCTTCTGAATCAGTTGCGAAATGCCTTCGACGTTTCAGAATAAGAAGGAATTTAGGCTGAAATATTTTTCTGCGAATTTCTTTAGGAAACGAGACTCTTTAATAAATGGGGAAGTTCTTTGGAGGAAATGGATTTCTTGTGGAGAAGCAGTTCTTGTGGAGATGAGAGTCTTCTACGTGAGTTGGAGTTGGAGAAGGAGTGCTCTACGTGAGCTATACTTCCTTTAAAAAGTCTCTTAATGTTTTTTTTTTTTTCCACTTAGTAAACTTAGGTTATTCTATAAGTTATTAATAAAATGAGGATATTTATGTCAAAGTAAAGTTTAGGTTACTCCTTGTACTTTTATTAGTAGAATGATATGCGTTTCAGGTCTAGCTTGACATTACAATTGAAGAAACCTAAGGGCATTCTACCCTCCTAGCACCAGGCTCACCAATCCTCTGCTCTTTGATGGACTGTAGTCCAAAAATAAAGCCAATGCTATTGAATTTACAATTTCAAGTATAAAAGAGGTGAGAAGACGGTCTAGTTTTTTGCAACTGGAGGTCCTTTGGACTGAAACTCGCCTCATGGAAGCAGGTGATTGGCTGAATAGTAACTAATTAGCTCTATGTGAACTTTAAGTGATAATATATCATAATAATTAATATGCCACAGTGACTGTTTGGATGACTCAGAAGCTCAGTTTTTGTTTCCTTATTAAATCTGAGCGTCTGCCAAAATTAGGGGAGAAGGGATTGCGGTCTTCGCTTGATTGTCTTTTAAGTTTATTAGCTTGTAAATTCTTTTTCGTGCTTGCTCTCTCCTATACTTTTTCCTCTTTTATATATATATTTCATGCTTTATTACTGATAAAATATATATATATATTATGGTTATTTGGTTCTGGGTTTTATTCCTTCGGAGTTTATTCTTCTCTTATGCTCCGTTTGTTTTGAGGTAAAATAGGGGAAAACAAATGAATTCCACGGAAAATATCATTTTCCAAATGTATTTTCTTTAGGACAACGGTCATTTTCCATGAAATTCATTTGTTTTCCTCTATTTTACTTTGAAACAAACGGAACATTATTTGTATTAGATTTCAGTTTCGATCTGCACTTAATATACAACCTTACCGATACACATGGCAAAAAATAAATTCATGATGCATGTCTCTCTTGTGGCAAAAAAATAACCCAATTGAAAATATCTAAGCCATCGAATCAAATGGCTCCTATGAGTTACTGGTGGATATTAGAGACCTACAACTAGACTACTTTTTGTAACTAGGTCAGTGGACCTGTTGAGGTGTCTTAGAACTCTGAATCTGAATGTATTATATATATTAAGGGACAATCTATATCACAAGGACTACATGAAGTCGAGACATATTCTTCAAAGGGAAAAAGTAATTTGGAGGTGAAAGAGAATCTGTGAAGTGAAGATCATCAAACAAAAAGAGTGAAGCCTTAATTGTGTAAGCAGTAAAAGCAGCTCTGCTTCTATTAGTTTCTAGCCTCCAAAGAGATGCAGAGTAATTTCCTCTCAACCAAACCAGGAAAAAGAAATATCACAATGAAACTAAACCTATATGAATTGCTTACCTACCAAAAGATGAGACCCATCCTTTCTATATCCTTCCCAAATCCCCCTCTACATATATACACGGAGTAGAACTGGCTCTTGTATATGTATGTACAAATTCCTGTCACTAACGCCTTGTATTTTCAGTTTCTGCAGTAACTCTCTCTCCCTTCTACCAAAAAAAAAGATTCAGTTCCAGAGTAATGTATGTTATGCCCTCTTGTATTTTGCATCTGTGCTCATCTCTTCAACCGAGCTCATACACTAGCAACCCACTTGCATGGGTAAATGAATTTTCCCCTATTGATTCCAGGACCTCAAGAATGGCTTCCCAATCGAATCATGTAGACCGGAATTCTGGTGTTGTGAGTTCATCCACGGCATATTGTTAGTTCTCAGAGCAGATGCAGCAGGAGCCTCACGCCCACTCAGGTAGTTGAGTTGATGAGTCGTTTGTGAGAAGATACCATTATTTCCTGGAATTTCCCCGCCTACAAAGTTCCTTGCTGGAACGTACTGCTCAGTGGCACTCATTGAATTGTAAGAAGAATAAGACTGTAATCCATTCCACTGAGATAGAACACTGAACAGGCTCTCATCTGCATTGCTTCCATTGCCCAAGCACTGACCTGGGGTACCAGTGCCATCCATACCAAACCAGACACCACGAGCACGATGCTCACCAGGAAACCAGTTCTGACCCAACAATCCCCCACTATTTAGGGGAGGTTGCAGAGGTGTTGATATGTGGACAGGGTCGACGGCCCAATCCTGCACATCGACCGGTGAGAAGAGTTCTTGGCTTGAAATAGAGTACCTTCCTCCATTGGAGTACATGTTTTTCTGGTTCATATGATGCATGTATAGCTCTTTCTCTCTCATGTGCCTCTGCTCCAAGAGCTGCTGCTGTTGCTCCTGGAAATGCCCAGGAAGCTGACCAGTTTCCAGTGACCCATTACTTGTTGTCGAAAACCGCAACCCTGGTTGTTGGTGCTCATGAGGGTAAGATGGTAATATTTCCTGGCCTTTGAAGAAGGGATGAAGTAGCTCATTGCTGTCTCGGTTTGTGTAAGAACTGAAGAAAGACCCACCTTTGTCGACATGCAAAGCTGACACCACATCATTGGATGGTCCGTGCAACAAATCTTCTCCAACATCTTCGAGTATGTCAGATTCCAGATCAACCAAGCAGGCTGGTCGCTCTTCAGTAGGTTGTGGTTGCCTGAGTGACATCTCACTGGAAGATGTGTATCCATGGCTTACGGAAGTACGGTGATAGTATGAATCTGGCATGCCAACTGCCACCCAGCCATCTTTAGCAGAAGGGACAGGAAATCCCCGTTCAATAGTGTCTGTGGAATTGATGTTTCCCAAGTACTCTGGCGGATTTGGAGTGGTAACCTCTGGTTTTAACATAACTCCGTTGTCCTCTTCCAAATCCATATCCATGAGGTCAAGTTCATGGTGACCATTCAGCAAAGGAATTTGCTGCAGAGGCTGACTCCGTGTGGAGGAAGGAACAGACTCTTCATCATCTTCATAACTCCGTATATCCATTATGGGTTCATGGTCTGTTTCTCCGTTGTCTCTTTGCTCCAAAAGCCCGGTACCTGAATTTGCCTCTTTCTCATCCTGACCACCCAAGCACAAGCTGGAAAATTAATTTAATACAGCTAAGGAGAATTCCTACAGTCAACCAAGATTAATAAAGAAAAGGCTCCACCAAGGATCTAGTAGACCTTCAACAGCTCGGTTCTAAACAATAAATTTACATGAAAAAGAGGGCGGTGACAAACCTTGGCCATCAAAGGTTTCTTTTTTTCTGCCATTTCTAGCTCCAGAGACTTTGTCAATTGCTGTCTCTGCAACTGTCTATCTCTCCAGTCTGCAAAAGCAGCTGGGATACCTCTATTTGCCAAGTGCAGCCTATATACATATACAGGACTAAACTTTCAAAATTTTCAGATTTGTTATTGGGATAGAATTAAATTTTTATTTATCAAAATACTAACCAGTGCTCATGCAACTTCTTCCGTTCTTCTTCCTCAAATGCTTCATATGGTTGTACTTGAAAACTCTTGATGTGACCCAACACATGGTTAAGAGACTTGGTTTGGATGCCATCAGCAGACTGCTTCATGCTCTTAACAATTTGATGTTGCTTTCTACTTATCTGAAATATAGTAAGGGATATATCATGAGATGTAGAATTTCAAAAGAACATCAGAATTACACTTGCTTTTCTAATTGACAAAATTTTTGGCGACTCTACAAAACCCTGAACATTATATTCATCCATGTATCCAAAGTTGCCATCAGTGTAACCAACTAACCAACTAGAGAGTTTCAATATTCTAGTTGTCAGCTGGGAATTCAGTGCCCTCCTTAAGGTTTAAGATATTGTTTTCAGCATGCCAGCTAGTGGTGAGACCGATACAAGTAGGACAAGTCTATGTAATCTGAGACTTGACAACCACTTGTACCAAGCCTACACAGTTGAGTATTTGATCTGTGTACAATTGCCCCTCATTATTCGGTTTGTCTTTTTGTACCATTTTCAGTAAATTTAACTGTTAATAAAAAAAGAAAGGTATGTGTCCTTCAACCTATTATCAATATATTAAGTATTTCTTGAGATGAATTGAGACAGAATTTCCTGATATAAAGTGAGAGAACTTTTGAAAACTGAATATTCACAATTGAGGATATTGTAGGATTCTGCTCATACGATTAAATAGGGATACAGGTGATTAAATGGTGCAGTTCCACCCAAAATTTTATACAGATTAGAATATATATAAAAGAATCTTCTAACCTTAACATAAGACATATATTTAGCACTATCACCAGAGCGGACACAACGCTTTTGTGGATTTTCTTCTTTTCTGGAACTTGGTACCACCTTAGGCCTTTCTGATGCAACCAATGTGTTTCCACATCTGCCCTTCATGAATCCTTTCCTACACACCCAAGACTACCAATTTAGATTCTTTCACCACTAAACAAAACTAAATATAAATTTAAGAAAACTGCTTCCGTGCCTCACCTTAGTCCCTACCAGATATGATGCAACCATGAGATTATTAAACAAATTGAAAAGTCCGCACAATAATAGGGGGGAACATACTTTCACTTATGATTCACAAAAGTTGGAATAACTGTTCAGACAACTGGAAATGTCCTAACTACCCGGGAAAAAATGAAAATGTCAATACAAACAATATAAGAATACTAACATCAGGATATCTGCATTAAAACCTTCAATCCCCACCTACAGGTATTATAGCACATATGCAGAGGCCAGAGGGTTGGAAGAAAGAACACATCATTTAATGGGTCCCACCTAAGACATCTGCTAGCCACAACTTTTGGGTGTTATGAGACAAATGAACAGTCAGTTTGGAAGGATGAATCACATGTAATGATGGAATTCCAAAATTGTTATAGAAAATTACTAAGTGCACATAAAACAAAACCTTATTTTTCCAGGTTAGAAGGCGAAGACGGTTTTCAAACCACGTCTATGGTATCAACACCTCAGAGACTTTACCAACTAAGCAAGCTGATGTAAAATAATACTTGTACGTCACACATGATATGCTTGCAAAAGTAGGTGACAATCCCATATGACTTTGGGTATTTAGCTATAATAAATCTAACTTCTTCCAAAAAAACAAAAGAAAAGAAAAGAGAGAGGCAGTATAGGTTGGCTTAAAGCCAGGGCTTGTGCATTGTGAATAAAGACTGCTTCCTCCTGACCCAAGTAAATCACATGATTTACCATTCAATGGCTCCATTTGTCATAGTTTTTTATGATATTGGAGCAAAACAAGAAGCACTAGGAGAGTGATTTGGATAAATATGATTTGTCGTGATGACAATTATGGAGATGGAATCAAAAAAGAATTTACAAATGAGGACAACTGGAAAAAACAGTTGTAGACAAGGGCACACTTCCACATCCAAGAAAACCTATGCATAATAATTCCAACAAGAGAAGAGTAATAAATATTAAAAGCAACAAAACAAATGCTTACTCCGAGACTACCCACATTCCATCTTTATTTCAAAATCCTGGATTAGATTTATAAACCAATTCCCAGTAACTAATCAGGGCTATAGCTCACACAAAAAGAAGCTTAACTACCTTTTTTGCAGTTCTCCTCTATTCATCGTCGAGGTGTTTTGTTTATTACTACTGCATACTTTCTCGTCCGCAACCCATGGGCAAGATTCAGCAGTGGCTGCAAGATTCTCCCCCCAATTGAAATGTCCAGATTCATTTGTATGTGAGGAAAGACTGCTCTCAACATGCTTTCTTGGAGACCTAGTTAGAAGGGAACTCGGAACATTTAGATGAACTCCAAAAGTGTCTACCACAGGAGATCATAACAAAATTTGGCCTCTAAATAATTTGTATATATTACATTTCACATGTCAAACAAGATACACTTCAATATAACTTTCCAAATGAAATCAAGGTTGAGAAATAAGGTCCCCGTGTTTGATTCACAATTAATTGCATGGACCAATTTGTGGTTCTAAAATTGCTTACGCATCTATGAAGTAAACAATAGATTCAGAAAATATAACCATATAATCCCTTCCCACAAAGGACTGAAAGCATGTGTGCATAATGGTTGTTCAAAACATCTTTTAAAATGTCATTACAGAATAAATATCAAATGTTTCCCATTTTGAGCATGCATCACCCATCACCCATCCAAATAAGTGGCTATATGTTTATACGCAAGTTTTTTCGAATAAAAGTATTGCTTATTATGTCACCAATCTTCAAATATGGATATACAATAGGGACACGGGGACGTAAAAAAGGGCACCGCCCAGAATTTTCATTGGGGTATGGTAGAGCCTTTCAACCAGTGGAGTTGGATTCGGGTTGGGCTCCCTAGATCTATCGGATCATAATACCTAGTTAGTTTGTTAGCATTAATATATGTTAAACACACACACAATCAACTTTTATCGTTAAGTTTGCTTTGTTACAAATCCTGTGTATTTATGTTAATGCACTTTCGAATGATACATAAGCATGGTATTTAAAAAATAAAAAAAATAAAAAAAACACAAGCATGGTATTTCAGGTCTTTTATATAAGAATAGATCATAGATATTAGTAATAGATCACATACCATTTCGGTTAGGAACAAACAATAGTATTCTATTGCCACATATGGATTGGAATAAGATTTGTAAAAATAGCTGGTTTGTTTATTTTATAAGTTAAAGGGACAGTTTAGGGGGAGTTCCTTATTGGGTTGGGTTGTGGTTGAGGATCTGCTCACCGCGTCAGTGCTCAAACCCGACCCAACCCATTGGCACACAACTATATAAATTGCTCCTCTGCCAGAATGCAATTTTGGCAAGTTTCATTTGGTTAATTACAGTTGTACAGACTACATTCAATTTGAATTAAAAGATGTTGTAAATAAGAGTGAGCTGTTCAGACTTCAGAGTGAATCTCCATGAGAGCAAGATGTTCCGAGTAAGGGAGGTTTCCAATGTAGAGGTCCTGACAGGTGTTATTGGGCTGCAGTATAGGTCAGAAGTATTTGAAATTTGGCATGCCCATGAGGGAAGAGTTTAAAGCCAAATCGAGGGTTTCTAGAAGGTTGGGCGCTTGGAAGGCTCAATACCTAAATGAAGGGCTTGCTTTCATTAAGAGTGCATTGGCTAGTATACCCACATATTTCATGTCCCTATCGACCATTCCAGCATTCGCGGCAGATTACGTGGAGAGTCTTTAAATCAATTTTTATTGAATGATCAAGTGGATGCTGAGAACTATCATCTGGTAAAATGAAAAGATGTGTGTCGGCCCATATGGGAGGGGGCCTTCGCTCTTTTAGGAAAGTGGCATCGGAGGTTTGCGGAAGAGAAAGAGAGCTTGTGGAGAAAGGTCATTCTGACGACATATAGAAAAATTACACAGTGGACCCGAAGGATGTTAGGAGACCTCATGGAGTCAGCTTGTGGGAAGCTATGGTGAATGGAAAAGACGATTTCTGCAAATTCATTAGGTTAAAAGTGGTAACAGACAAAGGATTAAATGTTGGAAGGGTCGGTGATATGGCAACAGTTTGCTAAAAACAAATTTGGTAATATTTTTTTTTTTTTTGAAGACAAACATCGCATTTCATTCCACTAAGTGGACGACAATACAGATAACCCAGGACTAGCATGAACATCACAACCACTACGGAGACAAACATCACGAAAAGAGGGGGGAAT
Source organism: Tetracentron sinense (assembly GCA_015143295.1). Classification (NCBI taxonomy): domain Eukaryota; kingdom Viridiplantae; phylum Streptophyta; class Magnoliopsida; order Trochodendrales; family Trochodendraceae; genus Tetracentron; species Tetracentron sinense. The sequence goes on along the minus strand of CM026554.1, from coordinate 57,091,800 downwards.
CACCCCAAGCCCCAACCTGAAATTGGATAGAGAAGAAGATGCCAACCAATGCGCCAGCCCATTCGCAGCTCTGGGGGAGAAAGAAAAGCTCACAGACGCAAAGGAACAAATAGCCACCCTCAACCTCAAGTCCTCCAACAATACCGCCACTTCAAGCAGAAAAACTTCACCCGGGGATTGCAAAGCAAGGATAAGAGAAAGGGAATCCGATTCCACCACAATATTAGACCACCCTCTCTCACCAGCCAAAGAAATGCCGAAAACAATTGCCTTCGCTTCGGCCATGATAGCGGAGGCACAACGAACAACTTGCACTCTGAAATCCAAAACACTCCCCACGCTGTCCCGACCAACCACACCAGCTCCCCCAATAGACTCACCAACGAAAAAGGCTCCATCGCAATTGAGCTTGATGAGACCCAAAGGAGGAGGCACCCAAAAATGCAAAACCGGATGAGGAGAAATAGCATGCGTCGGGGACCAAACTGATTGCACCTCAGCAGCATAGGCAGAGGCCCTAGCCGCAATGCTCCGAGGGGAGCTCGAAAGAGAAGAAAACAACTTCTCGTTGCAGGCCTTCCAAATATACCAAAGTATGGACGCTAGATTTAGAACCAAAGTATCTTTATCAGGTTGGGTCTGCAGCCGATTAACCAAAAATAACCACCATTCTCGAAAGGACTGAGAAGCATTTGGCTGATGATAAATGGCTAAGAGGGAAGAGAATAAAACTGCTCTTGCAAAATTGCACAACATCAGACAATGCTCAATAGATTCATCGATATCCCCACACCAAGGACACGATACGCCCATAGCTATATGCCTTCTAGCCAAAATAGACCCCGCCACTAAAGCATTGGAACATCCCCGCCATAGAAAGAACTGAATCTTCCGCGGTATCTTTGCTTGCCAAATGGATTTCCATAGAACAGAATCAGGAGGGACGGAGGTAGCACCTATTCCAATTATGGGAGATGAACCACCATTTGTGGCCACTTGGTAAGCTAATTTCACATAAAAACGACCTTTCGGATCAAAATGCCACACCCACTTATCCTCCACACCCCTACGGCTGGGATGAATGGCCAAGATGGCCTCTCGTTCTTCAGTTGAAAATAAGCAGTGAAGAGCATACAAATTCCAACACTTCGTGACTGAATCAATCAAATCAGCAACATAAAGAAAAGGGGCGTCGGTGGGGCGACCAGAATAAGGTTTAAACCCCGACAAGGAAGGAATCCAAGGAGAATCCCAAATGAGAATGTGGGAGCCCGTACCAACCTACCACCGAAGCCCCTTTAAAAGTAAATGCCTCCCAGCTAACAAACTCTTCCATCCCCAAGAAGGTCGATACCCCAAAGAAGCCGAGATGAAATCACTGTGTGGAAAATAGAGAGCCCTAAGTAAACCAGCCCAAGCCGAATCTGGAGAAGTTACCAATCGCCAACACTGCTTTGCCAATAAAGCATTATTGAACTGAGCTAAATTGCGAAAGCCTAAGCCCCCATGAAGCTTACTTTGACAAAGACAGGCCCAGTTGATCCAGCTACTCTTCCGCTCGCCCGCTTTTTGACCCCACCAAAATTGCCAGATGGATTTTTCCATTGAATCCAACACCCCAATAGGAATTTTAAAACATGACATAACATACGAAGGAATAGCCGTGGCCACAAATTGAATCAACGTTGAACGGCCTGCCGGGGATAACATTTTAGACTTCCACCCTTGCACCTTAGAGATCACCCTATCTTTCAATATTTGGAAGTCGACTAATTTGGCTGGGCCAAATTGCATGGGGATTCCAAGGTACCGATCCAACTTAAGAAGAATTTCACACCGAAAAATGTGTCCAATCATACGGCAAAAACGTTTCGGAGTGTTCGGGGAGAAAAATAAACCAGACTTCCTTTTGTTGATCAGTGGACCAGTTGCAGATCCATAGGTATGGATAATATCGTTGATAACTCTAGCCTGACCCAGCGAATCCGTGGAGAAGAAAATGCTATCATCCGCGAAAAGGGGATGAGAAAAAGTTGCACTTCGTCGAAATAGCTTAATCCCATGAAGACTTTGGGAAGCTTCGACATTATCCAACATACATGAGAGACAATGGCCAACAAAGATGAATAAATAAGGGGATAGGGGATCTCCCTACCACAACCCACGCTCTAGATATATCAAACCCGTTGGACGGCCATTGATCAAAATGGAATATGAGACCGAGGCATAACAGCTGCAAAGAAGTGCACACCATAAAGGAGGGAAGCCCATGTGAGGGAGAAGGGCATCTAAAAAAGACCACTCTACCCGGTCATATGCTCGACTCATATCCGCTTTGAAGCCCATCAGATACTCCCTACCTCATTTACGCCACTTGAAAAAGTGCCCGAGCTCATGCACGATAAGGGCATTATCAGAGATGTGTCTCCCTGCTACGAATGCACTCTGAGCCGGGTGAATAAGTTTACCAAAAATACCTTGTAGCCGATTAACCAAGACTTTAGCGAAAATCTTATAAATTACATTAAAAAGGCTGATGGGCCGATAATCGGATATATACCCAGGCTATGATTCTTCGGCAACAGCACAATGTATGAATAATTAAACTTGGCCGGAAATGGCTCACCTTGGAGTAATTGCTCGATGACTTGAACAATATCTGAACCAATCGTCGACCATTCGGATTGAAAGAATTGAGCCGGATACCCGTTTGGACCAGGGGCCTTGAGAGGGCCTATCTGAGAAAGAGCTGAGGAGATTTCGGCCTCAGAGAAAGGGCAGTTTAATGAAGATAGCATGTTTGGGGAAAGCCTTGTCGGAACCTGGCGAAGCACCTCTTGAAAGCCAGTTGGATTGGAGGATTGAAATAAGGAAGAAAAGTGATCAATGATGCTTGTCTGGATGTCGGAAAAATTGTGAATCCAAGCACCATTAACCGAGCGAAGACAGGACAAAAGGTTTCGGCGACGATGATGGATGGTTGTTGAATGGAAATTTTGGTATTTTGGTCTCCAGATTTCAGCCACTGAACACGCGACCGTTGGTGCCAATAGAGCTCTTCAGCAGAAGTCACCTGATCCAACTTAACGGCGAGGGCAGCAATACGGCTATGAACAGAAGGAGTGAGACTCTTGTTCTGAAGATAGGAGAGACGATGCTGCAAGTGTAAAATACGGTGAGATAGCTGCCCAAAGGATTGCTGCTACCACTGTTGAAGACGAATCCTGCAAGAGTTTAAAACATTATATATATGATTGGGGTGATGACCCCTAATAGATTTCAACCACGTCTCCTTCATAATGGAAGAAAACTGGGGGTGATTTCGCCACATAGCTTTATATCGGAAAGGAGTTCTCCCTCGAGGCTTAGCAGCTAGAATGTCCAGTAGAAGAGGCCAGTGATCAGAGGAACAAAAGGGCAGATGCCTAACAGTGGCCATCGGAAAATGTTGAATCCAATCATCATTCGCCATGGCCCGATCCAATCTCTCCAAAATGGTATTGGGGTGGAGCTGCTTGTTAGACCAAGTGAAACTGGGACCTTTAAAGCCTCAATCGGTAAATCCACAAATAAACTAGCATCCACAAATTCCTGAAAATCACGAACAAAAGACCTCAACGGAGGTCTTCCCCTTGCTTCCTCAAACGGATGAAGAATAGGATTAAAATCACCAACACAAAAATAGGGACAAGAGCGCCGAGAGTGCCAGGAGCGAAGCAAATCCCAAAAAGCAAGCCGACTGGTAACCCGAGGGGGTCCATAAACCATAGATAAGTGCCAAAATTCCTGACCCACGTCCAAGCTAACTTGGGCCTCAATAACATTTTGAGAGGCAGAGAAAATACGACAATGGCTGGGATCATTCCAAAAAACTCCCAAACCCCCATACAAACCAATGGGAGTGATAAGAAACCGGGAAGAAAAACCAAGAGAACGCTGTAATTTCTCCATGAAATCATCTGTACGCCGCGTTTCCATCAAAAAAACCAAAATGGGTATGTGATCTCTAACCATACGTTTGAGTGCACTAATTGGTGAAGATGACCCAACTCCCCGACAATTCCAACTGAGAAAGCTCATTGAGACCCCTAGGGCTGTTGAGGAACAGCCTCCCAATCTACAGTAGACGGTAACATGTCATCAGATGCAAGATGGGTTGACAGAGCACTTAGAGCAAGATCAGTTGGAGGTTCGGCCACTGACCTTTGGACGCTCTAAATTCGAAGATATGGGGAAGAACGGGTAGCAGGCCTGGGCTGACGCAATGGGCCCAAAATAAAACGGTTTTAGTCAGGTCAAGTCCGAAGCACCACTAGTTTCGGCATCCATGGGCTTGATGGATCTGCTGGTACCGGATTCCGGGTTAGGGGCATAAGATATCGAGAGAAAACGGGTGCGGATGTCAAGCGTGTCCACCTGGACCAAGGCTTGTTCTAGGCCATCAAAAGGGACAGTTGATCTTTGATCAAGGGATAGAGAGGTATTAGCACAGTGAGATAGAGACTTCACCGTAGAATACTCACTGCGATCTGATGTGCTAATGTCCCTGGCAGATGAGCTGCATTGAACCAAGGTGTTGATGGGAGATGAGGGTTAAAGATTTTATGGGCCCGAGGCTAAAAGGGCACCCAACAGTTGTTGATGGGACCATTAGGGACCCTAACTCAATTGAGTCAATAACCGAGTTCCCGCTTTAAAGGGTGGTTGAGACAGGCCCTGAAAGCAGACCGGGTGAACCGAACGCAACTGAACCAGAGGGCTCCGATGGAGATGAACCTTGAGCAGAAAAATCAGTCGGCCCAAAACCATGGATTTTTGGTGATTCGGCCCATAGCCAAGCTCCAAAACGAGTCCCCGGCTCCTGATGATCGGAACAATTTGAAAGAGTATGCCCCAACCGACCGCAACCAAAACAGAATCGGGGTAGCCTTTCGTAGCGAAATTGAACAGTCCTTTGACCAAGAGAAAGAGATCGAATAAATTTCCCGGCCATCAGAGGCTTGAATACCTCCATGCAAACCTGAACGCAGAGGAATTTACCCCATTTAGGTAACCCTGATTCCGAACCATCAACGGATAGAACTTGGCCCAACGAATTACAAAGCTGCGTTCCAATTTCGGAGGTATCCAAAGCAGGGGCAAGACCATCCAGCTGAACCCAAATTTGAAGGGATGACAATGGGATCGATAGAGGGGAAATCTCCGGTTGCCAACGAGCCAGTAAAAGAGGATACCCCATAAAACACCAAGGCTCCCGCGACAACACTCTTGAAAGATCCATCTCCAAAAACGTAAATAGAAACCGATTCTAGGCCAACTCCGTGCAGTGCACTGAACCACGGGAGCGCCAGGCATTAATAATCGAAACCAAAGCTGCTGGCCTGTTAAGTTGCTGATCGGCTAGGAACCAACCAACCAGGCTAAACCGAAATCTCTTATGCGAATCAACGAGTAACGAGTTGTCGATGTCAACGATATCTGCTTCAAAATTATTGTGAACCATAGATGTAGGGGATGGGGAGGATACAGGAGATGAGGTGGAAAATGGAACATAGTTATCCATGAAAAGGCCAAAGGGAAGAGGACTCAACTCAATGGGGAAAAGCTCTCATGAGGTTAGAGAGGGGAAGTTTGTGTCACTGGCCTTTAACAAAAACAATACATGGTAAAGTCTTGTTATGAGATGAGGAATGGTGAGGTGGTATAGTTACCTACGTTAAGAATGGGCTTGAATGATTGGAAGATGGAGGACTTATTAAGGCTTTTGAGGCACCTAACTCTGATGATGTCAAATCCCTTTGCCAAATATAGTTGGATCTGGTCTAGAAACAACACGGGTAGTTCATTGTGAGGCCATTCTATTTGACTATGACAACAATTTAGTACTCTTTATCTTACTGAGTAGTGTAGATAGGGGTGTAAACGGGCCGAGTTGAGGCAAGTTGGGCATTGCAAGAGCTCGACTTGCTGTATATTTTATCTTTCTTGGGCTCGGCTCGAGCTTTAGAAGACCACCTCGAGCTCGGCTCGTCCACAAATCATCGAGCTTGAGCTCGGCTTGATTAGACTCGTTGAAGAGAACAGAGGGAAATGTGCAAGGAGAAAGAAGAGATTTGAAACCAAAGTACATTGTAGGACCAGTTTTTCCATTGCATGTGACTTGTTCTCCAGGCTTTTGATTTACTGATGATATATGCCTTTTTTTGTTTCTGAACGGTTAAAACTTTTGTATGAATTGAGACAATGAAGTTGGGAATGTCTTCTTTGAATTTGAATCATATGTAGCATCATATGTATCACTCTCCAAACAAGAGGCAGAGGATGAGAATAGAGCTTCCAAGAAAACACAAAGAAACTCTGGGCGGTGATGGGAATGCCTGGTCCAAACTTGCTTCTGCGGGCCACAAAGAACCAAACAAAATAAGATCCCAGGCGAGGTTTCTCTCGATTTCAACATCCATGGTAACCAAAAACTACTACATGGGAAAGGCGTAGTTACGGTGTGGCGGGACAGCAGTAATGGTGGCGATAACCTCAAAGGCTTGAATAGTTGAACGACATGAACTAGTGAAGAGGAAAGGAAGAAAAAGGAGAAGTTGCGGTGTGGCGAGACAGCAGTAATGGTGATGATAACCTTGAAGGCTTGCACAGTTGAATGACATGAACTAGTGAAGAGGAAAGGAAGAAAAAGGAGAGACAAGACTCTAGGGTTTTGTTTCATTTGTCTTAATTATTTTTTTTAGATGGGACATTAGTAAAGAAATAATAAATATATCTTCTTAAATATTTGAGAATACTACCTTAAACTTAAAAAAAAAGCAAACATTACTATTATTAAAGATATTTATCTATACTAAATATATAATGTAAATATTTTAAATGGCATTAATTTAATATTAATCGAGCCGAACCACCTAATGCTCATGTTTGGCTCGTTAATTTTTTGAGCTTACTTTTTCGGCTCGGCTCGACGAGCCCAAAATATAAGCTCAAGCTTGATTCATTTAGAGTTGAGCCGAGCTAGCTCGACTCATTGGGATCATAGTATTCCATCTGAGATTGTGTTCTTCCTTTGATCACTTGAAGAACAGGGATTGAAAGCTGGCCAACATATGCTTTATGCGTATGACTGAGGAGAACTACGTCGACCGTTTGTTGATTCATCATCATCTGATCTCTTGAATTTAGGGCGGTCTTCCTTCTTTGAATATCGGAAGTGTTTCTCCTGTAATTGTTTCCTTTTGTTCACCTATCGGTAAACATATTTGTACTTTACTTTATATATAATGCATCGATCCTATTTACCGATCATAAAGGGGGGAAATAACTTGTCAAAATGCCATTCTATGATAAGATAATGTATCAAAAAAGCACCCTAGCTAAAATCCACTAATAGCAACCAAGATCCAGTTAACATGAGCTATTGATTGAAATGTCTCTAATGTTTTTGAATTCACAAATGAGCAGAGAATGGGTAAAACTACCTCCTCTTCAGGTTATATGTAAAGCTTTAACCAAAAAAAAAAGGTTATACCATTGTAGCCTCAAGAGTTATTTTTTTCAGAATCTGGAAAAATTAAGAAAAGAGACACATCCTGGCTAGTGGTATATGGTTTTAGGGTGGCCAGTATTATATGCTCAAGAGTGTTCCTATAGTAGCTCACACATTCTACACAAAGCACAGCATGCATCGAATATCACCTCCACATGTTCTGCACAATCTCATTCTCCGGATCCTTGCAGCTTGCCCATCTCTCCTTCCACTTCTGCAAATTCTTCACAATACTGCCACAAGAAGCATAACAAATTACAACCATGCAAACTAGTGCAAAAGCACAAGCTAGAATAACAGCAGTAAGAGAGAAACTTGACATCACTTAACATTTACATACTCATTGTGATACTTCTGTAGCTCAAAGTAGTACGCTATCTTACTAGCCTTGAAAATATGTTCCTGACGAAGGACAGCATCTGGGTGAAGATTACCAGAACAAAGAGAAGCACTCCTGCAAGCACATGTTCGACATAAACATATCAACTAACAACACGGTACCATGTCATATATGTTGGATGTGTGACCTACACATTCATTACCTCCTGAATTTGCTTAAATGTTGCAAAATATCTAGATAACTTCTAATCTCACGGTGGGTACAAATTGAATTAGTTTAAAAATATTCTGAGTGAAATAACTGTAATATGCCATGTGGGTGGTGGAACCCCTTGAGAAGATACCATCTTGCTGCACGTGTGCGATGTAATGAAGAAGATATCACCCAATTTGTCATGAATGCAACTAAAACCACAGATGCAGCATGGAATTTCATGTTTCTGGGTACGAAGTTAATGGTGACCATAAAAAGGTAATTGTGGTTTTTTTTATGGACATTGATTACGAGAGTAAGACACCTACAGATCAGCTGAAATCAAGAATAAACGATTACAGTTGGGGAATATGTGTTCACTAACACATCAATACGAACAAAAGACAATCATAAAAAAATATGGAGTTACATTTCCTAAGAGAATACTCTACTAACTTGCAGAAAATGAAGACAAGAAAAAGGAACCAAATGTTAGGCATCATGAAGTTGGATGAATAAATCCTTGTCTATAAATGTTGAGCTCTATAAATTGATTAAATTACGAAGTACATGAAAACATAAAGTCGGGCAAGCAGACCGGGAAACAACAGAAATGAGCAAGAAACACCCAGAAAGACGCAAAGACTTGAGCAGTTAGGCAACAAGAATTACATAGAACAATATTTTATCTGCAAACTCTCAATCAAGTGACAAAAAAATATAAGGTGTTTACCGTGGAGGAGACTGATTTCATTGAAGGGGGAAAACTACAATTCATGTAAATAAACATACATATATTAATTAATGGAATTTGCTGGCATCGGAATTACTGAATTGCATTGTGAGAGAGAAAATGAAAGGAGATAAGGAAGAGAAAGGAGATGCAGCATAACAAAGTGTGAAATTTGTTTTGATAGTCAGGGTAGAAAATGAGTAACTACTGATGTACGAGTGTGCGCGCGTGTGTGTGTGACTTAACAACCAGGTATTCATATGTAAAAAGGACAAAGTAGAAATAATGAATATAACATAGTTAAATAACTGGGTATTTTCTATAATATCAGCACCGGTTCTGCACTAGTAAGATAAAGTCGATTAGGAATCTTCAACCATTGGGAGCCAGTATTCATATGTAAAAAGGCAATGTAGATATAGTGAATACAACATAGTTAAATAACTGGAAATTCTCCATAATATCAGAACCGGAACTGCACTAGTAAGATAAAGTCGATTAGGATTCTTCAACAACTGGGAGCCAGTAATTGATTGGATCAAATACAAAATACCTAGAAGTCAATACCCTGAAAGGCTGAAACTAAGCTAATGATGTTCACACCTCACAACGAAGGAACTAATTCACAACTAGGAAGGCATTGCTGAGGAGCATTAAAACCAAAACTGGCATCCAAATTATTTGGCAATACCATTCAGCATGTTTAAATACCTCAACTGTTATTATTCAACAGCAATCCCAATCTCTTGATAAGCTAGAATGGCATTACAGGATTCGTGCAGTCAACCTCAACTAGTTGGGATGAGGCATTGATGATGATGATCGAAGATATTTCACTACAAGTCATGTTAGAATCTTTTGGATTGATACCAATCAAAGATTGTAACTTAAGATAGCACCAGCCTACCAATCAAAAATAAAGCACACAAAATGATAGTATAAGAGTTCGATCTGTATAAATGAAATAGTTTAAAAGTATAAATAAATAAATAGATTTTGAAGGGAAAAAAAATACCAAGCCTATGAATGCAATAAACTGCGTTAAACCATGTTGTTTCAGATTGTCCATAACTAGAATCAGGTAAGTGCTTTGTTATGACCAATGTTTTAAAACGTGATGGCGTGAGGCGAGGCGTTAGGACCTCAAGATGCGTGAGACGTAAGTCTCAAGGCGTGAAGCGTAAGTCTCACAAGAAAACTTCATGCTCTCACATTTTAACAAATAAATAAAATATAAGAAAGATTGCAAAAATGTTCAAAAAGTTAATGAAAATTATAGTGTATATATATATAGAGAGAGATCCATTTATATGTATTTTGTGTACATTGTTTGTATTCATGTGGGTGCACGCATACACATATGAAATATTATATATATTAGTTGAAACCGTAGTTCGAAAACCCGGCGAGTCACCTGAGTAACCCGGCCGAGTTACTTGACTCGATTGAATTTCGAGTCGAGTCGCCTTATAACTCGAAGGACACACTATTTGCCGAATTACTCGGGTGACTCGGTCGAGTCGAACTGATTTTTTCGATTTGCCCGATTAGGTCGAGTCACAGAAGGGTGTTTTTTTCAACTTTTTTAACCTACACTAGAACATCGCACTATTTTTGCATCATAGTTTTCTTGGGCCTACAAAGACAATCTATTATGAGTTCTGTTAAACCTAATTTTTAGGTTTGAGGCTGTAAAAGCAGTGTACTTTGAGTTCTTTTAACCCAAGTTTTTCAAATTATTACATATATATTCCGAGTTGGACCAAGTCGAGTTTTTTTCGAGTTTTCCGAGTTACTCTACTCGGCTAACTTTCGAGTCGAATCATGTCGAGTCGAGTTTTCAGGTTTTTAAACCATGGTTGAAACAAATAACAATTTTTAAAAAAATGACATTTAAGTCTCAATTGTGGATAGAAACCTTATTTTAGTTAATGTATGAGATGTACGTCATAGACATAAAGCAAGCTTTAAGGCATGAGACGTGTGTCTCATGTAAGCCTCATGGGGTTTAAGCCTCTTGGTTGAGTCTCAAGGCGTTTTATTTAAGCCTCGTCCCGAGGCGAGCTTCGTGGCGTAAGCCTCACTTGCTTTTTAAAACACTGGTTATGACATACAATTGACCTTTAGCATTGCACACTATCATTTGGATAAAGTGATTTGTGGAAGAAAATTATCATTTTCACAATGTGAAGACATTCTGGAGATAAAAGTATCATCACTTGCCATTTGAGGAAAGGATTTCCAAAGTGAAGGTTTTCTCCCTTGAGCAATGCTTGCACAACTTTTGGTGCATTTGTTCCTCTGGGAAGAAACTGAGTGAGAAGATTCCTCTCTCTTTCTGATAGATGCGTCTCCCAAACCTGATAATAAGTTCAACAGAAAATGCATAAATCTATCGAGAATATAAAGTACATGGTCCAGTCTACAGGTAATACATATGTATATAAACAGAGATAAGAATATTAGGCACTAAGCATGAGAATGGAATTATAGTTACCTCATAGGAGAGAACCCCATTTAAATTTTCCAACTCAAATATATCCTGAGGAATAGCAAAAACATCTGCTAAGCTCGGGTGACAATGAGAAACATGATCAATAAATGGAGCCACATCTCTCCAGGTTATTCCAATCTGTTCTCTCTTGGCAACAGCCCTCTTTTGGTTGTCGTCCCATTCGAGAAAAATATGAGATCTCATGTTCAAAACATTTTTTGGTGATACTAGACTCTTCTCTTTTGCCCAATATTGCTCCTGCAAATTGCAACTTACAATGCTGGCAGCTTTCAATCGCTTTTTCTGCTGATCAGTAACCATTCTGCAGCAGGGTATGTTAAAAAATTCCCACCGTGTTATTTAACTGTATAAGAGGCCTTCATGATAGTGATTGAAAAATGTCATTCCTCTAATTATTATATGCAAAATTGCAAACAGGAGACCTTCATTGACAACACATACTATTGTTATCTAAATTGAATCGTAATTCACTAAGACAGAAAGCTGTTCCTGTTGACTCGTATCCAGTTTTCACAATCGAGCATAAATGTTTAAAAGACGACCAAGAAGAAGTTATAGAGGCCAAGTATACTTACAAAATTAGAAGTTCACATCTCTATATAAAAATTCAATTCTATAGTTGCTCGATTTATGCATTCTGGTAAAGTAAAGACAAATATACTATATATATATATGTCCAAATTTTCAGTTCAACCTCTATAGTTGCTCGATTTGTGCATATATATGTAATATGCTTTTTTTATAAAAAAAAAACAAATAACTTCCTACCTAACAATCAAACTTGTCCTTACTAAAGCAAACCTAACCAACCCTAAAACAAACTTTCCCACCACTGAAGAAAACGCAAAGAAGTAAGAAGATAAGATTGGAAAAAAAAACACTGCGACGAGCTCAGTCGATCCCAATGGAATCAAATGAGAAATTAACCCCAAAATCAATCACAAAAACATCAAACCCCAGCCATGCATGAATCCAAACATAAACGAATGTCAATTGAACAGGCAAGCCATAAGTAAAAATCCACAAAAACAACATCTAAAAACCGCATTCAAGAACATCTTCTCTGATTCGGATTTTTATTTTTTTTAAAAAAAAAACCTAGAAATTGGAGCGACAGAAACCAGTGAGAACTGGAACCATACCTGCAACATCTTCAATGCTTCCAGTAAAAGAAAAAGAAAAAGAAATCGAAGCGTCCCAAAGGGAGAAGGACTCGCAGACAGGAAAAAAGGGGGGAATAGAAAGAGATGTGGGAGCGAATAGGGATTTCGGCAGAATAAAACTAGATTTAACGCCTGGGAGAGATAAAAGAGAGGTCTGGTTCCGTTTTATCCGCTTCGTTCGGCGAGGGGAAGAGAGAGAGAGAGAGATAGAGCGAGCGAGAAAAATCAGACGAATGTAGTAACTCGGAACCGTTAATCTCCGTTCGCGCGCTCGGACGCAGCTTGGCTCCACACCTTGGCTGATGGCCCAATGGTTGATGTATACGACTATACGAGTATACCTAATGAGCAATGCTATTCTTACTCCCTGTAAAACCTGCATGCAATGGAGGCGTTTTGGTAGTATTGTGATTAGCATCTTAATTTAGAAGTGTCAATGACCATGGCCAAATTCAGCAACACTCTATTAATAGTCATTATTTTAACTAAATTGTGCGCTATTAAATATTTGGCACTGTCTTTATTTACGTTAGTTTTTAACTTTTTCCTTTCCCTAGAGTTTCGAACTTACAGCATCTATACTATTTCAATTTCAATTGATTTTTCTTTATTTTATCATTTTTTTGGGACCGTTTACAGTTTGATGAACAATGAATTGACTATGTTGTTAGCATTGCCGAGAATGAATACCATACAAAAGAGTTTTACATGCCGCTTTTTCTCAAATGTGCGTGTTTCTTATTTTGCCTTTCAACTCACATTTTACTAGATTACCAAAAAAAAAAAATTTCCTTTTAACTTGACAGGATTCATCAATCACGATACCACTCTATAAGCAAAGCTCTACTTTACCTGCCCGACTCCGACATAGTGAAGGAAGCTGCGGCAAACATATGTTCATAACAAACAAATGAACAGCTAGCTAGCAACCATGTTGTGACATGGATTTAATAATATGGATGCTAAACGAAGTCATTAAACCTTATGTTAACTTGTAAATAACACAATAAAGAGATTAAAAAAAAATTATAAAGCACAAAGAAGAAAAAAAACTATTACTTAAAAAAATCGTAAACTTTAAACCCATGTTGTATAAACAAGAATGGAATGTAATACCTCTGGCATTGTGAAAAATTGTATACAGTATATGCATTCTTTGAATTCTTGCAATAATTTGTTTGAATTAAACGAGAATAAACAAGACATAATATGAAAGGATACATTCATGCTCCCTCAATCGTTTTATTCAATCGTACTACATACACAAATATTTAGTCATTAAATAGCAATTTATAAAAGAAATGACAATTAATAGTGGTAAAGATGGAGGTTGAAGACATGTATGACTATCATATAGAATTTTTAAATATAAATAAATCCATGGTTTTTTGTTTTGGTAAAACTTTGCAGAATTTCATTCTTAGTCCCCTCCTCCAAAATTAATGTCCCTATGGGGAGTGCTACGCTAACTCTCTGACAAGCAGATGTTGGTTAATTAGTTCAAATAGCTTGCACACAATGACAACAAAATATTCTTAATCAATTTCGGCTAAGTGGCGCGACAAACGCTTCTTGAAAATAGTTGGAGCCTCCCATTTGTGCAAGGGATTAAGACAACTCTATCCCCGAAATTCAACCTAGCCAGGAATTGATCTGTTCCTCTACAGATCAGCACCATCTGGTAGGAACTGTACTTAAACCTTCTTTTAGGATGCCCAGAAATTGTTATTCTAGTTAAGGTCTGAGTTATCCTGATTACATAGATTATATAAACCAGATTAGACTATCATAAGTGATTGCCAAACAGAATTACTCTTTAGGAGCAATTCTGAAATAGTTCCAGAATTAGATCTGTATGAATTTTGTAAACCAGATTCTGAGAATTCTGGAATCAGTTCCGAAGAGACACACTGTTTGGAAACAGATTGTCTACGGGCTCTGTTTGGTAACAGTGCCCAAGGGTCATGTATTATTACACTGACTGAGTTCTCCTCCTGATCTCTGTTCTTGGTTTATCCGGACAGCACTCTGTTTGGTTACAGGGCGATCTCAATTGACTAGACTAATAGTCAGATCACTTCTTTGTTTGATGATAGATGATCAACTAGTCCGAATGGACTAGTTGAATTCATGATTTGACTTACTAGGTTGAGTCATCTTCAACCTTGAGATGGGCTTCAGATATCCAATGGAGTTCTAGAGTTTTCTTCTCTGGTTCGGGCTCTCTTTCTGGGCTCAATCTCGCAGAGATCTGATACGCTTTCCAGTTTCTGTAAAATCCTCATTTTCATCATCACCTTATATAGGCGAGAGCTAGGCCTTGGGAGCCACTTGGGCTTCCTAACCGACCCACTCACTGAGTCTCTTGGGTTTCCCCAACTGACCTATTTAATAGTCCACCAAGTTCAACGAACCTGGACACACACTCATGATCCGTAACGAATCACGGAATCCGAACCATCATCTCAATCCTGATCAGATCTACACCGTTGATCTGACTTCTATTCTTAAAAAGAATAGACAACTCAAACGACTCGCGAAGTGCAAAATGCGTCTCATAGCACCCATTGCCCTTGCATGTGCGCGTGTCGCGCTTGGTGCAATGCATCTCACTAGTGCGCCCACACTTGATGTGTGAGCATACACAAATAACAATCTTTAAGGAGATGAGATTACTTATTAAGTGGTTTCAACTCTCATTAATTTCTGATGTAGGACTAATAAAAGCCACAACAGTTTTCTTTTGAAAACATGGTTTTTTCTCCCCAAAACCACTAGCTATTTCAAATCCAACTAAATGGTTTTCTTCTAAATCATTAAAACCCAACTTTTATTTTATTAAAACCAATTAAAAATTTTGTTTTATAAAATCAAAATAAACAAATCTCCACTTGATTTATAGATACAATTATTTTAAATTATTATAGGATGAGCATCCTAGAAAGTCCTGTGCATAAAAAAAAGTACATTTAGGGTTTGAACTTTCACTTAGTGCAAACTAATCAAAGTTAATCCGAAAACGTAGTGGACGTGCCTTGAACTAACGGACCTATATGAAAAAACCGGACTCGCCGCACACACACTTCTTTCAGAGGTAAATTGTACACATTAACTCTACATTTTTGAGTCTGTGCAAAATCTCAATTTACTGTGCGCTCTAGAGATTACCTGTAATCTAGTCTTTGAATGTTTGAGAGAGCTCTTTCTTCACTGGAGCAGCAGCCAAGATCAATCTTCTTCCTTCACGACTAATGACAACATGTATGATTCTTTCCTTTTCCTTTTAAGGTATGTTTACTGTGCTTGGTTTAAAAGTTGAGGTTAAGATTGATCTAGTTAGAAAATTCGAAGTCAGGCTGGGTCTATTGGGTTTAATTCTTGGATTAGAGTTAGTCTGGCCGAAGGTAGAGAATGGTTTGTTTTATTTTTATCTATTTAAAATATGGATTTCTTAGAAAATGATCTTGAAAAATGCTCTCGAAAAACCTGAATACTCTAGGTTTTGGTTTATAATTGAAAAATGTCTCGGGTTTCTTTCTTTGTTTTTCAAATCGGTTTTTGGGAAGATTCTCATTTAAGAATTTTGAGGTTGTTTGAATTTATTTGTTATAATCCCTAGCCATTGAACTAAAGTGAGTCAACCAATTTATTTTTTGGTCGGCTAGCCTTGGCCCAGTAGCTTCATCTTAAACCCTTTGACTTGGCCTGATTTTATCTATTTTTAACCCTTGGTTATCTTTCTTGATTAATTTATTGCAATTGTGGGCCTTGGAGTCTTTAAATCTCCTAAATTTGACTTCAAAATATGTTATTGAGTCAAAGTCAATCGACCATAAGTGGTCAATGGGCCTTGGCCCATTAGCTTTTTTTTTTGGGTCACAATTCTTGAGTATAATTTATGTCATGTGTGTATGTACAAAGTATAGGATTAGGCCGTTAGCTTTTTTCCATTTTTGCCTACCTTGGGCCCCTATGTGGATTCTAACCCTAGGAAACTTGCCTACCCCCTTAGTCTCTTAAATGGGGTTAAACTACCATTAAAAAATACAAAAAAATTGAAAAAGATAAAAATACAAAAACATTCAAATAATTAAAAAAATACAAAAAGAATCAATCTACCCTAGTAAATGAACGCCCCCCTAGAGCTCCCCCATGAGCACTTAGGCACGCAACCAATTTCCGAAATGAGATTCCATAAATCTCAACTCCGCTTCCCATAACTCAGGCACGAGTCACAACTGTCAAACACTCCGAAATGAGTATAAATCTGTCACACCCTCAAACTACTACTGGGTCTGATTTTGACTAACTAGATAAGTAGGCAACCCGAGCCAGGGTTCGACCCCAACTTAGGATAGAATTTTCACCCCCCATTTATATATGCTTGATTTGGCTTAAATTAGCAAATTAAGAATTGCTTAGGAAATACATAGAAATTTACGATGTTTGGCTTAGGACTAATGAGTAGGTAACCATTTTAGGATGGGGGTCCCAAGGTGCCTAATCCCTTCCCTAGGACTTAAATGGATCTCTTACCTAGATCTCATGGACTGTAGGCCCTTATCATTGGTCTAATTTAGGATCCTACTTCCCGTGTCAAAAAGTAGGTGACGACTCTTTTCTTTCTAAGCCATTTAAGCGAGTTCAGCGTCGTTCCTTCGCTCTCTGGCCCGACTCCGACATTTAGCGCCGAGGGGGAGGAAAGGCGGTGAATTTTCATGCTCACAGTTCCTGTAGGAGTCCCTCATGTCATCATTCATCATTGTTCCTTGCTTCTTGAAATTGTTCTTCTTTGGTCTAGAGCTATTGAGACCATTCTTCTTCTTCTCAAATCTTGCCTCAGCAACATGAGCCTTTGCAACTGACTCTTCCTACTTCTTGTCTCGATTGCGAGACTCTTCCTCCAGCCTCAAATGTTGCATCAATTCCACAAGAGGTATGTCTTCCTTCTTGTGCATCAACTTGGAGTGATAAGACTTCCAAGTTGGATGCAGCTTCAGGATGACGACTCTAACATAAAAGTTCTCATCAAGAGTCATTCTACTAGCAGTGATTGCATCTGCTATCTCCTGCAAATCCTGAATCTAGGGCAGGATTGGCTTTCCATCTCCCATCTTGAACTCAACATAGTTCGTAACCTAAAAGTTCTTCTTTCCAGACTCTTCTGCCATGTAGACAGTCTTTAGTGTATCCCAAACCTCCTTAGCTCCCTCAGTTTTTTTGGAAAACTGATTCGACAATTGATCAAAAAGGGAGTTCAATATGTTGTAACGACAAGTGTAGTCGTCATCAACCCATTTCTGTGTAATTATCGTTGCAGCGGCAATCTCCGCGGTGGATGCTCCAGGTGCAACAGGAATACTGAGGCATGCATCAATTAAAACATAAGCAACCTTCAGTTGCCTCATGAAGTACATGATCTGTTCTTCATAACGGTTGAAATTGGTCCCATCAAACCGACCATCAAAGCGGTTTGCATTGATAGGGACAAGGCCGAGTGGAGTCACGATGGTCATTGGAGTAGACATATCTTTAATTTGTTGGTTAATTAGTTCAAATAGCTTGCACACGATAACCACAAAATCTTCTTAATCAATTTCGGCTAAGAGGCTCGACAAACGCTTCTTGAAGATAGTTGGAGTCTCTCGTTTGTGCAAGGGATTAAGGCAACTATATTCCTGGGATTCAACCCAGCCAGGAATCGGTCCATTCCTCTACAGATCTGTACTATTTGGTAGGAACTGTACTTAAACCTCCTTTTAGGATGCCCACAAATTGTTATTCTAGTTAAGGTCTGAGTTATCTTGGTTACACAGATTGTATAAACCAAATTAGGCTATCACAAGTGATTCCCAAACAGAATTACTCTCTAGGAGCGATTCTAAAATAGTTCCAGAATTAGATCAATATGGATTCTGTAAACCAGATTCTGAGAATTCTGGAATTAGTTCCAAAGAGACACACTGTTTGGAAACAGATTATCTACAAGATCTATTTGGTAACAGTGCCCAAGGGTCAGTGTATTACTACACTGGCTGAGTTCTCCTCTTGTTCTCTATTCTTGGTAAATCCGAACAGTGCTCGGTTTGGTTACAGAACGATCTGAATTGGTCAGACTAATAGTCAGATCACTTCTCTGTTTGGTGACAGAGTATCAAGTGATCCGAATGGACTGGTTTAATACGTGATCTGGCTTACTAGGTTGAGTCTTCTTCAACCTTGAGAAGGGCTTCAGATCTCCAAAGGAGTTCTGGAGCTTTCTTCTCTGGTTCAGGCTCTCTTTCTAGGCTCAATCTCGTAGAGGTTTGATACAATTTCCAACTTCTGTAAAATCATCATCTTCATCCTCACCTTATATAGGCGAGGGCTAGGCCTTGGGAGCCACCTGGGCTTCCTAACCGACCCACTCACTGAGTCTCTTGGGTTTCCCCAACTGACCCATTCAATAGCCCACCAAGTTCAACGAACCTGGACACACACCCATGATCCGTAACGGATCACGAAATCCGAACCATCATCTCAATCCTAATCAGATCTACATCGTTGATCTGACTTCTATTCTTAAAAGGAATAGGTGACTCGCGAAGTGCAAAGTGTGCCTCATAGCACCCATTGCCCCAACGCCTGCGCGTGTTGCGCTCGGTGCAATGCACCTCGCTAGTGCACCCACACTTGGTATTTGAGCACACACAAGAGAACAATCTCTAAGGAGAGGAGATTATTTATTAAGTGGTTTTAACTCTCATTAATTTCCAAAATGGGACTAATAAAAGCCACAACAGTTTTCTTTCGAAAACATGGTTTTTTCTCCCGAAAACCACTAGTGTAAAAACACAATTTCAAATCCAACTAAATGGTTTTCTTCCAAATCATTAAAACCCAACTTTTATTTTATTAAAACCAATTAAAAAAATTATTTTATTACATCAAAATCAACAGGAGACACCCGTCATATCGCTCTATGGGGAAAACAAAGGTGGGGCCCACAAGAGAGCTATCATTTTCACCTGAATATTTTCCATATGAGGGGCAACTCCTCTCATTGGACAATCAGCCTAGCATTCCCCATTATATAATTGTCATCACAAAGCATCGCTTCAAGCTGACAAAGTCTTCATTTCTTTAGTTCTAATATTGAGTTTATAGCTTTGGTCTTGGATAAGTACTAACAATTATAAATTGCAACTGTATATCTGCTAATTCTTTAGTTCCCTGCATATTTTGAAAGGAGATGGGCATCATCTTTTCTGTTTATTAGATCAATGTACTCATAAGTATCTCAATTGGAGTACTACCCTAATTCATGTCTTCTATGGAATATCAGTAGATGGAATTCTGCGATCGGTATGATATATTTTTTGTGTTCAGTGTCAAAGCAATAGTGCAAAGTATGTAGTGTTTTCTCTATGTCATTGGATCTCTGCAAGTATACCATTGTAATGCTCCAATCTCAGTTTCTGTTGCTAATCCCCATACATCTCTTTTTGGATATTTGAATGTTATTTTTCTTTTTGTATAGGAACTTACTGTGATCCTCACTGGATTATACCAACTGATTTTAAACACACCTTAATCCGTGAATCATCTTCATCCTTCAAGTGTTGTTCTTCTACTTTTTAATAATTCATCTTGGCATTTGATGTACAATGAAACAGTTTTTTTTAGAGGGCCTGAAATAGACGCAAGAAACTTAACAAAGTTATCTTGTTGGATGATTATAGAACTGGGCTATTTGTGAAGAATAGGAAATAATATATATATATATATATATCTATACTAATACTATATGCTGGTTGGTGTCACGTGGCATATCTCAAACCTCTCTATTCTTTCTTCAAGTTTATGCCACATGTCTATCCTATTGATCCAATAAGAAAAACCGACGTTGTTTGCTTAATTAACTATCATTAATTACATGAAAATAAATGTATTTTTACCACTAAAACCAGCCAAGTCTCTTCAATTACTTGGACCACTACCATGATGCCATGTGTTCCAATTAAATAGACCATGAACCAATGACTAAAACATCCTCTTATAGACTAAAATCCATTGAACGCGGTTCATAGTTTTATGAAAATATAAGGAGTAAAATGGTCCATGAAATTTTAATTTTAATGATCTTTAGAATCTAAAACACCCATTCTTTTAACTTTAAAAATGGTTACAAAAAAAAAAAACTTAATTAATGAGAGAAAGAAACGTGTAGGCCTATTGAAGTAAACGTTAAGGGAAATGATAGCTGCCCCCAAACCCTCAATTCCTATCTCAATAACGCTTGGCTTTACACCTCCCTCCAAACCACTTCCAAAAATCATTCAACCCCTAATTATCTTTTAATTGTTATCTTTATCACTTAAGAAATTGGAACGTATGTTATCCACTCCACCATTATTTGCTATTTATTAGGGACCTCTCTTTCTCAACGGTTTTAAAGAATAAATATATACAATTATTTTCAAAAATACTAATTACTACTATCTTTAAATGCTCAATTAATTTTATAAGCCACATCTTTTCTCTCCCTTTCTATCTACCCGTTCAAATGTCAAACACTGTTCACATCCTCTATTGCATTTGTTCACCTTACGTGACATCCCTACTACCTCTTTAAAAACTCATGCATTCCTCCCATTTCTCACTCATTCTCTCTCTCTCTCTCACAAAATATTTGGACTTTTGAAACCTAACAAACGATATATTTCAGCACGGTGTTTGTGCACCATGTTTATGGCATAGTAATCCAAAAATTAGTACTCTCATTTTCTTTGCACCATCAGATGTCTTCTCTGCCTTTACGCCCTCAATAGTAAAAGCCATAAAGTGATAAGTAAGGGGATGAGGGCAGGGTAGGTTGTAGTCATTGCGTAAGGAGCTACAGGTGGCCATGCTAGAGGTGTAGGGTATGGTCTGCACAGGCATTGGTGGAGAGGCAACATATAACGAAGCATAGGGTGCAGCTGGTGTTGTGTATGGTGGCACTGATGGGGCAAAACTTATCATGGTTCTCTGCAATGGCCGAACAAATGAATGCATAGCTATTTAGTTTCTTCTACTTTTTGTTATGCTTTGTACATACATACAAGTACTATAAAAATCAAACTTACATTAGCATTCGTGTAATGCATTATTTGTCAAATTTCTGCATATCTACAATGGGAGGAAGTGTGTCTGAGAAATGGCACCAACAATTATCAAAAACCATTTTATGTGATTGAAGATTTTTAAATAAATAAGGAGACATTCTATCATTCAAAATTTAGAGGGTGAGATTATATGGGACGATGTTGATAAACTTTAGAGATTGAGATTGTATTGGAAGTTAGAGAAATCGAGGGCACCCTAAAGAGATGGTCCTGTGCAAGAGAAAAGATCCCCCAAAGGCCCAAATTCTATTTTTTTTGTGGCTTACCCTGCCGTCTTACAGTCAGGGACAATAAGTCCACTTCACCCAGTTTTATATCTTATATCTACTATATATTATAACTACATGTTTTTTTTTTTTTCCGGACATGTTCTCTTTTTTCAAATGTTACTGTTCTTGCTTATATGCTCAACTGGTGGGTGTGATTTACGATCAAAGCTCCTCTTCTTTTAGGGCACAGAATACTGATTGTTGCCACATATATTCATAATTAGTGAGTGGCTGTGAGAAATAGGTGCATGGTTTGTTGCATTTCTATCGATGCATGTCAGAGTCAAGTTTCACTAACATGTAGATCAAACCCATCATGGATCCATTTCCTTGACCTAACACAACACTAACCCAAAATGAAGCCATTATTCACTTTAAAGATGGCTGCTTCATCTGAAAATATGGTGAGCCAACAAGGAACCAATCATCTACGGTCATAGGCGGATTTGGCAAATCCGGTTATGCCCCTGAGGTCGCCATGTGTCCCTTTTGACATCCCTTAACTGTGGGGCTCACCCATCTATCCTTGGTTTCTAGAAAAAAAAATATTAATTATTTTTTAAAATATTTTTTTATAAAAATAAAACGATGGGTGGGTGAATCTTAACCACAATCAAGGGGTGTCAAAAGGGACGCGCGGCGACCTCAGGGACACAGATCATTCTCCCTTATTAATTGATCATTCACTTAATAAGAATTATTAAGACTTCTATTTAATTAAAAATTAAATCCAATTATTAAAGTTATTATTTTTCTAAATTAAATAATAATTGATCTTTTAGGGTGAGTAAATTTTTAAGGTTTTTGGTGAAAATCAAAACTCATGTTTCTATTTACTTTCTGAATTAATTGAAATTCTTAGGTTTTCAAAATTTAAATTAATTAATTTTTATCTATTTCTCTATAGTTTGCCTTAGGTTAGTTACTTAGTTTGAATATATTTATTCTCTCTATATTTTTTCATGTTTGAATTATAATATAATAAAATAAAGTATAATTTATAATGTTCTTTAATATTTTTTAAAATTTTCAAGTCTTTCTTGATCTCGTGCATCACACGGGGTATTTGCTAGTATATATATATATATGTTGGTGTAAATTGGCTAAATCCCTGCACACATAGCTACTTAGCAAATACAGACAGATAATAATGACAAATAATTAAGCAAATAATTATTTAATTAATTAAGATAGAGAATCGATTCACTGAGAGACGCTACAATTGAGTCTTTCATGAAGATAGTTGAAGTCTCCCATGTGCAAGGGATGTGACAGCTCTATCTCTGGGATACAACTCAGCTTGGATTCTCTTCGGTCTTCCTAACGAGTTTGCACTACTCGGTAGAAGACGAAGTACTTATCTTCCTTTAGGATGCCCTTTAAAATTAAATATATACATATATATACTAGCAAAAACCTCGTGCAAATGCACGGGGTGTTAAAAGAAAATGAATAAACGAAAAATATGATGAGAAAATTAAAAATAGACAGTGAGAAAAGAATAAAAATAAAATAAAAATGATGATAGTTTAGTCATCTCTTGTGAGATTTTTTTATATGTACCTTATTAAAAATAGCCAATGTAATCATTTAAAATTTCATAATTTTGATGTTATATATAAAGTTTTACCTCATTATTACATAATTTCAAGAAAGTAAGTTTTCATCATTATAAAAAAAAATTATCTCATTTCATCTTAAAATTTAATGTGTCAAAATTATTTTAAAGTTTTAGAGATAATGATATATCTTGTAAATAAATATAAATAAATTCTTTAAATAATTCTATTTAAATAATTAGTTATTAGAAAGAAAAGTTTGCATATAAGAGAAAATGTTAGTATCTTCCTATTCTTCAACCCGAAACAACATCAAATTAATTTTTTTCTAGTAAGACCCATTTTAACACTACCACTGGTTTGCATAATATAACAAAATATAAAATAAAAATCAAATAGAGTTACCATATCAAGAAACTCAATTTCTTATAGAATATTTAGAAATTAGAGAATTAATACAATTAATTATAACCTAACTAAGTCAATATAATTTATTTATATATATATATTTAGGGAGAGATTAAGGGTGAGCCATTATTTTAGGAAATATCTGTTTCCTTCGTTTATTATATTTTTTAAAAAAACAATTAATTGAGAGATTAAAGACTTTAGAGGAAACCACTTGATACTTTAACACCAATGAATATCAAGAATAATTTGAATTTCATTTTATTATTCTTAATATCAATGATAGCTTGAATCTCATTAACTTCAGTGAGAATAATTTATGCTATTTCAAATCGCTATTGCAAGAGCAAAATAGAAGACCCAAAATATTGCCTAAAATGCACTAATACCCAACCAAAGCTCCATATAGAGACTCATAAGTATAAATTTAAGTAATGCCAGAACCAGAACTTAACAGCTTCCAATAGCATCAAATTTCCCAAAATATAGTACCTGAAAATGCACTCATGCCATAATACATCCAAACTCAAGAACTTTCCAATAACTGTCGTGTAAACAAACCTCTTAAGATTTCCACTCTAGATGTTCCAATGTTTAGGAAAAACCTCCCTGGTGAATCATACTAATTAAAATGTACAACATGTCAAATCCTTACATGTTTGAGAATGAAAGTGTCTTGTGGATTTGTCTATTATTTATAAGGGATTAGGAAGAAGGTAGACTAATAGTTAAAAAATTTGAGGATGGTAGATGTTACAATTTAAATAAATTGCAATTAAAGAATGAGAATGTATAGGGAAGAAAGAAGAGACCCTAAGGCTTCATATTTTTAATAATTTAAATGTTACAACTTAATTAGTTGTAATTAAATAGTAGAATTAGAGTAAATAATAAATATTTAATTGTACAATTTAATTTATTGTAATTAAAAAATAGAATGTGAGTGAGTGAAGATGGGCATTTAACTCATCACTTAATTAGAAATGAGGAAAAATAATTAAAAGAGTGATGTGGCATCTCCTTATTGGATTAATTAGAAGATATGTGGCATGAACCATAATAGAGAATAGAGGCTAATGAGATATGCCACGTGGAACCAACCGGCATATAGTATTAGTATAGATTCATTTAATTAGGGTTTGCCAATTATCCAAGTGTCCTAAAGTCCCATCGGATTTACGGTAAGAGATAATCTAATTTATTAGATAATTTCCAAAATTTTCATTTTACCCTTAGAGTTTAAGGGTTTGTTTGGTTACAGGGTTAGGTCCATTCTGGTTTGGTCTAATCCTGTTTTAACCTATTCCAAATTAAGTCTGCACCTGTTTTGTTTGGTTACAAATTATGGTTCTGTACAGAATTTGTTTCTGGTTTAGCCAGAATCAATTTTGTCCTAGGTCCTGTTTGGTTACAGATTTTAAGTTAATCCATTTTAACTTAATTCCAGTTTGTTTGGTCACAAGACTAAGGTTAATCCGATTTTATCATGTTCTAGAATCATTTGGTTACAAGATTAGGCTTGTCCAGATTAACCCATTCCACAAGATACCCCTGATTAGGCATGATGGTCCTTATAGGATCCATTATGTGGATATGGTAGGATCACCCGAAATCGAATGGTCACTAAGATGGTTCTATCCATGTAGGACTGATCCATTGTTCTACTCGATTTGGAATCTTAGATCGGGAAATCGAACAGTCCACATGTGGACTGATCTATGTGGATGGTTGAGAAGCCCGAAGGCATTCTGCAACCTCATCAGGAGCTGGACAATAGTCAATTTCCTGGTATCCACAGACCTGGATCGATCCGAACAGCCTGCTGGGTTTATTTTGGGCATCTGGATAATGGGTTCTAAGTCTCTAGATAATGGGTCAGGGTCATCATTTTCTCCATTGAGCTCCAGGTCCACCATTAATGGAGTTCTCCAGTTTAGGGTCCTCCTAAGAGGTCCCTGATACGGAGTCATCCTGATGGACCATGGCTAACTCAAAGTCGACTGCACCAGGGTGTACCTACTCTGGTCTGGTGGTTCACTGGTCTCCTTCTTGGCTCACTGGTCTGGGTCCACGGATTTGGTATGGTCTGAGTTCCAACAGAACCCAGCATTTCTCCAAGGCCCTCTATTTATAGAGGACAAGGTCCCCTTGCATGTGCATGGGCTCAGCCACCTAACTAGGCCCTTTCTGCCCCAGGTAGGCCATGCTGAGACCACTTGGCTCTCTAGGTCAGGCCTTAGAAGTCCAAAGTGCGCCTCATAGTGCCTAAAGTCCTATGCCCGCACCCGTACCCGAGCCCGTGCCCATATGTGTGCGTGTAGTGATCCAAAATTTTCTTTCATATCTTCAATTCGTTTAATAAGGATTTAAATGGTCAAAGATAAGTTTTAATATATGTGATGTCTTGTTCCTTAATGATCCTAAGTAAAAATTTAAAATGACTAAGTGCAGGAATGTCAGAAATTCTAGAAGGGATGTGGTTTTAGCAAAAACATAAATTGTTGAATTTTGAGATGATTTTTTCTGGAAATAGATGTTTATAGGTTAAATAAAAGTATGTGATTTTATGAGATTTATTATTATGTATAGAGTGGTTAACTCGACTACCGAAAATCTTACACGACGACCGAGATTTTCAGTTTTTAGCCTAAAACTTGAAAATGAGATTTTGATTTATAAGGATTTAGATTTTCGAATATTACTACCTATGAAACCTAAGCAGGTGTGTGGACACATGGCGGCTCTAGAAAAGATTTTAGACACGTGGCATTTTTAGAGGGAGTTTCCCCTTCCTCTATTTCTAATCTCTTACCTCTTAAAACCATTAACAGTTATGAAAGTAGGGGTGGAGGTGTGCGCTCACCTATCTCATCTTTCTCTCTCTACTGTAAATATGGCAGTTACCACTCTCATCTTTCTCTCTCTACTGTAAATAATGCAGTTACAGAGAGCTGTGCATTCAATACGAAAACCTCTTTATATCTTTACCATTTTTTTCCAATGAATGGAACCCGTTTTATTAGGAAAGATATCATTCTTTCATTGATACGTTTTGCCTCCTCTCTATCAAGTGATGATGAAGAAGAAGATAGAGAGGAGAGAGATTAGCCACTAATGACTGGTGAGGGTCGGGGTTGGTCCGGATAGCAAATCTGACAATCGTCAAAGTGTTGCAATCTTTCATCTATGCATTTATATAAACATGGAGGAGTTGGTGGCTGAGTTTCATCTATGATGATCCAATGGTCCTCTTTTGTGTTGTGCTTTGAGGCTTCTTGCAAGGTGTAGATAGCTTTGTAAGATTCGACATAGGAGGAGATTTGGAAAGATGATATTTTTCATCATCCAGTGGCTGGGATTTACTCATGATCGATGGGTCTCTTTCATGCCAAAATCATGTTGGTTTGAATCATATATATGCAAAGGGTGTGATTTGTCAGTGTTCAAACAATGAAGAGATGTATTAGATCCATATCTCATGTATTTGCAGAAGAACTTGCCCTTGCTCCTGAATCCCATCCAAAGATAAAACAAGATTGCTTCATTGCCAAACTTTTGCATGTATGAAGACATTTTTCTTATAATAACATCTTGACAAGTTATCCATGCGCCTGAACCCGGTAACTAAAATCTGCAACTATGTAACGCCTTTGGTGTTGGATGATGTTTAATTTGACAAAATTTCAAATTTTCAAAAGTATATTTATATATTTTATTATTATTAATTATTTATTTAAGTTCTTTCATAATATTAATTACTTACCCTTATTTTTTTCTTTTATTATTTTCCGTGCATCGCACGGGACTACTTACTAGTTTTTATTGAATACAAATGGGGGATACTTTCTTATTTTAATTTAAAACTTAAAGTAAATGAGTTAAAAACATTTACTTAAATGTTTTAAAGTAAAATAAGTATGTTGATGGGTTGATGCTGAAGAAAAAAGGGTGCTGGTGCTATTATTGCTAAAGAACAGCAGGAACTGTGCTAGCTGCGATCGATCGCAGGTAAGGTGCGATCGATCGTACTCAATCAATCTTTACAGAAGCTCTCTGTGTGTTATGCGACAAGTCTCTTTCAGGTGCGATCAATCGCAGCATATATGTGATCAATCGCAATCGCGCCCATATGTTTTTAAAAGCTGCGGAGATGAGGGTTTTAGACCCCTAGGCTATAAATAAAAGTTGTATTTCAAGGTTTTAGAGTATTCTAAATATTTCTAACCTAATTTGGCAAAGGAGATGAAAAAAATAGCTTAGAGAAGAAGGAGATTACTTGAGGATTACAAAGAAAGCTTGAAGATCTTCCTCAAAGCCTTCTTGAGCAATTTGGATCCAAGAGAAAGATCCCTAAGGCCGATATACTATCCAACTCAACCCTATTATAATGTTTTATAAATATTAGTATAATAGAAATGGAGATTAGATATGTTTTTTCCTAATTATGTATGAATTAAAGTTATTAAAGATAGAAATGTGGTTTAATACTATGGATGAAAGGTATGGAGGATGAAATCATGAATGTATGGATGTGGATTGTGTTTGGGTTATATGGATGGATTATGGTATGATAAAATGTTGGAAATGAAAAATGACAATGTATTCATAAATTACGTACCCAATGTGTTTCTTGAAATGCTTGAGATGGTAAATACTAATATGACACTATGGAATTGTTGTGAAATTAAGTCAAATATATATTGTTGTTTGTCATGATAATAGGTAATGGACAATGAAAAACTTATAAATGAATAATTGTGAAATTGATTATGAATTATGCTAAGAATCATGATAAGGTTTATATATATGATTGTTTGTTAAATTATGTCTAATTATTTTGCATGGTAATTGATATTCGGGTAAGGCAATACTTAAAGGAAAATCTTTCAAACCGGAAATTTTCTAACTATTTGGTATGAGACAGTATAGTGGAATTTCCATGATAGGAGATCGGAATCTAAGCGTTAACCGATTTGAATGTTAATTGTGACACTTATGCACAAACTTACGTGTATGTTAAGATAAAGTCTCACAAGTCACATATGTGAATCACAAGCATAAGCATTGCATACGCCTAATATACTGAATAAGCCTAATGAGGGATCTGAATGAGTACATGTTCTGAATAAGTTGTTCAAGACTCATAAACATAAGCATTGCATACGCCTGATATATTGAATAAATCCAATGAGGGATCTGAATAAGTGCATTATTTGAATAAGTTGCTCAAGACTCATAAGCATAAGCATCCCACAAGCACGTGGTCTCAAAAGTATAAGCATCTCATAAGCATGTTGTCTCTTAAGTCTAAGATTCTGACAAGTATATAAGTCAAGGTAATGATATATGTATATGAGCACATGTTCTTCTGCCGCTCGGTGCTGCTAGAGAATTTTGAGCTATTGGTTATGATTCTAACTAAGTGCGGAGATATTATATTGTTTGTTGGATTTTATATACACCGAGTGCTTTTGTACTCAGCTAGACTTTTGTCCTAGCAGGTATAGAGCCTGAGTTTGTAGGTGAGTCTTGGATGGAGGAGGCTTACGGCATAGAGGAGGAAGGCCATCCTCTGGTTGAGGGAGAGCGAGAGTTAGACAGGTGGCCTTATCTGTAGGCTTTTATTTTTGAGTTGTGAGGAGTTTTTGTAATAGACTCTTAAATGATGTTGTTTATCAGATTACTTTATAGATGAGTACTAGACTATTTTGTTTATGGTATGTTGTTTATGTTGAGCATAAACTTGAACAAGATAGTTTGGTTTCATACATCGAAATTTTATTATTCTCATTTTTGGAGACTCGTGTTGTATGTCTTATATGTCATGAGATTTAAGCAGGTTTAAGAAATGTGGCAATCCAAGTCTTATTTTGGTCAAGATAGGATTTGTGGTCGTTACAGTGCGTGTGTGCTCGCGCTCACTGCGAGTACAGCTCGCGCACCCAAGTTATTGTCTAAAGGATTTGGTATGAAAGATTCTACACCACATGCTTGGTTGTTGACAACTAAGCAACAAAATTGGGTGATTAAACCCTTTAGATTTTCTCTACTTTTTTCGATGTCGGACTAAAGAGCTAAGGGAAAACCACTAAAAGTGTGTGTTTTTTCTCTTTTAGGAGATTGAACACCCACTCAAATAAAAGATTAAAACATGGGGGGTTTTAGTCCATGATTAAAATCAAAACCCCCGATCCTAGTGATCCGGTTTTATTCATTTAAAAAACCAATTTTAAATCAAAATCAACTATATATATATATACTCACACCCAAAAAAATGTATGTCCTATCCAGAGACTGAGATTTCTGTTTTGAATATCAGCCGATGAAATTTTAATTTTGAAATAACATAATGGACAATAAAAAGGAGACTCCTTCTTCACCCGCATAGCAAGGATCTCTATTCCTCTGGCCATGCTTGCCAATTTTGCTGGAACACGTAGAATCAACATACACAGTGTGAATGAAGCCCATTGTGCCATATAAGGCTGCGCAGAGTTGTGCAGGGTTTCAACTACAATAAAAAGAAATTTTTTTTTTTGGAACGAGGGTTTATATGCTGGACTCTTAAAGCACCCAAATATGTCTCTAATACTGTATAAGGTTCAGATACGAATAAATATTTCCGTTTCTCATGATCTTTTAACTCAGAGACAAATATTTTATGTCACTAACAAAAACTTCCGTGTCTACATACATTAGAGACGGAAACTATTCCGTCACTAATATATTTTTTATTAAGAAAATGTACATAAATGTTGGAATATAAATTAGAGACAGAATATTTGTGACAAAAAAAAAAACAAAATTTCGTGTCTATAAGTGAGGTATTAGAGACAGAAATATTTCCGTCTCTAATATTCCGTTGCTAGTCGGTAGTTTTGTTGTAGTGTATCCAGGACTCTTAGAGCACCCGAATAAGTCCCTTGGATCATACAGATCCCCTTATACTACACAACCGGAAAGCTAGGATAAATCCCCCAAAGGGTGGCCAACAAGAAGAAGGGATTCAAACTCAAGAACGTTAAAAATACGTTAAATGAAAACCACAAGGCTGTTCCATTCCCTGTGGAAAGGTCTGAAAAGTTTTGGAATCGCCGAGGGGCCATCCTACAAGGTTTTTTTTTTTGGTCACTATCCTACAAGGTTTAAATAACTGCAATTTCTCGCTACGTCTAGTGATCAAAGAGTCCGAATTCTCAGTGGCATCCCCTGAGCAAATCCAAAACAGCTCACAAACAGGCCTCTGGGTTGGGCAATCCCAAAGCAGCTCACAAGCAGGCTTCCAATACATTCAACTCTCTTCTATTTGGTGGCCAGGCAAGAAGTGCAAACTGAAATCTTCCCGAAAACGTGCTTTCAAAGTTTGTTGAAGTATCAAATAGATTGGGGGGTTTTCTAAAGCACATACAATCATCTATATCTTTATCTTTACTATTATAACGGTCTTTACTATTATAACGGGAGAGGCAGGCGTCGATGATTTTTCCGAAATTCTTATACTACTCTTATATAAAAACAAAATTTTAATTTAATGTTTTGCTTTAATTTTCAAACATCCCCTTGCCTTTGATTTAATTTCTAAACTACCCTTGTTCATCAATCTATTTAGAATCACAGCCAATCACGATTGAACTCGGGGAGAGTTCAATCGCACCCGTGGGTTAACACGTGTCCCTTTTAACTCTTATTAATTGTGGTTAACTCCTTCCCCTCGCTCTCACTTGAATCGCACGTGCCACCCGCAAGTGCATATACTCCATTTTAACACAGGTTCAGAAGTGTTTCTTGTAACCATGCAAAGTAACTTGCATACTCATTTATATGAATATTTTCATTTTTAAAAAAAACATACAAAGGTTCGAAACTGTATCTGTAACCCTACTGTAATGCAATTAAACCAAACTAAGTTTATTATTTGCAAAATGACAGCTTACATAAGAAATTTTCTTGAGTTACCCACCTCAAATTCATCTTCCTATTCAGTTCCCTTCCACTGGAGTGCTCGTTTTGTTTGTTCCAATTTGTTCTCCCATCTCCATCCCCTGCTCTGTCCTGTATTTATACCTCTGTGCAGAAAATAAAAACGCGCAGAAATTCACTACGCTCAAAACTGTAAGAACCCAGTACAAGTAATCAAATCTTCCGGTATTTATGTTCTGGGACAACCATGATGGCCGACCTTTGTTTGGGTTCCCCGTGATAGATTTGATGATGCTGTTCAATATGGAGGCTGCAAAACAACCTAAACCCCCAGCAACAGCAGCATAAGCTGAGCCTATACTTCTCATAGCATCTGGTGCTTCTTGATAGAGGAATTCCAGAAGACCCACAATGCAAAATACTTCAGCTATGCCAATCAGGCAGTATTGGATCAACAACCAGTATGCACTTAGGTTGGGCATTGCAGCTAGGAAATTAGCCTCATAACCTTGTTTGATTGCATAGTTTCTTCTGTACCTCTCAAAAATCCCTGCCCATGCCACAGATAGGATTGAGACTGCCAAACCGATGCCTACCCTCTGAAGCTGAGAGGCACCATGAGGGTGGCCTGTGATACGTCGGGACAGTGGGACAAAGATTGAGTAGTAGAGAGAGAGGATAAGAAAGATGCTTAGGCCAGGAAAGACAGGCATGCATGTGACAGGGAGTTTCAGATGTCCCATATGGGTGTTCAAGGTATATGCCTGCTGGACGGATAGAGTTAGAAACTCTGTTAAGATTACGCTAAGCATTATAGTGCAGCTTGGTATGGGAAGAAGTTTCCATAGTATCTTGACCTCTTCTACTTGGGTCACTGTGCAAAGTCTCCAAGGACTTGGATCAGCACTATCTTCTTTCAGTTGCAGAGCTGCCTTGTCCAAGCACCTGCAGGCCAAAAAGCCACGTGTTATCTAGAAAGAAGTGAGAAGGATCACTAAAACAATAAATTCATCTTGTAAAATCTCTAAACAACCAATCATCATAAGATGTTCATTGGCTTGACCAAACAACGGGCCAGCTCTAGCTCCTGGATGGCTCACAACCCGAAAATTGTATGGATGGGCCCATCCTAAGCATCCGGTTAACTATTTTTTCAGTGAACTAATGCACAAATTCTTTTATTCATGAAAGAGATTGGTCATGCAGTTTAATCATCTAGCAGATGCATTTTCTAGATAGGCCAATAGTGGTGGTGTACCAATTGACCAGTTAAGATGAGTAGGCCAACTGATTGTGACAGCATAGATAGTTATATGCACTGCAACAAATAACAGAAGACATACGAAAGAAGAGCTCCCATACCTGAAATCATCGGTATGAGCTATCTTTCCACTACCCTTTATAGCAGAATGTTTGCCTGGAACCTCATACAGGCCTACTAACTCGCTGCTAGAAAAAGAAGCATTTCTCTTACGGAAGGCAGCAACCAGGACTTGGGCAACCCGTGTCAAAGGGCTGCCTCCTGGCAATCTGTGCCTGTACAAAGGAGTACCAATAAAGAAGACCATATTTGATATGCCCATAGCAATAGCCAATGAACCAAAGGCAGATCCCCATCCATATTGCATTTGAATGTAGACGACCATAGTGAATGCCACAATTGCCCCAATGGTGACAGAAAGATAGAAGAAATTGAAAAACCTATCCAGGTGAGACTTGTAATCTATACTCCTTTCATCAAACTGATCGGCTCCAAAAGAAGAAACACAGGGCCTAATACCTGCAGCTCCAAATCCTGTGACATAAAGGACTGAATAGAGATAAAACATCTGCCATGGTTTCGCCGGCTCACAAGTGCCGATTAGTAGGGAAAACTGATCACATTGATCTTGGTTTGGCACGAAAATGTTCATTGTGGCAGCTAAGGTTATTCCTGTCAGACCCTGCAGAACAGAAGATAGGAAAAACATGCAGTCCTAAACAACATACTGCAGGCAACTTAATTATGGTAAAATAAAATAAAAAATTAATAACAGACATAGTACTACAAAGCTCTTCGATATTTCAAAAGTCCTGGATAATACATGATTTCTTCATTGAACGATTAATTCACAATGTATTCGCGAGTTTTAGAAAGGGAAAAAATTGAATTTTCAAAAGTCGCAAATTTCACTAATTATTCACAACTATTTGAAAAAGTCCCGAATAAATATCTAATATACAAAAGTTATTTGTTTATAATTTTCATAATTAGTCATCTTTATTTATATTTGTGATGTCTTGCTCAACATTTTCCAGATTTATTTATGAGTTTTGCTAATTTTTTCGAAATTTTTCCTAAACGAATAATTCTCAAACTCCGGCTTGGTTACTATAATAGTTGTTGTAATGAGCCATCTAACTAAGCCAATTACATCATTAACATTCAATTACTTTAGTTACTTTTATTTGTTTATTGTCTTTTACATACCCAAGGGATATTAATTCATCTTATTAGTGATATAAAAGAAGATCTAGAAGGAATAGAGTCATCATTCTATCCCCATTGCCCCCTCCTTTTCTTCTTCTCTCTTATTTCTTTTCTCTCAACCCTAAAACTCCATTCCCTAGATTTCCACTTGGTATCATCAGAGCAGGAAGATATGTCCTGCATTTTTTTTTTTCTACTGGAGTATTCGTGAATCGTGAACAATGCCCATGAAAAGTGTTCGTGAATAGTTTAATTAACAGTGTTTGCATACTTTTTTTCTGAATTTTTCAATAGTATGCTAAGGAAAAAAATTAGATTGTTGAACTGTTGATTACAATTTTAGAGGCTATAAGGGTTTGGTTAGGGTGTGATTGTGTTATTATACTCGTCTGTATAAAGATAATCGCTTGGTGGAAAGTTGTGAAGTGTATGGCTTGCTGATTTGTGTAACTCAGCATTGATTTAACCCTCTAGTTGAGGTGCTTTTAGTGTTTGAGTCATCTGGTTTATTCCGTTCAGTTTTTTAATCCCTAAAATAGACATATGACTATGGAAGGCAATTCCTCTAGCACAATTTCTCCTGGCTCTAATCCCTTTGTGATTTCTTCCATAGAGAATCATAATATGCAAATTAGTACAGTAAAAATGAATTGAATAAATTATTTAGAATGGTCGCAGTCTGCCAAGATGTTTATTGGCAGTCAAGGGAAAGTTGGGCGATATTACCAAAATGATTGTAGAGCAAAATGTAATCGATCTAGCTCATGACAAGTGGGAATCTGGGAACCTTACTATAATGAGTTGACTTCTCAACTCAATGAAGCCATAGGTGTCATGTGGTTTCATTTTTCTACAGACAACTAAAAGATCTGGGATTCTGTTGCCCAAACTTATTCTTAAATCCGTAATATTGCCTGAATCTATTAAATAAGGCAAGAAATTTCCCATATTTGTCAAGGGGAGAGATCATTAGCTTAATACTTTGCTAGCCTACGCGGCATGTGAGAGGAGCTCGATCTCTATCGGATGTTCCAAGCTAGGGAGAGTTAGTGAGTTACAAAATATTGACTAAGCAGAACATGATATTCAAATTTCTGGTTGGGTTGAACCTAGAATTCAAGTTAGTGGTGAACAATGAAGTGGCAAAAGAGGCCCAAACTGGGTGAGCGCTACTTGAAGTAGCACCCCTATTTAGGTTTTTTTTTCTTTTAAGCCTGCCGACATGCCTTGACCAATCAAAGGAGCATTTTTGTAATTATGGAGGTGCTACTTGAAGTAGCACCCCTATTTAGGGGTTAATAAATTGATTTTTTGGTGCCACATGGCACTATCCAATTCGCCGAAAAAGCTAATTTTGTGATTTAAGCCCGTTTTGACCCCAAAAATAGTCAAAATTGAACGGATAAAATTTAGAAAAATATTTTAGATAAAATGTGAATTTTTCAAAACTTTTCAGGGGTATTTTGGTCATTTTTCCCTCCAATGGCAATTTGGTCATTTTTTACTATTTTAAGCCTGATTTGATCTCAAAAATAGCCAAAATTGAACCAAAAAAATTGTAAAATTATTTTGAATAAAATGACAACTTTTAGTACTTTTACAAGGGTATTTTGGTCATTTTTACCTCAAGGGCATTTTGGTTATTTTTTGCTTTTGGGCCGTTTTTCAAAAATTAGGACAGATGAAAGTATAGGTTAGAGAGGTTTAAAAAAAGTTTTTGGATTATTTTTGAAAAGATTTGAAGGTGCAAAAGGGGCTAAAGGGGTGCAAAATTGAGGTGCTTACACCTTGCATCTATTGACTCAATACAATTGCGAATGAAATAGGTGCTTATTCAATGGACATCATTCAGCACAAAGTGCAGTGCCTCAAGGTTGGTCTAGTTTTCATGATATTTGTTCTTAGGTGGTGCTCTATTGTGGTCCATATTTTTGTCATTTTCGATCTGAATTGTATTTGCTTTGCTCTTTGTTTAATTTTTTTATCTTTGGTCTCACTCACTGGTGACCCCTTCTTTTGATTTCTCTTTTGTACATTACTCCCATACATATATATATATATATAATCAGAAACTTCCAACTTTTTTCTAATAAATTTCTTTCTAAAAATTCTGGAGTGTTAGACACATCATACATGTATTGACATCCGTCATAAATCATAATCATCAATGCCTGATGCCAAAATGTTTTAACAACCAAATCAACTATTCTATGAGAACCTACCAAGTCTTTAGTCCTTGTAATCATGCAACTTTCAATATCTTATTGTAGTACTCAACGATTAATGCATGTTAAAGATTCTTTCTCATAGGCTTCAACATGCAGATCTTACCACAAGATAGATTGTCGTAAATATTGCTATCGTCCAATATCGACCGAGATACGCATCTGCTAGAAAACCACCGAGCACCGACGAAGCCTGAGATATCCCCAGAAAATTGTTAACTGCATTTGCTGAACTGGAAAAAGGTCGATGCATAATATAGAACATAAATGCCACCATATTAACTGAAAGGCCAAAATAGGCCATTCTCTCTGCCATCTCATTTCCTGGAAGAATAACAAGCCAAACTCACAACCAATTTACCAAATCCCCAAATGTTTCAAGGAAAAAAAATCAGATGAAATTCCATAAGAAATAACAAACCAAACTGCAAATATTGCAGAGAGTTCTTTTGATATCATCCAGAATAAATGCAAATATCAGTATATAATGAGAAAAAAACATACATTTCAAAACTACATAAACGTTTCTGTTTACCAAATATGAAGAAGGCGGCCATCCAACCCCCCGTCTTTGATAGATCAGTAATGGGTTTCCCACGGATATTAACTGGAGTAGTTCCTCCTACATAACCACCACCAATAGCCGTCCGCCTATCATCACTCTCTATGAAATGGATCCCCAGCTTCTTTCTCCGAAATGACTCGGGGCTCCCACCCAGCCTTGCTGGTGTCTCAGAAAAATCCTCATGTGACTTAATTTCTCTGGATGCCATTCCTGGAAAATAACAACCACAATATTACTTTTGAAAAAGAACACATTAACCATAGGTCTGACTACATGTGTGTGGTTTAGTGTGTTACATGATACCTTAAAACCAAAAAAAAATACATACTTCAAGGAGAAAACTCTTCATAACAAATATTTCACCAAAAACAATCACAACACCAAGATGAGTATGCCTTACAAGAAAACCTAATTGCTTCAAGTCAGCGAAGCTCTTCTACTTAAACAGAAAGCATATGTACCAATCGCCCACAACTTAGCAATACAGCCCAAATAAAATAAAATAAACCGGTTTTGAATTTTTTTCAACAATTTACAACTTGGTGAATAGTATTAATTTCCTAATAAATAATAAAATACCTTAACGCATAA
Source organism: Tetracentron sinense (assembly GCA_015143295.1). NCBI lineage: Eukaryota > Viridiplantae > Streptophyta > Magnoliopsida > Trochodendrales > Trochodendraceae > Tetracentron > Tetracentron sinense. Next base: position 57,054,152 of record CM026554.1, on the reverse strand, counting down.
ATCACAAGTTCTAATGACAATGGAAATCCCAGAACAAGAAGAAAAAGAAGGACATAGATATCAAGCTTTCAGTGTCTAATAGATAAATCGAGCACATCAACTCTGACTACCTAAATAGTTAACATAAACCCTATAAAACGAATGACGACCAACCAACAAAAATAAAAAGAAAGTTCAGATCCATGACGGAAACCTTGTGTACTAAGCCCCAATTTTGGTCGAAAACGTTGAGAGAACCCTCTCAACGCGGTTATACGGAAACCCTAGAAATGTGAAAACAATCAATCCGGCATCAACCAAATATATGACTGAGAGTCTCCGTCGTGCAGGAAGATTTGGATCATTCGAAGGCGTGATATTTTCTGAAAAAAGTTAAAATAAATGGGGTCCAACCAACACGTGAATCTCCGAAGAGTGCGAACCAACACAATAAATGGAAGAAGAAATAGATGCGCCATTAATACGTACCTGTGGAGGAGGTTGCGCATACAACGCCATTGATAAATGCCGTCCCAATTCTTGAGCTCCAGCTGACGCCATCGCTCTCCGTCCCTCTCCCATTGCAGATTCCGAGCTGTTCATGGATACAGACATCTCGTTGTGGGGCATCTGGGCCTTAATATGCTTCTTCAATGTCTCTCAACAAGTAGGTCTGGTAGGTAGCCCCAGCCCCGGCCCTCTCGCTTATAAAAATGAGGCCCTAGCCCGGCTTACTCTTCGCCCGGGGGCTGAACTAGCTAGGCTCAACCCCTACACAGGGTCACATCAGGTCAAGTCATGGCATAAGGAGAAATTAAGACCTATGATTTTGTCAATTAACGTCTGCCTCTCATCATTTATCTTGACTTGGTTTGGTCCCACCTAAATAACCAAAACGAGAGCGGTAGCATCAAATTTTAATTGAGGATAGAATCGAGAGCACCTTTAAAGTGCAGCTATGTGTATATATATACTAGAGAGTTCAATCGCACCCGTGGGTTAACACGTGTCTCTTTTAACTCCTATTAACTGTGGTTAACTCTTTGCCCTCGCTCTCACGTGCATCGCATGTGCCACCTGCTAGTTTATATATAAGGAGAGATTTAGGGTAGAAAATTATTTTAGGAACGATCTCTTAATTTTTTATTTACAATTAATTGAGAGATAAAAACTTTAGATGAAACCACTTGACAATTTAACACCAATGAATATCAAAAATAATTTGAATTTCAATTTCTACTCCTAATATCAATGATAGTATGAATCTCATTAATTTCAGTGAGGATAATCTATGTTATTTCAAATCGCTATTGCAATAACAAAATAGAAGATCCAAAATAGTGCCTAAAAAACATTAATACTCTGCCAAAGCTCCATGTAGAGAGATTTATAAGTATAAAGGTAAGTAATGCCAGAACCTAAACCTGACACCTTCCAATAGCTTCGAATTATCCAAAATATAGTACTCGAAAATACACTCATGCCATAATGCACCTAGACTTAAGAACTTCCTAATAACTGTACTTACTAAAATGTACAACATGTCAAATCCTTACATGTTTGAGAATAAAAAATGTCTTGTGGATTTGTCTACTATTTATAGGGGATTAGTGAGAAGGTAGACCAAAAGTTAGAAAATTTGAGGGTGGTAGATATTACAATTTAATAAATTGCAATTAAGAATGAGAATGTGGAGGGAATGAAGAAGAGACCCTTAGACTTCATATTTTTAATAATTTAAATGTTACAACTTAATTAGTTACAATAAAATAATAGAATTAGAAGGAAAAATAAATATTTAATGTTATAATTTAATTAATTATAATAAAAAAAAATAGAATGTGATTGGGTGAAGGTGAGCAATTAACTCATTCCTTAATTAGGAAGGAATAACAATAATTAAAAGAGTGACGTGACGTTTTCTTATTGAATCAATTAGAAGATATGTTGCATGAACCGTAATAGAAAATAGAGGCCAATGAGATATGCTACGTAGAACCAACCGGCATATAGTATTAGTATAGATATATGATCATCTTAAAAATTACTTATGGATGTAAATATATCTTTATATTTTCTAAATTATAAGAAAGAATTTATAAAATCATTCATCATTTAAATTTGTAATCACAAGTCACAACAAATAAGACAACTATTGATATATTAAATGTATCATTCTGAATTCAATTACAATATCACCAATAATTAACAGATCTTACATGAATCTTCTATCCTATAAAGAAAAATGACAATACATCACATTTAACATAAAAAGTTTGGATAAAAATAAAACTTGACACAAAAACAACACTCTCTAGGTGAGACCAAGGTTTACAAAAGTTGAAATCGAGCTCTCGAGGTGAGAGCAAGGTTTGAGAGCGAGAGTGAGTAGTAGGTTAAGAGGTTTGCGTTACTAAGGGTCCGACAATACAATGCAAATAACAATACGAGGAGTTGAAAAAATATTGTCAGTTGCAATAAGGCAAGGTAAAAACAAAAAAATTGAACAAAATATATACAATTTTGCTAGCCCCAGTTGCAAATCTTCCAAAGATGCAACTTGGTGGCTACAAATGTCAATCATTTTTGTACTATTATTTTTTTATTCTATTAAAATATCAAACAAATCCATGTGTTAGTCCCCTATCTTGCATCTGTGGAAAATTTTGGAGTAGATGCGACTAGGGTTAGCACTCCTCAAATATATATAATGTAACTATTATTTTCTTATAATGAGTTTCTACTAAATGAAAGTCAATTCACACTGAGTTTAACTATATAAATCACCTCTATTTACATTCAACTTTAACCTATCTAGTGAAGCACTATCATTTGAATGAATGCAATCTTGGCAACAAATTAAAGTTTCTGCGGTAGCTGGTTTTAAACACTTCCTAAATTGGTCAAGTACTCTTCCTCTGGTGCTAAAATGGAAACTTATGAGCAATTATTGAAACTAAAATCACTAAAATATTTCGTGTCATCATCAATCAAATTAAATAATTAATTTGTTGAATTGAATTTTCATCAACCCAATATATGAAATTATCTAGAGAGTGCTCAAGAGATGCGTTATTCAAGAGTTTGAAATATAATGGGAGAGTCAAGCGATTTGATGTGACTTGTGAGAGAGAAATGGGTGAGCTTGAAGATATTTTACTGAAGGGGTTAGTGAAAATTACCACCATACCCCCACTTTGTATTATTGAACTTGAATCTCAGAGACTTGGGAAATGGGAAAGGATCAGTAACCCCCTATCACACACACACACATATATATATAATATTAAATGGATGAGGGATAGGGAAGGGAATGCTAGGGCCCAAGTCTTACAAGGCCCTCATGTTGAAGGCCCTTTCAAAATCATGCTTGCCCTTGGCCTTGGACCCTAAGGGGAAAAAAATCCATTTTATGGGGTGGGCTCCTTATCGGAGGGTCGGATTGACAGCTCTAGAAATAGGGTTGTCAACAAGTTGGGCGGGTTCAGGTCTGTCCATGCCTAATCCTCACGTGTGAGGGTCCAGCCAAAGCCCTCACAAAGCTTGAACAGGCTACGTCCAAGCCCTACTCTCAAGATTAGGCCTAGGCCAATACTAAGCTTAAGAATACAAGAAAAAAAATTGTCATAATATTTATTGAATTTTTTTCCCAAACCATCACCGACCGTCAAATTTTCTAAAAAACTCCAAGTATTCGTTGAGATTAAGGCTAGGGTTTATGGCTCACTAATTAAGATTTATTAAGCATTAACGATTGTTGATTGACTATAATTTATGATTAATAAAATTTAGTAATTAATAATCCTACATGCCTATAACAAAGATTAGGTTACTAGTTAGGATTTTTTAAGGTTTCTAAGGATTAAGCCATTTCATAGTTTAAATGAAAATAAATAATATAGTAAATTGATAAATAATTAGCCTACAACATTAACCAACGTGTAATCAGATATAGAAGAAGAAGATAAAGAGTATAAAAAATAAATGAAGTAATAGCAAAATTAATACTATACCCCAATATACCATTAAAGAGTGTTATATAGGTAATTTTAAGTTAAAATAAATATAACATGCGATATATGTACATATATATTTATTAGTATATATAGATAATGAGGGTTAGGCCGAGCTTCAAATGGTGTTGCCCAAGCCCGACCTCATGCCAATGGGCCTAGTTCCTTTGCGTCTACTTATGGATGGAAAAAAGAGCCATCAAATTTGTGGGCTTTTGAGGGTCGGGCCAAGTACCCTCGCACGAAGGGTAGATTCACACCCCTAGTTACAAGACAATCAAATAGAGTTATGATCGAGGTTTTAGATATTCTATTGCAGCACGGGCTCTTTCACTCCCACAGAACATAATGTTCATCGGTTGTCCATCTTGGACATTCACATAACTGTTTTTTTAAGTGCTAGTTGCACTCCTATAGATGGTAAAATTCAGTGTATGTGCATTAAAAAAAATTATCCATGAATATTATTGCATAATAAACTTTAAATCATAAAAGTAAATTATATTATCACGACATTGCTACCTATCTCCCTATCGATACCAGATTACTTGTAGTCTATGCAGTGCACTACTTATTTAATTAAATACTTAGGATCATTTCATTAGCAGTGTAAACACATCCGTGAACTCACCCCGATTGACTGATTCAATTTTCTTTTGAATCGATTTTTTGGTGCTTTCATATTGAGGGTTCCGCCTAGACAAAATTGAGACAAGGACTCCTAAACCAATGAATAGCAGGTTTTACTCAATACTTGAATGAGCTCTAGACTAGTTGCTTCAGGTTTGAGCTTGGTCAAGGCTTCTCCCAGTTTAGTCCATCCAAGTATTAGATAACCCAGGTATAGAGGTCACATCTGTCATGCCCCAAAATCCGGAGTTCATGATCTGGATCCTATTCCATGATCCGTGCCCGTTTTGAACTCAAAGACTTTGGAACGTGAGAAAAAAATAAAAGACAAGAAAATAAATAATGAATTGTAAAACCAATAAAGCATATCAAATTGTCCTTATTTATCGATAGAATTTTAAACTAAAATTTTATCACAGGTATTCAAAAATTCATTTATAACAGGATACAATTCCAATGATGACAAATTTTATATTCCTAGAAAGCTAGATCAACAAGAGTTTAATTAAAAATAAATGATGATTAAGAATTAATAGCGTCACTTATAAACTATTAACCTTAAACCAACTCTCTTGCAACAAAAAAATTATGGAGAACTAGACACCTTTAACCAAATAATTCACCATAAATAAAATAAAAATTAAAACGTCCTGAAACTAATTGTTATTGAAATATAACTAATCATACTTGTTTTAAAATAAGAATAAATTATTAAAATTATCTACAAATTAAGGTGAATAATAATTTATAATTCAACTCATCTCCCACTAAATCTGTCTACTGAAATATCATGTTCAAAAATATATTTATTACAAATATTAAAACATATTATTTTAATCTCAAATTTTACAGGATAATTCCTCCATCAGTCTAGTATTTACATACAAAATTTCATAATTTTCTGAGCACGGAATAATATTTCATAAAAATTCTCCTAACATTGACCCATGAATTTCAGAATACTACTACGATAAGAAAATCTGAATTAGAACATTTTCACATTAAATTTGATTCTAATGAGGCTCGTACTTCAAATAATCTTCTCATAAAATTAAACCATAATATTTAGAAATTAAGTTCACATATTCTAAGCATTAATATCAAGCCAAAACAATTATTCAAATTCATTTCATACATCTAAATGAGTAAACAAAAACTAAATTAAATCTTTTAAATGTAAATTCTTCATCTAGATCTTTAGCCTCTCAATTGTTCAGACATACAACCTTTGATATAAAAAAATAGAGGTGAGCTCAACACTCAGTAGAATTTTACTTTTATGTTATCCTATCAAGTTCATTCATAATGAAAGAGATATTATAATAATTGAACATCAATTTATCTAATAAGTAAATTTTCACTTCTTGATTCCTACCTGAAAGCAATACATAATTTCAAAAAAAAAAAAACTTTAATGATTTAATGTATAACCTCAATTACACATAGATGCGATGTCATGAGAATGAAATGGCATGCAAATGTAATGATATATGCAATGATGCCTGGTTTTCACACCAGCTCGGTTCACTATCATTACCAATTTTATCCCAATTTGGTCCAACTGTAAATCTCAAGCAAGAGATCTTATTCGGAGGCTTTAGGGACTTCCACTCAAGGACCCATGATCCTGTCTTGCCCTTCATTTTAGGGGTTCTCATACATGGCATCATATAACCGTCATTAATGCATGATGTCACAGTTCATATCATGCCTCATATTTTCAATATTATTATGCTCTTAGCATATCTCCACTACAAGTTATCTCAAGACAAAATTCATACGATTACAATACTAACCGGTCTCAAATAACATCTCAAAGCATCAAATATAAATCCATCGAAAATTGTTTAACATCACCAATTTTTAGATTCTAACCTAATTTTCTAAATAATTTTCAATTAAATGAGAACATTAAATTTTCAGAGATAGTATTCCGAATTAAAAATTAAAACAATTTCATAATTTTCACTTAATCTAAACTCATATGAGACAGACTAATTTATCAATACTCCAAAATTAGATTTTATTACAGTTTCTATCATTCATGATGATTTTGCAGAGGTTTATTAAACTGTACAATTTTTAGGAATCATTCATTAAAATAATTTATTTAACTTTTGTGCAATTAATTCATTACAAAGGAAACCTAACAAGATAAAATAAAAGGAAAACCTATCCGACTATTTTGTTAATTTTCTTATTTAAAGTTTTTTTTTCAGAGACTTTCGACCCGATCTCTTCACTTGTCTTCCCGGGCTTGATCTACGCAGAAAGTAATACTATTCAAAACTTAGTCTATAGAAAGAGAATAAATAAATAAAATAAGTGAAAGATATGAGAAATCAGAATATGAAGCAAACCAAGAAGAAAAAAAAAAAAAAAAACCTAAAATTTTTACCTCTTCCTTCTTTCTCATTTATTTTTCTACGATTTCTCTCTTTTTATCTCTCTCCTTTATGTTTTGAGTTTTGAATTTTTAAAATAGATTTAAAACTTTAAAAAGAGACTAATCTAAACAAACCTTATTTAAATAAATTCGTATATATTTTAAATTAAACTGGTTAAAAAAATAAGTTGGGCTTTTGGCCCATAGCTTACTTAGACCTATATATATATATCTATCTATAATATAAAGGTCTATAAATATAAAAAAATAAGTGCCACCTAACCCCTCTCTTTGCTCTCCAATCTTCAATCCATGGAATCCTATGAATTCTATTTTAAAGATGTCACGTGACACCATTCTTTAATCTCAACCATTAATTTTAGAAATTGTGATAAGAGAGAGCTGTCAAAAAATTGTTTCCTAAATTTTCTCACAAATCTTTATCTAACCTTTGATATCAAACCAGGCATTTCCAACCCATGCATCACTTCTTCTCTCCCACGTTTCTCTCTTCCCATTTTTTTCTCTCAACACTCTCTATATCCCAAACCACACACGTCCTCTCACATGCCACTAACTACCCACACACCTTATCACTTATCTCTCTCTCTCTCCTACACGTATCTAACCACCCCCACATAGTCTCACATATTCTTACTTCCCCTCTCTCTCCATCTCTCACTCACTTTCTCTCTCTCAAACTACCACTTTCCTTAGGTTGTCTTACTAAAGATGATGAGAAGCGAGGATAAACTGAAAGAGATAGATCTCTACAGGCAATAACTTCCAAGGTCAGGGTGGCTTTTGGAGATTTGAAGAAGCTTATGCGATGGACTACTAATGATAGATTTAGCGATGAGATGTAATTTTTTTTAACGTCCAGTAGTGCCACAATAATAACACACGACTTTTCTCCCTCTTCCTCTCTCTACAATTTCTTATGAAGGAGTTTGAGGATGGGATTGCAAGTGTGCAGTTTAGCAAGGAATACAACAATCTCTACAAAGTTAACTCCTACAAGTATTCAAGTATTACAACGTTTTTTATAAAAAAATTATCTGTGGTTCATGTAGGATCATTTTGGGGTGTCATGTATGATATATGTCTGGTGAGTCCTTTATTGGATATCTGTATGGGTCACATAAATTCCCTTATCTGTGGGTTCAATTCATTAGCTATTCATATGTTCATCATTTGGTTATTTACTATTAATATTTGTAATTAAATCTAAACTATTTATAATTTATGTTCTAAATAAATTTTTAAAAATAAATTTTTTATTATGTAAATTCCTTCTTAATTAAGTAAATCCTATCTCATTATAATTTTTGCACATCCCGTGCGAGGGGGTTTTTGCTAGTATATATATATGTATAGCCATGTTAATCATTTTTTTAAAAAAAATTTCTAACCATTTCACTTGCTCAATGGAATGAAGTAATCCTCAAATAATGAAAAATGTCAAACAAAAAAATTGGATTCCCTATGCCAATCGACAAAACAAGGATAATCTAAAGCATGGGAAGTCTCCTTACTAATCTCCTTCACTTTGAAACTCATTTATTCCTTCAAAGGAAAGAATGCCGAGAATACGAGCGAGGTGATAACACAATGTCGGTTGGAAAATAAAGAAGTATGTTGGAGAAGAAGAGGAATAGGGTTGTGGTGTGCATATAAGAGGATGTGAAACTTCAAAATATAATACATTTTTTAATGGAGTGTAGTCACCAAATGCTGGAGTGCCCCTAGCTCCACCTTTTTTAATATGATATATCAAACTATCCTTTTCTAACTTGCCTCACATTAAAAGACTCGAACCTGAATTTATGGGACACACTTCCTACCACTAGAGCAACTAGGAAGGTGTCCATCATCTTATGTTTGGAAGATGTCTTTGAAGTTTAGACCATTCAATCTAAGAGAAATACTAGCCCCAAACGTTATCTCCCAAACGTAATCTTCCAAACTTTCACGGTAGATGTGACACGTGTTGCCACATTTTATTATTACCTTTAGAATCAGTTGAGGCCAAAACTTCTTCTTTGCTGTTTGTTTAGAGGGCAAACAGATGCTTGGAAATATTTTTGGCGTAAAACTGCATATTTTGTCTGGCATGTTAAAAAATGATTTTATTTTACTATAAGAGTATGTTTGAAAATGTACAAATAAGAGCAATAGTCTCCTCCTTTGGCCAAGGAGGGGACTATTCCTCCTAGCTCTCACAAATCCCCTTTGAGCTATGGTTAACAAGTTTTAACCCTTATAACTAATTTATTCTTCTAAAAACTAAGGTTATATGCTTTAACCCTCAGCGTTTGGCAAGTATAAGCTTTATATATATATTTTTTATTTGTGCTTACTTCCTTGATACTCCCTAACATAATTATTATAATAATTATTGCAAAAGAAGGTATTTGACCTCCTCTACAAGATAGCAGACATTCCTTTCTTGGATGCCTACAAACTCAAGATCTTTGTAAGTCACCAGACTACTTCCAACATTGTTGTGGTTGCTGCAATGCTTATGTTTAATTATGTGCAGGCTAAGGTCGCCCAGGAGACAAAGAGCAGTGGGGTTGCAGAGACTTCCAATAATCAAGGAAGTATTGGAGAGAAGGAAGAAGAGAATGAGAAGGAAGATGCTGGTGCTCCTCATCGAAGGTTCATCGGACATGAACCTTTAAAAAATCACTTCTGGAAAATTTTGAGATCAGAGTGGCTTAACTGTAGCTGTTTCTTGCTAAGAGTGCCATCCCTTATTATTAGAGCTTTATTTTGAAGTAAATGCGTGTCTGCGTAAAAGATATAAATCTCGCTGGTTGTCATCATTAGTTCCTTCCCCAACTTGGAAGTAGAATTTAGTTCACTCTTGAAGTTTCTAGACATTAAAATTTGATCTGTTGAATGCAAGGGGTGCTAGTTTATATCAATGAGAGCCACTTTATAAGGGGTGCTAGTTTATATCAATGAGAGCCACTTTATATGATCCCTTGCCTGCTCTATGACCGTAGGTAACAGTGGACATAGTCACTTTTAAGTCTTGTTCAATGGGACCCAGGCTTCAACTCCTTTTGATTTAGACTGTCCAAGAAAAAAAAAAGAATACTCAAGAAGGGTCTGTGGTATGGCAACCTCTGTTTCTTCATTTTATTTCTAAAGTTAGGTATCTTTCTAGTGATGCCTAACATATCAATGGCTTTTGTGTTCAGATCAACTTCAGACAAGTGAAGGTCCAACCCTTCCATTCTCCATCATCCTTGTGCAACCAAAGCTGATTCAAGACTGGGAAACAATGACTATCGATTTGATTTTTTCATGGCCTCTCATTTGTCATTGACAAATACAAGTGAATCGGAAACATTTTTGTGGACTGAACTACTTCAAGCTCTCCAGTTCTCATAAGTCCATATCTGAGCACAATTCAATCTAATTTCCCTACAACTCAAAGTGATGTTTCTTCTTCCTGAAACACTGAATTACCACAGCATGCATTCATCGTCACGAAATTCTGCTAGGTTTCCATAAGCCCCGTCTTCAAACTTTTCCTCTCTAAAATTTACTATGGTCTCTGCAGTTTCAAGACAAAAGACTCAAAACATGGAACATAAAGATCTAACTCAAGTCACCAGAAGTCCCTACAAGAACAAATCCCATCCTTGAAATGGTGGAAACAATTGGGATCTTTCAATATGATCTCTCGTTCAACTATCTTAGAGATGATCTTTGCAGATTCATGGCAGTTATGGCACACCCGAAGGTTTTTGGTAATGAGGATGGTTGCCCTCGGCGGTGTACTGATCAGCCCAAAAGAAATGGCCAACATCTCACTATGCCCAATTGGAATGCACTCCCTCTCTTCATCCACATTGTGGAGACCGAAATCTGCATCATGCACATATCCTTCTTCCTCTTCCATTTTCTTCATCAAACATTGTAATTCCCAGTATATCCTCTCAGATCTCGGGTGTGAGACATCTCCTACCCCAAACGCATGTACCTTGTTTCGAATCTCTATCCAACTATGAGCTCTTTTTGGCCTCAAACCCATGTCTTGAATCGTCGCTCGCACTCTGTTGACCATATCCCATTTTGCACTTGCAGCATACAAGTTTGACAGTAACACATAGTTCTCAGCATTCAGAGGTTCCAAATTGCAGAGCTGGTCAATGACTCGCTTACCTAATTTTGTGTTATGGTATATCCTGCACCCATCTAGCAGCGCCTTCTGTACCTCTGTGTGTCGTTCAATCCCGTGCTCCTCAATGAATATCCTTGCCTCATCGAAGAGTCCAACACGAGCTAGAAGAGTAACCAGTAAAGCACAGTGCTCGACCTTGGGTTCCCTAATGCAATTGAAGTAAAACCTTCCTTCATGAACCATGCGAGCAGTACAACACGCATGCAGGACTGCAACATATATGAACTGATTTGGTTTTGTGCTTGTACTCCGCTCCATCTCATGGAACAATTCAACTGCAAGCTCTCCTTGTCCGTGTAAGCTATAACCCAATATCATCACAGTCCATGAAACATCATCTCTCTCCCTCATCCCTGCAAAGAGCTTTGAAGCAGCCTCTATGCATCCCGATTTGACATACATGTCCATCACAGCATTTTGGACCGTTAGGTTCGAGTTGATCAGATTCTTAATTATATACCCATGAACTTCTTTTCCGTTTTTACAAGCTGATATCCTTGCACAAGCAGGGAGGACACTGGAGACCGAGAGTGAATCGAGCTTTACCCCTTCAACATTCATCAATCGAAACAGTTTCAGACCCTCATTGAATTCCCCATTTTTCACATACCCACGAACAATTGCTGTCCATGAGATGGCATCTCGGGAAGGCATTTGATCAAAAACCGCTCTGGCATCATTGATGCTGCTACAGTCAAAATACATTTTCAAGAGTGAGTTACTCACCAAAAGATCTAACACTAGTCCACACTTCCTTGCGACCTCGTGAACCTTTCTTCCTTCGAGTAGGGATTTTAAGCGCCCACAGGCTCCGATAGCAGTGGCCAATGCCACGGGATCAATCTCAGCATTCAAGTCCACCATCTGGTGAAAAGTATGAATAGCCAAACTGGGTTTATCTTGCATGGTGTACAGCCCAGCCAGCAAAGTCCAAGAAACCGAGTTCCTCCGAGGGGATCTATCAAACAGCCATTGTGCGGTTTCGGCACCATCGAGATGGCCATACATTGACATTAGAGCTGTGATAACATAACCGTCATGGGAGAATCCAAGTTTGAGAGCTTGTCCATGAATCTGTCTCCCATAAAATAAGCAACCCGAAAGGCGCGAAGCTGTTAAAACGCGAGGGAGAGTGTGTTTATCTGGACGAACCCCTCGGAGTAGCATTTGCTGGTAAATGGAGATAACATGGTCGGAATCTCCATTGCTGAGATGGGTTCTGATGAGAGTATTCCAAGCAAAGGTGTCTGAGAGAGGAATTTCGTCGAACATTTGGTAGGTGAGAGCCAAATCTCCAGATTTCATTGAGAGTCGAATCTGAAATTTCTCCAGTTGCTTGTTTCGGGATCTGTTTATTGGTTTCTGGCATTGGAACAAACATTGAAACTGTAATGATAGAGGGACAGCCATTTGAGCTTTCCTGTTCTTCTTCTTCTTTTTATTATCTCTTTCGCACTTCCAAGTCCATCAAATAAAAGAGAGATTTGACACAACTATTCAATTTGAGGCAAAAACCGCGAAATCGGGATAGGGGTGGTCATTGAACAAAATGTTCTTCAACTACTCGAGCTCGGCTCGTTAAAAGCTCGGGTATGTTTGCGTTTATTTAGCACTAGCGGGTGGCACGTGTGATGCACGTGAGAGCAAGGAAAGGAGTTAACGACACCCGATTGAACATGCTAGTGATATGTGCAATGCACGTGAGAGCGAGGGGAAGGAGTTAACCACAGTTAATAGGAATTAAAAGGGGCACTGTTAACCCACGGGTGTGATTGAACTCTCCCTAAGGTCAATCGCGATTGGCTGTGATTCTAAATAGATAGATGGTAAGGGGTAGTATAGGAATTAAAGTAAAACATTAAATCAAAGGCAAGGGTAGTTTGGGAATTAAAGTAAAACATTAAATCAATGTTTTGTTTTTTATAAGGATAGTTTGGGAATTTCGGAAAATTCATCTACGCAAGGCTCTCGCATTATAATAGTAAAGAAATGAACCGAGCTTGAATACTATTTTCGAGCTCGTTTGGTAAACGAGCCGAGCTTGAACACACCCCTACTCGGCTCGATAAAAGCTCGTTTCGATTAATCATATATATATATAATTTATTTAAATACTAAAAATAAATTTATTTATAAATTTATTTTATTAGTTAAGTATATAAAAATAACGTAGGGGTGTGATCGTGTGGGTGTGTGTGAGTGGGCGGGTGTAGCCGTGTGGGTGTGGGAATGCTCTATGGGTGTGTGGGTTTGAGTGGGTCGGTGTTGGTGTGGCCGTGTGGGGGGGGGGGGGGGTGTGGCTGTATGGGTGTGGGGTGTATCGTGGTGGTGTGGCCGTGAACCTATGAGTGTGTCTCGTGGTGAACTGAGTTAACACAAAAACAAAAAAACAAACAAAAGGTAAAGGTGTGAATGTGATGTAACTGATGTGGGACAAATTATAGTCCCACATCGGTTAAGAGACGAATGACATTTAAGTGTGTTAGCTATATGAAGTTGTTGTGAACAAGCAAAGGACCAAAAGTTCTGGGCTTGCTGGCCACTTGGCCCACTCCTTTTCTTGGCTCGGCTTGGCTTGATGCCAAGGCAAACAAGTTGGCACTTTCTCACTCGGGTTGGCTCAATAGCACTTTAAAGATTTTTTCATTTAATAAAATAGGATAATTATTTTATATAATTATGATTGGTAGAAGCTTTGAACACTAGTTTTAAAGTTTGAACCGAGCTCGAGTCGAGTTCGAGCAATAGCAAAAGTTAGCAAGCCGAGCTTGAACATCCTACTACTCGGCTCGATTATCACCCCTAAATCGGGATATCGGCGTTCCTTTTTTTTTTTCTTTCGAGTCCTCAGACTTTATTAAAATCTCAAGTATACCCCTTAAAAATAAGACAAAACACAAGAGGGTTTCTCTGCCAAACTCCAAAGAAGCGATTCGTTCGCCGCCAAGCTCCGAAGAACCGATTCGTCTAGGGTTTCTCTGCCAAACTCGTTGGTGAAGCTTATATCCTCTCAGGTACGTCGATTTATTTCTCTTTTTTCTTTTTCTTTTTTTACAATATACAAATTTCTGCCCATTGTCGACGCCCAAATCGATAATGGTTGTGGGTTTACAGAGTAACCTCTTTTCAGATCGAGTGACTCGTTTTTTTTTTTTTTTCTGTTGTTTTGGGAGTATTTTAAAATTTTTAATTGTGTTGATTAGAGTTCTGTGTTTGATTACATGTCTAGTTGAAGATTTTGGGTCGATGTGTTGGTTCCATATCTGTTTGTGGTTGTTAATAAAAAAGAAAAAAAAAATACTTTGATTATTTTGAATTTTGTATAGTGATTTTGTAACTCCTGTCCAGTCGCAATGAGAATTGATGGATTCCTTCTGTGTTAGCTCTTTGTTTTTCACATTGTTTACAATTATACTGGCTGTTAGTTCGTTCGGGAGTGGTATGGGGTGTTCATGGTAGCCGATGATGAGAATTGATGGATTCCTTCTGTGTTAGCTCTTTGTTTTTCACATTGTTTACAATTATAATGGTTGTTAGTTCGTTCTGGAGTGGTATGGGGTGTTCGTGGTAGCCGACGAGGGGAATATTTTCCATATGTATATGAACAAAAAAGGATTGGCCAGTTGTTGGTGCAGTGGAGATCCGGCAAGGTTTTGATTTAGCAGGATTATATATGATCTATCTTTCTATAATTTTGATTCTTGTATTGTTTTTTGTCATGTGCAGGTTTGCATGGGAGTCCATGATGGCTCATGCACAACTTGAAGGGTGTATAGGTGTCCAACGTTAGTGGGATGCCCATCCAACAGAGTCAAGTTTATGTTTAAATATTTGTCATGTTATGTTGAGTCAGTTAGTGGGGTTGAATAGGAATCTTGGAAGGAGTTGATGTTGTAGTGGGGAAGTGGTTGATTTATCAGTAGGTAGTTATTTGTCACACCCCTTCTAGTAAGGTAAGCCGTATTGGATTGAGTGGATCCCAAAGGGCGAGGCATTGTTAAGAACTTGCCAAAATGATAACCAAATTCTGATCGTAAACCTGTTTCAGCACATGCATTCATATGATTTTTTGGAATATGAGACATACGTATAGAATCCTAAAAACCCATACACATACTCATATGAGGGCATCTCAAAAGATTAAATATCTGGACATCCATGTACATTTAAGTCCAAAATGCAAGAGTCTAATAACAATGATAGGTCTAGGATAAAATGAGACCTAAATTTAAGCTGACACAAAGAAGACTCCGCAACATGATCTCTTCTAACTCGGAGAAGAACTTCTTCCTACCAAAAACTGCTGCTAATCTGAAATGTGGGAAAATAACAAGGTGAGACATGGCTCAGTGAGCGAATAACAATTATATATATATATACAATAGAACCATATTACACATGTATAAAATTTAGAAAATTTTGACAGAGTCTCCCCAAAAAATAGAGGATTTCAATATTTTATACATCACTAGTAAACCTGTTCTTAAGCAAATTTAATCAATCACAACATAAATAATCTTCAAATCTGTTCAAAATCTCATGTATGCTACTTTACAATATCCAATAAATTTTTCCCCACACTACACAACGAGTCCATAACCTCGAAGATAATGCTGAGTAGAATTCATCCATCATATTTCATAAATACCCATATTGCCTGCCTAGGCACTTAGCCCGTGGGTAGCCCTGTTCTCGGTCCCTGGTTCTCCTTCCTGAGCGCTTACCCCATGGGCAGCCCTATTCCCAATAGAAAATATTTTCATCTGTCCATCTGGGCGCTTACCTCACCTACTGTTCCCAGTGGATGGTATCCATTTGTCCATTTGGGCGCTTACCTTACCGGCTGCCCTGTTCCCAATGGATGGTATCCATGTGTCCATTTGAGCGCTTACCTTGCAGGCAGCCCTGTTCCCAGTGGATGGTATCCATGTGTCCATCTGGGCCCTTACCTTACAGGCAGTTCTGTTCCTAGTGGATATATCCATGTATCCATCTGAGCGCTTACCTTACAGGCAACCCTGTTCCCAGTGGATTGAGTAATTTAACTGTTATCAATAGACCTGACAAATATCATAATTTTATTTACATAATCCTTACTTCGTGGAATTTCAATTTCACATATTGAATGATGTATTCATACTATCATTGATTTCATGAATCATCCTCAATAACTCATACTTTTTAATTTAAAAAAAAACCAATCTAGTAAGTATTTACTCACCTGATCTGAGTGCAAAATGAGTCTAGCTGGCACCAAAGCTCCCTGGGTCAACTCCTGTTAACAAGTCCTCTCCTAAGACATAATAACATACACAATCATTCGTGTCTTTCCAAATCTAATTTCACAATATTTAAAAATAAGAAGCAGTCAAATATGACTAGATTCATCATTTCAAGATTCGCATTAGGGCATTTTCTAAGATTCCCATAATACCTTTGCTACTTGTAAACCATTTGACCAACTTGTAAAATTTGATAAATACAATTTTCCACACTATGATATCCTCAATTAACCATCTACCGAATCAATTTTTCCAAATTACTTGTTTAATAACAAAAGCCCCAATTTGGGTTTTTAACAAACCCTCACTTTTGTCCATTTACAATTTGCACTACTTCACTTCAATTTAACAATTTTTTTCTAACATAACCATACCCTAAGGAAATGTTTAGATAAAAGAAATGAAATTAATTTATACTTACATTACAAAATGTCAACATTTTTATTTATTTTTACAAAGGCCAAAAATTATAATTTGGATGGAAACTCACCGATTCTATGCGTGTTCTAGCTCCTAAATCGCTCCCCAAAACTTATCTTGGATTATGGTTGAAGAAGAACCAAGAAAATGGGGTTTTGTGGAGGTTTTTGGAGTAGATTTTAGCCCAAACTAGGGCTGGCCGGAGATAGTACGGTGGCTGGCCGACGGCAAAGGTTGACCGTCGACGAGGCTAGCCGGCGACTAGCTTTGATCGGCGGTGTTGACTGTTGATCGGGTCTTGGAGTGGGATGTGGGAAATGAGACTGAGAGAGAAGAAGAAGGAAAAAGAAAAGAAATAAAAGAAGAGAGGAAGAGGAGAACGTGAGTTCTCTTTCTTATTCCCAACACAAAGCAAATTTCCAAAAAATGTCCCCCTCCTATGGATTAGGGCCTTTATTAGTGCTTAAGGGTATTTCTGGAAAAATGAAGGTTTTATACTCATTTTTAAAAAGTTAGTTTCACCATTATTTATTTACAAAAAAAAAACCATATCCTTATTTTAAATACGGAAAATGCCAAAATTACTTTGTTACCTGGACTCGGGCGTTACATTATTAGTCTCATGTGTTAGTGGGAGTCGTAGGAGGAGGTTGTAGGTATCTCATGAGTTATCTTAAGAAAGGCAATGAAAAAAAACTTATCTCAAATTAAATCTGGTCTCTTCTCTCATCCAACTCTCTTGTAAAGTAACTTGCATGAAGGGGCGGAGCCAGGAATTTATCATCGGGGGCACATTAAAAGGGATGGGGGTTTGGGGGCGTAGCCCCCGAAATTTTGTTTTGATGACTAAGTTTGTGGGTCATTTCATCCATATATTTTGTACATATCTTACAAGTATTGTTTTCCTTGTTTACTAGAGCAGTTGTCCCCTTGTCCTATGATTATGTCATATTAAATAATTAACATGGTATAAAAATACATTTTGATTTTAAAAGTTTAGAGGTCTCTTACGCAGTGACTATGCCCTATTAATTAATATAATATATTTTTTAAAGTTCAAGGAGAGTTCAATCACGTCCACAGGTCGACACGTGTCCCCATTAACCCCTATTAATTGTGGTTAAGATTCTATAACCCTTAGTGTTCAATAACCTAACCTTTGTATTTAAAAAAAAAATATTAACACTAAGAGTTAAAATTTTTCTAACCAGAGTTAAATATCTTTTTAATATATTTAAAAAAAAAAAAACTAAGGTTAAATTATTGAACACTAAAAGTTAGAGAATCTTAACCACGGTTAATAGGGTTTAAAGGGGATACATGCTGACATGTGAGTATGATTAAACTCTCCCTAAATTCACAAGTGGCTGTCTCTGCCCCATATGCTGTTATACATATAAAAAAAAAGTTTTTCCCAAAAGTTTGGGGGGGGGGGCCGTGCCCCCCAGGCCCCTCCTTGGCTCCGCCCTTGCTTGCACGTTACATTTTTCTAGGCTTGTTTTCTGTTGTTCTTCTTGGGTTCACTTTCTTGTGACCCTTATGCATTCTCGTTTGTTTCTCCTATTTTATATCATATCTCTTTACTGATCAAAAAAGGGAAAAAAATCTTCTTTACGGCTCCTCTTCTACTTCCCTCCCTTCCCAATTCAGTGCTTTTGGTATCAGAGTACTTGGATGATATGTTATAATTTTAGCTCTGGTAATCAGAATTGATAACTAGTTTTGGTGATCATTGATGTACTGTTGGATTCCATCATGTGTACAATTCTAAGATTATATCTTAAAAGGATTATTTTCTCTTAATACTAGCCGAGACAACCAAATTGGCTTTATTATCTTGCTTTCTTCTTACTAATTACAAGTTCATCCATCTAAAGGCCCCACCAACACTCACTCAGATGACACTAGTCACTCTATCCAGTAACTTTAAGAAGAAAATAAACCAGAAAATGATCAAGGGAAGAAATGAATCAGACGTCCCAAAACGACTTGTAGATTCATTGATCACCTTTAAGTTTCTACCATTTTAAAATCATCATTGCTTTGTTCTGTTTTGAGGTGGGAATGCTTGAGAACTAACACCCTGACAGGTTAGTTAATACCCAAAGTTCTAATTCGTGCAGTCGACATCTTTTCTTTTATTGTGTAATTAATTATCAAATTAAGTTCTCACACGTTTCAGTGATGAAAAATGGGGATCCCTCTTAATGGTTTGGTCAAACTGACTGTCAGTTTTAAAAGTCTAAACCCACTTGAAGGTATTTACTACACTTTACACTAATGTTTCCATTACTATAGAAGGGGTTGTTAACTCACTTAGAGTTGGGGTCACATGCTATCATCTAACAAAACCATGTTGTCAGATATCTTGCAGGGAAGAATGTATGTAGTTTCTATGACTGAAATGCTTTTAGATACTCTCTCTCCCCCCTCTATCCTCAGTCTCTCTCTTTTGAAACTGTCTCTATCGTTCCCATTCTTTGGTCTCTCTCTTCCTCTTTCCCTCTTTCTTCAATCTCTCTCTTCCATTCTCCCTCTGTTCGACCTCTCCCTCTCCTCTCCCTCTTTCGTCTTCTCTTCCTTTCTCTCACTTTAGCTAAAAGAGACTTTTACTCCATGTTCTCACCTGTAGAAGCCTGAAAAATATTTATTTAAAAGTTGGGTTGACTTTTCAGATTTCATAAAATATCCATGGTATTCAACCATTTATTAAGTCAACCCACTTGACTTCTCCAAAATTCATACCTAATCGTTGACATGTTATGCACTGTAATATATCAGTTTTGGGTTGCGATTTATAAGAATAGTGCAAAAAGTGAGGCAGAGCTGTCCAAGAAATTCTTTGTGCGGGCCACACCCCCCAATAACATTGTAAGTTGTAACTCATGTGCACTTTTTTCAGTACTCCAAATGTGTTTAGATACAAAATTTTAAAAAGTCAAGGCTGGCTTTTCCAAAGTTCACAACTGATAGTGGACATACGTTACACACTGTTACAGATCAGTCCTAGGCTGCGGCAAAAGTTCTTATGCAGTATCATTGCATCAGGAGTATGCAAATAATGGGGTAAAATTGGCCAAGAAATTCTTTGTGCGCACTACACCGCAAATAACATAGTAACTCGTGTGCACTTTCTCTTTACTGCAAATGTGAATTTTGAAAATAATTAAACCCACAATGTTTAAAAGTCTTATATGTTACGTTGGGACCGTTGAGATTATCTGATCATGTTCACTTGTAGTGTGTCTAGAATAGAGGTATGAAGACCGCCCTTGCAGTTCCAGGGTTGAGGGCACCTTGTCCTTTTAGTGTCAGTAAAGGCTTAGGGTTTTTTATTCCCTTGTCTTTGCCTTCAGTCATTGCCTTGTGGTATGTTTGAGTTTACCAAAAACAAAAAAGGCTTAGGTTTTTGAAATTGGGAGCAGCTCATAATTTTATGAGATGCTAATAAAATGTTAGTCTTAGTATTATGAAGGATCCACAGTCCTGTATGTAATTGTTTGAAGGTTTTCGCTCGACCGTAGGAATGCAAGGGCAACATCCGTAGCAAAGCCCTTGTATCTAGGTAATGCAATAGAGTCCCTCTTGTTTGGACTAGGGTGTAGCAAAGTCCTTGTATCTAATAGGCAATTTTTTCATTGGACCTATTAACGTCCTAGGTAAGTGTTCACCGTTCACGTTTCTTGAAACAGTACAGTACATTCTGTTTGGAGATTATGGGTTTCTTCTTTTATTTATTATTATTATTATTATTTTATCAATACTCATCTTATTAAAAAGGAAAAAAGATACAAGAGCTAGGCAGGAGCCCAAATAGCTTACAAGCAAGTAAACAAACCCCGCCCAATCTCCTAAACTAGGAACCTACCTTTACTAACCTCGAAGAACTAATACAAAATGTCCTGTATTTCCTCCCTTGGGTGATGTAAACCTACCCACTCCAATAATGCCCACCGGACTCGGCTACAAATCTAGGGTATTGAGACCGATTTGTCTTCAAACACCCTACGATTCCTTTCTAACCAAAGGAACCATGAAATAGCCCCCAAAAGCGCTCCCCAAATCTCCTCGTAAACCCCCAGTCCTTGTTCTCAATTCCAACAATCAAGGAGATGACGAAAAGATGATGGGGTTACCTAAACTTCCCCCAAGTGAGATAAGTAAAAGTGTCACACCTCCGATGCTACCGGGCAATGCAATAGTAGATGATTCATTGTTTCTTCCGCTTGATGGCACATGTAGCAACAGTTTGCCAAGCACCACCCTCTGTGCTGCAAGTTATCTCCTGTTAAAAGTTTATCCAACGACGCAGTCCAAAGAAAAAAGGAGAACTTAGAGGGTATCCCAGGATTCCACACCACTCTATGGGGAAACGCATTCCCCATGGAAGGGGTCAAAGACTTATACAAATTGCAAACCGAGAACCTCCCTTGGCTGCCCCGAGCCCACATTCTGCAATCCCTTAACTCTGGACATATAGGAACCGAGGATATACGCTCCATAAGTCTTGAGAAATCGTCGATTTCCCAATCATTTAGGTCTCTCCGCATCCTTGGGCACCAGATAACACCCCCTGAATTTCGCTTGTATACTTCCTCTACATGGGCTTCCCTGTTGGAAGAAATATCAAAAAGGTTTCCGAAATCATCCATGAGTTAAGTGGTACCTGTCCATATATCCTGCCAAAACCTAATCTCCGACCCTCTCCCCACCCTGAATCTGTAGAAAGGCTCTACCAAACCTGCATTTGCCATGATTCTTTTCCACAACCCCATCCCATGGGTTCCCTTAACCTCCCGAGGAATCCAACAAGAAGTCTCCCCATACTTGGCTACTATTACTGCTCTCCACAAGCTCTCTCTATTTTCCCCGAATCTCCACACCCACTTTCCTAACAATGCTTTGTTCATACGAATGAAAGATTTGAAGTTCAACCCTCCTTCCTCCTTAGGGCGGCATATTTGGTCTCAAGCTACTACTAGGGGGTACTTTGTTTCCCCCTCTCTATCATTCCAAAGGAATTCCTTCTGATGCCTTTCTATAGATTGAGCCACCGAGTGAGGAATCACTAGAGACGACATAAAATATGTTGAGAGACTTTGTAACGTACTTCTGATCAAGGTCAATTTGCCCCCTTTAGAGAGATACGAAGCCTTCCATCCTGTCAATCTTCTAGCTATTCGATCTAACACTAGATTCCACACTGATTTCTCCTTGTAATTTGCTCTCAGCGGCATGCCTAGATACACTGATGGAAGGGTTCCAACTACACACCCGAGGCACATGGCTAGGTGATCCATAATGGTCACTTCCCCCACCTTCATGATCTCCGACTTGGCTAGATTCACTCTCAAACCTGACACCGCCTCAAAACAACGAATGATGCATCATATTTAGGAGATCCCTCCGCAAAGCCCTGCAAAAAATAAGAGTATCTTCCGCAAAGTGGAGATGAGAAATCCTTAATCCTTCCCGACCAACCCTGAATCCTTCGAAAAAAAAATCCTTCTCCTTTGGCTAACATCCTACTTAAGGTCTCCGTCACTATTACAAAGAGAAAAGGGGAAAGGGGATCCCCTTGTCTCAGTCCCCGAGAGCTTGGGAAATACTCCTCCGAACTGCCGTTGATCAGAATAGAGAAAGACACTGTCGTCATGCAAGATCGCATCCAAAACCTCCACTTCCACCCAAAGCCCATTCTGTGGAGCATGTAATTCACAAATTCTCAGTTTACGTGATCGTAAGCCTTTTCCATATCCACCTTACAAAGAATGCCAGGATCCTTTGCCCGCACCCTTGAATCAATACTCTCGTTTGCAACAAGGATCCGGTCTAGAATTTGTCGCCCGCCCACAAACGCACTTTGCTGAGGAGAGATGAGGCACGCCATAACTCTCTTGAGACGCTCCGTCAACACTTTAGATATAATTTTGTAAGCACTGCTAACCAAACTAATGGGTCTAAAATCTTTGAGCTCTTCCGCCCCGTCCTTCTTAGGGATCAATGCCAAGAAAGTGCTGTTGATGACTCTATCGAACCTCCCGAAAGCATGAAGCTCCTCCATTACCTCCATGAACTCGTGCCCCACTATCTCCCAACAACCCCTGTAAAATTCGATGTTAAACCCATCAGGTCCTAGGGCTTTATCACTAGCCAAACCGCGAATCGCCGCCAACACCTCTGTCTCCTCGAAGGGGATCTCGAGATCTGCCCTCTGATCTGGAGTAAGCTCCGCAAAACTAAGCCCTTCAAGCTTGGGTCGCCAACTCTCCCTTTCGCTGTTCATGTTCTTATAATAAGAAATCACTTCTGCTTTGATCTCTGCCTTCTCCTTTACCCACGCTCCATCCACCTTCAATCTGGCTATAAAATTTCTCTTCCAACGAAAGTTCGTCATTCTATGAAAGTATTTGGTGTTCCCGTCTCCCTCTTTGAGCCAACAAGTTCTTGCTTTTTGTTTCAAACTTATCTCCTCAAGCTTGAGCGTTGAGATATACTCCATCTTCTTAGATTCTCGCTCCCGTGACTTTGAAAGAGGGAGGTCTCGCTCCTCTTCCAATCTGTCTAAAGCTTCTATCTCCCGGAGTAACCTTGCAAGCTGGACTTGAATATTACCAAAGACCTCCTTATTCCAAATCCGTAAACGAGCTTTCAATGTTTTCAACTTGATCCCAAATCTAGTGCTAGCTGACCCCCACCCTCTTGTCTGACTCAACACCTCAGCTACTAAGGCTTTGAAACGATCATCCTTCAACCACATGTTCTCGAATCGGAAAGGACTAGGCCCCCACACAAACTGCCCCGACTCCAGTAAAATGGGCACATGATCCGAAATGGGCCTAGGGAGGGAAGTCTGGATCACGTTAGGGAAGTGCGTTTCCCATTCCTAACAAACCAAAAAACGATCTAAACGGCTCGCTGATCGGTTGGTACCCACTTGAGACCAAGTGAACTGAGCTCCCCTCAAAGGGTAATCAATCAAACCATGATGACCAACAAAGTCACCAAACCTTCCCATTTTGGGAATGAAGGCGTTACCTCCCATCCTCTTCGAGGGAAATCGGATACTATTGAAATAATCTCCTAAACATCAAGGCATGCCCCACCTCGCGCTGACATCCTCCAATTCAGCCCAAAGTTCGGAGTCTTTAGCCCTCCCAACGGGGCCATACACCCCTGAAAAAACCCAAAAGAAATCATCCCCCTTCAACCTACATAAGATGGATATTGAATATGCCCCCACCTCAGATTCCGCCACTTCCACTCTGGATTTGTCCCACATGAGCAAAATTCCCCCGGAAGCTCCCAAAGACGGAAGTTCAATCCATCCCGGGATCTGATTGCCCGACATCTCGCGAATATGAGTCCCTCGAATTGCATTTAATTTGGTCTCCTGGATGCAAGCTATAGCCGGATGTTTGGACATAACGAACTTCTTTATTGCCACTCTCTTCTCCAACTGTCCCAAACCCTTAATGTTCCAAGACAATATGGACACACTGTTCATCTGAAATTTCGAAGGTCTCGCTCTGACTGCGAACTCACTAGAACTCCTTTCCTGCTGGGTCTGTCATAATTAATGTTGCATTCTAAGCATCGTAACTCCTTTGCTGATGCATTCCTACAACCCCCGTTTGATTTGCTTCTAGATTTTCCCCTACCCCCCTGGTGCTCCCCTTCAATGGTCTTGAAAATCCTGGCAGTGTTTAAGTCTAATCTTTCCGTTAAAAGACCCATCTGGATCCCAACCTCCTCCAATTGATTGACAACCCATGCGGAAACCTCCTCCACGCCCATTTGAGGCAGGACTGCTAGTAAATTCCCCTGTCCCACGCTGCCCTCCCCTGAAGAAAGGCGGGCACTAACCTCCGCTGGAGTCTAACTCTACGGATTCCGCAGCTGCCATTCGGTTGACCTCCACGACCTTAAGGTCTTCAACCGTTATGGCTGATCTCATGTCGAGAATTTCCTCGCCTCTGGCTTAACCCTGACCCTCCCCCGGAACTGGAGAGTCAAGAGACTGTACAGAAGAATGGGGCAAGGCACCTACCGGAATACCAGAATCCTACTCCCCGACTTGAACAGACCTCGCCTGGATGTCCTGTAAGCTAAAAACCGGCCCCCCGAACTCCTACGGCTCCTACGAGCGTTCAGACGATAAAGCCTTGAACACCAGAGGGGTATACTGCTCCAAGTCGGAGCCCTTTGAATCCAAGTCCCAGATTCTACCTTCCAAAGATTTTTTTGTTGAGGAGGGAGAAGCAAACCCACACTTACCTTTTGAATCCAGATTGCTCTCGCTACGTCTTCTCCCCGATTTTGGAGGGAAGGATGATCGGATCACCTCTGGAGGTGGTAGACAACTGCTCTCGCCCTTCTCCTTCTCTACCGCTTCGAGTGGGCCCTTAGATGACCGGGGAGTTACAGCCTTAGATGTCGGGTGAGGACAAGCCATAACGGGCTGCAGCTCCATGGATCCCCCATCAATGGAAGAGGCCCCTGACTTTGAGTCAAAGAACTTAAACCCCTGCCCAGCTAGAGTCGGGTCCGATGAAATAGGCCTCCAACCCCCCTCTGCCCTATGGGCTTGAATAGCTGGGCCCAAAGGCCAGCCACCTGAATTAACCCCATCGGGCTCTAAAATAATCGAACTTCGTTTAGGATCAAGCCCGTCTGGGCTGGGCCTAGAGGCGAGCTCCCTAGCCTCCATGCGGGCCTCTGCCCTAATCAAAGGGGAAGACTTTGATTCGGTACTAGCCAAATCACCGACCTTGTTCTCCTCTCTCCTCTCCCACCTCATCCTCCTCCTTCTCCAATTTCTTTTCTTCTTGTTTCTTCGAGACTGACGACCTCTGAAACTCGTCCCTTCTTTCCTTCCCAATGATAAGTTTGGGAAACCCTCGAAGAAGACTTCTGCCCTTTCTTTCTCATGAGGCTCTGCTCTAGCCGCTGCTGTACTGTTTTGCAGGGTCTCTGTCTCCCCCCCGGACGAACGCGCTCCCTCATACGCCTCCCTTCGACCTCGTACTAAGGGCGCCCTCCCTGCAGTCTGATGATCTGAAGGTAACTCAGGGCGATCTGGTACGGCCCCCTCAACGTCTCTCTCCTCTGACCAATTTGAAATTTCTGCCGGAAACCCTCGCCGGAGATTTCTTCTTTCGCCGGAATCACCTACCTCCTCCTCTGAGAGAACCTTGAGACCTATTTTTAGAGATCTGCCCTGATTTTTGGGCACGAGGAATAGAGAAAGAGTTCCGGTGATTAGCTTTTAGTAGCTTCTTCTACCCGCTACATCATATTCACCCATTACTAGTTTGTTTTTTGATGTAAAAACCTTATTTCCAAAAAGGAAAAAGTACTACATATTACTAAGGAGGGGTTGGTTCATTATTTCATCTATTAGAAACCCTAATTTTTATTGTTTCGGTTTCTGGAATTTTGGTCGCCTATTCTTTCATGATTCATCAATGCCAATCTAGGGACACCCTTGCTTTCGTAATTGTGAACACCCCATTTTTACACCCCTAAAATTCATTTTTCTAATTTAATTTAATCAATTATTTTTATATTTCTTTAATTTATTTTTCACATTATTTGTTTGGCCTCAAGAGAGAGAAAGATTGAGACAGTTGGGGAGAGGTCCAAGTCCAAGTTCAAGACCAAGACCAAACCCCATCCAATTCCTAAAAACCAAACCCCAAATTCAATCCAGGGTCTTCTAAAGCCCAAAAGCCCATACCCATGTCTATAAGATCAAGAGATAGGGTTTAAAATCCAAGACCTCATTCGGTTGAGAACAGCAGCCCCCACTCTCTCTTTCTCTTCTCTCTCCCGATCTCAATCCAATGGTGAGGGCAGTGCCTGTCTCACCAGCAACCTTGTTCTCCCACTACTCAATCCTTCTCCGGCGAGACCAGCACCACCACGCTCCCACCAGCGCGTCGTCGTCCACCTCTGCAGCAGCGCATACCACCAGTCCTCCATCTCAGATCTAGCATCTTCGCCACTGAGGTTCGACTAGCAAGGCACCGATCTCCTCCCTCCTCAGAAGCTAAGATCCGATCCATCCCTACCAGTTACCACTTCCGGCGAGGCCATTACCCTCATAGCAGTAGCATCTCAGATCTGTGGAAGATCCAATTCCAGCTGCCCTTTCTCTCCTCTTGTTCTCTCGCCGGCGACAGAGAGTTAATCTCTCTCCCTATTTTCGACATCAAAGGAGATGTGAAGAAGAAATCTCAAGTCATTATCACCAGCCCTCCTTCCGATCAACTCTCGTCAGCGAACTTGGACGCTCCACCGCCGGCAGCGTCAAGCTCCGATCATCTTCTCCGGAAGGCCAAGCTGCCATTTCCACAATATTTCAGATCTGATTCCTACCTAGTTTCCTCTCCGGCGATGGTAGCTCCGGCGATTTGATCTTTGGTGAGGAGAATCTCATTACCGATCACCATCTCTAGCAATTTCATCCCAACTCCAATCATCCATTTCAGTTCAAGTCCAGCTCA
This sequence comes from Tetracentron sinense, assembly GCA_015143295.1. Taxonomy (NCBI): domain Eukaryota; kingdom Viridiplantae; phylum Streptophyta; class Magnoliopsida; order Trochodendrales; family Trochodendraceae; genus Tetracentron; species Tetracentron sinense. Next base: position 57,026,736 of record CM026554.1, on the reverse strand, counting down.
ATTCAGTTTCTATTCTCTTGTTCACACCTAAGGAGCAATCCATCTCAGATAATCGGTCCTACTATTCCAGCCAACGTTTGTTAGGCCAGTTCAGTAGCTTACCAACACTCAGATCTTCCGCCTCCGGCCATTGACCATTTCTGACCTTGTGTTTTTATTATTTGTTTTTTTAATCCATTGTTTTGTGGGTTGAGTAAGTGAGAGAGAGTCCCTCTGGCAAGAGCAGCAGCCCTAATCCTTCTTCCTTCCACCCATCCGGTCAGGTATGCTCTATCCCTCTCATAATTCTTTCCTTCGTTTTCTCCTTTTTGCACTTGTGTGGTTTGCAGTGTATGTCTGTGTTTTGTTTTGATCGAGCCAATGAGCCAATCTGGATAAGATTAGAGTCTGTTTGAACACAGTCTTTTTCAAAACCAGAATTCGGTTGTGTGCAAAATTTGAGTTCGGATAGGTTCTGATTAAAAAACCAGGTTGCATTCTTGCTCGAGGCCCTTCTCCCTTTGTGTTCGAATATATTTCTTTGAGAAGGTTGAGCTCTCTCACATGGCCTTTCCTCGGTAATCTTGATTCTAGTAACTGAGCTAAAATTGATTGACTAGTTTTCTCCATTGGTTAATTTAGTTTTGGCACAGCGGCTTTAGCTTGGTCTTGGCTCGATCTTGGGTTAATTTCTGACCTTGGTTTAACTCTTGCTTTGACATGAAATTTATTGTGTCTGGCCTATTTTATTGAGAGCAGATCTGGTTAACTGAATCATTTTTAGATGGGCTTGACCTCTCTTTTGTTGCTATTGGGCCAAAGTAGATTGACTAGATCCATCAGTCAACTGGCTTTGGCACAATAGTCTCCATTTGGTCCCACTAGATCTCATTTAGTTTTAACCCTCAGTTAATTTCTTATTTGAACCAAATCTGTTTTCAGTTTCTTCTATTGGATTAAAGCCAATTGACTAAATTTCACCATAGATCAATTGGCCTTAGCACATTAGTTGATCCCGGCCTAGATGCTCTCAAACCTTGGTTAAAATATTTGTTGTGATGTGTAATTTGTTTCTTTAATCCATGTATATATGTGCAATTATAGGAATGAGCCTTATTTTCTTTTTGCCTATCTTGGGCATCTAGGTTCGTTCTTGACTAGTTAAACTTGCCAAAATTAAAATACAAAAAAAATCGAAAAATATAAAACAACAAAAACATTCAAAAAAACTCACAAAATTCAAAAATGACATACCTTAATAAATGAACGCCCCCTAGAGCTCCCCCATGAGCACCTAGTTGCGTAACCAAATCCCGGAGTGAGATTCATAAATCTCAACTCCACTTCCCCCAACTCAAATACGAGTTGGAAGTGACCACACTCCGAAACGAGTATAAAAACAGTCACGTCCCCCGAACTACTATGAGGGTCTGATTCCGACTAACCGGATAAGTAGGCAGCCCAATCAAGGTTCGACCCCAACCAAAAATAAACTTTTTACACCCCATTTTGATTTGTATTCGGTTAGCAAAATTAATAATTGTTTTAGGAAATGTTAAGTGATTTTTAAATGTTTGATTTGGACCTAATGAGTAGGTTACCATCATTGGATGGAGGTCCTAGGGTGCCTAACCCCTTCCCCAGGACCTAAAGGGATCTCTTACCTAGACTACTCTGGACCGTAGGATCCTACTTCCCCTAAGTAGGTGGCGACTCTTAAAAATAAATTTAGCGTTATTCCTCTACTCTCGGACCTTATCTCAACACTTAGAGTTGAGAGGGGAGGAAAGGCGGTAAATTTATGTGTTTACAGTAATCCAAGAGTGACATTACATAAAGCCTTTCCTACTCTATTTTGATTTCTAGTCATCTCTAGATTCTCTCTTTCTTAATCATTAAAAAAGAATTTTAATGTTTTTAGCTAATTTTAATTGTCAATGAAGAAAGTGCCCTAGCTTTTGTACATCAAAGTTTCAAGTAACTTTTGATTTTTATTTATTGTTGTTTACAGACGCTCCCTGGGTGGGTGAAATAATCAAGGGAATGGATGCTACTAGTGATGAGGGTTACAAACCTCCACCCGAATTTGAAGAGGATGCCAAGGACCCACTTGTTGACATCTCTTTGATGGATTCGAGTGAGCTTTGGCTCATTCAGTGGCCAATTAATCAGGTAACTTCCCCCTTCTAGTTCCTTTTAATCCTTTTCCTTTTTCAACTTTATGTGAAGATCATCGAGATCATTTCCGTTATTGTTTATGAAGATAGTCTTGGCTTGGCATTGAGCTTATTAAATTGTTTAGTGGGTAATGTAGGCTCCTGATTTCAACGGACAAGAGCTATCTCTGAAGCTGCATCGTGATGGACAGTTGGGCAGTTTTGAGGGGTTGTCTGGTAAGTACGAAATTTTCCCAACAATAGAAGCAGATTTTGATCTCTATTTTTTAAAATTTTGAATCAATCTCGAAAGTAGCTTGATTTGGATGTGATTTTACCCATTTCAGTGTATTCACTCCGTGGCAAACCTAGGAATCATGATTTAAACTTTAATGTTATCTGTCATGGCAGGAAAAACATATGATGTGGTTAGTTTTGCCGCTCAAGAACCGGATGCAACTGTTTTTCTCTCCTCTGCATCAGAGACAAAAGTCGGTATGCGTTCACTCTTTTTATTTCTTCTTTTTACCAATTTTTGACGATGTTTAACTGTTATGTATTTATTGTTTGGATGGTACCTTCCCTATGCATCGAAAATGGCTCTAAATTCATAAATGCTACCAGGTTACATATTCATTTGGCCCCTATGTGGGGATGTTTTATCTTAGTAACGATTATTTTTGACTAGGAGATCATGTACTGCCAAGGTTCAAAAAATCGACAATATCGGCCATATATCGCTGATATTTATCGATATTGATAGTCGGCGAAACATCTACATGTTGTTAAATTTTTCTACACCATATCGAGGATATCGCCGATATCGACCATATTGTGCAATATCGCCCGACATATGTTTTTTTTATAATAAAAGGCTTTAACCTTTGGATATGAGAGTGAAACTCATTGCTTCACTCTATCTTATTTATGTAAAATATCATTTATCATTTACTTAAGAGATTTATATATAAATAAGGTTATACCCCCTCATTTCATTTTTAATAAAAATTATCCTAGATCCGAATTCCTGAATAATAAAAAGTCAACTTTTCTGTTCAAGAACAAAAATTGAGAATTTCAACTTTCAAATGCTAAGGTATTTCTCAAATCTTAAAATTTCATAAATTATACTATATCAAAAGATTCAAAACATTATTAAAACCCAAAAGTCAGGTGAAAAAAGTCTCATATTTTAGTTTTCAAAAATATTTTCATATACAGAATCAAAAAGTCAACTAACAGTTCAATAGAAAAGGGCTTTATATTCAAGCTTTACAAAAAAAAATTAAGCATATTATAGGTACCCTCCATTTAAAGTACTCCCAAATTTAAATTTCAAAAAAATCATATGGATATATTTTTGGGTATGAGCCGTATGAATAAGAGTATAGGGGTACAACCTTATCTGACATTGTCAATGACAATTGTGCTCTCATGAACCTAGCTATGCACAGCCAGAGGGCCAATATCCATATAGATATGTTTGTGTATGAGTCACATCCATATGGGTATAGAGGTGTACAACCTCATTTGCCAATGGCGGTGGCCGTCGAGCCTTTGAGTAACTCTTTTTGGTTTTGATTGTAGTTCTTGGAGTGGGCTGAATTATTATTATGTATGTTTGTATTGTTATGAATCTGACGAATTATAAATTTATTATTGATTGAGAAATGATTGAAACATTTTATGTAAGTTAGTTATGATTTAGGAATATGAAATCATATATTATGTCGTTAACACACGTCTTTGCTCCCTTCCCGTTTCATCTCTTATGTACATTCTTTTTAATGTTTTTATTCTCAAAGGTGTATTAACATTTATTTTAACATTTCCTGAAGTTCCACGGTAAAATTCCAAAATTTGCCCAATTTGTTATTGTCATTTTTCCAAAAATCGCCGATAAACGATATATCTAGCGCTATATCCCCGATATATCTTTTTCCTTTAGCTCGATATGTCGAGCGATATTGACATTTAGAACCTTGGGTATTGCACATACTAGCAAATACCATGTGCGATGCACGTGAACAAAGGAGTAAACAAATAAAGCTTATTATATGAAAATATCATATAACATAAGCTTGGAGGATATATTTCTTTTTTATCAACAACATACTTGAAATAACTTACAATCGTTATCTATACTAGTATAATTTTTTAGGACAAATTTATAGCGAATATAGCATTTACCATAACTACTATATATATTATATATAAAATTTCAGGGCAAAATTATAGCAAATATGGCATAAGCATAATGATAATATATATATATATATATATATATATATATTGTAATATATGCTAATCTTAAATTTGTAATTTTTTCGTTTTATTTTCTATCTAAAAAGATTCTCCAATCATTTCCAATGTAAGATCCTAACTCCTCTATTAACTATTAAGTTTAAGTGTGAGGATTGTGAAATGGTATTTGGTCAGATAGGTGCATCAAGGAGGAATGACTCTGATAATTTCCCTCAGTTTTATCTCAGCTTAACTGAATAGACTTTGCTTCACCTCTATGCTACAAATGATGTTCCACCAGGAAAAAATTATACTCATGATGAATTTTAACAGCAGATGTGAGAGAAAGCAATTGAAAAGAAACCGAGTTACAGTTGAATATAAGACAAAGAGAAGTGAGAGAGAAATAAGAGAAATGGAAGGAAGTGACCCATAAACGCCTCATGTGGTAGGCTCTGCTTGCTTTCCTTTGCATGGGAAATGGTGGATGGCTTCCTTATTTTGCCACAGATTTCATTTAGTTAAAGGGATATTCTGATTCATCCATAAGTTTATGACATAATTTTCTTTGGTAGATAGGCTATAATCGAACCATGCACCGGTTGTGGCTAGAGTTGAGAATGTCAGGCCTTTTATTGTGAGTTGAGCCCCAAATTGTTACATATTTGAAGGGTGCCTGGATGCAATGTCGTAAGAGGCATTTTTTAATATTAGCGACTTTTACGGTCTTAGAAAAAACACTACGCTCATCGGATAGTTCCTTTCTACATCCAACATTCCCTTCATGCGGGTAGCTACAAACCTTAGCTGACATGAGTCCATGATTTCATGTGATGATAATTGAGGATTGGCTTAATCTACTGCTATTCCCATAATTTAGATTTGCAATTGCTCAACTGGCCTCTTTATGGGAAATAAAATCTGTGTCTATGGGTCTAATAGAGCACCCATGTACTAATCTCATATAAACATTTGGAACCTAAATACATAGCATGTAGTATCAGTGTTTTAAAAAGCGCATGAGGCTTACGCCTTGAGGCTCGCCTTTGGGCGAGACTTAAGGAAAACGTCTTGAGGCTTAACCATGAGGCATATGCCTCATGCCTTGAAGCTTGCTTTATGTCTATGACGTATGTCTCATACAATAACTAAAATTATGTTTCTAGCCTCAATTGAGATGTGAATGCCGTTTTTTTTTTTTTTTTTTAATTTGTTATTTGTTTCAACAAATAACAAATAACACTTTATTTATTTTATTCAGATAAGACATTGAAAATAATAATGATGATATTGGTTTCAACTAACACTTAATATATTTTGTTTAACTAATTTAGGCTTTTAAAATCCTTTGAGTGTAATTTGGAGCCATTGGTCTACAATGTAGTTCGTGACTTATTTACAATTTTTTAATAAAATTCTAAATCCATTACATGAATTGATAATTGAACATCATCTTCAATATGTATATGAACAAAAAATTAAATCTAAATTTCAGCATTTGTTTGCATTTCTTAATTTTTTTTATAGTTAAATAAGTTATACAGTATTTCCTATGTGTACGTGTGTGCCCACACGAACACACACAATGTACATTAATACAAATATATATATATATATATATATAAATGCATATCTCTCTCTTTATACATATACTATAATCTTTCATGAACTTTTTATAATTTTTCTTAATTTTATTTATTCATTAAAATGAGAGAGCATGAAGCTTTCTTGTGAGGCTTAAGCCTCACGTCTTGCCTCTTGAGGCTTACGCCTCACGCATCTTGAGATCCTAACGCCTCGCCTCACGCCTTCTCGTTTTAAAACATTGTATAGTATAAAGTCCCTTAAATTATTTTACCAGTAAAAAAAGCCCCTAAATTATTTTCGGTTTATTATTTTAATTATATTGTTAATATCCAACAAATAAATAAGTAATAATTTATCTTTCAGAAAATAGGTAAAATGCGGGGATCTAATAAATACCCTCACTAACATATTAATTTCAAACATAAATGAGGAGTGTAAATGAATTAAACTGAAAAGGTAATGTATTTTCTTTTTTTTTTTAACTTAAAAAGTGAGATGAAATCTCATTGTTGAAGGACATAGATCTATGAATTTGGTCACAAATTCATATATTTATGGTCTACTAAGATGATTTGACCCCAAATGATTGATTTTGATACACTGTTTAAAAAATGTAAAAAAGGCTTACCTCTATGAATAGTGGTTTGCCCTTTTGATTTGATCTCCACGGAGATCGAAAAGGTTTTTCTCAGATTTGATCCTTATGGATTTGAGGAAATGAGGTTTAGAAGGTTGGGTTTGGGGGAAATGAGAAAATGAGGAAGAAGTGAGCAAAATAGGGAGTTTTATGCTCACTGTTGTTAGGGTACGTAGGGGTGCAACTTGGGCTAACCTGAACCCGAGGTGCCAACTCGACCTTGAGATGGGTTGGGTTGGGAAATGCCAACTTGATCTTACCTCAGGTAGGGGTTTTGAAAGTGAAACCCAACTCAACTTGATATAATATCATCAATGACACTGCAACTATATGTGTGTGTATATATATATATATATATATATAGAGAGAGAGAGAGAGAGAAGGGTTCTTGTTGGATTAGCTTACTAGAGATTCTAGTAAGTTACGCAATCATGGCCGTTAGATCAATACTACTTTCAAATTCAAGAGATAAAATTAAAACCACTTATTTTGTGAAAAACCACCCTAATATGTAACCAACCTCCCCCATCAAATAGGAGTTTCTCCTTTTTCCTTGTTCTCTCTCCTAGCTCTCTCTCCCTCTCTCTTATATTATCTCTCTCATGTTACTTTTTTTAATCATATTTGGTTGAATCTCAACCCAACACGTGTCCTTTTAACTATGGGTAAGAAGATATTAACCCAACATTTCTTCTTTTCTCTAGGGTTCAACCTCTTCTCCCTAGGTTTTTAGAAAAAAAAATTATAGTGAGACGAGCGGAGAGTTTTTTTTTCTAAATCATATTTGGCTGAATCCCAATCCAACATGTGTCCTTTTAACTATGGTTAAGAAGATAATAATCCAAAGTTTCATCTTTTATCTAGGGTTCAATCTCTTCTCCTAGGTTTTTAGGGAAAAAAAATTACAGTGAGAATGAGAGGAGAGAGATCGAGAGAGAGAGAGAGCACCTCTCGTGTGGTTTCCTAGAAGGCTAGAATTAAGGGGCTAGTTATACCAAAACATCTATCTTGAATGTAGGGTAGAATTTAAAAGGGTTTTTGGTTTCTTAGAATTAAGGAGAGTAGTTTTACAAAAATCACCTATCTTAGATGTAGGGTTGAATTTAAATGAGTTTATGATCTAACGTTTAAGAGTCCACTACTTACCAGAGTCTCCTAACAGCTAAGCTTAGCTATTAGGAATGTTACTCTCTCTCTCTCTCTCTATATATATATATATGGGAATGCTATCATTTAGTTAGTGTATGAATTTGTTAACTTTCACCAGACTTTTTTACCCTTATGTATTGAATACCATTCTATTAAATACATGAGTATTTTGGTATACATGGGACAATTTATTAAATAGGAGAGATAAGAAGTACAAGAAAATTCAACTGTAATTATTCTTTCCTACATTTAATGATTAGTTCCCTGTGAAAAGACTAAATTACCATTTAACTTTTGTGAGTTTGGTAATTAATGCGGGGGTAAAAATGTCTTTGTGAAGGTTAACAGTTCACACACTAAGTGAACGTTAGCAATACCCATATATATATATATATATATATATATATATATATCTTAAATAATGCATAATACATACTTAGAATTAAGTTGAAACAAAACAAAATAAAATATAAGTTTTTGTTTTTAAATAATCTCCAATGCACCCATCTTGGCTCTCTTATCTCAGCTCTCTCGTGAAGCCCTTTTCAACAATTACTCTCCACGTCTTTGATATCTCATTCTATCTTCTAAAAAATCCCATAAGGCACCTCTCTTGACTCCTCAATCTCTGCTCCATCTTCATCTCGAAGGCTCTAAGCCTTCAGAGTTCAACCAATAAGTTCTATCTCTCCTTTCATTTTAAGGTCAATGTGTGTCTTGAGTGCTTTAGGTATGATCGTGGATTTGCAGGTGTTGATTAATGATGATGTTAAGACATGTCTTGAATTATGATACTGGGTTTGATGCTTTAGGTGTGAATGTGTCATTGATGATATTATACGGCTGAATGTGTCTTGAACTTTTGATTGCATAGGTGTTGCAAAGTATATTAGTGTGAATGTGACAATGCTATAAGATTCACTTCTTTTCTTGGGTACTAATGTTGCTTTTACTAGTTTTTACTTAGGTGTGAAAGGTGTTTTTTTAAAACAAAATTTTCTGCTTTTTACATATTATTAACTGTTGTTTTAACACTGCAATTCGACCAATCCGTCCCAACCTACCTGAGCCAACCCGAACTGTAACAGGGTTGAAGTTTTAAGACCTTTGGTTAGGTTGGAGGTTGGGCTTAGGCTAGGGGTTTTATTCATCAGGTTGGTTTAGGGTTGGCCCCAACCCGCCTATGTTGCACGCCTAACTGTGTGTATCATAACTTGTCGACGATTTCAGTACCAAAACTGCCAAAACGATAGGATACATATCGAAGCGCTTGAGTTTTTTTTACTGCATGGGAATTTTTTTTTTCGATATATCAAAAAAAATACGTTGGACCGAAACGTATCAATTTGGTCAATGTTGTCATCCACGGTGTCAGTCACTTACTTATGAGACGATCTTACTTTGTTAGGGTCCTTCAAGTACATGGGGATATCCTTTTAGAGACTCCTGGCGATACTTGGAAGGCACTGGTTGGTTGCCATTATGCAGGGGTCATTGCGAGGGTCTAATAGGGACAACCTTTGATTGACTACTACTACTACAGTGAGGAGAGGATCCTTTTATTGTGAGGCAGGGACAAGTGGCAGTCTATTATTGGCTTCCACTTCAGAGAGAATGGAGAATCCCTTTGTTGTGAAGCTAGGACATGTGGAAGCCTATTATTGGCTGCCACTGCATGAGGCATGTCCCTTTGCTATAAGGCAGGTGCATGCGGCATCTTATGATTGGTCACCACTAGAGAGGGAGGTATCCCCCTTTGCTCGTGATGGCCCTTGATTAGCTGCTGGATATGGCAGCCCACTATCTAGGGGGTGGTAGGCCACAGATGTCTACAGAGGGTGGTATCCTTCTTTGCTCCGAGTTGGGGGCCACATGGTGTCCTTTAATCGGCTGCTGGATATGGCAGCCCACTATTTGGGAGTTGGTAGGCCACACGTGTGACTTGGCGTGTGTGGAAGTTATCATGGCCCTCTTTGGGTTTGTGATCTGGGTGCATGTGAAATGCATCATTGATGCACCTTCAAATGTGGGTGCCTGGGCAGTGAGATTTCATTGCCTATAGGCCAGCCGGTCCCTATCTCATAATTATATCATTCATCTCAGTCCTCTTCTTTTGATTTCTTTGTTTAATTTCTTATTGTAGTCCACCGAGGCATCTATTTTTCTCCTCACCAGGATACTATGAAGTATAAACTATAACACGTTATTTGAATTTCTCTTTTCTTGTATTTTTTTTTCTTTTGCAAATATTAGGGTCAGTTTCCTATTGAATATCTTAGGGTAGTAACACTAATTACATTTTTTTTAACAAAAATTTGGGACATTGAAAAGATTTGTTGCTATGAAAGGTTTTATTGCCTTTGAAAAAGTATGTAGTAAAATGGTCCCATTTGGTGCTTTTTAATTAAGGGCAATATTTGGAGATATAGTTGCATAAATCTTTTGCAAATACTTGTGGCAGCATTCAGTTGAATATCTTAGGGCACTAAGGTTATTTACATTGTTGTTGATTTTAGGGATTTGTTGCTACTTGAAGTTTTTTTAACGCCTTCGAAACATAATGCAGTAAATTGCTTTTCAATTGAGGGCCATATGGAACTAGAGTTGCATGAATCTGCTACTTGGTCTTTTGCATCTGCTTTAGATAAATACTTGTAAAGTCCTAAAATAAGTTGTACTCTACTTTTTTTGTTGTTGTTATCACTGTTACAATTATTTTCCCACCTTTGTTGTCTACTATATGGCCTAATAGGTCTTTACCAGTTACCACTAGAGCTTGAATTGTTCATTGATGGGTATGCCACTGGGAAAGTTTTTGCCTTTTCAAGTCTTTTTAGAACTGAGTTGGTGTTTTAGAAGTAGCCGATTTTTGGGGGAATTGGTCTTCAAGCTCATTTGTTCTGGAGATACTTAGGAAGTTCATATTTGCTCTTTGTCGGGGAGTATGAGGTGAGCAGATGTAAAATCAGAAGGATATAGGACTCTGGAATGGGATATTGTATGTATCACTGATGACATTATCTTTTCTGGTATGCTGTCTGACACCATTACATGGAGTTCCAGGGATGACTAAAAATATAGTAGACGGACTACTTGGGCCATTCAAGATTTATTAGGTGGCTGGGTGGTTGAATGGTCCAGATTGATGGTGGAGAGGTCGTGTGTCCAGTCTGGGTAATTGCACCATGAAATTTGTTAGTAGCCAAGAGTACTCATAGTTAGTGGTTTGGCTACCAGACATCATGTGTAAGTGTAACCCTTATTTGAATCCCCATTTCCATATTACTAACTTCGAAGTAAAATTTTATCACTAGTCAACAGGCTGCCTAGGCAGGGCCCTTTTGGGCCTGCATTGATGTCTAGGCAGGCTGTGGCTAAAAAGTGCCCAGTAGTGGTCTTCTCTTAAAATATTCATGGTTTTCTCTTTCTGCTTCTTATCTCTATTTTTCACTTTTCTTTTTCTGGGTATTAATTTTTGGGTTGCATTGTATGCCATTTTAGGACAAAATTGCAAAGATCTTTGGTAATCTAATATAGCAAAATTGTGACAACCTAGGCTTCTCTTGGCAATGCCTCACATAGGGAGCTCATATCGCCTAGGCATCATGTGGACGCTTTGACTACACTTCTTTTATTTCATGTGATGTGATCCGCAAACTTCACTGGGCACATTCTAAGAAACAAATGCTTGATTTTCTATCTTCGTAGTATTACTATTATATTTGTTGGTTGTGTGCATGTGTGTGTGTTGGTACTTGAGCTTAGCTAGACTGTGAATCCGTTCCAGGCAGATATTGTGGAACGAATTGTATGCACTCCTATGATACTGTTTGTCTTATTGCAGTTGGAAAGATTTCACGGCGGGTCTCCTTAGTCCATTACCCAGAGCCTAGCGAACTGGAAAAACCCAATTCTAATCATCTTAATCGAATCTATCAGAGATCTATAGGTACTTCCTACACAAATACTTCCCATATTTTTTCGACCCCAACTAGAGGTATCAAGCAGAGAAGCTCGCACTCAGCAAGTGGAATGTCCCATGGTATAACGACTTCAAAGAATAGTAGCAGGAAAAGAAGTTCATTGTCAGAAGTTGGAGAGCCATCGAAGCATCACAAGCAAAGAGGTGTCGATGAACCCCTTGTGTCCTTGGACCAGTCTACTCAAAATTCAGGGAGAGAAGGTCGTAGTGATGTTACTTCTTCAGGGTCCTTCGAGCATTCTCATAAAAGGAAATCAAAGAGGAAGATCTAAGATGAGGAGTAAGGTATTCTCGTCTTGAAAGCTGAAACACAAGCACTAGTCTGTGGCTTGAGACCATAATTTTGTACTGCCCGGTGTATTCTGTTTGGATTATATGCAGAGGTGTTATGACTCATGCATGGGCTCACTTTTGCATTTTTTTTTTCTACTGACGTGGTTTTCTGATTTTATGCTAAGAGCCAATTAACACTAAAGTGAATAGCCATGGCAGTGAGACATTGCAAATGGATTTTGGGATAGTTCTTTTGGTAATGAAGCAATGAATTTACATATTCCCACAATACTAACTTGTGGAGATGTGGCGGAGCTATCAAATTGATTCATCATCAAAAATGGAATAGTCTAGCATAGGAAGATCTTTCATCCATTTTGAATCCAAAATTGGATTCCTGGTCAAATCAAGAATTCCATTGAATTTCCGGCTTGGCCTTGGGAAAGCGCTGGCAACAACAAAAAAGAAGGGGTACATGTAGCTGCTGCACCTGCCTACTGAGCAGTAGGTTCGGTATCTTGCCTCAGACTTGAGGTGCCAGTGTTGAAACCTCTCAGGCAAGCAATCTGGCATGATGAAAGAGAAATGCCTTGATAGTTTTGAAATAGCAGGCTGTGTGCTATTCTATGGAATGGTGTGTGTGAGTTAGCTTCCTATCAAAAAATTAGTCCCACATCGGTGGGTCACTGCTGTGCTTGGGTGATCTTAAAGCCCCACTGCCCTGTTTTTTTCGAGAGGTTATGTGGGTGCTTTGGCTTCTGCCTTTGACCCATTGAGCATGTATGTGAGTTAGTTTCCTATTTTTTATTTTTTTATTTAAAAAAAAACATGCGAAATATGATGCTGTCTATTGTATTTGTGCCCATAAATAGTTTTAAGGTGAGGTCTCAAACCTGGGACCACATTTCCGGACCTGGTTGCAAAGAGCTCTCCTTTGAGTGGGATTGTCTTAATAGAAGTTGAGCTTGTGCCCTAAGTTGGACACTGTCAACGACACTTTTATTAAGATTATAAGATGGTATAACTTTATCTAGGGTTTTATGAACTGATGTAAAATGTAGTCCTGTCTTTGCCTTGGGCTGGCTAGGAATTACATGCCATCTTCCTTGTGGGCCCCACCCAGGCGAGGGAACACCTCATCTTTGAGAAGGGTATCGATGAGATCACCATCCTACGGTGGTGAATTCAGCAATCATAGTGGTAAATTTGTTGCGAGAATCCCTTTTTCCACCACAAAAATTTAAGGGAAATGGGATTTAATAAAAAGAAAGAGGAGGAACCATTAAACATGACCCGGTGCGCATGTTAGCAACAAATCTATCCTATTACTGAGTGATGAACTTGCAAGTCACAACCCATAAGCCTAGTTCGAAAAAACACTTGGAATAAGCTTCTCTCTGCTCTGCTCTGTTCACCAAAACCTCGCAAAAACTCATTTTTCTCTGTCTGCGTCTGGTTTGGCCGCACATCTCTGTAGTCTGTAGAGAATCTTCTCAGGTTTCTGCTTTTTCTATCATCTTTCATTAATGGGTTGCTTCTGAAACTCGAAATTTGACGAGTGTGTGTGAAACTGAAAGAGAGTAGTAGATTTGAACGAAGATGGTTTTGAGCTGGGTTCTGTCGTTTTATTGCTGGTCTCCTTATACTTAGTGGGGGGTTTTTGGATAACGATGGGCACGGGTTCGGATTCAAACGGGTGGAGGAGAGCACGGGGTCTGGTTCTCAAAACGATTGTATTGATCGGAGGGGTACTTGTGCTTAAGAGATCCACCAAGTCCACCACCAGATGGGATCATGCCCGAATTGTTGCCCAATCCCTCAGCGGCGAGAAGGTAGTCCTTTAATTGAGTTGGGTCTTCTATCTTTCATCATTTTGTTATTTTTATTTTGTTTCGGATTCTTTGGACCAATTCAATTCTGTTCTCAAATGGGTTTGTTTCTCTTCTTCTGGGCTTTTTAGTTTTCGATGGAGCAAGCTTCTAGAGACCCTGATAATTACTTCAATTTGCGGTACCCATTCACCTCTCTCTTATTAGTCATGATACTTCTGCTGTTAGTTTCTAATTGAACTGAATTATCAAGCTATCAGTTGGTAGTAGCTTTTTTATTTATATTATTTTTTGTTTTTGTTTGAGAATAGTTAAGAATGTGCAACTCAGCTTGAGATCTTTTGTTGATGCTTTGGATTCCTTAATTTATTTCTTTCTTTTGTATACCAAGTTTAACTAACTAGAGAGCTTCCTCTTTTTTGAAGATTTCCATGTTCAGGCACATTTTATGCTTGATAGTTGATACATTTTTTGTACTTAACTATAGTACAAAGTAATGACTTTATGTATAGGTTAATCAAGTTATGCTGGGCTTTGCTGTAAAGTATATTTACGCTACGAAGAGAAGTATTATGTTAATAAATTTCAGAATTTCTGGGATATTGTTGAATGTTCTTGTTCCATTTCTGATGAATGAAATCAAAGAGACATTCTCAGACTTTGAAATCATCCAAAAAATGGATGGAGATGTGATCTATGTATTGAAAGGTATCAACTGCTCATATTAGGCACTATATCTCCAAGTATGGAAGCAATTGTCGTTGTGATTTGTATTTTGATATGAATTTCCGCAATCCATTGAGGACGACCAATTTTAGCAATATTGACCCTTATATTTGGATCTAATTTCTTTTTTTACTTTAACCTGAAGGATGCTTACATGCCCAGCAGCAGAGATGGTGGATGGTTCAAGGGTTTTATATATTGAACAAGTTAGTGTAACTTACTTCCTATGCATTTTCACTTTATGAATTCTATGGTCATCATGCCAAAATATAGTTTTGTGAGGGATCTCTTCCTGATGGCAGGCATTTTGGAGAACTCCTCAAAAGCCCTTCCGTAAGGTATGGGAACTTTCATACTCTATGCATTACTCATTGCGCCTCTTATCTGTAGAGTCTATACTGCTGCATTTTGGAAATGCTTATGTCCATACATTCACATTCTTCTCCTCTCCCCCTTTGTATTTGACACTGCGTCCAAAGTATTATTTCTCTTTTCCTATAAGTTTTACTTTGCTCTATATCAAGAACCTTTAAAAAGAGACTCAATGGAAAGATTCTACAATTTAGAAGGGGATTGCAAGGAATTGCATAAACATGTCTGATTGGATTTGATATAAAAGAACAATAGTTGTGTTTTCTACTTATAGTTACTGTTTTTCTTTGAGCTTAGTAGCTTTTTTCTCAATAGCCTCTCAAAAGCTACTTTTCTTTATTGCTCAGGAGAAATTCTAACAGATTCTTGGTTGCAGAGATTTTGCATGGTGAAGCCTTGTCCAAAAGAGATGAAATGCAATGTTGAGGTAGGTTTCAAATCTGTTTCATTCTTTTTTTTGGACTTGGCTTTAAAAGAGTAGCACATAGTTGTATTTCATTACCTTGTAATTTGAACTTCTCTTTACTTACATTTTTCCTAATAGGAAATATCTTGCTCCTAAGCTTCTGAACTGGCATACCTGGACACTGTTAATGGAAATTCTAGTTTATTTGATTCAAAATATGAAGGTTTTTAAATATTGCATGATCATCACTGGACTACTTTTTCTATACACAGTCACTAATGGTTAAATTTATTCCCGTTTTTTAACTCTAGTATAAATCTTCTCTGGTTCGATTTAGGAACTCACATTGTTCTAATAAATGGAGTCTTTGTAAACTCAGAAATGAGGGATGCCCTTTTCCCTTGAGGACAACTAGCAGTCTCATTTTGGTGTTATTGTTTTCTTTTTCAGTTTGCTCTCTCTTTTAGTTTACATATCTGTAAACTGCTTATATTTATCTATATTATATCTGAGTTACCGATCAAAAAAAAAAGAATCTACCTTCTTCATTTTCTCTTTTATTATTATTATTGTTATTATTATTAGGGCAAGGGGGTGAAAATTCTCGTTCTTTTGTGACCGATGGAGGTCATGTTGGCTTAATGACTATTGATTTTTTTTCTAATTTGTTCCAAATGGGCAGCTAAGTTCATTTGCCATTAGAGATGCAGAGGAGTACAAAAACTTCTGTGATCGCCCAAGAGAACAGCGTCCACTGCCTGAAGAAGTTATTGGGGTAAGTATTCAGTGATTCAATCACTTTCAAACTCTTAACCCAGATGCAAACAATTGGATTCTCTGTTAGGCTTGGAAGATAATATCCAAGATGAACTTCATGATTATAGTTTGTTTGCATAGGCGGTTTTAACTTTGGTGTGGCACATTATAATCCGAGTTTCATGAAAAGTTTCAACCATTAGTTTATTAGAGAACCTGCTGAGTTGGAAGGCTTCAATGATGGTTGGATCAAGGTTAACTGGATCAGGGATTTGGCTTGAGATTTCTAAGATGTCTGGAGTATGGGGGTGGATCATTGTTACCTAGACACTTCCCCCTTGTTTCCCCTTTTGCTGTGGAAACACTTGAAAACTTCAATGATGACTAAATTAAGGTTATATGGACTGTGGTTCAGCATTCTAAGATGTTGCCGTTAATATAGGGGTGGACCACTGTTTCCTGGACACTTCTGTTCATCTGTTTGCTATTTTGTTGTGTCATCACTTCAAAACACTTTGGCTCTTAATTATGATGCAATACTCCGAAAAGTGTACGGATGAATTTTCTTTATTTTGTTATGACAAATGGATTTTCATTGTCTTCTCGTGAAGAGGCTATTTTCTTGTTTGGTGCACTTTATATCTCACATTTGAACATCTGTTGTGAAAACTTAAGTTCTCATACATCTTTTTAATTTTTTTTTTTAAATCATTTTGATTAAGCTCTCTCTCTCTCTCTCACGCGCACACATGCACACACACACAAATTCCTAATTGTAACAGTGAAGAATATTCCGTTCCTCGCACTCAAGGTCACCATGACATGCTAGGTTGAAGTTTATGAGTCTTCCTCTCTGGCAATAATGTTTGATAAACTCATGCTCGCAGATTTTATTTTTCTTTATTTTTTATGAGTAACGAGATCTTTATTAATAGGAAGAATAGAAAATACAAGAATGGGAAAACGAGAAATCCCCCCCCTCCCGAAATGTGGAAAAAAACGAGAGGACATCTCTCAATGGGCCAGGGGTTACAAAATCCAATTATATACATCATCCTTACACTTTAGACCCATACACTCCTCTAAGGGGGTTGCCCAATGGATGGAGTCAATCCTATATAGGAGACCAACTTGGACAAGGAGGCCTCAGATCCTTCAAAAGTCCTACAATTCCTTCTTTCCAAAAATGCCCAGCAGATTACATATGCCAACATATCCCTTAGGAAGCTAAAAACACCTGGCGTCCAACCAAGGATGATATTGCTTGCCTCCTTGGGGTGCAGGCCTGCGTCGTAAAAGCGAGAATAAGATGGTGCATGTCTTTTAGCAGGCCGTTGCAAGTTTTCTATTTCTGATTTTTTTTTTGTCTTTTAGCAACATGACCCACATAATAACTACCAATTAATTAATTTTCGCCTAATTCTTCTTCTGATGATTGATTGAATCTCTGATAAGAAAGATCTACCTTGTTTATATTTCATTTCTACAACACGTTTTACATGTTTCTATGTATTTACAGACCGCTTGTATAATTTTCATTGTTCCTTTGTCTTAGGACAGTTAATGTTCATCTCTAGGTTTGTCATTCATTAGAGTGGTTGTTGCTTGATGTTTGATGCATATTGCATTGGGTTATTTCTTAAATAGATTTTACCTTGTAATTGAAATCGATGGATCCTTTGACACTGCTTTAGTTTATTAATTAGCTAGTAATATCTTGATTGTTACGCAAGACACTTGAGGTACTTCTTGCACTTGGCACTGCGTGTCCAGGAAACACTTTGTGTAAAGGATGATTATACCCTTGTGTAGATTGGCTAGACTGCTAACTTGTTTTGGGCCTTCAATACTATTTCTATTTGTACTTGTTTTAGGCCCCAGATATGACCATCCTTTGTAGCTTTTATGCACAATAATCTTATACCACATTACATCTGATAGTTACCTATGGACTATGGTAACCTTTGCTATCATTGTCAGGAGAATTTATGGTCAAGTTTATAACTACAATTCCCTGATCTTCAAATCTGTTTTCATCTCACTGTTTCAGATGATTATTTTTGGCATGGAACGTGATCTTCCTTGTATGTTATGTGCAGGACATTGCAGAACATTTGACAACTATTTATCTCAAGCAATGTGAACGTGGAAAGCGCTGCTTATATGAAGGTTCAACTCCACCAGGCGGCTTCCCTAATTCATGGGTACTTGCATCTGCACCCTGTTGTCCTTTGTTCTTTTCTTCTTCTTTTTAAATTTTTTCTTCTTCTTCTTCTTTTTAAAATTTTTTCCAAGTTCTGTTGTGCTCCCATAGCCAAACTTGAGAGTTGGATATTAAACCAATCTGTTTTGGTCTTAGGTTTTGATGATTTCTGTCTAATCATCGTTATTCAATGATAAAACATTTAATTTTCAACAGAATGGTGCCACATACTGTACTTCTGAACTGGCAGTCTTGAAGAACAATGAAATACACACTTGGGATAGGGGCTACGACAATGTCGGAAATCATGTGAGTTTTGATGGCCTACCTTTTTTTTTTATTTCTCTAAACTTCTTGATAGAATATTAAATGACAGTGGTTTTGTTTGAGAAAAGACAGATTTTAGTAATGGTACTTTTGTTATAAAACAGATTTGGGGAGTGAAGGTCGGTCCATACGAGTTCAAGCCTGCACCTGCCTTGAGTTTCAACGACATGCTGTCTCCTCTAAATTTTCCTCCCCTGTCCATGGAGAACAGGATAGAGGGTTCATTTGTCCTACAAGAATGATCACCTGTAGCGAATATATGCATGATGTATATTTTACTTTTTCGATTTTAAATCTTTCAATTATGTTTCTCTATCAATCACATCCTTGTCTTTTTTGTTGTTGCGCGTTAATGCTCTATCCAACGCTGTAACATTACAACAATAATCCTGTGCTCTAGAACATTAGGGGTTAAAGGAGTTCGAAGTTTAATGACCAATGTTTGGGCTTTGAGAGTAGATGTTCCAAAAGTTATTTTCCTTTCGAGAATCGAATGTTGTCGCAGGTAATGGTTTGTTTTCAGCGACCCTTTAATGGTTCATTTCGAATGAAATGCACCTTAAGTTGATCCGGCAATTCTGGATCAGTTCCTACTTCCTCTTAAAGGGAGGGGAGGTATCCAATAGATTCCAATCAGAATCAGCCTTTTTCTCCAGAAGAATTGTCAGTGAAATCCTTAAATCGCAGGTTTTTGATGAAACCCATCCTTGGGTCAATATGCTACCCCATCAGCTCAGCTTCCTTTATAGGTCTTCATAATCTGCTGGTGTCTTGAAGATTCAGATGTTCAGGATACCCAAATCCTAAACGTACAATATTGTTTTCCGAATGTAACACGAGCTGTTACCAAAGAAAAAGGAAGGAAAAAAAAAGTGGCATATGGTCATGCTAAGCTTCTTTTCAAAATACTTTTGGCTTCCTTTTGAGATATTGTGCTTCATTTGTACATAAGTTATGATGCTTTCAACTAGAATGAGTTTTTGTTATTTCTTACTCTTTGAGGGTTTCACTCATATATGAAGACCAAAGTACATTGGAATTGAACCAAAATTCTACAACAGAAACAAAATAAAAATAATAGTCTGGTTTACCCAAACCAGTCTGGGGAAGAGGGTCGAGTCGACTTAGAAGGCATTGTTGAGGTACAAGTATAAACCAGCCAGCGCTGCAACCCCAACCACAATTGCAATAGGCAATGCTCGCCTGTGCCCAGTTAAGTAACAAGTTAGAATCATAATTTAGCCAGTTCTCCCCCTCCCCTCAATGCCTCAATTGAGAAAAATCATAGTTACCCAATTGCTTCGTCTCTCTGGAGCTGTGCTTTTCGAGCCTTGCGAACATCTGTTTCATTAGCATTCCTGGTCACAGTGGGCTCGTAAGGCCTAAATCTTCGTTTCGGAGCGCCACAAACTGCAAGAACAATGTAGCATTCGCACAATTGTTGTATATTACATAATTCATTTTGTAATTCCAACTAGTCTTAAAACTTCTCTCTCACTTCCAAGCAATTGCTCTAAAGAGGAATTGGGTTGTGCTAAAACAAGAAAATATTGAAGCCTATACAGAGTATATCTGAAAGAAACCAAAAGATACTATGTGTGGAAGTCATGAGTTCATTTATCTAAAGCTGAAGAAGAACAGAAAGAGAGAGAAAATGTGGTTACCAGGACAGAAGTATTTATCAGGTACTTTCTCAAAGGGTGTCTTGTCATTGTAAATATACCTGCATGAAAAGAATTGCATTAAAATTCATGAGCACGGAAATATGAACACCAACAGGATAGAAGAAACGTGAAAGAAGAAAGAAAGAAAGAAAGAAACCCGCAGTCGCGACAAATATAACCCGGCTTTGAGGCGACACGCATGGAGAATTTTGGTGCAGCAGAAGAGAGAGGTTGTTGAGGAGGTGAGAGGAAGAGATGAAGAGATGGGGAGAAGAATGACGATCTCAGAGCAAAGCGATTGGTTGGTTGTCGAAGACCGACATGACCGGCGGGAGCCAAGGGAGAATTGGCAGTCTTAAGCCATGTGGTGGCTTGAAGGGCCATTTCTCTTTTCTGCTGCGTCTTCTTCTCTGTTTCTTCTTTCTACAGTTGGAATGAGAAGAAGAGACTAGGAGATAAGAGTGTATGGTGGGGCAGTTAGAGGTAAATTGTGAAGTGTGGAAGCGTGGCTGTCATACTCCCCATACATTATACAAGCCCTGTCTATTCTTTTTGGTGCTTTCTTATCTTCTTTGGACAAATTTCACTTGTAATTGCTATGCACATTCGAAGGGTAATTCTGTCATTTCAGTTATGAGAGTAATTAATTTAAACAATTTGAGTTTGAATATGAAGCTGAGCTCCACTTCAAGACATTCTGACGGAGCTCACTGGCTAAGGTTCGCTGCAACTATCACATAGATCGATATTAGTTGGATTTGAAGAATGGATGGATCAGATTGGCTATCAATTCATAATAGATCGGCAAAGATGAGGTGGAGCCTTAGGTTTGTAAATAATTTTCCACTCTTTCAATAATGCAGGCGCACACCGCCGCCCAATTTTGGACCATCGTCTCATCAATCATCACCATCCACTTGGCATGTCTGGGCAAATCATCATGTGGGCCCATGAAACATAACCCTCGAAAAGTGCCATAACATAATTGCATCCTCACATCACATAAAATCAAAAGTGAAATATGTTTTATCAAACCCGCTTTCCAACATAAACCACCTCTTACATAGCAGTGATCAGTAGTATATTATACTTGCGTCAGGATTGAAACCACACCGGGTTTTATTGGGAGTCACTGTGACAGCATATAATAAAACCAAGGCTTAAAGGCTGACCAATTTCAGGGAGTTTGCCTTCTCTTGGAGGCTATCAAGCAGGCTAACAAAGCTCTTCATGAAAGACTCCACTCCTTCGAGTTCGAGCTGAGACCCAACCTCATTCCAGTCAATCCCTATCTTCTCCAGCGCACTGTAAATGCCTTCAGCCTCTGATATGTTGGAGTCAATCGTCCTCGAAACGGTACCATGGTCAATGAACGCTTGGAGAGCTTGGTCCGGCATGGTTGAGACCTGAGGAAATGGAAACAACCAGAAGGAAACCAACATATTCATTCAACACTACAAGATATTTGAACTTTTTGAGACCCGAATATAGATGGCTTTGTTTTTATGACATTTCGCCACTCTTTAACAATCAAAAACAACATTTATAATCAGCATAAGATAATATATATAGAATTAGTCTAGGGATACTCCCAAAGTATACTCCCAAATCTTATCCGTTTATCTCAATTATAAACGGTTAGGATTAGAGCTGATGTGGCATTAGAAAAGATAAAGTAAGTCAACTCAAATCCTGACCCTTAATGGGTGGTTATAAACGGTTAAGATTAGAGAGTATATTCGGGAGTATAATTTGGGAGTATCTATAGACTGACTCATATATATATATATATATATTTATTTATTTATCGGTAATAATCAGCATAAGATAATGAGTCTATGACAAGATGGCTCACCGTGTCGGGTCCAATGAGAGGAGCAACATATAAGGTATCGGGGTAAGCTGGATTCTTAACACTGGTTGAGGCCCACAGCAGCCTTTGCTTCTTGGCACCTTTCTTCACAAGAGCCTCCCATCGTGGACCAGAGAATTTCTTCTGGTAAAGCTTGTATGCCAGGGCTGCTTGAGCTACTGCAGCCTAAACAGTTAAAATTTGCAAAACATGAGAAAATCTATGTTTCTAGGGTTCTAGTCCCATGTTGATCTTAGGATGGCAAGCATTTGAATATGTTGAACTTACCTTCCCTCGGAGATCCAAAGCTTCTGGGGTTCCAATCTTTTCAAGCATCTTGTCAACAAGGCTGTCCACCCGACTGACGAAGAAGGAGGCGACGCTTGTAACTCTGGAGAGGTCGCTTAGCCCAGAAGACTCAAGACCGTCCAAGTAAGCATCAATGACTGCTTCATATCTAGGAAGGGAGAATATGAGCTGTGCAATAGAAACGAGAAACTAACAGTTAGAATGCTGCAGTACAGGACTCCTAAAAGTTAGAATTAGAATACTCCTGTACAGGTTTGCAGTCTCAGAGGTAAGCAGAAATTTATCTGCCTTCAGACATCTGGAAGATATAAGTTATAGGCACTCAATCTTAGTGGAACAGGAACTTAAACTATTATTACTACTTCCTCTGCTGCATAATCAGTTCATCACAGGAAGCACACTACAAGCAGACCATTCAGTAGCATGCCAACATTCTACGAATGCAAGGGTCTCTCTCTCTCTCTCTCTATATATATATATGGAATGGTTCCCATTAGTGCCGCTCACTATAGTGGTCACACTCTCTCTCTCTCTCTCTCTCTCTCTCTATATATATATATATATATATATATGGAATGGTTCCCATTAGTGCCGCTCACTATACTATAGTGAGCGGTCCCTCTAGAATCACAACACATGGCATGTCCTTTGGGGATCCGACCGTTGGATGTCAAAGTGGGTCCCATGGAAGACGTGGCAGAAAAATCAGACCGATCAAACTATTCTAGACTGTTTGATTAAAACCTAATTTCTCAGTAGTAACCCCCTAGGGTTCACTAGACCCTACCTAGGTTATAGAAAATCCTGAAAGCTTAGAAAAGTCTGATCGGCCTATTTTTTGACATGTGTGTCCCAAGGGGTCTACCTTAACATCAAACAGTCGGATTCAAAAATAACCAGCAATATGTCCTTTCTTCAAGGACATAGCTCACTACAAGTTCTAGTGACAGACACCCAATAGAACATCACACACACACACTAACTCGTTCTTCCCTCTAATAGTTTTTTCACTAATAAAGGTCCATAATCAAGATGGTTAGGAACAACAATCAGGAAATGAGCTACAATACAGCAATGGCCCATCAATTAGACGATGACTGCAAACATGGTAATGGGCAACCATACCACCTACTAACTGGTACAAAACTACTGAAAGAACCTTGTTAATCTACCAACTGGTACAAAACTAGTGAAAGAACCTTGTTCACAATGTTTCATAACCGGACTGGCCGTCGAACCGGCTGGGTTCCTTATTCGACTGTATCTTTTATTTTTTATTTTTTTGGGTGAACTGTTCTTCCAGTATTTAACTGGTTAAATCACTAGTTATCTAATCATCAGTTATCTGGTTGAACCGGCCAGTTCTTCCTGTTCCCAGTTTTCAGGCCGGTGTTCAAAACAGTCCGATTTTTGTGGTTTTAGGATTGGTTGACTGACCAGTTCCCGGTTTTACCGGTTCAACCGGCCGGTCCGGTCTGGTTTTCAAAACACTGCTTGTTAATTTAGTTGGTAATATATGTTACTAAGTTAGGCCAGAATGTGTAGAATGAACTCACAGTTACATTTACGCTTATACCAAGTGAAATGACCTCCTTGATAGAAGCGATGCATTCAGCTGTTGCAGGGATCTTTATGTACACGTTAGAACGGTCAACCACTTTATGAAGCCATTTCGCAGCCTCCACAGTCCCTTTTGTATCATCAGCGAGTCTGGGAGAAACTTCTACAGACACATAGCCATCGGCTCCATCTGTTTGATCATATATTGGCTCAAAAAGTTTGCATGCATCTTGAATGTCCTTTATCACAAGTTCCCAGTATGCCCCTTCAATGTCTTTTCCTGCTTGTACAAGTTCCCTGCAGAATCCAGTGGTTCAAGGTTACACATAAAAGGCAGACATGTGAAATTGGAACAAAACTTGGCAGTCTTACAATAACCACTGCACAAATCTCAACTGGGGCATGAACTTTGGATTTCAGAGTTGGTTTAGACAAGTCAATTAGAAGACATTGAACTTCAATAAAAAAATTGGAGGTTGGAATCCGTACCAGACTCAACGTTAATACCAGTAAACTCGTGTGGATTTTGAATAAATCAGGTCAGTAAAAGCTGAACCTTGAAAATAAAGCTTATGATATATTGATATCAACACTTGATGTTATGAATTTTTTCTCTGCTTTTTATCAAGCATGAACTGTTGGGCCAGTTCCATCTCTGTTAGATCGTGGTTATCAAAATAAAATAAAATAAACTCCTTGAAGTTGAAAATAAAAAGGGAAATTTAACCATGAGTCCTCCCCAACAATGGTAAACTCGTTCTTGAATCAAAAGATTCCTAGCGGAATTGAGTACATGACCAAAAAGATACATTCAGCCAAAACATATAAAACACAACACTCTGACCTTCTAAAATCTTTTTGTGTTCCTGGATTGCTTTGTTCAAGCAAAAGTCAACATTATACTGAGATTTTTGCTCATTTTCCCTATCATTATCCTATTAACATTTTACATAGCTATAAATGAATTTCTATTGACCTTAATTCATCTTTTCTCACTGAGGCAACCAAACCCCTGCCCAACATCAACGGCCGTTCAGTTACCACTTACCAAAAAGGGAACATATAAATGACTATTGTATATGCTGGCATTTGATGATGAATCAAATAGTTGACAATACCTGAATTGTTCATTGTAAGCATTTGACGATGATATCGCCTTTTGGAAAATCTGCATTCAGATAAATTGAACACCTAGTTACACGGGATCACAAAAAAAAAGGAAAGAGAAAAGAAGAAGAAGAAGAAGAAAGAACAAGTGCATGGAATACATTACATTGGCTAAACCGCTAATTAAAACCTTATCTGTGAAGATGTTGGAATATGAAACACACACAACTATATATATATATATATATATATATGTGGTGACGTTCTAGTGAGCAGAGATCACTAGAACATGTAGTGAGCACCCTCCTAAAAACTCAACACATAGAAGTTTGTTTTGGAATCCAACCATTGTGTGTTAAGGTGGATCCCTTGGGAGGCCAATCAGATTTTTCTAGACCATCCGACTAAAGGCCAAAAAATCAAGAGTTTCTTTAGCCTAGGTCAGGTCTAGTGAACCCTAGGGGTTTATTCCCGACATACTAGGATCTAAATGGACGGTCTAGAAATGTATGATCGGACTAATTTTTTGCCACGTGTCTCCCAAGGGATCCACTTGACATCCAACTGTAAGATTCGAAAACAACATGCCACATGTCGTCTTTCTAGAGGAGCACTCACTAGGACTTCTGGTGAGTGCCGCCCATTAGAACCCCTCTCTCTCTCTCTCTCTCTCTCTCTCTGTGCACATATATATAGGTGAGAAAACAATACAGAGGTGTAATTACCGCAGGGTTGCTGGTGACACCTCTAACTCCACTTGAAATCAGTGGAAGCAGATCCGTAACTGGTCGGCAAAGGTTATCATACCATGGACTCTGCCCTTGCTGCTCGTAGAGATCATGAAGAACTGTTCTCTTTAATTGAGCTCCGTTTCCCTCAATTTGGGAACATCTGAAACTGTTATGGAAAGTTGTTGAAATAATAAACATGCAAATGCTACCAAGAGAAACAGAAACAACTATCACATAAAAGAATAATGTTATGATGATACTATTGAAATTACTATTAATAATAATGACTTCTCTTATAGTTAGTTATTAAAGAAATATACTCTGGTCAAGTATTGTTAAGGACATGTATATAATACATAACTACAATAATAATTAGGTATTCTTGTTCAGACCCCTTTTTATGCATTTGCAAACCATCCCCTGCATTAACCTTTTTCTGCAAATAACCCCAATGCCCCAGATTATTGTGGTATAATGGGCATTCCTCATTCCAGTATAGAGCCATCAAAAGGGCAACAACAAAATATACTCTCCCAGTTCTGCTTTTTGCAAATTATGCCCTAAGACAACATTGACGGATGAACAGAATATAACCTGGGATTATTCTATTCTAAGTTGCTCAAAAATGAAATGGGCTTTGAAATCCAACACAGATGCAAGGGTGTTGAATTCGGAAATCCCCAAAAAAACAGACCCAAGAAGACATTGGAGATATTTTAATAATTTCAAAATTGTTCTATTCTAAATGTAGAATGCTATGAGAGATTGTAAAGGGAATAAATTAAATATGAAAGCATAATTATTGCATACATCACAAGATAAATAAAAATCTCTAATTGAACATATTACATTCGAAATTCAAATAGAATATGCATTAAAATTTAAAAATAGCTACGATAATTAAACTATTACATGATTACTCTATCAAGTAGGGCAGCGGATAAATATCCGTATCCGATCCGTATTCATATCCGTTTATTCGGATATTTATCTGGATAGCTATCTAGCGGAGCGGATATCTTATGAAGTATCCGTTTTATAATCGGATACGGATAGTACCCTATCTGATCCGTGAACTATCCGAAACCATTTATAATATAGATATAAAATTTTAATGCTATTAATGCCCTTACTATTCTTTAAACTATAGTTAATATTATTATAATTGTTTAAAGTTTTTGAGGATAACAATGTAATTTGTCATTTTATATATATTCTTCCTTAAGATCTAACCCTACCCTACATTTACTTTCTTCAGCCGCAGCCTCCTCTCTTCTCCTCTCCACTCGCTCACCCCCTTCCCACTTCTCATCTAGTCTTCTGCAAACAAAAGAAAAAATGGTCTTTGTTGACGACGGTGGGTTGCGAGGTTACTACCCATTTGGAGATCTATGGTGTGAGGGCGAGTGCGGATGTTGAAGATGTAGGTTTTTTGAAGCCTAGGCACTAAGAAATGGGTACCTTCGTCGATAACTCCCCAGAATCTGTCGAAGAGGAAAGCTCGTCCTTCTCCATCAACGGTGTAGAGGAACGTCTGATGCTGGCTGCCCATGTTGAGAAATAGATGAATCTTCAAAGAGGAGTTTGGATTTTAAAGTTTTTAGGGTTTTGTTACCTCTGTTACAATGTTTCTTTTTCTTGTTCTTGCGGTAAGTGTAAAACCCTAAATGAGATATGTGAATTTGATTATTATTGTTTTTTTCTCTGTTGCCTTTCAATCTTCAGGCCATTCAATTTCATCCCCAAATCAAAGTTGATTATAATCGGTCGAATTCTTCGGATATTATCCTAATTCTTATTCCATGATTGCTCTCAAACTTCATAATTCCAAATTTGTATTTTATAGGTTAACTGGTTAATATTCAAGAAATTTTTATAACAAAATGATGTACGAAGTCAAACAAAAATGGTGTATGTGTCTTTGTCCATGTCAATAGGTATGAATAGTAGTAGTTCTAAGAAACAATTGGTGAGTTTGTGTCTGTATCGGTATCCACACTTGTGGAAACACGACTCACCTAAAGGCTCAAAGAGTTTGTGCAACATAGATTCTATTGCTACATATTCCAGCTGATGGTGATGGAGAATGGCCATGACAATTGACAACCATCCTCTCTCTCTCTCTCACACACACACACACACACAAATCAGTGTATACAGTCTTGTTTTGTGTAGCATTCATGATTCTTCTCATTTGTTAAGAGTTTTTTCTTCCATTAAATCTTACCTTGGAATTTTTTTTCCAAACTTTTGCATGCACAAAACCTATCCAAACCGGGTTTTTTTTTCCATCTTTGGCGCCAATTCAAAGTTCAAATTGCATAAGATCATGATGTTGGCTCCAAAAGGGAAAAAGTGAAAAAAAGAAATATGTACCAAACGTGCCGGTTGATGGTTGTTACAGTATGAAGGGCAAGGAAATATTTGACCTTCTTCACATCTACAGGAGAAAAGTGTTTATCGTGAATTCCTTCATATTAACTCTAGCGAAAATAAAAAAAAACAATTAAAAAAAAAAAACAGCCACTCCCAAAACGAAGAGTCCTCGAGGATTGAAACACATCAACACAATATGAAATCAGCCTATCATTGGATTGTCAGAGAGAGCTATCAAACCATAAAGTTAGAACTGTATACGGACATCAAATCAAAATTAAAATCAAACGATAACATAGTTAAAGCAAGAGAAATTCAGTTAAACAAACAAATAGAACATCAATTAGATCATTTAACAACACCGAGAACAGATGGCCCAAATACTTACATCAACGAGCTCCTGTCGACGTGATTGGTTCGAATCGATAACCTAGAAGATGAAAATCCTCTGTTTAAAAGGGATCTGGTGTGGAAATCGACTAAAGGTCTTGGTTGGGATGATCTGAACTTAACAGAGGACGAAGAAGAAGCGAAGATAGGATTTGAGAGCTTGGAAATGGAGGCCATGAGAATGAGATCGCAGAGGGAGAAATTCAAAATGACGTTTTATTTTTAATGAAATCGAGAGAGAGTTTTAAGAAGAAAGTTCCCTTTAGTCGACCCAGCAAGGGGAGAGAGAGACATTAGGCGGATAGAGAGGGCAACGTTGGAAGATTTGTTAGGGTGGTTGCCAAATGGATTTCTGGTATGGTTGGTGTGGAGCTGAAAGGACCATTATACCCCCTCATGAATTAAACAATGCCCATTTTGCACTCTCTGCCATAAAATTCAATTGTACTTTTGTTTGGATACAAAGTTTTAGGCCTCGGATTCTCTTGGTAGACACCATGGGTTTGTCCCAGTGGTACTGCATCTCCCTGGGGTGGAGACTCGTGTTCGAGTCCTTGGTGTGGCTGTTAAGTCACTCACCAATGAATGAGTACTAACCCTACTGACCGTGTAACCCCTAACATAGTTAGTTAAAAAATTAGGCCAACCAAAAAAAAGATACCAGAAAAGTGATATGGGGCTATCACAATATTTGTGACATGTGGCGGACAAGTCACTTTATTGTCCCTATAATGCGACATAGGATGATAAAATGATGAAAAAAATAGAGGAAGAAAACAAGTGAGAATAAATGAAAATCATGGGAGAAAATGGAATGACTTCTCTCATTTTCATGCCATATGTCGTATAATGTATGGTAGCCTGACACCACTTTTCTAGCATCTGCTAGATAAAATCCAAGGCCAAAGTTTTAGGCATTGGATTTTGCACTCTGGCATAAAAAACCTAATATTCCTTTTGTGAGGGAGCTCTGATTACAGAGGAAATAGGCAAGTTATCACCTGTTGCTTGCACTCCAAAAGTTATTATCAGTACCCAATCCCACCATGTATCACCCAAGTTTGAACTCAACAGGTCAAAATTGCAACCAAACACTACCTTGAAAGGCCTGTTTGGACCAACCCAAAACATAAATGGCCCCTATCTTTGACAGTGCACCACTTGCATTTGGGGAGTTCTCCATATGTTTAGAAGGTTTGCAATTTGGGTTTCCGAATTCGGAATTCATGCAGTAAACAGCACTGGGGTAAATTCAGAAGGTGAATCCATCTTTGATTTGCTCTTAGTTCCATCAAATCTGCTATTACTATTAGAGGCAAAATGAAGTTTGGTCCACTCTTGCCAATTTATGTTACCCTTTTTTTTTGGCTTCAAATATCATTTACCTATGTCGGTATAGTTAATGGTTAGTTTGGGGATTGGAACTCTTGTGGACTCATCACCTTGGGAGATTGGATCCCATACCTCCCTCGACAGAGGCCACACCCCACCACTAACACAAGAGTCAGGTACCAATTTATGTACACCTCAAAAAACATATTTGGATAATTGGGATATAAGCGTCATTTAGGATAGAGTTAAGAGTTTGCGATCCGGATAGCGGAGAAAAAGGACGGTTAATAAACACCTAACAGCGAGGGGTTAGGTGGAACAGTGGGAGTCGCCGCTCCGAGGTTGTCGCATGTGAAAGCGCTGTTTCTTGAATTGGACTTTGTCGGTTCCTATATTCTCAAGTGTTCTCTCGAGTTGCATACTCCATTTATCTGACTCTTGAAATCGGCCAAGGGTTGCACTTGATATATGATGCTCCTTTCACATCGACGCCTTTGGTTGCCATTGCAAGTCCCGCACTATATAATTTTTTTTTGTCATTTCACAATATACATTTTATATGCATTTTCTTTTGAGTACCAACTTTTCCTATAAGGACATATTCTTCTCCGGTTGTAACCAGTTTTGCCAAAACCGGTTACGCCCATGAGGTAGCCACATGTCTCTTTTGACACCTCTTAACTATGGTTAAGATTCATTCACCCCTTAACTTCACTCACCTATTCTTGGTTTTTAAGAAAAAAATAATAATAAATTTTGTTAACTGTGGTTAAAATTTACCAACTCCTAGAGTTAATTTTTTTTAAATATTTTTTCTAAAAACCAAAGAGAGGAGGGCGAACCTTAGGGGTAGGTGAATCTTATTTTTTCTAAAAACCAAAGAGAGGAGGGCGAACCTTAGGGGTAGGTGAATCTTAACCACAGTTAATGGGTGTAAAAAGGGACATGTGGTAACCACAGGATTGTAACCGGTTTTGGGCAAAACCGGTTGAGAAGATCACCGGTCTTTCCTGTAAGACTTTAAATGCAGCAAAATAAATGATTTTAAATCTCATAAAGAAAGCGATAATACTTGAAATCTCACCTTGCTATCTATGTGGGAGATCAAGGACTGAGTCCCTGTAAGGGGGGGACTGATCACGGTTTTTGGCATGTCCCTTTAAACCCAAAATAAAATAAAGATATCGTTTTTAGAAGAGCTTAGACTAGGATGCACTTGCAATCCAAGTGTTAAGACTACCTTGGAACAATTCACGCTTTCCAAATTAGCAATCAACCAAGTAAACACTACACTGCTTGCTAAGGTGGTTTATTTTGAGGTTGCCTCAACCCTATTTTACCGTCCCCTCATCATTTGAATGCCATGTACAGGACAAATCGGGTTGGCTGACCGAAATCACCGAATATCGGGATTTCAAACCTAGTCAGCAGATAGAATGGTAACAATCATTGGGTTATATATATGAAATTATCAAAATACTCTTGTATATATTTAATAGAATGGTTTTCAATTCATCAATCAATATAAGTGACCTAACATGGTAGCAGAATTTTAGCTTTGTGAAAAATAAAATAATAACAGCATACAAGAGCTTAATTTATTTAATAAACCCCCAACCCCCACAAAAAAAAAAAAAAAAACCAGCTAGAGTTGACATGGTAAGCAAATGCCAGCCGAGTTATTCAATATCCAGGATTCAGCCAGAGATCAACAATGGCAGCAGATACAATATCCAAGTTATATAACCATTATACTAAACAGGCCAAAAGGTGAAAAACAGGTCGGCAAAAAGTCTTGGACTTCTTCTGATTGAAATAATAAATTTGCAAACCAAAATTCCCACTGTCCCCTAAAATAGACCTCATCAATTTTCAACCGACCATTAATTTGTTTTCTTCCAAGAAGCTGTAAGTGGGTACCTCCAGATTGTAGGGTGCCGGGCCCTTGCGTATCCTCCCAGAGATGTCGTAGTGGGAACCATGGCATGGGCAAAACCACCCGCCAAAGTCACCGGCATTTGGTAAAGGGATGCAGCCAAGATGGGTGCAGACCCCGACAACAATGAGCCATTCTGGATTCTTAACCCTGGCTGAGTCCTCTTGCGGGTCACGGAGGGACCCGACATCAACACTGTTGGCCAGCTTGATGTCATCCTCAGTTCGGCGCCTAATGAAAACTGGCTTTCCACGCCACTTCACAGTCACAGTGGTCCCAGGCTCAATGCTGGAGAGGTCAACCTCAAGGGAGGCCATAGCGAGAACATCCTTGCTGGCAGACATGCTCAACACAAACTTGAGGACCAGGAGACGGATCAGGGATGCGTACACAAACCTCCCACCTGTCAAGACAAAGTAGGCAAATGCCCGCTTGCTAGGGTCGCCAGGGGGGAAACGCTCGTGGTTGTGTTCATCGTAAACTATCTTTGAAGTTGGATTCTTTACAGCTGCCACGGTCGCTGGGACGTCTGAAAGCATACCCATGTCATGTCTTGGGGCAAGGGACTCAGAAGCAAACCCTGGAATATTTAACCAATCATTAAACAAACAACCATCATAAACCTTATTGCTTGCATGTCATCTGCATAACCATAGATTATAGAAGAAACATCTATTCGTCCAAGAATTACAAGTTTGAAATATATATATATGTTAGCTCATAGACTTGCCTAAGAGCTTGTGCCTGAATCTACCCAAAAAAAAATGCAAATTCATACATTTGGAGGCTGACATCTCCTACATTAGTGTAAATGTTTAAAAACCCGTCTCTCTATATTATATACCAATGGTGAAAACTTGCACACAGAATTCACAGTTTTGTGATTTTTCAAGAGCAATTCTTTCACAAAAGGGATAACTAACATATACTGAAAATGTTACTGTCTTGCTGTCCTTAATCAGTAAGTTCAAGTAGTAACTGCTACCAACCAGCACAAACTGGGTTCTTGCAGAAATAAACATGTCTTATCCCATAACTTTGAAGGAGTGCCTAATCCTCAAATGCCGAAGACATCCTCAAATTGGATACTGTGATCATAGAAAAGTTAAAAGCATAAAAGTTCCATATTCCTAAAAGATAAAGCACCTGCTCTCTAAGAAACTAAAATCTCCTCGTCTGGGACGAATTTGTCAAGATAGAACTGTCCAAAACAAGTTTTGGGAACTCGCTTCTAATGGGGAGTGAGATCAAGACCCTTAAAAAGGTTCTTATAGCTATAAAATTCTAAAAGATGGCAACAATGTAGGTTTAGAAGTCATACAGGATGGCTGAATAAGAAAAACAAAAAACCAAGTGCATCATCTACAAGCAAGTAAAATTTGTGTGTAAGCATTGAACATGCGCATTAGGTAAGCTTGCAAACAAACTGAACAAATATGAGATAAAACTAGGGGTGGCAGTCAGACCGGTCTGGGGTTAGCCCGAGCTCAGCCCAATGTTTAAAACCTCGGCCCAAGCTCGCTTCACAACATAATATCGGGCTTCGAGCCAAGTTTGGGATTGCATGAGTTGAACAACCTGTGGGTTATATTTAGGCTGAGTTTGGGCTGGACAGCTCGTGAGTTAAATTCGGTTAAGTTAGAGCAAACTAGAGCTAGCCCAAAATGTGTGTTGGCTGTGTTTGGGCTAAATAATATATCGCTAAATCTGTCATTAATAGTTTGTTAGATACTTTAAAAAATGAGAAATACATCTCATTTGATCATCAATCAGGAGAATCCAGTGAAATTATAAAATTTTACACTACATTAAACTTGCGAAACATATTAATGGCAGACTCATTAAGAGATGTACTCCCATTCAACAGCCTCTCAACTGCAATGTTGCACTATCTCATTAAGAGATGTACTCCCATTCAATGTCAGACTCATAATCCTATGTATGGTCTTTCGACACACTTTCCTTCTACCTCTTGCGACTGAAGTTGCAATTTACAGTTTGGAAGCAGTAGCACAGAAAGATTGAGATAAAGATTCTCAAATTGCAATCAGTACATTGAAAAGTCCTATCTTGACAGTGCATGAAACTGTCAGCCTCCCTAAACTTGCAACTTCTGCCTTAGCTTGAAAGGTCCAATAATCAGTGGGTGATTAATTATCAATTTATCATCAACACCCTATTTTTGCGCACTTGGGTATACTCTTTGTAATGCAGTTCAAATGAGAAAACTGCAACAATCAATCAAACATCCACAAAGATTGGAGGAGAAAATTCAAGACTTAAGGTCTTCTATATTGATAATGTTTCAAAAACGGATTCTCCAAGGCCAAGGACAACCCCCTTGGTTTAAATAGGCAACAAGAGACTCACATTCAAAAAGTCTAGGTAATGACTACTACTAGTTATTAGAAAAGAAATAAAAGCTTCAACAAATAACCAAGTCTTGACTTCAACAAGTTTCTAGACAATCATTAAATGCAACTATAAGCAAGGTTCTAAATGTCGATATCGCTCGACATGTCGGAGCCGCGGAAAAAAGATATATCGTTTATCGGTGATTTTTGGAAAAAATGGCAAAAAAATAGGGCAAAACATGGAATTTTGTAGTGAAAATTCAGGAAATGTTAAAATAGATGTTAATACACCTTTTAAAATAAAAACATTAAAAAAAACAACAATGTATACAAGAGATGCAATAAGAAGAGAGCAAAGATGTGCGTTGACGAGTGACAATAATGTATGATTGATTCATGTTTCATTCATTTCTCAAGCAATCATAAATTCATAATTTATAAGATTCATAAGAATATAAACATACATAATACAACCCACCAAAAAACCTACAATCACCACCAGAAGGAGTTACGCGGAGGTTCGATGTCATCATCTCTGTCTTGACTTGGCTGGCTATAGTGCTGATTCTCCACATACGTACAATACTGTGCCCAACTCATCACATTATGGTACATGGATGTATACTCATGTACATAATGTTGGTAGTAATCTGGGCTAAGATGTAGTAACACGCCAATTGGTGGATACTGTGGGTGATTGGGCACAACTGGCACAGGCACTGGGATTTGGAAATTGTCTCCTCCATACCCATATGGAGGTGGCTCATATCCTGAGACATATCCATAAGGATATTGATCCTGTGTGGAATGTGAATAACTATGTTCTTGAGAGCCTGATGTCTGAGACTGTGTATCCTGGTCATGGCTGGAGAACCATGTATGTTGAGACCCTCAGGAACTAGATCCCGAATGTTCCGTGCCCCCAAACCAAGCATCGTGTCCCACATCTCGTTCTTTGCCCTTGCCCTTGCCCTTGCCCTGACCCCTGCCCCTGCCCCTGCCCTGGCTTCCTCGACGAGGGACGTAATGAATCGGTTGGCTTTCTGCTGGATGTGAAGTTGGGGCACCATGATCTTGGTCCTGTGTGGCATGGTCAAAGTCACCCTCTGCGGTGAATGGGCTCAGAGGCCTCTGCTCTGGCTCAACTCCGATGTTACCTCCATCCCCAGGACTGTCGCCGCCTCCGTCACTCTCATCATGGTCATCAGACTCATCACCACCCTCACTATTACTATTGGACAATCTACTTATCCCGGCGGTTCTTGCACTTGAAGTCTCAGGACCTTTTGGACTTCTGATCATCTCATCAAATGATTCTGTGCTAAAGCTGCTTCTGCTGCCGCTAGTGCTAGACCCCACTTCTGTAGCAATAACCCTTTCTACATCGATGCCCATCTCAATGGCCGCACTAGCTATAACTGCGTTTGGACGCCCATCATCTTCGTCAAGTGATGAAACCTTAACCCACTCAGAAAGTGGATTATCTTGATCCTCAGTGGCACCGATTAACATCAGGTCTAAAGGATCCTGCTCAGGTTGCTTCCCAGTGTCAATCTGCAGTTGCCTGAGTCGCAGCTTCATATTATAGTGACAGAAGACCAGTTTTTGCAGCTTTTTGTAGCCAAGTCGGTTCCGCTGCTTTGTGTGGATGAGGGCAAATGTACTCCAGTTTCGCTCACATGCTGAAGATGAAGCAGTCTGTGCTAACAAGCGAGCTGCCAATTTTCTGAGGGTCGGACAGTCGGTTCCGTACATTTGCCACCAATCAGCTGACAATTAAACGATGTTATCCATTAGTTTCATATATATTTTGATGTAGAGAAATAAAATATAATTACTTTATTGAGAAGAAATTACTCACACGGCGTCATCCTAGACCTTCCCTCCTTAGCAGCAGTTCTTCCAAAGCTCCCCCGCGCATCCCTGAAGCGCACTAGCTATAGATTTTGAGAAAACATGTTTCAATTAGATATAATAAATTAGAATGCAATAATGCACATAAATATGCTATAGTTAACGAGATAAAGACATTTCACCTCATTCCCGAAGTCTCCTTTTCTTTTACACTTCGGGTCCAACGTCTCGAAGACGTCGTGAACAGCCTTCATTAAGTCATCCCGATTCCCCAATTTGTGGTTGTAGTGATACTTTGGGTTCAAATAATATGCTGAAACGTGAAAGTTATACGACATGCAATTAGTATTACAAGCATGCAATAACTTCAATGTAAACATCTAATAAACATCAAACTTACCAGCAGCATGAAGGGGATGCTCCATTGTCTTATCCCAATGAGCATCGATAATCTTGTGGACCCACTTGTATCCACGAGGGGACACATTCTTTATCGACAACTTCATTACCCGCATTAATTCGTACACAGAACCCATAGTCGGCCACTTATCTGCATCTATCACCCTTAAGACACGGTAAACAGGCTCTAGTATGGCAGCTGTATCATCCACTTTGTCCCAAAATTTGTTATTAAGGACAATGTCCTCAACTTTTTTTGCCAAAATAGTGCGCCTTTGTCCATATTCTGTCCAATCAGTCCCAGTGAATAATGCCTTTAGTCCAATTTTATGTTTGAACAAACTCTCTAAGGCAATAAAATTGGTGGCGAAGCGCGTCGCCCCTGGCCGTACTATTTCACCACCACACAAAGCCCTCATCTTTGCTAGAACCCAACTGTGGTTGTATATGAAGTTGGTTACCGTTCTTGCCTCGTCAATAACCTCCTTCACAGATTTTCTTTCTCCTATTGCCTGTAACATCAGGTCTATGCAATGGGCTGCGCAAGGGGTCCAGTATAGGGGATACTTTTTCATAAGCATCTTCCCAGCCTTCACGAAGGCACTCCCATTATCAGTCACCACCTGGACTACATTTTTTTTTCCCACTTCCTCTACAACACCCTTCATTAAGTCATATATATATTTTGCATCTTTTATATTGTCAGATGCATCAACGGACTTTAAAAATATTGTCCTTCCCTGACTGTACACCATAAAGTTAATGATCGAAAGCCTAGTGGGTCCTGTCCAACCATCACACATAATAGTGATACCAAAATTTTCCCACGTTGGCTTTAGAGTGTCAATATAGTCTCTCATCTCCTTCTCCTCTGCGTCTAAGTATTTACCTGTAATCTCATATGGAGAAGGAGGCTCTACTCCCGGCCCAACCCGTTCTGCCTCGTGAATCATGTTCTTAAACTGTGGGGTTGAGGCAGCATTAGCAGGCACATGACTATGTATGAAAAACTTGGATACAGCTGTTCCAAGCGCTTCCACCAGACTTCCCCCACTCCACATTTCTTTCAGTCGCTTCTGTTTTGCATTTCGACTTTTGTACAGAGATGAATCATGTGGCAGATCCGGGACTTTCATGCTTTGGCTGCGGCCAAACATACCATGCGATTGTGTCCCAGTCCCAAAATCAGATGTCCTACCAGTCGAACCGGATGGTCCTGCTCCGACACTGCCTCTGAAATCGGCAGACTGCATGCGAGCTGCAAATGAACGCTCCTGATCTCTGTCCCACTGTTGGCGCATAGATTGACGATAGCCCTGTCAATATGCTAGCCGCTCGTCAACTCCAATACAGTCGATTGGGTATAAAGTATCATCTTCGTCGTCATCATCCACATCTACTGGTGGCTGTAGACCACGCCTTATTTCTTGACGGATTGCCTTTTGCTCTGCGACATGCTCCAGTCTCTGCTTAGCCTCAATGGTAAGGTTAACCTTCATAGCTTGTCTGACCTCCATCGGACAACTTGGACAGTCTGCTACATTCGAATCACCCCCAGCAAGATGCCACTTTAACCGAGTAATTCCACCGCTTCTTATTTTTTTGCCACAATAATTACATATTGCTCCATTCTTGTTCCCTTCTATTTGTTTTCCATGCGACCAACCTATGTCTCGCACCATCTCCTAGTGGATCATCAATAAATATTAATGTCAAACACATAATATAATCAAACACCAAAACCCGTGATTTTTTTTTATGATTATCCATGTTAATTGCTTTAGAAATATGAAAAGCTTATGAATGTACATTACAGTTGATAAATAATTGAAATTTAATTTAATTTCTTAAACTGTTTCTATATGATAAGTAATTGATTTTTAATTTAGTTTCTCAAACTATTTCTATATGTAATTGATGAGCTCAATGTTTGTACAGGACAAAATCAATATGGAAAAGAGAGTAGATGGTTAACTGATTGGAGACCCTGCATCAAGAAAAAAGGAAGACAATTGTAATTTTATTTGAGTATCAAGTTGATGTAATTATGTAAAAAGAAGTGGATGTAATTTTATTTGACTATGAAGTTGGTGTAATTAGGTAAAAAGAAGTAGATGTAATTTTATTTGACTATGAAATGGATGTGATTATGTAAAAAGAAGTTGATGTAATTTTATTTGACTATGAAGTGGATGTAATTATGTAAAACGAAGTTGATGCAATTTTATTTAAATGTGTGAGACTCCTGATTAAGTTTTAAATATAAAATAAAAATTTTATTTTAATGTAATCTATGTATATTGAGTGTTGTTTAGATGATTACAAGCTTAATATCATTAAGCAAAACTTCTTTGTCGAAATACAAAATACAAATGTTCTTATTTCTTTTACAAACTATAGAGTGGTAGAATTATTTGGGCTAATTCTTTTACAATATAAAAAATACTGCACAGTGGATCATTAAAAAATATAATCAAGTTAAACACATAATATAATCAACTCCTATTGCCTCTGTTTTTTAATGATTATCCATGTTAATTGTTTTGACAATTTCAAATACTTATGACTTTATGAGTGCACATTAGAATATATAAATAATTGAAATAGATGCAATTTTCCTAAAGCAATGTGCAGACCCATAATCAAGTTTCAGTAATTATTATATATATATAACATTGATCATAACTAAATAAAAATATACATGAATTTCAAGTATAATTCATAAAAATTAAAATAGAAAAAACAACCTTATATTACAATTTTTAATACTTTTTAAAATTGGGTGTATAATATAAATCAATATTAGTTTATAACATATTATTTTTTGTTTAATGTTTATCCATGTTAATTGATTTGACAATTTGAAATACTTATGACTTTATGAGTGCACATTAGAGTAGATAAATAATTGAAATAGATGTAATTTTCCTAAGGCAATGTGCAGATCCATAATCAAGTTTCAGTAATTATTATATATATATATATATATATATATATATAACATTGATCATAAGTAAATAAAAATATACATAAATTTCAAGTATAATTCTTAAAAATTAAAATAGAAAAAACGACCTTATATCACAATTTTTAATACTTTTTAAAATTTGGTGTAAAATATAAATCAATATTAGTTTACAACATATTACTTTTTGTCATATAATATAATTTCTAATATGGCAGACCAGTTTTAAAAAAAATTTCTCTTCAAAATAGTATGTTTTATAATCTTTTAAAATTTTGTAATAAAAATAGTATAATAATTTATAAATTTTTGTGCTAAAAAGTATGTTAACTTATTAATCAAAGTGATTACCGATTAGTAAAAGTTTGTTAAATTTTTTTACAAAAAAGAATAGTTAAGTGATTACTAATTAGTCAAGGTGTTATTATATTTTTAAAAAGCCCTTATGAGGTTAGAGATATTACATATAAATTATTTCTAATTTATAAAATATTATTAAGAAATTATTAATTTTTTAATATATCTAAAATGGTCTTGTGGGCATAATTTGCTAGAGATACATCTTTATCAAGAAATTATTTTTTTTTTTTTATATTTCAATATAGTGAAGCTTTTTTTTTAATTAAAGCCTCCATATAATTTATAAAAAGAGTGAAAGTGTGAAACTAGCATTACCTTTTAAATTTTAGGTTAAAATCCCTAACATTAACCAGATAACTTTTTTACAAAAAGAATGCATTAACAATTAAATAACCCTTATAAGGGTTTATTTAAAAATTAAAATAGAAAAAACGACCTTATATTACAATTTTTAATACTTTTTAAAATTGGGTATAAAATATAAATCAATATTAGTTTACAACATATTACTTTTTGTCATATAATATAATTTCTAATATGGAGACCAGTTTTAAAAAAAATTTCTCTTCAAAATAGTATGTTTTATAATCTTTTAAAATTATGTAATAAAAATAGTATAATAATTTATAAATTTTTGTGCTAAAAAGTATGTTAACTTATTAATCAAAGTGATTACCGATTAGTAAAAGTTTGTTAAATTTTTTTACAAAAAAGAATAGCTAAGTGATTACTAATTAGTCAAGGTGTTATTATATTTTTAAAAAGCCCTTATGAGGTTAGAGATATTACATATAAATTATTTCTAATTTATAAAATATTATTACGAAATTATTAATTTTTTAATATATCTAAAATGGTCTTGTGGGCATAATTTGCTAGAGATACATCTTTATCAAGAAATTATTATTATTTTTTTATATTTCGATATAGTGAAGCTTTTTTTTAATTAAAGCCTCTATATAATTTATAAAAAGAGTGAAAGTGTGAAACTAGCATTACCTTTTAAATTTTAGGTAAAAATCCCTAACATTAACCAGATAACTTTTTCACAAAAAAAAATGCATTAACAATTAAATAACCCTTATAAGGGTTTATAAGGTAATGCTAGTTTCATAGAAAAAAATGCATTATCATACAAATAAAATGCATTCATATAATTTTACTTAAAAGTTAAAAGCCCTTAAAAAAAAAAAAAAAATTAAGTGAGAGTCACGCTAAATAACCCTTAAAAGGGTTTTAAGTTTTACGTAAGAGTGGAGTTAGATAACCCTTATAAGGGTTTTAAGTTTTATGTAGGATCGAGTAAAGTTAGCAAACCCTTATAAGGGTGTTAAGTTTTAAATAGGGTGAGTGAACTTAGCATACCCTTAAAAGGCTTAAGCTTATCTATAGGGTGAGTGAACTTAGCATAACCTTTAAGGTTTAACCTTATCATCTGAATATCTGATGAATCGTATACTGGAACCGAACGAAAAAAAAACGCAGAGAGGAGCCGAGGGGAAGGAGGAACCTTGGCTTGGCTTGGGTTTGGGCGTTTGGGGACGGCGACGGCAATGGCGACGGGGACGGCGACGGCACAGACGACGGCGACGGTGGACTGGCTCAGGTATGCTCCAGTCTCTTCTTCCTTCTTCCTCCTTCCTCCTTCTTCCTTCTTCTAAATCAACCCTCTTTTTTTTTTTCCAACTAAATCGAAGATTTTCAGACTGTGATGAATGCTATGTAGGTTTTTCCATATTTAAAGACAATGAATCGGCACACTCACGGGTTTTCTGTACTCAGTACTAATTTTATTTTTATTTTTTTTTGGATTTGTGCTTGCGCATGTGAAAAAAAAGGGAACCCTGACCGAATCTCTGATTTCGATGGGACTCACCCACTTTTGGTCGATATCGGTATGGTATCGGCGATATATCGCCGATACCAACCGATACTGTGTAATTTTTTTCATACAGTGTATCGAAGCATCGGTCTTCAACGATATCGAAAAATATCGGCGATATATCGCCGATATTTTCGATATTACGAACCTTGACTATAAGTAACTAAGATGGTGAAACTTCCTAGGATCAACTTCCAAGATAGCTCATTACTCCAAACTGGTCATGTGGACTTGGGCTCTTCTAGAAGAAAAACTCTCTTTTATGGGCTTGGGCCCCCCTCATGAACTTAGGCCATTATTTGATCTTACCCATCATTAGAAAATCGGATGCTCCTGCATCAAGTATACCTCCGGTTGGAGAAAGTTCACCATCGAACTTAATTCTTTCTTCTTTAAATTTTCCAAGACTTGTGCATTAATAGCTTTCAAATTATCCTATGAAATCCATGTAGCTTTTGTTTTCGGCTTTCCTTTCCATTGAACAAGATATTGAGTGTACGACCAATTTCAGGAGGTGGTGTTTTGCCCATCATGGATTTGAAGAATCTTCTCTTGCTCCCGTGAAATTTTAGAAGTACCGGGATTGAGATCATCAACCTTAAGGTAAACAAGGAGATCCGATATATTGAATATCGGGGAGATGTTGAGGTCACTTGAGAGATCAATGACATATGCATTATTGCCAATACGCGTCAAAATCCGGCACGGCCCAAATTTCTTGTATTTAAGTTTGCTATATTGGCCAATGGGAAATCTTTCCTTCTTGAGGTAGACCATAACCAAGTCACTTTCTCTAAATTCTACATGTCGCCGATGTAAATACACATTTTCTTTGTACTTGACATAAGTTTTCTCAACTTTCTTCAAAAAATCCTCACGAATCTCCTTTAAAGGATCCGCAAACGACTCTGCATCACAACTCACTCTCTTGAGATCCAATAATGGAGCTAAATCAAGAGGCTGAATTTCTTTAGGAACGGTGGCATTTGAGTCCACATCAGTGGGTGGTGAAATTCTCTTAGAAATTAGTATATACATGGTAGATGAGTTCTTGAACAAATTGCCTTAAAGAGAATGTTCTCAATATTCTTACCATATTCAACTTTAAGTAAAGGTTTTAAGGGTCATAGAGTGATATGAATTCCTTCTTTGATAAAAGAATAACAATTTTTAAATCCATCATGCTTGACTTTTCAATCATATTGTCAAGGTCGTCCAAATAAGATATGACATGCATTCATTGGCAATACATCACACCATACCGCATCCTTGTAAATGTTTCCAATAGAAAAATTAACCAAGTACTTCTTTGTTACTGGTACTTCATTACCTTTCTTGAACTAAGAAATGTGATAAGGTTGGTGATGATTTTCACATAAAAGGTTGAGCTTTTGCACCATCTTTTTAGACACCATGTTGCCACAACTTCCAGAATCGATGATAATAGTACATACCTTCCTTTTAGAAGTACAACAAGTTAGAAAAATATTAGATCTTGGCCATGGTTCCAGATCTGATTTTTCAACTCCTAACATTCTTTGCATTGCCAAAAAATCACCATCATCGGGTTGCACATCTTCAACATGTTCCGGCACATT
The DNA here is from genome assembly GCA_015143295.1 of Tetracentron sinense. NCBI lineage: Eukaryota > Viridiplantae > Streptophyta > Magnoliopsida > Trochodendrales > Trochodendraceae > Tetracentron > Tetracentron sinense. The sequence continues at coordinate 56,983,441 of CM026554.1, read as the reverse complement.
ATCAACAAGTTTCGGTTTACTCAACAAGACTTCTTCCTTATTATTCACTTCAATTTCTTCAATCGGGTCTGCCAAATTTCTTTCTTTCCTAGGACATTTAAAGGATCTATGTTTATTCTCACCACACCGAAAACACTTATAACTTATAAGTGGCTGGATTTTGGATGAATCAGCCCGTGCTAGTAAAACGCACACGAACCGATATCTCAAAATTTTGGGCTGGTCGGTTTGGGGCATTTGACAATGATTGCTTCACATTTGAAGCACTAGAACTTTATAAGAGCTTGCAATTGTAGCCCATTTGGTGGTACTAATGGTGCTTCCTCTTCCCAAAGATCTACTCAACTTAATTTCAGCTTTTAGTGCATATTGGACAGCCTTGTCCAATATCTTTGGTTCCAATATCATGATCTCATCTTGGATTGATATTCTCAACCTGAAAATAAATCGAGACATTAATTATTGTTTGGTCTCTCTCAATTTATTTCGACTTACTAAAGCATAAAAATTATCCGCATAATCAGAAACTAATCTCATACCTTGCTTTAAATGAAAAAGCCGTTGGTACAAAGTTTGAGCATAATTGGTGGGTAGTTAAAGGGCAGCCTTCATGCATCTCCATGTAGAGATTCGTTACTTTCCTTCAATCTCACGATTTTCTTGCAAGATTTTCCACCATATCAATGCATGAACCCCTCAATCGGGTTTGAACAAATTTGATTTTTTGAAGGTCCGACATGTTCTTCCATTCAAAGAAAGACTTCACATTTTCTAACCAATCGGTAAAATCATCGGATTGTAAATGTATCGAAAATTCCAGAATATCAACTCGAATTTCTCTTTGACTTCTTTCCAATGCTTGAATAATTCTTTCGGGTAATGGTAATCTATCATTATCACCATTATCAATAACTTGAATGACATCTTCTTCATCGGATTCATCATTTTCATTCCTACGGTGACAGTTTTTCAATTGAGCAAGTCTCAATCGGATTTCTTCAATTTCGGGATTGTTGTTGGCACGATATCCTCTTCCTCGACCACCACGACCTCTTCTTAGAGCAGTCATCGAGCGTATAGCAGTGTATTTAGGCGCTAATTTAGAAAGAAAGATGTTGAACAAGTTACATGAACCCGCTCTGATATCAAATTATGCAGTTCGAAAGAGAAAACTGTAGCAATCAATCAAACATCCACAAAGATTGAAGAAGAAAATACAAAACTCAAGGTCTTCTATATTGGTAATGCTTTAAAAAACTGATTCTCCAAGACAACCCCCTTGGTTTAAATAGGCAACAAGAGACTCGCATTCAAAAAGTCTAAATAATGACTACTATTAATTACTAGGAAAGAAATAAAAGTTTCAACAAATAACTGGGTCTTGACTTCTACAAGTTTCTAGACAATCATTAAATGCAACTATAAGTAACTAGGATGGTGGAACTTCCTAGGATCAACTTACAAGATTGCTCATTACTCCAAAATGGTCATATGGACTTGGGCTCTTCTAGAAGAAAAACTCTCTTTTATGAACTTGGGCCCCCCTTATGAACTTGGGTCATTATTTGATCTTACCCATCATTAGAAAATCAGATGCTCCTGCATCACTTTGAATCTTATTCATTTTGGTTCATATCCTTTAAAGTTCTGCAACATAGAATTCCACTATAAGAACCCCCTTTGGAACTTTCAACTTTTTAAATCCATGATAATTTGGTCAAAATTCACGGCTAATGACAAATGGGTCGAAAATGTCATTCATGAAAAAAACGCATAAAGAATGGCATTTTTACAAATTAATAGTGTCGCTCTTCCAAATAACAACAAATTTTATTTTTTTGTCTTTCTTTTTTTTACTTATTTATTTTATCAATAAAGCTCAGGCCACCGTTTGAAAAGACAGTCTTGTTGCAACTTTAACTAACGACAATACCGTTGGGGCCCAAAATTGACGTGATAGGTTGTAGGCATGCAAATTTTGATAAGATCAAAATTGTCACATGGCAGGATCTTAAAAGGTGGACCCTCCTTAGAATTAAATTTATATAAATTTAAACTCTTTAAAGATAAGTGTTAGTTTCCACCAAATGGGACCCACAAATTAGATAGACTCCAAATATGATCCACTAGCCTCACAAGACTTATCAACAATTCCCACCAAATGGGACCCACAAATGATACAAGCTCTGTAGCTCCAAAGATCTCCATCAAAGTCTAAAGCTCCGAAGATCTCGATTAAAGTCTGAAGCTTCGTAGATCTCCATCAAAGCCCAAAGCTCCAGAGATCTCCATTAAAGCCAAAGCTCCGTAGATCCCCATCAAAGCCTAAAGCTCCACGGATCTCCATTAAAGATTGAAGCTTCGAAGATCTCCATTAAAGTCAAAGCTTTGAAGATCTCCACTAAGGCCCAAATACTTCAGCAATATTTTCGACTACAATTTCGAAGTTCGGATATGAGAATACATTGTTTTCCAACCCTCAAATTAAAGGTTTGTAAAGAAAAGAATCAGAGGTTTCTTTAGTTTACAGAGATTAAACCGCAGAGATTTGTACCCTCACCAATATCAATAAAAATATTATTTGTCATACTTTTCTTGTCCTTGATTTTCGGACACGAAATTTGTGTCAACACAAGTACCTACTGGCAAGTAGGGCAGGTCTAGCAAAAGGTAGACATCTTTTCAGTCATTTCAACCCAAAAAATTACATTTTTTTTCATTTTGTGACCAAAAAGCCCTTAAATTTTCAAAATGATAATAACATCCACAGTCTCCTGTTACCCTATAAATAGCCACTTCATTTGGCCCTTAGAAGTTAGAAGACACTTTGAAATCCCCCTACTCTTGGATTTTTCCAACTCTCCAATTCCTTGCTCTTACCCCAGTTCTTAGCCTTAGTCATCTTTAGTTATTTGATCTCTAGTTTTTTTTTCTTTAGATCGGTAAGCATGAGATTATATATCAAAGATAAGTAGTTACAAACATGATGACAAAGCTAGGAGGTTACTGAGAATTAAACTCAAAGCCGCATAAAGAAAACAAAAACCTAGAAATCAACAACGTTACTAATGCATACTCTTTTTTTTATCAATAATCAAGCATGTATCTCAATCAACCCAATAATCAACATTACTAGTGCATACTTTTAATCTTCCTTAACAAATTTAAGGGGATTAAACCTTTAGACTTTTTCAACTTTATCCAAATTTTGAAGAGATGAGTCAAAGAGAACCACTTTAAAGTTCAAACGAGATAAGGTGAGTAAAGTTTAGTTTCATTATTTACTTTAAGCACTTGTACTATTCTCTCTCATTTTCTATTTTTCTTTGTTGTATATCCTAGCTTAAGTTAACAAACCAACCTGCTCTTGAGATAGTTTAAACCCTCTTAAAGAGCGTATTGCCGACTTTGAGGGTTCCTTATGAAAAGAATGGAGGAATAAACCTTAGGCATTTTTTAGAACCCATATCTTCAAACTCCTTGGTTTTCCTTGGCTTGAAATGAAAAGAGATAATTTTGATTTTTGCTTAAGCTCACTTCTCTTACATTTAGGATACATGTTTGCTACATTGTACGGAGAATTCTCCATAGGCATTTTTTCTCCTTTTGCTTTCAAACCCAAATTTTAGATTTTTTGTCTACCTTATCTTTTTCTCACTAGTCACTACTTTGACCAATGGGAGAGGATATTCCTTCTAAGTTTTTTCTTAAACTTAAAAAAGTTTATTTGAAATTATTTGTATTAGCAACCAGGAAAAAATACTTGGAATTACCAAAACAAAAAAAAAATGACTTACAAGTTACAACCTCAAATTACAAAAGTCATATATGATAACATCCAATACCCAAGAGGGTAGTGAATTTCAGAAAGGTCCAACTCAAACTGAACAACACCCCTAACTAACCTTGGCCAGCATCCCTTGGTTGGCGCCTGGAAAATGTGAACCTACAGTAATTTGGGTCCAGCTCAGTGTGAGGTCTACATGCAACAGTCGCTGCATGACTTCCAAATTACCTGCTTCGAGTCATTTCAAGAGAAATACCCAACAATAAAAAATCTACGGCACATTTTCACATAACTGTAGTTGGCTCAAACAATTCCATATTTACATCTATCCAACTATCCAATAGGGTTGTGCATCTGAGCAAAAACAAATATGACTGAACACACAAATGAAACAAAATGTCGAGAAGCTCGTCATTCGATGTTCAGTTAAACCATTGCAACAAAAGATAGCTAAACAGAAACAGTGTCCCACATAATAACATTTAAGCGAGCTCGTATCCAATAAAGATCCCTTCTTTAGGACGCAAAGCAAATCTTACCACTTTAATCTAGCAGAGTAGCAAAATCCCTCAGTAACTTATTCATCAGCAACACAGATTACACATCTAAATGGTGAAAACAATAATATGACTAGAAAAATAACTGGCCCAAAATACACATAGAACGTAGATCAGCAACGAATAATATTAGAATCAAATCATATAATATGGCCAAAGAAAAAAGGAATGAAATAAATAAACCCCAATTCAATGAATCAACAAAAGAGCCCTAACCTCTAAATCGATATACCGTGTACCGTCGAATTCATCAATATTAAAAATGAAAAAACGATGGTGAAATAAACCCTAAAACCGAATCGCCAATCGAAAAAAAAAAAAAAAAACTAACCTCTAATCGGATCACGGGATTGTGAAATGAAAGAGGAGCAAATGGATCTGGAGGCATCACCGTTAATTAGATTTCTAGAGAGGATGGCCGAAGCGGTCCGGTTCGTCCCCCAAGACAGAGAAGATAGCCTCCTCCCGGCGACTCTCAGCATCTTCTTCTGCTCTTATTATGGCTCACGAGCGAGAAAAGAAGAAAAATTTCTAGTGGAATTCTAAGGGACGGATGACGGACTCGCCCCCTCACATAAGCGCATAGGCCTTGGCTTGCCTCTGGCGAAGCCAGAAAGGGCTTATCTCGGGGTTCCATAGAATAGGTGACATGTGGTGCAGAAGTCAAAATCATGGGGCCATGATTTTGACTTCTCCACACACAAATGGACATGTGGCGATAAGTGTGTGAGAATAAGGGGGAGAGATATCAAATGGGGAGAAGTCAAAAATCATGGGGAGAAAATAAATGACTTCTCCCCCATAAGCCATAAACGGAAATGGAAAAGGAGTCAAATCCTCTACGGTGATAACCAGTTTTGCCAAATCCGGTTATCACCCCTAGAGGTCGCCACATGTCTCCTTTAACACCCCTTAACCATGGGTAAGGTTCACCCACCCCTAGGGTTCACCCATCCATTTTTAGTTTTTTTTTTTTTTTTTTAATATTAATTCTTTTTTTAAAATTAAAAAACTGTTTTTAGAGTTTTTTTAAAATTAAAAAACTGTTTTTAGAGTTTTTTTAATATTAAAAACAGTTTTTTAATTTTAAAAAAAAGAATTAATATTTTTTTAAAATAAACAAAAATGGGTGGGTGAACCCTAGGGGTGGGTGAACCTTACCCATGGTTAAGGGGTGCCAAAGGAGACACATGGTGACCTCTAGGGGTGATAACCGAATTTGCCAAATCCAGTTATCACCGGAGATGATTTGGCTCCAATGGAAAATGGATCCAAACTGACCACCTAATTGCAAATTGGCACGTGGCAATGAAATGTTATTTCATTTTAAATTTTATTTCTCTTTCCCAATGTAACTGGTGAGGTCAGCTTCGTCATGTTGTCGTCCGATGACATATCCTTTTTTGGATGTTGTAGTTGGTGAGCATTTAAGAGGGGGCATCCACTAATGAGATGATTCCTTAGGTTTAGAAATGAAATTCATGGGTATGCCTATCACTACTCTTGATAGGGTATGGTGAGCATTTAAGAGAGGGGCATCCACCAATGAGGTGGTGCCTTAGGTTTGGAAATGGAATTCATGGGTACGTCTTTCACTACTCGATTTTATTCTATCATGTTACTTGTATGGGACATGGTGTTTTTAAGATTCTTCATATATATATTTCTCGCATGTAGCTGTGAGAGATTTAAGTTTCACCACGTGACCCTACATTATTATTATTATTTTTTTTTTTCATGGATCCTCTCCTTGGAATTTTGCTAGCAAGTAGATTATCATCATACTCGGCACCACATAACTTGGCTTTGGTTTGCATACACAGGCCACAGTGCCTCGATTAAGGAGCATGTGGCCCCTCCAGAGTGTTTTTTTTTTACACGGATCCTCTCCAGTCTCCAGGACTCGGGAATTGCAAGCGAGTAGATCACTAGCATTCACTCGACACCGCATGCCTTGGCTTTGGTTTGCATAGACAGCGTCTCCTCGATTGAGGAGCATGTGGCCCTCCAGAGCTTAGTAACCCAAACTTGTTACTCGCTCCCACTCTCAAACCTCGCTTTCACCTCGGAAGCTCGATTTCAACTTTTGTAAACCTCGTTCTCACCTAAAAGTGCGATTTTTGTGTAAAGTTTTATTTTTTTCCTAATTTTTCATGTGAAATGAAATGTATTTTGTCATTTTTATTTATAGGGTACAAGATTCATATAAGATTTGTTAATTATTAGTGATCTTGTAATTGAATTTAGAATGATACATTTAATAATTCAATAGTTACCTTGTTTGTTGTGATGAAAATTTTGAATTATAAATGATTTTATCAATTTTCTCTTAGAGTTTAAAAAATTAAAAAAAATATATATATTTACATCTACAAGTAATTTTCAAGAACATCAATATATATTTTATGTATATATATCAGCGCTCTGGAGGCGTTCCCAACCCTATCCTAAATTAAAATTTGACGCTCTCTCTCCCGCGCTCATTATGGTTACTTAGCTCCAGAGTGTTGACTTAGTGAGAGCAGAAACGTTTGATCTTTTCATGTACATAGATTGTAGTGCCACAAGTCACAAGAGACTTGAGTCTTTTAAGTAGGAAATGAAACCTATTATCACATCTTTTTTAGGCTATATGGCCGGCCCTCTCTCCACTCTTTGTTAGGTGTACGCCCATTTTTTCCAACGTACATTTTTCACTTATCCTGGGTGAGAGTTATCCATCTCACAAACACCCTCTAATGTTTATAGCACAATTTCTTTTTCAACCCCTCTTTTAAACATAATAACTGGCTAAATGATTGAGCCCGTGGCTCAATTGGACAGTCTTGTACTGCAACAGCGATGGTCATCGTGGTTTCGGTTACAGCTTACCTATAAGACGAACATATTTCAGTACTAGTTTTTCTCCATTCCATGGACTACCTAGTGAGTACTGCAAGAACATAAATGACCTTCGAGTCTATGAAAACGAATATGATCCCTAACAAACATTCCCTGTTTAGTCCTCTCGAAACCATTTTCAACCAATTATGACAGTTGCAGCAAGTCTAAAGGTTCTTGACCTGAATTCCTGTTCGGGACCTGAATTTAGGATCCCATAAGTCCCCGCCACAGGCCCCAGCTTTTCGGCTATGCCACAGAACAGTAGATGCTCAGAAAGCAAAACATAATCTCCAACTACCATAATGCTATGTTTGGTTGGCGAGAAAATAGATGAAAACATAAAAAAGAAAAGAAATTTTCAGATTTCTAATATAATTTTTAGTTGTGTTTTGTTTCAATTTCTTTTTTTTTTTCCATGTTTTCACTTATTTTCTGGTCAACCAAACATAGGGTAAGTAAAGAAATGTCTGGGTACATAAGCCTTACAATTTTTTATTTCTAATTTTATTTTCTTCACTGTCCCTGGTCGGTGACCTAATTAAGATTTTGATGTAACACAAGTTTCCAATAGGATAAAGCTTCTAAGACCCTCTTAGGGCCGAGACCACTGAGACCGTGCTCTAAGAGCACAGGATTTTAGGTGGGGCCTACCATGTGAAATGGGACCCATCTAAAATCTCGTGCTCTTAGAGCACGGTCTCGGTGGTCTCGGCCCTAAGCGGGTCTCAGTAGCAAAGTCCATTCCAATATGATCGATGAGGCAAATTGCCTCAATGCAAGTAAGGGGAAACTCAAATCACTCATCAGCAGAAACGGATGAACGAGTAGGGTATCTCCGAAGCACATCTGTCCATGTGCTCCATAAGTCCATCAGTCACATCCTTCACTACCAATGCCACCTCCTCTACACTGACACGAATCTGATCCTTGCTGTCCCTTTCTCGGATTGTCACCGAGGACGTTGAATCAACAGTGACGGCAAACGGTACGCCAAGTTCATCTGTTCTTGCATACCGTTTCCCTATCGATGTACCTGTAACATGCATGCAGTTAATATACATCGTTCAATGCTCGAATGCATTAGCTTTATCTTATATCGGCCAACTTTCATGCATGAGAATACAATGAATGCAAACATAGACATGTATAGCATTTGACATACACATACCCATGTGTGTTTATATAAACACACATGTAATAGTGTACGTACATCCACCCACCCATCCATAATTTATGCATGAAATAAATACAAGTATAACCATACATCCTTTTCTGTTTCATATATACCTGTCATGTCTATCTTATGCGAGATTCCTGCTGCAGTCAATGATTTGGAGATGAGTTTGGCAACTTCTTTGTACTGATGATTCTGAACCAGTGGAAAGACGGTGCATTTAATGGGGGCCACAAGAGGAGGGAAGCGGAATCCATTCAACTGTTCATCCCCGGCTTTACTTGACCTTGTGTAGAATGAGTGCTCAAAGAGACAGTAGATTATCCGTCCAATCCCAAAAGATGGCTCGATCACTGAAGGCGTGAAAACTCTTTGATGTTCCTTCTTTTTCTCCTTGGAAATTGTGAGGGGAAAAATACCGGAAGGACACGCGTCAGCAACAGCTCTTTCCACGCTCTGGTTTACTGGTAGAAGGTTGGAACGGAGGGTGTGGCACCCTGACCTGTACTCCGATGGTAAAGTTAGTAGGGGTAGAAGATGGTGAACAGTAAACACAAGAACAGTCACTGAAAAATACGCAAGGCACTGGAAGCACTGAACACTTAATCTCGGATCTGGGTTGATGAACAAGTGTCCTATGCACTAAAAATCACGGGGTTTTTATAGGGCAAGGGTTGGTATGGCCATCGATGACCATGGATGGCCATAGGTGTCCATACCACGTGTCTTTGCACTCATTGCCAAATATCTTACACATATCTGCCGCCGGTTGCATTACACGTGAGAGCCTCCTATAAGTCCAATCGGATGGGATCGGACGGTACGCAGAAGTGACCAGCATTAAATGCCAAGACAGTGCTTTCGGCATGAAACGGCGCGTTCGGCACGCCTGTCGGAATTATGGATCGCCTCCTGATCATTTCCTCCTACGAGTCGGTCTCGTTGTTGACCCAAGCTCGGTTACGGCGTAGATGTCTTAAAATACAGCACGACATCGTTGTCGGTGAGACAACGGACTCGTTGTTCGCGTAACGACAACGACGTTGTCAAAGCCACAACGGAAACGTTGTTCTGCATGAGAACAAAGACGTCGTAATGCGTACAACGGGATCGTTGTGCATCAGACAACGTGTGACCCCTATATTTTAAGCACGTGACCCCAACTCGTGTCCACGTGTCACTTTCGTGAACAAAACGACAAAAACGAGCTCGTCCCTCAACGCTAAGTTGGTTTTACGAATTTTATCCGTTACAATTTGCCCATTTATGATGCTTGGAACGCAGTTCGAAGCGTCATAAACGGACAAAAAGATCATACCTGGCACCGCTCCGGAAGATGAAACGTTGCGTGCTTTAAACGCTCGCTGAGAAGGTCGACCGTTCACGCCAGCTGGTTACGCGTGCGAACCGTCACGTCTATTTAATGCGGACAGGCTGTCATCATCGCCGATTTGAATTTCAAACGCTTTAATAACTCTGACGGTTACTCTCTTTTGGTGAAAAGACGATCTTGCCACTGCTCTCATTTCCGCTGATACAGGTGTACGGCTCAGATGAAGGGCAGTGGCGTACTTTCACAAACCTGAGATGCTTATAAAATCCCACCGAATCCTCCTTCTCTTTCACCCTGTTTCTTCAAGCACTGTTACTCTGCCGAATTCTCTTCTCAACCGAAAGTTCATCTTCCTCAAGCTCTCAACAATCTCTGAGTTCTTTGGTTCGGTACGCCCTTCACCCCTATCTCTTATTATTTCTTACTGTTTCTTCATTTCTCTCTTCTCTGGTTCTCAGAGTGATTCTGCTCTGTGCATACTCTGTTGCTCTGTTTACTGTTCTTGCCCCTCTTCGTTATTTCTTCCAATCACCATGGCTGCCATCGTTCCCGTAGAACCCGCTAGGCTAGAAGAAGTTAGAGGCCTTACCGATGATGAGGCCAGTTGCACAGGTAGCGCACCTCATGGTGCCTACGTTGAAAAATCCTCAGCTCTGCGCCAGCACCAGTTGGCACATCTGAACCGTTATAGGGAACGTTTCGACTTCCCTTCCAACGTCAATCTCCATTTCATGCGAGATGATGCTATCATAGACAGGCGCTCTGCCTGTACCGTTGTCTATCTCTCCCAACTTGAGGCTGGCCTCCGCTTCCCTCTTCATCCCGTCTTGGATGAAGTTCTGTCCACCCTGTAACTCGCACCGGGACAAATGCACCCGGGCTTCCACAAATACATGTCCATGATGATCAAATTCATCAAGGACGGATACCCAATAGAGGCTAGGCACCTATTCCACTTCTGCCATGCCGTCAGATGCCGAGGCAATGACGATGGTTTGTACTCTTATTATTCGTGGAACAAGAAACCCCTATATCCAGAGCTCGTCTCAGGCATTCTTGATAGAGAAAGAAAATGGAAAGCCACTCCTTTCGTTGTCTCTGGCGGCTGGAAGGCAGAGAGTTCCACAGTCCCCAACGTCTTCCGAGTGGAAGCAGGTATACCACTATAGTCACCCGTTGTCCGTTGTGCACCATTGTCCTGACTCTGTTCTCGTTGTACGTTGAATGCTTTCACCTTACTAACTCTCGTTGTACTCATTTTGCTTTCCTGTGTGCAGTTGACCCGAAGAAGTTCCCGTACAAGAAGTTGGCCCCAGAGGAAGAAGGCCTCCTTACTAGTATTCGCCGTGCTCGAGGTGGGGAGTACATCAGGTGGAAACCACTCAATCCTGACACGCGGTTCTCCTCCAGCACTCCAGCAACTACTCAACAACAGCCACAACAACAGCAACAGCGACAGCAACAAGGCGCCTCCACCTCCGTACTTTCATCAGCCCTTCATCCAGCTGAAGAAGAAGAAGACATGACTGACACAAATCCACCCCCACTAAGCAGGAAGCCGAGGTCTGCTCGCCCTGTAGTTCAACCGCTACCACTGCCACCACCGCCAAAGAAGAAGAGGAGCCACTCTTCCAAGGGTACAGCGACTGCTGACCCGAAGAGAAAGATGCCCACCCAGGCCGAGTACGAGGCCAGAAAGAAGGCTAAGGCGGACAAACGCCTGGAGAAAGAGAGCGCAGTCGTTGCTGCTCCCCCCTCCACCTCTGCCGCTCCTCCAACAAGCCCAGGAGCAGAGGTGACAACGGCAGTGCCCGAGGCCAGCTCGGCGCCTGGCCCTTCTTGAGCTGCCACTGCCCTCGCCAGCACGAGCTCCACTGTCGTTGCCTTGGCCGTAACGGAAGCCGGCACAACGAGTCTCCCGGATCGTATGCTGCCGTCCTTCGTTCAGAACTGGTCACCCGACTTTTCTCAGTTCGGTGCACCGACCGTGAACGAATCGGTGAAGAGCTCGGAGAAGGCCGCCCGAGCTCTAACTTACGCGATGAGGTTGCCCCGGGACATCGCTGAGGTCGGCAAACTTCACCTGTCCGAATTGTCCTACGCCGCCTGCCAGTCGGTGGCGACAGTAAGCTTCTCCCTCTCTCGTCCTCTTCCTCAACTGTTTGAAATATTACTTCTCGTTGTGCTAACGCCCAGACACTTCCTTGCAGATGAACACGCTCGTGCAAGAGCTCTGTGATCGCAACCAAAATAAGTACACCCAACTGCGAGATGAGATTAATTACTGGAAAGATAGGACGGAGACGTTGGAGCAGACTCTCGTTGAAGAGAGACTCAAGGCAGACTTTGATCTGTCTCAAGCCAAGGCTGACACTGTTCGTGCTGAGGTAAGGCTAAACACTGCCACCAAGGTACGGGAGAAGGCTGAGGCTGAGGCACGATCAGCAAAGGAGGCTGAAAAGAAGGCCAAGCAGGAGGTAGAGAATGCTGTTGCACGCATCAGCGAATTGGAGCATGTCTCCCAAGTTTTGGAGGAAACCGAGGCAGCCAGGACAGCACTGGCGGAGGAGCTCGAGGAGGCCAAGAAAGCTCAAGAGGACACCGAGAGGTCTGTGACCCTGAGACTGCAGCAACATTATTAGTCTCAGCTGGACACGCTCTTGGATGAAGATCGTGCTGAGACCGAGAAAGAGGTTCTGGACTCGCTCTGCCAACAAGGACGCCTGAAAGAAGACAATGAAGAGGACGTTACCACGTTCTCCGAGCTTCAGAGCAAAGAACTGATCGAGCTCGACAACGAGCCCGAGGTGCAAGGCGTCGAGCTGCCTCACTTTCTTGAAGGTCCTGCACCCCTCCCTGCCGAGCCATCCTCCGAGCCAGCTGCTCCAGAACTCCCTGCTGCTGATGAAGTTACTCCGGTGGAAGCCCCTATTGCTGAAGCCTCTACTTCTGCCCCTTCTGCAACGACGACAGATGCTGACCTTGAGCTCGTCTGATCTGCTACTCCTCTGATCCCCTGCTCTTCTTTATGTTCCTGCTTCTCTCTTTGACGATGTAAATTCTTCTTTTTTTTCTTTTATGGGAGGTTATCACTGTAATTGCCCAGAAATGGGCCTTTGATATGAATGGATCGCTCCTCTTTCTTATGTTTGCACTTCTTTTCACCTCGTAGCATAGTACAACGCATGCACACAGAATAAGAAAGAACACAACATGAGTAGTTGAATGATTTTTCGCAGTCCACTGTACTGATGTTAATGCGGTACTTCGCTATGTGAATGTTTGAATGTTCATGAAATTATAACTGATGTACACTAAATAAACTATTTTGATCAAAACACTACGAGCAGAACACTATGAGTAGAACGCTATGATCAAAGCACAACGAACAAGCACTACAAGTAGATTACTACGAATAGAGCACTACGATCAAAGCACTACGAGCCAATCACTACGAGCAAGCACCACGAGCAAACACTACGAGCAAAGCACTGCGAGCGTTCGCTATGAGCGTTCACCATGAGCAAAGCACTACGATCAAAGCACTACGAGTTAACACTCCGAGCAAACACCACGAGCAAACACTACGATCAATCACTTATGAACAAGCACTACGAGCAAACACTGATCCAGATACATCATTCACGTAGTTCACTGTGAATGCAATCTGACAAATAAAATTCATAGGACGAACGCAATGTAACTCAGTTCCGAAACACATGCTCAGAGGATGTCATTAGGATAAGCCACTAGATTTGCTCAGATGACATCCTTATATAAGCCACTCGTGTTCGTTATGAGTACGTTGTTCAGTCAAAACTTTATTTGAATTACTTGCAAAACATTCACAATATTACACTGATGAACCAGACAGAGAATAGCGTAGACAACGAGCAGGGCACATAATATTGCAAATCACATGTTGAAATATGAACACTATGATTATGTAAAATCACTGAAAACTTGTAAGCACAACGATGCACGTAAATAGCATATCACAGATTCTATTGAAAGAATTGCCTCAGATTCATGATGTTCCAAGATTTCGAGATGAGGTTACCTTGCAAGTCTTTCAAGTAGCAGACTCCAGGACTTCCCAATCGTTCTACGATATAAGGCCCTTCCCAGTTTGGTCCCAACTTGCCACTGTTAAGCTCTCTTGTGTTCTGGAACACTCTTCGGAGGACGAGATCACCGACCTGCAGCACTCTCCATTGTACTTTCTTGTTGTAGGCCTTCCTCAATCGATGCTGATACCTCCTCGTCTGAATGTTGGCATCTTCTCGCTTCTCTTCTAGCAGATCAAGATAAATAGCCATGAGCTCTGTGTTCTGATCTTTCTCTCCACCCTTCTTCTTGTTGTGCCAAGAACGCACTGTAGGCAAACTGATCTCTGTAGGAATGACAGCCTCCATGCCATACGCTAGAGAGAAAGGAGTTTCATTGGTAGGACTCCTTGGAGTCGTTCTGTACCCCCACAAAATGTTGTGCAGCTCGGCGGTCCACCTCCCCTTTGAATCTTCCAATCTTCTCTTCAAGGCATTGAGAATATTCTTATTGGCTGCCTCGGCCAATCCATTCCCCTGAGGATAATATGGGGAAGAGAAGACATGCTTGATCTTCAGCTCGCTACAAAAGTCGGCAATCAAGCGTCCTGAGAACTGCTTCCCGTTGTCAGTAATGATGGACTGCGGTATGCCAAATCTGCAGATGATATGCTCCCACAAGAACTTCTTCACCTCTTGTTCTCTGATACGTGCAAGGGGAACAGCTTCAATCCACCGAGAGAAGTAGTCAGTTGCCACTAGAAGGAAGATCAGATTCCCTGGAGCCCTCGGGAAAGGTCCCACAATATCAAGTCCCCACCGCGCAAACGGCCAAGGCTGAGATACAGTGCTGAGCTCTTGAGCTGGAGCATGAATCAAGCGAGCAAACCGCTGGCACTGGCTGCACCTCTTCACATACTTCTGAGCTTCGGCCTGCATATAAGGCCAGAAGTAACCTTGCCCCAGAGCTCGATGGGCAATGGTTCTCCCGCCCGAATGAATACCACATATACCTTCATGCAGCTCAGCAAGTATTCTCTCCACGTCTACAGGATGAACACACTTCAGCAAGGGACCACCAAAAGATTTCCTGAACAATTCTCCTTGCACCAAGGTATAACGAGATGCCTTGAACTGAATGCGCCTCGACTCCTTCACACTAATAGGGAGAACTCCGTCCTTTAGATAAGCCACCAACCCTGTCATCCAGCTCGGGACTGGATTGACAAGAACACTTCTCGCTGTGCCTGAAGAGTTATTGAAGGATACTCTTGGAACTCCATTAGGATAGCCTTAGGCTCGTCAGCCTGCACCATGGAAGCTAGATATGCCAAAGCATCAGCATGCCTGTTCTCATCCCTCCGGGTGTGCCTAATCTCCACAACGGTGAATGTTTCACACAACGAACGAACGGGAGTAGCATACTGCTTCATCCGGTCGTCCTTGCAATCATAAACACCATTCACCTGATTCACCACGAGCTGTGAATCACAAAACACTCTCAACGTGGAGATCTGCAGCTCTCTTGCACTCTCCAACCCGAGGAGTAAGGCTTCATACTCAGCTTCGTTGTTGGAGGCCGTGAACCCAAGACGCGACATCTTTTGCACTTTGATGTTGTCCGGACTTATGAGCACAACGCCTAGTCCCGAACCACTGAAATTGGAAGATCCATCCACGTACAACAGCCAACCGCTCCACTCTGACGACTCGGCCCCCTCCACAACGGCATCTCCGTTGTCAACTTCAATTGGGAGCTCCCGAAGATCAACAACCATGTCCTCTACCTCCTCCTCCACAGGGAAATCAGAAAGAAAACCCGCTATCGCTTGCCCCTTCTCTGAACTCCTGGCCCGGTACTGGATATCGAACTCACTCAGAGCTACTGCCCACTTTGACATCCTCCCCACCAGCTCGGGTCGTCCCAGCACGACTTTCAAAGGATACGTTGTGATGACAACGATAGAATGAACGTGAAAGTACGGACGAAGCTTCTCTGCAGAAAAGACAAGAGCCAGACACACCTTCTCGAGCTTGCTATAATTGCACTCTGCCTTGAGAAAGGTCTTGCTGATGAAGTAGACAGGCTTCTCCACGCCATCACAGCTCCTCACCAGGACGGAACCGAGGGCTTGCTCTGAAACAGACAAATAGAGATATAAGATTTCACCTGGCTCTGGCACCGAAAGGATAGGAGCTGAGCCTAAATACTCTTTCAAGGCAAGGAAAGC
This sequence comes from Tetracentron sinense, assembly GCA_015143295.1. NCBI lineage: Eukaryota > Viridiplantae > Streptophyta > Magnoliopsida > Trochodendrales > Trochodendraceae > Tetracentron > Tetracentron sinense. The sequence continues at coordinate 56,967,430 of CM026554.1, read as the reverse complement.
TCGGGAACACTCTGGAGTCCACGCAAAAATGGAGTCCTTCCTCAGCAGCTCGAACAGAGGTTTGCAACGATCGGATGACTTGGAGATAAACCGGTTGAGCGCAGCAATCCGGCCTGTCAGCTTCTGGATCTCCTTCTTCAACTTGGGCTCTAGCATGTCCAGTAAAGCGTGGATTTGAGCTGGATTAGCCTCAATCCCCCACTGGCTCACAAGATAACCCAAAAATTTCCCTGAGGTAACTCCGAAGGTGCACTTCTCTGGGTTGATCTTCAGATTGAAAGATCGCAGCACAAAGAAAGGTTCAGCAAGGTCTGCCACCAGAGTACCTCGTACTCGACTCTTCACAACGATATCGTCGATGTACACTTCAACCGTCTTGCCAAGGAGTGACTCGAACATGAGATTCATCAGACGTTGATAGGTGGCACCTGCATTCTTCAAGTCAAAAGGCATCACCCGATAACAGAACAAACCTCGCTCTGTTATGAAGGTGGTCTTCTCTCGATCTGCTTCCGCCAGGAGGATCTGGTTATAGCCCGAATAACCATCCATGAAGGATAACATCTCGTGGCCAGCAGTGGCGTTGATGAGCCTGTCTAGCATTGGCATGAGAAAAAATTCATTGGGGCACGCCTTGTTGACACCGGTGAAGTCGATGCAAACTCTCACCTTCCCGTTCTTCTTAGGCACAACCACAACATTGGCTATCCAGTCAGGGTACTGCACCTCCTGAATGAAACCGAACTGGATCAGCTTGTCAATCTCCTCATTCACTGCATCATGATAAGCTGGAGCAAGCCTCCGAGGTTTCTGCTTCACTGGAGGGATGGCAGAATCAGCATTGAGGTGATGGCAGATAACACTCGGATCGATGCCAGTCATGTCTTTGTGAGACCATGCAAAGACATCAAGATTCTGCCTAAGAAAACTCAGCAACTCGAGCTCCTCCTCCGTTGTCAAGCTCGTCCCGACTTGCAACACCTTTAGCTCTTCTTCCGTTCCCAAATTGACAGCTTTCGTGGGCTCAACGGAAGGTCTGCACAACGATGTCTCCGAGCTCTCCTCCACAACGGGAGCGACCTGTAACTGCTATGAGGGCACAATGGAAGCAGGAAAATCGCACTTCTGCGATGCCAACTGATCACCTCGGATCTCCTGAGGCCCGTCCTGCGTTGGATACTTCAACACCTGGTAGAACGAGGACGGAACAGCCTTCATCTCATGGGTCCACCAACGACCCAAGATGGCATTGTACGGTGAGGGCGCGTCCAGGACGGAAAACCTGGTCTGAAGTACAACGGGTCCAGCCACAACGGGCAAGACAACGTCACCTACAGGCTTCATCGAGCTGCCATCAAATCCGTACAAGGGAGTCTGAGCAGGGATGAGGACGGAAGGATCCAGCTTCATCTGAGTGAAAGCATGAAGGTACAAGATGTCTGCTCCACTCCCAGAATCCACGAGCACTCTCTTGATGTCGAAGTCTCCTATTCTCATGGTGAGAACAAGAGCATCATAGTGAGGTCGGATCACTCCTGCCAGATCACGATCAGTGAAGGTGAGTGCCTGCTCAACGCTTCTGCTGGGCACTTGCACCTGGCACACTGCAGCCTCATGAGACAGCTTCCTGGCCTTCGCCCTGAAGTTCCTCTCCACGTCAGTTTCCGTCGTTTGCACGCGGAAAATGACATTGATCGTGCCCAAGGAAGCTCCTCCACTGGTACTAGGATTATTGACGGGTTCTCCTCCACGAGATTGGGACACCGGCTCCCTGGTACGCTCCCCACCGCCGTTGTCAGGAGCAAGATACTCTCCCAAGTACCCCTCCTGAACAAGCCTCTCCAAGTATTCCCTCAGAATACGACATCGGTTGGTGAGATGACCACGGCACTTGTGATAGTGACAATACTCATGCACCCGTGGTCCCGATGTAATATCCTGCACCGCCCTCGCCGGCCACTCAAAGTACGACTGATCTTCCATTGACCTCATGATGGTCGTCGGGCTGACTGTGAAATTGATGCGCGGTGTTTGATCTGTAAAAGATCGCCTCTCATTAGGCTGCACGCCTCTCTCGTGCTGTACTTGAGGCTGCACTTGGCGTGGCTAATACTGCTGCCTCGCCTGCTGGTCATTAGGACGCCTCTCCGTCCTGCTCTGATGTTGGTTAAAATTTCTTTCCAGCGGGCGCCGATCCGGCTGATCCCGCTGGGTCACATACACAACTCTCTCTCTCTGCTTCCTTGGTGGCGAGCCCTCAGATGATGAAGACTCGTACCTCTGCTTCTTCTCCTTCCTCTTCGATGATCGGTGTGTCCTCTCCACGACATCCACCACTCTCGCTCTGGGCTTCGGCACTGACACGACGGATACGTCCTCCTCGTACCTCCCGTACTTGGTGGCACGTACCATCAACTCGTCCATCTTGACAGGATAGTCAAGAGCTAAGGACTTGTAGAGCTCGGAATGCTTGGGGATAGCATTCTTGAAAGCAGCGATGCAGCTCGCTTCGTCAACCTTGTCAATGTTGTGGACTTCATCGGTGAAACACGAAATGAAGTCCTTCAAGGATTCGGCCGGCTTCATCCTCAAAGAGAAGAGAGTATCTGCACCTGCCTTCTTCTTCTTATTGATGATGAAGCGATCAATAAAGGCCGACCTGAGCTCCGAGAAGTTGCTGATGGAACCAGGAGGCAAGTTCCGAAACCACTTCGATGCTGCCCCAGACAGGCTGTTGGGGAAAGCCTTGCAATACAGATCATCATCTGGGTTGCGAACAGCCATCGCGTGCTTGAAGTCAAACAAATGCTCCTCCGGGTCCGTCTTTCCAGTGTACATGGGGAAGATCGGAGTTATGAACTTGAAAGAAGTATAGGACTGGTTGATGGCATCCGTGAAAGGAGAGTTCTCAACGTTATCCTTTGCTGACTGAGCAAAGTCAGGAATCCCTCCCTTCATGCTCTTAACACGAGCACCGATTAAAGCCTCCACCTCCTTGGCTGTTACCCAAGTCTTCTGGGTGTCTGCGCCTCCAGTACCCACTCTCAGGTCTTCTCTTCCTGCCCCTTCTCTGAAATCCACATGATCAGAAGGAATACTCTGCTCTGCCCGAACTGGAGGCTGCCTTACATCCCCTTCAGTAGGAAGAAGCACAAACCTGGTTTCACGGTTCTCTGGGGCAGAAGGAGAAGAAGAGAAGTCAAACTGACGTCTCAAGGAAGGCCTCTGCAGTGGCACATCATCCACCTCGAGCCTGCTATGCTCGAATGCCTCCAGCCTTGCCTGCATCACTTGCTGCTGCCTGGTGATTTGATCCAGAGCAGACTGCTGCACTTGCAGCATCGCCAAGATGCGATCTGAAACAGAGAGCTCAGCAGGGGGAGGCATGGTCCTCTCTGGTTGCCCAGACGAAGGACTGACTCCAGGAATATGCACGACAGAAGGTATGAAAGAAGTGGCGTGAGGGGTTTGATCCTCATGCCCAAACACTATTGACTGATCAGCCATGATCACAGAGAGCAAAGGGGGGTCCGTTTATTATTTCCCACAGACGGCGCCAATTTTGTGAGGGGAAAAATACCGGAAGGACACGCGTCAGCAGCAGCTCCTTCCACGCTCTGGTTTACTGGTAGAAGGTTGGAGCGGAGGGTGTGGCACCTGACCTGTACTCCGATGGTAAAGTCAGTAGGGGTAGAAGATGGTGAACAGTAAACACAAGAACAGTCACTGAAAAATACGCAAGGCACTGGAAGCACTGAACACTTAATCTCGGATCTGGGTTGATGAACAAGTGTCCTGTGCACTAAAAATCACGGGGTTTTTATAGGGCAAGGGTTGGTATGGCCATCGATGACCATGGATGGCCATAGGTGTCCATACCACGTGTCTTTGCACTCATTGCCAAATATCTTACACATATCTGCCGCCGGTTGCATTACACGTGAGAGCCTCCTATAAGTCCAATCGGACGGGATCGGACGGTACGCAGAAGTGACCAGCATTAAATGCCAAGACAGTGCTTTCGGCACGAAACGGCGCGTTCGGCACGCCTGTCGGAATTATGGATCGCCTCCTGATCACTTCCTCCTACGAGTCGGTCTCGTTGTTGACTCAAGCTCGGTTACGGCGTAGATGCCTTAAAATACAGCACGACATCGTTGTCGGTGAGATAACAGACTCGTTGTTTGCGTAACGACAACGACGTTGTCAAGAGCACAACGTTCACGTTGTGCTTTAGACAACGAGCACGTTGTCAAAGCCACAACAGAAACGTTGTTCTGCATGAGAACAAAGACGTCGTAATGCGTACAACGGGATCGTTGTGCATCAGACAACGTGTGACCCTTATATTTTAAGCACGTGACCCCAACTCGTGTCCACGTGTCACTTTCGTGAACAAAACGACAAAAACGAGCTCGTCCCTCAACGCTGAGTTGGTTTTACGAATTTTATCCGTTACAGAAATCACCACCATGTTCTTCTTAAAGGTGACGAATTTTCCAAGAGTGCAGACATGGAACTCCACCTCTCCATTGGATTCCAAAGTGGCTTTCATTTCCATATATAGCTTATTTTTCACCCATTGCTTGCAAACAAATAAACATTAAGAGATGCAGGGTCAATCACAATTTCTACAAGTAATAGCCCAACAAGGGAACTATTCATAGTTTTCCTCCAAAGCTTCAACCACCATCTTTTGGTTACCCTTGAATGCAAGGCCCAGATCCTTCTTCACTGGGGCTATAACCAGTTTCTGAAATTATAAAAATTGTGTTCTTTGTAAATAATGACAACTTCACTGAGAATTTTTATTTTTTAATCAGTAGTGACAGAGAGAATTACCTCCACTTCTCTAGGTTCTGAGAATTTTTCGTGCCCTACGAGGGGAACACCACTTTTATCCTGTTATAGAGGAATACATCAATCTCCATGAGTAATATGGTATATAAATATTTTTCCTTTCTCTTTGATCTTTTTGTCATTACAATTTTTTCACACAAAAGAAATATTGCACTGCACCACATAATCTTCTTGTCGGCATTTAGTTAACCATTGTCATTGTACAGATAAACATCTTCTTTTCTAAATTGCTGATGCTGGTGCTGATATGTATAACATTTTTATTTGCATGCTTTGTACACCGTTCAAAAGCCGAATATCGAATTGAAATGAAAATTACTTTCTAAAGGACCAATTCCCTTACAAACTGCCAATCTCGGTATCGTCAACCACATTTTCATTAATAAGAGAAAAAAAAACAGGAATAAATAGGAGATGGAAGATTGCTAAGAGGAAGTCCACCAGAGACAAGGTTAATTCCAGAAGGCAAATAACAAAGTGTGATGAACTTTTTTTTATTGGTAATTAGAGAAGATGTGTCTTGAGTAACATCTGGACTTAGGGAGGATAAATGCTATGGAAATTCTAATATGTCTCCACAAAAATGTGAATTAAACTCTTACCGTGTGAGCACGCAAGTCATATGCAGATCTATCTGCGATACCAACACACTCAAACCAGCCATAAGAGCACTCAATCTCAGCATCCCAACAGTCTGCAGCATAGTGGACCATCTCATTTGCAAGATCGATGCTGCCAAAAACATAAACCTTCTTTCCCAACCGAGGCTCTACGGTTCGGTCCTGGGTTTGGTTTTTTTCCAAACCGAGGCTCTACGGTTCGGTTCTGGGTTGTTTTTTTTTAGAACCGAGGTTCATCGGTTCGGTTCCAAAAATTCTCAGAATCGAACCAAATCGAATTGTGTGCACCCCTAATAAGAATGACAAAATAAAGAAATATAGTTCTTAAAAAAACAATACACAAATCAATCTCCCATAACACCATAACGTGTTGCGGGTACATTTGAAATTTGTTCTAACGCGTTTAATCTCCTATCGACCTTGTAAAGTTCATATCTCTATAGTTATTGAGGTATCTACATAACTAGTATTGTCATTATCATTGATAATCAACTTCTCATTATCATGAACCATAAAATATTTATATCTTTGCATTTTTTTATTTTATAAAGTTTGTGGAGAGTGCATACAACAATAATAATACGTCTCCGTAGGAATAAAATGACATTAGGTTCAAAATTGAGGATCAAGATTTTAACACAACAAAGCAACACTCAATAACATTCCGTAGTGAGGAGTGTTGAAAATTCAATAACTCTTTCTTCCCATTATGATGTCGGTCATGCCCGTTGTTACTTTGTAAGTGATATCGCTCCCCACTATAAGACATAATATAACCCAACATACTTGTATAACCCGAGTTGATGACATAATATTTACTTAAAATAATATCTTTAAAATTTAGAATCATTTCAAAAACATTCTAAATTAAAATAATATCTTTAAAATATACTAGTAGAAATCCTGTGCGATGCACGAGTAATGATTTAAGAATATTTAATAAATTTATTTATTTTATTTAATAGACATTATTATTTGTATTAATTAATTGATTTTATTAATATTCAATAGAAAATCATAAATCGTTTAGTATTAAACTTAAATTAATACACCCAAGAGTTTGAGAAAAGAGAGGACTTTACAATAGTGGAGATAAAGAGGGCTCTATAATGAGATTGTGGGTCCCAAACCTACTTGCAAGAGTTGGAGATAAGAGAGAACTTTACAATATTGGAAATAGAGAAGGCTTTTAGGATGAGATAGTGGGTCCCAAACTTGAACGATGAAGATTAAAGAAAAAACCACGTGTCATCTTTGACATAGAACTTATAGGATTAAAGGGATGAGAATTTGGAGAGCAAAGGGAGAAAATCTTATTTCTTTATAGTATAGTAGTATATACATACATCCATCAAACAAGATTTATTACCTCAGCCAGGGTGCAAAAAACTTCAATTGTGGAAGAGAGGGGCTGGTTCATTTGAGAGGCTATAGAAGGACAGATGAAGAGAGAGAGGAAGTAGTGAGAGAGAAAGGAAGAGGAAAGTACTTTATCGTCGCCAAGGAGTTGTCATCAAGACCAAGATATATTCGGAGGAGTGTTGGAGGAGAGGCGGCCTTGTAAAGATATTATAGTTTTTTTATTGCATTGACTCCCTAGTCGTTCAGCTAGAACGACCTTATTTTTGTTTCTTTGAAAAACCTATAGGAAATAGAAAGATATTATGAAACATCCTAAAAAATGAGCAAAATCAAATGCAATTCTTCCCGTGGAACGAATAATAGTTCTCCATGAACGATGTCAAAATGTTTCGTTATATGCATCGAGTCACTACTTATATGGTAGAGCAATAAATAGAGTGAATCCAAAGCAAATAGTAACTTCTAACTCCCCAAAACCCAAACTCCTGAGTCTCAACATGTGAGCTCATTCAATTACTTAACTCATATTATATAAATTTAATCATTATTCACAACACATAAATAATATTTGAACTTTTAACTCACCTGTATAACATAATTCATCAGAACAACTATGTAAAAAGAACATATAGTCTTACACAATGTTACATGATATGTTGACTCGAATTCGTGTTCGCGGTTCATAGTTCGTCGTTCCGGAGAAAACTCAATTCGCTAGGGGTAGGATGATACAATTCGTTTATCAATTTGCATGTGCGATGATAAGAAGGAGAGAGAGTGTGAGAAAAGAGATCATAGTGAGATTCCCGTGGTGCACGTGTGTAAGATAAGATATAAATGTAAAAGTAGTGATGCACACGGGATAGAGGGAATGAAGGATAGATGAGAAGATAGACCCTAGTGAGACAAACCTGACGCACGTGTGTAATAGAAGATATAAGTGTAAGGGTAATTTTCTCAGTAATGATTGTAATAGTAGAGATAAAGAAGATAAAACTGGGATGATAATTTGTCCTTCTCAATATAATAGTTGATAAAATAAGCGTAACAGTAGTTTTGTCAACAATGACAAAATTCAATCAATGTTTTACTGGCCCTACTCGGGTGGATAGCAACCACAATGCACGTGAGAGACAGAGAATGGAGAGAGAGTGAAAAAGTGACCTTATCAAGACCCAGGTGCTGCACGTGTGTGAGAGGGAAAGAGACATGAGAAAGTACGGAAGAAGATAAGTGCAAAGTAGATATAAGATTTTTTTAAAAGATAAAATTATCCATAAATCTTTAATATAATTTTTTTAAAGTTAAAAGGTAATTTTGTTATTTAAAATATTCAATCTACGTTTTTAACTTAGAATCACTATTATAATAGTAATTTTTTAATGTTAGTAAATATATAAATGTAAGGGCAATTTTGTTAAATTAACGTTTATAAGTGCCTCGTTCTCATTATAACAGTAGAGATAAAAAAAAATATAAGTGTAAGGGTAATTTTATAATTCTCATTATAATAGTAGATAAGTAATTTTGTCAATAGTGATTAATACTAGCATGGAAGAGCAATTTGATCATTATATTACACTAGTATAGAAGATAAGTGTAAATGTAATTTGTTAAAAATGACAAAATTCAAATGTTTTTATTGGCCATTTTTTGGTAATTTTGTTAACAGTAATTATGATAGTAGAGATATAGAAGACATGAGTGGATAGGGTAATTTTTTAATTGTCATTATAATAGTATAGAATATAAGTGTCAGTGTATGGGTAATTTTGTCAATAGTGACAAACTTAATCAACGTTTTTAAATTCCCTATTCTCCAAAGATAATTTGTTAATAGTGTATAATAGTATATATAGAAAAGAAAAGGTAATTTTTTCATTGCGAAAAAATTAATAAACATTTTCAACTAATCCATTATATATCTTTATAATAGTAAAGAAAGATAGAAGATCAGCTTACGAGCAATGCTATAATTATGCAAAAATCAATAATATTTTTATCAGTCAATTATCTTTTATAATGGTAAAGATATACCTTTTACAAATAAAAGTACAAGGACTATACTAAAATTTATGTGAACATAATTATCCTTCACTTAACACCTTATTTTATATATATAAAAAAATTATTGACATTTCATTTGATTCTTGTCAGAGTTTGAAAGATTGAGAGTTGTCACACCGGAGACGCCGAAGAAGATGAGAACAACATGTAGTCTCTCTTTCGTTATTAGAAGGGTAATTTGATATCATATTATTAGTTCCCACGAGTGGACAAACTGGTTAACATCTTAAAAGTAATGATAGAGAATAATGCCAAATTTGAGGGGAGCAATAGTTCGCTCTACGGTGAGGAGCAATCTTGCTCTCGCAATGCAGTGGCTATGAACTCAGGTTAGTTTTTCTTAATCCGTGGTTCAATTTATTTTATTATATTTTTCTAAAAACCAAAGGAAGATAGGTGAACCTAATGGTAAGTGGGGACACATGGCAAGAAAAGGCCCCCCCGTGTCACCGTCTGAGGAGGTGATTATTTTCCATTCGAGGGATAATCATGTAAAACGCCCTTTCTTTTCGATGGAAATTTCAAAAGCTCCCCCGAAATATTTTCAAAACCCCGCCCCTCTCCCATCCTCTCTCTCACTCTGTCTCTCTCCTTTAAAATCGCACCACTCCGCAGATAAAGACCCTACAACGAGCCTCATTGTCTTCATCATCGCTACCCCTGCGTATCCTCCACCCCGATGGCGCATGATAGTCAACTCCCCTGCGACGGAGACGGAATTTGCATGCTATGTAAGAAAAAGCCGTCCGACGAAGAGACGCTCACCTGCAAAACCTGCGTCACCCCCTGGCACGTTAGCTGCCTGTCTGTTCGTCCGCAAACCCTAGCCTCTACTCTTGAATGGGAATGCCCGGACTGCTCACCGGCTACCGGATACAATCCGGCGCCGATCGTCGGGAAATCTATTATATCCAGCGGCTCTGAAAACTCCGGCGACCTTATCACTGCAATTCGGGCGATCGAAGCGGACCAATCACTCACGGAACAGGAGAAGGCGAAGAAACGGCAGGAACTAATGAGCAGGGGCGTTCGATCGCCGGATCTCGACAAGAAGAAGAAGGAGAAGATGAATGAAAAGAGCGATGTTCTCGATCTTCTTGATGGGAACTTGAACTGCTCGTTTTGTATGCAGTTGCCGGAGAGACCTGTTACTGTAAGATTTTTTTTTCTTGCTTCTTGGTTTAAGATGTCTCGATTTCGTGGATATGACGGAATTTGCTGTTATTTGATGAAAGCCTTTTTCCGATGACTTCTAAATTTCGTTTCTAGTACGATTGGTTCTTTGTTTGTTCCATTTCTAAATTTCAAGCTCTGGATGGAAGATTTTTCGACCTCTCTGATTCCATGTAGTGTTGTTTATTACACACCCAATTCTATTCAATAGGAAATTTGATTCTGAGATTTGTGGACTAATTCAATTCGATTGAAGTTATATTCGAGTATTTGAGTTCGAGATTTTGAAGTCCTGCAACGTTTTTCGTTTCCAGTCTTCTGGTATTGAGAGTATAGTGTGTGTTTCTTTCTCACATTCTGATCACCCACCCAGCTTTCTATAAATCTCCAAATCACGAATGCTTCATTCTCAAAACCAGCGTGGTTTATGTCCCCCTCAACTCTGGATTTTCCGCTGCAAATGCTACTCCATTTTTGACGGACTTTATCCGCTCTCTGTATATTTTCCGTCTATGCGTACGGTTCAGGAAGCGGAGGGCATCTCTTTCTATCAATCTAGGGAGAAGACATGTCTTACTGTCTTTCATTAAAAGAAGGACATGAGTTTTCTACTTAAGACTCCCCTCCAATCAAAAAGAGATTGAGTCTCGAAAGAAAGTGATGCCTAATTATCCGAATTTATTTTAGTTATAACTTTTTATTTACATTTTTTTATGAATTTATCTATAGATAATCCTAAAGTATACTCCCATATATATTCCCAAATCCTAACCCTTTATCTCAATTATTAAATGGTTAGGATTCCTGGTGATGTGGCAATAGAAAAGACAAAATAAGCCAATTGAAATCCTGACCTTTAGTGGTTGGCTATAAACGGTTAAGATTAGGGAGTATATTTGGAAGTACCCATAGACGGTCTCTTTTTTTATATGGAATTTACTCTGTTCTTATCTATTAAATTACGTAATGGGCCCCAAGTTAAAGCAAGTCTGTTTTAATCAATTCTAATCGTATTTAATACCTGATTGATATATTTATAATCTTTCGAGTTAAATATTCTCTTCGACTTTGATGGAATGCCGTTTATCTTTTCTTTTCTATTTTTTAATTTTTATTTTAGCTGCAGTCTTTTGAATTTCATGGAGCTTTAGCCTCTATTCACCTGCTTTCGTGCTTTCATGGCAGTTTCCAATTTCTCATTTGCTTGCGTCTTCCCTTTTTAAGGTCAAATTACATTAAAATATTGGTGTCTGCTTTTTACTTGGACATTTTGGTCATTTACAAGGTTAACCCCGTAAATGAACGAGATACATGGTTGTTTTGACTTCCCACACTCGTCTGGGTTTTGCACATTCAACGAACGAATTGCTTAACCTTTTCTTTATTTATTTGTTTTCACTCTGATTCGTTTTTTTCTCTTTTCATATTTGTTGTAGTCTGACTAAAACACCACTGAAATTTAACAAAATATCTATATCCCATTGAAAGTTGCATGGAATTAGTCACTTATGAGTGGTCTTGAACATCTGAATATTTTATGGAGTATGCTCTCACCTCGCTGCGTGAGTCTGCCTCTTGGTTTAACTGAGTCATCCATTATTGCTTGTTATAAGGTGATGATATTTTATTTTGCGTGTTTCAGACACCTTGCGGCCACAATTTCTGCCTAAAGTGCTTCCAGAAATGGACTGGGCAGGGGAAACGCACTTGTGCTAAGTGCCGCAACACTATCCCTCCCAAGATGGCAAGCCAACCTCGTATCAATTCTGCCATTGTTGTGGCCATTCGTATGGCCAAGATGTCAAAATCAATCTCCACGGGGGGGCCATTAAAAGTCTACCATTTTGTCCATAACCAGAACCGACCCGACAAGGCGTTCACCACAGAACGGGCAAAGAGGGCTGGCAAGTCTAATGCTTGCAGTGGGAAGATCTTTGTCACGACCCCACCTGACCATTTTGGACCAATTCTTGCTGAGAATGATCCGGAGCGGAAGCAAGGCCTATTAGTTGGGGAGTCTTGGGAGGATCGGATGGAATGCAGGCAATGGGGTGCTCACCTTCCACATATTGCTGGGATTGCTGGCCAATCAGAGCATGGTGCACAGTCTGTGGCACTTTCGGGAGGCTATGAGGATGACGAGGATCATGGAGAGTGGTTCCTCTACACAGGAAGGTTTGTTTTGAAATGCATTTCAATTGCTTACTCCTGAGTTAATTTCAATTGCGAAGTTGACTCAGCAGCCTAGTCTGTTATTTTGCTTATACGGGAGAAAAAAAAGGGATTTATTGGTGGCTAAAACAGGCTACTGCTGGAGAAGTTACTGTCATTTAATGGATTATAATTCAGGTAATTGAGGGTTTTCATCAATTTAATGTTATCTATGGCTCATAATTTTTGATGGAGGAAAAAGTGATGCTACATGCATGCAGAATTATAGTTAAAGCTCTAGCTTTCTTTTCTACTGCCTGTTCCCTCACTATGGGCCTGAATTCACGTCTCTAAATCAGCATAATGAGTTGGGGTCGCCATTGGGTTCCCCATCTTTGAGCATATTTCTTTCCAAATTGCCCCATTAGGTGCTCCTGCTTGACTGGGCATGGGGTATTAAAAATATGATATATAGCTTGGCTGATTACTATCATCTGATCGGGTGGATGCTTTTGGTTGACATCTCATAGCTAATACCTATTGAATGGTGGATTCACCCCATCTATGACCATTGTATTTTAAAGAATTCTCCATGAAAGAGGCTAAGGATGGTATCGATAAAGTAGCGTAGAATGTTGACTTATATATTTTTCTCTACTGTTATTCCTTTCATATTGAAGATAATTTGCACGCAGACATGATAAGTCCAGTCAAATTTCGTGTATCTGACTAGGTTGGACGCTGATCAGTTGCAAGCTGAGTTACCAAGTTTGGAAATGATAGTCTGTTCACCTTTTTTTTTCATTTTGTTTAATCATTATCCTCTTCACTAGCATGTTTGCCTATTTGTTTCTCCTTTGTCTTGGGACTATTTTTAAAATTCCAGCTACTGATACCCATACCATTCTTTGTGTTGCAATTGAGCTTGATTTATTTTCCTTTTGGTGTGGGCATACAGTGGTGGTAGAGACCTTAGTGGGAATAAACGTACGAACAAGGAACAGTCGTTTGATCAGAAGTTTGAGAAATTGAATGAGGCGCTGCGAGTCAGTTGCAAGAAAGGTTATCCAGTCCGAGTCGTGAGGTAAGAATCATGTCTGGAAAGTTTTTCAATGTTTCAGTATGATTCATTGAGCTATACCTGGTACCCAAAACCTCGAATTGTTCAAATTTCCTTCTTTGTAAAACATGTCACATGCTAAGACCTTATCTAAGACAGCTTGGCTGTCAAAAGTCAAGTTCTGTCGGCAAAGGGCATCACTATTTGATGGGAATCCAATAGTGAATTATTCCTGATTGTCATTGTCAGGTAGTCACGGAGCCTTTTGAACTAGAGCGGGAAAGTTGAATTTCAGTCCAATTGTAGGTCCTAACCACAGAAAGTGTTGTGCTCTATGCTGCATTGACAATCCCAAATCCGGTTTCAGGAGGGCATGTCAGGTTAGCAGCCGGTGTAAAATTTTGCTAAATTGAAAGGCACGAATCCTGACCCTTTGGTTGATAGACTAGAATGGCAGAACCTGACTTATGTTGCCGATCCCAACTAGCTAAACCATATAACACTAACCCTGATGCATTAGTTTTCATAGACTAGAATGGCAAAACATGGCCCATGCTGCAGAATCCAAATAGCAGAGATAGGACATTAATAAATAAGAAGAGATTTAGGAAAGCAAAAACAACACACTTCTAGATGCTAAGTTACTAATAACTAACAAGCGGATCGAACATGAGCCTTTCCTTTTGCACCGTGGGTTTCTTTGCAATTCGCATAACTAATGATGTTCTGCAGGTCAAATTTACAAAAAGAAAACTGTACTTTCAAAAATTTCAAGCATATCTTTCATAAGTCAGGATTGCTTTAACAAACTTGTCAATGGTTTGATCTAGATTACAAAATTAACTCAGAGAAAAAGGACATTTTTCCCCCTTAGTGATCAAAGTCATATAAATAATTAGCTGGAATTGGTCGGGCTTGAAGAAAATCTGGTGAGCCAGCAGGGGATGAATAGCATGCACTAGGGAAAAAATATTTTGTCCAACTGCTGCATAATAATCTTATAATTATTGTTAAAAAGTCCGTTTGATTATATTGGTCTCATGGATTAGAATATGCAGGAGTCATTAACGTGCAATAGTGCATCAGGTAGTACAAACAGTCATTTGTGCTTAATATATTGGCTACATTTTTGTCCAAGCCGGCGTGAAGCAACCCAAGTCAGTATGAGAGTTTTTCATTTTCCCAATATACAGTGACTTGTCCTTTACTCTATTAGTACTTGCTGGATTTGTACCAATCTTGTATTGGCATCAATTCTGAGCAATCTGTGGTTCTAATGTGACAATGTAACCCTTGGATGGTTTGTAGAGCTCTTCTACTGTTGCCTCCACCTGAACCGCATTTGTTATTTTACACCATTCTTATTCAGATGCGCATATCAGATGTAACAATGTGAATTGTCTAATCTTTCCAATGAACAGGTCCCACAAGGAGAAGCGTTCTTCCTATGCCCCAGAAACTGGTGTACGGTATGATGGAATTTACAGGATTGAGAAATGTTGGCGCAAAGCCGGAATTCAAGTAAGTTAATTCCTTATGATTAATTGCTATGAAAACCTTGGGAATTGCCCATTAGATGATTCCTTATGATAAGTTTCTCTGTATCAGGGTTTTAAGGTCTGCAGATATCTTTTTGTTCGATGTGATAATGATCCTGCACCATGGACAAGGTTTGTGTTGTCATTTACTTATTGGGGTTCTCTAATGGGGACAACTGCTACAGCAGAACGGTCCACTCTTCTACTTATTTTTTGCAATTTGAACTGCAGCGATGAACATGGAGACCGCCCGAGACCTTTGCCAGTCATTCAAGAGCTAAAAAAGGCGACTGATACAACAGAAAGGAAGGAAAGCCCATCTTGGGACTATGATGTGAGCTAGCCAATTTATTTATTTTCTTTATTTCTCATACTAAAACTAGACATTCTGTTTTCCTGTTCTGTTTCTTCCATTCGGAGGATTATGCCTTTTTGTCTGCCAAATTGCTAAATAGAGATCAAATTATAAACTAAATCCAGATTACTACTAAAGTGCCAAGGAAAGCCCATCTTGGGACTACAATGTGAGCCAATGCAATTTTTTGTTTTCTGCTTTGTTTCTTATACTAACACTAGACAGTGTTTTTCTCGTTCTATTTCTTCTTCTTCTTGGAGGATTATGCCTTCTGGTCTACCTGATAGCTAAATAAAGTGTCATAACCTAAATCCATACCAAAGTTCCAATATCTAAATTCTAAAGACGTTATCCCACTGGACAAGATAAATGATGCTCGCATTTCAACTGTAATACAACCCTTCTGTTTCTTCAACCATTTCTTTCTGTGATATTTATTCTATCATCTAGACATTGTAAAATCTTTTTGTTGCATGCTGTAACTTTGTTTCCGTCTTCCGTTTTTGTTTCTCAGGAGGAAGAAGGTTGTTGGAAATGGAAAAAGCTTCCGCCACTCAGCAGAAAATCAGTGGATACTGGAAATCCTGAGGACAGAAAGAGAGCGAGGAGAGTTATAAGACAGGCACAAAATATGTCTGTAAGAGAGAAGCTTCTGAAAGGTTGATATCCCTTATTCTCCATTCATACCTGCATTTAACCTACATGCCCTTGCTAACTTACTCTGTTTTAACTTTTAAGTCTTTCAGGCCCTGAAAATTAGCGTACATGTTTAAATAAATATTGTACTTGTAATCTTCCTTCCAATGTTCGAGATGATAAATAGATGAAGATTTTGTTAAGTTCCCCTTGGGTAATGTAGCTAGAGGGCCCACTCACACCACTAACCCTAACAAGTACTGTAGATAATTGATGCCTTGTAACAATGAAATATTAATTTAATACCTGATTTGGTTATATCGGCTTGGAGTTGGTCCCAATTCGGGTCAAAGTGAAGTTTTTGAGTTAATCTTGCTTCCCGCTAACTAATAATATTATGATGTGTTAAATTTCATTTGGAACTTTACACGCAGAGTTCAGCTGTCTAATCTGTGGGAAAGTAATGACTCTCCCGCTTACGACCCCCTGTGGTCATAACTTTTGCAAGCCTTGTTTGGAGGGTGCCTTTGCTGGTCAAAATTTTGTTACACAAAGAACATGTGAGGGCCGACGGACGCTTCGAGCACAAAAGAACATCATGAAGTGCCCTACTTGCCCAAATGACATCGCTGACTTCCTTCAAAATCCGCAGGTATGAGTACCTAATCTTCTGCACAATTTACTAATTTCTGTACGATAGAACTAAAGAAGCCAGTGCCACCCCTTGTGCAGTAAATGTCACGAACATGTTGGAGTTGGATTAGTTTGAGAGGATAAAAGTTAGAGTTCGAGAGAGAAAAGAAGGAAAAGAAGAAGAATAGGTTTAGGGAAATATTGTGAAAGAGATTACTGATCTCACTCCCATACTTTATTATTTATATTTCTCTAATGGTATACTATTAGTATATAGAGATACTAAAAGTATACCCAAACTACAGTGTATAAGAGATAAGAGATAACAACCCATAAAACATAAAGCCCACAATGCCTTATTCAACATTCCCCCTTAAGTTGGTGCGTAGATATCACTCACGCCCAACTTGTCAACAATGTTTCGAAATTGAGTACCACCAAGACCCTTAGTCAACACATCAACTAATTGA
Source organism: Tetracentron sinense (assembly GCA_015143295.1). Classification (NCBI taxonomy): domain Eukaryota; kingdom Viridiplantae; phylum Streptophyta; class Magnoliopsida; order Trochodendrales; family Trochodendraceae; genus Tetracentron; species Tetracentron sinense. The sequence goes on along the minus strand of CM026554.1, from coordinate 56,950,505 downwards.
TCTTCAGACTTCACAAACGGGGTGCAAATATAACCCTCTTTCAACTTGTCCTTGATGAAATGACGATTTATCTCAATATGTTTGGTCCGGTCATGCTGCATCGGATTATGAACAATACTAATAGCAACTTTATTATCACAATATAAGCTCATGGGCTTTCGGTGGGAAATCCAATTTCGTTTAAGAACAATCGAAGCCACAATAGCTCACAGAGCTTCACACACATTATGAGCCATGACTCTAGACTCCGCCTCTACACTGGATCTGGCAACTATATTCTGTTTCTTACTTCTTTATGTAACAAGATTATCTTCAACCATGGTGTAATAACCGGAAATAGAGCGTCTATTCGAAACTGAGTCATCCCAATCTGCATCGGTGTAGGCTTCAACCCTTAGGTTTTCATTACAGGAATACAACAAACCCTTCCCAGGTGACGACTTTAAGTAGTGGAAGATTCAATAGACTGCATCTAGATGATTAGTAGTTGGAGAATGCATAAATTGGCTGACTACATTGACGACATAAGCGATGTCTGTCTTGGTAAGGGACAAATAAATAAGCCTGCCAACAAGCCTTTGGTACCTCCTTGCATCTGACAGATGTTCTCCACTAGCTTCACTGAGTTTATGATTAAGATCTATAGGTGTATCATAGGACCCATCATGCCTGTCTCGTCGAGTAGATCAAGAATATATTTACCTTGAGAGACAAATATGTCCTTCTTAGACCTGGTAACTTTAATCCCAAGGAAATATTTTAGAAGACCAAGGTCTTTGATCTTGAATTTCTTTGCTAACTTGCTTTTCAGTGACTCTATCTTATCTATATCATTACCTGTTACCACAATGCCGTCTATATAAACAATCAAGATAGTCACCTTCTGACAAGATCGCTTGAGGAACAATGTGTGGTCTGCTTGACTTTGTTTGTAACCATTCTTCACCATAGAGTATTGCGAAAACGCTCAAACCATGCTCTGGGGGACTGCTTCAGTCCATACAGTGTCTTCTTCAGCTTACACACCTTCCCTTCATTTGAGGGACATTTAAACCCAGGAGGAGGTACCATATACACCTCTAAATCACCATGAAGAAATACATTCTTCACATCAAGTTGAAACAAGGGCTAATCCTTATTGGCTGTACGTGAATGGAGGACTCTCATTGAGTTCATTTTTGCAACTGGGGCAAATGTCTCCTGATAGTTAATGGCGTAAGTTTAAGTATACCCCTTTGCAACTAAACGAGCTTTGTATCTCTCAACTGAGCCATCCGAGCGGTGTTTCGTTATAAAGTGTAAACACCCATCTACATCTAATCGGCCTCTCCCCTCTTGGTAAGTTGACAATATCTTAGGTACTATTTTTTTCAAGTGCACACATCTCTTTTTCCATAGCATGTTTTCATTTTGGTTGAGACAATGCATTTGCTAAACTGCGAGAGACAGACACAGAAGACAAAGCCAAGACAAATGAGCGATACAAAGAAGCATAGTTTAAAAACCCGAAAACTCGATTCGACTCGAAAGTTAGTCGAGTCGAGTAACTCGGAAAACTTGAAAAAAAATCGACTCGGTCCAACTCGGAATATATATGTAATAACTTAAAATTTTTGGATTAAAAGAACTCAAAGTACGCTAGTTTTACAGCTTCAAACCTCAAAAATCAGGTTTAACAAAAGCCATAGTAAGTTGTCTTTGTATACCCTAAAAAACATGATGCAAAAAGTGTGACATTTTAGTTTAGGTTTTAAAAAATGATAAAAATACCCTTCTGTGACTCGGCCTAGTTTAGAGAGTCGAAAAACTCGGCAAGACTCGATCGAGTCACCTGAGTAACTCGGCAAATAGTGCCTCCTTCGAGTTTTGAGGCGACTCGACTCGAAGTTCGGCCGAGTCGAGTAACTCGGCCAAGTTACTCAAGTGACTCGCCGAGTTTTCAAACTATGCAAAGAAGACAAAATATGGTAAAATACAACATTTGAAATAGGATGTTGAGTACATGCTCTAGTACCTTTTCTAAAGGCAATAAGAGTTTTAGAATCAATAATGTCAGGAGTAGAATGAATAATAATATTAAGATTAGAATGAACAATGTTACTTAGATCAGAAGAGGCCCCTTGGTGGGCTCATGAGGATCTTTCTGTCTTCTCTTGTATACCTACAATTCTTTGACAACGGGTTCACATTCTCCTTGTCTACAATCGCTGTCAGAGGATGAAATAGGAATAGGAAGAGAAGAAGATATCTCTTCTTTGATGCTCTCCTCCTGAAGAGATGTCTCATTGATAGAAAAATATGGAGTAGACTCAAAAAAGGTAACATCCATAGATACGAATGATCGACGGGAAGGGGGATGATAACATTTATACCCCTTCTGATGATGAGCATATCCAAGAAAGAGACAACGAAGAGCCTTAGGATCAAGCTTTGTATGAGCAGAATGAACAATATGTACAAAGCAAATACACCCAAAGATCCACGGGGCTACTGGAATACAAAGGAGTGGAAAGAGATAACAGAGAAATAGGAGATTGAAACTCTTAAATTCGGGAAGACATTCAATTGATTAAGAAAAAGCAGCAATCAATATGACCTCAAACCAAAAAATTTTAGGCACATTCATATTAAGCATAAGAGAGTGAGTGACTTCCAACAAATGTCGATTTTTTTGTTCAGCTACACCATTTTGTTGAGATGTGCCAGCACGGGATGTTTGATGAATGATACCATGAGAATTAAAAAAGGTAGCCAAATTAGTAGGCATATACTCCCTCCCATTATTTGAATAAAGGACTCTAATTGAGGTATTAAACTAAGTGACAATCATTGTGTGAAAAGAAGGAAAAACCGTGCCAACTTCACCCTTAGATTTAGCATATACACCTATGTAGTACGAGAAAAATCATCTATAAAAACAACAAAATAATTTAAACCACACGATGAAGCAACATGGGATGGTCCCCACACATCAGAATACACTAGAGAAAAAGGTGAATACATTTATTATCACTATAAGGATATGAAGTTTGACAATGTTTTGCAAATTCACAAGTTTTAAATTGAAAAGAGGAAAACATACCAGGAAAAGATAAATGTGGAAATAAACGCTTAAGAAGGAAAATAGAGGGGTGGCCAAGACGTTCGTGACACCGGAATAGCTCTTCTGTGCTACTAATACTCTACACACCATAGGGTATTTGTTGGACTGATGAAGCAATACGAGGCAAATGGTCAAGCAGATACAATCCTTGCTTCTTATGGCCCCGTACCAATCATCCTCTTCATTTCTAAGTCCTGAAACACATAGTGAGAATGAAAGAAAGTGATGCCACAGTTCAACGATTTGGTAATATGACTAACAAACAAAGGATTCAAGGTGAACTTTAAGAACATGAAAACAAAGGAAAGAGACATAAATGGTGTGACATCAACACTCCCTTTACCAGCAATGGATGACAATGTACCATCAACAATTTTAATTTTGTGTCTACTAGAATCAATGAAATAAGATGAAAAAAAGGAAGACATACCAGTCATATGATCAGATGCTCCTGAATTAATAATCCAGGAGCGATTATGATCGGAAACAGATACACTGAAAGCCAAGGGTGAGGTACTTGAGTAAGGGACTGAGGCGGTACTGGCGATACTCAATGTCCCCAACTGGGACATAAAATGACGAAAGACACTAGGACTATCCAAAGAAGGAGCATTAGTAGATACTAGGGTTGTGGAGATAGCGGAGTGTGCACTCGAGCTTCCCCCAAATTGTCTGGCTTTATCCCCTCGTCCACTGCTAGAGGGGCCCCGTGGAAGAGGACGACCATGCAAGTACCAATAAGTCTCTTTCTTATGACGGGTACACTCACAATGATCATATTTAAGTTTATCCTTATCATCAGTAGAAAGTTCAGAAGGTCCAAAACGACCACCTCTTCCACGACCACCACTCCTGCCTCCCCACTAGAATGAGGAGGCTAATACAGATCTATCAAGGATGGGAGGATAGAGCATAACACTTTGACGACGCTCCTCATGGTGTAAATATGCATAGACCTTGTAGGGACCAGATCTTTGCCAAGTATTTGGACCCTTGTTCATAATCCATATTCAGGCTTGCAAATAGCTCAAATACTCGGTCTTGTTCAACCAATTTCGTATAAGTAGCAGCATCCTCTGGGCACTTAGTTTGGAAGGTCTGGTAGTGATCTAACTCTTCCTAGAGACGACGAAGAGAAGAATAGTAGGTGAGAATAAACATATGCCCCTACTTGAGTTGCGAGATACTCTGATGTAACTCATAAATACGGGCTGTACCCCCTATCTCAAAATAAGTCAGTGTCACTGCATCTCATATAATTTTCCCAGAAGGAAGGAATAGGTAGACACTACTGATATATGACTGCATAGAGTGTAGAAGCCATGACATTACAACTGTATTCTCAGCCTCCCACTTGGCATAGGCTGGGTTTGTAGACTTGGGAGTGGAGATGGTACCATTCAAGTATCTCATCTTCCCCTTGTCTTTAACAAAGAACATTGCAGATTGAGACAAAGTAAGAAAATTTGTCTCATTCATCTTCATTGTAGTAATCTGGAGATTGGATGCATCACTAGCACTAACCCCAATACTCCCTCTACTCTATACAGGGACACTAGAGAACTGACTTACGTCAGATTCATCCATCACGAATCTCACGGGATTGTTTTACACAAAAAACAAAGAGAGAGCTATTCCAATTAACAATACCCAAAAAGTACACTTGGGTTCCACAACCCACGTTCTTCACCTCAATATATGCGAAACCTCCAAACAATGTTCATAACAACAACCAAACAAGTCAAAAATCATTAATCAATCTGCACCAGCCATGCACAAGCTTCAAATCACTTTTACCAAGCATGTGACAACACTTTTATACTAACCAAATCCTCAAAATGCAGAAAAATAGCAAATATGGTGTGGAAAAATGATCACCGGAACTTCAATATAGGTCCAAACGATCCACAATTACTTCCATTAGATCAAGCATAAAAAAATGAAGAATCCACTTGAGATCAAACTCAAAAAAATATCTCTATACGAATCTAGTGGCTAGAAAACACTAGATCTGTATTTTTCTGAATTTTTTTAAATATTCCCACAAAAAGTGTCATAATTTTCTCAAACCAACTCCAAGTCACATGATTCTTGATTCTAAAATTCTCTAAAATCAAAACCTCTTAAAAAATACCTTTACAGTCAAGATCTGATGGCTGTCAGTGCATCAGATGGTGTCAGTCCGTATGGACACTGACGTCAGATTTTTTTCTCTTTTTTTCTGTTCTCTTTTGTCTTCTTTATAGACCCTTTAGATCTATAGGCTCTGATACCAAGTTGGATTAGTTTGAGAGGATAAAAGAGTTTGAGAGAGAAAAGAAGAAGAATAGGTTTAGGGAAAAATTGTGTGCGAGAGAGATTACTGATCTCTCTCCCGTACTTTATTATTTATACTCCTCTAATGGTATATTATTAGTATATAGAGATACTAATAGTATACCCAAACTACAGTGTATAAGAGATAACACAAACATAAAACCCATAAATCATAAAACCCATAACGCCTTATTCAATAGCTGGGTGCTAGGATCTAGAATTCTAAGAGACCTAGAAAATTTCCTACACATGAATTTGCATGATTTTTAGAGTAAAGAATATTGCTAAGTGATTTATCAATATTGGTGTTCGGTTAGGGATGACTTTGACCACTTAGATTTGTCCCCCATCTCTTTCCCTGAGTAAGGGGGTTGGGTTCTGTGGTGAGTCTTTTTTTGCAGAGGTTTTTGGCTGCTTTCTGTTCACTTCCTTGTAAACCCCTTGTGTTATTCCTTCTTTTGTTTACGTGCTCTAGTTATAGATCAAAAATAAAAAAAATCAATAACTTGACAAACGACAGATCTCCAATACATTTAATACCCTTGTTTTTTTGGGGAATGTGAGATTCTCTCTCCTCTTATCTGTCTTGTTTTTAAGAAGCCATAATTTTTGTTTTCATTAACTCAAGGGCACCTTGGTACATGAGTTTGAGGGATTGACTGTAACAGGTTAATAGAGAGTTGATGGATGTGATAGAATCACTCCAACACAAGACTGAAGAGACTGGGGAGAATGTTGAGGAGTCAAGTGAAGAAGAAGTTCATGGCATGGAGGAGAAACTTGATACTGCTACTGGAGACACTGAAATTGTCACTGTAAATTCTGAAACAGTGAAAGATGGTCATAAAGAGATGCAGAGTCCTCCAACTGAGAGCAAACTTCAGAGGACTTACAAAAGGAAGAAAGCTGACAGTGAGGATTGCCTGTCATTGAAGCTTGACGATGGAGAGAAGACCAAAACATCTGCAGAGGAGAAGCCTGTTGCTGCGAATGGAGACACTGAAGTCGGCATTGTTAAGTTTGAAATGCCAGAAGCTGGCAATACAGACTTCCAAGCTCCTGCAACCGAGAGGATGCCCAATGTTGTGACTGGAGAGACAGGAGTTAGCACTAAAACTGAAACTATAGGAAATGGTCATAAAGACGTGCAGAATCCTCCAACTGAGAGCAAACCAAAAAGGACTTACAAGAGGAAGAAAGCTGATGGTGGGGAGAAGAGCAAGATTTCTGCAGAGGTGAGGCCTGATACTGTGAATGGAGACACTGAAGTTAGCATTGTAAAGTCTGGAATTTCAGAAGGTGGTTACAAAGACTTACAAGCTCCTCCAACCGATAGGAAACCTAAGCGAACTTACAAGGGGAATAAAGTTGATGGTGGGAATTGCTCATCAGGGCCTGATGTCGGAGTGAAGACCAGGAGTAGGAAAGCTCAAGAGCTGGTGGATGAAGGAAACGATTCGCCATCAAGTCCACTCCATGTTCAATCTGATGGCGATGACTTTGAATGACATTTTTTTATTGGCCATTTGGGAGGGTCTAATTTGGGAAGCTGGATCTTTTTGGGAAGTAAATTGAAGAACTTTTTGCGAATTTACGGAATTGATGTTGTTGCTGATTAGTGGATCTTTTCTTGAACAGTTGAGAAATTGTTCCTAATGCAGGTCTGGGGATCTGATGCCATCACCGTTTTGTGGTACTTTTTTGTGGCACATATTGAGAACTTGAACTCCATGGAGTAATCCACTATCTTCTGAAGATGATCCATCAAAATAGGCCAGGTGATAAGATATCAAATTTTGAATAGCTGGACTTTTGTCTCCCAAAACTGTAATTGCATGTTCAATTGAAACAATCTATTATATCAATATAGTGGATTTTCATTATTGTTTTTGTTCAAGCTTTGTTTTGACAGAATCACGAGTTCTTCTGAAAGAAGATGCCCTGTATCTACTTGTTTTCTCATTTTATTGAATGGATGGTTCAAACTTCAAAGTAGTAAATTATTATTATTATTATTATTTAGGTATGGCCAGCCAATTTAAGATTGTCTCACTAAGATGGCTTGAATTGATCATGCATGCTAGTTATACGGGGGATAAGTTCTATAAATGTTGAAGACAAGGCTCCAAGTCTCCAAAAAGTATAGTTAAAAAAAACACTTTGAATTGATCATGCATGCTAGTTATCATAGGTTCCATAAATTTTGCATAAATTTTGTATTTGTACTCATTAGACTACAGACATTTTGTGTGTCGAGGACTACATCATTATGCACTAAAGATTGCGAGTCTCCAATAAGTCTAATACTCTATAGTTAAAACATTTATAATTAAAACAATGTTTTAGCATACTTGTGAGCTTACATTATGTACCATAAGTTTGCATATTGGCTAAAATAATAGTTGTCACATAGTAACAGTGGTTGGTAAATATTTTATATTTATCAAACAAAGGAACATAATTGATGCCATTCATCTAATCTTGGATTGGTTGATTCAAGCGAGTTGCTTATCTATGATCAATCTGAATCTGGATTCCCCACCCATTTAACCGATGTTCTGAACCCTAATATGTACAAAGATCAAGTGATCAACAAGCTACAAGTTTCAAATGTGTACCTGAAATTTATACAGAGACTAGGCATTATGTTTTCTGAACTCAAATTTCTGAGCAAAAAGAAGCTAACATGGTACCACTGAGTGTTCGATAAATTTGCTAAACAAAAATTTACACATGAAAATCCAATGGAAGGTGTCAACTAATCTTGATGAGTAGTGTTACAAGAGACAGTTTTTAGAACTGTACCTGTCCCCAGAAGTCTAGCTTGGATCCAATTCTTGCATCTTCCTATCTTAAACAAGTTCTCTGTAGATGTAGTTTTCTAATTGAGGTTCTGACTGAACTTTTGTTGCTCAAGTTTCTCAAGCAAAGTTGTCTTTTCCTTTTCCGAAAGGGCATTAAAAATGAAGACGGATTTGTCACCAATATCATCCTTAGCAGTAAAAAAGAGGAAATCAGAAAAGTCATGGACATTAAGATTTAACACTATAAGTACCATGCAAGAAACCAGATTTATCAATAAGAACCTTAATGGGCTGAGTGAACTTCCTTGTTGCAAACACCACAAAGAGAGCCATCCATGAACCCAATAGACTAAGTTTCACTCCATCATCCATTAAACCTGTCTGCACATTCCAAATGCAACCATATAATGTTTTGCAAATGGACAATTTTCAAGATGCAGATCAAAGAGGTGATTCTGAACAAGATGAGAGAAGAGTACCAGGTGCCCTAGAAGTACTGTGGGGATAATGAATGTCAGAATCCCAGCTTCCAACTTCCCATAGCAGAGGCCTGTTTGGGGAGAAAAATCATATGAAAATGAAGAGATTAAAACAACAGCACGAGGAAATAGAACTGCTTGCTCACGGGAAAATAAAAATTGGAAACCATGAGCAAAATTGAAAAAAAAAAAGAACATTGTTATGAGGTTTGAACTTCTAATACATGTTTGCCTACTCCTTTTGTTGGATAATTTTCTCAAAAAATTTTCTGGGCTTGATTTTTTTTCTTTGTTTTCACTAAATATCCCAAGAATTATACTTGCCAAAAGATTCAAAGATTGAGATCTGTGACTGACTATGCCAATGATTTCATATCACATTACAGTAGAACAATGCGCATCAACTGAGCCATTTAAAGAAGCATAAAACATAATAATGGTATTACTATTACCTTCCTTGAAGACGAGTCCTGTCAGAGCAGCAAAGAGAGGCCCAACAAACCAAACAGCTGCCGGGTTATCGATAACGTATTGTGCCAAGGTCCCTCCAACAGGTTGAGCGACGCTTAAGTATGTTGCCAGAGATCCAACAACACCAAGTGCCCACAATGCTTGAAGAGTACGCTTAATCTCTGTCACATAAATGTGAATCAAGAATAATGATAAGCCTAGTCCTCCAGCTCCAAATGCATATAACAAATCAAAATTTTGTTTTATCATATCCCTCAAGAAAGTGTCCTCTGGTAAAAAAGCAGTTGAAGCCGCAATTACGAACGATGCAGCAGCAGTCACTAACCCTGATCTATATAAGATCACCTGTTACAATAGGCAAAGTATCATTGTAATGCTTAAAACAAAAACTGCAATAACCCCACATCCAAATCAATATATATATATACACACAAACACACACAAACATGTTGGGAACAGAAGGGTAGAAGCTGACCTCCTTATCTCTGTTGGTATGAGGTCTGCCATTAAATGGGCCTCACCAAGTAGAGGTTTTAGCATTATAGGTCATAAGTAAATTCCCAGTTTTTTGGCCTTGGCTGTAATCATGTTTAGTATTAGTATAGAGGTCATTTTACTGGCTGTTATAGGCCCCTTCTAACAATCCCAGTAATGAACAATGGATTAAATGAATGAAAAAAATTAAAAATTAAATCTCTCTCTCTTCAAATCAAAATTTATCTTCATATGTAGAAAAAAAAAGAGGAAATTATGGCAACATTCGTCAGAAATGTATGCTCAAGTAAATTAAAATTAAGGGTTCAGCTCATTAAACATAACAACAGCAGAAGATTTCACAAAATGAATCGCAGGCAGTAAACCACAGATGAAAAAACCAAGAAAGGAATTCAATCAGAAGAAATTTTAATCCATCCATCATTCTTGAATCTAGCTAGGACCTTCAAATTAAGAAGAAAAGAAGGGAAATCATGGACAAAAACAACTAGAGAGTTAAACAGGTAGAGGTAGTTCTCCTTGAATCAGCACAGACGTAAACATGAATACCTCTCGAACGTCGGAGGGATCGACAGTCCAAGGACCATAAATTCCTTGATAAACCGCTCCATTGGAATTGGAAGAACTCTGAGAGCCTTCTCCGAGAGCTTGGCACTGTATTCGAAGCGAAACTCTCGATGATGAGGGTAAAGAACGGAAAGAAACCCTAGAAGAAAGATAACCGTTACGTATCGGTGAGAGAAGTTTCGGAGGCGTAACGGAGGCGGAAGACAAGAGTAGGGCCATATCGATATCGGAGGCTGTTACGATTCAAGAGGGAGAACAAAGTACAAACAGCTGCTCGCGAATTTTCAGGTATATCTTGGAGGAGCCACTGGTTCTGAATCTGATAAGATGGTGAGAGCGAGTGTCACGCGCGTTTAGCACGGTAGACTATTCTCTGGGTGTACGTGTACGTGTACGTGTACCCTACACTACAAATATCGTAAACTTCTTCGACTACCGTATAAAGCCAAAGGAGAATGCTAGCGACTAGCCCCAATCGTTCTTGTTCTTGGCAGCGTTTGCTCCTTCTCTCCCGGAGAGACTTCCCTCATTTTCTCCAGGTCTCTGAACAAGGATCTCCATTAATAACTAGGTAAGTTTTTAGTTTCTGATGATGGTTACTTTTATCTGGGTATTGGTCAAATTCTCAAATTTATGATTTACCTTTGATTTTATACAAGTTATGCCTTCCTTTTTTGATGGGCTTCCACAATTTTGTTTGGGTGTTGATGCCATGTTTTGGATGTTCTTTTTTTATGATTCTTTGCTTAGATTCATTTTTCTTTTTTGTTTTTCAATTAAACTTAAAACTGATATGTAAGCTGATTCTATGTTAGTATTGATGCACTTGTTTCCATTTTTCTTACAATGCCTTTGTTTTTTTTTTTTTTTTTTTTTGGGGGTTACTCTCTGCGTCTTTACATCAGCTCATGGAATTGTAGTTATCCATGACTGATTAATCGAAAGAACAACTCATTTTGATCAAACCTGCGGATTTCTTGAATAAAATGAAATGCCCTTCTTTTGTAGGGATGCAATACGGGGTCCAGAAGAAATAAAGCTTCTCCCTCACACACCCCATCTCAAATTTACTTGTGTTTGAGCATAAATAAAATAAGGTACTTTGTTGTGGGGAAAGGAATTTAAGTAATCACAGTGGCAACATTACAAGCGATCAATGGAAGGCAATCAGTTAGTATCATGAAGCCAATCCTCATAAGACACAGGTAGAGTTAAGAAAATGGGTCTAGAAGGAGTTCAAATAGTCTGAGATGCCTGCCCAAAGCACCATTTCGGAAATTCTCAAGATAAAAAATATTTATGAACCCATTTCTGAATCAAACTTGGGAATCAAGAGAAGGATTGTGTCCTTTTGTGCGCTAAACTTGATACCGCTCTTGCCAATTGGTTTTGCAATGTGAGCACAAAGGTATATGTGTAACAGTTCACATGATTAAAGCTCAAGGGCAAAAGTTTGCTGATATGATGAAACTACCTGAAAAGAAGAGGCATGCTTTCTCGAATGGCTAGTTGGGAGCTTTTCAAAAGCGCCACAAATTCCGACATCCCAAATTGTAGCTGAGGGTGGTTCTGCAAATTGTGTAGCAGTAGCAAACAACCTTGCATGAGATATGTAAGGCTACAAGTAACAACAAATACCTTGTCAATGACATATTCAATATGGATGAATCTGGTTGGTTTTGGAATATGGCACCGGATTACACAATACCATGTCGACAAATTAAAGATCTCACGGCCATCAAAACACGTTTGATGTTGTTATTCACAGGAAATTCTGATGGGTTTGAAAAGGTGGAAGTTATTTTTTTATTACTCATGCCAGCAAACCACAATGCTTCAAGAATAAAAGTACTGAGCAATTGGGATTTAACTACTTTTCCGGCAATAAAAAGGCTCGGATGACTGCATTTTGTTCCAAGAATGGGTGATTGAATTGCATGACAAATTGAAGGCACAGAGAAGGAAAATTCTATTGTTGTTCGATAATGCCCATCTCGTACTCTTGGTGGCATGCAGCTTAGACATGCCAATGCAGTTGACTTCCCCTCGAACACTACTGCAAAGACATGACCTATGGATGCAGGAATAACTGCTTCATTCAAGTGCCAATTCTGCAGTTTCCAGCTACAAAATGCCTTGGACAGGGATGAAGATGGGAAGAAGAACATTAATAAAGTTGACCAGCTCCAAGTGATGCGATGATCAAGATTAGCTTGGAATAACGTGTCATCAGATTCTGTAAAAAATTGTTGGGAACACACAAAGATCCACTCTCTCCGTGGAGGATATGGTTGACCTTTATCATCACAATCTTATGATGAGGATGGTAGGATAAGCCTAGACAGCTTAGATGGGCGTGCAGTGCGAAGCATAAGTGCATCTTCTCTTTCTGTCGAAGACCAATAAGTTGAGAATGAGCTTGAGAATGCATGAGCTCATTCTGATTATGTGAACCAATGTCCATGGGAAGTCTTTACAACCCTATTATGGAGCAAGATGCGCATGAGGAATACACTGACGAGCTTGTGGACCTAGCAACTTTGCTTGACCAGCACGGCAATGAGCCGATGTCAATGTTGAGGAAGATCAATTGGGATCATAGCTAACAACCGAAGAGAAATTGGTATTCTTCTGCAAGGTATTGAAGATTGTAGATGACCTTGTGGATGATAATGGAGCCACACAAGTGTCCAAAAGGTTCAGAAGTTGTGAGCTGAACTAGTGATGGAGCAAATGGAATAAAAAGTGGGGGAAATGGAAGAAGTGTAAAAAGAAACTTCACGAGTCACGAGTACTTCAGACGGTGTTAGTGAATATTGACCATCTATTCTTCTTCTCAATAACAGTTGTGGAATTTGGGAGTTCTCGTTTTATACATTGGGAGAAACATGATGACAGCTTCTTATTGGATTGAGAGTATCTGTTTTGACAGATATTACTGCACACCATTTTCCTACTTGGAGGCCTAAGAATAGTGAGAATAGGTAGTGTATCTGGCTGCATATTTGTGAATGTAGCTCATCCACTAACTTGTTGGTCTGACACTTTCAGCTGTTAGACCACCTCTTGGACGTCCGTAGACCAGAATTCATACCAATCAGCTCATCTCAACTTCTTGACTTATGGCCATTCTATCTGAACTTCACCTTCATTGTAGTAGAACTAATTTACACTTCACTTGTGGGGTATCCTTTCTCATGCCAAGCTTGCTTCGTTTCTTATGGTTAAGTATCTGCGATAGAATTTTACATAAGCCTTTAACCATACCAGTTAAATGTTGATGAAATGTATCTCTTCTTAAAATGGATCTACTCATAATGATGAATTTGGTCTCATGGACACAGAAATTGGCTTGGTTGTCTTTATTCCATGACTATCTTTTATTTGAAAAAAAACATATTATGTTGTAATTAAAAAATAGTTCTTACACATTTTTTGGGGGGTTATTGTAGACATCTCTGTTTCTGCGACACTAGCTCACCAGAGTGAGTTTCATATCTGATCTAGTTCTATCTCATCTGAGACTCTGTCTCATGAAGTTTGATCAACATCCTATTGATCCATGGTACAGTCTTTTCCTCTTGCCATGCATCGTTTTTTTGTTTTTATTTTAAATAATTAATTTATTTTTGCATTATAGTATATCCTGTAATCACAAATTTTTATTTCTTCTTGGGTTTGATCAAGTTTTTGGAAGAGCATTGGCTTTTTATATGCTCATCGTATGATCTGTAATGACCCTATCGAGAGAGGAAATACTTATCCTTTCAATTGTAGAGCAACCAAAACTGTGCCTGAATCAAAGGTAAAGCTGATTGTCGTGGGCAGTTATTGTGAGAGGATATCTTGCAAATTTGTGTTTCTTATTTTTTGATTCTCTCCTCTACTTTAATGTGCTGGTCATAAAGAATAGCTGTACTGTCTATGTTAGTAGGCATTTCACCAATTTCTGTTGATGCAGAAATGCATAACCTTGTTCGCACCAAAAGCCGAGAGTGGAAGCTTTCACCTGCAAGGAAAGGCTAGCAGTGTACCAAGGGAAAACCAAGGGAACAACAGGTTCGTAATTTGGTAGAGGTAGCCTTGCTTCACTTCACCCAAATTGTACAAAATCTGATTGCTGCACTCACAAATTATTTTGTACTCCCGCTATAATCTCGTGACACAGATATTCAGGGGCCTAATGGTACACAAGAAATCTGTCCAGCTATTCTTCTCAAATATTCTGTTCAATGTGGATGCTACCTTGTGAATGTCTTTATTGAAATGGATTTGTCTCTACTGGCCTTTGATTTGAAGGTAATCTAACCCAACTTATGAGATTAAGATTAATCTTTCAATTATCATTTTGGAGAAGCAGAATCATTTCAATTTGTTATCTTGAGCCTAACCAGAGAAACATTTTGAAATCATGGCATTATGGACATGTGTTTGTGGTTGGTCTGAAAATGTTACTTGTTGCTTAGATCAGGAGTTTCAGGATATTAGGCTGTGTTCGATTGGTGAGAAAGTGGGTGAAAGAAAATAAAAGAAAAGAAAGGAAATGAAAAGAAACTTAATTTTTCTTTCAAAATAATCATCAAAAGATCGATCAAGTTTTTGGCCCGGCCCTAGATAGAGTTGTGATTGTTGGAACACGGCCCCAATGTGTTGCCATCTCTTGTGAATGTGATAATGGGTGGATCAAGCCTAGGGCTGTATTCGGGCCGGGCTTGGCCAAGCCGGGCTTGGCTTGAAATAACTTTTTCTAGGCTTGAAGCCTGGCTCAGCCTGAAATCAAGCTCAAGCCGGGCTTGGCTTGGCTCGAGCTTGGCTTGAATCCTTTTTTTAAAAAAAATATTTAAATAATAATATTTTATATATATAATAATGATATATATAATATTCGAGCTGAGCCGAGCCGTCCAGGGGTTGGCTTGAGCTTGGCTTGATTGAGTTTTTGGGCTTTTTTTGAGGCTTGGCTTGGTTTGGCCCGTTCGAGCCTTTGGGCGATCTCGGGCCGACCCGAGCTGCACCAACGGGCTGATCGGGCTTTGTGCAGTCCTAATCAGGCCTAAGCTCATTCTCTCAGTTGGGCTTATTATGTGATACAATAACGGCCCACTGGCTTGTAAGTAGAGCTTAAAGTGCAGCCTACTGCCTAGTATAGTCTAGCCGTATAGGCTGGGTTCGTGGGCCAATTATGCTGCTCCATTGGTGTTCAGACTGTTAGCATGGTTAGAAACAGCTTTGCATTTGCTGTTAATTGCATTCACGTGCAATGCAATTGATTTATTATTTTGTCCTTCAATTTATGGCTGAAATTTAAGAGAAGTTACGCCTACAGATCTATAAGGCTCCGTTCTTTTGGTGAGACTTTTAAAAGTTGGGAACATTAATGTTTTGGAACAAGAGGCAAGTGTTTGGGAAGATAGAGGAGAGTGTTTTTAACCCTTTTACTTTTACTTGATGGTATCTCAAATTTATCGAGTTCACAATTTAATTAGAGGCTCCACATCTACGAAATAAAAAGTTCCATATTTGTAGAACTTTGTACTCTATGGAATAATATAGTTATAAACATTAAATAAAATTAAGCATGAAACAATAAAAGTCTTAGACTTTAAAAGTTCCACCAAAAGAGGAAAGAGGGTTGATTGAATCCTATGAGAAAATCAATCTCTTGTAAGAGAAATCTATTAGCTCCTCTTGAAAAGATCCCTCCTCTGAATTGCGGACACCTAATCTCATGACATTTTTCATTCATGTTTTATTTTTATATTACTATCTCCTTTCCTTCCAGTACCCGCAGCAGATGCCCCTATAATCTTGCACTTTGAGTTTGTGGGCCATACAGTACGGGAGTGTGAGTCCTAGTATGGGGCCACTTCTGATGTAGGGGTGTCAATGGGCCTGGTTTGGGCTTGGATTTTGGTAAATTTTTAATAAGCATAACCTGAAGCACGACACATTTACAAAATCGATAGCAGCTGCAACAGTGGCCAGTTCATTAAGGAACTTGTCAATGCGTGCCCATCCAACGTATCTTTTTTATCTTTACTAATATAAAGAGGATTCCCATGTTTAAAACGTTGATTGAATTTTTTGTAATTCCAAAATTGCCTTTTTGCTCTTATCTCATTTTCTTCTTCTCTTTCTTATCTTATCTTATATATAATGAGCCATTGAAAATGTAGATGAAATTTTGTAAAATTTTCAAACTACGCATCATAATCATTACTTAAGACAAACATTTAATTGAATGTTTGCTTATTCTCATACTACCCCTCACTCATCCATCTAGGCCTGAAATTCTCTACGGTTATAATCAGAGAGTCCGGTTATGCCACTGAGATCCCCATGTGTCCCTTTTAACATTCTTTGATTGTAGTTAAGATTCACCCATCCCTAAGGTTCGCCACTAGTACTTGGATTTTGGAAAAAAAAATAAAAATTTAACTTTAAGGATTTAGGGAATTTTAACTAGTCTTTAAAAAATTAATATTTTTTTCCTAAAAATCAAGGATAGGTGGGTGAACTTTAGGGGTTGATGAATCTTATTCACAGTTAAGGGGTGTCAAAAGAGACACATGGGAACCTCAAGGGTGTAACGGGACTCCAAACCGTGGCTAAGATTCATGTCCCTAGGTTTCACCCACTTATTCTTGGTTTTAGAAAAAAATATTAATTTCTTTTAAACCTTGGTTAAAATTCACTAATTCTTAAGATTATTTTTTTTCTTTATATATATATTTTTTGAAAAACCAAGGATAAATAGGTGAACCGTAGGGGTGCTTGAATCTTAATCAAATTTAAGTAGTGTTAAAAGAGACACATGACGACTTTAGTGGTATAACTGGACTCCTCACTTTCTTAGTAAAATGCTCCGAAAGAAGAATGTCTCATAAAAATCTTGTTCATCCCTTATCTTTGCTAATCCCAAAATGTCTCTCAAGTTTTTTATTCTAATAATTTTGTTATCAAAATGTTTTAACATCATGTTTCAATAAGCGTGTCTTTCATAAATTTTTTTATTTAAAATGTCTTTAAATTTCTATATCCAAAATATTCTTTATTATTTTTTTCCGAAGTGGACTCAACTCTGTGAAAGCGTCCAACTCAAAACCAATTGGCAATGAGTGGAGATGCCTTACATGTATATAAGGCCACAACTATTTTTCTATTTAGTTGATGTGGGATTAATTCTCTTACACGCCCCCTCACGTGCAGCCCTAATTCTAGGTCTATCACATGCGCCTTTTTTTGGGTCGTCAATCATGCAACTTTTCTGTTTGGGTCTGTCATCGTGAGTGAACATAATTTGGCCGTTGGGCCTTTTGGGTTCTGATACCATATGAAAGCGTCTAACTAAAAACCAATTGGTAATGAGTGGAGAGGCCTTACATGTATATAAGGCCACAACTATTTTTCTATTTAGTTGATGTGGGATTAATTCTCTTACATACTCCGGGTTCCTCACCCCTTCCTCTCTCTCTCTCTCTCTCACGTAAGTATAATCACACGCATGGCAATGCTATAGAATCTGTATAGAAGATACATTAGAGCCTTCCACCAAAAAATAAAAAAAAAGATACACTAGAGCCTTCGACCTTTCCCCTTTTTTCTTGGAATTGTTGCTAGTGACTTACTTTATCGATTGAGATTGCTAGTGACAGTATATTACTAGCGGCAATCTTGTGGAGAAAAAGAGATTCAACGAATCTCCAGTAGGGTCCAAGGCCCTAATCTTTGTACCTTTGGTCTATACTATCACGTGCTGTCAATTTCATGATAGGGTCGGGTCATGGTCCCAACCATTCTATACATCCGACTCGAAAGCAACTGGTCCGTTTTCCATTTTCCATTAGGAACACTGATTAGATCATTCCTAGCAGCCTTCCCAAATTTTACTCATCAAAATAGCTAAAACTCACAAAAAGTTATTTTGATGAGCCACATTTTATAAACACTCCCAACAGCTTTACCATTTTAATAAAAAAAAGAAGAAAAAGCAATATTTATTATTTGTGTGGGAAAATGAAAAAGGAAGGGAGAGAGAAACATTATTTTATTGTTTATGTGAGACTACAATAAAAGAAGGGAGAGAGAAACCTTAATTTTATTATTTGTGTAGGTCCACACAAAAGGGGGGAAAGAGAAATTTTAGCTTTGGTGAGTGTACAATGGTGAGTACTGTACACTCACCAAACTTGGTGAGTACTGTACACTCACCAAACCCAAATCTTTATTTTGCTGAGTTTTGGTGAGATTACTGGAGAGAGTTCTTAGCACCTTTTAGCCATTTGGCTCAGCTAGGAATGCTCTTAGCGAACCAGGGTCCACTTCTTATCTTACTCCCGTGTCCTCGTTTCCCTTTTAACAACACTTTAATCTTGGTTAAGTTTAACTAAATTAAAATTAGGAATTTGATTTTTTCTTTTTTGAAAACCAAGGTTGGATTGCTTAACCTAAATTCTGCTCCTGTTAATATACATTCTTAGCCGTCTCAAGATGGTGAGCTCGTCTAGGAACGATCCTCAGGAAGGCTTTATCCCAGAGTCATAGGATCCCCTGGCTCTCATATTAGTCGTCGACATCGGCATAATTTAGGAGTGAGTGAATCTTAACCACAGTTGGTAAGTATTTAAAAGTGAGGCATCGACCATTTTATTACATAATGGAATCCATGGATACGTCAAGCATTTTCCTTTTTTTTTTTTTTATAAAGGAAAATGATTAAAAGGTACTATCGAGAGCTTGATCCACTACAAAATTTTAGATTTTTAGCGGCGGTTTTAAGCCACCGCCAAAGCTAGGATCACCGCTAGTAATACATATAAGGGCGGTTTCCAAAACTGCTTTTAATAAGCTCGTTGGTGAAGCTTTTAATGGCTGTTTATATTAGCCGCCGTTGTAGATGAACTTATAGCGGCGGGTTTTTATCCCATTTAATGATGGTTAATTAAGGACAATTCCATCATTTAAAGTACTCCAATTATGACGGTTATGAACCGCAGCTACAGATTTGATCAATAGCGGTGGTTCAAAAGCGCCGCAGTTATTAAATTTTTAAAAAATAATTCTTATAGCGGCGGTATAAAACCGCCACTGTTACAATTAAAATAATTATATTAATAATTGTAATAGCGGCGCTTTTAAATCACTACTGAAAGTGATTAATTAAAAATAATAATTTTTTTTGTAATTTTTTTTTATCCTGTATTATGTTTACCTGTCAGCAATATAAAATACCACAATCATATCATATTCATACAATTTTCTACCTGTAAAAAATATATAATAAAACCATCCAATCATATACAATATATGTCCAAAATGTAATAATAACAATATATGCCATAAAATATTCCGGGTAGTGAAAAGAAAAAATCCTAGTCTCCCTAGCTCTCTCCTAGTGGTTGAAAACCCGACAGGTGCGTGCTATCGACTCCCTCCTAAAAAAACAATGACAAACAATTTATTTATTAGAATATCGAAATGATAAAATTTAAGGATTTTATAATTAATTAATATGCAAAGAAACAAAGTTATCTTAGTTTTTTTTATACATATAGAGTTTAAAACAAAAAAATGTATAGAGATTTCATCACTAACATGCAAACTCATACCAGATTTTTCATAATTTTCAAGAATAGTTAGACCTAAACCTTCAACCGCGCACCAAATCCTAAACAATTTTTACACGATTTCTTCTAAGGTGTGTATTTCGACCCAACCTAAGTATGAGAATTGGTTTCAATGGAATCCGAGGTCGTTGCCTGAATTGGGCACCGAGGAGTCCGAAATCCATAATTTTCAAGTTACGCCTAAACCTTCAACCGCGTATCAAATCCTAAACAGGGCTCGATTTTTAATGCAGTTTCTTCTAACGCGTGTATTTCGGTGTGAGAATTGGTTTCAATGGAATCTGAGGTCGTTTGCTCGATTTGGGTACCGAGGAGCCCAAAATCCATAGCTTTTCAGAATAGTTAGGCCTAAACCTTCAACCGCACACCAAATCCTAACCGAGGCTGGGTTTTTGATGTGGTTGTTTCTAACGCGTGTATTTTGACCCAACCTAAGTGTGATAATTGATTTCGATGGAATTCGAAGTCATTTGCCCGATTTAAGCACCGAGGAGCCTGAAATTTCTAGTTTTCAAAAAAAGCCTAATCTTACAACCGTGCACCAAATCCTAACCAGTGCTTGATTTTTTAAGCAGTTTCTTCTAACGCGTGTATTTCGACCCAACCTAAGTTTGTGAATTGGTTTCGATGGAATTCGAAGTCGTTTGCACGATTTGGGAACTAAGGAGCCCGAAATCAATAATTTTCAAGAATAGTTAGGCTTAAACCTTCAACTGCATACTAAATCCTAACCGGGGTACGGTTTTTGATGCGGTTTCTTCTAACACTTGTATTTCGACCTAACATATCTTCCATCTTGATTCACCATAGATATCATATACTTGTTTGTTTGCAGACTCTTTCCAATAAAGTATGCAATCATTGGGACATGCATCGATTTTATCATAATTAAGTCCCAAGTTGGACATCACTTTTTTGGTTTGAAAGTAAGTATCAGGTAGTGTTGACCCCTCGGGGAGTACCTCCCTCAACAACTCAAGCAACAAAGTGAATGATTTGTTACTCCATCCACTAAGACACTTAATCTGATATAATCTTATGATAAAAGACAACTTCGTGTGATTCGGACATCCAGAATACAAAGCCTGTCTTGCATCCCGTACTAATTGGAAAAGTTTATTAGCCTCAGGATTGAGATCCCGACTACTGGTACCCTTATCTTCGTTTGGTATCTCGAAAAAATCGTGCACCAAATCATCAATCTCATTTTGTTTGTCTTGCACATCACGATTTTGAGACACTTGGTCAACGGGTGTGCGTTATAATATGTCTGTCCCATAATAAAACCAGATTTTATAATTCAAGTTGAATCCATAACAGATAATATAGTTGTACGCTGTTCCTCTATCTTGATAAACCACATTGTTGCATTTGTGATATGGACACTTTATACTGTCATTGTTATTAGTTGTTCCACGAGCTAATGCAAACTCTATAAATTGCTTCATTCCTATATATTCCATTGACACCCTATGTAATACAAAAAAAATGCATTCACAATTGCTTAAGTACTAACACTTTATCATTCAGTGCTTCATAAAAACTTATGGACAAAAATACATTGACATTCCAATCGACTCCTATCCATGAGGTATAAGATAGGATTTCTAAGTCCTTCGTTAGCTATTATGAGAAATAACAAAAGTTTAGCACATCAGTCAAGTGCTTTGTTCCAATTCAAAGAAATTTCAGCAGCATATCTCTATGGTTCTCAAGTATACGATTTAGACTAGGGGCAAACATGCCATATTGTCTAAATAAGTACCCAGAGAACAAGAAAAACTGCTAAAAGTTCCCTCAATTTGGACAAATCATGAACAACTGACTATACTGGAGATTATGCATTCCCAAACAGTCCAACCAGAAAATTCAAGAATCATATACAAGCAAATACAATTTATCACAAACAAGACCGAAAAGTTATTAACCTGCATTTAGTCTCACAAGAGAACTAAACGTCATAGTTTACAACTAATCCGTCCAAATAGGTGATATAAGAAATGCACTTATCACACAATGATTCTTGAACGAGAGATCTAAGGTTCAATGCATACATGTGTATGAACGTAAACCAATACAAAAATCCAACCATCATGCACACTGTGAGCATGGGATCTTCCTACCCACTTTCACAATTATATGTTTTGACTTATGTCGCCACCTATTCATTCTTAGGGATAGGTCCCGGGTATTTGTTTGTTTGGATAAGGCAAATGGTCTAATCAGAGTTAGGGTAAGTGGTTCGATTAAGCCCTGAGGAAGGTGTTAGGCACCCCAAGACCCCCGTTTTATAACGGTTACCTACTCCCTAAACTTAAGCCAATTATAATCTCAAAGTTTAATTAGAATGTCCAAAGTTTTTAAGTGAGTGCTAATCCAAGAAAAATAGAAAGCTAGATGGCTAGGGTCGAACCCGAGTTGAGTTGCCTACGTACTCACATGGTGAGATCAGACCGAGCGTAGTTCTGGCACATGAGCTCGTGCCGAGGCTAGGGGGGAGTGTGTGTGTGCATAGGATGGTCAAAGGGTCTAGCCTAGAAGGCTATGGTTTAGTTGACCGGGGAGGTCAAGTGCACAAGTGTTAAGTCTAACCGCGGTTAGAGGGTATTTATCCATGGTTAGATGAGCTAACCAAAGCTAAGGAGGTCCTACAAGTCTTTTTTTGGTCTTTTTGTATTTTTTATATTTTTTGAGATTTTTGGGGATATTTGAATGTTTTTTATATTTTGGTTATATTTGAATGTTTTTGGTGTTTTGAGATTTTATCATGTTTTTGGTATTTTGAGATTTTATCATGTTTTTGAATTTTCATATAGGTAAGGTTTTGACAAACTTAACTAAAGTCAAATTTAGTCCAAGAGTTTGGCTAAAAGATTATAGTTTAAGACATAAAGAGGGATGTGCCTTATGAATAGTAAATGGTCTATTACCAACACCTATTTTGTTGGATTGATGTTGATAATAGATCAAATACCATTGCCTTTAGTATGAAACATTTTTAAGAATGTCCTCTTTAAGTCCTTACACCATCATTTATCTTAAGTCCTTAAACCATCACCTACCCATTCAACATAGAACATGAAGGAAAAATAAATAAATGAAAGAAAATGAAAACTCATCATCTCCCTTTTAAGGTGGTTCATTTACACCATTATTAATGATGTAATGTTGCTCTAAAGAATGTTAGGGAGGGGATGAGCTTTCACAAAAAATTCTAGAAAGAGGACTAGAATCTCAAAAGAAAACAAAATGAAAAAGAGAGATATAGCTTTAGCTTCCACTCTCTATGGGCCTACCCATATCCACACTTGTGGGTACATAAAAAAGAAGAAAATATGTACATGGAAAGGAAAAGAAAAAAGGAGCATCTCCTTACCTTGATATGGGGTCCTTCTACACCATTAGATTGGTGTAGAGAGGCCCAACTATGCTTGAGAAATGAGAGATCAAGAAGAGAGAACCAAATAAAAAAAAAGATAAAAAAGAAGAGAAAATGAAAGAAGGAGTGCCTACTCCTCCAAGAATTCTCCTTCAATGCTCCAAGGGGTAGGGTTTTAGAATCCACAAAGGAAGAGAGTTAGTGAAGAACTCAAAGCTTTTAGTCTTAGAATTCTTTCCAAACTCTAAACCTTAGTTTCTTCTCCCTTCTTCAAACTCAAGAGAAACACAAGTGGGTGGGAACCTTCTAGGGGTCTTGAGGGATGGATCTAAGGGGCTAAGAGATTGGTATTTATAGGAAAACTAAGAGGTTGGGTTGTGTCTTTTACATGAGGGATAAAAGGAGATAGTGGGTAAAGACTTGAGTGTTGTAAGGTGAGTGGATAGATTGAGTGTTGTAAGGAGTGTAAGAGAGTTGGTGGGTTGAGTGAACTATGAGTTATATGAGTATGGGTTGTAGGATATAGGGTGTAAGAGAGGTGTAAGAGAGTTGGTGGGCTGAGTGAACTATGAGTTATATAGGTATGAGTTGATGTAAGAGAGGTGTAAGAGAGTTGGTGGGTTGAGTGAACTATGGGTTATATGGGTATGGGTTGTAGGATATAGGGTAGGTGGATATGGATATGTGGATTAGGTCTTATGGATCATGGGTTATTAGTAGATGGGTCATGGGTTATGATTATTGGACTTTGACTATGACATTTGGGCTTGGGCTATAGAAATAGGCTTTGGCTTAGGCAATTGGGTGATTGGGTATTTGGGCTTGACTACTTGGGTTGGGTAATAAAATTAGGTAATTGGGTTTGATTGAGTTGTCTAGGTATAAGTTTGGTCAAATGGGCTTGGGCCTTGGGTATACCTAGGGCTTACTAAGGTTAGGCTAGGGCTACCTAGGGTTTGGGTTTAGGACTACCTAGGGTTAAGCTTAGGGTTAACTAGGGTCTTAACTAGGGTTTAGTCCTATGGTTAAGGGTTTACCTAGGGTTTGAAACTAGGGTTGATCTAGGGTTTGGACCATAGCTAAATTAATTAACCACGGTTAAGGGGGTGTAAAAATAGGGTGCTGACACACACAAAGTTTAAACACCCCTAACATAGACCACGAGATTCTGTCATGCACTATACAGAGTATAACAGGTAATTCACATTATTTGACGGATTTTAGTCAACCATGGTTAATGTCAGGTAGAAATTTATGTTATTAAAACATTTCACTTTAGATTTGTAATTCCCTAAAAGTCTAGTCAACCATGGTTAATGCCAGTCACAAATTTATGTTATTAAAACTGTCCCAAGGTGTCTGGGAGAGTACCATTCAGTTCATTTCCTCCAAGTCTGATCCCAACTCTCTTAGAAGTGACAATCTCCCTAAAGAAGCAGGGACGGGACCTTGAAGCAAGTTGTAGTCCAAACTGTCCTTAGATGTCTGGGAGAGTACCATTCAATTCATTTCCTCCAAGTCCCAACTCTCAAAGAATTTGAGAGAGATGAAGGACTTCTCCCGTTAGTTGAGTTGAGAATGAGGTGAGAGAGAGAGAGAGAGATGTGTAGAGAGACTTGAGAATGAGGTGGGGAAGACGTAAGCCCCTCAAATCTGGTTAAGATTTGCCCACCCCTTGGTTTTTTTAAAAAAACCACATCAATCCCAAGATCGAATAACAACCAATCACGATTGGAAGTTGGGGAGAGTTCAATGCATTCATAGGTCAACGCATGTCCCTTTTAACACCTATTAATAGTGGCTAGGATTCATTAACTCTTAGGGTTCAACAATCTAA
The DNA here is from genome assembly GCA_015143295.1 of Tetracentron sinense. Classification (NCBI taxonomy): domain Eukaryota; kingdom Viridiplantae; phylum Streptophyta; class Magnoliopsida; order Trochodendrales; family Trochodendraceae; genus Tetracentron; species Tetracentron sinense. The sequence continues at coordinate 56,925,428 of CM026554.1, read as the reverse complement.
CCTTGGAATTTAGAAAAAATATTTAAAAAAATTAGATTGTTGAACCCTAAGGGTCAGTGAATCTTAATAACCATGGTTAATAGGAGTTGAAAGGGACACGTGTTGACCTGTGGATGCAATTGAACTATGCCCGAGTTCAATGACATGCAAGTTAGAAAACTTAAAGAATCTTTTGAGTTAATCTAAAAATATAATAAATTGGAATCAATATCAATAAAAAAGAAAAGAAAATTTCTCTCGTCAAATTTCACTTTTTCCATTGGATTTAATTCCCTAAAAGCCAAAGAATATCATTTAAAATTGTTGAGCATGCGTTGTTTTAGGTTTGGACGAAAATCCAAAACCATGTTCATTTGTTGCAAATAATCACTTTTCTTGTACAAGTTAAATGAACATGTTCATTTACAAAAGCATTTATATTTACGATTATTGGGTTAATTTAAAGATCACCCATCACCAACCTAAGAAAATAAGCATGGATGGAGAGAAATGCTAGCTGGGAATGGTCCCCTTCGGAATGAAGAGGAAAAAAGATGGTTAACTTGAAAGTTCTCTAACAAAAGCATGAAGTAGCTTGGTGATGACATTTAAATACATTTATGTAAAAGGATAGTAGCATATACTTGTCAAATCAATCTCAGAGAGCACAGAGTATTTAAATACATGATATTAACATTTGAAAATGAGAAAAAGAAAATTAGAAGAGTTCCGATTAAGAGAGTAGCAATAACAAATTGCAATTCAATTCAGAGAATGAAATTAATGCCATTTTAAACAAAATTTAATTTATGAGTGGTGAGCAAAGAAGACCATATGAAAGTCAATTAATATTACAAGAACAATCATTTCCATGCAAGAAATAATCCTAAATTATTGCTCCAATTATTTCAAGGACAAGTTAAATCTAACTGGAAATTATAGCCTCCATCTTAATTCTGAAATTTTCAAGCCATCATTTCTCCATCTATATTTGGGTTTGAATCATGGAAATTACATGATTTGAAACAAGCAAGTTGGTCAACATCAAATAGAGGTACATGGTGTATTGAAGAACATAATATGCGGGCACAATCATACAAAATTAAAGTATAGAACTCTGCAAAATAAGAAAAAATTCACACTGGAAAACAAAGTTTTCTTCTTTTTCTGAAAAGGGAGGCCATATGGACAAACATTTCCATGTTAATACATGTGACAATGCTTTTTTTTGTTGTAAAACAAACTAATGCCCTTCCTTTTCTGAAAAAGGAGGCCATATGGCAAACATTTCCATGTTAATACTTATGGCAATGATTTTTTTTTTATTGTAAATCAAACTAATGCTGCAAAAAACTAGTTCCAATCACATGTCTCCCACAATACCCAGATGAAAAAAGGAGATGTCTTTGGATATATAATAATGAAAATTCTGTTAATAGAGATAATAATAAATATGAAAAATGAAATCAGCACAACCATTTCCAAAACAGAACCTTAAACAAGTGCATCATTTCAAGAAACAAACAAATTAAGAAATATCTATAAAGAAAAAAATGACAACAAATAGATGCAGGAACACTTTTTGATTAATGCAAAATTTCCCAAAACAAACTCTATATCATAACCCACAACCTAAAAAAAAATAAAAATGATAATCACATCAGATTCTTCAAAGCTATATCCTACACAAATATTTAAAAATAAATAAAGAAAAATTCCACAACAATAACCACAATTCCAGCGAGGACTCTATCATCAAACTCATATTCGGAGAAATATAATTTGAATAAGAGGATGAATTAAATCAATCATTACTAGTATGAATCGAAGGACCCTAAAAATAAAAATAAAAATTGAATCGAGTAACAAGTCATTATCAGAGGAGCTTTAATGAAAAAATCAACTGGAGGAACTTCGAAAATGTGATCGAGCACAGGGGAGAGCACCTGAGAGAGAGAGAGAGAGAGAGAGAGAGAGAGAGAGAGAGAGAGAGAGAGAGAGAGAGAGAGAGAGAGAGAGAACCTACTGGAGCAGGTGGCCGGAGCAGGCGGCCAGAGCATGAGCATGGAGCAAGAGCAGGAGCAGGAGCAGGGAGGAGAGGAAGAGAGGAAAAGAGGAGGGAAAGAGAAAAAGAAGAGGAAAAGATCGGGGCCCTAAATCCCAAAATACGAGACTTTTAGCAGTGGTTTTAAAAACTGCCGCTAACGGATCTTAAAAACGGCCGCAATTGGCTTGGTGCGAACTAGTTTCCGCGATGGTTTGTAATAAGCGCCATTGAAGCTAGTTTCTCACCATATCAGTTGCGGCGGTTTGTACAAACCACCACTATATGTGGGCTTTAGAGGCAGTTTTATCTAACCGTCGCTAAAAAGTCGCCGGTGAAAGCCTGGATTTTTGTAATGATCGTTGGATTAAAAATCCAATGGTACCATGTCTGCACATGCTTTAAACGATGGTCCCCACTTATTGTTTCACACCCTTAGATTTTTAATCAAAAGGTTCAACTCTCGATAGTAGATACTATCGAGAGTTTTAAATCACTTCCCTTTTTTTAATGGGGAGTTAGAGCATCTCCAAGGCATCTCCAAATCTCCATATATGGAGACCTATCTTAAAAAACCCACTCCAACGCATCTTCATATTTGGAGACCCATCTCCAAATCGCTACAGTGGATCTCCAAATATGGAAATGGGAGAGAAAATAGAGATCATATCTCTATAACACTATTCATCTATACTAAATTCTGTTTGTGTCCCTTTTTATCTTTTCAACTTTTTTTAAATTCAATTTTTATCATTTTTAAATTTTTTAACAATAAAAGAATAGTGATTTAGAGATTGAATAGTGTTTTGGAGATGTGGTGGATTGGAGTTAAATTTTTTTAGTGGGTCCAACATCTCTAAATTTGGAGAAGATGTCATTTTGGAGATGCATTTTGAAGACTTTCATTGGAGATACTCTTAGAGCATCTCCAAATCTCCATATATGGAGACCCATCTTCAAAAACTCCAACGCATCTCCATATTTGGAGACCAATCTCCAAATCATTACATTGAATTTCCAAATATGGAGATGAGAGAGGAAATAGAGATCACATCTCTATAACCTATGCATCCACACTAAATTTTGTTTGTGTCATTTAAAAAAAAAAATCCTTTTAACCTTTTTTTAAATGTCATTTTTTTCCTTTTAAATTTTTTTAAGGGACGTGATACTTTGCGCGATCGTGTTCCACTAGGTGGAACGCGTGCACGCCTACAGCTGAACACATGTCTCTTTTCTCCTCTTTTAATCATGGTTAAAAACTTAACTAACTTGAGGTTAATACATTAACAAATAATCAAAATTAGATAGATAAACCTAGGGGTGACAGACTCTTAATCATGGTTACTGAGTATTAACTAACTTGAGGTTAATATTTTTTTTAAAACCAAGCTTTGATGGATTTAGGGGTGAGCGAATCTTAATCACAGTTAATGAGTGTTAATAACTTGAGATTAATATATTTTTTATTCTAAAAACCATGGTTAGATGGATGAACCCTAGGAGTGAGTGAATCTTAACCATAGTTAATGAGTGTTAACTAACTTGAGGTTAATATTTTTTTCTAAAAACCATGGTAAGATGGATGAACCCTAGGGTGAGTGAGTCTTAATCACAATTAATGAGTATTAACTAACCCGATGTTAACATTTTTTTTCTTCTAAAAACTAAGGTTAGATGAATGAATCCTCATCCTAAGGTTGAGTGAATCTTAACCACAAATGATAGGTTAGAAAAAGGACATGTGGCATCCCGTGGCCACGTGCGTGTTCCGCAAGCGGAAAATATCATTCGTTTTTTTTAAAATAATAAATGAATAGTGATTGAGAGAAAGAATAGTGTTTTAGAAATGGGGTGGGTTGGAGCAGAGTTACCAAGTTTGCTACATGCTATAGTGAACCGTGAATCGAGCGAACCCAAACTGGTTTGTGAAATTGAGCGAACCACATAGTGGTTTCAAAATAATCTTAGTTCATCAAATTTTTTATTCAAATTCACTGATATTTTTCATAGGTTCAGCAAATTTATAATTTGAGTTCACAATCCGTTCATAAAAAGACAAATTTTTTAAAATTTTCAAATAAGTATTTGTAATATGTTGTTTACATGCTTAAAAGATATATATTTTTATAGTATAGTATGATATAAAATATATATTTTGTTTTACATGATTCAGTAGAGAACCAAGCTAGGGAAACAAACTAATTAAAGAACCTAAGCGAACTGAAAAATGAACTATCTCATCATACCCCTAGTGAATCGGGTTCACTCTAGAGTGACGAACTGCGAACCCGAATTCGAATCGAGCGAACCGACAATCCAGGTAACATTGGGTTGGAGTTAAAAAAACTTTTTAGTGAGACTCAACCAGCTCTAAATTTGGAGAAGATGCTATTTTGAGTATGCATTTTGAAGACTTGGGTTGGAGATGCTCTTTCTATGCTTCAAAAGTTGGGAGGAGTATAAATGATGTGGCACGAGGACTTGTTCTTCCCAACTTAGAAAGAGAATAACTATCACAGGGGTTGAACAATCAATCGGAGAAATTGCCTTGGGAATGGTATTTATGGAAAAAATGTACTATCAAACAAGGAAAATAGTCATCTCCTCACTTAGTGACGCAAGGAGGGGTGTCTTGGGTTCCCATTTCATGTCATGTGTCCCTTTTTAACTTCCTTTATTTGTTGTTAAGGTTCATCCATCTACCCTTTTTAGAAAAATCAAATAAAAAAATTCAACTTCAAAGTTAAAAATTAACCTGAGTTCACGACATGGCAGCTTTGAGAGAGCGAGGAGCAATAGTTCACTCCTCGCCCATGGAGCGAATTATTGCTCATTAAAATATATCCTTCTTTGTTGTTTATAATTACCAAACTACCATTTTCCAACACAATTTTTGGGTTAATCTCATTTAGAAGGAGTTACTTTTTCAAGATTAACTACGAACAGAGTTGAAGAGCAACCCAAAAAAGCCTTAATGACTCTGGTATTTTGGTAATTATAGATACAAAGAATGTTATTTATATTATTAAATTTTTTATCATTCCTAAAATAATCTTATCAAAGCCTTTCTTGGGGGCAAAAGACTAGCTCTGGCTTCTGCCCGGGGGGCGCTCGGGTATCTACAAAACATTGGGTACCTAACGATAATTTAAAAGAGAAATCATTTCATTTTCTCTCCATGATTTAGACTTCTCCCCATTTGATAACTTTCTCCTTTAAAACTCCTCATGCCCGCTGGTTTGTGGATGCCCGAGCGCCAGCTCGGGCAGCCGAGCGAATCTTTTGCCTGTTTTTGGGTTGCTCTCGATTCTGTTGAACTTAATTTTACATTTTTTAATGGAGAGTTATGCAGGAAATTGCCTTTTTTTCCCCTCGTTTGGGGTTACACTAAAGTTAAAGGAAATTTGTTTCCGAAGGGCACAAAAATAAAAAAAGAAAAAGAAACACACAAAGCATGACTTTCACACATGTACTACGTGTACGGTTGCGCTTATGGTAATGGAAGTGGGAGGGGGAAGGAAGCTTTTGCAAGGTTTTTCTTGTGACGGTGCCGAAAGCAAGAGCGACATAAGGGAAAGTAGCGGCAGCTGACAACTAATACGTACCTTGGAGCACTTGTCAGGCTCTTTAATTCTCGACCTCTATCATTGAGCACGTGCTATCTCAAAATTCTAACACTTATCTTTGCTTTAATCAGTCTCTAGCACGCCTCTAATTTCCCTATTTCGTTGGGCAAGAAAAAAGAATAGCTTTTTCAAAAGCTCCGTGTTCTCCCTCAAAAAGCTGTCTTTTTAGTTCCTAGCCGACTTTTGTTTCCCGATGAAACAGCCGACTTCCGTGACCATGAAACGTGAGTGTTTGAATTCTCCGCAATCCGCACAACTAAAGTTCCTTCTCCAATAGTCCATACCATGGCGTGGCTTGAGGGGAGGTCCTAACTCACTTAGTTACTTACTACTTAATTACTAACCTTGACCAGTGAAGTAGGTAAATGATCTTTGAATTTTTTTTGAGTATGAGTAGCATTCCTCTTCTAGAAGTAACTGATTATACACGTGGTTTTAATTTCTTGGTCATATTTGAGTCGGCCATTTTACATTACACACCTTCCAGCAGTACGAAAAAGAGGAAAGGAAAGAATCAGAGTTTGAATCACTGCTAATCGTGACTGAACTGAGAGAGAGTTTAATTGTACCACAAGTCAACATGTGTCCATTTGAACCTTTATTAATAGTGGTTGAGATTCTCTAACCCTCAATTCAAAAATGGGTGCAAATCCTCTCCAGTGATAACTGGATGTGGCACATCCGGTTATCACCCCTAGAGGTCGCCACGTGTCTCCTTTGACACCCCTTAACCGTGGGTAAGGTTCACCCACCTATTTTTGGTTTTTTTTTTTAAATATTAATTCTATTTTTAAAATTAAAAAACTGTTTTTAAAGTTTTTTTAATATTAAAAACAATTTTTTAATTTTAAAAATAGAATTAATATTTAAAAAAAAAACCAAAAATAAGTGGGTGAACCCTAGGGGTGAGTGAACCTTACCCACAGTTAAGGGGTGTCAAAGGAGACACGTGGTGACCTCTAGGGGTGATAACCGGATGTGCCACATCCGGTTATCACTGGAGATGATTTGGCACCTTCAAAAATCTAACCTTGATTTTTAGAAAAAAAATATTTTTAAATATATTAAACCTAGGGTCAAAAAATTTAACCCTAAGTTAATTTTTTAATATAAAAGAACTAAGATTAGATTGTTGAACCTTAAAAATCAGTGAATTTTAACCATAGTTAAAAGGGAGACGTTGGTACTATTGAACTCGATATCTCAAAGAACCATTATCTTACAAGATTTAATTATCACAGGCAAAGACGGTAGCTACAACTGTATACACAGAAAAATAATCACCTCCTCGTGACGCGAGGAGGGGCATATTGGCTCTCATTTTCTTGTCATGTGTCCCACTTCTAACCTCATTCAACTATGGTTAAGATTCATCCACCCTTAGGGTTCTATACTTAGTTTTTAGAAAAATAAAATAAAAAAAACTAACTAAATGGTTAAAAAAAACTAACCCAAGTTAAATGAGAGTTGTAGGGTAGACTATGTGAGAGCGAGGAGGATTAGTCCCCTCCTCGGCCGACGAGGGGACCGTTGCTTGTGTACAAATTAGAGGAGTGTTATCCCTGCTCTCAGGGTTGTGATCCTTTCCTAGTGGTGTTATACTTTAATAGTTTTATGGCGATTTACATGATTCACCTCATGTGAGCTATATTCATGGAGAAAAGCGTTCTTCTTCACTAATCTCAAGCAAGGATACAGGGGTTTTTTTCTCTCTCTCTCTCTCTCTCTCTCTAAACCCTAGGCCTTAGCAACAATATTAATTAGATGCTTCGGCGTACTGGGATCCCTAACAAACTGAATACAAGACACTGTTGCATTGGCCTCAACCTTTTTTTGGCAACAGAAACGAAAGATACATCACAACTTCAGAAGACCAAAAAAAAAAGTTCAAAAATAACACACACCATATCCCCATATTTATTATCCGAACTCAAAGATACTAGTCTCTTGGATGACTGGAATCAAAGTCCCTCCCATGCTCAGGAAGATCGGAACCAGAAGAAGAGCTTCTGAACTGTGATGAAGACCTCGGAAACTCTTGTTGTTGTGGATATATTATGGAAGATGCTGCTGATGAGGAAGTCGAGGAAGACTGTGAAACAAAGGGTTCTTGATTATAGAGACCTGACACGGCATTCTGTAAATCATCATCCCTACTAGAAAGAAATTGAGCATACTGAAGAATGTCCGGGTACGTGTCCTGCGACAAAGGAGGAGGAGGTGGAACAACCGGGCCAGGAACTTGCTGAGCAACAATTCCCGAGTCGCGGGGACCCATGAAGTAGCACAATTCGGTCCTCCCTTGAACTCGTTCAGGAAAGTTAAGCTTAGCTTTAGCTCCTTTGAACTTGAGAGCCGCTTCATCGTAAGCAGCGGCTGCACCCTCCGCGGTATCAAACGTGCCAAGCCAGACTCGGGCTGCTTTCTTCGGGTCACGTATCTCTGCTGCCCACTTTCCCCATGGTCTCTGCCTTACTCCTCTATAGTGTCTTCTTCCTAAGTTCCCTTCACAGACATGTATGTCTCCTCGTTTAATTAGTCTTACTTTGTTAGGTATGGATACGATATTTTAGATAAAGATAAGATGTGATTTAGACCAGAAAAAGGAGATCATAGAGTACAATAAGAGAAAAATCCAAAAGGCAAAGGAAAACACGAAAAACATTGGAACCACCAAACCCAACTCACAATAGAGTCCTCTCAATCAGGATTAATGCTTGTTGTTTGGTTAATTAGAAAGGCTTGGTGAGTCTTTTGCGTGTGCAAGTCAGCACACAGATCTTATGTGTCCCCAATGAGATCAGTGTGCCACATACACTAATTGTGAGTAAATGGTAAAAATATATAATCTGTGTATTGACTTGCACAGTTGCACACACAAAATGGACTCAGGCTAAGTTATTAAGGATATCAAGGCTAAGTTATGGCCATCAAAGAAATGCTAGCCCGGCCCCAAGCACAAACTTCTAAGCTGTCAATGTGGTAGCCAAACAACAAAATTTTGTTTTTTTAAATTCGTTAAAGGGTAGCAATTTCAAGTGTTGCATTCACAGTGAAAGTTTGGGAAAAAAAATATATGAATTCTGCATATGGGCTAGAACTCCTCTCAGCTTGCACTCCTCCATTTGAGAGAGATTTCACCTGTTTGTATATTATTTCCAGAAGTAGCAAAAGGAAGGAGAAAGATAATACATTACACTTAGGGTATCCTGGGCCAAGAATCATATTAGTCCCATATAATGCATAGGTAAACTACCAATCCATACATCCGATATTGAGGGGAGCCCAGATTCGATCTTGAGACCACTGGGTCTACCGACCAGTAGGCTACACGCCCTAGGGTTACTTTGCACTTAGTTAAAACATGTATAATAAATTGCATTGGTATCTTGAGTCAAAATATGAAATAAATATTTCACGGATTTATACATGATATCCAAAAATTAAAAAGACTAGTACATAATACACACACATATATGTATATATATATATGACAAAGAGAGAGAGAAATAGAGGCAAAAATAGAACAAGATGACATCGACAATTAAAGTTGCTAAAGATGTACATGTATTGTTTTATATGAGGCAATTTAATCACTATTAGGCGGTTAAATCTATTTTCACTTGAAGAAAGTTGCTTCATGTTTGAATAGCACATGAATATGTGATTTGGCAGTATATGGCCACCCCTAAAAGATTTGAAACTAGTTTATTAAAATAAAAGCAACCCGTCCAAATCAATTAAGCAAAGTAGTCTTGCTGTTTGAACGGAATCCATAATATACAATCTGTGCTAATTGCCAAAAACGTTTATATTTGAAGCCCTTCTCTTGATAAGTGTTTATGGAATGAATAACCTAAATCAGACGCCACCCAAGTATTATTGCTTGGAAAACAAAAGGTAACAATCTAAGTTTGTGCCTTGTTCTTGAACAGTAGGGAAAAAAAAGATAGATGATTGCAAGAGGATGAGGATTAGAGAAGGCACCCACCCATAATTACCAGTAAATAATATTAAGTCACCAACGCAATAATCTTAGTAAATCGACATTGTAAGGAAGTGGGAATAGAGTACCATGTTCTTCATTTTATCGTCAGAAAAGGGTTGAGATGAGATCATTAGATAGGATAATAAGGATTATAAATGCAAGAGTATGTATGATACCTGCTTGGTCATGTATCGGTTGAGATGAGCCATGTTGGCTCATTCCAGACTCCGATTCGGCAGACGGGTTTCCTTGCACAGGAGCCTGATCATCATCTTGGCCGGTGCGTATTACGTGAGCGAGTGCTGAAACCATGGCCGTCATGTCTTGTTGGGACCGAGCGGAGGTATAGGTAGGGAAGATGGGCTCTTCCTCTTTCTCCTCCGAAGCATCCGATGGAAGAGGCCTCTTTCCATGCCTTCGATCCACTTTTATAACTTTATGGCTATATATGTCTGAATATTTCCGCTACTGCCTACCAAGAAAACACCAAAAATTACTTCTAGTACAGTACTGTCGCTAGCTCATCGAGGCATTAAGTGGATCAGTTTTTCGATATCCTGCCTTAGTGGGTTTGATCACAGTTCAAGCCTCAAGGTCAGCAGAAAAAAAATATGTGTGTGGTTTTGGATCAAGATCAAGAATACCGAGGAAAAGATCAGATAAGAGGTGGTGGTGGTGAATTTGGAGAGGAAGAAGGCAGAGAGAATTTGAAGAGGAAATAGGGTAAAGGGTTTTTATCGGTGAACGTTCGAGTACTCTGGGGGAGTGCTAGTTTGATTCGCCCCCTGATGCACTCGCTCCTTTTTATTTTTTTTTCCGGAAGTAGGGCTTTTTGGCACATTGCAGCCTGAGTTAGGTATCGTCTTTAAACAAGACACAACACAAGAAGTAGAAAACTGTATTTTGGCCTTGTGGCTTTTGTGTGTGGGTGTGGTGGGAAGGGGTGGTTATGTGTGTGTGTTATATTGTGGTAACCAAAAAAATAAAAGACACAATAAATAGAAAAAAATGTATCTTGTTATGGATGTGGTTGTTTGCACAACGTGCATTAAGTTTTGGTCCTTTTAGCAAAAGGACAAGAATTTAGTGCGCATCCATCTACCCATGAATTTCATTTCCAAACCTAAGACATCCACTAGATGCCTTAAGTTTGGAAATGGAATTCTTGAATATGCCTATCACTGCTCATTTTGAAATCATATTGGCTGTGTTCTTCTGTTGCAGGGGGTTTATTGAAGGCTAGGATCTCTTCAACTGGTGTATGCAGCTGTTAGATCCGTACATGATGAATTGATTATGGCCTTGCAATACTCGTGGCCACATGGAAGAACACATGGAAGAACTCTGGCAGATGATTTGCTTCCATCAAATTTAGGGGAGAGTGTAATAGAAGTGAGGCTAGCTAAATCTTTAAGCTTTATCTTGAGATAACTTGTGCCGTATTCTTTCTCCCATTTGACCTTTTGTCATTTCTTTTGCTTTCTTTGAAAATAAATGAATAAATAACATACCATCTCTTTTACTGGTGTTCTCTGGTTTATTTACGTGTTTGAGATACCCACGTCTGCTTGTTCTTTACCATAAAAATTAAAATAAGAAGGGGTTTTTGCATATTAGCTGCTGTGTTCTAGCAGCTTTGCAAATACAGTATTATTAGTAATAGTTTTGCAGAATAACTCATGGTTTTACAACGTTAAACCGACAACCTCCATCCTTAGTTCCGTTAAATCGACAACCTCAATCCTTAGTTCCCTTAGACATTCGTTTGTTATTGTTAAAAAAATTACTACTTTGCCCTTACGATATTTTATAATCTCACAAATCTTTTAACTACCCTTGAACTATAGTTAGTAAGTTTTAACCCTTGTGATTAAGATTTACAAGCTTAGGGATAAAGCATCTATCCAGGGTTGAAAAAAAATTAATGTGTTCTCTTTTAACTCCTTTAACTTAGGTTAAAATACATTAACCCTTAGAGTTAAAGCATCTAACTTTGGTTTTAAAAGAAGAAATTAACGTGTCCCCTATGAACTCTCTTTAATTGTGGTTAAGATTCATTAACCCTTAGGGTTAAAGCATCTAACTTTGATTTTTAGAAAAAAAATTAGAAAATTGTCCCTTTTAAACTCCCTTTAACTGTGGTTAAGATTCACTCACCCTTAGGGTTAAAACATTTAACTTTGGTTTTTTAGAAAAAAAATGATAATAAATTTAACGTGTTTGTTAACTCTTTTTAACCGTGGTTAAGGTTCACTAACCGTTAGGATTAAAGCATCTAACCTTGGTTAAAAAAATTAAAAATCTAAGGTGTCACCTTTTAATTCCCTTTAACCGTGGTTAAAGATCAACTAACCTTTCGGGTTAAAGCATCTATCCTTAGTCCTAGGTATTTAAAAGAAAATAATTACCGTGTCCCTTTCTATAAGGGTTAGTGATCCCTAACCGCAATTAAAGGGAGTTAAAAGTTAGGTTAATTTTTTTTTTCTAAAAACCAAGGTTAGATGCTTTAACCTACGGGTCAGTTGATCTTAACCACAGTTAAAGGGGGTTAAAAGAGGACGCCTTAAATTTTTTTTTCCTAAAAACCAAAGTTAGATGTTTTAACCCTAAGGGTCTAGTGTATCTTAACCACATTTAAAGGCAGTTAAAAGTGACATGTTAATTTTTTGTAATTTTTTTTCTAAAAATCTAGGTTAAATGCTTTAACCCTAAAGGTTAATGAATCTTAAACATAGTTAAAGGGAGTTCAAAGGGGACACGTTAATATTTTTCCTTTAAAACAAAGATTAGATGCTTTAACTCTAAGGGTTAGTATATCTTAACCTAATTTAAAGGGAGTTAAAAGAGGACACGTTAATTTTTTAAGTTTAAATTAACTAGGATTAGATGCTTTATCACTAAGGGTGTGAATCTTAATCACAAGGGTTAAAACTTATTAACCATAGTTTAAAGGTAGTTAAAGGCTTTGTAAGGTTATGAAATATCATAAGGGCATAATAGTCATTTTCTTAACAATAACAAACGAAACCTAACGAATCTAAGGATTGAGGTTATTTGGCTAACTGTTGCAAAACCATGAATTACTTTGCAAAACTCTTACTCATAATAGTGTATTTGCAAAGCTACTAGAACACAACAGCTGCCATGCAAAAATCCCAAATAAGAATTCGCTAGCTAATCTAAGGATTGAGGTTACTTGGCTAAACTGTTGCAAAACCATGAGTTAATTTGCAAAACTGTTACTCATAACAATGTATTTGCAAAATTTGCAAAGCTGCTAGAAAACAACAGCTGATATGCAAAAACCCCCAAATAAGAATTCGCTAGCGAGGCCACTTAGGTTTAGGATCCTCTCGAGTTCAAACAGGGGAGACTCTCTCTAGTTTGAACCCCTAGAGGTCGCCACGTGTCTCCTTTAACACCCCTTAACCAGGGGTAAGGTTCACCCACCCCTAGGGTTCACTCATCCATCCTTGGTTTTTTTTAAAAAAATATTATTTCGTTTTTTAAAATTAAAAACTGTTTTTAATATTAAAAAAACTCTAAAACCAGTTTTTTTAATTTAAAAAATAATAATCAATATATAAAAAAAAAAAACCATAGATGGGTGGGTGAACCTTACCCATGGTTAAGGGGTGTCGAAGGAGACATGCAGCGACCTCTAGGGGTTCAAACCGAAGAGAGTCTCTCCGGTTTGAACTCGAGAGGATTCTGAGCCGGCCACTTATAGGCCACTTATTGGTGTGAACGAAACTTAAAGATTATTGAAATCTGCAAAAATTAATATAAATGATTTCATGCTCACCTTTACTTTTTAGAGCTGCCTCTCATTAGCATTCTTCTCCTTGTGTTGTTACCAACCTAATCAATGCTCTCATCAATGCTCCAAAAGGGTCTGAGAAGAGAAAAAAAGCTAAGGTCATAAGCCATTTTGGATAGTACTTTGCAGCTGATGTCCACGACGAGTCACTCTACAACGGTTTTCACTCTATCATCTGTGTTTTTTTTAGTACTCTTTAGCATTCGATCATATTTAATGGTCTATGGATGTAAAAATAGATGAAAACATGAACACACAAGAAAACTAGATTTATATGACTCCCTCAAATTAAGGTACGTCTATATAATCATCGAGATTTTCACTATGATCTAGAATAAGGGAAAATTACAGAGTTCTGATCTTAAACAATAGTAGCCATCCATCCTTATGCTTAATAATATTAGGACTACATAACAAAATGTGAAAGTATCAGAATACCCCTACCCCGAAAATAGTGGTAGGATATTCAGTTTGAACATGCTCCACCTATCATATATGGCCTTTTTCCTATGTGGCTCTTACTTTGGCATGTGATACTCATGTAGCCCTTTCCTCAAGACATGGTGATAGTTCTGAAACTAATTGTTAGGAACCTAATTAATACTCCAAGAAGTCTTGGGTGATTAAGTAGTGGAAAGCTAGGTTAATAAATCCTAAATTTTCTACTTAGGGTTTAGAATTGTAACATTTTCTACAAAGTGTTTTTCTTCTCAAGTAATAAAACCCTTAATTTTCTTTTAGTTGTTTTTGTTGTAGTACATTAAATTGCTGTTTTCAGTCTTGGGCAACCTATAAGAGTTAATACTTTGCTTTGATCTTAAATTTGAACCCTTTGAGAACAGGAAGACTTGGAATTTGGGGTTTCCAGTCACCCTGATGGTTCAACAAAAATTGTGTGGGTTGCATGGTTAATGCATATCTATATCGACCTAAGCTAGTATTTTTTTTTTTTTTGGATTGAAAGCCTAAACTAGTTAGTCCCATAATTTTTTTTTACCCTTGAAGAGTCATAATAAGACCGGTGAATGGTTTGGGTCCCCCATCTACCGGCCAAGATTGGCCAGCTGGTGTAGGATTTAAAACAACGCTATAACTCATTAATTGCACAAACATACATGTTACATGTATACTTATATAAACAAGAGGCCACAAACATACATGTATATAATTGTAGACAAGAAGTTTATGCTATGTCCACTTTCCCTCTATAACGGGTTTCACTCTAGAATCGTTTTGTTAATAGTACCTGGCATTCATATAGCCATGTTTGAGCTCGACACATTAGTCAAAGTTAGTTAAATGTATATATATATATATATATGTATATTTTTTTTTTTTGGGTAACGAGGAACCCCAAACCCACCCAATGTATATTAGATAAACAAGCTCAAAGTAACTCTTAACCAGCTCCAACAGTTCAGGAGTAACTTGGTTCATTCACCAACCGTACGTCTATATACAAATAGTCAGTCAATGGGTACTCCCATTTATACTCCCAAATGTACTCCCTAATCTTAACCGTTTATAACCAATCATTAAGGGTCAGGATTTCAGTTGACTTATTTTGTCTTTTCTATTGCCACATCACCAGGAATCCTAACCGTTTAATAATTGAGATAAACGGTTAAGATTTGGGAGTATATATGGGAGTACACTTTGGGAGTATCCCTAGACTAATTCATACAGATATGGCATTTTATTGACTTTTTAAATTACAAAAATGCCACTCTATTTACCTTGTAAGTTTTATATTTTTTTTTCTCGACGTCAATAGTACAAACCTTTATACTCGGACTGACATTACGTGGAAAATAATGCTAGTACCAATTTCTTTTAGTACTTACATTTTTTTTAAAATTGGGTATAGTATTAGTGTAAACATGTGTCTTTCTTTTAATAAAAATAATATGGTTTTTTCTCAAAGAAAGTGAATGTGGGGCTAGCATTACTCATATGTTGATGGGGAGCAGCAACCTACCTGTTGGAGCCCGATAAGAGGTAGGTTATTGGTCTAGTACTCAAATAAAAATTAATTTAAGGCACCAAATCATTATTTTCTGGTGGTTTTAGAAAATATATTAAAACAATTATATATATATATATATATATATATATTCACATGAGTAGACCAATAGCCGGCCGCTGTAGCCCAATAAGGTACAACAGGCCTGCTGCTCATCTTCTTTCATGTGTATGTACATTCACCTTCTTAAATTATATGTAATATAATTCAAAAGTCGGACTTTGGAGGCGTTGTTTTGACTTATATGATTACTTTACAGAAGAAAAAATTGTTTGGGTCGGCAAAGGACCATTAGTCAGTACAAAGACTTTTTGAGGAGCTTCTTACATGGGCCTTGGCTTGCCTCTGGCGAAGCCAGAAAGGGCTTATCTCGGGGTTCCATAGAATAGGTGACATGGGGTGGAGAAGTCAAAATCATGGGGCCCATGATTTTGACTTCTTCACACACAAATGGCCATGTGGTGATAAGTGTGTGAGAATAAGGGGGAGAGATATCAAATGGGGAGAAGTCAAAAATCATGGGGAGAAAATAAATGACTTCTCCTCATTTTCTGCCAGCTGCCGCATAATGTATGGAACCCCGAGAGCCCTTTCTGGCTTCGCCAAAGACAATCCGAGGCCCATAACATGAGGCTTTCAAAAGCCTTGTTCCTATGGCAGTCATTCTCTCTATATTCCCCTCTCTATGGGTGCGATTAAAGTCAGTGAGAGTACAAACGCAATTGAATGTGATCCGATCTCCACATCACCGGTGACAAGGATGCATTGCCCAATGGTCAGTGCCTGCAAGTTGATTTACGTCTAGCACTCAGCATTGGCTGAGAAGGGATTTAGCAACAATGTCCGTGCCCAAACGTAGCGGATAACAACACAACTTGCTCATCCTTATTCGCATTCGCCATCAATAGAAATGATATCATAAATGAGCAGTGATTAGGCATATTGAGATATCTATTTGCAAATCTAAGGTTGGACGTCATTGGTTTACGCCTCCTCATAAATGTTCACCACAGTTCGTGAGTATTTAAGAGAGGGTGGGGTGTGGACCAATGAGATCCAGCCTTAGGTTTGCAAATGTATATCCCAGTTACGTTAACTATTTTTCATAATAAAATGATTCAAAAATAAGGATTTGGGAATCTGACAACTGTTAGTTCAAACAAACCCACCTTTGAGTTGCTTAATTAATATTGGTCAATGTAGATCCCTAGATCTTGGTGGCATGACATGGTGAATAGTATTATAAATAGTGTCTAAGGCTTAAAACCTATTGTAAGATCTTGAATACTTATCAAGGATAATGAGAATCTTGTTTTGATATATTTCAGGTGGATGATGTGTTATGACATGTATCAAAGCCTTAAGAATAATTTCTTAAAGTTTATGAGTGTTGAGATGAAGGAGTAAGAGTGAAATACTCTTAAGTGTCAAAAAAGGGTTATGTCTTAATATACTCTCATTTTAGGGAACTCTAGTTTTGTCGCTGTTTATCAGAATCGAGTGATTTTTGAACCATTAGAAAGGTATTGAAACTCTCTTTTATGCTTATGTTTATCATTTTTCCAGATTTTGAGTTGAGATTAAGTTAAATGTTAGATTTTCAAAGTCGGGTCTATTGAAATTCAGGTCTGCTGTAATCCATCCTAAATCAGTCAACTTTAGAGCTCATTTAAATAATTGAAAACTCAGAATTATGATTTTTTCATTAGACACAAAATTGTTTCCCTTTAAATGAAGAGTCCAACACAAGTTGAATTGCCTAAATTTGATAAGCGAGTTAAAAGTTATGATCGAAACACCGAAGGGGACAAAGCGAGGCAGCAACCGGTCGACCCAACCTCATTTAGTCGACTGAACCTCACACTTTTGGCAGTTTTTGATCATTTTAAAGTCATTTCATTAAGGGTATGTTGGTTTTTGATCACCCCATTGCCCATATGTACCCAAATTTCGTGGGTTAGGGTTTCATAAACCCTCTAAGACACAATTGGAGGGATTTTAGAGAGAAGAAGAGGGAAGAACAAGGTTCTTCTAGGGTTTTAGATTTTTGGGTCTTGAGATCAAGGTGGAAGCTCGACTCTTGCTCCTCAAAGCTTAGAGTTAACTCTTTCAAGTCTTCTTAACCTTTCTCAAAAGAGATTCAAGTTTTGCAAGGTAAGTACCTTCTACTACCTACCTTGGTGATAATTTAAATATTGAAAGGTAAAATTCCATGCATGATTTGTGAGTAGAAATTATAAGTACGCCCTTCTAGTTGACCTAGAGATAAACTAGATCCCAAAACCTAGTTTTCCAAGCTTGAAATATTGAGATTTCTTCTATGTGTTTCAAATTCCTAAATCTATCATGATTTTCCAAAAATGTATGAACTATAAAGTGTGATATGGATGTAAGTAACCAAGATTTATACGATGTATGTCAAATGTATAATGCCTATTGCCATGATCTCATGTTTTAAGCTTTTCATGAGTACTAAGATGTTTTTAATGTTTATCCACAAACGTCACATTGCTATAATGCCTATATATGTTTCCTTTAAGATCTCCCATGTCTATAGAAATGTTTAAAATTTAATATGTGATCTCCTTTAAGTATTCACACGCTACTATGATGCTTATTAAGCATTATACACAAGCATTCATGCATGATCGAGTTTTCTAAGTATAAGTATATGAAAAACAACTAAAGAACAAGATAAGTGATTTATGAATTGAATGATAAAGCCGAACTTTGAGTTGGTCAAGGATAGGGCATATCTAAGGATATGCCGTATCTGGCTTCAAGAAAAACAAGACAAGCTAGAATGATAATGCCGAACTTTGGGTTGGTCAATGATATGACACATCAAAGAATATATCATATCTGACTTCAAGAAAACAAGACAAGAAATCAAGGGTGTTGGTATGCCTTTTTTATTTCGTTGAAGGGTATTTACATACTTGACTCACAAGTTGCTTTCAAGAATTTTCGTTGAAGGATATTTACATAACCGGCTCACAAGTTGCTACAAGGACACTAACATTTGGCTCACAAGACAAGCAAGAGAAGACCATGTGATTCAAACACGACAAGACAAGAAATACATGATTTCTCACTAGACAAAAACAAGACACGAAAACTTTTAAGAATGACATGCACATTTTGAAATACGAAAATATATTTTCACGAACAAGTTATAATTTGTGCACACTGATTTTCATACCGGATTTTTCATTTAGTCGCATGCATGCCATGAGTATTATGTTGTTTAAATTCAAGTATGAATTGATTTATGCTATTACTATTATTAGTTAGTAGGTTGTACTCGCTGAGTGTTTCAATACTCGGTCGTATATATTGATGTCGGCAGGTACCCCATTCGACAATTGTGCTCCTACTTCATGGGTCAAGGAGGACTATGGTGAGGAGGAACCTCATGTGGAGCTTGCAGTGGAGCTTCTGGTGGAGGCTAGAGACTTAGATAGCTGGCCTTACCAGGATGACTATTGAGAGAGAGTGATGGTCTTGTATTTTGTATTTTGATGAGTGGACCTGTCCACTCTTGCACTTGGTATTTTGTGTATAAACTTGGAATACTAATCATGTATAGAGAAAGAAAATTTTAGTATATGCTTCCGCACTTGATTTATATTTCTGCTACGTTATGCCTTGTACATTTTACAAGACGGTTTGTCAGGATTATGTTAGTCATGTCTAAAGTCTCACCTAACTCCTAGGGGGAATTTTGGGACGTTACAGAGAACTTCAATTTAATAGAAGATGCTGATTAACAGGTAGTGGGTTAGTTATAGTACACAAGGAAAATGCTAGTGAGACCGTTTATATAGGTCCGAGACCACCTCGAGCCCGTGCATGATATGCGGGACTTAAAAAAAAAAACAAAAATTGATTCAATTTTTTTTGGGATTCAGCACAGTGTCACGGGCAATTTACGTAACTAGTCAAATCTCGTGCAGCACTTGATCAATTCGTCGATCAAGTCAGCATGTTCGATTAGTTACCTAAGAAACAAGAGTAAAACACACCACAAAAAGAAGCAAAGATCAATAATATTGCATCAAGGGAAATGTTACAAGATACTATACACGCAAAGAAAATAAAAGACACTAGGGGAGCAGCTGATCAAAGATGGTGCAAAGACAACTCACTCAAGTGAACTATCACCTCCCCTTCAAGGTGAATGATAAATCTTTTACAAGTTAGCAGAAGGAAACATCCGATGTGCTGGTGGAGTCATACTCCCTTATTACAAAAATGCCACTAAGACTTTGATGACTAAACTACCCTTTAACAAAAGATAAAAAGACACAAATAGTGTCACCACCAAGGTCATACAAACATTGCTGGATGAATGGTCGTGACACACTCCCCCACTTGTTAAGTTGACGCCCTCGTCGACTTGTTCGTTAAGTATTCTTTAATCTTGTCTGCGAAGGGGAGAAGAATGACGCCTAGTTTCCAACTAGCTTCGGCATCAGATAGCCCTTTCCATATTACCAAATACTCTATGTGCGTAAGCCTGGTTGGTGAGGCTTGGACATGACAATCCGCAACAATACGCTCAACTTTTCTTTGGGGTACGGTTGTTACGATAGCTGCTGGCCGGTTTGGAATGTTACGGGTGGGGTCTTCCTTGTCTGCATTATGCGACTTTAACACACTGGTATGGAAGACTGAGTGATATTTGCGAAGTGACACGGGCAGTTTCACCCTGTAGGAAACTTTTTCCACATTTTCAGTGATAGGAAATGGTCATTTGTGCTTATGAACTAAGCTTCTATTGCCTTTACGAAAGAACTTCAAGTTATCCAGATTTAACTTTATCAGTACTAAATCTCTCACTTTGAACTTATCTTGCCTTAGTTTGGGATCCGCAAATCATTCTTCTAGTGTCTTTCTCAAGGTATGCTCGGGCAATGTCCGCATTCTTGTTCCCCACTCTTTGGCAAACTTGTAGGCGCTTGGACTGGTTCCTTAGTAACCGACAACGATTGTATGTGGCGTTTGTGGTTGTTGCCCGGTTACTAGCTCGAATGGGCTCTTGTTTGACGAAAAATTTTGTTGTAAGTTGAAGCAAATTTGAGCGACATCGAACAAGTTCACACAATTCTTCTGATTAGCACTGACGAAGTGCTGAAGGTATTCTTCAAAGAGAGCATTAAAACGCTCTGTTTGGCCATTAGTTTGAGGATGACAACTTCTTGAGAAGTTGAGCTTGGTTCCAAGAAGTTTGAATAATTCTGACCAAAACTTTTCCATGAATCTTGAGTCCATGTTGCTCACAATATTTTGAGGTACACCCCAGTATTTCATCACATTCTTCATAAACAAGTAAGCTGCTTCCTTTGCTGAATAGTGCAATGAGGAGGGGATAAAAGTAGCATACTTTGAGATTCTGTCGATCACCACCAGGATTGACCCAAACTCTCCCACTTTTGACAAGACCATGATGAAGTCCATAGAGACACTCTCCCATGGTCTCCTAGGGATAGGTAATGGTTCAAAGAACCCAAGAGGCCTATTCATTTCCACCTTATCTTGTTGGCATACAAGACAAGGCTTCACATATTCTGCAACATCATCTTGCATACGAGGCCAGTAGTAACCCTGTTCTAGCAAGGCAAATGTGCGGAGCCATCCCTGATGGCCTACCTAAAGAGTATCATGATACTCTTATGAGATCCTTTCTTAGGTCCTCCATCTTTGGGACAAAGATGAAGCTTCCTTTGGTGTAAAGAAGCTCATCGTTGATCCAAAAACGACGAGTCTTGCCACTTTCAACTAGTGGCCAAATTACCTTAGCCTGGTGATCGATCTTTAATCCTTCACGGATCTAATCGTGCAAGGTAGACTGTACCCGTTGCACACTCCTATGCATTACATTCTTTAGGACCGTAAGTTCCACTTTGCGACTTAAGGCATCGGCAACATTGTTTTACTGACCCGGCTTGTATTCTAGCTTAAAGACGAATTCCGTTAGCAACTCTTGCCAGCGTGCTTGCTTGGTTGTTAGCTTCTTCTGCGTCATGAAATGAGACACGACAACATTGTCGGTCTTCACAATAATTTTGATCAAAGTAAGTAATGCCTCCACACCCGAAGGTAATGCACCACTGTAAGCAACTTTTTCTCTTGAGTTGTGTAGCGACGATCAGTTTTAGATAACTTCCGGCTCTTATAAGCAACCGGATGTTCTTCTTGCACCAACACTCCTCCAATAGCATAGTCTGACGCATCAGTCTGTACTTCAAAAGGCTTCACCAAGTCTGATAGTGCAATAACAAGATGTTGAGTCATGGTAAGTTTCAATCTCTCGAAGGCTTCATGACACTCCTTTGACCATACTCATGCATGCTTCTTCTTAAGTAGGTTAGTTAATGACGTTGCTGTTGCTGAGTAGCCTTTAATGAACTTACGATAGTAATTCATAAGGTTTAGGAAGGATAGCAGCTCGGTGGTAGTCGTAGGTGGCTTCCACTCTTAAATGGATCGGATCTTGTCCTCCTCCATTCTCAGTTGTCCCTAGCCCAAAACGTGGCCAATGAAACTAATGCGCTCCTGCGCAAATAAGCATTTCTCCTTCTTAACATATAAATTGCTCTCCTTTGGCAAGACCAACACCTTTTACAAGTACTCAATATGCTCATCAAGAGTTGAGCTATACACCACGATATCATCCAAATAAACCACAATAAATTTGTCAAAAAACTCATGAAATATCCGATTCATTAGTGTTAAGAAAGTATCTGGTGTTGGTATGACCGAAAGACATCACTATGAATTCGAAATGCGCTGTATCTCATCATGCAAGTCGTCTTAGGTTCATCGCCCTCTACGACGCGAACCTGATAGTAGCCTGACCATAAATCAAGCTTATTGAAGTACTTGACTGTCCCAAGTTGGTTGAACAAATCAGCAATCAACGGGATGAGATATTTGTTCGTCACGGTCAACTTGTTTAATGCTCGATAATCTATGCAAAGCCTAAGACTCCCATCATGCTTGCGCTTGAAGATGATTGGTGCCCTAAATGGTGCCTTAGAGGGACGAATGAAGCCTGACTCCAAAAGATCATCAAGTTGCTTCCGAAGTTCAGCAACCTCCGGAGGGGGCATATGATAAGGGGCTTTAGCAGGCGGCTTAGCCCCGGGAACAAGTTTTATCTCGTGGTCAATTGCTCGATGAGGATGAAAGGATTTTGACAACTTGTCGGGCATGACGCTAGCAAACTTCGCCAGCATCTCGGTCACTTCCTTCGGAACTGGACCTTGTTTCAATTGAGACCCTTCCCTCAACGTAGCCACGTAAGTCATCTCTCCATTCTTCAACCCTTTCTTAAGCTGAAGGGTCGAAAGCATCTTCTCTCAACTTTTACTTGCCACTGTTGGGATCATACATGGAGAGTCACCAAAGATGTACATCGATTGCAGGTAAGGCATTGGCACAACCTTAGATTCCTATAAGAACTTTATCCCCACAATGACCTGAAAGTCATCCATGAGAATCGTTGTCATGTTGGTCTTTCCTGACAAAGCTCATTCTTCAATGGACACCCCCCTTGGCTACCCCATGAATAAGCTACGCTGTTGAGTTCACGGCTTTGATGCGACTTGAATCTTTCTCTAACTTCAATCCTAATCGTTTAACTTCCTCTTCCGCAACAAAGTTGTGAGTCACCCCCGTATCCACCATGGCACGGGTGGCTTTCCCATTGATTTTCAAATTAATGAACATGAGCCCCTTTGACTGTAATGCTTTTTCCTCACCATGAGTCTTAAGAGCATTAAGCAACCTGATGGTTCCCATCCTAGGCTGCTCTTCCTCATCATCATCACTATCGGACAGTTCCTCATGCATAGCTGAGTTACCCATTGATGTCTGCAAGGCATTGAGAGTCTGTTTCTATGGACAAACTGCTACTCGGTGCAGTCCACCACATAGAAAGCACTGTATTGGCTTGAAACCCAAACTCTTTGATGTTGAAGCTTCTTTGTCGGCCCTGACTTGTCATTGTTATGTTTCTTCCCATTTGATGGCCGAGAAGATTTATTGTGGCTAGTATGGGTCGAGTTCGCCTTCTTTTTATTGGGGTCACTTGTGGAGTAGTCATCCATACACTCTACTGCCGCTTGTGCTGAAGCTAAATCTTGAACACGTTGCCTTTGCAACTCTGTCTATGCCCAAGGTTTCAGTCCCTCCATGAAGTAGAACATCTTGTCTTTCTTAAACATGTCTTTGATGTCTAGCATGAGGGCCAAGAATCGCTTCACATACTTACACACAGTGCATGTCTGTTACAACTGTCGCAAGTTCCACCTAGCGATGTACTCAACATTCTCGGTCAAGAATTGGGCTTTCAACTCACTCTTCAAGTCAGCCCAAGAATCAATTATGTATCTCTCATTCTGAATGTCATCATATCGAGTACGCTACCATAATTTGGCATCACCCAATAGATACACTGTTGCTGTCGAGACCTTGACTTTCTTTGATTCCTGTCTCACGGCTCAGAAATACTATTTCATGTCGAATAAGAAATTTTCAAGCTCTTTTACATCTCTTGCACCACTGTACAAGCGAGAATTTGACACCTTCACCCGACTATATGTCTCGGTAGGGCCATAAGGATACAAACCAACCGCCATGGTAAGCACATTCAACCGGTTTGAGAGCTCATCAATCTTGGCCTGGAGAGCATCCACTGTCCCCTTCACGTCATCGGTTAAGGTCTCTACTGATCTGGCTAATTCCTGGTGTCCTTGTTCCATGTTACATACCTGGTCATCCATTTGCATCAATGTATGCAACATCCCATCAATCTGTGCTGTCTGGGCTTCTATCTCGTCCAGACGATCCTTGTTAGTGCGCATTCCTGTCCTCTGTACCATGTCTTCTAGCCTTGAATACACGGTTATGAACTTGTTCTGATACCAACTGTCACGGGCAATTTACATAGCTAGTCAAATCCCATGCGGTACTTGATCAATCTGTTGATCAAGTCAACCTATTTGGTCAGTTACTTAAGAAATAAGAGTAAAACACACCACAATACAAAAAAAAAAAAAAAAACAAAGATCAATAATATTACATAAAGGGAAAGGTTACAAGACACTATACATGCAAAAAAAATAAAGGACAATAGGGGATTAGGTGATCAAAGATGGTGTAAAAACAACTCACTCAAGTGAACTACCACCTCCCATACAAGGTGAATGATAAACCTTTTACAAGTTAGCAGAAAGAAACATCCTATGTACTGGTGGAGTCATATTCCCTTATTATAAAAATATCTCTAAAACTTTGATGAGTAAACTACCATTTAATAAAAGATAAAAAGAAATAAATAATGCTACCACCAAGACCATCCAAACAATGCTTGACGAATGGTCTTGACAAAGGGCTCAAGGTGTTCTCGACCCTAAACGGTCTCAATAGCATTTCTCATAGTATAAAATCTCTAAGAGTTCAACATGTGGGTAGTAGACACAAGGATCTAACATTTCATGGGTCACATTTAAAGTGAACTCTCATGTCAAAAGTCAAAAGATGACTCGGCCACTTCTAGTAACCACCATTCGTTCAAACTATTAGCTTCGGATCCAAAAGAAAACGTCATAGAGACGATGAATATGGTCGTTGAGCATGAGTCTGTTGACCGCTGGCTATTTTATTTGGAAAATGCTTCAAGTATCCCTAGTTTCTATTATGTAACGGAAATGCCCCGTCATTATTGGTCCGTGCCTCACTTTTAAATGCTTATTAATTATGGTTAAGATTCACTCCCCTATGATTAGACAATCTAATTTTAAATTTTTTTAATTAAAAAAATCTAAAATCTTAACTTTAGTTTAATTAAACTTAATTAGAGTTAAAATTGTGTTAAAAGGAACACGAGGACAGCGGACTGGACCCTAGGTTCTGCTAATCAATGCGCCTATTATTTTATTTTGGAGCCAAATCATCTCCAATAACCGGATTTCCCAAATCCGGTTATCACCCCTAGAGGTCGCCACGTGTCTCCTTTGACACCCCTCAACCATGGGTAAGGTTCACCCACTCCTAGGGTTCACCCAACCATTTTTTTTTAATTTAAATATAATTCTTTTTTAAAATTAAAAAACTGTTTTTAGAGTTTTTTTAATATTAAAAACAGTTTTTTAATTAAAAAAAAAAGAATTAATATTTGTTTAAAAAAAGCGAAAATGGGTGGTGAAACCTAGGGGTGGGTGAACCTTACCCACTGTTAAGGGGTGTCAAAGGAGACACGAGGTGACCTTTAGGGGTGATAACCGAATTTGCCTGTAGAGGATTTGACTCCTTTTATTATGGGTAACAAGCGTGTGGGCCAGGAGTCAAATTTTCTTTTTTTTTGGGTAGCCGGGCCAGGAGTCACGCAAAGAGAGTTGGGAGTTGGAACTTGGAAGACTCTTGTTCTATGGTCATATATTACTAACTCATTTGACCATCGCAAAATATTTAGGAGTAGTGATGGGCGGATTCATGAATTCCATTTCAAAACCTAAGGCCATCTCTTAAATGCTCACCGCATTAACTATTTCCCATTATTTAGGGTCTAACGAGCTTCTCCTACCCTGTAGCGGGCATTATATGTGCCTCTCGGAAAGAAGCAACGGGGACCCGTCTCAGTTTTTATTTATTTATTTTTCAATAATGAAGTATTGCTTCTTATAAAAAGTGATAAACACACTGATCCACCACCCCTAGTGTTAGGGGATTTTCCTCTAAGTCTCAACCTACAAAAGCATTGTACATATTAGTGAGAGAAAATGAGGGGAATAAGTAATGAGGAGACTAAGTAATAGTCAATGAGTACTTCATGACTAGTGACCGATGACAATTAGTGATTTTATGGTCAATGAGATAGGGACTAAGGTTAGAGATTGAGAAAAAGAAAGAAATCAAAAGAAAAAAGAAAGAGAGTTACGTGCGCATGCAAGAAAGAAGAAAGATGATTTGAGATTTACCTTATATATATACTAGCGGGTGGCACATGCGATGCACGTGAGAGCGAGGGAAATGAGTTAACGACACCCTATTGAACTCGCTAGTGGCACATGCAATGCATGTGAGAGCGAGGGGAAGGAGTTAACCACAGTTAATAGGAATTAAAAAGGGCACGTGTTAACCCACGGGTGTGATTGAACCCTCCCGAGCTCAATCGCGATTGGCTGTGATTCTAAATAGATAGATGACAAGGGCTAGTTTAGGAATTAAAGTAAAACATTAAATCAAAAGAAAGGGTAGTTTGGAAATTAAAGTAAAACTTTAAATCAATGTTTTGTTTTTATATAAGGGTAATTTGGAAATTTCGGAAAAATCATCTACGCATGTCTCTCGCATTATAATAGTTAAGATAAATATATTATTCGCGAATAAGTCATGAACGATTCGCTAATAATTCACGTATAATTCGTCTTACTTAAAAAATTCACAAATGTTTGCGTAATTTTGATTAATACGGATGAATTATATGTATGATTTGTTATAAGTATTATTCGTGTATAATACACGAATTTTCTAACTATGCCAGTGCATCTCATGGGGTCTCTACTAGTAAGCTATTATGCTGATAGACATTGATGACTGTAATACTATTTGATTGACATTCCGCCTATAAGTGATTATGAGTATCCGGTCATTTTAAAAATAAGTATTTTAATTTTAATTTTTAAATAAAAGATAATTTTTGTAGGGTACAAATTTAGGTGCTTATAATAATTTTCAAATAGTTTAAAAGGTATATAAACAGTTATGCTCCACAATAATTATGCCCTAACAAAATTATAGAATTACCTGTTAGTACATAATCACTTATGATGAGTCGAATCAAACGATATTAATAAGACAAAATTCGGACATGAGGGATAAAATCCTACATAATAGCTTGCGACAATCTAATGCAAACGAGCACTAAGAGCCTTTGCTTATGTCACAATCGGTATCCTCTTGTTAAATGTTCAAAGATACGTTGAACATTAATTGTATTTTCATGATCTCTTTTTTTATCTAGCAAATACGGTTAGGCGGCAACCTCGATTAACTGTGTTAGTATATTTTCATGGGTTAATGAGTTAAGAGAGCCTAACATTTGAAGTCGGACCAAGCGGTGAGGATATTAACCATGACACCACAACTCAAGGAATGGATTCCAAACCTTCATCATCTCTAACTATCTGCTTCTTGATGCACCATTTTGGATGTATACGAAGAAATAGTATTTAAGGTCTATTTTTTTGTTGAGACATAAAGTTTCACACTTTGCATGTTTTGTCATTTGACAAAAAGCATTTTATTTTGAGAACTAGATCTGTCATATTTTTTGTATCTACTTTTCGTATCTTCAGTTGTAATTCCCGTAAGACTTCAAATGAAATAAAATGAATGATTTCAAATCTCACAAAAAATAATAAGGTGAAATCCTTCGATGATATAAGAATTAAGGTGGCGTTTGGATAGACTTCCCCACTGACTTCTCCAACTTCTGGGTTTGAGAAGTCAAAAGTCAGGCTTTATAGTGTTTGGTTTGCCAATATTATCATGACTTCTATAAAAAATAGAAGTCAGCGGAAGTTGGAATATTGACTTCCCCGGAAAGCAGGATACCGTTGCTTCTCGAGGAAGTCCATATTTCCACTTCCGCGGGAAGTATATCGACTTCCCTGGAAAATTGATGGAAATTGACGGTGATTTGCGAACATTCGGACCAACGAATCTATGAGGTTTGCTAGCCCTACTCTCACCTTTCATAACAACTTCTCCAAATTGTAATGATTGAAACACTCTTTACCTAGAATGGAGTAGTGCTAGTATTCCTCCCAATCAATTGATCTCATCTTTTCCTCCACAATTCCATCCAAAAACAAGTTAATAGATGTTATTTTTTTAAGAAATGACGTTTTTAACCTTTTTAATGAGTTGGATGGAATGCATGCATCTATAGGTCACCACGCGTCTCATTTATCTCTCTTTAGCCGAGGTTAAGTTTAATCGACCTAACGTTAATATTTAAAAAAATAAATAAATAATCAAGGTTAGATGGATGAACCTTAAGGGTGAACGAATCTTAACTACATTTAGTGGGTGTTAAAAGGGACATGGTGACTTGTAAAGTCTCCTTTAACTGTGGTTAAGCATCGTCAACCTAAGGTTAATATTTTTTCATATTTTTTCTAAATCCAGGTTAGATGCATGAACCCTAGGGGTGAGTGAATATTAACCATTGTTAGTGGGTGTTAAAAAGACACGTTGTGGCTTGTAGAGCCTCCTTTATCTGTGGTTAAGCAGAACCAATCTAAGGTTAATATTTTTTTCTTCTAAAAACTAATGTTAGATGCATGAACCCAAGGGATGAGTAAATCTTAACCACAGTTAGTGGGTGTTAAAAAGGACACATGGTGGGTTGTAGAGCCCCCTTTAACTATGGTTAAACATAACAATATTTTTGTTTTTTTTTTTTTTCTAAAATCCAAGGTTAGATGCATGAACCCTAGAGGTGAGTGAATATTAACCACTGTTAGTGGGTGCTAAAAGGGACACATGACGGCTTTTAGAGCCTCCTTTAACTGTGGTTAAGTATAATCAGTGTAAGGTTAATATTATTTTTTCTAAAAACCAAGGTTAGATGCAAGAACCTTAGGGATGAATGAATCTTAACCACAATTAGTGAGTGTTGACTTGCTTTTGGATGGAAATGTGGATTTGTAAAAGTTTTAAAAGTTAGTGGGGGTATAATACAAAATCAGAAAACATAAAGGATATTTAATAGCTGAAAACATAGAGGTTTTTTTTCACAAAAAACACTTCTTTTTTTTAGTTGAATTGTAACATTTGTGCGTCAATCTACATGAAAAAAAAAATGATATAATGTAGTTGCATACCATTGACGTTCAAAGGGTGCCTTCATCAATGCTATCCACTCTTTTTACACCCCCACCTATGCATCAACCAATTCAACTCACACCATTCAATTTGCTAAATTAACATCTCTTATGAGATTTATATAAAAATTCATACCTCATTTGGAAATATCATAGCCATCCACTTGGTGCCCATCCAGGTCAAAATTTGATCGGCTTTAATGATCATAGCCGTCTAATGTTTAGACTCTCTTTTGCATTAGCTTATACTTGAGTCATGAGAAACAGACCCTACGGTCCGCTTCTAAGCTGACCGCAGTGTCCCTGTGTCTCTTTTAACACCTCTTTAACCATGGTTAAGCTTAGCTAAATTAAAGTTAACAATTTTATATAAAAAATTCTAAAAGCCATGGTTAGATTACTTAACCATAGTTGATGGGTGGTAAAAAGGGGACGTGGACCTAGGAGATCACGGGGCCAGCTTCTACGCTAACCCTGCAATCCGTTTTTCATTTCCCATTTTCTTTGTCCAACATTGCTAAATAGGATAGTTAGTAACTGAATTGGTTAGTGTTCAAGGTGGGAACTGCAATGCCACATAAGATCTATCGTGATGCCAGTAGGCATCACGTGTATCCCTTCTTATTTGTTAGATGTCAACGCTATATTAGATATTTGTAATGAAATTTTTATAATGAGTTACACAGAATACAAGAAATAATCAATTGATTTGATGATATAACTGGCCCTTTGACTTGGAGCATTAAGACGTGTGGGCAAATTTTTATGCACATACAGACAAGCATGCTACTCCATGTGCATACTCTCTCTACATCACAAATTCAGAATGTAGCTTTCAGGTGGCCAATTGCCTCCTCAAAGAAGGCATCGCACAGAGTACTTGGTCCAGAAAATACATGCCCCTCCTGTCCCTATGGTAACTGTTCACCTGCATTTTTCTATAATCAGTTATCGTCCCTTCCTATTTCAACGATTCATGTATATATCTTTGGTCTTCATCAAAGACATGGGCATGGGCTCCACTCATTATAGCCCATTTCAAAGAAGTCCTTGCTAGTTGAGTATTTGTCTCTCTCAGGTTTCACTTTCAGCCATATATTCAACGTCCTTATGTTTTGCCAACCCAAGCAGTTGGGATAAGAAAGACGATTCAAAGTCTTTATCCCTTCCACTTTCTCTATATTTGACTATGCTTCCGAGTCTCTCTCAAAATATTTTCATTTCTCTTCCCAACTTCTATCCTCTACTTGGCCTCCCCTCCGAGATAACTACCCTTCTTTTCTATTTGTAATTACCAAACTACTCCTACCATAAGAGGCATATTTTGGGTTGCTCCAATTATCTCCTTCCCGGGAGCACATGCTCATGTGTGTAGTTAATTATCTTTTAATGGGTCTAGTAATTAATATATGTTTCAATATCCATCGTTAAAATGGGTTCTTTCTTTTCTATGTTGTGGCAGTATTTTCGGGTATATGGTTTTCACTCTAGAATACGGTATATCATATTGGATGCTACATACATATATTCAGGGTTTATAAGGGACTTCCGTGGGTCGTTAACTTCAATTAGGTGGCATTTGGTAACATTAATCTGAAAAATAGAGCTTATTTGAAAATTATGCTTAGTTGAACTTTAGATTGTTAAGTTGAAGGTTAATTGCATGCCTACATCTTAGAGATGTTAGAGGTAAAGTAGTTAACCTTCAACTTAACAATCTAAAGTCCAACTAAGCATTATTTTCAAATAAGCTCTTAAATTATTTTAAAATAAGCTCTTAATAATATAGTGAGATTATGTACTCCTATGTTGATATTAAGAGTGATAGGTACAGTTTCTTTTTTTTGTTAAAAAATGAAGACGACTTGCATTCTAATTAGACTTACTATGCTTACCAAAAAAAAAAAAAAAATTAGACTTACTGAGAGTTGTTGCTGATTTCTTAGGCCATATGGTGCAAACATTTTTGGTGACACCCAACGAGAATTTATATCCATCCATTGGATGAGAGTTTTCTTCTCTTGGAATTGAACTCAGGAGGCACCGGGCACACCTTCACCTTCACCTTCACCTTCACCTTCCTAGCTAGAGGGGCAGTGTAGAACACTATAGCGTATTTGGTTAAAAAATTGTCAGCTTTACTGAAGTGGAAACACTTGATTCTTAAGTAATCTTTCGATTTACAGAGGTGGTTTAAGAACTATAAAAAACATTCAGGTAAGGGTACTTTTCAAGATAGAAGCCCACCTCATTTTACAATGATAGCCCGCCACCCCCGTTGAAAGATGGGATTGTCAACCTTCTAGCCTTGTTTGTCTGTATGGATAAGGGAGATATTTCCATGGATGGGGTGTTCCATTGCCTCAAAATAGAAACTTCTTTCATTAAAAAGTGTTATTTTTCACCCAGGGCTATCAATAGATCAGATCAAGATCCGTACCCGATATAAGCAGATATTGATTTAGTTGTACATCCATGGATACGAATAATGAATTTCAAATCCCAATGCTATCCGATCGAATTTGGATCTATGATGATCCGGTCTGTCTATATATGGATCTAATTTGGATCTGTTGGATATTTATCGGATCGAATTCAGATATGGCAGATCTAAATCCAATCCACTTACAGCCCTGAGCAGCCAGATAGTTTGACAAGCTCCTGTCCATACAAGCTACAGCAAGCCTGAGGGGCTCGTTACTCCATCCCAGCCAACTCTAAGCTTATATTATAAGAAATGGTGTAAGAGGACTATGAGCAAGACCTAAGAGCCCAAGCCCTTTTGGAGGAGAACATTTCTTCAAGGAGACCAGCAAGAAAAAGAAAAGAAAAAACTCATTTATTTATATCAATTTCACAAATGGGCACACCGAGAAAACAATAAATATATAATTCTAGTTCTCAAAAAATGTCAAGATATAGAATGATTTATTTTCTCATTTCATTTTTTTTTTCTGAAGTAAAGCTTGCTGGAAAACTAGAGACCGCGATTGGCATTGACACCATGGACTCAACTTAGGCGAAGGTATTTGAGATGGGAACTTTGAACAGCAGGAAATAAAATGTACATGTACAATTCTTTGGATTATCAGTTATGTGGGTGAATTTCTCTGATCCGCATGTAGGTTAAAAATTGTGCTGGCAATTCTGCCAGAAGCGATTGAACAACCGATATTTCTCCATCTGCAAAAAAAAAATAGAGGTCACTGCCCAATTCTACTTGCAAATTTCTTGTTCTCTCCAACTGTTGAGGGAAAATACACTCAAGGAGAACGCTAGTTCCAATCAAGTAAACCCTTAATTGTCGCATAAAGGGGAAAGTCAAACTACTTTTTACTGGGATCCACATCCAAAAGTGGTTTGACTTTCGTGGCAAATTAAGGGTTAACACGATTCGCGCTAGCACTCCCTGTATACCCTAAGGGGTGGAAAGATGGTTATAATTTGTAAAACTAACAGTTTATAACTAGTTTCAGATATCAAAGGGAGTGAGATGCCTACTCTGTACATCCCGCAGCGGAACAAACTGCACTATATCACGTGATGCAACTCGCCCAGTCGAGCTTTCAAGTCTCTCTCCTTTATCTGCATCTAAGACCTGCCAAACCAAAGTAAAATTGCAGGGTTGTGGAGATTCAAATGCAGATACATAAAATTGCTGGTAGGGCTTCCAGTTGAATTCCAGCTATGGAGGGAGATATATGAAACAGTACTCAAAGATTTGATCAGATAGGTCTCTGTATGACAGGAACATAACACAAATGAGATACCTCCATGTCTTTGAAGTCAGCCCCCCCAACTCCAATAATGAGAATCGATAATGGCAGATCTGATGCCTTCACAAGAGCGTCTCTCGTTTCTTGGAGATCTGTTATTACTCCATCCTGAAATATTACTTTAACGTTAGAGCATAGAAGCAACGAGATCACAAGAAAGGGGAAGTAAAGAGTCCCCTTAGCTAGACCCTACGGAAGGTTGACCATCATTCATGATTGTGCAGAGGATGGGACCAACCATCTGATGTGAACCCCTAGGATTTTCTATGAGAAAAGCTGGTCTAATTCCATGATCATTTGATAAAATTTATCACATTCTAGAAAGTAGCATATCATAAATTTATCTTCGACCAGTTATTCTGCAGTCGCACATTTGCCGCAGGTATGACAACAATAAGACCAATATACTGACACATAGAAATGTTATCCAATGACAAGTATCCCCAGTTTAATTCTTACTGTGATTATCAACAAAACAAAGTACTTTTGTCCGCCGTTTGCAAGAGACTGGCTGGCTATTACTGCAGCACTGTTGATCACAGGTCCAAAAAGAGTGGGCCCAGCAAGGGACACATTAGGGAGTGCACTTGTATATGCCATCATAATCCCTTGGACTCCTTCGACCTACAAGTAGAATCATATTTGCTTGTGAATAGAATTGGAAACATCTGAGTGATTAATACTCTTTCACCTATCATTGAAACAATATCAAACCCATCTATAATGGAAGTTTTTGCTAGTCTTTCACCTCACAGTGATTACTGCTTCCATTCAAATTAAAACAATGAGAGACTGGACCATCAATTGGCCGCGCTCCAAAACCCCATGCAGGAAAGCGCCTATCTGAATCATAAAATTGCAACACCCCTCCAACCTCCAAGATTGCCTGGAAAATAAAATGGACTTCCAGTTACCTAGGTCCTTGTAAAATTTAGAACATTGTAAGAAACAGAAATAGCAGAGACCGGTTTCTCACTCTCTGGTATGCATTTGGCCGGCCTGAAGGGTCAATATAATGTAAGGAATCTGGGAGACGGGGATTTCCATTTGAAGCTGATAGACAAGAAATGCGGATTAAGATAATGGTATCTGAGCACGTATTGGTCACTCCAAAAACCATACATATCGGATACGTATTGGATAATACAATATGGACATCTTTAAGGAAAAGTATGAAAAGATCATAGAATATTTAAATGCAAAAAAAAAAAAAAAAGAGGTTAATAAAATAACGAAAATTACACAAAATAATTTTAACGTATTTAGAAACTCATGATAATGGGATGGATGAGAGAAGTCATCCAGTCATATTCGGCCGTCTGTATACAAATCCAGGGGAGTTTGGAACCACACTTCGAAGCAAGGATTAAAAATATGGTTTCGGGGGATGTATTGGTCCTTACCGAAACCTATACGTATTAGTTTCAGACGAAATATATAATTTCTTCTTTTTAAAGAAAATATTCAATTAAATTTAGAAAAAATCAAATGAGTTATTGGAACTAAATTTACCAAATATAAAGTCATGGGAAGTGATTCAAAGACAAAATAACAAACACCATTATAACTATATAGTGAATGAAAACATAACTAATAAACGATACGTATCGCTCGTTTCGTATTGGTATAAATATCATACAGGGAGCTACCGAAACCTATACGTATTGCCCGTTTCGCATCGGTTTTGACGATTTTGTTTCCATGTTTCGAAGATCCTACCAAGGAGAGCTTCCAGGTCAATAAATGGGCCCAATCATATGATTCTAGCCATTCAGTAGATTTTTCTATGGATCATGACCTTCAAATAAGTGGTTTGGTACAGACTTCAGATCATATGATTGTATCAGATTTGACCCAAGATATCTCATAGCAGGGGTATGTCAAATAGTAGATCCAATCCCCCGAGTGATTCTCTCCCTCTATAGCCAATACAAGTGAGGTTTGGTATAATCACTCCCAAAGTTCAGGACCTATTATAAAGGATAATATTTTGATTCATGGGGAGAATATTCAGGTATGGTAACACAAGTCAATTCCAAAGATAAGTGACAAAAGAAAGGCATCTATGCATACCTGTGAAATCAATCGCCACCATGAAGTTCAGTTCACATCCACCAGCAATGTAGTCCAAGAAAGTATGCTGCACACTCTCCGAAAACTTCTCCACAAATAGCTTACTCTTTAATATCTGGATTAAAAGTTACCAAACTGTTAAATTAATGTAAATGAGCCAGAAATAACTGGAGGGACACATCCAACTGATAAAAATTACAATAACCTTATGTCCAACAGCAGTTGGTAAAAATAAATTTTCTCCCTGCTCACTAAAGTGAAGCTTTTCCAAGTCTGTCAGTGATTTTTGAACTTTCCTGATCGGTCACAACACAAGCAAAATCCAAGTCCAGTTGATAGAGATTAGGAAAAGTATAGGAAAAAACAAGAAAGTATCTACTTACCCAATCAAATCATGTTTTCCGTTGCTAGTGAAGTTAAAGCACTCTATTACTAATGGACTGTCCTGCATGTTAACAACAGTAGGAAATGATGAGAGAGCTAGTAATAGGTATGAGGAAACCCGGCATCTTTTGGGCAAAGACCCTGCATCCATATTCAAAGACATGTTCTGGACACGTCGCTAGTTCAGATGAACTACCGAATATTACTCCACTCGTTGGATGGATCATAGCCCCATAATGCACTGATTGGACACTTCTAACCATCTGACTCCAGGAAAAAAAAGATGGATAGGATGGTGCACGTAAGAAATATATAAATGAGCAGGTGGTAAAAGGTCAATAAATTAGATAATTAACAAGGTCCTATTGGTTTATTTTGGCCGTTAATCCATCCAATGAGTGACCAAAACTTGGATTCCCCATGCACAAAGCATGCCTAGGATCACAAAAATGGAGGTTTATCTTCACCAGAAAACACCAGATTTCCTCTGAACGTAGACTCCTAGTTCCTGAAGAGATTCACTTATGCCTTGCTTCCAACTTGTTGAATGGTCAAAAATACTGGCTTCCATGTTGGGTTGAGATTATTCTTTTCCACTTCTGTCTTGCAAATTGGAATGGGGATTCCACTCTCCACAGTTTTTGATAATACCAAAAAGGGATCCTGTCAAAAGAAGTCTGAAAGATCATGTACATTGGATAACCAACATCCCTCATTTGGAAAGAAAGAAAGAGAAGG
Organism: Tetracentron sinense; assembly: GCA_015143295.1. Lineage (NCBI taxonomy): Eukaryota > Viridiplantae > Streptophyta > Magnoliopsida > Trochodendrales > Trochodendraceae > Tetracentron > Tetracentron sinense. Next base: position 56,889,076 of record CM026554.1, on the reverse strand, counting down.
AAAAAAGAAAAGAAAAAAAAAATTCAGAGGTCCATACATTTTTTGTGAATAGATCCTTATATTGGAGATCTGAACACCGTAATACAATCTCTGTCGTAGTCTTTGAGCTAAAACATTCTTCAGCACGAACAGTAAGCTCTCCCAATTTTTGGGGACGGGAAGATCTAGTAGATTCTTCTCTATGTACAAGATTTAGTGTCAATGATCTTGTTGGTTTAGTGACTATCTGCAAAGAGACACAACGGAACAATCATGCTTGTAGTTAACTGACATGTTTCTACAGACCATATTGGATTGCTCAGTTGGGGTGAAGCCTGATTAACTTATTTTTGCATGATCTGTATTGGATTATGCTGGGAAAATTAAAGGTAGAAATTAGATTTTCAGCTCTTGTCAGGCATTAAAAAAAAGGAATTGAAATACTAAGGGAAAAAAGAAAATGAATGTTTGTATGAATTTGAGGTTTGTTCAGATAGAAAAGTATGAAAGCCCCAGCAGCCAGCTTTAGCATCTCTACCATATATATCGTATGCATGCTATGTTCATTATCCAGATCATACAAAATATACCACCTGGATTGGACATAATCTTAAAATAGACTTATCAAATCCCTGGTTGTCAGATCCAATAGCCAAGCTGCCAAGCTGGTCCACAATGTCATGGCTGATATTTTGGAGATAAAATTTGACTGATCATATGCTTTATCACAAATTTCTGTGCTCCCGTGCAATACAAAAAAGGCATATCATTAGGATTATCCAGGTCGATGAGCATGTCAGCCACATGAATGGTAGGTAAAACCAGGGTCATGATCCTGCACCTATCACTATCATTCTCATTGTTCAATGATTTAACCAGTGAAGTCACCCACAGATTAGGATGGTCAGAAGGACATACCTCCGATAAGGCACAATTTGCCTCGCCGAGAAGTTCCTGCTCATCCAGCTTAAGCATCTGCATAAGTTTGAAAAATGTCCTTTGCGGCTTTATTTTGCCCTAGCATAACTGAACGAGAATAGACTTGCTAGGTAACATAAACTGCTCAGATCAAGAGCACCTCAGATTTTTGCAATCTTGAACTTATATTTTTTTGTCATATTGATAATGTAATCATAATATATCCAGATACACACATAAAGATGGTTTAAAAATGACATATTTCCTATAATTTTCTATGAAATGTTTCCATTTCCATGGATACCAACACAAAACCTACCAGCAACATAAAATTACAATATTTCTAAACACATTACCTAATATTCTGGTACAATTTTTGTCATTCGTATCGATCTGTTAATTTCTTAATTATATAAGTACAATGTTTTGGTCACCCTGTATGAAAATGTTGACTAAACATCTCTCTCTCTCTCTCTCTCTCTCTCTCTCTCTCTCTCTCTTCCTGGTTATTACTCAACCTACATGGTATCAAATTCATAAATAATCCATATGAATCACCATCCCTCTATATTCTTCTCTTTCCACACCTTTCTCATTAATCTAGCTGAAAATTTTGTGCTGTTGTGTGAGAGTTTGTTGGGTTGGAGTCAGAGCCATATCACTGATGTCACCTTTAGGGCTCATAATGGGTATAATTTGAATAGACATGTCATCTACCGTGCAGCCATATTATTTATTTATGATATAATTTTTTAAATAGTAAACACCATGACTCAAAAAAGGCATGAATCTGATGTCATTTACTATTAGTAATCAGTTTTTTTTTTATCGGTAATCAATGAGATGCAATATATATATATATATAAACAATTGAAAGTACAACGAAAAAGCATAACAGGTCATAGAGAGTGAGTCCACAATAAAAATTAAGCTAAGGAGAAAGAAAATAGAAACAAAGACTAGAACAAGACAAACCAATGAGCGAACAAAATCAAATAGCTGCAAGCACATCCAACTCCTCACAATCTCCCCTGCCTACGCTCCAACCAATGAGTAGCCGGTGGCTGCACACTCGAACCCGCTTCAACAAGACTATCCCCTAAAATTCCTTCCATTTCTTCAAACAAATTGACCAAGCAACTACTCCAGGGAGAATGACCCAAATAGTCTAGCAGAGCCTCTAGCTGTAATAACTAATAAGAGCCAACATGATATGAAGCCCTAAAAGGTAAGAGGAGAAGCTCCAACAAACTCCTCATCATGAAAGGAAATAGCTCTATTTAGGGGTGTTAATGGACCGGGTCACCCGACCCAATTAAACAATTGGAAGTGCTTGGACTTTGGAGTCTTAAGCTAGAGGTCCCATTAATACTTCTAACGGGGCTCAGCTCGGCCCATTTACCAAAACAGCCTATTTTTACACTTTATTCTCTAGGCGGGATTGGCCCGATCCTGCCTCAACCTGGCCCGGGCCAACCCGTTGACACATTTAAATCCATTCTCTCATCCTCTTTAATGCACATAAAACAACAATTACCATTTCCACTCTCAGTTTTTCAAATAGTTACATTTGAGGATTTTATCCCTAGAAGCAGTCTCGAAGAAGAAAGAAATCTCGGAAGGGAGGCCAGGGTTCCACAGCCCGGTGTGGAAAGCCAAGGTTAACGTTAGTCCAGTTAGAATGTGGAATCTCACTAAGAACATACCAGACCTCGACCTAGTCCATACAGGGGCATCTTCTAGAAAGAGGATTAAGAGAAGAAAACCTCGAGCGACATAGACGATTACAGACATTAACAACTCCCAATCATTATGATTATAGTGAAGTTTAGGTACCCACACCGGAGAATTGGCCAACATCTCCAAATTTGAGGAGATTGATGCTTGTTTATCCCATGCTAAACAAAACAAGTTGCCAAAGTCCTCCTTATTAATAGAGTTCCCACACCACATATCAGACCAAAAGCTCACATCACTCCCATACCATATCCTAAACCTGGGGTGCTTTAAAAACTCTTCATTCCCGCTCAATATCGCCTTCAACAACCCCACTCTGTGTGGCCCTCTAGTTTCTTCAAGCTCCCATACCAATTTTGCCCCATATTTTGCTATGATAACTCTCCTCCATAAACTCTCCATCTCGTAACCAAACCGTCATAGTCACTTGCCCAAGAGAGATTTATTAACCTCCACTAATGGTCTAATGTTGATGCCCCCCCCCCCCCCACCACACACGCACGCACACACATTGAGCGAGCAACAAACCGAATTCCATTTTACAATGTGATACATTTTTTGTCTACATTGTCGTTCCATAAGAAGTCTCGTTGAATTTTTTCTAATTTTTTGCTATGGGTAATTAGATTGTAAAGAGGGACATTAAGTACATGGACATGCTACAAAGGTGCTCTTAATGAGTGTGAGTGTACCACCTTTTGAGAGGTAGATGGATTTCCATCCCTCTAATCTCTTCAAGAATTGCCCGGTGGTAATCCCAAGATGTCGAGAGATGCCTTACCTTGCAACCCAAACATGATGCCAGACCCTCTAAATTTGGAGGATCCCCAACTTCATAAATTTCTTTTACCGAAATTAGTTTTTACTCCTGAGACACAATGCTAAACCCTCAATAATTGACTATATGGCTCTACTGATCATCCTACTTAATGCCTCAATGACCGTGATAAACAAGAAACAAGGAAGTGGGTCTCCTTGATAGAGACCACGCGAATTCTGAAGTAACTTGTCGGGCTGCCATTACTTAGGATCGAGAAAATTGTAGAGTAGCAAGCCCCCACCATTGTCTCCATTTGAGACCAAAACCCATCCTTATCATGACATATTCCAGAAATTTGCAACAGACATGATCGTACAATTTTTTCTATATCAAATTTGAATACAATCTCATTGTGACCGCTTTTGTAGAGACCCGAATTTAATCTAATGCCATTATCGTGATTAATGAGGGTGAATTGATCACATTAAATAATACATTGTGTGTTTGATGTTAATTAATGTCTTTAGAATGTTTTAAATGGTTTTAATGAAGAAGAAATGGAAGAAATGCGAAAAATAAGGGAAAACAGGGGGGACCGTTCGAACGATCCCCAAACCGTTTGAACGACGCTAATGAAAAATCACAAAACAGAAGAACAGTAGGCAAAACCGTTCGAACGAACCACGACTGTTCGAACGATCCTTAGACAGTTCGAACGGTTATGCACAGTAAAGTCGGGAAAAACCCCAACTTACGGGATTTTTAAAGTTTCAAACCCTCCACTACTATAAATAGGCCTTATTTCGAGGGTTTAACCTTATCTAGGTTTTCAAAGGAGATTGCTTGGGAAAGAAAAAGAGAACTTGGAGATCGCTACAAAGTCATCCTCGAGCTAATTGGATCGTAGGGAAGCAATCCCAAAGGTCGATATACCTTCTAACCTAACTATTATGAAGTTCTTGCATGTTTATTATGGATTATGAAGTAGAATACATGATTATGTATGGATTACTTGGTATGGAGTGTGAATGGGGAATTCTATATGTGAAATGGGGTTTTGCATGAGTAGATGAACTCTATGGAGCATGATTTAATTATTATGGCATTAATAATGATATTTAATGGCATGGTTATGTGAAATGGAGTATGGGAAATCATTGTGGAGGTATAAGATGAGTTTGATGGGGTTTTGATCGTGAATGGGAAATGATGATGTGTTGGAGGAAGGGTGGTTTACGAATAAATGATGGATTATATGGGTTAATGGAAGTGAATGGTAATGTTACATGCCTATAATCATGTCATGGAAATTGTAAAATTATGTTAAGATGGTATTTATGATTGTTATGATAAATTATGCCTTATGTATACTATATTATGATCAACATTCGGGTAGGTCAAAACTTAGAGGAAGTCTTTCAGGTCGAGAATTCTCTAACCATCGTGGTATGGACCATGAAGTTTCCCGACGGGGGATTGGAATCTAAGGGATGACCAATTCGAATATTAATCACGACACTCAAGCACAAGTTCACATGCGTGCAAGGTTTTGAATGTCGATATCGCTCGACATGTCAAGTTGCGGAAAAAAAGATATATCGGAAGATATATCGTTTATCGGTGATTTTTGGAAAAATAGCAAAAAAATTTGGACGAAACATGGAATTTTGCAGTGAAACTTCAGGAAATGTTAAATAGATGTTAATACATCTTTTAGAATAAAAATATTAAAAAAAACAATAATGTACATAAGAGATACAATAAGAAGATAATGTATGATTGATTCATGTTTCATTAATTTCTTAATAAGATGTGTTATGACCTCTATGTTAATTGTAATATAATCAATTTTACTTCATGTTAAAAGGGGACATGTTCATTTAAAAAAATTCGAAAAACTAAGGTCAGATGCTTTAACCCTAAAGGTTAATGAATCTTAATCACAGTTAAAGGGAGTTACAAGGTGACACATTTATTTATTTTTTTAATTTTTTAAAATTAAAGTTAGATGCTTTAACCTTAAAGGTTAGTAAATTTTAACCACATTTAAAGGGAGTTAAAAGGAGACATGTTCATTTATAGTAAATCTTAACCACATTTAAAGGGAGTTAAAAGGAGGACATGTTCATTTAAAAAAATCTAAAAACCAAGGTCAGATGTTTTAACCCTAAAAGTTAATGAATCTTAATCACAATTAAAGGGAGTTACAAGGTGACACGTTTTTTTTTTTTTAATCTTTTAAAATTTAAGTAAGATGCTTTAACCTTTAAGGTTAGTGAATCTTAACCACAGTGAAAGTGAGTTAAGAAGGGACACCCCTTAGGATTAAAAGCTTAAAAAATTTGACCTTAGTTTTAAAAAAAAATCGCAAGGGTTAAAACTTGTTAACCGTAGTTCAAGGCTAGTTAAAACACTTAAGAGTTAATAGTTAGGTTTAAAATACTAAATAAAATATCTATGGGTGGTAATAGCATTACCTAACTTAAAGTGCTAGGTCTGACTGTGTGTTTAGAGTGTTATGTCTTTAAACAACAGAAAACAATGGAGTGGTAATAGTTTACCTCTTAACACTTTAAGTTCCCATTTGGGCAGAGCGACAGGAGCATTACCCTTTTTAGGGTTTAAAACCTTAACAAAACCAAAGCCTTCGATCATTTTATATGTTCACAACGAAAAAAAAAAAAAAAAAGCAGAGCTCCGAATGGAAGAGGGGAGAGAGGGGTACGGCGAGTTGGGGACGGCTTTGCAATCGGCGAAGGCGATGGCGATGATATGTACGCTGTATTGGTAAGTTGCTCAAAATAACTCCATGTAGGACTGCATGTATTGGTAAGCCATGTTCGCTACTCATAAGCACATGTATCTCATAAGTACACGAGTCAAGGTGATGATATGATACGATATGCTCACATGTTTTCAGCACTCTAATTATGTAAGTATGCTATGAAAATGATAATGATTATGTACGGATGATATTATGTTGTTGGTTAAATTGTATATATACTAAGCCTATTCAATGCTCAGTCGACCTGTTATTGTCGGTAGGTATAGAGCCGGAGCGGGTTGTTGGGCCGTGGGTAGAAGAGGAGTACCAACAGGAGGAGGAAGAAGGTGATCCTTTTGCAGAGGGACTTACGGACCTTGATCGGTTCAGTATATCTAGACTTTGTCATTGTTTAAAAAGGTTGTAACAGCTATTTTAGATACTTATCTCATATGGATTTATGGTGTTGCTTAGGGTTATACATTGTTAAACAAGTATCGGGCTATTAATCACACGGTTGGTTTAAAGTTTGAAATTGGTCGTAGTATTGTACAGGATAGTTTGTTTAATATCAATTTTTTATAATTGTCATTTTTGGAGACTCGTGTTTAGTATTGCATTGTATGTTATGGAATTAGGCAGGTTTAAGTAGTGTCACAACTCAAGTTCCCATTGTGACCAAGGTGAGATTTTGGGGCAGCTTTTGACTCTCATCCACATTCATTCGCAATCAGAATTCCATCCAAGATTTTTCTACTACCCACACCGGCTCCCTGAGTAGAAGAGATTATGGATTCCATGACCAACTTGAGCTAGATGCTAGGAATTTTATATATGCGCCCCACTAAACTCATCGACAAAACTTCTTTAATGTCTTGAGCCCCTCAATCTTGGGGATCACTGCTATAAACGTGCTATTTAGAACCCCATCCAACTTCCCAAGATCGTGGAGCTCCTTAGTCACTCTTAACAAAATCTTTACAAATAATTTTCAAAAACTTCTCATAGAACTCAATAGAGAACCCATCCGGACCAGGAGCCTTATCACCTCTCATCCCCTTCATCACAGATAGAATCTCCTCTACAAATGGGCATTCCAAGAATCCCTTTGCTCCTCGGTTTTTTGTGAGATCATTTTAACAGTCATTTGCACTATTACCTATCCACTCATTTCCTCATAAGGTTGTACGGTGCTCATGCATAAGATTCTTATATAACTCCTCTGGTCCGCAACTTTGAATAAGATTCTTACTACTGATCACCTAAAGACATGACAAATCTTTGTCTACTTAAGTAAGAGACTGTAGATTACTTGCTCTTGCATTGTCTGGTTGTCTTTGAAATTTGGACTTCCTTCTTATCTCAGTTAAGTTGGGTCTTCCCACTTACCTTCTTGAGTTTTTTTATTGGGATGACATTTGATGACACTAGTGGGTGCAATGGGATCAATATAGACTATTTTACCTAGAGCCATCTCTTGGAACATTTGGAAATAAAGGAATAGTCGTATCTTCACCAATTCCTTCTCTTTACACTATATTCTAAATCGTACTCGGCGGGTGATTGTGGAATGGTGTTCCATTAGTCAGCCGAGAAGAGTTGTGGGGAATATTTTGTTGTTAGGAGTTCAATCTTTGTGTATCTGATATATACTTATTTCTTGTATTTCCATGCTACTATTTCTTTCAGTTTACCTCTTTGTAAACTATTGTTTCATCTTTGATCTATTTATATATTTGATTTTACTGAGGAAAAAAGAAACAGATAGTGAAACCGGATTCCATCTAGTTTAGGCCGAAACCCACAACTTTCCTTATACAACTCTTCATAAAACAACACCGCTACAACCCCGATATTTCCTTCACCTTCTTTCCACCCCATTAACTTTTGATCTAGATATGGGATTTGCTTTTTATCAGTAATTGGCCGATAGAAAAATTGGCATTACTATCACCCTCCTTAAGCCACTTGATTCTAGATTTTTGCTTCCAACTAACTTCATCACCCCTCAAAAGCCTTTGGTATTATTAAGTTGTTATACGTAGTTTTAAAGTGTTGGATTGGAGTTTGTGACCGCAAAATAGGTTTTTCACCAAAAAATGTGACCACCTAGCTTAGATTTTTATGAATTTATGATGTTGAGCTTTCTATTTGTTGTTTACTATTTATTGATGTTGGATTGATTATTTGTGGGGTTTTTGTGTGTCGTTGGTTCCAAGTATTGAGTATTTTGAAGTGGATTGTGTGCTAATTGAGGAAAATGACTAGCAATTCGAGGTTGATAGCAGTGTTTTAAAACCCGAAAACTTGACTCGACTCGGAAACTTGTCGAGTAAAGTTAACTCGGAAACTCGTCCATGTAACGACACCTAAAACTCGGACATATATAATATTTTTCTAATACTACATAGGTATAAATTCAAAATTAATGATATACCATGCCTAAAATGAGATATATAATTCAATATGTACTAAACACCCCCCCTTTTGTTTCGTATTTATACTTAAGAGTGGGTGGGGTGTGTTAAAAAAAAGAAAAAAACATAATTTTGTCACTCGGGTAAGCGGTTTACTCGATTTTGTTTTTTTAAAAAAAGTACAAAACTCGGGCGAGTCGAGGCGAGTTACTCGGTTTTCAGTGTCAAACCAGAGTTTTACCTCAAACTCGACTTGAAACCTAGTCGAGTCGACTCGGCCGAGTTTTAATACTATGGTTGATAGAATAAAGAGTCCTAATTTGGGGATCAATTCTCCCTCATTTGGGGTTTAGTAAAAAACTTCCATTCCATTGTTGTCACACGAGTTGAATGGAGATGATTATCTCTTGTGGCCGACAGTTGCAAAGCTCTACTATTTAGGTCATCCTTGGTGGCCATACATAGAGGGAATGCACATAGAGGGAATGCACCTGAACTTTCCGTTGATCATCGATAATATGTTAAGATGATAACCTAGAAGAGTAATGACTCTCTAATCATGTCATGGATGTGAGAGACAAAGTGAGCCATCCATTGCAGCTGACTTATGTTTCTATCATCAACAAAGAAAGTATGGGACCACCTAGATGCTTTGTACTCTAAAAAGGGCAAAGGGCTAAGTTCTTTCAGCTACATCTGAGTTTATGGACTATGTTGTGATGGTCTGTCACTAAGCCCAGCATGTTAAAATTTATTAGTGTGTACCTCTTTACATATTAGTAAGTGTATTTACGTCCTTACAATTGCCTTTTTAATAATATAACAGGAACAAATAAGTGCATCTCGAGGCAGCTAAGAGAGTAATGAGGTATCTCAAGTCTTCTCTTGGCAATGGTTTGTTCTTTTGAAAAGAATGGTCACCACAGGATGAAGGATATACAGATACTCAGCGGGCAAGTTCAGTATCATACAAAGATCCACATTAGGGTTGTACTCTTGTAGGTAGAAACTTAGTTACATACAGAGGTAAGAAACAGACGACTGTAGAAAGATCTAGTGCCAGTGCATAATATAGGGCAATCACACATGGCACATGTAAGTTAATGTGGATCAAGATCTTTATGAAAAAGTTGGATTCCTAGTTCAGTCAAACATGAAATTATTTTGTGATAATAAGATAACTATCAGTAATGCACACAATCCTGTACAACACGACAGAATGAAGCATATTAAAGTTTACAAACATTTCATCCGTGAAAATGTGGCATCAAGGAGAATTGGTCTTCCATTTGTCAAGACAGATGATTAGTTGGCTAACATACTTACAAAGGCGGTAGCTTCTAATCGACATCACTGTATTATTGGCAAGCTGGATATCTATGCCCCACTTGAGGGAGAGTCTTGTGATAGGCTTAAGTCACTAAGCCCATAGCATGTTATGTTATTTATTAGTGTGTACCTCTTTACACATTACAATGTTTTCTTAATAATATAAAAAGGAGTGTATCCTGCAAATTCACTTATTTTTGTCCCTTCTCTAAACAAGTCTTCTTATTTCTGTTTTCTCCTTACAAGAAACCATGGTTTCAATATTTCTTCTGACTTTTATAGAAAAGCGAGATATTTGTTCCGAACTCTACTTTGACAAGTTGAAGCATTCGTATTACTCACCTACTGCTAATTGTACTTGTCCATGTGTGTATGGGGTTTTCAAATACCAAGAAGATTACTTGAAAAACTCTAGGTATTTAAGTTATTTTCTGGTTTGAAATGATAAAGGTACAACTGTTGTCGAATAAGAGCATCATTAATCCAAATGATGCCATGCCCTTCCTCTTGAATGAAGAAAAAAGACAGAAGACTCTTGAGTACTTCATCCACTGTTTCTATGCCATTTGAGTTCAAATTTAATGCTACTCAGGGTGATCGTAGTGGTGGCCATGGAAGTGGCCATGGCTGTGGTTATGAAGGGTATGGTTGAGGTACTGAAACATAGATGATTCAAAGAAGTGTGATCACTGCAAAAAAAATGGGCATATTAAGGATTACTGTTGGGACTTGTATGGTAAGCCTCCAGGGACATCTCGTACTGTTCAAGGGGTCTGGTGAGGACCTATCTCAATCTATCACAATCAATATAGAATAAGATCTGCACCAACTTGATGTGAAGAATGACTTTTAGAATGGTGTCTTACAAGAAAATGTGTACATGACTCTTCTACATGGTTTTTTTTCATGTCAGGGGAAGGAAAGGAAAGTAAGTAGGTTGAAGAGATCAATATAGCTTAAAGCAGTCACCTAAAGCATGGTTTAAGAAGCCAAGTCAAACAATTATTGTGTTTGGCTTCAAGCGGGCTTGATTTGGATTATTTAGCTTTCATTTAAGGGATACAAGTGGGCTAGCTATCCTTGTGGTGTATGTTGCTGACATTATTATCACACATAGTAACAAAGTTCTCCGATTCTTTCAAAAAACCCGAATAAGTTGTTGCTTTTATGTTGAGCGATCAATTCGCGACTTTTTGAAAAATTTGTTGGAGGGTACTTAGCCAATACATGCATGAACCACACCTGAATATGGCATACAAAATTTTAAGATACCTTAGGTCATTACCTAGAAAGGCCATTCTTTTCATCAATCATAGTAATACAGGACTATAGCACAAACCACACGTGAGTTGGTTTGGCTGAAGGCCTTTTTTAGGAACTTGGGTTTGAGGTATCCACAGGCATGTAAATGTTTTGTACTATCGAGTGGCAATCCATATAATTTCAAATCCAATCTTCCATGAGCGCAACAAGCACATTGAAGTGGATTGTCATTTTGTCATAGAGAGAGTTGCATCTAAGCATACTTGATACTTGTACCCCATTTCATTCGTCAAGTTCTTAACCAACTTGCAGATATTCTAACCAAGCCACTATAAGCTAGTCTTATGTTATATGGGAGTTATATGTAAATATGTTAGAGATAAGGGTATTGATGTCAAAAAAATTTCATATTTGATAAATTGCTATAGCCCAAGATTAGGGCTAAGATTCTCTCATTCTCCTCTCTATCCCCCTATTACTTAATCTATAGACATGAAACCTGCCTTCGATATGAAAAATTACAATATTCCCTATATTTCCTAATGATTTGGTACATTATTTTGTCATTTGTGCTGAAATGTTACTTTCTTATTTATATGAACACAATATTTAGATTGGCATGTATAAAAATGATGATTGAATAACAACATTTTCAATCGCCATGTCTGTTAAACACTTAATTCTTCCCATTCCTTCATTTTTTAGGCCATTATATTTTGAGTTCTTATAAACTGACCACATCTATGCAACACTGTTTAATATAAATTTGAAACTACGCATAATGTAATGATTATTAATAACTCGAAAATGTAATTGATAGCCTGCTACATATAATTTTCAATAATTAGTGACTGTGGACTCCAATGGGTCAATTATCATTACTATTTTTATAAGTATAGATAATACTACATTAAGAAAACTATTTACAATTGGTTGTGATAAAAAGTCAGCCAAGCGATCAAACTTAACTTAAGAACGTGGTTCTCCACATTGACAAGATCCAACAAGGGATTAGTTTCCTTATCTCTGAGTGGGGATTTCTTAGGGGAGTAGTGGAGGACTTGTGGGTCCCCTTACCCAAAGTTCTACCTCCTGGAAGAATCAAACGGAGCTTGTTTTGTGACCTTGATTATCTTGCTTATCTTACACTAAGCCTATTATGTAGCCTTTACTACGGTAGTTATTCTTTTGGTTCATTGTTTGGGAACTCGTTGTCACATTACTCTTCTTTATAAATTTATGATATCTCCGGCTTGATTACTGATAAAAAATTATCTGCTTAATTTTGTTATTAAAATGTCAACAAATTTGTATTGTTATTTTATAATTATATAACAGTACAAATATGTTGACATTTTAATAACAAAATTAAGCTCGTCATGTTTACAGGGAGGCTAAATCAATCGCTGATTGGTTTACTAATAATGCATGCTCGATCTAAAGTATAGGCTGCTATAATTCTATTGAGGAAGTTCCTAAAGCTGTTAGATGTGTTTTAAGGATGGACTTTTTGGGTATTGGAAATATTCAAATTATGCAATTGTCTCTTTGGTTAAGGGGTTTTGGTTTATGTCCCCACCATTTTCGAGCCTACCTATAATTTTCTCCATTCTATATCTAATAAACAGGAAGGGGTCTGCGAAACCCCCTGCCCGCACTAGGTGGCTTTCTTAAAAAATGTATTTTTATTTGAATAAAAATATTATTTTACAGATAATTAAGAAAAACAAATCAGGATAACTTTAAGATCAACATATGCAAGTATATTTTATGCCTTATAATAACAATTCTGTAATAAAAAAAATAAAGTTTAAATTGAAAAATAATATTTGGAGTCACATTTTAGCTCTATGAGAAAGTATGATGTGCTCATATTATAATATTTTTGGGATACATTACTTTGTGACCATGACTATGGGACCATTTATATTATATAACTTTTGACTTTTGAAATTTTAAGACTTGCATGGAAGGTAATGTCAAATATGTCACATGTCATTTGTCTCACTTGTCCTATTCTAAGTGGTTGTTTTGCATTTATACAATGAGTTTTGTGTGTGTATTGATATTTGATACTTACTTCATAAGTTCCTAAAATATCTATGCAAGTTTCTTGGTTTCCATAATGTGTCCATGTTTCCAAAAATTTTCCCATATTTCCCTTGAGTTGTAGACTTCTTAAAATGTTTTCGCGAAACTTCCATGTAAGGAACCCAAACAAGATACGCTATATCAAGATCCTGCGAGAAGTATATCAGTGTATCCAATTTGGCCAATTTTTTTTTTTGGATCGATAAACGAGCAACTAATATAAAGAAGCAAAAGAGATACAAAGAAACCTCTAGAAGGAACAAACAAGGCAAGGCTCACGAGGGCATGAGGCCAAGGATACAATAAAAAGAAAGACAAAGCCCGAGAGGGCCCAAAAAAACAGCCTCTAAGCCACTCGACCAACCTCAATCTAACAAGAAATCAAAATTGACCCCTATCTGCCGAGAGGAATACCAACCCACAATGAGCGCCCGAGTCCCAGAGCGGATGCGATGTAAGGGGGATGTGCAGTTCTCAAAAACCCTCTTATTTCTCTCCTTCCAAATGGACCAAAGTATATCCCCTAGCAAGACCAACCAAATAGCCATCCTTGACCCGTCCCCCTTTACCCAATCCCAGCCAGGATAAGAAGTTGTAAAGGGAAGAGGGAAGGACCCAAGCTATCCCCATTCGGAGAGGAAAAAACTCCAGATATCACATGCAATGGGACAATGTAAGAGAAAGTGATCCACCATCTCTTCCGCATTGAGGCACATAAAACATCTTTTAACCATCCTCCACCCTCGGTTTTTCAAGTGATCACAAGTGAGAATTTTATTCAGAGGCGCATTCCAAAGGAAGAAAGATACTTTCGATGGAATTTCTAGATTCCACACAGACTTGTGAGGAAACTGGATGGGTGAACCAGACCCGAGCATTTGAACTAGAGATCTCACTGAAAAGTGCCCCTTGTTGCCTATAAACCAAAGTCTACAATCCCTGGCTTGAGAAGCAGAGGGAGGAGTCCCCAGGCGCTCTAGAAGCCTACCCAACTCATCTAACTATCAGTCATTTAGGCCCCTCCTCAGCTTAGGAGACCAAACAGCCTCCACACTATCCCGGTCTATGTAATCCCCGACAGACGCCTTCCTAACCATGGCTATACGGAAAATGGAGTCAAAACCATCTTGTAATTTCGAATTGCCACACCAAACATCTTTCCAAAACTGGACCTGAAAACCCGAGTCAACCCTGTACCTAAAGGATGGAATCATTAAACTAACACTCGACATAATCCCCTTCCACATTCCCACCCCATGGGGCCTCTTAACTTCCTTTGGAACCCATCTCGATGTTTCCCCGTATTTGGCTACTATCACTGATCGCCAAAGGTTATCACTTTCCTCCTCGAACCTCCAGATCCATTTTCCCAAAAGGGCCTTATTTACCAAAGACAAAAAGGCTTCATATTAAGGCCCCCCTCACTCTTAGGTCGGCAAACCTGAGACCACTCGACTAGATGATACTTGAATTGCCCTCCTATCTCATGCCAGAGAAACTCCCTCTGCAACCGCTCAAAGGACAAAGCAATCGACCAAGGGATGACTAGAGTAGACATGAAAAAGGTTGGCAGACTGCTAAGAGTACTCTTGAAAAGAGTTAACTTACCCCCTTTAGACAAGAAAGACGATTGCCACCCGAATAACCGCTTTGCAAACCTATCCAGCATCGCGGTTTACACTACCTTTGATTTGTAACTTGCCCAAGGGAATGCCCAAATAAATCGAAGGGAGTGACCCTACCCTACATCCAAGACTCGCCGCCAAGTTGGCCAAACCTATAACCTCCACGACCCCTATAATTTCAGATTTTGACAAGTTAACACGCAAACCTAACACGGCTTCAAAAATAAGAGAAGACCCCTAAGGGAGACTAGGTCTTGAGGGGAAGCCCTGCAAAAGATTAGGGTGTCGTCTGCAAACTGGAGATGAGAAATCCTTAAGCTAGCTTGGCTTAAGGAAAATCCTTCAAAAAGAGAGTCGTCGGCTTGGGTTAGCATCCGACTAAGAGCTTCTACCACAATGATAAATAGGAACAGGGAGAAGGGGTCCCCTTGTCTCAACCCCCTAGAATTGGGGAAGAAGCCGGTTGAGCCACCATTGATGAGGATGGAGAAGATTACAAAGGAGATGAACAATCGCATCCAATGCCACCACCTAGGACTAAAACTCATTCTTTTCAACACATAACCCAAAAACTCTCGGTTTACATGATCGCATGCTTTTTCCATATCCACTTTCCAAAGAAGGCCTGACTCCTTGACTCTCAATCTAGCATCAATACATTCATTAGCTATCAATATACCATGCAAGATCTGCCTACCCCCCACAAAAGTTCCTTGTTGGGGAGAGATGATGTAGCCCATCACCCTCTTGAGGTGACTCACTAGAAATTTTGCAAGGATCTTGTATATACTACTCACTAGACTGATCGGCCAGTAATCCTTGATGTTCTCTGCTCCTTTTATTTTCGGAATCAGCATAATGAAAGTGTTATTGATAACTCTATGGAAACTCCCTAACTCATACAACTCTCTCATCACTGTTAGAAAATCCTTACCCACAAGGCCACAATATCTCAACAAGACCGGTAGAATTCAATGGAAAAACCATCCGGGTCAGGGGCCTTGTCTCCTGCCATATCCCAAATGTTAACCAAGACCTCCTCCTCAAAAGCACGATCCAAAGCATCACACTGATCCACAGACAGACTATCAAAAGGGAGGTCATCTAATTTAGGGCGCCAAAGTTCCTCTTCCCTATACAATTTCTTGATAGAATGGAATGATACTCTCTGCAATCTCTACTAACCCCTCCTGCCACTCACTCCCTACCTTGATTCTGGAGATAAAGTTACTTTTCCAGTGAAAGTTTGTCATCCTGTGAAAAAATTTGGTATCCGATCCCCTCCCTCAGCCACCAAATCCTCGCCTTTTGTTCCCAACTGATTTCTTCCAAATTTGTCATGTGTAAATATTCCACTTTCATAGCTTCCTTTGCTAGAATCTCATCACTGGTAAGAGATCTGGCCTCAGCCACAATGTCCAACTCACCAATATCCTTAAGAATAATGGCTAGCCGGCCTTGGATATTGCCAAATACTTCTTTGTTCCAAACTTTAAGTCGGGCTTTTAGGGCCTTCAGTTTGAGCCCAAATCTTATGATTGCTGGCCCTAAAACCCTACAGGTGCCCCACACCTCTGCCACCACTCCTCTGAATCTATCGTCCTAGATCCACATTTTCTCAAACCTAAAAGGAGAAGGCCCCCCTCTGAAACTCCCTGATTTCAGCAAAATTGGGACATAATCGGATACGGGCCTGGGCAAAGATGACTGAATGATATTTGAAAAATGACTTTCCCATGTTGGGGAGCATAGAAACCTATCCAATCTACTCGCAAGCCTGTTGGAATCAGAATGGGCCCAAGTGAATAGGAGACCCTTAAACGGGAAATCAATAAGCTCATGATGCCCTATAAATGCCCTAAATCTCCTCATTTTAGCACTGACTCTGCACCCACCTTTCCTTTCGTCGGAAAAGCGAATGCAGTTAAAATCTCCACCCAAACCAAGGAGCATCCCATCAGACGCTAACATCATCGAGCTCAGTCCAAAAGGCGGAATCGTCTGACCCACCAAATGGCCCATAAACTCCAGAAAAAAAACCCAAGCAAATGCTTCCCCCACTTGTATACAATAAAGAGATATCGAATAAGCCCCTAACTCTGACTCGATCACCTCCAATTTCTCCAAGTCCCAAATCATTAGGATACCTCCTAAGGCTCCAAGAGACCGAATAGTAACCAATTGAGGAACCGAGATGTCCCAAACGTCTCTAATAATGTGATCCTGGATCACTCCTAATTTTGTCTCCTAAAGGCAAAGAATGACTGGTTTCCTAGCCCTAACCAATCGTTTGACAGCAACACGTTTTTCCTTTTGGCCCAGACCCCTAATGTTCCATGAGATAATGGAGAAGTCTGTCATTTAGGAACTCTACATCTCGAACCTAGACTCGGACTGCATGAGACACTACGAGACCCTGACTTATCATAGTTAACACTCCACTTCAGCCTCCTCATCTCCATTGCGGAACAACTGCCCTATGTTTAGGAGATTTCCGACAAGGAATCTCTTTTTTCACAGCTCTGTCTCTTTCAAGCCGCGAGAACAGGTCCCTGGCTTCATCTTCGTGCCCCTCAGTAGTAAGACCTAAGAACTTTCCTAGGTCCTCCGGAGGGCCCAAACTCCCCTCCGATTGCCCCCCTGGCACCCTACTTGAATCTGCCCGCGGGTTGCACCCTTGACCCCCAAAACCGACATGAGGACTAAAATCCAGAGGCACCGACTCAGGATTATGGATATTTTCAGTGAGATCTCTAACCTGTAAACACGAGACAACTCCTACACTATTACCCCTTTCCTCATAAGTCTGTGGTATCAGTTCTCCATTGGCTGCTGCATTTGAATTAGTATTCCCATCAATGAAACACATTGAAAGCTCCTTCTCCATCCTCACCCCACACTAGAGTGGAAGAGGATGGATAAAAAGAGGAGAGGGTGAAGTCGTACCTTTCAAGGGACCAGGTGGTGTACTCCTTGTCTCAGACATGTCCCCGCCTCGAGGTGAAACATTCAGAGTTGTTCCCTTCTCCCGGTTGTGTAAGCAATGTTACTTAACTTCTCTTCCCGGCGTCACTTCCGCAAAAAGAGCTGGGATCAGGCTCGTAGGCGAATTGGCCGGATGCCCTACACAGCCCTCTGAAGCTTCCTCCAATGAGTTATTCCTTTGAAACGATGCTAATTGAAGTATTGAACTGACCCTAAACTGCCCTGCCCTTCCAAAATACCTCTTGCTGCCCCTGTACTAGAGTGAGCCCCTTTGAGAGAAACAAATTCTGAGGTGGCAATCGAGTAGGGGGTAACCACTTCTAGAGATGCCGACGGATCAATATCCCTTGCTACCAAGAATTCTTCCTCTGTAGACTCTGACTCATCCACCCATAACCGACTTGCGAGTGGGATGATCCCCAAGTTCTCGTGGGCCCGCAATCCTGGCTGGATTCCCCCACCGAGATGATGTTGGTTGGAGAATGAAAACCCACTCCCAGGCCCCTTGGGCAAATGAAGTTGGGCACCCTATGCCTCAGCTACGAACAGAAATGCATCTCCTTGTGGAATCTATAATCTTCCTGGCCCAGCAACTATTAACCCCGAGATAAAAATTTGTGGTGTCGCATCTCCCCCACCATGATCACGCATCTCCCCCTCCACTACCTCCCTATCGGAATGAGCCCCTTCCACGCTATTTGGGGTTGTCGATGGACTCAAACAACACCCAAAGGTGTCGTCAACAAACTCCCCTATGACCTCCCCTCCCCTAAGATCAACGAGCTCCCCTACCTCTTCCTTATCTCCCTAGCTTTTCCGGCCTTTGACCCCTGCTTCTTCCCTTTTCTCTTCAACACTAGCCTCTGCGGGTGTGGGCAATGACCTTTCTTTTGACTTCTTGATGACTACATCGAGACCAAAAATGTCACTTGGGTCATGGGCCACTTGGCTTGTCCTAAAACCTAGCTCTTCAGCCTTAGAGGAAATCGATGGGCTTAAAGCCTGCTTAGTGAAAGGGCCCACATCAACCGTTGGAGAATGGTGCCCTATTTGGGCTGAAAGGCACTGGCCCAACTCAGAAGAGATCCGATCACCAACATCCGTCAAATTAGAAGGCACTAACTGGCGCGAGATAACGCCACATAACAGAGAAAGTGAGTTAGGGTTTTTATGAGGAACAAAGCTCCCTCGACACTCAACATTTGAAACGCATAGGATTAGCTCGTCCTCGCCAATTTCCACATCTCCAGCTTCAGACGAGACCACCGGGAATTGCGATGTAGCAGGTACGCGTACCCTCCACTCCTTCCTTCTTCTGGCATTTCTTTTTTTATTTTTTATCCTTCTTCAGCGATTGTGCGATACTTGCGAGCAGTACATCACCCATTGGAAGTGCTTCCTCTTCCTCAGCATGGGGTTGGCCCAAAAAGTTAACAAGATTGGAGTTGTACACTGCCCCTGCGGTGATATCAACTCCTAATGACCCCTGACTCGCTATGCTCTTGATATTCTATAGGTGACCTAAGCTGTAACGACCCGGAATTTTAATATAATAAAATTATGTGTTTATGGGTCCTTAATGAAGGTTAATTAGTTAATTATTTGGTAAATTAATAAGAAGGGGATTTTGCTCAGGGTTGAAGTGCACCGAGGAAATCTCAGTATCATTTGGCGAAAATCGCACACAGTGTGTTGGTCGACTGCCGGGACACACCCCTACCGTATCGGTTCCGTCAAGTATCATTTCGCGGGACCGCGGGGCCATTATGTGATAAAATTGAGAAAAACGGGAAATTTCCATATTTCCAGAAATTAAGTGGGACCCAATATCTGTTGAGATCCTAATAGAAATCCGTGCGGTTAGCACTAATGCGTGTCGGTCGGCCGTGGGGACTAATGTCTGTCGTCACGGCAATTAGTTATCTCAAACAAAGAAACGGCGGCCTGTTTTGTGTTCGAAATCAGGAAATTAGTGGGTTTTGCAATTTTCTTCCGGACTAAAGTGTAGCTGTCAAAACTTAGTATTTTTCCCCGAAATTTTTACAGTAGGTGTCGGACTGCCCCAAGTTCGGTCACCTAAAGTTTCGTCAAAATCGGATGTCTTTAAGTAGGACCACGGAGGCCGTATACATAAGAGAAAAAAAAAATAGTCAAATGGGTCAACCGTTGACTTGGTCAACGGGACCATTAAATATGGTCATGTGCATAGCACATGACCTTATCTATATATAAAGGAGGCCAGCCTTTCCCATTATTTACGTTCTGTAAACAGAGGGGGAGATTCTGCCACAGCAGATTTTAGAGAGAGAGTGAGGAGAGAGAAAGGAAGAGAGAGAAGAGAGAAGTGGGTCCTTGAGGTTTTTCGACATCCCCGACACGTTGGCGGCGTCCGATTTTCTCTCCGGCGTCTCGTTTTGCGTGTAGAGAGAGAGAAAAAGGTAGAGAGAGAAAGTGGAGAGAGAAAGTTGCATGCGCTCTACCCCGGGGTTGATCGTCGTTGGGAACGCGTTGGTGACATCCGTTTTTGCCTACGAGGCCTCGAAACGCGTGAAACAGTAAAACCCCTCTTTTCTTCACTTTTTCCGCTTATTTTGCTATATTATTTCATGTGATGTATATGCATGTCTTT
The DNA here is from genome assembly GCA_015143295.1 of Tetracentron sinense. Classification (NCBI taxonomy): domain Eukaryota; kingdom Viridiplantae; phylum Streptophyta; class Magnoliopsida; order Trochodendrales; family Trochodendraceae; genus Tetracentron; species Tetracentron sinense. The sequence goes on along the minus strand of CM026554.1, from coordinate 56,868,579 downwards.
TAACATGAATGAAAAAGGGGCGGAGACCCCTATGTGATGTGATTTTATGTGGTCCCTCAGGGAGCCCAGATCGGGTCCCGGGTAAATTGTATCGCCACTCTAGGGTGACGAAAAGTTGTTTTGCATGTCTTGTAAGGCTATGGAGACATCCATTAGCTTGAAAACGTTCCCTAACGGGACAGTGTGTTATCGGAGTTGGTTCACGGGCGCGAGGCCCAAGTATTTCAGTTAATCAAGCGAGGCTTGGGTTAACCGGGGTTAACCTGTGGTTAGAAAATCTAACCAGGGTTCAATATAGTCCGTGGTTCCTCTTTGACTAGGTCAGGAGAGACGGTGCCCAGTAAGGCCCGGGGTTCCTCCGTGACTGATAGTCGGGAGATGTCGGTCTCTTTGTCTAGGTCGTCCGTGGTGCCTCTTGGACTAGGTCAGGAGTGGCGGTGTCCTGCATGGCCCGTGGTTCCTCCGTGACTGGTAGTCAGGAGATGTCGGAGTCCTAGGGAGTTTAAAGTGGCTAAACATCAGATAGTGTATAGTCCGGGGTTCCTCTCTGGGTGGGTTAGAAGATGTCGGCACTGTGTCTATCGTGGTCCCTTCTTGGTGGAACGTCAGGAGATGTCGGCATTGGTATAGATGTCGGGGTTCCTCCGTAGACTAGCCAGAAGATGACGGTAGGCAGGTTGGTCGGGGTTCCTTCATAACTGATACCCAGGGCGATGGCAGCGAATACACGGTAGATGTGGCCAGTCAATTGAATGGAAAAATGTTCTTATTGGGTGAATGCCCATGTTGTGTGTGTAAGCTTCGGATATGAAGTGGTCTGAGTTGGTATACTCAGAGTTGGTGTATTTGTTTGAGTTGGTGGACTCATAGTTCGGTATGGAATCATCGGATTCCAGGTGAGTTGGGTTGGTATACCCAAGGTTTTGTCATGTTCGGGTGAAAGCCGGAACAGCGTGTGTGAGTCTAAATGACTCAATGTATTATGGTTATGATTTAGAGACTTTAAGCTAAACATTTGTGGGCTGTGGCCAATTAATAGAGTCTTAGGACTCGAAATGAAACATGATTGATGATCGAAACGATAATTTGGTAATATAATACATTCATAACTGAACCTCATAATTAGAAAGTAATGTGAGGTCGGGAACCTCTGTTAGGGTGACGTAACCCTAAGTGACCTTGGGTCACAATTTATTATATACTGTTCTATTTTACTGTAACATGCAAATTGAACTGCTTATTATATCATTATTGATGCGTGTTATTATGTGGAAAATAGTTTAGAAGGATTGTGGTTTTATTGGGCTTCATAGCTCACTGACTTTTTGTGTCAGCAAATCTTGGAGCTGCTGATCCGTAAGTGAAAAATCTATCTAGATATTTTGGAAGCTTGTACAAGTTGTACCTGGCGTGATAGAGACGCCTACTTTTGTAAAACAAACTTGATGTAAATAATACAGGTATATGGTTTGTATGATGGCTATTGTGATGACAGGTATTATTTGTTTTTTGGGAGCATCTGATAAATGCTTAAATTTCCCGCATTTTTGCGGGTAAAGTCTTCCGCTTGCATGATTTGACGAACGGACACGCGTCTCGGAACTTGATTCCCTAGGCGCGGGTTCGGGGCGTCACATAAGCCATAGGTTGCTACCCCCTGGCTCTGATTTCTCGTCCAACGCCTGACACGATGACTGACTCCACTCCTTTTCACCGACCCCAAATTTGCATAAGCTGCCCAACCCATCCCCCAACTTTAGATTTGAAATGTGATCAAATTTCCCCAATCCTAGAGAGCCACGTGTCTCCATGTTACCAAGGTTTGAAATTTCGGTTTCGGAGAACCCCAACGACATCAAAACGTGGCATATTTCGGATGAGCCGATTTCAGACGAAATTTCGTTTTCTCGAGATCTCGGGATTTCGGCCGAAATCTTCACCTACCACTTTGTGATTTCGGCGCCATTTCAATAGACTGAAGCCAAAATTTCGAAATAACGAAATTTCGGACGAAATCCCCACCTACCACTTTGAGATTTCAAACAAAATTAAATGATATCACCAAAATTAACCGGAAAAAAAAACCGAAATTAGGGACATTTAGGTCAAATTTTTTTGAATCAAAACTGAATATTCTGAGCATATTCTTTTGTAATTAATTAATTTTTAAAATGACTAAAATACCCTCCCCTATTTACCTATAAATACCCCCCCCCTCTACCATATTTCTCACTAATTATCTCCTTCTCTTCTTAGTTCTTACTTAGTAGTTAATCTTAGTTTAGAATCTCTAGATTTCATTTTTCTCAGACTTTTCTAGTTCTAACTTCTAAGTTAGCACTTAACACTTAGTAGTTAATCTTACTTTAGACTTTAGATTTCATTTTTCCCACTCTTTTCTAAAGACGGCGAAGCGCTAACGGTGGGTGGAGGCTGAAAAGAAAATCAAAGGTATATTATTTAGTTTATTTTTATTTTTATGTTTATTATTTTATTTCATGTATATTATTTTGTTTTATGTATGTTAATTATTAGTAGTTAATTTTAGTTTAGATTTCATTTTCCCTAGTCTTTTCTAAGACGGCGATGCCATAATGGTGGGTTGAGGTTGAAAAGAAAATCAAAGATATATTATTTAGTTTATTTTTATTTCCATGTTTATTATTTTATTTCATGTATATTATTTTGTTTTATGTATGTTATTTATTAGTAGTTAATTTTAGTTTAGATTTCATTTTTCCCAGTCTTTTCTAAAGACGGCAAAGCGCTAACGGTGGTCGGGGTTGAAAAGAAAATCAAAGGTATATTATCTGGTTTTTTTTTATTTTCATGTTTATTAATTTATTTCATGTATATTATTTTGTTTTATGGATGTTATTTTGATTTAAGTATTTTTTTTAAACTTTGTTGTAGTTAAAAATACGAATGGAGGAGAACCAGGAGGTAGAGACAGAGAGCGAAGCTCCTTCTCAGTGGGTTGCATCAACCACTGATCCAACATGGCAACATTGCACCAATGTTGATAGGACGGGAAAATCTAAGCAACAACTCCGATGCAACTACTGTAACAAGGTGAAGAATGGAGGTATCACCCGAATGTGACAACATTTAGGCGGGATTAGAGGTGATAATCAGCCATGTACAGAGGTTCTGGCTTAGGTAAGGTCTTTAATTAAATCTGAAATTGAGCATAGGACTGTTGAGAAAAGAGATAGAACTAGCTCTACTCAAAATATTGAGTATAGACATTTCAGTGAGGATGATTATGGAATTCCTGATGAGGAATACACAGTACCTCAACATATCTCTTCCAGTGATTGAACATCGAGCAGTAGAAGAGGATTGACCAGTGGCGGTCGTATCTTTGGTAGAAAAGGAACCAGTTCCAGTGGCCCTCCCCCCTATGTTGTCGGTGCATAGGGCCACACAACGCACAATGGATCAGACCCTTGATCCAAAAGATAAGGGGTTTGTAGGCAGTTGTATGGGAAGATTATTTTATGAAAATGGTTTGGGCATTTAATGTTGCCAACTCGTCTGCATATGGGGAGGCGATTACCGTTGTTGCCAATTATGGCCGGATGTATAAGCCTCCTACGGCGTTTGAAATTTCTGGTAAACTATTAAAAACTAAAGTAGAGAAGTTAGAAAAAGGAATTGTAGGTAAATATAAAAGACTGTGGGAGAAAAATGGATGCACGATTATGGTTGATGGTTTGAGGGATAGTAGAGGTAATAAACTGATCAACTCTCTGGTATCTTGTCTCGGTAAGTTTGTTTTCATTAAGTCTATTTGTGTTGGAGATGAGAGAATGATTGGAGAGTATGTATGTCATGTACTCTCTGAAGTGATTGATGAAATTGGGCCCAATAACGTGGTGCAAGTGATCACTAATCAAGAAGCAGGCTTCAAAGCAGTCGGAGCCTTATTAATGATTAAATATCCTCACTTGTATTGGAGTGCCTGTACTACACACGTTTTTGACCTCGTCTGTCATGATATTGAAAAGTTTAACTTTGTGAGTCAAACAAGCACAGAGGCGAGAAAAATCTATAAATTTATTTATGGCGGTGCATGGATACTCGGGGTGTCAATGAGCCGAGCCAACTCGCAAGTCAACTCGGCTCGACTCGAAAAAAAACGAGCTTGAGCTTTTACTTTGGGCTAGTTGAGCCAAGCCGAGCCTTAAAAGTGAGCTCGAAAAATAAACGAACCGAGCCTGAACAATAGGTGGCTCAGCTCGGCTCGGCTCGATTAATTTTATAATAATATCCTTTAAAAATTAAATTTATATTATATATTTAGTATACCTTTTTTTGGTAAAATTTATATAGTATACATTAACATAATTATTTTTGTTTAAGTTTTAACTCAGGCTTTCACGTGAGTCACATGACATCCCAAAGAAAAAAAATGTCATTTTAATTTTTTTTAATTGAATTTAGTGCTTATTAATGAATTAAAAAAAAAAAAAATTTCGAACTGAGCCGAGCCTAGCTCGAGCCTCTGTAAAATTCCAACGAGCCGAGCTCGAGCAGTGCCCAGCTCGGCTCAGCTCGTTGACACCCCTAGTGGATACTTGCCTGATTCCGTTGTATCTCTAATGGAAAAGACTTGATAAGGCCAACTTCAACTCGTTTTGCCACGAGTTTTCTTGCAATTTGAAGCATCTATGATAGTTTCTGTGCGGTTCAGCAACTAATTATTGACAATGAGTTCAATCTCATGCTTCTTCCAAAACAAGGCAAGGGCAAGTTGTTATTGGTATCGTCAGTGATCTGACGTTTCCAAAAAGGATGAAGAGTTTACTAATTTTGGGTGAACCTTTACTTAAGTTGATTCGCTTTGTAGATGGTGACTTACCTACAATGGGTCACCTCTGTGACACTATTGCAAAGGTTAAGCAGATTTTAGCAGTTACCCATCGAGATAAAGTTAGAAAATATGAAGTTGTTTGGAAAATTATCGATTGACAATGGAGTACCCAACTAGTCACCGATCTTCATCGGGTTATTGTTAGTTTGAATCCGGAATACGTTGTGAACCAGAGCTTCAGGTTTATCTATGATTATGAAACCGATTCCTCAGGTGAAATTCACATGAGTCTCTTATGAGTTATCCAAAAAATGTCGTTTTAAGTTCAAAAGATGCTTCAACAACAAGAATGCAGGTAAATTTAATTTAAATTTAAATTAGATTTTTTTTATATGACAATGATTTTTTTATGAAACAGTATGCATCATTCGAAAATTTGGAAGGAATTCTTGCGATAACATCTGCTCAAAAAAGGTCACCTGGTATTAACTATTAACTGACCCCAATATTATTTAATTTTAGATATTTTTTTTCATAAACTTTGATAATACTAAGTTATGTTATCTCTAATTTACAGATTAGTGGTGGGCATCATTTGGTGGTCAACTTCCGGCGTTGCAGAAGCTTGCACTTCGCATTATGAGTCAAACAATGACTTCATCAGGATGCGAACGCAATTGGAGCACATTTGACCAAATTCATACAAAGCGAAGAAATCGCTTACACACAAAAGGGTTGAATGATTGGTTTATGTGCACTACAATATGCGTTTACAACGCCGGAATGAAAAGAACAATAGGATGTTGAACATCACAGATCTTCTTCGTGTTGATAATTACCTGTTATCAGATCCTTTGGATTGATGGCTATGCGATGAGGAAGATGGAGAAATGGATAAAGAAGACGTATCTAAGATATTCAGGTATAATCATTTCTATATTTTGTTATACTCATAATATTACTTTTTTTTATTTTATTAGCTATTAATTAAATTCTCTCTTTATAGAACTAAGGAATGGACAGAAGGAGAGATCGATAATCTGCTTAATGCGACAGAAGAGACTCGATTCGATGAAGCAAATCCGTGTGCGTGGGGAGATGTTGTGCCTGGTGAAGAAGAGATACTGTCTGAAGATCACTATAATTTTAATTTTAATCAGTGGTCTATCGATGACAATGAGACTCAGTATTATCAAGACAGTACTTCCCGCTATGGTTAGGTGAAATACTTCAAATTTAATTCGATGATGATGGTGGTATATTGACTATGGTCTTCCCTATGGTGAGGGAAAATACTTTAAGTTCAATTTGATGGTGATGATGAGGTGGTATGATTTTTCCTATAGTTAGGGAAAATACTTTAAGTTTAATTTGATGATGACGATGATGTGGTATGGTCGTCCCTATGGTTAGGGAGAATAATTTATGTTTAATTTAATGGTGATGATGATGTGGTGTGGTCATCCCTATGGTTAGGGAGAATACTTTATATTTTATGTGGTAAACTAATGATGGATGATGATATTTCTTTCTTATTAGTAGTGAAGCTAACTATCTTTAATTCAGTGGATGTTATATAAAATTTATGTTATTGATAGCGGATAGATAATTATGATTGCATGGCTTTATAGAGAAAGAAGTCGATGTTATTTATTTGATTCAATTTACCCATAAAAAGCTAAGCACAATACTTAATTCATCGTTTATATATTTCATTTCATGTATTTAATTTTTACTGACATTTACTTTTTGTATGTATTGTAAGTGAACAATGGAAGAGCAAATATCATAAAAGTGACACTCCGAAATCTGGAGTTTATGATTGTTGGAATTTTATCATGTAATCTTTGTTTTATTTTATCAACAAAATTGTTGGAGATTCTTTATATTCATCATTTTGTAGATAATGAATAATTTATTATATACTATATAATGAATATGAAAACATGGAATATATAAATCTTTACTTAAAACTTAAAAGTATGTATTATAAAGTATACTTTATAAATTATAAGCATACTTTCTTTATAATACATCATAATATATGAATATATAATATAGTTTATATAGTCTTTATAAAGTATAATAATATACTATTCATAGTATACTTTATAAAATATAGTTTATAAAGTATAATATAGTAATATACTAATAAATTACATATTTTAAATATATAAATATATATGGCATACTATATTAGAAAAATATAGAAAATATATAAAAATATTAGGGAAAAAAAACTCATCAAATTTCGGCCGAAATTCCGAAATTTCGAACCCGAAATTTTGGAATATTTCGGTGAAATTTCGGATAAGATTTCGGAATATTATTTTATTATTAAATGAGATTTCGGTGAGATGTCGCCCGAAATTTCGGAAAATTTTGTTTCGGTTGGAACTTCTGAAATCGCCTGAAATTTCGGAATTTTAAACCTTACTTGGTACCCCCTTGATTGCCTGCTACCACGACCCAACTCCGGCAGAATCGCACCTCCATGGAATCCGGCCAACTTCTATAGTTTTCACACAGTTCAGACCCCCAATCCGAAATTTCAACTGAATATGTTGTCGAATGAAAAGATAAGGGTATAACCCGAGGAATTGATCGCAAACTCCCCTTCACCCTGAGTTTGGCAAAAGAGAGATCCGACATGTCCAAGGTCGAAGGGTGAATCTCCTCCAGCCCTCCGCATCTTTCTCCGATTTTGCCCAGGATTGAGGGAACCCATAGGTGGAAAGGGATGCCCTTCACTGCTATCCACCTAGGTTTGGACAACCCGGTAAAAGATAGAGTATTCGAAGCCGGCCACCATCTATGAAAACCCACAAAAGATTCCGAGCTTAGAGGATGTTTCCGATTGTCACAGAGGGAGATCAAATTCGAAGGGTTGATGGTGTGGGAAATGGCTTGTTGTGCTTCGAATGGGAATAGTATTACATTCTGCTCCCCAGGGATCAACTGTGCAATAATTCTGGTTACCCCTTCCCAGTCGTCCACCGTATTTTGCCCCCCTATTGAGCACACAACTGCATCCGACCAAATGTTAAACAATCCGGTATCTAGGTCCACTATCACCCCTTTCTCCTTGCCCTGCTGCTCCACATGATTTCTGATTCCGGCCAGCTGCTCGTCCTGGGGTATTCCTCACCTGAAGAAACCTTACTCTCATTCCTCTGTGAGTGAGTCATAGGGACTGGAGGTCCGTTGATCCAGGCACCACCTGGAGATGAGCAAACCCTGCTCCCTTTAAACTTCTGAAAATTGTGGTTGCCCTTCTTATTTTCTAGTTGGGTATCATGGAGAAAAAATTCTGCTGCCTTGTGAATAGCTTTCCCTCCAGATGCCTTAGATCCTTTGGGGATGATGACTCTGCCACCTTTGCTTGATCTTGGAAAAGATAGAAGGACTAGGAATTCTCCTCTGTTATTCGATCTCTTCTCCCCTAAGATGTCCCCTTTGTGTCCTCAGAACTTTCGGCATAGGTATCCCTGCTTGTCCTCAATGCATTGCCCGGAAATTTGCTTCAGCCACCCAACGGCCTCTTTTGGCATCCAAAGAATATTAATACCTCCCTTCCATCCATGTTCTATGATTTTTAGAAATTCACCCTCCTTCTGATCCCTTTCCTGAATATCAAACAGCTTGGATTCAATGGCTAATCTTTTCTGGTGGAACCCCATATTGAGAACTATGAGAAACTTGGGACAAAACTGATGACTAGAACAGAACCAAACATCAAAGAAAAACCAAGAGGATGAGCAGAGGCCCGAAAGAAAAGCCTATAGGAGAAAAAAGACCAACACAAATGCTCACTTCGAGCAGAGGCAGATGACAGACTAGGATACTCAATGAGAGCAGAGGAAGATGACAAACTAGGAATAAAATGGAGGACGAGAATGGAGAAACTAGGAAGGATGGATCAAGAAAAACCAAACACGGCAGACACCATCCTGGAAGGGAAAAACAAAAAAGACAGACTGACCTGAGAAGACAACCTTACCAAACCCGACAGAGACAATTTTATCTTCATATTTTTAAAATGGGGTACTTGTGGGAATAACTACTTGTGATCAAATTTCTAGGAGCCCTAATAAATACCTTAGCACCACAAATAGACAGCCAGTACATTATAATCTGCCGTTTACAGTTCAAATATGCATCCTCTCTGCAAGAGTTTTTGGTTCCATTTCTGTGATGACAAGTTTATATATGGTAGAATTGGATCTTAACACTTTTACAAGTGTGTTGAACTGAATGTACTTATGACCATAAATATTGGTTTTGCTAGGGAATCATGTCCGTGCCTCTTGTACCGTTGGATCTACTGAGAAAAAGAGAGAATAATATGTCCATAAAGACAGAACACTAGTGGTTTGTTAAACTTGGCATACAACCACACAACTGTAAACTTTCTGCTCCAAAGGTCCTTATACCCTTCTGATTAGCAGATCAGTTTAGCTGTATATTGACAACTAATTATATTATGTCTAATTTGCCTACCTAATGGGCCTAATCAAGGATTAATTGTTGACTTAGCCACCATTCAGATCAAGATTTCAGCCACATATATCTCCAATATGTTCAATTATCATGCTACATTTTTTTTAAAATGAAGATGAGACTGATTTTCTAGCTAAAACCTTATATCTAGCAAAATTCAGATTTTTCATTAGCCAGCGAAATTCAACAAAAATACTAGGATGTTTTAATAAGTTATGTAAATTACATAAATTTTCTTACATTTGGACTATATTTCCTTTCCTATCAAAATCTTCCCAATGGAAGACCTATGAAAATTCAAAAAGAAAATAAAGAAATCAAAACCTCCCCAGGATTCCCCTGGGAAAAAAATTACTGAAGGACAAGATTTGTAAGTATGAGCAAAATAATAATATTAACAACACATGTAAATCGAATTACATATTTACAAAACTTCTATAATAGAAGCATATTTAGAATTTCTTTTTTCTGATTCATAATCAAGCATATTGAGAATGATTCATGTTCCCCAAATAGAAAAGAATGACAAAACAAGAGCATAATAGAACTATACCTTAACTGGTACATTGTGAAACTGTGTATCAACATCATACACATGGATCCTGTGGCAAAAGGTATTTGCTTAGGGTACATACTAGTTAAACAAATAAAAGAACATCTTGGTGATGAAAAAGCGAAGAGAAACTGAAAAGGCCGTACCAAGCATGAAATTGATATGCTGAAACCATTTATACTCACACTAAAGTCTGCACAATCTCAAAATGATAGGTAATAGTATGTTTTATTATCCACGTGGGATCCAATGAATTTAATATCACTTCAGTGCGACCAAGTTCTTCAAGTTCCCCATCTCTTCCTTTTATATAAACAACTGCCATGGGGTCGCTCTACAAACAAAAGTGGAACTTCTAAGATAAGAGGCTAACCTTTCTGCAGCAATTGTAGGACTTCCATAACTAAATATCAGAGCATGAGCATGCATTATATAAATTACACCATAACTGATTTGAAACTGTGATCCAAAGACAACAAAATTTGGCAAACGGCTACCAGAAAATATGTTAAGAAGAGTACCATTCAATAAGAAAAGAATAGAACACAATTTGACAGAAGTAGATAGTTTCACTTTCACCTGCAACCTCAGGGTTGCTGTGCAGCATGCGACTAACTCAATGACTCAAAAGCCACTTCAAATGTCCTATTGTTCCCCAGTATGCAGGTTTCAACTGGTTCCGAAGCAGGTTCTTTACCTAGAGATCATTTTCTCATATGGAGCCTAATCATCATCACAATCTAAAAGTGAGAAGTTCTGATTGATCATAGACTCTGTCAGAGTTTTGTCAACGAACTTCTGCATTGTTGACAATCAAGAAGCCTTGGCATTTTGTGTTGACGTCGTGACTTATACATGGACAATATACTTGTTCTGAATTTGGAAGAAATTGATATTACAGTATCTTAGGTTCTCTTCTGGAAAAGTGATTCTGTGCAGTTATCGTGAGCATAATCATGTCAAAAAGGCAGTTGGGAGGAGTGAGGTTATTATGAGTGTGTGGAATAGGTGATGGGTATGTACCAAGTGACAAGTAGTCAAAGCAATGAAGTGTTCCCAAGAGGTCACATAAGTGTAGTGTGTGTAGGATGTTATGTAACAAGTAGGTGATGCAGTGCAGGTGGTAAGGCTAAAAGTTATAAAGAGATACTATATTGTAATTACTTGCATGGTGAAACTTTTGCCTAGGTAAGTTTTGAGCAGCCTTGCCCCCAAGGGCTACCTTGGAAGCATATATCCCATTACATGTGAAGTTTTCAGTTATAAAGTATTCAGGTGAGTTCAATCAATAATATTTGTGGTGTTTCACTCTGATTAGTCTGAATAATACCAAGTTACTAACTCATGCATAATAAAATCAAGAGAAAATAGACACTGTTTTTAGAGGGTCATGGTTTTAATCTCGTAAAATGGACTTAAATTATAATCTCAAGTTACCACTACACTACCATAATGGGATATAAACTAGGGGAAATTGCCTGACCTTCCCCCATTCATAAGTTGGGGGACCTCCCGCTGCTTACAAGTTCCAAAATTGACCAGTAGCTGCCACATTCAAAAGGCCATCCAAGACATTATAAATATTTGAAAAGGTTACTAAATGCCCTTCTCTAATTAATTATGTTTAATAAGACAAAAAAAGCCTTTGTTAGTTATTTTTATGCAAGGAAAAATTACCCCCGCTAAACCAAATAATTGATAATTAAAAAAAAACAAAAAAAGAGAAAGGGATCTCACCAGTGTTACCTAGGCACTTCAGTTTTTCCAAATTTTGTCATGCCGACACCTTGACACGACACGACATTCCTTGGTACGTGCTTACACTGTGCCATGGCGACGTCAGCATTATGGTTAGGCATGTAGCACTTCAAGTATGTCGTGCCATTAAAAAAAAATACGATATATATGTTTAGATTTATGAACTTTTTGTGAAGTTGTGTAGCCTTTTCGGCAACATAGAGGAAAACTTACTAGGAGAGAGGTGGCACCAACAAAGATCAATATGTTCGTCTCTCTTTTTAGAACTTTGGTATATACTTTTTTTTTTAATGCGGACAAGTGGTCCCTCTCTATTCTTATTATTTTCTCTATATTTTTTAGTTAAAATATATTCATATATATAATAATAATTTTCAAAAATCTATACATCCATGCCACCATATTGGGATTTTCGGAGATTGTCATGTTGAACACCTTTAGACACCTACACACTTGGCACCCATTCCACGTACCTAGGTAACACTGGATCTCACCCCCTTCTTCCTCTCGCATTTCTCTCCTCTCATTTCTGTTCAAAGCTAGCTGAAACACTCTCCTTCCCTCCCTCCTCACTAAACCTAATAATGGAGAAATTTTTTTTAAAAAAAGATGGGAAAGGCAACTGTGTAGAATACCTCTCTTTATTTTATGTCTTTTGTGTCTTATACATTGTAAGTTGTAACAAAGGACTATTAGTATCTCTTATATACTAATAGTATACCATTAGTGGAGTATCTATAATAAAGGAATAGGAGAGAGACAATTACTCTCTCCCTAATCTTCTTCTTTTCTTTTCTTTTCTTCTCATTCTTCCAAACCCTAGACCTAGACCCTAAATTATTATCTAAACCAACTAACCGTCCCCTCTTAAGTCTTATCATCTCTAATTTCTCTCCTGTCAGCTCTGTCCCAAGACAGATGGAAGAACACTCGCCCTCCCTCCCTTCTCTCATCTATGTCCCAAGCTAGATGAAAGTTGAAAATTCTCATTTCGGGGTTTGGCATTATCTACAGACCAATTTCAGTGTTGTGAATCAGAGACATTTTGAAAGCTGAAACATGTTGTGGGTTATTGTTTTTTACAACTCTGCTTCAACGTCTGGCAGTTGTAGTTCTCTTTATAATTTGGACTATTTCATGTTTTCTTTCTCACTCCATATCCGGAATTCATAAGTGGTTGTTCTCACTCCATATTGAGAATCATAAGTGGAATCGTGTTCGAGAGTATGTGAATTGAGCTCCCACTCTTTCTTTCTCCAATCTCCCACTTAAACACCCCTCAATGGCCTCCCTTGGGCCTGAGTTCCTGCCCAATGTAATTTCTTCTTGCCTAGTGATGCAGCAAGAAAATTCTCATATCATGATATTGGAACAAGCTCCGCCCTACCAATTAGGATGCAAACACTTAAAATGGTTGAAGATTGACTCAGACTCATGAAAGGCCTGACGCTGTGTGGACATCAAGTCAGTTCAAAACAGGCCCATCGTTGAGCTGCTGCTTCAACTTCCTCCACTGTAGACATGGTTACAAACCCAAACCCTTGGCTTCTTCCAGTAAGCTTGTCAGAAATAACCTTGAAAATAATGAACTTAATAAAAACAGAGAAAACCAATAACTAACCATTCCTTAAATCGATGGGTAAAAAAAATTCCTTAAATTCCAAGCCCCCAAACTCCAATATTTTTTCCACATATCTCCACATACCAAGCTGGAAAGTTTGAGTTCAAAGAAAAACACCTAAACCAACTAGACATTTCTGGCTTGTTCGAAGTTCGAACAATCCAGCAAACTCAGAAGTGTTAACACTGAATGGGGAGGTTACCCATGAAGAGTTTCAAATTTGGGAAGAACTCGCTAGTCATGGCTGCTGCTCATGCCTCAAGATTATAAAGGAGACTAGGAGAGAGATGGAGAGAATAAATGTACTGTTGTTTTCTTCGTATTGGATGTACTTAATTAGATGTGGGCATTTACATCACTTTCTGAACTACTTTAATAGAATTTTAGAAATAAATAAACCCTAGTTGCTTGTATGGACTACGGAGGAAGAAGAAGAGAAGTGTACATGCTGTTTTGTCGAAGAAAGAGGATGTGAGATTCAATGTGAATACACTCTATTTTATTTTAAAAAAAATTGTGAGGACATATATACCCCTACTGAGTAATAAATCATGTACGGACTAATAAATAACATAATACACTATGGCTTAGTGATTTAGGCCCATCACAACACTCTCCCTCAAGCAGGGCATAGATATCCAACATGCCCAGCTTGCCAATAATGTAGTGATGTCGATTAAATGTCACTGCCTTTGTTATTGATCCGCGGTCTTAACAAATGGGAGACATTATCTTCGACGCCGGTCACGCCACCTTCTCACGAATGAAATGTTTATCATCAATGTACTTTCTTTTGTCATACTAAACATGATTATGTGCAATACTAATGGCCTCCTTGCGATCACAATACAATCTCATCTCCGACTGGATTGAAAATCCAAGCTTTTTCATGAGGATCTTGATCCACAACAACTCACATGCACCATGGGTCATTGCCCTATACTCAATCTCAGAACTAGATCTTCCTACAACCGCATGTTTCTTACTTCTCCATGTAACTAAGTTCCCACCAACAAGAGTACAATACCTTAATGTAAATCTTGTTTGTCACTGAACCTGCCCAATAAGCATCTATATAGCATTCAATTTGTAAGTGTACATACTTCCGAAAAATCAAACCCGACCCAGGAGAAGAGAAGACTTGAGATACGTAAGTGTGGTGGAATTAACTTGCAAATACGAAACAGAAGCACACAAAAACACACAAGATTTACGTTATTCACCCAATGTGGGCTACGTATATGGAGAGGTCGCCATTTTTCACAAGTTCAAAGCAAAAAGATTATAGAGTACCTATGCATGTGGTACGGGTGCCAAGTGTCCAACTATCTAAAGGTGTTTGGCACGACAAGCTCTCGAAATCTCAATACGACAGCACGGACGTACAAGTTTTTTAAGATGATTATATATATATATATATGAATATATTATAACTCAAAAATTTTAAATAATAATAAGAATAGAAAGGGGGGGCCACCTATCCCCAAATTTTAAAAAAAAAGTGCATACCAAAGTTAGAAAGAATACTCATATAGAGAATAGAGAGGAGCAAACGAGAGAGAGTCAGAGACCTATAGATCGACGTTCATGTTGTTAATCTCTTAGTAAGTTTTCTCTATGTTGTCAAAAAAGCTACACAACAAAAGTTCCTACCAATCCAAAAAAAAAAATTAAATAGCCCGGCATACTTGAAGCACCACATGTCTAACCATAATGCTGACATCACCATAGCACGGTACAGGCACGTGTCAAGGAGTGTCGTGTCGTGCCATGGAGTATCGTGTCGTGCTAAGGTGTTGGCACGGCAAAATTTGGGAAAACTGAAGTGCCTAGGTAACATTGGAGATCACTCTCTCACAGCCTCTCAAACAATTTAGTTCTCCGCAAAATAGAAATCCATAGACAAATTTTATATTAAATACCTGGTAGAAACCTAACTTGAAACAAACTTCTAATCCAATTAGAAAAATCCTAAAAAATTGTACGAACGCGCGTGAGCAATACTAAAGTTGTAACAAGCTGAATGCAAGACAATTTGCACAACATTAAGTACTCTTTCAGATGCCTCTAGGTATATAGTCTGTAGCTTATGCAAAAACTAACTAATTGCACTAACAACATAAGCTATATTTGGGCATGTCAAGATCAAATAGATCAATCTACCAACCAATCTTTGGAACATCTCAACATCCTCTAGAGATTCTTCACCCTCATAGTCAAGTTTGATATTGGTCTCCAAAGGTGTATCAATTGATTTAGCACCCAGTTTTTCTGCATCCTGTAACAAGTAACACATACTTTCTTTGGAAAATGAAGATGCCATAGCAACCTTAATTCCAAGGAAGTATCTTAGGGGCACTAGATCTTTGATCAAACTATTTTGCAAGAAGCATCTCAAGTCTCTGAATTTCTTGAGGATTGTCACATGTTACCACAATATCATCCGCAAAAATAATGGAGTTGTAGTAGTGCCACCCAGATGCTTCACAAAATAACGTATGGTCTGCATGACTCTGAATATAGTCAAATCTCTTCATTGAACCACAAGCTTGTGAAGCCTCTCTCCATTAGCCGTGCACACAAATTGAAACGTTTGATAATGATTCAATTGCTCCCACATACCTCGAAGATGAGCAAAGTAGTCAAACAACCAAAAAACTGTTCATACTATGGGTATAGTATGATGGCGATCGGGCAGGTATGCCCCCATCGTCTAGTGATTCAAGACATCTCTCTTTCAAGGAGGCAGTGGGGATTCAACTTCCCCTGGGGGGGTAGGGTACTACGAAAGAAATTTGATCATGGCTTATCAATTCGACAGGGAGATTCTGAAATTGAGGAGGCTTGGTCCGATCAAGCTGCTGAATATTGGAAATAAGCTATAGCGCTTACTCCAAGTAATTATATTGAAGCGCATAATTGGTTGAAGATCACGAGCATGGTTGTTAAATCCTTGCGATTTACGATTCAAATCCTACGATTCGATTCGAATCCTAAGCAAAACGATTCAAATCGGAGATGAAAATCTTAATTGGGCAAATCCCATTTGATTTGCGATTCATATTACGATTTGCGATTCAAATCGTACGATTCATGCGATTCATACGATTCGAGCACGAAATCCCTTTTACGGACCAATACTTAAAAAATATTTTTTATTCTTTTAATTTTCTAAAGGTACTTTGTGGTTTTTAAGAAGAGAGAAGAAATAAGAAAACCTCTATTACGGACATACCAAAACCCCTATTTGGGTTGTCTCTCTATTGCTGTGAAACGAGAAAAAATAAGAGAAAGAAGAAGAAAGAAGGAAGAAGAAAGATGAAGAAGTTGGATTTTGGGAAAACTTAATAGTTTATTTTATTAGTCTTTTTAATTGTACAAGTCTTTTGATACTTGATTTCATACAACAAATTATATGAGTTCACTTTTGTTGTTTATTTTTAATCATATTGGGTTTGTTTTTTATTTTATGGAGGTCATTCACATTTTTTATAGTGTATGCAATGAAATATCCATTACTTTCTTTTATCAATAGATATGAATGAAATTTTTTGGATAATAAATTATGCTATTTTTTTGTTTTATGAAGTAATTTTTTTTTATTTTTTAACAATTTTTTAAAAAATGGATTGAATCTTACGATTTACGATTTGAATCCCGATTTGAATCGAATCGGTCCTAAAACGATTTTACGATTCGATTACGATTTAACAACCTTGATCACGAGGCTGTTCGAATAAGAACATTCCCTTTTTTTTTTAGAATTTCTAAAGACATGTCTAGCTTTGGTATGGGCATCCCAACGCTCGCGACACTATCTCTTATCTTATCCAATAGTTCTCGTCTCCCGGCCCTAAAATACTTGTTAGAGAAACTGGCAGTGACAGGGCGAACAGCCAGATGGTTAATGATGCTATCAGAATTCGATATCACATACATGATGCAAAAAAGCAATCAAGGAGCAGGGTTTTATCATCCTGCCTGAGGTGATAATCTCCTGACGTAACTGATAAATTTGGGCAATATTACATCTCTGAGAATTAAGTTTGGGCTGCTGCGTCCCAAATCTTATTAGTTGTCTGGAGGAAATGGGATCCCTTAAAAATCTGAGGCTTAGAAATCTGAGGCTGCATAAAATGTAGTAACCAAGACATGACAGTGAAATTTTCTGATTCTCACTTGTCAAATGAGGCATTAGATAAACTGGACTCTATTACTCTCCCATTAATATATCCAAGGTTATCCCGACTACAAATAAACAGTTGCAAACTAAGACTGTTTCAAAAAACTTTTGCCATCCAACTTTACAATTGTAATTTGCAAACTAGGGTTCTCCGATGGAGCAACCCCATAAGATGGAATCCTTGCGAACTTAGTACTTGATGAACTTCCCTTCACACCACTGCTCTATGATATTCTATCAATTTCAGAATAATATGGCACTAAATAGGCAAGCACGGAGCTTCCCGATCACCCCAAACAACATCCAACTGAAATGAAATAAGGCCAATTTACACAAAATAGCTCTCACACACTATTCCCAATCTGCACAGCTCAGTAACACTTCAAGTCATAGGACTTTACAGTCCAAAAGAACAAAAAATAGGGGGGTGGCAACTTTGCCCAAAAAAAAAATCCTTATTCCAACTTCAATACTCCATAAAAATTCACCAAATTTGTTTCAAAAGCTCCAGAATTTTGAAATGGATCAAACAATACAAAACTCCTCACCCCCCCCCCCCCCCCCCCCCCCAAAAAAAAAAAAAATTGCAAATGACACCAAACCATTAATTAAATTTGATTGTTTTTTCTATAGAATCACTTTGAGGGGCAAAACACCATTCACAACTCCCTTAAAAATAACTATAATTCTCTAAAAAAAACAATTTGTCTTAACAGTTTTATTTTTTTAAAAGGGGAATTATTTGTCTGTACAAAAACTGACGCCAGCAGTTGTAGGATCAGGTGACTTCAACAGCTGCTAGTGGTGCCTTGTGGTTCAACTAGTTCCTGGTAGTCCTTGGATATATTCTTGACTGATGGTTGACTTGACACCAAGTAGAAATATGGAAAAAAATAAACCCTAGTTACTTGCGTGAGGAAGAAGAAGAAATGTGTACATGTTGTTTTGTTTAAGAAAGAAAGTGAGTGATCCAATGTGGATATACTATCTATTTTATTATTAAAAAATGTATAGACATAAATACCCTCATTAAGGTGTATAGCATGTACAGTTGTACACAGTAATAAAACATCACACATCATAGGCTTAGTGATTTAGGCCCATCACAACGACTTTTAACATCAAGGAGGGACATTAAAAACAAGGCAGTTGCTGGTCATTAGAGAACTTATAGGTAGAGAAAGATCCCCAAATTATAAACGGGACAGACACGTCATTTTCCATATATACGGTGATAAATTGGAACCGAAGAGTAGGACCCATGTTGCCAGCCTTAACAATTTTTCAGATATATGTTAAGTATCTTGCTTAAATTTATGAAATGATAACGATAAAAAAAAAGTAAAAGAAATGTACAAAGAGTGATTCACAAAGCAGTGAACCTAAAAAAAGGCATGAAAAAAACCACTATCACCTCCCCTACACGTGACAAAGAAAAGCAAACAACTGCAAGGACTCAAAATCCCGCCTAATAAAGCACCATGCAAGAATGAGCTTGGTGATATGTAGCCATACCCTCTCACTAGGACAAAATTTATTGAAAACCCTTTTATTCCTTTCCCAACCAAAACTCCAACAAATAGCACTAAGAAGCAGATGCCACACTACACACCCTCCCGCATGGCCCAAATGGAGATGAAGTCCCAAAATCTCTTTGGAAAGACCTACGAAACGTCTAAAATAAGACTAGGTTCTAAGTTGGGATAATGCACTAACGATCATGGTTGTTAAATTGTTGCAATCTACAATTCAAATCACAAGTAAAACAATTCAAATTGTAGATGAAAATAGTAATTGAGTTAAATCTCATTCGATTTGCGATTCAGATTACAATTTGCAATTCCAATCGTATGATTCATGCGATTCGAGCATAAAACTCCTGTTATCGACCAATACTGAAAAATTATTTTTTATCCTTTCAATTTTCTAAAGGTACTTTATGTCTTTTAAGAAGAGAAAAGAAATGAGGAAATCCCTGTTATGGAAATGTCAAACTCCTGTTAGGGTTTTCTCTCTATTGTTGTGAAACAAGAAAAAATGAGAAAGAAGGAAGGAGGAAGAAGAAAGTGGTTGTAGTTGAGAGTTGGACTCTTAGAGCACTTGATAGTTTATTTTATTAGTCATTTTGATTGTAAAAGTCTTTTTGATACTTGATCTCATACAACATGATTATATGAGTTAACTTTTGTTAATTTAATTTTGATGATATTGGGGGTTATGTTTCATTTTATAGAATTCATTCATGTTTTGTATAGTGTATGCAATGAAATGTTCATTACTTTCTTTTATCAATAAATATTAATAAAATCTTTTGGATAATGAATTATTCCATTTTTTTCTAATTTATTAAGTTTTTTTTTTTACATTTTTTTTTTAAAAAGTGGATTGAATCTTACGATTTACAATTTGAATCAAAATGATCCTATACCGGTTTTACGATTCAATTACACTTTTAACAACCTTGTTGATGATGATGATAGTAGAAAAAATCAACATAAAAAATCCCACTAAGTAGTGAAACGACGCAATGCCCTAAATGGATCTGACATCATATTTGGTGTTTCTCTTAGCAAAATCTAAGAAAGGATAACCAATATAGCAATGCAATTGGTGTTATCATCCACTTTTCAGGAGAAGACGTTAAGAACATATACTTCATATGTCAGTCATCACCAACTTCCTTAAAATGCGTCAACTTTCCTAATGATTGGTCATGTGATCTTACCAAATTAACGGGTATCACCTTGCATGTGTCACACAATCCTTATTAGCTACAAAACATATTGTATGTATCATATACAAAATACTATGAACATTTGTTTACAATCTCATTTGCAGGATCTTCGCCAAGGTACTGCTCCCTGCCGTCACTGCCCAACTTCTTGTTCCTATCTCCAATAACACTAGTGTGATTACACCAAGACAAACTTTAACCAATTTCGCATCATTTGTAGAATTTATTTTCTCAGTAAGATATTCTAAGTTTATGGACTAAATTCCCACATCACTATTGTGCTGCTTGAGCCAAATCTGCCTCACTTATGCTCCTGGTTTATACGGCCATGCATACAACTATGTTATAGTTATATATCTTCATGGACCTCATCACATTTTCTCCCAACTTCTACATGTTCTACTCTTCATATTCCCCAAGTTCTTGTATAGATGGAATCAAGTTTTTTTTTCGCGACTCCTGATATTTTCTCTTTGTATTCTTCATGGGCAAATCTTCTCATTCCCCAGCCCCCTAGTAAATTCTATCTTTTCTAATACAATTCTGATTATGCATCAAAGAAATGTTCCCATATTTTCAAAAGATCAACACTTACTTGGTCCCCAGAATCAAATCATGGAAAGACTAACCTTTTTTTTATCGGTAATGGAAAGTCAACTTCAAGATGAAATTAAACAAGTCTCATAAATTTCATCCTGGTTGGACTGAAATCCCCAAAACTAAAATCAGAATAGAGTATTGGCACCAGTCAAGTGAGTGATAGTTAAGAATCTAAAATCACATTTTAAATCTGGGAATGAGACGGACCATTGATCAAAATAGTAAGAACCTAGTTGTCTCTCAATGAATATAGCATACTAAACAAACATAATTATTTGAGTACATAGACGAATCTGTGTAAATAAAATCTCAAGAACTCTAAACTTATTGGGAATGAGAAGGCAGCATATCGGATCTCAAGGATAATTGTGGAACAATATAAGTGCAATGCCACTGATGGTCCTGTGTACTCTTTAAAAAGTCAAGCAACGAACCTTGGAGAGCATATCCCGATCTCGCAAGTTTGATGCAGATAATGATAACTGCGCCAAGTAAATTTTTTACGGAGACAAATCAGTAATAAATAAACAGAAGGCAATGAAGACATCAGCGGCAGAAACTCGAGAGAACTTTTAGATAACAGTAATCTTTGCATCCCACTGATCATAGTGACCACCATGCTAAAACTATTTACCTGAGAAGTACGCTCAAAACTAGCAAATAAAGTATGAGGTATTCCTTTAAATATAAGAATCCATGAGTGGAATAAATTCTAAAAACCAGAAGTTAAAGTCAATATTCAATAAACAGTAATAAAAACTCCAGCTCTAAAAGGAACCACAAAGAAGTCTAAGTTAATGTGTATAAGATGCATTTAAAGTAACGATCTATAATCTTTCCTAAGTGGAACTGGATTTGTTAGATGGCGAATGTGCATCGCCGAGGCGTTAATACATAATCCATGTCATGTCACATACAAAAAATGTACTTTAAAACTTAAACAAAGTGAAATTTCATGCAGAAAAATTGCCAAACATGAGCCGGGGCTTGAGGTGATCACATAACTACGATTTCTTTTATCGATCACTTTCCTATATGATCAGCTTGAACGACTTACAACAAACTGTTCAATCCATTACAATGTCATTCTTACTAAAATAATGGTCATCATGAAAAAAGAACCTAGACAATTCACTTAACCCTTCCGATATTTCAATAAGTAGATAAAACTGAGTCTAACTCCAAAAAAAGCTAGATGATGAAAGATTGGGGAAGATGTTACTCGTAGAATTAGAGCTAGGTTGGAATGGAAGGAAGTCAAATTTTGGTCCGATTTATGATGTGGTCATGCTACTTTGCGACAAAAATTCTATAATACTCACTAATTCTCATTAGATCAACAAGCATCAGTGGCATCCATTTTCAAGGGGAGGGGAGAGTCTATTGTTTGTGTTCCAAGGTTTAGGCGTCCTTTGAATGATTGGGAATAGAGTGGGTTTGTCAGGTTCATGTCTCGCCTAAGTACGCCAATCCTAATCCCGCATCTAGAGATAGCCGAGTTTGGTCCAAGGACAACAAATGTAGATTTTCAGCGAGATATTTTTTGCTCGTGTTGCGTCCCGATCCTTACTCATTCCTCCCCCCCCCCCCCCCCCCCCCCCCCCCAAGAGTGCCTTCAAATATATACTCCTTTCTATGGACAACACATTTGGACAAAAGTTTGACATATGACAATCTCCATAACAAAGGCTGGAAAAGGCTGGAATCTACTGAATGGTAGTGTGTTGTGCTTGACAGTAGAGGAAACAGTAGATCATTTGCTACTTCATTGCCCTTTTGAGTTTGATCTCTGGAACTATTTTTTATTCCAGCTTAGAGTCACATGGTCTTTCCCTGCTCCTTCCAAGGCTCCTTATCTTGCTCATATTCAGGCATGCAGAATCCCCAGCCAAATTCCCTCTGGGATCTTCTCCTAGGGACCATCTGAAAAGAAGGAAATAGACGCATTTCTGAGGGGACATCTCTGTCCCAAAATAAAATAAGGCTACAGGTGTGCAACATATTATTTGATTGAGTCTCAATCGGAGATGATTTTGTCCAAAAAGGGGTACCCATCTTTATCTTATAGTCTATGATTTAGCTTATCTCCTAGGGAGAACAGGCCAATTTATTGTTATAATTCACACTTCCTTTTATTTTCTTTCTTTTTAAAATAACGATGTTTGTTTATCGATCAAAAAAAAGTGGAGATGTGCTATCGGAGTGTTATGTGATCGATGCATCTAGACCAAACCAACAGAAAGTTTTTATAATACAACAATAAGACCAGTTGTGATTTAAGGAGCCAAATGTTAGGCGAAAAAGAAGCAATACATTCATAGAATGAATGTCTAAGATGAGGATATTGAGAGGCATGAGTGGTAAAAGTAAAACTAAGAAAGATAAGATAAATGAGCGTATGTGAGAGGATTGTGAATGGCATTAGTGAGAATGCACAAGTTGATGCAAGTTGAATGCTTGCAACAAGCAAGGGAAAGTCCAAAAAGGTGTGGATGGATATATTTACAAAAGACTTTCTAACGCACTTTAACCGAGACAAGTCTCTTGATAAACTATAATGATGGAGCAAGATTCTTGTTGTTGACCCCAAATTATTGGGATAAGGCACTGACAAAGTAGAGGAACAAGAATACATAGATAAATGGATCCTCAAAAGGATCAATAATATGGAATTAATAACCGGTTTCTTGCACACACACCTCAAATGTCAATGAGAAAGCAGAAACGTTGCACCATTTACACTTTCTTGCAAATGAAAAACCAAACAATAGATTCCTAATATTAACTAGTGTTATATGGACTTGGACATGGGAGTCAAATTGGTATGTACAATATGTGAATGCACACGTTATAATGATATCTATCATACAAAACAATATTTGAACATGTAAGATTTTATGATGATTTAATATAGTTAAATTAGATATGATGTTATAAACTAAATATGTACTTGTTCCAAAATTTATCTAATACAAAATAAATGAAATGCATATGTAATCCTATATATGTAGATATAGAATTATACATATGTATATAAATTTATCTAATACAAAATAAATGAAATGTATATGTAATCCTATTTATGTAGATATAGAATTTTACATATGTACATTAACTATCATAGCTAAGTTCTAATCTCTACTATTACAATGAGAGGAGGGGTAGGTGGCATTGATTTTCACTATCATAGCTAAGTTCTAATTATATACACGTTATAATGATATCTATCATACATATGTACATTTTCAATCAACAATCACTTGCACCACTACAAGAAAATCCTGGCTCCACCCCTGATTATGTGGGTCTCAAGCAGTGTTATCAGAACCAGACTGGACCGACCAGTCGAACCGGAAAAATCGGGAATCGGTTCCCTCACTGGTTTCCAAAACCCCCAAAACCGGACCACATTAAAAACCGACCGTCTTTTTAAGAACTGGAAGAATCGGCTGGTTGAACTGGGAACCAGTTGAGAACCGGCCAGAACCAGTCAGAATCGAGTAAAAATGAGGAAAATTATTTTTTAATACAAAGAGGACACGATCGAACCGGACCAGTCGAACCGGCAACTGGCCACCCCAGTCGGTTCAACGACTGGTTCGATTATGAAAACATTGGTCTCAAGCAATCACATTTGTCACTATCACTTTAGTGCCTCAGAGATAATTAGGGTCGCACATTGGGCCGGACAAACTTGGAGTAAAGGACGAGTTGGGCTATGGTTTATGTGGGTTGGGTTGCGTCTGGGCACAGTTTTGGGCCCGTAGATGAGTTTGGGCTGGGTTTAAGCTAACCCTGGCCCAGTACGGGGATAGCCAGGCCCAATTTCATCTTTTTATATTGTGTATTTATATGATGTTTAATAATATTTTTCATACATAAATGATTAAATTTAACAATGTCTTAATCCAACCAAAAAAAATGTTTTAATGGGATGCTAATCTATTACATGTATATCTAAACAAAATAAAGTAACAAAACATAAAACTCTAAAAGCTTTCTTCTTCATTTCTTCTCCTTCCTCTTTTTTCTCTTTCATTTGTATATAGAAGCTCTAGGCTTGCGATTGCCTTTCCTAACAAGAGGGTTTTAAGCCCTAAATGAATTGAGAGAAAATATCTTGAAGAATGATTAGATTAAGATATCTGAATGCAAGTTTCTTCTAGGGACAAGACATATAGCATATTTGCTATGTTTTGTACCATGAGGTTCAGGTTTGATCCGTTCTAATCAAAATAATGTTTCTTATGAAATAATATTGTACATATATCTAAATGCATTCAACACCTAACCATACTCCTCTCTCTCTCTCTCTCTCTCTCTCAGAATCTAGTTGGGCTACCGGTGGTTTGCCCCTTATGTGTTTGTAAAAAAGTCTAGTAGGGGATGAAGTAGAAAATCAATGACGGGTCGAGTTTTGGCTTTTCAAGTTTGGTCCAATTTGGGCTCATATTGGATTGCATTCAGGCACGACAGCTTGGGCTCAGTTCGAGCTTGCATGGGTTTTGGGCAATGAGCTGAGCCTAAACTAACCTTGGCCCGAACCGGCCCATTGTGCAACCCTAGCAATGATGCCTAGGCCCCACTATGTGATCACGTCACTTCATATATATAAACAAAATAAAGTGACAAAACATAAAACTCTAAATCTTCATTTCTTCTCCTTCCTCTTTTTTCTCTTTCATTTGTATATAGAAGTTCTAGGCTTGCCCATGAGATTGCATTTCCTAACAGGAGGGTTTGAAGCCCTAAATGAATGAGAGAGGATATCTTGAAGAATGATTAGATATCTGAATGCAAGTTTCTTCTAGGAACAGACATAGCATATCTGCTATGTTTTGTACCATAAGGTTCAGGTTTGATCCGTTCTAATCAAAATAATGTTTCTTATGAAATAATATTGTACAAATATTTAAATGCATTCAACACCTAACCATACTCCTCTCTCTCTCTCTCTCTCTCTCTCTCTCTCTAGTTGGGCTACCGGTGGTTTGCCCCTTATGTGTTTGTAAAAAACGTCTAGTAGGGGATGAAGTAGAAAATCAATGACGGTGAGTTTTGGCTTTCCAAGTTTGGTCCAATTTGGGCTGCGCCCAAACTCATAAAAAGTATATTAGATTGCATTCAGGCACGACAGCCTGGGATCAGTTCGGGCTTGCATGGATTTTGGGGCCAGTATATATAAATGAGCTGAGCCTAAACTAATCTTGGCCTGAACCGGCCCATTGTGCAACCCTAGCGATGATGCCTAGTCCCCACTATGCAATCACGTCTTAAAATTTTAGTGCCTCGTTGATGATGCCTAGGCCCCACTAAATGATCACGTCTTAACGAGCGTCTGCAAACCCTGATTAGGCGCTAGGGGTACCAACACACACAATGGACTCTCATTGTGTTGCCCCCTAACTGTTACATAACACTATAAAAAAACCATTATGACATAAACAATTACATCCACTAGAAAATAAACTCTCCCTTGAACAAGTCTAATGACTCTAACCTAAAATTGAGTCAATGTAGCCTGATTTAGACAAAAGACTATCACTGATTGTGCTGATCTGAAACTATAGCATCTGATTCTCACTCAAACATGTCGCTGTTGAGTATATTGTTTTTTTCAACAAGGACTAAACAATATGGTTGGGAAGATAATTGGCCATAATAAAAACAGATAAGTATCAGGTGCACATTAAACAATGGGAAGTGCAATTGTTCGGCTAAAAAGAATATTATGTTTACAGCAAGAATAAGGCATAGTATATATGGCATAAATATGCCACTGGGGGGGGGGGCATATTTCCTGTACAAAAATTCAAATGTACTGCCAGATACATGCTATACGAGATGATATTTAAATCTGCAGTTTGCAACATTTGAATAGTTCTCAACGAAAAAAATCAGAAATGTCCTCGTTCCCCTAGAGACATACTGCATTTTGAAACCACATTTTGAGGCTCCAAAACTAAAAATAATACAAATTTCGTAAGTATTTAACGAAGCTAATACTGTTGAACTTCTATTTAAGTCAAAATTTCTAGGATATACTTCTTATATACTCGCTAAGATAACAGTGATGAAGTGAAACATAATTACACATTGTAAAGGGGTGTTTTGATTCTTGAAGAAATGGGGTTTACTGCAACCTCAATCTAGCCTAAATCCGATATTCAGACCGTTCTAAATTGAGTTATTTTTGGGAGAAATGATTCAGAGATCACAAGAAAGAAAATGGGAAAAAAGAGGAAATGATTAAGAGGGAGAGAAGAAAGAACAATGAAGAAAAGTAGTGACAGAATGTTTTTCCTTGATGAATCCTTTACTTTCTCTCTCTGTAAATTCTGATTGGAAATCTGATTTTTTTAGGAAATCTTCTCGGAATTAGAAAAATCTCTCTCCCTTCAACAAGAAGGGGTCATCTCTATTTATAGGTGATCAACAGAAATCGTAACTAACTTGTACAGCTGTCATAACCGTTTTTGCAACCGACTTTTAGAGAGAAAATATTGGATTTCATCAAGATAAAGGCGTTTTGTCACCATACCTCCTTTAAGCTTTTATGACCAAAGCTTTCAGATATATTCTTCAAAGGTTAAAAGTGGTATTCACAATATCCATCTTTTAACAAATTCTATCTAAGCCCTCCAAACCACAACTCATCATCCTCCCCCAAAAGCAATTGGTAACTACATCGTGAAAGTGGGTCATACGCTTTCATGGTGTACTGTCCTACTGAGGTAATATATTAGTGTTCAGACAGTAACACTCCTCTAAAGTAATAATCATGATAGCAATAATAATAATAATAATGATAATAATCATCTCAAGTCCAATAGGGAAAGCGTAGGTGCTGGACGAAGACACCCATCCCTTATCTCAAGTCCAATAGGGAAATCGTAGGTGTTGGACGAAGACACGCATCCCTTATCTCAAGTCCAATAGGGAAATCGTAGGTGTTGGACGAAGACACCCATCCCGTCAAGCCTTAAGAGAAACTGAGGAAAAATCCATCCTCAATGCTTTCTCCCTGACTGTCAGCCCAGGAAGTAATCCATGCTTCACTGGAATAGGTAATGAGGGGAAACAGCCACACTCATTCCCACGGGGAGGTACCAATCCATACCGTTCACCCCTGACAAAACAAATCTTCTTTCTGGCAGAAGTCATCAGAAAGGTATACAAGAAGGGTACTAATCCATACCACGCCCATCATCATGAGAAAGGCGTTGAAAGCCAGAAAGAGGCACTGAAGCCATATAGAATATCCGAAGGCGTTGAAGCCTGAATCAACATCAAAGGCATTAAAGCCTGAAACAACATCCAAAGGCGTTAGAGCTCAAAATAGTATCCAAAGGCGTTAGAGCCTGAAATGATATCCAAAGGCGTTAGAGCCTGAAACAATATCCAAAGGCGTTAGGACCTGAATCTATGTCAATAGCGTTAAAGGCGCAATAGTTTCAACTTTCATCAGTGACATAAGGGTAAAATTGTCATTAATGAGCAAAATCCTTTTTATGAACTAAAAGCATAAGAGCTTAAAATCATTGATCATTAATGACCAAAATCATCATTATCAGATAAACATGGAATTCTGTTAACCAAATCTCAAAAGAGGATTTTAGTATGTGTAATATGTTAGAACGTCCATTAAGCCATGTGTCATCATTTTATTGAATTATGAACAATGTTCTTAAATTCAAAATTTCACAAGTCAAGCTTTTCAATAACCATCAACACACATCATTTCAGTCTTCAAACTATATATAGTAATTATCAATAGAGAGTGGTTTTATGCACAAGACAACAAGCTTGAAAATTTTCTGGCATTTGGTTCCTTTTCTGAATAGGTAAAACCCCCCTCGAGGGGCTTTTTAATTCATTTCTGGCATCGTCTCTGAATTGCTACCCCACAGAATCTGATGATCCACTCCGTGAGGAAATGAGATCTACTAAGATAATACCGCTTCACCCAATAATATTAACACAGGATTAAATAATCTACTATCCTTGGAGCGTCTTACAATGCCACTCTCAAATCTCTGGGATCTCCTCTCCAAACCAAATTCAACAACTTATTACAATAAACTGATGTGGTTTTTCAGTTTCTATATTGCCAAAAATCTCACTACAATTCCAACTGCAACAAGAAACCTAATCGAATTTCTCATCAGCATAAATGGATCTAACCATCATAACCTGATAGAATCCACACAAAAAAAGACACGCAGGAGAAAAGAAAAGAAAAGAAAATCGAGGGAAGACAACGAGGGTTATTAGATATCGGAAGCTCGATTAAAGCAATGGCGGGAAGACAAACCTCGATCTGAGAAAAGAGGCCGTAGTAACCGCGAGACTTGAGGAAGTAATCGACGGCGTCGTTGGCTCCACCGGTGGGGTTACTGTGAGTTGCAGTGGTTCCGCCGACCGCCGACCGTCCGCCGGCGTCGTCGGAGAAGCAATTCCCCATTTTGTGCTCTGCACAAACAAACAACAGAAGAAATTGGGAAGAGAGACCAGTACTTACTACTTACAGTGAAATATTTAACATCAAAGAAAAAAAAGGGGTTTGATTGTCTCTGGCAGATGCCAGAAAAACTCTCGGGCTCCACACATCACCCGACATGTGGCGATTATAAAGGAAGAAGTAGGAGAAGTAAATAATATGGGGGGGAGAGTCGTTTATACTCTCCACCCGCCCATTAATTCGAACAGATATTAACACCTAATCCGGTGTTGCGGCCTAAACGTATATCTCCATACCAAAAAAAAAAATAGTAAATAATATGGGGGAGAAAATGGAATGATTTCTTCCTTTTTTTATCTTTCTTTCCTTTTATCTCCACATGTCTGTTATACTGTTATTAGAATTAGAAAATCCTTTTAATAAAAAAACTCACACTAATCCCACGTGTCGTTCAGCCACTGAACTACACCCCAAGGGTTACTTTTACTTTCTACCATATGACGTGAGTGCTTAGATTATCTTGTTAACCCAAAAAAAAAAATCAGAAAATAAATTTTGCTTAGCAGTCATATGTAACTCTCTTCACTTATAATCTCACCTCCGTAGGTACTTAGACTATTAGCCTTTGTAGGGGTGTATAAGGGACCACAAACCCCCCCCCCCCCACCCCCCTTAAGCCAGGTTCTTATGGAATAACCTTATATGGCACCCTAGCGATTGCCTTGGGTCAAATGGGTGTGTTTAGATTACCTCTTTAACCAAAAAAATTCAAAAATTAAATATCACGTAGAGTTATAATCTCACCTTAGTTGGGTACTAGCCGTAGGAGTTTATAAGGGACCACAAACCTTCCTTAAATCAGCCCTTTTGGAGTGGTAGTATAGATTTACTCTTATAGCACTTTAGCGGTTACCTTAGGTTTGATGTGTGTGTTTAGGTTTCCTCTTTATCAAAAAACAAAAGATTTTTCCCTAAATACACCTAGGGTTCTTTGAAAGACCCAAAATATTCCACATTTTAAGTTCTTTACTTTTCTACACCCTAAACACTATTTTAAAACCTTTTTACCCTTTTATTTATCAAAAGAAAGAAATTACAAAAAATCAAGAAATTTCTTTCCCACAGTAATAACTCTCTTTTCTCCCGTAACTCTCATCTCTCTCCCACCCACCCCTTAAAATAGATTACATTTTTATCAATCTTCATTCAAAATCCAAACGGTCATCACTCATTGCTACGCGCTTCGCGGCTCTTAAAAATTGGTCTTTCCCCAGTAAATTTTAATGGTTACTAAATTACTCAGCAAAGTTAATTGACCATCAAGAGTTCTGGATGAAACTACCCTTGTGTTAGGCAGGTTATTGGTATTGGATCACTTTCGGATTTCAATTAGTCAAAAACACCCCTAATTGTCGCATGAATAAACACACCTCCTTCCTTTTGGTAAAGAAATACATCCCCCTTTGAACAACAACTTTTTTACGAATCTTGAAGTGAGGGTTACCCTTCAAATTCACACCTCTGGTTGCTCCAGGACTGTATCATCATTCCTCAATGGGGGTGGATTTGGTTTTGAATCCTTTTGAGATGAGGCAATTGGCATGCTCACTAATTTACCAACCTAACTACTAACCTAAGATAAATGATGCCCGTGTAACAAAAAAAATCTTCAAATTCGGGTAAGCATGATGGGCGTGGCGGCATATAGGTTGATTTGGCACTACACTCTCAATGGAAATATCTATAATAATAAATAAATAAAAGGGCCTACCACCTTGTAGTTGATTTGGAATTTCAGGTAAAGGAAATCTGTTGCACCCCCCCTGTCCTGATGTTTTCGAAACCTCTATTGGTATTTGAAAATTTTCCAACCTTTTAAAGTGGACTACCATTTTTGGAAGTGTTTCAACAACACCACCTATTCTTGAAACTGTCCTATTGTTGCTTGCGTTTGGTTCAGCTCTCCACTGGCTTGGCGGTTATAAGGGTTGGTCTTTCTCAGCTCGGTGGAGAAAGGAATTCATTCCTCTCGGATTTGGTTATGCCAGAATTGCAGAAGCACGTGCCTTTAATTGAGTGGCTCTCTTGCTAGCTATTGCCATTGATTGGCAATTGGCACTCCTTTTACTTGTTTAGCGATGCCTAGCCAGTGGGCTCGCTACTTTGCAGTTCCGACGTCAAATCCCAATCCCATTGGGAAGTGTTGCAGGTCATGACGGATTCACAGCTTCTCTATCAACGCTTCTCCTAGGCGCATCTGGGTTCTATTCCTTAGTTCTCATGATGGGGATGCCCACGGTCAACATAATTTCTTAAGAACCGGTGCAAATACCAGTGTTTTTTTTTTCCTTCGGTTCAGGTAAATACCAGTGTTTTGATCATCTTATAAGGGTAAGAGTAGGGCTGTCAATTGGCCCTATTCTAAATGACCTCATATACATATTGGGGAATGTTATCCCTTACTCAAGTGTGTCAAATTATTAACTTTTATTAGACTTTTTTACCCCTATGTATTAGATAACATTCTATTAAATATAAGAGTCTTTTAATATGTTCATAGGAGACAATTCTTTAAATAACAAAGACAAAAAGTATAAGAAAAGCCAAACTATACTTTCTCTCACATATCCGAGCTAAGTCTTTTTTAATTGGGCTAGGGCTAGGGCTAGGGCAAGGGCCAGCCCCATTTCTACTCCTTTAAGTATATTATATACAGCTTGTATATTGGTACATATTGGACTTCTTAGACTACAACAAGGGATAGGTTTGGGCCTAAGAGGAGATCAAAAAATTGGTTTTGTCATAATATTTAGTAGCGTAATTTTTAACTCCCCCTCCACCCTGTCCGATCTTGGGACCAACAATATATTTTAAAGATAACTAAAGAGAAATGAGATAGACATTGATAGGACCATAAAAGAGTCCCGCATAAAGCATAAAGCATAAAGTTGAAGCGAAGGACTTGAATTTATATTTTGTTTATTTTCTTATGAAATCCATTTATGTATAACTAATGGGTGGCACATGTGATGCACGTGAGAGCGAGAGGAATGAGTTAACCACAGTTAATTGGAGTTAAAAGGGACACATGTTAACCTGCAGGTGCGATTGAACTCTCCCCGAGTTCAATTGCGATTGGCTGTGATTTTATTCTTTAAATAGATAGATGAGTAAGGGGTAGTTTGGGAATTAAAGTAAAACATTAAATCAAAGTTTGTTTTATATAAGGGTAGTTTGGGAATTTTGGAGAAATCAGGCTACGCCTGCCTCTCACATTATAATAGTAAAGAAAAGATGTATTACTTCAAGAGAGTGAAAAAGTTACTACTCAAAAAAAAATAAAAGAGAGAGAGTGAGAGAGGCCAGGTAAGGGTTGTTTTACTCTTCTAGATGCATGGAGTAGACACTCTGAACAGAGTGTTAGGGAGAGGGTTTTTGAGGATAGCAAGTTATATAGAAGAGAAGGAAAGAGAAGATAGGTGTTCTTTTTCATGTGTCTCCCTTCCTATAATTATATTATATATAAGTAACATAATAATGGATGAAAGTCCGGTCGGACTTTGTATGGTATTTAGCCGGCCCCAAGTAAGAGACCCTTAAAATAAGGCCCAATCCTACCCTCTCGAAAGAAAAACAAAACAAATTAAACCCTCCAATTTTATGAGCTTCGGAGGGAGCGGATTGGCCCTACCTAAGAGCACGAAAGACCTTTTACTCAATGCATGGGATTATTTCTGGCAGATGCCAGAAAATTGTCTCGGGCTTTCACTCTTCATCTGACATGTGGCAAAATAAAGGAAGAGATATCAAAAGTGGCAAGAAGTCAAAAACAAGGGAGAAAATGAAAATGACTCCTCCCCTTTTTATCGCCACATGTCGGATGAAGAGTTGAAGCTTGAGACCAATGTTTCTGGCATCTACCAGAGACAATCCTATGCCTTTACTCAAGAGACAATGAGACATTAGTGCATGATGGCGTGGAAAGGGGCGTGAGGCCTCAAAAGCTAAAATTAAAAGTCCATTCCTTTCCCTATTAAGGAAAACCTTGAAAAAGCCAATCTAGATATGAAAGATGTAATGCTTAAATTAGTGTCAGTGGTCCTCACGTTAATAATCTCATATCAAAAAAAGTATTTACCTATTGTTAGTAGTAATGAAACTCTTATAAGACATCACCCTTTGAAATTAGATCACACAACCTCTCTCATAAGAGAAACCACACCATACCATTGGAGCAAGGGTAGTGGTGTATAATCTCATATAGTTAGAAACAAATCTTACACAATTACATGTATAAATTAATAAGGACTAAGGATGACTTAGCATGGGAAGCAACGCTGCCCCATTGATTGAGTGTGCATGGCACCACTCGCTTGACCTAGGATCAAGTCCTGGGAGGGTGTGATGTTGAACAATCAACCTGAATACTAACCTTGAACATAAACTAATTAACCTTGCTAACTAGGGTTGCGGCCTAATCGTATATCGACCACCCTAAAAAAAACGACGAGGTAGCATAAGTTTCCTTATTTATAGTATAACGGGTTGATTAATTACTTCAAATAGCTTGCACATGATGACCACAAAATGTCCTTAATCAATTTTAGCTAAGAGGCGCGGTAAACGCTTCTTAAAGATTGTTGGAGCCTCCCGTTTGTGCAAGAGATTAAGGCAACTCTATCCCCGGGGTTCAACCTAACCAGGAATTGATCCGTTCATTTATAGATCTGCACTATCTGGTAGGAACTGTACTTAAACCTCCTTTTAGGATGTCCACAAATTGTTATTCCAATTAAGGTCTGAGTTATCCTGGTTACAGAAATTGTACAAACCAGATTAGGTTATCACAAGTGATTGCCAAACAGAATTACTCTTTATGAGTGATTTTAAAATAGTTTCAAAATTAGATCTGTATGGGTTCTGTAAAACCAGATTCTGAGAATTCTGGAATCAGTTATGAAGAGACACACTATTTGGAAACAGATTGTCTACGGGCTTTGTTTGGTAACAATGCCCAATGGTCAGTGTATTGCTATATCGGCCGAGTTCTCTTTCTGTTCTCTGTTTTTGGTAAATCCGGACTGTATTCTGTTTGATTACAAAACGATTCCAATTGATCAGATTAATAATCAAATCACTTCTCTGTTTGATGACAAAAGATTAACTGGTCGAATACTGTGATTTGACTTTCTGGGTTGAGTCGTCTTCAACCTTAAGATGAGCTTCAGATCTCCAATGGAGTTCTGGAGCTTTCTTCTCTGGTTTGGGCTTTCTTTATGGGTTCAATCTCGCAGAGGTCTGACGAATTCTAACTTATGTAAAATCATCATATTCATCATCACCTTATACAGGTGAGGGCTAGGCCTTGGGAGTCACTTGAGCTTCCTAACCGACCCACTCACTGAGTCTCTTGGGTTTCCCCAACTGACTCATTCAATAGCCCACCAAGTTTAACGAACTTAGACACACACTCATGATCCGTAACGGATCACGGAATCCAAACCATCATCTCAATTTTGATCAAATCTACACCGTTGATCTAACTTCTATTCTTAAAAAGAATAGGCGACTCAAGCGACGATGCGGCGTGCAAAGTGCGTCTCATAGCACCCATTGCCCTTGCACGCGCGCGTGCCGCGCTCGGTGTGATGGACCTCTCTAATGCACCCACACTTGGTGTGTGATCGCACATAAGAGAACAATATCTAAGGAGAGGAGATTACTTATTAAGTGGTTTCAACTCTCATTAATTTCCAATGTGAGATTAATAAAAGTTACAACAGTTTTCTTTTGAAAACATGATTTTTTTCCCCCAAAACCACTAGTATAAAAATACAATTTCAAATCCAACCAAATGATTTTCTTCCAAATCATTAAAAACCAACTTTTATTTTATTAAAACCAATTAAAAAATTTGTTTTAATAAATCAAAATCAATATAACATATGCTAGTTCCTAAACTTCTTTCTTTTCTTTTCTTTTCTTTTCTTACTTAGGTAAATCATTTAGCTAGGTTAGTTGATCTCCTACACTTTAATACTTATTAGTAGTAAATTGGGGGCTTTTTAACTGCCAGAAACTTGAACCCAAATCCTTCCAAGAGTACACACTTCCTATTATGTACAATCAGCGGCGTGTCCCAACCCAAGCTATATTAGAAGAGATCTAAATTTTTTTAACAGCAGTAGTCTTGTAATAAGGTGTTTTACGAGGGTGTGTTTAGGTAAACCATATATATATATACTAGTGGGCGGCACGTGCGATGCACGTGAGAGAGGGGAAGGGGACACAGACTGGAAAGAGGGACC
Source organism: Tetracentron sinense (assembly GCA_015143295.1). Taxonomy (NCBI): domain Eukaryota; kingdom Viridiplantae; phylum Streptophyta; class Magnoliopsida; order Trochodendrales; family Trochodendraceae; genus Tetracentron; species Tetracentron sinense. Next base: position 56,833,045 of record CM026554.1, on the reverse strand, counting down.
ATAACGAGGACATTTTGGGAAAAAATTAAGGAATATTTTGGATATAGAAAATTAAGTGACATTTCAGATTAAAAAAATTGTGAGGTATAGAAATATGACATATGGACATTTTGAGAACCAAAAAGCTTTAGTGGTATTTTGGGTATAGCAAAAAAAGGGGGCGAGCAGGAGCTTGACGAGACGTTCTTCTTTCGCAACGTTTTGCCAAGAGAGTGAGGAGTCTAGTTACGTCACTGAGGTTGCCATGTGTTTCTTTTAACACTCCTTAATTGTGGTTAAGATTCACCCACCCCTAAGTTTCACCCTAGGATTTAAGAAAATTAATATTTTTTTTCTAAAAAACCAGGATAAGTGGGTGAACCCTAGCAGTGAGTGAATCTTAACCATAGTTAAGGGGTATCAAAAGAGACACATGACAACCTCAAGGGACACAAACTCAATGCCGTAACCAAACTCTAATGTGAATTTGGAAAAAATCAGTCTAGTTTTGTAAGGGGCTCAATAAGATATAAGATAAGACAATAGAAGGGTAGTATTGAAATTTAGTTTAAAAAACCAAGCACAATAACAGGGTAGTATTGGAATTTAGCAAAAACACCAATCTAAATATCAACGTTTGATAGTACATTAAGTAGTAAGGTTGATAATACATAAAGTAGAAAGGAGCAATTTTGAAATTAGTGAAAAGTTTGATCAACGTTTTGAACCGGGGAATCATCATTATATTAGTATATATATATATATATATATATATATCTTCTCTACTATAATGAGAGAAGCCCCCCTAATGATGGAAATTCCCAAACTATCCCCGTAGCCTGATTTTTGTCAATTCTCAAACTACCCTTATATACAAACCTTATAAATCTTCCTTCATTTAATGTTTTACTTAATTTCCAAATTACCCCTTTCTCATCTACAATCTACCAAACTACCCCTTTTCTAAATAGTAGCCTGATATTTTAAATATTTTATAAATTCTTAAATTATCCATTTCTCATCTTCAATCTATTTAAAGTTATAAATTCCCAAACTACCCTTAAGGCAAAACCTTGTTTAATTTTTATTAATAATCCCTTTTTATCTCACCTTTTATCTTTAACTTTTAAAAAACCCCCTAAATCCCCTTTCCAAATTACCCTAACCCCCTTTTAATCCTTCCTTTAAAATTCATCCCTTATTCCCAATCCCCCCCCCAAACTGATAATTACCAACCAACCTGCCTTTAATATTTATTAATTTAAAAAATAAAATTCCAAATTTTATAGGATTTCACGAAACCCCATTACCGGACCACCAACTGTTTAACATTTTTATCCCATTTACATGGTACCTCCCGTCCCACGTCTTGACTGTCCAGCCCTAAGGGGTTCTAAACTTTTCCTTTTTAGGGCTTTAAACTTTTCCACTTTTATAAATTTAATGTAATTTCTTTTATAAATATTAAACTTTATTTTAGTTAGCAGCTTTGCTTTAATAAAGTATTTCTTAAAATTTATTATTTTGTTGTTTAACTTTACTATTATATAGGATCATAGAGACCCACTATTACGTATGAATAAGAAATTTTGTTTGCGAAATACTTTTTAAAGTTTTATATTTTAACTATCTTATTAGGACTCACTATTATCTTTAGTACCATCATGTGGACAAAAACCCTTTATGTATGTAGTTAGAAGTTGTGTATTAGGTAAAATTTTAAAAGCCATAGTAAAGTCTTCTATTTTGCCCTTCTTCTTCCAAACTCATGTTTCTTCACCAAGCACACGAAGGATGGCTACAATATATGTTTCCGGCCTCTACAATCCTTGCCAAGATCATGCTTGAGCTCGCACTCACCAAATCCATGGATACTCGTTCCAACTGCTTAAGGGGGCCACTGACCCAGTAATTAAGGAATTTAATGTTAGCAACACTCTTTTTATTATGCACTCTCGCCATTGCAATTGTCTCCAAGCAAACATATGGTATGTAGGGTTTGCAGCGTGCTTTAATTTCCCTGTTGACTTGACTACACAAAAAACTTGTATCCCAACTTTATACATCAATTCTTGTTCATGTGGTTTATGATTTTCAAGATTCTTATTATAAGAACTTCTCTGATGAATCAATTTTGCTCACTTAATTGTTAATAACTTTTTATCTAAGATGAATATTGCTTGGGTTTTTTGTGACGTTCAATCGGGTACCTGTTGGGCGATTTTCATCCCCGTTTACTCTATGATATGCAGTTGTCTCTGTAAATTAATCGATTCTAAAGTCTACATTTTTAGAACTTATTTTCTTTCCAAACTTGCAGAAGCTTCTTCTAAGTAGTGCAAGTCATCTTTGACCGTGCCATACTTCCTTTTAAGATGTCAGAGTTTAATTAGCTATTTTGTTTATCATATGTTTTGCTATGAAATCCGTCATTCTATTAACAAAAGTTTCGGCATGTTAGAGTCTCTTTTTGTTAATTTACGTTGGATAATATGTACCTATTGCCTATTGGGACCATTACAAGTATTTTACTATTAGGTAAATTTTGATTATCAAGGTTTCTAACACTCTATATGCTTGGAAAGGATCTTATTGGACATTGAGCTCCTAAAAAAACACACAAAAAAGAAGTACCAAATTGAATTTTAAAAATAAATAAATAATATTAGTTATGAATTACTAAAATATAAAATCATATTATTGGCATAATGAATTTTTAAAAATTAATTAAATGATTAAATTGGTAAATGCATAGAATAAAATTTACTAAATATAATTAACTCTTCAAGTTTTTTTTAAAAAAATACAAAAAAAATTTACTAATGTTATAATATAATTAATTGATTTAATACATATTTTAAAATATTTAAATGAATTTATAATTATCTAAAGTTACCTTTTAGTAAAATATTTAACAATAAATCACTAAAGCCTCTATAATTGAATTAACCAATTTAAATAATTTCACTAATTAATTTAATCATTTTCACAAATCTAAAAATGAAATCCTTAAAACTTCAAGTTTTGTCTAGAGACTTTCACTAATGAAAAAATTAACTAAAACTCTCTCTCTCTATATATATATATATTTATATAAGTACAAGGAGTAACCTAAACTTTATGTAGACAAAATTAACCTTCCTTATTTTATTGTTGATAAATAAACATTATATTAATAAATAAATAGATAAGTTTAGGACTAATTTTTATACGGGCTCTTAGGGATAGTATGGCCATTATGAATTTCATTAATGACATTCTATGTAAATAATGAGCAAATTAATTTAAGAAAGTTTACTCTTTAACAAATCCTATTTAAATTAGAATTCTATTAACAGTATCCTATTTAAATTAGAATTCTATTCTACATAGCACATGTATGAGAAAACTACCATTCTATTTAGTCTTTGATATACACATGTGAGTTTAGAAGGTTTGTTGTTCACAAACGTCTCTTAACGAGTAGGCAATCTCCATATCTATGGAGACTCTTAAGTGAAGTCATCTTCCTTCTATTGAAGCTGTTTATGGTGCGATTTCTTTTAAGGGTTCCGGGAATGAAAAGTTTCTCTTCTATCAGGCGCGATGAATGTTTCTCCTCGGCCCCAAAATAAAGAGCTCTGTATGACGACCTTCTTGAGAATTTCGGTATTACAGATACGGAATCAAAAGAGTTCAAGCAGGAAGGGATCAGGGAAAAAGATAAAGATGTGTCTAGTTTTAATGATTGATAACAGGGTTGGTGAGAGCAGTCATTATGGTTATTTTCTTCTCTTGTATATCATGATAATGCTCCGAAATATGACGAGATCACAGCCAAGTTGATATGGGAATGGAGAGACTAAGCTACAATTTCAGAGTCCCGTGACTGTGTGGCCGGCATGATATGGTGCATGAACTATATATATATTTTCTTTTCTTTTCTTTTTTTAATTTTTGGGGTCTTAACACTTTATATATAATTATTATTTTATGATAAATAATTATATTTTAATTTTAAAAAAAGTAATATGTGCAAAGCAGTGCACATTTACTAGTATATATATATATATATCTCATTACTAAATTTTAAAGTTAATGTATACATTTTGCAAATTATATTGAGTTTTTTTTATAAAACTAATTATTGAAATATTTTACATGCAATACACGTGCTTTTTTATATATATTGGTATTCAAAATTTCGAAATTCAGTTCGGCCGCAACCTCGGTTAGATGGGTTAGGTTGTTGGGGCTGATTAAATCGGAGTGACTTTATAAGGGCATCTTTTGCCAAGTACCAACGTGGTCTTAGGTAACATATGCAGGTAGCAGAAAGAATTTTGAATCAGCAGATGACTAGTGGGCCCTATATGCACGCACACCCTGAAGCAGCAGAGCTTCTTGTGTGAATCCCCTTTCTGAACTCCGGACTGATTCAAGCTCCATTGACACCCTCTTAATGTACACGTTTACCAGCTTCATAGAAACATGATTTATCTGTACAAATTACTTACTATGAAACCTAAGCAGTTGGGTTGACATGTGGCGATCTTAGAGATGATTAGTAGACACGTGTCGGATTTAGAGGGTGTCTTCTTAATTCCCCTTCTTCTAATTCTCTCTCTCTTAAAACCTTTTAAAATAACTGATCTATACATTTATTATGGAGTTACTACACATTTAAGGTTATTAATATGCCACATGTCTTTTACAATTGACTATAGGAGTTGGGAAGTAGAGGAGGTGTGGATGGCAGTTACAACTTAAAGGAAGGGTATATCTAATATTGGTTCATGAAAGGGTGTGATTAAAGGATTAAAGGTGTAAATGGCCGTTACAAGGACGGGTGTATTGGTTTATGAAAGGGCATATGATTTAAATCATTTCAAAGTATAACAGTTTCAACCCACCCTACAACTATAAAGGATACGTTCTAACTCACCTGCTCACCCACTTTTCTTTCTACCAAATATTCTCTATCACGGATCACCTCTCCCTCACTGAAACTACCTTTTACCCTTTCATTTTCCTTTTACTACTCATTTTATGTATGGTAAGCTTATATCTGCTTTTGTTGTCCATATAATTGTCTCCCTCACTATCAATAAGGTGAATTATATTATTTTGTATGTTGTATTTTATTGTTGATACTATATCCCTTATCCATCAACATGAGAGGACTATATTTTAGCATTCTATCTATTGTTATTTTAATAATAATATTTTTTAAAAATAATTTTTTTAAGAGAATAACACCAGTGGTTTATATGTATTATTGCAGTCAGGGATATGGGACAACATCACAACTCACAAGCCATTGTGTGTAACGTGGTGAGAGGAGGGGCCAGTAAGGGTGGTGGAATGGTGAAGCAATGAGAGGAGAAGGCGAAGATAAAAGAGAGATATAGACTTCTTCATTGGTCTCAGATCCATTGGAGGTTACCATAAATCGACCAAAATTTGTAGGGATGTGAGCTGCTCTGAACCACAAGATCAAGCATCATTAAGGATTAGGGATCATATAGTTTTTTTTGGTCTTTTTATTCAAAAAGGGAAAATACCTTACACTTCCTCTTGTCGAGATCAATGTTGAAACAAATGTTGTATATATCAATTTTTGTTTTTTTACATTCATTGAATCAGACTATTCTTTTGACATGCATTAATGAATATTGAGATTGATAAATTAATTTTTCTTATTTCATTTTTAGTTTTTGTATAGAGAAATTGTAAAAAAGACAATTTAGTTTTGTGATATATCATAAAATTCCTTAATTTTTTAAAGTTTTAGATTTAATAATAATAAATACATTTGGCTTAAACAATCTACATATGAATATATTTTTTATCATCTTCAAATTTCATTCCATGCATTAATGAATATTGAGGTTGATAAATTAATTTTTCTTATTTCCTTTTTAGTTTTTGTATGGAGAAATTGTGAAAAAGACAATTTAGTTTTGTGATATATCATAAAATTCCTTAATTATTTAAAGTTTTAGATTTAATAATATTGAATACATTTGGCTTAAAAAATCTACATATGAATATTTTTTTTTATCATCTTCAAATTTAACTCTTTAATATTTTAATGTTGTAAGAAATGAATTTTTTGTTACATTCTTCTTAAACTTATCATTCTAAAATCATTTTTCATATTCAAACTACTTTTTTTTTTTTTACTGTTCTTCTTAAATTTAACATTTTAATATCATTTCTCATATTCAAACCCTTTTTTATTTCTTTCGTGCATATAGCACGGGCTTCTTACTAGTAACTCTTAAGTTCAAGACTATGATAGAAGTTGCAGTAATTCCTATTTCAAAAAAAAAGGAATAGACCTTAAAAATGACTTGGTAATTGGCTGATTCTCATTAGCATTGGTAATCGACAACTGCTCAACACCATGAGAAGGCTCGATAGGCTTCTTACCCAGAATCTCAATAAGCCAATCAATCTCTGCAACAATGTTCGAATATACTATCTCATCAGAGGCAACTAACTACACGTACTTGTTATATCTTTATAAAGATGTAATGTAACTCTATATCATAATCAGAAGCACTAAATCATTTCCAACAGTTTAAAGGAATTTAAACAAAAAAAAGACATTGCCCACAAAGAGAAGCGGTCGTATGCTTCTCCTCAAACTCAGGACCGGCCCAAACCATTCGGAGGCCTTGAATGAGAATTCTAAATGAAGTTTTTTTTACTTGGACTCCCTATAAATTAAGATTGGGGCTTTCATTTTTTTAGGGCCTAAAGGGCAGGTTTTGATGAATTAATGGATGTGCCGGCCCTGCTCAAACTATTCCGGTTCAGTAAAATCCAGCACATTTGACTAAGAGGGATGCAGTTAGTAAAATAGAGAGAGAAATTTCTCGGAATCGAATGAGAAACAGAATACCCATTAATCAAACCCATAGAGGAAAGAAAAACTTCGGGAAAAAAAGGTCGAAGAAGAAGAAGAACGGAAGAAGAAACTATGAAGAAGGAAGAAAAATAAATAAGGAAAAAAAATGACCAACGATGTCACTGTGAACACCCTATTTTTACACCTCTAAAATTCTTTTTCTAACTTAAATTAATTAATTATGTTTATATATTTCTTTAATTTATTTTTCATTTTGTTTTGATTATTTGTTTGGAGAGAGATTGAGAGAGTTGGAGAGAGGTCCAAGTCAGACCCCAAGCCCAAGTGCACCTAAGCCCCAAATCCTCAAAGGGTTTGAACCATAAGGCCCAAGGCCCATCTCAAATACCTGTATAAATCAAAAGGGGGGGGGGGGGGGGGGGTTTAAAAACACTGTTCATTTTCGTGAAAACAGGATAGCCGCCCTCTCTTCTTCCCCACCAGACCTCAGTAGCTCGAGTTCCCCTCTCTCGGCTGGGTCGCAGCACCACCGGCAAGCTTCCCTTTCCGGCAAGTTACAGCGATCTCCGAGTCATCCATCGTCTTTCGGCCAGCATCCTCTTCCAGCTCCCGGTCTCTCTCTGTAAGAAGAGGATTTTCTCTTCCCTTTCATCAGCCCGGTACCATCTCCGACGAGATCAAAGCTCTGGTGAAGCGCAGATCTACGACGATCGATCCCCACAACATCGACTCTGCGATCGCACATGTGCAGCTTCATCCCCTGGTTCACCGGCGACTTCCACTTCGCGGATCCCAGCGTCCACTCGCCGTTAGCTCTGTCTCTCTCCTAACTCCTAACAGAAGAGCTCTGCAATTCTAATCTCTACAATCTCCATTCAACTTGGGAACCCCAAACCCTAAATCTCATTTCTCTCCATTGATTGGACTCAAGAACAGACGCCATGGATTTTGCGTATATACACAACACTTGCATTTCGTCTCCCATTCATTCTTCGTCTCCTCGCCCGCTCTCTTGCTTTTCTAGGGTTTTGATTTCAATCTTAAAGACCACCAGGATTCCTACTGCATTCCGACGGATTCGTTTCAGAAATATGTTTTCGGCGTCCGGTGCGGATACCTTGGTTGCTGGATCGCGTAAAGAAGATGGGAAGTCTCGTGAAGTTTTCAGCAAGAAAGAGGAGGAGTCCGGAGATTTGAAATCTTGGATGCACAGCCAAGGACTTCCACCTTGCAAGGTTGTTCTTGAGGAAAGACCCTCGCACGATGAGAACTATCGGTCAATACACTATGTTGCAGCGAGCGAGGATCTTCAGGCGGGTGATGCTGCGTTCGTGGTACCAAATTCATTGTTTGTAACACTTGAGAGAGTTTTGGGGAACGAGTCTCGATTTCGGAATTGTTAACAACAAACAAACTGTCTGAATTGGCCTGCTTGGCACCGTATCTCCTGTATGAGAAGAAGCAAGCCCTACAAAGGCCGAAGTTCTTGAAAGGGTTGAAGGAATCAAGAGAGAGTATAACGAGCTTGACACGGTCTGGTTTATGGCTGGGTCTCTGTTTCAGCATTATCCATACGATATTCCGACTGAGGCCTTTCCATTTGAGATTTTCAAACAAGCTTTTGTTGCAGTACAGTCTTGGGTTGTGCATTTTCAGTCGCATCGTTTTCTTCCATCAACCACCGGAGGTATGCATCCTCCCCATTCCCATTTTATTTTATTTCTCTTTATCTGGAATGGTGTTTGAGGTTCCAGTAGGGGTCGGTCTCCTTTCTTTCAAGGACTACTAGATCTAATCCCAAATTAGTCACTGAGCTAAAGCGGGCCGGCCATCATGGACGGCTAGCCTTGGCCCAGTAACTGATTTTTTCTTAGGTCCCTGGATGTCGTATGATTAAATTTTAACTCTGATTTGCCCCTGTAATAAGTAATTAGCTATAATTTAGCCCTTTAATTTATTATAATTTTTTATGCCATGTGCATATGTGTGACTAGGCTTAGGCTTTATTTTTTCTCTTTGCCTACATTGGGCACTTAGGTTAATTCTTGACTAGTTAAACTTGTTAGTTAAAAAATACAAAAAAAATCAAAAACATACAAAACAACAAAAACATTCAAAAAACCCACAAAATTAAAAAGGACCTACCCTAATAAATGAACGCCCCCTAGCGCTCCACCATGAGCACCTAGCCACGCGACTATCTCCCGGAATGAGATTCATAAATCTCAATGCCACTTCCCCTCCCCAACTCAAACACGAGTTGGAAGTGACCACACTCCGAAACGAGTATAAAAACAGTCACGGGCCCCGAACTACTATGAGGGTCTGATTCCGACTAATCGGATAAGTAGGCAGCCCAAAACCAGGGTTCGACCCCAACCAAAAATAAAATTTTTACACCCCATATTGATTTGTGTTTAATTAGCAAAATTAATAATTATTTAGGAAATTTTAAGTGATTTTAAATGTTTGGCTTGGACCTAATGAGTAGGTTACCATCATTGGATGGAGGTCCTGGGGTGCCTAACCCCTTCCCCAGGACCTAAAGGGATCTCTTACCTAGACTACTCTGGACCGTAGACCCCCTTATTTTGGATTATCTCGGGATCCTACTTCCCCTAAGTAGGTGGCGACTCTTAGAATAAATTTAGCGTTATTCCTCTACTCTCGGACCTTATCTCGATACTTAGAGTTGAGAGGGGAGGAAAGGCGGTAAATTTTGGTGTTTACAGTTACCATCCCACAACAAAAGCTCAAGGGAAGGGGAACATTTTTAGACAGAATGCCTGAATCAACACATTCAGAACCATGGAGGACTATATAAGAATAAACATATGTGAATGAAGAGATGGGATTTGCAGTTTGAAGGATATGAGATTTGCATATGAGTATGACCCATATCCATGTTAATATGGGTAACCGAATATGTTATATCGTCAATAAGTGAGACCCATAACCGAATATATTCGAAATGGGCTAATGGGTGAGACCCATAACCGAAATGCTAGAAGGTTAGTCGGCCCCACTAATTTGGGCAGCCACCTATGCGAGTGGACCAACTAAGGCTGTATTTGGGCCAGGCTTGACCGGGCTTGGCCAAGCTCGGCTCGGCTTGAATGGATGTGATCGAGGCCCGAAGCCAGGCTCGGCCCGAAATGGAGCTTGAAAGTGCAGCCCGAATTCATAATCGTGGCTCGAAGCTCGGCTCGACCCGAATTGATTCAAGCTCGAGTCGGGCTTGGCTTGGCTCGAGCTCGGCTTGAATCCTTTTTTTTTTTTAAATACTATTTTATATTATTTATATATATAATAATGATATGTATAATATATATATATATATATATATATATATATATATATATATATATATATATATATAATATTCGAGCCGAGCCGAGTTCGGGCCTAACCGAACCTCAATTGAGTCGGGCCGAGCCACACAGGGGTTGGCCCGAGCTCGGCTTGATTGAGTTTTCGGGCTTTTTTTTAAGCTTGGCTTGGTCCATTCGAGCCTAAAATCCAGGTCGAGCCGAGTTGCACCAACGGGCTGATCAGGCTTTGTGCAGCCCTAGACCCAACTAATCACTAGTTTAGGCGGTCACTTAAGCTTCTGGTCCCCACATGTTTAGACGCTACCCCTTCCTCATTTATTTATTTATTATTATTATTATTATTTGGTATGAGATACACGGTTAGGAAGTCAGTATCTGTTCTAAGTTAAAGACGAGTGGAGAGTACAACCCACTCGCACCCTCTCGGGAATGGAACCCGGAACCTCCTTCCTAAGGAAGGGATACACCTACCACTGGGTTATTCCCAGGGTGTGTCCCTTCCTCATTTATAACTTGAGTAGTTTTATGAATTCAAACTGGTTCTCTTGATTCATAATTTTAAATTAAATTTGAATCAAGAGATAATAAAGGATAAAAAAAATATTTGAATCTGAAATTCCTATGGGATAGGAAAAGGCTACTCTCTTTAATTCTTTGCAGAATTTTATCACCCTTCCAGATTGAAAAAACAAATAGAAAGAGTTAAAAGAAATGATTCAAAGGTTGGCCAAGGAATTTTTTGCAGGGATAACAAAGATTGGACAGCGATCCGGGCTTAGAGCTTTGAGAAACTTCGACAAAGAACTCTGACGATCTTGCTGGTCATACGACCGGTGGAAAAACATTCATCAATGTAATTATATTCTTTCACAATAATCTAGAATAAATGTATTCTTGGTGTAAATATCAAATTATATTGAGATGGTTCCGCAATTATTTTTTATCTCAAACCCCCTTTACTCTCGAGAGTTAGCTGCTCTGTTTAGTTGGTGTTTCGACCCTGACATCTTTTCTCTCTCTCTCCCACCTTTTTGGTACTTCTTGGAGGGAAGCTTCTCATCCCCCTACCCTTTGTACTTATTCTTTTTCTTAATATATTTCCGTGTTACCATAAAAAGTAGTATTTTGCTTGTGCATGTCGGGGTAGTGGATAAAATAATTGTAGAAGCTATGTACAATGTGAGATATTCGCTTCTCAAAAAGCTCGTTTTTTAGGAAACTCGCCTCAATTATGATTCATTTGGTGAAGACAGAGAGCTATGTACATGGAAAATTATGATATATACCCGAGTACTCTAAAGCTTAGGTGTAGACACAGAGCAAGTTAGTTGAATTAGAACTTAAGAAACCTAATTCTTCACACATATCTCATGTGAGGCAAAATCTAAAGTATGATTACTCATAAGAACATAATGAGAATGAAGTGTACGTGTCTCATTTCTCGTTTTTCGTTTTCCAATGATATTTTGAGTCTTGTTGCTTGCTTTCCATTCTTGCTTCTCAATCTGGTAAGTATGCTATATATCATGAAATCTGATGGTATTGAATTTACTGCTTTCAAAACCAAATATTTGCATGTTTAGTTGGGATTCAAATTTGTCATCCTGATTTTAGGGTAAGATGCTCTTGTTCTTGATACACACGGGAGCTCACGTATAAATACGGCTACGGCCTTCATAGTGTAATGGGTCCCATGGTAAGATAAAGGAGATGCTATGCTACTATGGTGCAACACTGTCAGAAGGAAGCGTTTCTACTTAGATGCTGAAGTGGAAATTTTTCGGAAAAGCCACGCGTCAACAACTGCTACAATCTCTAGTTTACTGGTAGAAGGTTGAAGGTGGAGGGTTTGAATCCTGACCTGCACTCCGATGCCAAAGTAAGTGTGTAGAAGATGATGAATATTAAGATCACTGAATCACTTAAGCACTGAGACCGCTGGTCAAGAAGATGCTCAGGACGATGATGAAGACAGCAAGATCGAGCAAGTTGAAAGGCCTCCTCTACCCGCTGAGCCAGCTCCTGATGTGTCTGCTCTTCCTGCTGATCCTCATGTTGAACCTCCTACTACTGTAATTGTCTCTATTGATGATGATGACATCATCACTCCAACTGTTGCTGCTCCTGGATCAAACGCTGACTCCGTTGTCTAACTTTTTCTTCTCATTCTCCGTTGTTGTTTCTCTTTTTTGTTCTCTTATGTACGCTTTGTATTATATTTCTCCGTTGTCCGTTATCTTTTCCTTAATGAAACACTTTTTTGCACTTATCTCTCGTCTATCGTATTGCATTTATTAGAAATTTTCACAAGGCACAGGACACATGTATGTCAGCAGGAAACTAAGACGAGTGAATTAATATGCGCTTGATTACGAGCAAATGTGTTGAGAAATCACGATAAGAAACACTAATTGACACTATGAACACGTCGTAGAGACAAAACACCTCAAATGTAATTATGCAAATAATTTCTCACACACTGAATCCTTAAGGGACCCGTAATGGGACACTATAACATGATGCTCAGATGACAGTGCAAGCCACTTGGTTGCTTAAAGACAATGTATCTGACTGAGCCACCTATATCCCACAGTGAATACCAAGTTCTTGATGATCAACCATTTGATATTGTATTTACAATATTTTGACATTCGATCAATCATTCAGAAGACCTCATGCACCAAAGAACATCTAGCATGGATGAGCTCAACATACAGGTAGTAGAAACACTTAGCTGATATCATCGGATTGATTTGTCTCCATATGCGTCCCTGTTACGCCATTACTTGTACTACCGTAGATCACTTTTAATCGCAAAAGCACTGGATACACTCAGAGATCAATTAACACTGAGGCTGAGCACGTGGATAACGAGAACGAACTTTTGCTAGCAAGGACATGCCATCGAACAACGAGGACGTGCCAATAAGGCCAACTTAACAGACAACGAGGACGAGCCTGCGAACAACGAGGTCGTGCCAGCGAGGTCAACTTGTCGGGCAACGAGGACGAGCCTGTGTTTAGCGAGGACGTGCCAAAGATACCGATTTATCGGACCACGATGACATGCCAGCGTTAACAATGACGAGCTCATATCAGCGAAAATACACTTACATTTGTCCTTCCTCCAATCATCTTACGCACAACATCTTGAAGGATGACAGAGTACTGGAACATACATGTATCATAATACCAAGCTAAAATGAAGTCATTAGATACTTTAAACACAGGAAAATGCAAAAACATGAGAAATCCCTCTTGGGTATTGCTTAGAATACCTCATTCCGGTGGTCATATAATTGACAGCCCCAAACATACGTAAAGAACATTCGATATTGGTCGTATGTCGCTCATAGTTTATGCACTTGCTTGCATTTCATCGTCAGGAAGCACGTACTATCCCAAAAAGCCTTCCTGCACCAACCTCTCCAGATAGACCTTCAAGTCGTTACATCAATTAGTCGTATGGCCATGACTTTTATGATAATGACAGTATTCTAGTGCCCGTGGTCCCTTGCTGATGTCACAACATGCACGTACAGGCCATTCAAAATTTGGATCATCTTCTATGGCTCTCATGATTGTTGAAGGACGAGCCATGAACATCACCTGTTCAGCTTGACTAGAGGAGAGACGTCATTCTACTGTCTGATTACCCCTGCCCTGGAGTAACGCATGATTTGATTCAGTTAAGCCATGCGCCCACGCCTCTATTTGCTCTTGAAACGACTACTGTTGGCTAACTAATTGCACTAAGATGGATTGTTGATACTGCAATAACATAATGATCTGGTCCACTTGAGACATCTCTAGCTCTAGGGTTTGATCTTCCATTGGAGATGCGTAGGTCTGATCAGCCATAGCGATGGAGGTGAGCAAAAGGGAGGTTCGTTTAAAATTTCTCACAGACGGCGCTAATTTTTGAAGTGAAAATTTTCCGGAGAATCCACGCGTCAGTAGCTGCTACAATCTTTGGTTTATTGGTTGAAGATGGAGGGTTTGAACCCTGACCTGCACTCCGATGCTAAAGTAAGTGTGTAGAAGATGATGAATAGTAAGATCACGGAATCACTAAAGCACCGAGGGAAAGTTCTAAGATTGATTTGAATGCACTAAGTCTCAATGATGCGATTTCCAAATTCTTCGGTTGATTCATTGATCAGTATGCATTGAGTCTCTGAGGGTATTTATAGGTTTAGCTCTAGATGCCCATGGAATGACCATCGACGACAATGGATGACCATGTCACTAGCTTTATACTCATTACCAAATATGTCAAACATATTTGAAGCCTTACGTGTCACACGTGTAAGCCTACAATCTCTAAGGTCAGTTTAGGGTCGAAAACCCATAAGAGGTGACTAGTAATAAATGCTAAGACAGTGCTTTCTACCTAATGTCGGAGACAAATGATCGCCTCCTGAGGATCGGGTCCTGATAGTCGGTCTCGTTGTTGACTAAAATACGAGTTCATTGTTACACCGAGGACGATATTGTTTGTCTTGATGACTACGAGTCCGTTGTCTAGAGGACAACGAGTCTGTTGTCATACGCACAACGAATACATACTCAAAAGACATACAATCTCGTATCCCACATTATAACACCAAAGACATTTTCGTTGTCATAACACGCATATTTTAACGAATGTTATCCTTTATAGATGCCATGAAAGAGATGTCATGCCATGCTACCATGTGAGCTCTCCAAGAAATTAATCTTCAAAACAAGTTAATTGCATGCTTTGCACCATGTCTTTTTTGTATGATGAAAGTGACCAGATACCTGTATTCTGATTATTGTATTCAAGGCAGAGCCACAAGGGGCTTGGGAGGGCTGTAGCCCCTCTGCACTTTTGAAAAAAGAAATAAAAAAACTTGTTGGTACTAAGAGGCGTAACCTAGGAGTAGGGCAGAGCTTGAACTTAAAAAAAAAAAAAACTAAATTTACATTTATATTATTGAATTTAAGAGGACATATGCATGAACAAGAGGGTAAATGTTGTCCCCGTGAACTTTTAGAAAAAAAATTTAAATTTTGTACTATCTTATTTAATTAAAGATGGCATAGTCATGAACAAGCGAGCTAATTGCCCCCAACTTAAAAAAAAAAATATATATATATATACATATATACATACACACACACACGGACATGACCCTAAAAAAAATATGAGGAATATCTAATCTTCATCTAATCATTCTTTACAAACTTATCAATAATAATTACTAACTTTACCGATCAATCATTGTTAGACCCTCCAAAAAAATCCCCCCCCCCCCCCCCCCCCAAGGTTTGGTTTTATTGTTTTCAACCTAGATTCCCTTCTTTTCTTCCCGGTTTTTTTTACCATCCTTGTATTCCGCGTTGTCGGCCACTCCAAAGCTTTTCACAAACTCTATATTTTGAAGAGTTTACCTGCAATTTTAGAAGACATTAATTTTAATTTTTAATAATGAAGGAATCAGAAAAAGCACGTGGATCCATCCACAGATAAAAGTAACCTCCGTAAGCTTTACTTGATTATGGTATGTAACAAATGATTGGCAATCGTAGCCGTCCGATCTATAGACTGTCCTTGTACAGCTCCTCAGATTTTTGCAACCCCTAAAGAACGAAAATTTAAGCTGGATGACTGTCATAATCCGATTGTGTTGATTTTGATCTTAGCGATCTCTTGGATGGGACCCATCATAATTCATATGCTGTAAAGTTATTCTTATTGACAAGAAGCCAGCTAATGTAGACATGCATCAGAGAAGAGACTAGGCCAAAATCGGCCTTGGAATGTCTCAAGGCCGCCTTTCGGGCAACCACAAAAGCTGTGGAGAAGTCATAATCATGGGTTTCCTGATTTTGATTTCTCCGCACACAATGAAACATGTGATGATAAATGTGTGTAAAAAAGGAAAAGAAATATCAAGTGAGAAGAAGTTAAAATCATGGGAAGAAAATGAAATAGCTTCTCCCCTTTTTATCATCACATGTCTCTTATGATGTGGTTACCCGAGACCATTTTTTGGCTTCGCTAGAGACAATCCTAGGCCGCCAAAATCCCATGTTAAATGATGATTGCGAGTGTGGTGATTCTCTCAATTGTCCAATCTATCTATACTATATACTATAAAATTAGGATGCCTAGGTAGTATCCTCTTTGATTTCTATTTTAAGATTTGTGATGTCACATCATCACATAGTGGGAGCCATAAATACCCTCTCTTAACTTCCTATTTTCTCTTCTCATTATCAACTCTCTCTCATGCCTCAACAAATTCTTCTACTCAACAAAGACTTCCTCTCTCTCCCTAAGTCCTAACTCTACTTAAGTGAGACTCATAAATACCCTCTCTTAACTACCCATTCTATACCTTTTTTTAAAATATTAAAAAAAGAATTAATATTTTTTCTAAAAACCAAGGATGGGTGGATGAACCCTAGGGATGGGTGGATCTTAACCATAGTTAAGGGGTTTCAAAAGGGACACGTGGCTACCTCAGGGGTGATTATCGGATTTGTCAAATCCGATTATCACTGTAGAGGATTTGGTCTCTTGATATTTTTGTTTTATGGTTTATACCAATTGAATTTCATAGAAGACAAGAAACCTTACAATTTTAGAATTATATTTTATCAATTTTGATTCTTAAAAAAAATCAGATTTTTCATTCATTTTTTCCCTATAGACTACTTTCTTAAATTTGCACTATTCTCTTACAAAGTTTATTTACTTTTTAATCAAATGATTTTGGGGGTGCTTGATGTTTTGGTTTTAAGGTTTATAAACCAACTAAAGTTTCAGATTTTAGATTTTAATTACAAATTCTTTTTAATTTTTTCCCATTTTCGCGATTGGTTGGAAGATTACAATGGATACATATACAGTTTATGATTCTCCAGTTAATGTATTTTTCGTTTCATATCTCATTAGTTGTGATGATTTTCCTTTATTATCTTGCATACGCATACAAACACGCATATCTTTAAATATATGAATATGCATGTTTATCTTATTCTACTTTGTGCCCGTGCATTGCACGGGGGTTTTGCTAGTATCCATATTATATGAGATGAGCATTCAAGGCATTATATGCATAGACCGTTATGCAATCTTTAATGTAAGATGTTAACTAGGTTGGTTTTTTGGGGTTTTGGTTTTATGTCCCCCTTGGTCTATATTTTAATTTGAGATATTAATAAATTGGTAGGAGTCCTCACCCCTGGTAGGTGTTTTCTTATAAATAAATAAAAAACGTTGAGCAAATCCATCTCAATCACTTTTAGGTCCACCCCATCCCCTATTGTTTATATCTCTCACCACCTAAACCCCTTGAAAATCTGATCCTATATACAATAATTACAAAGTGTGCATAAAATAAAGGTTTAATGACCATCATCATAGGTCAGGTGAATGCGTATGAATCCAACCCAACCGCCTTCCCATGTCCTTGAGGGTCCAAAACCTTAATAGAGAAGTGACTTGGTCCAAAAGAAACAGAAAAGTGACTTGGACAATTGCATTTTGTCATAACCTTCGACCAATCAATCCTTAAAACCAAATGACTGATTAAGGCTTTGGATTACTTTGGTGGAGGCACGAGGTGGGCGCTCGGGCATCCACAAATCATCGGACATGTGACAAAAAAAAAAAAAAAGATATCAAGTGGGGAGAAGTCAAAATCATGGGAAAAAAAATGAAATGACTGCCTCCACTTTTTGTGGCCACATGTCCAATGATTTGTGAATGCCCAAGCACTCACCTCGGGCATCCACCAAAAATAATCCGAAGCCACTGATTAAGGACAAAGATATCCATGATATATACATTGGGAAGTGCTAGCGGTAGTCGCATTAAATTATCTACACATCCACTCAGCCAAACAACACCACCGTAGATATGTTTTTTTCTGGTTAAAACAACAATTGCACATGTAACTGGTAAAAGTACCGTGTTGGGTTCAATAATCGATAGGCAAGTAAATATGTTCCAAAATTTAAGGCAATTACTTTTGAAGGTAACCTATCTCTGAAGAAGAGGAGTGCTAGCTCTATATGCAAATTTCCAAACTCTTATAGTGGTAGCGTTGATGTTACCATCCCTTGAACTGGTTAAGAAAATAATATTTTCAAAAAGTTCTTAAGGTACCAAGAAAAGTAAGGACACGGGTTGCTACTCCAATCCAATGAAAATTTGAAAGACTGCATCTTGGGGCTAGCATTTCTCCTAAGAAGATTAGTTGTCTTTTTTTTTTGTTGGAATTAGTTGTCCTTACTTCTGTTGTACCTTTGGGTGATTGTGATTTAAAATTAATTAAATAAAAAAAATTAAATATTAATTTATTTAATTTTATTATAGCTATGAAAGGCTTTATTTGTGGGAAATGTTTCAAAGGTTTATTATCATAATTATTAGTCACTAATGTGACAGTTTTAGAATTCCAAAAAACTAATTAGTTTTATATATATATTTACTATGTATTTTCTTTCTATTGTGAGAAAAAGAAGAGCAGAAAAAGTTTTCTCTATTTTTATGTTTTTCTTATGTTTGAGAAGTTTTTCTTTTGAGAGATTGCTGGGTAGAAACAGAGTAAGATGTGCGACTATAAGTTATGCACACTTCTAGTCAATGATAGATTTGTGTGGAGCTGTTGTATCCTGGAGACATCGTGTTTGGCAACCCAGTGTACTTGTGGGGGACGTGAAATGTCTTAAAGAGAGGGAAGTATCCGTGCCTCATTTCACATGAGCTACTAATTTTCTCACTATTTTTCATGTACAGGAATTTCTGAAATAAGGGTTGATATCTTGTTTGAATTTTTCAGAGATAGTAAATTTTGGATATCGATTACAGGTAATTTATGCCTATGGGAATAACATTTTTAAGACATATCGTTTCTGATTATCAGATTGACATTCCAAGATTTCTACAGTAAAATGGGAAGCTCGTGGTGTTCAAGAAGTGACTTTTGAGGTAAACTAGTAAATTAAAAAATCATTCATTTGCCGTTTTTATTGGACGAAGATTCCATCACCGTCAGTCGTCGGTAGGGTATGCCGTCGATGGGGTTCTGTTCGCTGGAGACTAGCTGATATTTTGGCACCGATCTTGGTCGGAATGGTGGCCGGTTGGGCCCCAATAGAGGGAGTACAGTATACGGTTTTAGGGTTTCCATAAAAAATGTAAGGGTTGGGGTTTCGCCCCTTCTCTTTCTATTGAAGCTTCCTTATCTTGATGTTTGGAGTGGAAGAATCTTCAATGACTGTTGTAGTTGTTGGCAGTTAGAAGATGGATTTGGGGTCGATCGTCGGAGACAATGCCCCTTTTCTTCTTTGTGTTATGAAAAAAAAAGAAATTCTTTCTTAACCTTATGTTTGGTTGTTGAGAAAATTAGTGAAAACATGGAAAAGAAAAGAAAATTAGACAAAACACAACTAAGAATTGAATTAGAAATATAAAATTTTCTTTTCTTTTCCATATTTTCACCTATTTTCTCAGCAACCAAACATAGCATAAGTGAAAAGGCTCAAAAAGTGAAAGAATAGATGGGGGGCTGTTTTGGTATAGTACACCACAAAATAATAACAAAGAGATTTGAGCTATAACCGGTGGCGTAAGGAGTTTACGAGACTGGCAACAAAGGTATTCCCTCTTGATAGTTGAAAGGGTGGTGATAGATGCAAACCAATATTTGATGACTGCACACCATTAGTAAAAAAATACTGAATGCACACCATTAAATTAATAAAATTACTTATATACACCATAAACAAAAAAAAAACTTATAAATTTTATATCTACACACCATATATACATTCAAGCTGCAAGTAGAGACCAAGCCTCAAATCAAACTTTCTTTGGGCATTGTGATTTGCCATTTCATTCAGAAATTTTATTTTTTCAGAATTATAGCAAAATCATGGCAGGAACGACAGAAAAGAGAGTAGGCAAGGGTGGGCACATACTTCAGAAGCGAAATAGTCATCAGAGGAGTTAAGCTGCCGGTGATCAAAATCAATGCCGTCCCCACCCTCTTCTCGATCCATAGGGTTTCTTTAACCGTGGCTCCCCTTTGGCTGTAAGCACCCAAGCGTAGCATGGGTGGTGTAATAACCGTGCGCTCCCCTTTAACCGTGGCTCAGCTTCCCCTTCTTCCAAGAAAGGATGCTACGCTTCAAAATCTGTAATAGGGATTGCTCAGAAAAATCCTCGACCTGGAAGCACCTCTCCACATATTTCTCATCAACGATTGACTTGTCCGTAATGCGATTTGTTGCAAGTATATTGAATAGAGAAGCTACCGGAAGAAGCCGTCGGAGAATAGAAAAAGATCAAAAGAACGGAGGAGGGAGAACTCCCGCCACAACCAAGACGAGATGGGGTGCGTCTATTAACTCCCATGAAAACTGAAAATAGGAAGAAAATGTTTAATGGGGTGCGGTTATAATTTATTGGGGTGCGCCTAGGACCACCCTAGTTGAAATCGTAAGCTTGAAGATAGGTGCTCTCTGAAGACTGAAGGTATTAAAGGACTTACCATGTGGGTACACACAGTTTTTGTACATAAAAGGACTTACCATGTTGAGCAGATACTCGGTCACTGATGGGTTTTATATATTAAAGGCATAGAATGATTGGGGTTGAATGGAAATCAATTAAATTGCCGTTATAGTTGAAGATTCCTTAAGAGATAAACTCAAGAGCTATCCCTAAGGTGTTGAGCAAATACACTAATTTAGTGTATTGCTTACTTTTGTCTTATTAGCCTTATGGGTTTTGAAAGCTTGGGAAGCCAAATCCAAACCGAACTAAGCTGAGTCGAGCCATTGAGGTAACTCAAAGCAAAGAAGGAATTTTGTCTCCTTAGGTGTGTACCAGCTACGATGGGAAGCATACACACGATTGCAGTGTACTACTATGTCTTTACTGTGATATCGGATTCGTTATAAGTCCAATTTCAAATCTATCTGAAACGGCGTGCTTTTGGAGATGTGGAGAACACATTAGCAGAATAATTGTAGTTCAGGGAAACTAGAGTTGCACAATGACATTGGTAACACTCCAATAAACGGTCAGATTTTTAAACTCACTTTTTATATTTTCAGTCAATTAATTACTTGTGAAAATTGCATGCTATATTTTATTACCATATATGATTATATGATTTGATAAATTGCAATAGTTTGACACAAGTAAGATAATTAAATTAACTGAATATATGAAATTGGGAGATGTGAAAACCTAATTCAAGTTATTTTAAGATATGTGATTGTCAAGCTATGATAAGACTAAATAATCTTAAAATAACAAAAATTAGGATATGTAATAAGGAGATATACCTTTATTGTTTTACTATAAATAATAAGGTATAAAGAATTTAGATCTTGATTTATAAAGTAAAATTAGAATTAAGAAAAAACTGATTTTTTAATATATATATATATATTTTAATGAATCTCAGCAATGGTTAGATTTAATTATCCTAAAATAATTAAATTAGGACCTACATTAGGAGATGTGTTTTTACTAGTTATGTGATTAACAGTAAAGCTTATAAATTCTTATACATCGAAAAAAAAAATGTTATATTTGAATCAAGAAGAGCTAATCTTTTTAATTCTGGAAATAGTTAGGGTTTAATAAATCAAAATCTTTTTTTTTAATAAGCCTTATATATATAAGGCTAAATTAGTAGCCAATGGATTTAAGTAAAGAGAATGAATAGATTACTTTGATACATATTCACCTGTATCAAGAATTACATCTATTCAAGTATTATTTTCTATAACATCCATATATAATTTAATAATTCATCAAATAAATGTTAAAACAACATTCTTAAATGGTGATTTAGATAAAGATATTTATATGGATTGATGGATATAGTACAAATGAAAGTGATATGTATATATTACAAATATAATGGTGATAGTGGAGTAATCATTTATATAATGGTGATTGTAGAATAATCATTTGTCTATATGTAGAAGATTTACTGATTTTTGGAACAAATCAAAAAATCATAAATGAGACAAGAGAATTCGTGTCATCCCGATTCGACATGAAGGATATTGGAGAGATAAATTTTATTATTGGAATTAAAATAATTAGAATGAATGATGAGGTAAGTTTATCTCAATATAATTGCATTAAAATTATTATTAAAATACAATCATTACGATTGTAAACAGTAGGATCATTTGGAGTACAAATTATTATTAAAATACAATCATTACGATTGTAGTAATATTTGTACTCCAAATTATCCTAGTGTTTATCTATCACCTAATGAATGAAATAGTATAAAATAAAATGAATATGCTAATGTAATTGAAAGCTTGATGTATGCTATGAAATATGAACTGTACTCATATGCAGTTGGGAAATTAAGTAGATACACTAGTAATCCCAATAAGAAGCATTGTGATGCAATTAGCAAAGTAATTAAATATTTAAAGTATTTAAATATTTAAAGAAAATCATAAATTTTGATTTTCATTATGGTAGATACCCTTCTTAAATTGAAATGTATAGTAATGCTAATTGGATTTTATTTCTAATGAATATAAAATAACAAGTGGTTACATATTCATAATTGGTAGTGGTGATGTTTCTTAATATTCTAAGAAACAATTTGGTCTATTTCTACTATGAGATCGGCACTGATAGCTCTAACTTAGTAGGAGAAGAAGTTGAATGATTTCAGAACTTTTTGTTGGATATTCCTTTTGGAATAAAATTATCATGCAATTAAATTAATTGTAATTGCAAGCTGCAATAAGTAGAGCTAATAACATTCGGTATAATGGTAAATCTCGAATTATATTTAAGAAAATTTCTAAAATTATATTCGAGAGAATTCCTAAGAGATGGAATTATACTTAAAAGAACTCTTATGAATGGAATTATATATGAGAGAATTCCTACGAGATGGAATTATATTTGAGAACTCTTATGAGATGGAGTTATATTTGAAAACGAAATCAGATGGCCAGAAAAATATGGCATATCCCTTTACTGAAGGCCTAGTAAGGGAAGAGTACATCGAGGGGAATGAGACTTAAGCCAATTGACAAAAAATCACCGGTAATGGTAACCCAACCTGGAGACTGGATATCCCAAGAACAGGTTTAATAGGAAGAACAAGTTACTGAGTGGTTTGATGTGAAACACTATAATAGGAGAATAATATTAATAATATTATCACTCTCCAAGTCCCTTCCTATGGTGTGAATAGTGTATAAAGTATGTGACGATTAGAGGCTGAGGGTTTCCTCTTAATGAGATCTATCGCTCTATTGAGTGGGATGTGGAGTCACATTGGCATCCTTGATAGACTCACCTATATAAGTGTAGAAGTGGGGCCGCTTCCTATGAGAAATTGGCTATTTCTCTAGAGCACTTATTAAACCGGGATAAAAGCACATGACCGAAAAGTGCTGGCTTAGACACCTGTAGACTCTGTAAGATTTAGTATGTTTAAGGTATAAAGACCCGTCGCTAAAAGATCTCAGTTTTGAATACTAAGATTTATGATCTATGGTAACTGAGTATCTGGTGAGAATTTTACTTTAGACTATGCAAAGGTTTAAGTCTACATGACACCTTTGCTTATGCATTAAATCTAATCTTATCCAGTAATTTTAGTTTCTCTTCGCGATTTGATTATTTTTAAATCAAGTGGGGGATTGTTGTACCTTTGGGTGATTGTGATTCAAAATTAATTAAATATTAATTTATTTAATTTTATTATAGGCATTAAAGGCTTTATTTGTGAGAAACGTTTCAAAGGTTTATTATCATAATTATTAGTCACTAATGTGACAGTTTTAGAATTCCAAAAAACTATTTAGTTTCCTATATATCTTGTTCGAATTTTTCAGAGACAGTAAATTTTGGATATCGATTACAAGTAATTTACCCCTATGGGAACAACAACTTCCTCCTTCAAATGCCAAATAAATGATTCTCGTGGTTTGCCATAACGTGGGGACATCCAGCCTACACGAACATGAGTGAGTGCTTCAAGGTGTAACTCTAAAATTTGGGTGTTGCTATGAGCACTCCAACAATTTCTTATCGTACACTAAAAATAAAAATAGATATGTATTTTATTTTAAGAGGTTATTCTCTATGGGCACCCAAACTCCTAAACTAAATTGGGATTTGGTTGGGATTGGGTTCCGCTCGGATACTTGCAGAAGATTGGGGAAACAACATTGATGTGGATGTCAAAGACTGTAGGGATGAGTGAAGGGTTAACAAATTCAACAACTTGATAAGGGGTGAGGTTCTTAGAAGTTGTGGGTGGGGACTTGGCATAGAAGACGTTGTAGTTAGGCACAGGTGCATGTTAAGGGGACGAAGAGGTTCTGGTTAGGGAGGAGAAGAGAGGCTTGGGATGAGATATTATTGCCAGGTTGTGTTATATGAGTCGGCTTACACCAAAGAGTTCAACGATGAAGGCCAGGCTAATGGCTCGATAGAAAGCATAGGTCTTGCATGGATAACCGAGCAGGTGTAGCCTATGGTGTTTGGTTGGGCATCCAAATGGTATAGACAACTTGGGAGGAGAAGCAGGAGAGAAGAGAAGCATATGTGTAATTTCTTCTCAAACCTCTGTGGTGAAGGCTTTGCTGTCTCTAATTTAACAGTGTTTTCGTGTATAGCTAAAAATTTATTGATATTTTTTTTATTTTGTGATGTGCTCGTAGAATATACAAGATTTAATGGTATATAGTCAATAAAGTATAAGTTTGGTGTCTAAGTAAAAAAATGTTGGTGTGCTCCTGACAGCACCCTAAAATTTTAGGAGTTTATTTTTCAACTAGCACCATCTAATTTAATAATTTCAACATCTTATAATAATCTAAGGGTTTTGCTAGCCCCAGTCGCAAATCTTCCAAAAGACGCAACTAGGGCGCTACAAATGTCAACGGCGCTACAAATGTCAAATGGTGTCTGATTTTTGTTTTTTTTTTACCTGTTAAAATATTAAACATCTCCACGTGTTTGCCCCGTCTTGCTTCTATGAAAAAATTTAGAGTAAATGCGGCTGGGGCAAGCACTCCTCATAATCTAATTAACATATGTGCATTGGGATTGATAATCTTACTAGGCCCATTGAGGATCATCGTGGATCATGCGATCTTCTTCTGTTCTTCAGAGAAGCTACCTTATCCAAGACTGTTAATCCCTTCTTTATTGCTCTCATTCCGAAGAATGAAAATCCATGCATTTCAATTCGGACAATCCAGGCTCATTAGATTTGCAATTTTTTATACTAAATTATTAGGCTCAGCCTGATCTTGCCTCACTTCTTAGTTCTTAAGGTGAATTTGGGACCTTGAATATTCATGTTCAGATCAAACACAAATCTTCTGTTTTTTTATGTCATATTTCATATTAATATGTTGCTCTAACTAATGTAATGTATTAAACTTGTATCTTTTATTGGGATGGGATTTGATCCAGATCCTTACCATATTTGCTCCGGATTCGATCTGAATTTGACCTTTTGACAGCTCTGAATCTTAATATCAGATCCCACCAAAAAAAAAAATCTTAATATCAGATAGACTCAACCCCATAAATTCTGGAAGGATATCCTCTATGTTCTCTTCACTGGGTTCTTCCCAGTGGTCAGCGGTTTTGAAAGCTAGGATTTCTCCAAGAGGTGGTTACAACTGTAACATCCACAAAACCATTTCATCTTGACCTTCCAACACCTATGGCCACAGGGAAGAACCCAGGGATGGGCAGGGATGGGCACAGACGATTTGTTTCCATAAATTCGTACCCTTTTTGTACTGAATATTTTTAGATACCTCTAAATCAAATCTATGAAATTCAACAAAATTGAAATTCTCTACACCTTTGATTTTGATTTGTCAAAATCCTGAATGATTATAATCTTCGAATGAACGTGGAACTCCTGAATCCACGTGTCGATCAAGAGCCCCATGTAGCCACCAAAGTAAGGGAAAAAAACACAACTAATCATTCCAAACAAAACATCAGCTTGGATTCTATACCAAGCATATATTGCCATACATTTGACTATTGGATGGCTTTGAGATTTCAATGCAATTAAACAGGCCAAATTAATGGCTAGTGGGGACTGGGGACATCCTGTACTCCAATGGTGCATGCCATTATAAGAGGATATTTGAAAACTTGTCTCCACAGACCAGAGACGAAATAGCTACTCCTCTCCACCCCGGATGAAATCCATCATTTTAGATGCATCCCTTATTACAGACTAGTTCAGGGCTGGACCAAAATATCATGTTTTCGGTTGATTCTTATCTAATTTTGTACTAAAAATTGCAATTGCAATATATGCCTATGATATCCATAGTGCTGTGCCTATGCATGAAGAGTATTATCCAACATATCATCCAACAGAGGAGGTTGGTTGGTGAGGACACGCGAATTTTCCAGCGATACAGAAGACTCTAGGTTCTTGTATCTCAAAGTAGAGGCCCTCTCGAGCCCAAATTCAGAAGAAGGTTGGCATAATAGGGGCACTGCCATGTTTTTTAAGGGTTCGAAACGGCAAACCATTGTGAGAGGAAGACAGAGACAATGGACCCCGGAATGAAGAAATGATAAAAGAAGTGAACTGCCTACCTGTACCAGTGGCAGTGATTGTATCCCCTAAAGAAGTTGTTTGGGATCCATTTTCATGAGCTATGGTGTGACCGGTGCTAGGCTCTCTAACACACTAATCATTGAAAAGATACTAACATAGATAACCCTCAAGGGGTGGACTCGTGGTTCCCGGGACTTATGCCTCATGAAGCGGAAGGTCCTAGGTTGGACTTCCCACTCCCCCTTTGGGTTCAGCCCCGCACAGGTTTTTTTGGACTTTCCTGATGTGGCGGGTTGCAGGCTCACATCACGCCCTCGGAGATTAGTCCTGACCCAAAGGGTTGGGGACACCCCGAGTTACAAAAAAAAAAAGATGATACTAACACAATTAACCGGGGTTGCAACCTATTGAACATTATTTGCTATACAAGAAAAGGGAAAAGGGAAAAAAATACAATTGAAGAATTTGGGGATCTTCTGAAGTAGTAGTTGGCAAGGAGACCCCAACAATAGTCCGGAAGCGCCATGTAATTCTACGCACGTCAAACCAAGCGAAGGACAACTAAACCAAACTGATGAAATGGAAATACCAGAGAAGGAACCAAAGAAATGGAGAGACCCCTAATAAAAGGTGCCACGCGTATATCCCATATGGCATCCCTTGGTCCACATCGGATCACAAGGAGATTGTGACCCTTACTGACCCCCTAATGACCCAAATGACTCCACCCATCACACCCCATGAGACATGTGCCTCCTAACCATCTTCAACTCTCCCTTTTGTGACCAGAAAACACAAGAAATTTATTCCCATTGATTGAAAGATTAGGGCAAATGACCCGTTAAGAGAGAACTGAAAAGAAAGGTGCAAAAGGTGGTGGAAGAAATCGGAGGATGGTGGTGCCTTATCAATATAATGTCCAAATAAAGAAAGAGATCTCTTTGTAACCTTCTTCGGTGAGAATTGAATACAAAACGTAGAATTTAAGAGAGTCGATCAATAAAATAAAGACAAAGCATTAGTTTAACTTTAGGGTCACCCCAAAGGCCAAAACCACAGCCCCTCTCGTCCTTCTTATGGGGGCATGGGAGATTGATTCCCTTCTCTCTTCTTAGACGCCGTTACTTCACCGTTAAGTCACGTGACTCCGAAATCATCGTTTTCGTTTATGGCCCTTGAACGCATATGTCTCGCACCGGCGCGCGTCGACGAACACCCAAACGCCGTTTCTCTGTCTAACGGAGCGTCCGTTGACGGCTCTGATGAAGGGAGCAGAGCTCCGAGACTCCCTCGATGGACGAGACAGGAGATTCTCGTCCTCGTACAAGGCAAGAAGGTTGCAGAGAGCCGGGTTCGAACGGGTCGAGCCGCCGTTTCGAGTATTGGGTCGAATATGCTCGAACCCAAGTGGGTTTCGGTCTCGTCGTACTGTAAACGTCACGGCGTAAACCGGGGACCGGTTCAGTGTCGGAAACGATGGAGCAATCTCACCGGAGACTATAGGAAAATCAAAGAATGGGACTCGCAGATAACGGAAGAGAGTGAATCTTTCTGGGTGATGAGGAACGATTTGAGGAGAGAGAGGAAATTGCCTGGTTTATTCGACAGAGAGGTTTACGATATCTTGGACGGAGGGGTGGTTAGTGCTCCGGCAGTTGCAGTTGCAGTTGCAGTTGCGAAGGACAGTGAAGGGTTGGTGGCCGAGGAGGATGAAAAAGTGT
The DNA here is from genome assembly GCA_015143295.1 of Tetracentron sinense. Classification (NCBI taxonomy): domain Eukaryota; kingdom Viridiplantae; phylum Streptophyta; class Magnoliopsida; order Trochodendrales; family Trochodendraceae; genus Tetracentron; species Tetracentron sinense. The sequence goes on along the minus strand of CM026554.1, from coordinate 56,804,568 downwards.
TTGATAGCGCTGCGACTGGAGATGGGTTGTTTTCCGATTTTGAACAATCGGAGCAGGAAGAGGAGGGCAGGAACCCAGTGAAGGAGACCGAGAGTCCCACAACGATGCTCCCTACTCCGTTGCCTATTTGCGGTACTTCTTGAGTTTTATACTTTTATATTCCCCCCCCCCCCACCCCCCACCCCCACCCCTTTTTTTTTGGCTTCGAATTGAACTGAATTTTCATTTTGGTTTGTATTTGTCTCTGTTTTTGGGACTGCTGGTGGATTTTTTTTTTGATGGGTTTATAGATGGGTCTTGTCGAAAAATGTTTTGGTCTAGTGATGTGAGATGTGATTCCAAGGTAGTGTTTAATGGAAAAAAAAAAATTCTGCTTTACTTACTTTTTAAGATTTATTTATTTATTTATCTATTTGCATGGGGATGTGCAGGAAAACAGAACCAGCCATTTTGCAAGGGGTATTCAGATCAAGGTAAGGTTGATCTATCTGAAGATATTTAAGGGATTCTTTAGTTCCTTCTCTGGTCTTTAGCTTTCCAGTTTGGTTCAAGAATTAAATTTCCATATATGTTACCAATTCTGTCTGGATTTCATAATTCACAATGACTTGCTATTGATATTGGCTTGGCATGGATTGGGGTTCCCATACATGGATTCAAATCTGTGAACTTTGACTGAAGAATGTGCCGAGAACACATGTTCTCAATTTCTTGAGAACTATGGATTGTTGACTTTTTAGATTATCAGATAATTGCTGCTTCATGATCCATGGTTTTTTGCTTTCTCTATTATTGGATTCTAATATGAGCTACTGTGTAGCTTGCCTATAGGCGGGGTTTGTACAACAAAGATGGATGAACTTTCGGGTAATTGGATTATTGAGCTAATTACTTATTCACAACCTCTTCTGTTATTGGATTGGAAGGATCATAGATTAGGGGTTTGTTGTGTTAGATTTTGTGATCTTGCGATGAACACAGATTTCAAATTTATCAAAATCCTGAATTGATCTTCCCAATCTTTTGTGGCCTGCTAGTAAGAGTCCGATAATTCATGATGATTATAATGTCCACCAGAATTGACGCAACCTCGATACTTGTTATTATATTCTCATAATCTCCATTGATTATGAGGGTCAAGTCCTACCAAAAAAAAAAATGAGGGTCAAGAATCCTTGATGGGTCAGGATTTGGGACTCCTATAAAAAGGGAATGGCCCAACTCTCACTCTCAAGTAAGAGAAATATTTCTCGCTTGAAAGAGAGAAGGCTTTCCATCTAGCCGATGGAGAGAAGAGAGTTGAAGACCAGCTCCCATACAAGTGAAGCTGGTTGTCTCAAGTGAAGAAAGATTCATGCATAATCTTATTATGGTTTAAAGTCCTTTGTACGTTAAAGTCGTACAATCCAATTGTCAGGAGGGCGCCAAAGCGTCCAAAATATTATAAATCAAAGATCTTACTACCAAGTTCTAATTCCGTGTAATAGAATATGTTCCTTTTAGGTCTTCCACTAGCTAAGAGCAATGACCAGTACCCTAGTTTAGGACTTAGAGCCATTACCAACTAATTTTAGATGCTCTCTTGCTAAGAGTTTAAAACCAAGCCATAATCTAGAATTCGACTCCTCGAATTGAAACCTAGCCTAGTGTACTTGACTTAGTGAAGACTTTTTTTTAAGCCGCCTAGTGGGGGAGGGAGGGGCAGACCCCTACCTGTTTATTAAATAAGATGCTGAAAATCACAAGAAGGACAAAAAGGGCGGACATAAAACCAATACTCCTTAACCAAAGAAGCAATTACATGATACAGACATTTCCAAGACCCAACAGATCCAACCTAATTTGGTGAAGACCAGAGCAAGTTTATCTTGAGAGTCAGATTTAGCTCGATGAGGTGGAGACAGAGTACTTGAAAACCTGCCTAGAATGCAATAGACATGACATTTCTAAAGCCAATCCAAAACACATGAATGGTTTTTTTTGGTTAGAAAAACACATGAATAGTTACTCACAACTCACATGAATCTTCTTGAATTAAAACAAGTTGGAGTCCATGCAAGTCTTCCATTTTTAACCTAGATTAGAACTCTGAAGTAGTATTAGAATAGCATTCCAACTATTGGTTTTCCACTTTGTTTTTCAAGAATTAGGGGTACCCCAGCTGTGTAGAAAGTTTACACATGAAATGGCTTGTCCCATGTTTAAATAATAGGCAGGGTAGAGGTTTCTTTCCATTCTTGCAGACCTGAAGACTGAAATAGCTATTCAAACGCCAACACTAAGAGCTAACCTGACTTGTTCAGTATGATTTGGTGAAGTAATATTCTGTAAGTGAGGAGCGTCTGCATCTTAATTTATGCCTTATGAGGTTAAGATGCTTTTTGTGTTCTGCAGGGCCCTCCCTGAATAAGGGAAAGGCTAAACACATCTGATGAAAACCATTCTTAATTTCCAAAACTGGGAAGGACCTATAACACTTCGAGGAACTGTATCTTGTTCTGATTGGCTTCAATTATTCAACACTGCAGGCACAAGGAAAGATAAACAACAGGCTTCACATCCTGAAAGAATATCTACATCTCAGGAGGGACAGGGACGGAAGCGGACGCGATTGTCATCAGATGGAGGTAGGGACAATAGTCTGCAGGACCAGTTGATTGGAGTCCTTGAGAGGAACAGTAGAATTCTGAGCGCCCAATTCGAAACTCATAACATCAATTGCCATATGGATAGGGACCAGCGGAAGGACCACGCTGACAGCTTAGTTGCTGTTCTTAGTAAGTTTGCAGACGCTCTCAGTAGAATTGCCGATAAGTTATAGCGAAGTGTCATTGGAACACAGTGTACATAAGGAAGATCTTTACAGAACTCTGTGGATTGTGGATGAAGCTGAGGGATTTGGCAGATTAGTTTTGATATTTTGATATCATGCTCACATTCCTGGCCGCCTTTACATCAGGATTCAACAGAAAGCTCCTCTCTCTCTCCATTTATTTTTCTTCTTTTTGGCCCTTCATGGCTTACTGCCATTATAGGATTCATACACAGATAATAATCAATAGAAGTTGAAGAGTGTTTAACAGTATTGTTGTTTCCTTTTAATCTAAAATTTTAAGATTATATGAAGTTTTAGTGATTGTATAAAGTGAGTTGTCATGTGAACTCTGTATAACGTTGCTCCCCTATGAAAGTGTGGTGATCTCATGTGAACTCCGCAATAAGTTTCAATTTCTATAAAGCTTGATCTGTTCGTTTCTGTGCTGATCTTTTGTTCGTGAAGAGATCGGTGTGCAGGCCATGGTCACCTTCCTTGGTCAGTAGTTAATGGACATATAGTATTTATTCACACGGCGCTAGATTTATTGAAAAAATAAATACTATGAATATGGGTTACTGGATGTATGTAATTACTGAATTGGTGGTATTGTTGCACTACTTATTCAAGAGCATGAATCAAGGTCCCCAGGCTTAGTTTTGGGACATTTAGGCTTTTCCATTGTAGAATTTTTGCAGCCGGAGCTTGGGATAGGACCATGGTTAAGGTGTGCTCCTCCTATGAGATCTTAGATTTCTACGGTTAATATATCTAAATTAGATTTTGGAGTAGTCTCAATCTAATTTGACATTGATTCATTCTTCGATGACTAACTAATGACTTAACAAAAAAGGAAGAAAAAAAAAGGCTTGGGGATTGGTGTTTTGGGTCATGAGATGAACCAAAAGACACGGCGGCTGATGAGAATGTGATGGAGCAAAAGGTTGAGATCAAAAGATCAAACTCGAGACCAAAACGCATAACCATAAGTGAATTGAACTGGTCAAAGAGTTTGGTACCTCGTGTCAAGTGCTCTAGATATTGGAAACTTGGAAGGAATTATTCCATAGCAATTTCTTTTATTCTTTCTGTTGAATCTGCCTACTGATTTTTGTGACTGTTACTTCTTTTTTTTTGGTTGAATCTGCAATTCTGCTTATAGTTTATAGTTTATAGTTTATACTACATATAAATTGATATAACTACCTTTAAAAAACTAGTATTTTGTACATGGTCCTCGCCGAGCTCAGCCCGTGTTAAGGTAAATCTTGGGCTTGACTTATCTAGGCCCGATTGGGCTTGGGCTCAACATTTCCTTAGGTGGGCTAGGCTTGGACACCGTTTATTTTTACTAATTTGGTGACTTGAAAGCATGATCTAAATAAAATAAAATTCAATCATCATCATGAAACTTCAAGTCCCTTTTAGAATTGAAATCACTATTTTGCAGCTTTTGAAATCTTGCAAGAATTGCAATCCCGAAAAATAAGTAGCAAAAGAATAACATAAAAATTAAGGCCAGTGATTGAATGTTGTCAATAGCTAAGCCGTCGGATCCAGAGTCCAACAACGCCATGGTGCACATGCATTAAACAGTGTGCGCCGTTGGGTCTGAATTAGACAACCCAGCTAACGATAGAATGTAGCATTCAATCACTTTCCAAAAATTAATAACCAGTTTTGCCTTCTGGACAAAACTTTTACGATAGAATAAATTAAAATGGCCATCTTCTAGAATGGTCTTACAAAGCCCTCGGTCCAGATGGTTGCCGCCATTTTCTTTATCTTTTCAACGTTATTGAGAGGACGTAGGATGCGGTTGCGTCCGTGTGTCAAAATAAAAAGAAAGGAGGACGTAGGACCCTACATTACCAATGCATTCTTGAAATTTATTAAAGGCAATCTTTCAAAGGGTATTTTACAAAGGGTTGTTAAATTTTTTCTGAAATGACTTTTTTAACATTCTTTCAATGACTTGGATAGAACGCATGCCTATATAATTCATCATGTGTTAACCAACTTTTTTTCTTCTAAAATCCAAGGTTAGATACATGAATCATAGGACTGATTGAATATTAACCACTGTTTGTGGGTGTTAAAATGAGACATGTGGTGGCCTGTAGAGCCTTCTTTAACTGTGGTTAATTATAATCAATCTAAGGTTAATATTTTTTTCTTCTAAAAACCAAGGTTAGATACATGAACTCAAGAGGGTGAGTGAATCTTAACCACAGTTAGTAAGTGTTAAAAGAGACACGTGGCAGCTTGTAAAGCCTCCTTTAATTGTGGTTAAGCATAATCAATCTAAGGTTAGTATTTTTTTCTTCTAAAAATCATGGTTATCGCATGAACCTAAGGGGTGAGTGAATCTTAACCACTATTAGTGGGCGTTAAACAGGGACATGTGACGGTTTGTAGAGCCCTCTATAAATGTGGGTAAGCATAATCAAGTCAATATTTTTTATTTTTTTTTTAATTCTGAAATCCAAGGTTAGATGCATTAACCCTAGGGGTGAGTGAATATTAACCACTATTAGTGAGTATTAAAAGGTATTGTAGATCCTCCTTTAATTGTAGCCAAGCATAATCAATTTAAGGTTAATAATTTTTTCTTCTAAAAACAAAGGTTAAATGCATGAACTCTAAGGGGCGAATGAATATTAGCCATAGTTAATGAATATTAACACATGACGGCTTGTAGAGTCTCCTTTAACTGTGATTAAGTATAACCAATCTAAGGTTAATGTTTTTATTTTAAAAACCAAGGTTAGATGCATGAATCGTAAGGGTGAATGAATCTTAACCATCTTTCCAAAAAAAAAAAAATATCTTAACCACAGTTAAGAGTATTAAAAGGGACACATGGCGGATTGTAGAGCCCACTTTAATCGTGGTGAAGCATAATAAACCTATTGTTAATAATTTTTTTTCCAAAAACCAAGGTTAAGTTGATGAATCCTAGGAGTGAGTGAATCTTAACCATAGTAAGTGCGATCCAAGCACTTCTCTTGTGAAAAGTTTTTACAAATCTCTTTAAAATCAAAATAAGGTTACAAAGGTCATTTCATAAAAAATATAACCAACTTTTGGATGGAATGGTGTATTTGTAAAAAAATTTAAAAGTTAATGGACTATAATGGAAAATCATAAAACATGAGGGTATTTACAAATAGCTGAAAAGTTAGGGGGGTTTTTTGCAAAAACCCCCCTTTCAAAACATTGGTCACTTTTTTTTTTCCGTTAATAATGGAGGCCACATGGAGCTATGAGCTACACAATGAGGGCTTGCCCTCCCCCTCCCAAAAACTCCAAACCCTGATGTAGGTGGGATTCGGTCCAGATCTCTCTGCTAAGTCACCAAGAGACTTACCAACTAAATTAGCTGACACCTACGACATTGATCACTTTAATCCCTAAGAGGAGCATGATTAGTAATAGGGTAAATTACATTAATCTCCCTTGAGGGTTGTTGAAATTTCAAAAACCTCACCTCTAGTTTCTGAAATTACACTACCCTCCCCTACCCTCCCCTCAACTTAGTTGTTTGTAACACATACCCCTTCCGTTAGTTTGTCGTTACTTACATGAATGAATTTTGATAATATCATCATTAAAGCATTTTAAAATGTCTAAAGTATCATTCTTAAAAGACAAAGTCAGTTAATACACTAAAATAAATGATAATTGGGGTTGGTAAGTATATACTTAAGGTTAATATATATTTCCAAAACTAAGTTCAATAGTATCAACGTAGAGTAAATGTATTTTTTTCTTGAAAAACCAAGGTTAGACAGATGAACTCTAAGGGTGAGTGAATCTTAACCATAGTTAGTGGGTATGAAAAAGGACACATGGCGGCTTATAGAGACCCTTTAATGTGGTTACGCATAATTAACCTAAGGTTAATATGTTTTTATTTTTTTTCCTAAAACCAGTGTTAGATGGATGAATCCTAAGAGGTGAGTGAATCTTAACCTTGCTTATGATTCACTTACTCATGTGGATAATTTTTTTTAAAAAAATCTTCTCTAAAAACTATGGATAGATTATTTAACCTTAGGGATGAGTGAATCTTGATCACCGTTAATAAATGTCAAAGAGGACATGTGTCAAGCTTGGGAGCCAACTCAAGTAATGAAGATAAAATTGTAAAAGTATACCGGTGTTAACTTACAAGCATAACATGGAAGGGCAATGTTATTCCATTTAGGCAATGTGGACCAAAAACATGTGTTATTGTGTTTCATTAAAAGAGAATGACCCATGTTTTCCAATAAAAAACGAGTGTCGCAATTAAAGGAAAGAAAGTAATGCTAGGCATTATCCTATTTTCCCAAAAACTAAGGGGTGAAATTTCACCAAACCTCGGGGTGGGGAGGTCAGTAATTTACCCGATACCTATTCACCAAACCGGAGAAATCTGGATGCCTGTCTCCACGTGCTTCTCAGATTAGCACATTTGGAGATGCAACTCAGTCGGAGCGATGACGAGACCTCTCAAGGCCTCCGCCAACAGGCGTCCCACCGTTCTTCTTCTCGTCTGCGCTGCTGTTTTATTCTCTCTCTTTCTTCTCGCCATCCAAACCTCTTTCTTTACGGGTGAAATTGACCTTCCACTGTCCATCTCCTCCCCCATTTTTATTTTTTTTTTTTTATTTTTGTCTCCCTAGTTGTTATTTTTACCTGATTTCTGGTTGCAGGAAACCGGAAATTCGATCCAAATAGAGAGGATCTTCGGATTTTATCAGATTTTCAGTCCAGTGTTCAACAATGCGTGGTTAGTTTTCTGTTTTTTTCAATCGGAGCTCTTCAGTGATTTGATTTTTGAAACATCTTTTTCTGTAAGTTTCGAATTCGGACTTTGGGTTATTATGTGCGTCTCCGTTTGAATCTCCTTGGGTTGGGCCTGAAAGGTAGAAATTCTTCTGGCTTCGATTTCCAAGTTTTATTTTCTTTTCTCTTTTATTGCATTCTTCCTGTAGTGGATCTTTAAGTCTTGATGGATCTTAGGATAGAAAACTACTCCGAGAAGCTTCGAATGACCTAACTTTGGCATTTGAGATTGACTGCATTAATTGAATCTTTTAGACGGTTTGATGAATTTATGATTTGAATTAGGGTTTAAGCTCTTTAGAATTGAAATTGGCTTCTAAATGAGTGTTGTTTAAATTTTGGAAAGTACTTGGATCTTAGGGAATAACACTACTGAAGAAGCTTTGAATGATCCTGGCTGTTACCTCGTTGCTTTCTAGCTTATGATATGTAGATTATGCCATTATTCTGGATCTGAGCTTTTGAGTCTTCTCAGATATGTGCAGATTTCTGCATCATGCTTACAATCTTCAAGTTCACCAGTAGAAGTGCACACTTTCTAACTGCATCCTTCCTGTACTAACCTTGAAATTGCATGTAGGCAAACAGGGGGCTTGGACTTACTGCACACGTTGTTGACCACTGCAAATTAATCCTAAAGTTTCCTGAAGGCACTAACAGCACCTGGGTTAGGCTCTAATATGAACCTTTATTTTATTTTTTTTGACGCATTCCTTTCCTTGCTTATCGTCTAATTTTTCTTTTTTTGTTTTAAATTACAGTACAATGAGCAGTTTAAAATATATGAACCCTTGGAGTACCATTATGATGTTTGTGAGGCAATTCTACTGTGGGAACAGGTTAAGTTTTATCTTTTTTCATTTTGATAGTTATTGGTTGCTTTTCCAAGAGATGATATGTACTAAAATTACCAGCAATGCAGTACCGTAACATGACTACAGTTTTGACAAGAGAGTATCTAGGTGCTCGACCAGATGGATGGCTAGAATATGCGGCGAAAAGGATAGCACAATTGTACGATTCTAAACATATCCAGTTTGTTTGTTTGTGTCTTTTTTTTGGTTGGTTAGGTCATACTCAGCGTTAGTTAAGAAATATATTTTGGAATATAAGTAAGCATTCTCTTCTTCATTGATTGTAGGGGAGCAGATAAATGCTACAATCGTTCTCTTTGTGAGGAGAACCTCAATTTGATTTTGCCATCAAAACCGCCTTTTCATCCCCGCCAGTTCCGGACCTGTGCTGTTGTCGGAAACTCGGGGGATCTTTTGAAGATGGAGTTCGGAAAAGAGATTGATGGCCATGATGCAGTTATACGAGATAATGAAGCTCCTGTAAATGAGGTAAGCTAACATCTAAGTGCTAGCCTGTTCATTCTTTAGGCTTACCTTGGTGAGGATCAAGTAGCTTCTCCACTTGTGTTTTTTGGAGATACAATAATTAAGTATTTTGAGCCCTTGCAAGCAGAAGTTATTTTCCATTCGGTGTCTACTTATTCATTAAATCATGCATATATCATAACCCAGTCACTGCCAAGTACCGGAAATGATCTTTGAAAAAGTAACTTGGCTGTACTTAAAAATTCCCATTTTTTAAAATTATTTGTTTGATTACTATGATCTGAGTGGGTACACTGTAGCCTTGTCTTTCCCTTTTTCTTTTTTAATATTAGTATGCTTACTTTATCTGAGAGAGTACATTGTGGCCTCTACCTAAAATTCCCATTTTTAATTATATTTTATTTGATTAACATGTTCTGAGTGTGTACACTGGCATTGTCTTTCTGAGTTAAAATTTTCAACTAGCATGATTATGATGGTCTGAGAGAGTACACTGTGGCCTTATCTTTCTTTTTCCTGAATGACCTCACCAAGTTGTTTTTGGAATTGCCTATTGATCTTTCATTTACAAACAATGCAGAAATATGCCAAGCATGTTGGTCTGAAGAGGGATTTCCGCCTTGTAGTAAGGGGTGCTGCTCGTAACATGGTTGCTATTCTCAATGGATCTGGTGAGCCTATGTTTTAGGTTATGTTACAAGCACATAATTCTTAAATTCTTTCCCAATGTTGGAATTTTATTGGTATCGTGTGTTGATATCAAAGATTAAATTCATATTCGGGATACATAATGTTTTTAACCGAAGCTGTTACATATCGTCAATACCGATACATATTAGACGATACTTATAAATCAAGATTTTTAAAATAAAAAATAAAAAGCAAAGGATGAATTCAACTGCAAAATATTTGATGATAAAATATTAAAAATAAATACTTAATCAAACATGAAACATTACCTGATTCAAATAAGTAATGGAAGAACTTGATGATTGATTTTTCGACCCTTTGATTGAAACTCCAAGTCAAGTTTTTTTATCACAAAAACTTGAAGAGTTTGAGTTTTGGGGTGTAGGCTATCAATACGTATGGGTCCCTTCCGAAATCGATAAGTACCGGTTTTGGTGATTTTTATTTCCATGGTTGGTATCCAAAAGTCAATGCACATCTCGCTTATGATTTGCAATTTTGGAACATAAGCTGCTTACATCTCCCCTACACAATTGGTATTGCGTTCAATTGTTGGTGTAACTTTTTATATGGGATGCTTCAAAGAAAGTCTCTCAGCAATCATTTTTTAGAGCTGAACGTACCTAGTTTTAATTAAAGGGTTGGTTGAAATTCTATGACACATTACTAATGCTTCCAACTTTATGACTTCTTTCGGCACCCCCAGTCTGTTCAGGCTTTCAATGCAAGAATATTTGATTGAAGTCAGTAAGTTAGTAGGAGACTGGGAAAACTGTTTTTACAGTGCTTTCCTATGTGCACCTTCAGCAGTGTTGCAAAATTATTCTTAAATTGCAGCTGTCCTCCCCTCAATTGCTATCTACTGACCCTCCTTAAGTCTTCTGTGAAAATCATGAAATTGGAAAATAAGCTAAACCAATAAATTTATAAAGAATTAATTTAGAGTAGAATACAGACTAAAAATCACTCAACGTAGAAAATGTGACAAGTTGATTTGTTGGTTTTAGAATGTGTCATTTCAATACTTACAATGTAGGAAATTACTCTGATATCTCATTCACTGTAACAAAGACATGCTTGTTGGTGCCAGGACATGGGTATAAACTATAAAGTACCAGTACTTACAAAATTTCTTCTGCAGCTGTTGAGGTGCTTATAATCAAAAGTGTGACCCACAGAGACTTCAATACAATGATAAAGGTGAAGATCGCATCTCAATAGACCTACATAATTAACCATTTCCCAATAATTAAGAGAAAAGCTAAGGGGCCTATCATATAGACCATGATAATGGCTTACCAAAAGAATGAGAGATCAGATGGTTAGGGCCATCATTTGGATCACTCTAGCTGTCTCCTAAATGATACCACTGAAAAGTTAGTCAAACCCTCTCCATGTGTTCCACATGTAATGTTGTGCAGGTGCAGGAGCACCCTTATTAGTGACATGCTGGATGCCTTAGTTTTTCTTAATCAATAATAGTTTGCTTGGAGATCATCCATCTTATAGTGTAGTTGATTATGAAATTTTACTTTTTTCTTATTACTGGAGGCATTAACCCAAGTAGCTCTATGTGAGGCGTAGTTAACAGCTCTTATAATTTATTATTGCAGCGTATTCCAAATCCAGTCTATCTCTTCCAAGGTATTGTGCTACGAAGAGGTGCTAAAGGAACTGGAATGAAATCTATAGAACTAGCACTTTCCATGTGCGACATTGTTGACATATATGGTTTCACGGTGGATCCTGGCTATACGGAATGGTCAGTACAATGCTTTTGATGCTTTATTCTTTTGTTGGGGACTCTGTTTATGTTCTTGCTCTCTGCATCTGATTTTGACTTCTGCCTCACATTCGTTTATAGTGTCTTAGCTATCGTTTATGTATTTGCTCTCTTAATGTTATTGAGCTCTGGTTGTTGATAATTAATAATTTCTAGAGTCAACATGACTTTTTAGCTGGTAATATCATTCAAATATATGAAAATAGCAGAGATTTTGTCACACTTTTTACTGGTGCTTTCTTTCTTATTTTATCAACTGTTAGAAAAATCAAACAGGAGTTCAAACACCCACAAACTTTATCTGGTTTGCTTAGTGAAAGTCTTAAGAATTAGGTTGTACAGTTGATCAACTTCACGCGTTAGTTATCCTCATCTTGCAGGCTTCATTTTTTTTTTCTGGATTGTGGATTTTGTGGAATTCTATATGATTCTGGAAGTTTTTCTTAGATCTTTCATAATCTATTTTATAGTATATAAAAAAACTAGAGTGACCGTAGGTGCTACAGGTATAACTTCAAGCAGCTTCAAATAACAGGTGGTAATCTTTATTTTGCCGTTGCAATTTATAATTATGTGTAGAAGTCCTTTTTTTTGGGGTAGGCAATATCTGTTAGTGAGTTAGTAGTTAGTTGTGAGGGGACTTATAAGATTGTCACCTCACTACATAGGAACTTGAGCCCTGGCCTCCTAAACGGGGAGTATGCTACTTGTCATCCGAACGGATAAGTGTTTGCTTGAAATAATTTTTTTTCGTATATGGATATGCATTATATAGAACCAGGGGTGGCAATGGGCGGGTTGGATTTGGTTTTTGGTTGTGGTGGGTAAGGATGCCCTTAAGGCCATAATCCGTTCCTTAATAAACGGGCTGAAGAAGGAAAACCAAAACCCAGCCAAATTAAAGACCCGTTAACCCTAAGCTGCCTACCTAATCCATTTAAAATAAATAGATATTATTTAATTCTATTGTAGATTATCTTTACTATTATAATGCGAGAGGCAGGTGTAGCCTGATTTTTCCGAAATTCTCAAACGACCTTTATATAAAACAAAATTTTGATTTAATGTTTTACTTTAATTTCCAAACTACCCCTTGCTCATCTATCTATTAAAAAAATAGAATGACAGTCAATCGCAATTGAACTCGGGAGAGTTCAATCGCACCTGTGGGTTAACACGTGTTCCTTTTAACTCCTATAAATTGTGGTTAACTCCTTCCCCTCTCTCTCACGTGCCACCCACTAGTAAATTATAATAACATTTAAACTCAAACTAGGTATTATGACCCATCAGGTCCGGGGAGCAAAACCCAAACCCTACTCTGTCACGACCCAAAATACCCCTTGGAGTTAAGGGATATTTTAGGTGCAACTATATTTAACCTGGCAAACCATCCTGTAATGAACAAGGCATAACGTAATAAAATGAAATGTGATACAGAGAGCGGAAGCTTAAAACAATGCGGAAGCGTAACTAAATTTTTCCTTTTCTATACATGGTCTGTATTCCAAGTTTGTACAATACAAAACACAAAATAAGAGTAGACATGCCTACTCATCAAAATACAAAATGTAATCTCTCTCTCTCTCAATGATCACCCTGATAGGGCCAATAGTCTAAGTCCCTTGCCTCCACTTGAGGCTCCACTACCAACTCCTCATATGACTCCTCCTCACCATAGTCCTTCTCTATCCAAGGACCCGGAGCACAGATGTTGAATAGAACCCGTGTACCTGCCGACATAAAATGTATGACTGAGTATAGAATATTCAGCGTATACATACTACTAGCTAACATGTTATAACAACAATAATATCACATGCGAGTAATTAAAGAAATACAGTTGACAATTCATTCTCAAAACCAATATAGACATTCATTCGTCAAATCTTATCTTTCTTGGAAAACAAAACACCTTCTATAGTTCTTATGAGTTCTTAGTAGCTTATGAGTTCTTGTGAGTTCCTTGTGAGCTTATGAGTTCTTCTTGTGAGCAAGAGGTTAGTACCCGCAAAACCTTAGGCTACCAACCTCCTTGACAATCCATCAAACTTGTGAGGCTTTCTTTCAAGAATTCTTATGAGCAAGAGGTTAACACTCGTAAAACCTTGGGTTGCCAACCTCCTTGACAATCCACCAAACTTATGAAAACTTTCTTGTGAGCAAGAGGTTAGTACCCTTAAACTTGGGCTACCAACCTCCTTGACATTTCACTAGCTTATGAGAATTTCTTGCGAGCCAAAGGTTAGTACCCACAAAACTCAGGGCTACCAACCTCCTTGTTTGATCCTTAAACTTGTGAAAATTTCTTACATCTTAGCTTATGAGCAAGATGTTAGCACCCGAACTATCCTAGGCTACCAAAAATGTAATCGTGCATGTGAGATCGTACTTGTATTTCCTTATGAGTTCCATTTAAACACATAGCATATTTTCATTCATTGCATTACATCACTAAGATCATGGCTTTTGAGCCTATTTCATCACATCATGCTTAAATTCATGGTTTATTGAAAAATAATAATACTCACCTACAAGTATAACTATATTTCTCATTGTATTGCAAAACCCCCAAATCTTAAACCCATATTTACTCATTTAATCATAATGTAGTTTACCCAAAATCCTATATTTACTATTTGCGTCATAGCTTAGTTAGATAATAGGATGTTCTTACTATTTTCATTCAACCCATACATTCAACCTCATTCTATCTTTGTATCATAGCAAAGCTAGCTAATAGTAGGTACTTACAATACCCATTCAAAATCATACTTTTACTCTTTGCATTATAACAAAGTTAGTTAGTAGGAGTACTTACTTGCAAGGATTAAATCTTAGATTGGAGGGATGATTGAACACGAACTTGAGCTTGGAAATGGAGATCCACGCTCTAAGAAGAAGATTCAAGCTCGAGGAAGCTTTGAGAAGTGAGGATTCGAGCTCCTCCTTGGTCTCCAACAAAATCCCTCTTTGGAAACCTAGGGTTCCTTCGTTTTCTCTCAAAAAGTCTCTCTCTAAGTGTTGGAACCCTTGGACCCCCGAAAATTGGGTATATATGGTGTTAGGTTAGTGAAAAACCTTTAAAAAAGTGTCTGTGCGATCTCGCTCGAGCGGGCTGCTCCCTGGACTCAAAAAACGCAGTTTTGGTCGAGCTCGCTCGAGCAGGTTTTTCTGCAAAAACGCACTTCGGTATTCAGCCATAACTTTTGACTCCCTTATCGGATTTTGACGATTTAACTTGCGTTGGACTCGTCATTCAAAGGGGAACAATTTTGTCTCTAATAGACAAATCATAATTCTGAGTTTTTAAATACCTAAATGGGTTCTAAAGCCGAATGGTCTGTAAATGGATTTTAGCAACCCATATTTTCAGCAGATCCAATTTCGGAAATCGGATGTTTACCCTATCTTAGACTAAGAATATGGAAAAATGATAAACATGAACCTTGAAGAGGGTTTAAATACCTTTTCAAAAATTCAAGAATCGCTCGATTCCGATCAGCGGTGAGAGAACTAGAGCTACTTAAGGTTGAGAGTAAGGTAAGGCATAACCCTTGTTAAAATTTAAGAGTATTCTATACCCTTACTTCCTTCATCCCAAACACCCATATTCTTAAAAAGGTATTCTTAAAGCTTTAATACATGTCATCAAACACCATACACCTGAAATATATCAAACTAAGGTTCTCATTAGCTTGATAACCATTCAAACCATAAGCCTTAGACAATATTCATAGCACTATTCGACACACCAAGCCATCAAGATCCAGGATTCTACATACTCAATTATAAACTATTTGAGAAAGTCAAACATGAATCCATGCCATGTCCAAAACCCTAACCCAAACCCGTGAAAAGTCAGATGAATAGACTGGATGGATCAAAATTGCCACACCTAAATGGACCATATTTATCATAGTAGGAATAATATCATTAAATTTACGCTGCATTAAGTATCAACATTTGCCCTAGTGGTGATGAATCCAAATCTATAGTGTTGAGGTCAAGGGTTTCCACTCTTGCAGGTATTCGAGCCCTCCTCCTCCCCCCCCCCCCCCCCCCCCCCCCCCCCTCTCCTTTTTTTTTTGCAATATTTGCAAACAAAAATAAGTCTTCATGGCTTCATGCATTCATACGCATGAACATGTTACATACATGTCTTCTTCTTTGTTAGTGACTTATCCCAACTATTTGAGGTCGGCAACAGAAATCATGTTATGTCAGTCTAGTTTATCAAGAGTCATATCTTTAGTTAACGCAAGCTATCAAATATTTTCTCCGTACTCGTCCTTTTGAGCCTTCACCTTGCCCTTTTAGAGTCTTCAACTTGCACCAACTCACTGTCTAATAGTATTATCATTAGTCTTCATTGAACGTGCCCAAAACATCTTAATGGACTCTCCCTTAATTTATCACCTATTGATGTATAATTCTTACACCTTCCCCTGTAGCTCAGATGACAAGGTGTGCCCTTCCATGAGGGTGGTCTTGGGATCAAGTTCCGGGAGGGAAGCTTTCCCTCGGTGATGTGTTAGCAGGGATCCACTCACAAGTTACTAACCCACTAACCCTAATTATTAACAGTAAATAAATTATGCCTTTGAAAAAAAAAAAAAAAAAAGCTTATAATTCTTAATAACTTGGACACTGACACATCCTCTGGTGTCAGGCTCAGATATAAGGTGCCAGACACAGTGCTTGGAAACTCCCATGCTGAAGCACTCATACATAGCGATACTGTTATTAAATAAATAAGAGAGGTCTATGTAAAAAAAAAAAAGTTAACCCATAAGAGTATCATATAGAGGGAAAACACATCTAGTTTAATAGTATGAGTACATTGGAACTTTGAAAACCCAGCATTCTTACATATTGGTAATATCAAGGGAATTGTATAATGAGAAATAACACCTAGATTCAATAGAAATATATTGGAAATTTATATCTAATATTTATAAACTGGAAGATGTGGACAAAGATGAACGTGACATTTTTATAATTTTGACCGCGCATCCAATATGGCATCTGTTTATGAAAATCTGGCATCCTTTTGGATCGATGTATATTATTTTATTCAGTCAGGTTCAGCATAATTGCTTATACAATCTCTTTTGTTACTGAACTCCATTGCAATATGTGACAGTTTTCTGGTTTATGTGTACCTAGATTCATACATATGTTATTTTATTGATGTATATAGGAAGTTGTTTATCTTGTTTCCTTGGTTGCTAACTGCCCTATACCAGATCAATACTCAGCCGTTGAGATCTTATATGTTTATGTCTGTATGTTTCTTGTAGGACACGCTACTTCTCAACACCAAGGAAAGGGCACAATCCATTGCAAGGAAGGGCATACTATCAGCTCCTTGAATGCCTTGGCGTAAGACTCCTAATACACCTTTTATTCTTAATTGTGTAAAGAAGCACCAAAAAAATGTCTAAATGACTGATTTCAAGGGGTTTATACCCACAGGTAATTAGAATTCATTCTCCTATGAGAGCCAAGAGGAAGCAAGACTGGTCAGATGTGCCAACTCGAGAAATGATAAGCAGAGCTCACGCTGCAGCCCTGCACCTAAAGAGAAGTCAAGCTGGTAAGGGTGGCGGGTTGGGACAGTTTGGTAGTTGTAAGGTATGGGGAAATGTGGGCCCTGACAGCAGTGGACCCATTTCAGGATCTCTAGACATGAGCGATATTCGGAAGAATTCGAATTACAGTAAATGGGAAATTATGCCATTTGAGAGCCTCAGAAAGGAAGCACGGGAGCAGTATATTGAAATGGAAGGTGTGTCTTTGTACAAGATGGATGGCAATAAATTGGATGATCTGGTCTGCGTGAGGCATTCACTAAAATCCGAGGTATAGTCAAAGAAGATTTAGGTGGTTCCCTTTTTGTGTTCCTCTACTGATTGGTTGAGAGCCGCCCAACTAGGTATCTCCATCAGTTGTGGGATCTAGAAGGAAATGGGGCTTATTGGACTTGGGTTCGCGAATGCAAGTTTCAGTATGGGCAGGTCCTCTCTCACGTGAAGCATAATACAGGGTTGTGATATGGTCAAGCTCCTGGATCTCTGATAACGGTGGCATCTTAGGAATCAATTTCCCCAGATGCATAGCAAGGAAACAAGAGACTGAGGCATGTAAACATCACCAATTTGATACGAGTTGCCGTCACGGAGTTAGATGAATATCACTGAAAATGAGTATAGGGTCATCATTGGTTGTGTACCATTATCATGAAGCCTTGAATGTATGTTATTGTGAGAATGCAGAGTTTTCAAGAAATCATCTGATTTGAAGTTGATACTGCATTAGTGTTAGTTAATGGACCTTACATTGGCTACAAACACTAGTTTAAGATCCTCACTCCTGCATTTCGGATTCTTTAGGAGTGCTCATGGTTCAACTTACTGCCTTATAACTGCATACAATCTAGGTACCCCATGACATGCTTCATGTTGAGCTTTGCACTTGAAACAATTTACTGTTTCTAACATTTCCACGAGATTAGTGGTCAATTCAGCGAATTTTTTTATGAAAAAGTGGGGAAAAAAAACCCTGTGATGAGGCATTAGTTACTCATTCATGCGCGTCGAAATGCAGATTGACGCACATATTTAAAGAAGGGAATATGGCTGTTGATTGGCTTGCTAATCATGGGTTGATCTCTCCTCTTGGTCTGACCACCTTGGAGGAACCTCTTAAATGGCTAAAATCTCTTCTTCAAAATGATGTTATGGGGATTACGACCTCCAAATCTTGTTCTTTGTAGGCTGTCCTCATTGAACCCAAAAAAAACGTAGCACTTTTTATGAAGAAGTGCCGAAGCTTGAAACAAACTGTTAATATTATTTTCATGGGATGGTGCTAGTAAACTTAGGTGGGGTTTGGTAACACTAATTTAAATAAGTAGAATTTATTTAAAAATTGTGCTTAGTTGAACTTTAGATTGTTAAGTTAAAAGTTAATTGCATGTTTACATCTTTTTAGAGTAAGGGTTTTACCTCTAAAGAAAAAAGTAACTATAAGCTACTTTTTAAAGTAGAGGTTTGTATCTCAAAATTTTCTACTTCTAAAAGATGTAAACATGTAATTAAGTATAATTTTCAAATAAGTTCTACCTTAATACCTTTAACAATCTAAAGTCCAACTAAGCATAATTTTCAAATAAGTTCTACCTTAATACCTTTAACAATCTAAAGTCCAACTAAGCATAATTTTCAAATAAGCTCTACCTATTTAGATTAGTGTTACTAAATGCCATCTTAAGCTAATACACTAAAAGTTCTAATTAAGGGTTGAGTTACGTGTAACTGTGTCTCTAATAATGAACCATTCTCAACGGATACTAAAAAGGCACCATTTGTATATAGTTGTTAATCTGTTGTCGATCTTGGCAGTCTTTAACACACCCTCCCAAAAGATTTAAACGAAAAAGATGGAAAAAGTAATTATCCCCCCAAAACTATACTCATCCTACCACGACCGAACACATGCATACACTCACTCACTCACTCACTCACTCACTCACTCACTCTCTCTCTCTCTCTCTCTCTCTCAACTGACCCTGCCCTGCCTCAACCCTTCCCTTGACAGCCTGGTGATAATGAAATTCTTTAATATATACTAGCGGGTGGCACGTGCGATGCACATAAGAGCGAGAAAGGAGTTACCCAAAGTTAATAGGGACATGTGTTAACCTGCAGGTGCGATTGAACTCTCCCCGAGTTCAATCGCGATTGACTGTGATTCTATTCTTTAAATAGATAGATGAGCAAGGGGTAGTTTGGGAATTAAAGTAAAATATTAAATCAAAGTTTTGTTCTATATAAGGGTAGTTTGAGAATTTCGGAAAAATCAGGCTACGCCTACCTCTCGCATTATATATATATATATATATGTATGGTTAGGCCACAGTCCCACTTTGGGTATTCTCTTTTGAGATTAACTATGAACAAGAGCTCCAATTGAAGAGGTTGAAGAGATAACCGGAGCAACCCAAAAAATGCCTTACGGGTAAGGGGTGTATTCAAGCCGAGCTTTGGCCAAGTTTAAGCTTAGCTTAAACATGCTCGAACTCAGCTTGAGCTCGATTCAAGCTTGAATGTTTAAGCTTGAGCTTGACTTGATCAAGCTCGAACTCTATTCAAGTGGAGCTCGGGCTGGTCAATCTTGATTCATGGAATTATTTTGTTTAATTTTATATGATTTTAATAAAAATATTTATTTATAAATCATAATACAAGAAATTACATAAAATTAAATATTCATATGCAAAAATAAGATTTGAGGATAGTCATTTTTTTAAAACTTCTTAGATTAGAGTTTCTATTTTTAGCTTCTTAACTTTTTTTTCTTGTTATTATTTTTTAAATTAATTTAATATAAATTAAAATTTATTACAATTTATGGTAAAAAGTTTAATAAAAATTATAATGTTTTAATATAAATAACAGTATTAAAAATATTATATCGTTACTATTATAATGGGAGAGGCAGCGAAGCCTGAATTTTTTGAAATTCCTAAACTACCCTTATATAAAACAAAACTTTAATTTAAGGTTTTATTTTAATTCCCAAACTACCCTCATCTATCTATTTAAAGAATAGAAATCACAGTCAATCGCGATTGAACTCGGGGAGAGTTCAATCGCACCCATGGGTTAACATGTGTCCCTTTTAACTCCTATTAAACTGTGGTTAACTCCTTCCCCTCGCTCTTGCGTGGATCGCATGTGCCACCCGGTAGTGTCTATATATATATATATATATATCTAATATTTGAAGTCAAATGGAGCCCTAAACGAACCGAGCTTCGAACCAAAGCCGAATTAAACAAGATTTGGCTTGAACTTGACGTATTTAAACATTCGAACTCTATTAATGTAGGTAAATGATATCTCTAATAAAAAAAAAAGCATTCAAACTCAAATAAAAGCTGGCTTGATCTGTTGCAGCCTGAAATGTTAGGTTGAGCGAGTCGAAGTGAGTCAAGCCGACTAACTAACTTGGCTTGAGTGAAGCCTCCTTGTGACAGGATAATTAAGTAATTATAGATAGCATTTCTGTAAAATAAGTATATTTTTTTCTTCTAATTCCCTAGTAAAAGTTGCAGAAAAAAAGCTGACTCGGTGCTCTGCTCCTTGGCCAAAAAAGAAACACTAATCACTTGCCGCGGAGGCAATGAAATGAAATGAAATGATGGGGACACAGCCCGCCATGTCTCACCGGACGTGGCAGTGGTCCCCACCCCGTACGGGAGGTATCTGGGTCTCCAATTCCATCCTTTCGGAGTTGAGACTTGAGAATTGAGATGAAGAAGCTTTCTCGCTTTGATTCGCATTTCGCAGCTGAAACAATCTGTACGTACTCTCTAGTGAAATTAATGGGGTTTTTGTCTGTCATATTTTAATGGTTTTTTTCCAGCAATGAAGTAGTTGGTTGCAGAGCCATACATATGTCCCAGTGTTATGGTATGTTTTTGAAGCTTCTCTAATCAGAGGTTCGTTTCAACTCAAAAGATTGTTTCTCATTTCGCTGTTCGTTTTTGAAGATGGGGTTAGAAAGAAGTTGTTGGTCTGAGTTTCGGAGTTTGTACTGAATGTTTTGCATCTCGAAGCTCCCAGATGTCCACACAGAAATGCAGTTTTTTTTTTTTTTTTTTTTTTTAAATGATTTTCTGAGCTATTGAAGAAGAGCAAGAGCGTCTTCTGGTCAGTAGTTTTGCTTTCAGAAATTTTCTTGATATTCACTTCCATGAAGAAGAGAGGTTGTAACAGCAACACCCCACCACTTCTCCTCTTCCTCTTAGTCTTCCTCCTAAACCGTGCCGTCCAATGCCAAGAAACAATGAGCGAAAACCGCATCCTTACTGAGCCTCCATCTCCGTCTAGGGTTCCCCAACTCAAGAATGTCCTTGGGAGGATCATCCTCGGTGTTTTATTCGGATCTTTAACTGGATTCATCTCTGCCATTCTTTTTGCTTGCTCAATCCGATTCTTCGTCCACTACATGAACAAACCCACATTTCTCAAATCCCCAGTCATCTTCTCCCCCCAAATCTCCCCCAAAGCACTCCACTTGGCCCTCTCAAATCAAAACCACTTCCTTGGTTCAAGCCCCAACGGGAAATACTACAAAACTGTTCTTGACAATGGACTCACTATCGCAGTCAAGAGACTCCAACGGGACAAGTCGGTCAAGAGAAGGATACAGCAGCAAGACCTGGAAATGCTCGCTAGTCTGAGAAATCGGAATTTGATGAGCTTAAGGGCTTACATTCGTGAACCGGACCGGTTCTCTCTGGTTTATGATTACGCCCCTAATGGCAGTCTTGAAGATGCAATGAATAGAGTCCGAGAACACCATCTGCAGCTTGGCTGGGAAACCCGGCATCGGATTGCGGTTGGCGTGATTAAGGGCCTCCATTATCTCCATTTCAGCTGCACCCCAAGAATTCTTCACTATAATTTGAAGCCTAGGAATGTGATGCTAGATTCCGAGTTTGAACCAAGACTGGCAGATTGTGGGTTGGCTAAGCCCATGCCCAATTTGGCTACAACAGTCTATGGTTACACTGCTCCAGAATGTTTCCAGAATTGCAGGTATTGTTCAAACTTCAAAAGATACGAACTCCAAATTCATATTTGCTAACTTTGGATTCAATAAGATTTATTTCTATGCCTAATCTTAACCAATCCCCTCATGCTAGAAACTCTGACACTCGTTTGATTATCAGTATATTGAATTCCAGATGATAATAAGCATTTGGGAGCAGTTAAACATTCTTATTCTTGGTCTCTTTGTTTATTTCCTATGTCAGCATTCACTGAAAGTAATGGATGTTATTCAATGGGGATATATGCAGTACAAGAAACTTCAATGGGTGTTTAATAACAGAAAACTGAATTTCAATTGATTGATGAAACTGAAGTCAATGTATTTTCAACATTGGCTGAAGTTTGTTCCCTAGTGTTACTTTTTTTTGTTGTTAAGTGACATCATTTATCTAGGTTAGTAAGAAGGTGGGTATCTCAACTGTCACATTGGTAAACTCGAACTTAAGTCCTTAGTGGGGGAAATACGTTGAAGCAAACACTCAAAAATATAATACTGTCACTAATGGTGATTTCCTCAAACAAAGGAGCATTGTGGGATTTTGTTTTAAAAATTAATTGATTGGAGTCGAGGAATTTAAAAAAAAAAAACTGAGGACCTCTTCATTTTGCTTCTCAGTTTATATCCTATGCATTCTATAAAATGTTGTCAATGTTGTGCTTAAGTTGAATTTCTTTCGATTTAAACAGATACACAGATAAGAGTGATATCTTCAGTTTTGGGGTGATTTTGGGTGTTTTGCTGACTGGTAGAGATCCTTTGGATCCATTCTTTGGGGAAGCAACAAGTGGGGGAAGTTTGGGACGGTGGCTCCACCATTTGCAGCAAGCAGGGCATGCACGAGAAGCACTGGATAAGAGCATCCTTGGGGAAGAAATAGAGGAAGATGAGATGGTGATGGCTGTGAGAATTGCCGCTGTGTGCCTCTCGGATTTGCCGGGCGACCGACCTTCAAGCAATGAGCTTGTTCATATGCTCACCCAGCTGCACAGCTTTTGACAGGAATTATATGTAATTTTCTAATTTATCACAGCCCTTCCCTTTGGGATTAGTGCATCTGCAGAATTTAGCAGTTGGGTCTCTTCTATGTTTTGTTCTTCAGGGCAGTCAGCTACCTGACTCAAATGTACATGACAACAATCCTGCTTGGAAGCCGATGTTGTAATATTTAGTGATACTGATTCTGTTACATTTGCAAACTGCCTATCTTCTGGATAATCCCAGAAGGTTTCGAATGCATTTGTGTTTACTACAGTCGTAACAAGCTGTATGGTCATATGCTCTGTATGCTTTGGAAGCATTTGTGTTTACTACAGTTTGTAACAAACTGTATGGTCATATGCTCTGTATGCGTTGAGAGCATGAAAGGCTGGAAAGGGCATGTGGTGGGGATGCCAAGATCGAGAGTACTGAGAGGGCATGGGATTGGATTTGGTCTAGCCCTCAGCCAGACCAAAACCATCTGGCCCACACAGAGCCATTTTAACTGCACTTTTAACCCCTGTTAAATTTTTAACTCCTGTGGTTAAATTTTTTTTTCTAAAAACTAAGGTTACGTGATTGAACCGTAAGTGTTAATAAATCTTAACCACGGTTAAAAGGGTGTCAAAAGGGACACAAGGGACACATGTTGACCCGTAGGATGAGGACTAGATGCTTGTGGTCTAGCCTTAGATTAAACTAATTTTTAGAAAAAAAAAAACACAAGAAACCCGAAAATTGGTGTTTTTCTCCTAGAGTTCTCTCATAGTTGTGATTAGTAGTTTAGAGGAATAAAGCTCTCTCTTATAGAAATCTTAGTAGAAATGGTAAGTAATACAAATTTTGGGAACTCTTCTTAATTAATGAAGGAGCTCTATTGTTGATGACGAATGGTTGAGGAAGAATGGAGGGGATGCAAATGTCTTTCTTTCCTTCAAATGGTTTGGATAAAATGAAAAAAGTTCGCATGTGTGAACTTCTTCACATGTGTGGGAGCATTCAAAGAGAGTTTTTAAAAATGAATATTTTGATAACAAAGCCAAACTATAGGGGCAATAAGGGGGAAAAAAAACCGTAAGAGGATCTTAACAATCAGATCTCGGATAAAACATGCCCCACTAAGAAAAGATAAGGGGGGTAGGCAGGGGAAAATGAGTCAAATGACCATGTAAGAAATTATCAGATACCATCCCCAAAAAAAAAAATTATGAGATCAGTGTGGTTCTAAGCAGTAAGGGACCACAAGACCCCCACCATTACAGTGGGTACCAGCGAGATCTCCACCGAAAACCGACCAGCTCAGGCAACTGTAACCATCTGATTTGTAGACCATGGTTATTGGATGAATATTGAATTCGATCATCCGGGTTGATTCTTCGACAAGACTGGGCACTTTAGATTTTTCCAATAATGAGAAGAGAAAGCCATTGGATTCATGTTTTCTCCTTAAAAAAAAAAATCTCCAAGCTGATGGACATCTCTCAAAGCTTCTTCATCACATATTACAGGTCAAACAGGACTTAACCTTATCCAATCACGAATATCTTGCCACCTTATCTCTTCAGGTCACCAGTTTATAAATTGGAGTTCACCCTTCTCAGATGCCTCAATACAAGTTACAGAACCCGTCAAAATGCAGGCAGCTTTGTGCTTTGCACCACCCCTTACCCCTCTAACGCCCACCAGGACATCAGTTACGCTATGGAGATCCGCTCCTAAGCTAAACACTACACTTGTTTCCCAACCTCCCCCAATCAAAGCAACCGCCGCCGCCGCCGCTATGGCCAATGATACTTCCACAGTTGATTATAGCTCCACAGCCTCGTAAGTACTTCAATGTCATATTTGAAAGCTTTTTAAAGATGATGAGATATAATAAGAATACTCACTCCAGGCGTATTTTCCAGTGTGTTTCCTGCAGAAGCCTGTGAGACAATTGGAGGAGAAGCTTGTGATGCAGAAATATATCCTGAAGCTAAGCTAAAACCAGAGGCCAGAAGTGCCATAAAAGCTGCAGAGTCAGTTGACAGAGAGTATTTTGAGTATGATGAACCCAAGACGTAAGATCTCAGAACCCACCTTTAATAACACTCTAGAGTTGCAATGACATGAATTTTACAAAGAATAGTACTAATTATAATTTGTCGGTGAATGTTACAGTGTGTTCCCAGGAGAGGCTTGTGATGATCTTGGTGGAGAATTCTGTGAACCCGATTACCAGAAAGGGGTCTACTAGACGAACCTATTGTCGATCTTTTTAATTTTCTGTGTTCACTGTAAATGGTTTGATCTTGGCACTGTATCTAGAGACTTTCTTGAAGCGTATTTAACTTGAAACTGGAAATGAACTTGACATGTGATGGAAAAAAAACTCCTCATGGGTGAGTTGTAATAACAACTTTGGTAGCAGTAAATCCATAATCTGGAGGAGATCTCCAGTCTCAATGGATGTTGTCTCCTACCAAGATTTGGTCTCCCCTGATTTTACAATAAATTTAAAATAGAAATATTTGAGTTTTTAATTGCTTAAGATGTTTTAATGTCCCTGTGAACCCGAGACTCTAAGAAATTTTTTGATGAACTAAGGCATCTAGGAATTACTAGATTCTGGGTGCCTAACTTATGCCACCAGCAACATGGAAAACGTTTAATAGAATAATAATAAATAAATACATAAAAACAGGGCACTGGTGGTCACGAGGAATCAGAAAGGGAATGCCTGGATGTTTCAGCACTCAAAATAACATCTACAGTATTTAGAACGTGTACTTAACTGTTGACATTTCTCAAAGTGAAGGAGAATAGCTTGTTGAAATTTCTTTTATAGAAACTTAAAAACATTTGAGGTACAAATATAATAAAATTAAAGAAATTATAGTTGATTAAGCTGAGGGTGTTTCTGCTGAAAATATCGTGTAGTACAATGGGGTTAAGAATAAGAGGGGGTGACAGGTGAAAAATAAAAACCGAGGCAGGAGGGACACCTTGGGAAGGAGGTTCCTACAACTAACTAATAGCCAAATAAAATGTTAATCCACTTAATCCCATCATGGAAATAGTGTTCCATGACAAACCACAATCGTAGTGGAGTATGGTTTTGGCCATTAGCTGTATGGCTTACACGGTTCTTATGGTACAAAAAAACAAGAAGAAACTTATGACACTATAATCTTCATACTCACTAGTACAATGTAACATGACCTATTTTGAACAACCTTCATAAGAGAATCTTTAAAGATGGTAACCCTCTTTAAACTATGCTTAATACAAGTAAACAATAGGTTAGCTGACATTATACATATATATATACAGATAGAGAGAGATACCGAGACCTGAGAACAATCAGCCCATTTATTAAGAGTCATCATCTAATTTTGGTTAGAGACAAACCTTCAGTATAACTAACATGCAACAAAGCAACTACGGCACTAGTTTTTACCTTTGCAAGCTTGGGTCCGCCACCATATGGTTGGAAATGTCTAAGATTGTAGGTGCATGAAAATGCAGCATAACCAGTTAAACTAAAGCTTTAAAATGTAATAATGTCAGTTGTAAACCAATCAATTTTCACCTGCTCAATCATTAAATTATCCAAATTAGAACTCTTCCAATTACCTTCCCTAGCCTCGATTTGCCACCCTCTGGTTGGAAGTCTCCACCATCATAGGGGCAGGAAGTGGAAGCAGCATGTTCAGTATGATCCAGAGCTGTGACTCCTGCCAGTACTTACTAACCCCATTTAAGAATATAAGCCCTTTGACGTTAAAAAATCAGAAACGACGAAAGACAATAGGGTTTACTTTTGTATACTTGATGCCACTGCTCAGTTTCACAGCATATTTGTTATATGGGGGCCGCAAATATAAAACAGAACGAAGAAGCAGTGCTATTTCTCCTCTAGAGCAACTAGCCATGCCCCCAAAAAGCAACTCCTTAGTATCGTCACATATAAGTTTTTTCAAAACTCAAAGTACAGAACAAGTGTTTGTTTACTTTAAAAACCATTAAAAAAAAAAAACTATTACACAGTGATTGTTTTTTGTTGCACTTGGCATTGCTACGAAATTACAAAGGATTGATAAAATATTCTTTAAAGACCTTAACACATTGAAAGTATGAATATTACTGAACACTGTCATCAATAATCTCCTCCAAAAGCAGATATTGAAGAGCTATGGAGTACTTTGCAGTTCTTGCCCATTTTGAGCCACTCCCAGGACAGATGCTGTTATTCAGAAGAAATGATCCAGGTCTCGAACCATCACCTTCACCACGGAACTCATTTTAATCACATTTCACAATTAAGATATGGAGGAACCAATAAATATAAGTGCAGTTAACAACCAGGAAATATATTCAATATACACTTGACGTATTGGGGGATTATCATTATCAGTTGCTGTGATTTTTGTGCAAATACGCGCATCCAATATATGATTCAGACGAAATAATGAAAACTATTATTAACTTCCAGTCTCTTTTCACTTGAACACAAACCTCTAATCGTAAATATGGACGGAATCCATCTCTTATAGATGAATAACAACCTTGGGGTGTCACCATGGTGTGTATCAGAGAGTAGAAGCTTGCAAGGCCCTCTTTCACTGTGATATAAACAGAGAACATAGATTAGTGAGTGTGATTAAACATAGTGAAGTGTTTGAATTCAATTAATAGTTACTTACTTTGCATGAATGATGGCATCATGACATAGAGCTAGCGTTCGTACCATCGCTAAGTCTCTTCCCCTTGGATTACTGTATCTCTCTTGGCAGTTCCTTCAAAAAACAAAAAAGAAAAAAGAAAATGATTGGTCGATTTGCATTTTGGATTGTGATCTGCCCTTGAAGTGGTTTAAAGATTGAATGTTCCTGAATGAATTAACAGACTGAAACTACAGTCTCTATATCATAATAATGGACACGAGTACTTGCAGGGAACTTAGGATTAGATCATATATATATAACTGATCTAATGCATTCCCTCCTTAAAGAATCATATATAACTAATAAAATCATACCGTCATAGGAACTTCGAATTCTTCCAGCTTGCTTACTTGGGCTACTTCAAAATCATGTAGGAGAAAAATTACCTACCTGTCATCAAAGAAATCTCCAAAATCATCGACGATAACTGCAACAGGAAAGGTATCGTGCAGGTGAAATGCAGCAAAGTACTTCTTGATTCCCTCATCGTCGTCTATATACCTTCAAGAAAATTAAAAATTATGCAGTAACGGATATGATTCATGATTCATGATTCAGAGTTATCCATCAATACCGACTTAACTAACTAACTAACACCAACCATCTGATTGTCGGTTGGCATTATCAGAGGACATGATATTCAGACCATAGTTCATCCATTTGGCACATAATAATGTAAATAATAATAATAATAATTTTGAATCTTTGATTGAAGTGATCCTTACTTCATCTGTATTCGCTGAAAAACATCAGAAGAGGAATCAATGCCCTGAAAAATGATTTTTGAAAACAAAATGTTATTAATATTGGAAAAAAAGAAAGAAAAGAAAAAACAGGTGTCTGGAAATTAAAAGGGAAAGGAAAAAAGAGAGGAACCTGAGACAAGTAGGGGGGTTTGCGCTCTAACCTGCGCCGGTTGCAAATGAAGACGACCACACAACCATTGCTAGAGTTGATCTCCAAAGCAGAGTTAAAAGCGAACTGGAGAAGCAAAGAAGTCTTCCCACTGCAATTTAACTCATTAGAAAAAGGAAAACAAAATGGAGGGTAGGACAAATGCTATGCTAAGGCGCATTAACCAGATCCTGATCATTCGCAGTTATCCCAGAGGAGAGGAACTCCTCCGGTTAACTACTCCCGAGAGAGAGAGAGAGATTACCAGGAAGAAGGCCCGGAAAGTAGCATGAATCGGTTGGATTCATTGTGGTCGAGATCGAATTGCTTTGTGGAGAAGAACCTCTCCACCATACTTGGTGGAACTGGAAATCTGCACAAATTGCTGCTTGTGCTTTAGAATAGCAAGATTGCTTTAACCCTTTTCGTTTTTGTTTTTGTTTTTGTTTTTTTGAGTTGAAATGATATCATGCAACTAACACACACACTCTCTCTACACACCCACAGCCAGCCAGACCTAAGGTAGCCCCTAAAAGGTGTCATAAGGAGTAAGTCGAGAAGGGGCCTGTCTTTTATCATGTGGACCGACCGGCTGTGTGTGTGTGTGTGTGTGTTGGCACATGTACCCCAAAAATATCAATCATCCATTAATGTCCCAAGGTCCCCTGATTAGAATTGTCACTCACACGTCATACCCAAACAGACGCATATGGGATGGGCATCTAGCCCGGCCCCCTATCGTAGGGCACAAGGCATGCACCTTCAAGCCTATTGGTTGGTCCTCACTCCTGAGGTATTGTATGTATAAACAGCACAAGATTTTTCAGACTACAAATCAGGTTATGCCACGCAGTACGCTCCAAGATTCAACCTCAGCTCTCAGTTTGGGTCCTTAACAGACCCCAACTTGAAACTAAAGCTCTATGTTTGCAACTTCACGCCAATGTCATCATATTGGGTTATGTCCTAATGAACTGTTTTTGGTTTGGTGCTTTGCCAAAGTCAAGAATTTCAGGTTTTTATTTTAGCCCCTCAATTCTTCAACTCAGATTCTGTTGCACACGCATACATGAATGGTGGGTGCGCAGAAATATGATTGAAAAAACAAAGCCATAAACCCTTTTTCTAGAATTGCTAACATTCAGGTTTGAATTACTTCTGCTGTAGTTCTATGTGCCAGTATTGGATTAGGCAACCTGGCTCTTGGACAACAGGTTCACTGTTTCATGGTCCACACCAATTTTGCTTAGAATGTGTTGCTCGGTTTCTTCACAGGCATGACCGTGTTGTTGATCCAAGAAACTTCTTGATGAAATGGATTACAGTTTACTGGATTTTATCAGTAGCAAGAAACTTCTTGACAAAACGAATTACAGTTTACTGGATTTGATGATCAGTAACAGTAGCAATTCCCTTTCCCTACCATCTTGAACATTGCTGCAAATACATTGGATTGGGAAATGGGTAGGCAAATCCATGCCCAAGCCATAGTAACAAACGCCACAGTAGATCCCAGGAAGGAAATTCTCTGATCAACTGAGCTGTAGGCCAGGCCAGACATAGTAGCTATGAGGAAGCCGAGATTATCTTTATAAATGTGGCCCACACGAACACGGTCACATGTACAGACATGATCTCAACCTCAGAGATGCAGCTCCTTATATAACATGCCAAATATTTATGTGGCGGCCGGTCAGTGGGAGGATGTTGTAAAGTGAAGAAGTAGATGGGGAACAAGGTGCCAGCTAATGGTTCAGCCGAGTTTTTCTTATTAGGAGATGAAAATTCTCTGTATACAAGTTAAACCATGTGTGTTTAGATATGCATCATTCAGCCAGATTCTAAACTATAACTAATTCTACTCTAACAAAATCAATGCCATAATTGCGTAACAAATACGTGAATTGCCCATTGAATTACGGACAAGTTTGGGGTTTTAAGTCTTTCTTCCTTCCTAACTCAATTTTCTGGCAACGGATCTCACAATCTAGAAAAATAACCATCATTCGTGTATAAGATTTTCGAACCAGAACTCTTGTTTTCTCCATACTGAGCAAAAACTTACTAATTCATTGGCATTTTCTTCATCATATGCTGGTCTCTGTGTTTTGAATACATTTAAATTGGAGAATTTTTACGGACGAAATTACACAGATTGTGGGTGAATGACATTTTGAGCAGGTTTATACCAGAGAAGTTCACATACACAGATTGGGCGAAGGAACAACAGAAAAGTAAATCGTGGAGGATAGTTCTCAACCTGAGCCAAGGTTGTGAAGACTTCCATGCTGAACCCCAAATCATTCTGTCAATCATGTTCCCATCCGATGAACTTGTGATGATTCAAAGAAATGAGTAGCTGTTAAAATAAAAATAAAAACTCAAGAACCTAAGGACACGTTTTCTCCAGGAATAGAAACCCAAGGAAACCTGTTTGGATGGCACAGAATCCGGAACAATTCCTGGAAACAATCCCAACTGGGAGTAAGAAATGAGTACTAAGTATTTTTTATTTTATATAATTGTGAGAACTATTCCTTTGTTGAGGAGTAAAAACACGGTTTATCCTTCTCCATCATATCACACCATTAGCCTTCACAAGTCTGATATGTAGAACACCCTTTTGATTCTTCACATGTTTGATATTCAGATGCAATAGACGCCATGACTTGGGGTGTGATTTGTCATTACAATTAGAAATTAAGAATCAGTCATTTATAGGTGTAGATTTTGAACTTGTAAATGCTAGTGTTTAATCTAGGGTTTGTAGATCTAGTTGTTTAGCTAGAAAATGAGTATTTTCGTTTGCAATTCTTTGCTATTGGATGTAGAATTAAATCATTCCAGACATGGGAGATTGGGGTGAAAATATTGTGTTCAATCTGATGTAAAGGTAGTAATTGATGTCATCTGTGCAAGGGCCGTAATAGCAATTGCAACAGAAGCCCAAACTCCGGTGCTGACTTGTATTGAGTTCATAATAGCAATTGCAACAGAAGCCCAAACTCCAGTGCTGACTTGTATTGAGTTGTTGAAACATACAAAACATGTTCAACTAGAATTTATTTCTAGAGACAAGAATGGGGGAGCCCATGAGCTGGCCAAGAATGCTTTGTATAGAAGCAGAAGATATTTGTGTGAAAGACAAAAAGCTGGTGAAAACAGATCAGAATCTGATCCAAACCAGAATGTTCCTGTAATGAGTTATATAAGAATTCCATAAAGTGGATTACTTATTTAGACCCAAAAAAAAAAAAATCTGCAGGTTTTCGCTCATCAGGCCAATAAGTCGATAAGTAGCAATTGTTTGCGTTAGATTTGGCTGAGATGTAGTTTCTTTGAGGTGGGAGTTGGGACCTGCTTTCCTTACTGGTTTTGGGCTTTAGAAAGGTACGAAGGCCTTCCACAGGAAGAATCCAATGAGGAACGTACTGAATCTTTTTTTATCAATTGGATGAATCTTACTACTATGGATATCCAAAATTCCATGAGAAATGCATAGATTTTTTTCAGGTCTATTATACTCATAAAGATAGTGATAATACTAAAGATAATACTCCAATCAAGATTTCTCTCTTAACAAATAAAAGCATACCTAAAGTGACTTCATATGAATCCTTCTACATGGTGTGTGGACTCTGCATTTAGAAGACATCAAAAACATGGAAAGAGAAGACAAAATTCTCTGGTATTCCAGTCATTGATGTTTGATGGGGCAGTGGGACTTACAGAAAGCTTATACATTATTAGGAAGCTTATGAAACATAACGCAAATCATTGGAATTATGTGTTCTTATTTTAGGAAATGGCAAAAGAAGCATGAAACACACTACCATGAATAGTATGTAGTTCCTGTACTGAATTAATCACTAGGCCACCACCAAAGCAGTTCTAGATCACAAAGAAAATGAATAATAAATTCTAAAGAGTACTAAATGTACCTAAATTTTACAATTTACTCTGTTTGAATTGTCCAATATTGTTTATCACAGTGATCTATGATGTATGTATTTTGGATTTAACAGTAAGATAAGTGCCTCCAGGACAACTCAACCTTAATTCACCACTAATATTAGTAGCTTTGACAATCACATCTATAAATCTGGTGGTTAAGTTTGGTACAGTTTGTGTTATGCCAATATGTCTACATGAAGGACTCGCAGCTTACCCATTTTGGTTACTTAACAAAAATACAAAGATCATTTTATCCATTTAGCTATATGAAGTGATTGTTCACCAGATCTAATACATTGAACATGTGGCGATCCTTCTCTTTACCATAGACCATATATGTGATCATTTTATCATAGTCGATGATTCAGTTGGATTACACATTAATAGCGGTACAGGTGCCTGCTATGGCTGTTGCTGCTAGTGAAAAGGGGCATCTGCAAAATCATATGGGTTATACTGGTTTTTTTTTTTTCAGTTGATATCATTTACCTATGGTTAGTATTTTGAATGTATGCAAGTTTGAATGAGAATGTGGATATTGCTATTGATGATGAGAATGCATATTGATAGTATCTCTTAATAATTCGTTAATTCCTTTGAATTAGTTTCAAGTAATTCTTTTTGCAATCCATGTTTGTTGTGTGTTTAGGAATTGATGCATTGCATAACTTATCATGCTAACTTTTATATGTAAGTGTGAAATGCGTGTTGCAGGTATGAGTTCCAGATGCAGTATGGATCGATTGGCAGGTGTCGGTCTGTATATGTAGTGTAACGACCCGGAATTTTAATATAATAAAATTATGTGTTTATGGGTCCTTAATGAAGGTTAATTAGTTAATTATTTGTTAAATTAATAAGAAGGGGATTTTGCTCAGGGTTGAAATGCACCGAGGAAATCTCAGTATCATTTGGCGAAAATCGCACACAGTGTGCTGGTCGACTGCCGGGACACACCCCTACCGTATCGGTTCCGTCAAGTATCATTTCGCGGGACCGCGGGGTCATTATGTGTAATAAAATTGAGAAAAACGGGAAATTTTCATACTTCCAGAAATTAAGTGGGACCCAATATTTGTTAGAGATCCTAATAGAAATCCGTGCAGTTGGCACTAATGCGTGTCAGTCGGCCGTGGGGACTAATGTCTGTCGTCTCGGCAGTTAGTTATCTCAAACGAAGAAACGGCGGCCTGTTTTGTGTTCGAAATCAGGAAATTAGTAGGTTTTGCAATTTTCTTCCGGACTAAAGTGTAGCTGTCAAAACTCAGTATTTTTTCCCGAAATTTTTACAGTAGGTGTCGGACTGTCCCAAGTTCGGTCACCTAAAGTTTCGTCAAAATCGGATGTTTTTAAGTTGGACCACGGAGGCCGTATACATAAGAGAAAAAAAAAATAGTCAAATGGGTCAACCGTTGACTTGGTCAACGGGACCATTAAATATGGTCATATGCATAGCACATGACCTTATCTATATATAAAGGAGGCCAGCCTTTCCCATTATTTACATTCTGTAAACAGAGGGGGAGATTCTGCCACAGCAGATTTTAGAGAGAGAGTGAGGAGAGAGAAAGGAAGAGAGAGAAAGAAGAGAGAAGTGGGTCCTTGAGGTTTTTCGACGTCCCCGACGCGTTGGCGGCGTCCGATTTTCTCTCCGACGTCTCGTTTTGCGTGTAGAGAGAGAGAAAAAAAGGTAGAGAGAGAAAGTGGAGAGAGAAAGTTGCATGCGCTCTACCCCGGGGTTGATCGTCGTTGGGAACGCGTTGGTGACATCTGTTTTTGCCTACGAGGCCTCGAAACGCGTGAAACAGTAAAACCCATATCTTTTCTTCTCCTTTTTTCGCTTATTTTGCTATATTATTTCATGTGATGTATATGCATGTCTTTTGACGCGAATGAAAAAGGGGCGGAGACCCCTATGTGATGTTGCGATTGTATGTGGTCCCTCAGGGAGCCCAGATCGGGTCCCGGGTAAATTGTATTGCCACCCTAGGGTGACGAAAAGTTGTTTTGCATGTCTTGTAAGGCTATGGAGACATCCATTAGTCTGGAAACGCTCCCTAACGGGACTGTGTGTTACCGGAGTTGGTTCACGGGCGCGAGGCCCAAGTATTTCAGTTAATCAAGCGAGGCTTGGGTTAACTGGGGTTAACCTGTGGTTAGAAAATCTAATCAAGGTTCAGTATAGTCTGTGGTTCCTCTTTGACTAGGTCAGGAGAGACGGTGCCCAGTAAGGCCCGGGGTTCCTCCGTGACTGATAGTCGGGAGATGTCGGTCTGTTTGTCTAGGTCGTCCGTGGTGCCTCTTGGACTAGGTCAGGAGTGGCGGTGTCCTGCATGGCCCGTGGTTCCTCCGTGACTGGTAATCAGGAGATGTCGGAGTCCTAAGGAGTTTAAAGTGGCTAAACATCAGATAGTGTATAGTCCGGGGTTCCTCTCTGGGTGGGTTAGAAGATGTCGGCACAGTGTCTATCGTGGTCCCTTCTTGGTGGAACGTCAGGAGATGTCGGCATTGGTATAGACGTCGGGGTTCCTCCGTAGACTAGCCAGAAGATGACGGTAGGCAGGTTGGTCGGGGTTCCTTCATAACTGATACCCAGGGCGATGGCGGCGAATACACGGTAGATGTGGCCAGTCAATTGAATGGAAAAATGTTCTTATTGGGTGAATGCCCATGTTGTGTGTATAAGCTTCGGATACGAAGTGGTCTGAGTTGGTATACTCAGAGTTGGTGTATTTGTTTGAGTTGGTGGACTCATAGTTCGGTATGGAATCATCGGATTCCAGGTGAGTTGGGTTGGTATACACAAGGTTTTGTCATGTTCGGGTGAAAGCCGGAACAGTGTGTGTGAGTCTAAATGACTCAATGTATTATGGTTATGATTTAGAGACTTTAAGCTAAACATTTGTGGGCTGTGGCCAATTAATAGAGTCTTAGGACTCGAAATGAAACATGATTGATGATCGAAACGATAATTTGGTAATATAATACATTCATAACTGAACCTCATAATTAGAAAGTAATGTGGGGTCGGGATCCTCTGTTAGGGTGACGTAACCCTAAGTGACCTTGGGTCACAATTTATTATATACTGTTCTATTTTATTGTAACATGCAAATTGAACTGCTTATTATATCATTATTGATACGTGTTATTATGTGGAAAATAGTTCAGAAGGATTGTGGTTTTATTGGGCTTCATAGCTCACTGACTTTTTGTGTCAGCAAATCTTGGAGCTGCTGACCAGTAAGTGAAAAATCTATCTGGATATTTTGGAAGCTTGTACAAGTTGTACCTGGCGTGATAGAGACGCCTACTTTTGTAAAACAAACTTGATGTAAATAATACAGGTATATGGTTTGTATGATGGCTATTGTGATGACATGTATTATTTACTTTTTGGGAGCATCTGATAAATGTTTAAATTTCCCGCATTTTTGCGGGTAAAGTCTTCCGCTTGCATGATTTGACGAACGGACACGCGTCTCGGAACTTGATTCCCTAGGCGCGGGTTCGGGGCGTCACATGCAGGATGCTACTTTCTTTTATACTGATTAAAAAAGTCTGTATTCAGGTTCTCAAGCTATTCTTTGTGTGCGCGTTGTAGACCCAAATATTGTGTGAGAGAACTTAGAAATCTTTCTAGATTACTTGTAAAAAGAGAATAAGAATATACAGTCGGTATATTCTTATCAAAATGAGAACCCCTAAGAGGAAGAGAAGGAGACAAAATCCAAGCATTACAAAAAACTGATCAAAATAATAAACATATATACATGATAGATCGACGCACCTGATTGCAATGCTTCGACCAAGCAACGATCCCGCCACTGTTGATGCCGATTGTATGTCAAAAATGGGAATTCCTATGCTAATGAGTAAGGACCTGAGACAATCAAACTAATCTTAATTTCAAAAAACGGTGGAAGGATAAGATAGAGGAGGAGTTAGTGGGATGATGGCGGTGGGTGGTGACCGGTGCGTGTTGACGTTGCGTGATGTCAAGTAGAAGAGATGTAAGAGGAATTTTGTGAGAAGGTATTAGACGATAAAAAACATCTTGAGGGTTTTAAACATGTTTTTGAAAAGGGAACTTCTATTTTAGAGGGATAATATCAGCCTAGAACATTCGTCCCATTTCATCAATCTATAGAGAAAATGTACACGGCAGTGTTTTACATTTATTTAGCACATAGTATTTGTACTTCCTTTAAGCTTATTGTTATTTGTTCATGTCAATGCTAATTGTTTAATCACAAGGAAAAACTGGTTATGAAACGAAGACCATGAGTTAGAGAGTGCTTTGTCTCATTGGAATTGTCTCATGGCCCTCTCTCTTTGATTGGACCAAGTTTTTTTCATATAGATATTTAATACCATGTAACCACACGCAGGTTATATCAATGTTGAAAAAAAGATTGGGACTGGATGAGAGGGAAGACATTCCAACGATTGATTACTGGTAATCAACTTCTTCTGGGAGATCATTAAGGATATATTAGCAGCATATCAATTAATCTACTGAATGCCACTGCTTCCTTTGACTGATGTGGTAAAATATTTTATTTTCATTGTGTTTAACTTCTTTTATTTCTATAAACTGGACGCACGATCTCTTTAAATAAAATCCCAGTTTATGGCTCTATTGATGCGTTATCTTCATTGTTTTATATTTGGTCATCCATCTTCTTTGAAGATTCTTCACCTTCAAGGTTTCCTAATACCCTCAGCGAGAACAGAGTGAGCCTACCCTTTCAGTTGTCTCCTTTCCTCTTTTGAACCAGAGTCTTTTTTTTTTCATTGGTGTAGGTTTCTTTAGTCTTACAGTTCATAGTTTGCAAATCGCGAAAGCGAGAAGAGAGACTCAAAAAATCCTTAGAAAATGGGAATCGAGAAATAGATATAGGTGCCTCATTCCCATTATATTATGATAGTCAATCATTCCTTAAATTTTATCTTATATAATATATTTGTGGAGAAGTAGGTGTCTTACAATCTTAGGTTTCAATTCAACGATACTTTGTATATATGTCGTAGGCTTTAGACTCGGTTCTATCTCTTTACTTTCTAGATACATAACCCCCTTCTCATTTTTCTCTATGTTTGGCTTCATTTTTCTTCATGGATTTGCACTCAATATCTATTAAATTCAATGCCTTCGAGCTCTCAACCATGCATGGAAATACTCCCAGGTAGGTGCAAAGGGACCGGGGTTACTCATCCGAGGTTCGCGTGGAAGGGAAAACATGGAATGGTGGACGGACAAGACGAGGCTTCAAAGAGTGGAGAAAGTTGGGAGCTCTTTTCTTCTTCTTGTGATGTTTACTTAAAAGTGAAGCATATGGTAGAAAGAGAAACCCTAGATGAAAAGAGGAAGAAGAGGAGAACGAAAGGAGATTAGGGGCTGATTTTCACTTTCTTCATATTATTATTTTTTGATTGGTAATAGAGAGAGATGTATATGTTGAAAGAAAATGAAGTACAAGAAGAAATAGGGATCACAGGAGAATGAACCCACGCCCAAAGTTAGCTACAAAGTGAACAAAGGTTACAAACAAAAGAAGCCATGATGTTACAACAGAAAGTATAGCTATGCTAAATCAAAATTCACCAGGATGGAGCACTAGTGCTGCAATAGATGACAATAGATGATCAGCCCGTAGGCAAGTACTAGCGAACGGGTAGTGGGAGTTCTCGAAGGCCCTAAAATTCCTTTTGATCCAAAGGACCAAGCTATCAAGGCGATAAGCAGAGCGCCCCCTTCGAAACCCTCTTCCCCCAAAAGCGCCGAGAACATCCAGGATAAGAAGTCTTGGAAGGAGAGGGGAAACACCCAGTTAATTCCCAAACGAGAGAGGAAATTGCTCCAAACCTTGTGCGCATAAGGATAATGTAATAAGAGCTTATCTACCATCTCCTCGACAACTAGGTACATGAAATAGCAATTGATCATCTGCCACCCTCTAATATTATTTATGCTACTTATAAAAAGAAGACTACAATGATGTTGCGATGCAGGCAGATGATCAATGGAGATTACCGAGATTTATTGTCAATGATGCTGCAATGCAGGCAAAGGAGCATCATCTTACTGATAAACAATGGTGGATACACCATAGAAGTTAAGATCCACGAGGGGCTATACAATGCGATTATAAACTGGAACTACACTGGGTTGGTGGATGCAATCCACAAAGGTGAAGGCCTCATTATGAGACCATTTCATTGAATTTTGTGTTGCAAGTCCAATGTGAAGAGGAGCTCATTGAAGCAATTGAGACAACAACAAGGGCTAAGAAGTGTCTGGATGGGGCAATAAACAAATTTTCTAGCTGTTGTGATGAGAAACAAGGAGGGAGGGTTGTTGGTGGGAGTTGTAATATAATATACAAACTGTATCCCTTTGTCAATGCTTAGAACATTCAAAATTTTCCAATTTAGGGATCATACATATTGCATATTAAGAATAAAGCGTTGTAGGAACACCTTTGTAATCCCATACATATGGAGTGATGCTACGGATTCATGTTGTACCCATTACAATTTAGAGCATTCTGCATTCAACATAAGTGTTGAAATTTAGGGTCGAGTCCTTTCAAAATTTTGAGTTTCTGGATTCTCTTGGGAACTAATCTCAAAATAAGCACAAGTTTTTAGTTGAAAAATTATTTTCGGTGCAAGATTATAAAAAGATGTGTGGTATGAGATACTATGCTGCAGTAGTACTGCAGAGGTTCTATCATCGCTTGAGTACTTGGAAAAATGCGGCTAAGGGTGCATCTCAATAAGCAATCCATGGTGATAAAGAGTTACTGTTGTGCCACAACACTGCAATAAACTATTTTTTCTTCATTTTAGGAATTTCTATTTGGTGTAAATCAATGACAAATTTTCAGTTGTTTCTGCCTGTATGAAGGGTAAATTTACATCCAGTAATGGTGATAGGGTATGTTCATTAATATTCTCTCTGAAGGAACTGATTAAATTCCCATAAATTTGGTCAAACATTAGTTTTATAGTAAATGGAAGAGGATGAATAAATGGTATAAACGAGGTTAGGATTGTTATCTAATAGGTTGCAGGACATTTGAAAATTTATAAACTTTACGGGAGTTCAATTCAAACTGTAAGAATGAGTAGATCTTGGAATAAAATTATTAGAAGCATACTTTTGATAATAATATCAAATTTTAATCTAAGGTGGAATTTAGTTTTATACTGTAAATAAAAAAATGATTTATTTTTTTTTGTTCATTCCAAACGTGATTCTGTTATTTCTGCTCTTTAGAATAGATTCTGGCTAATTGTTGCTAAAACGGGCACTAAGATTCTCTAAGATTCAACTCAAGCAAGGACAGAAGAACAGAATTAAACACCAAACCACTATTCAAACGAATCCCATAAACAGCAGTCGAATTGTTCTGTCCATTATGCCATTAAGTGTATAAGAAAACATTCAATTAATGGATAACAACAATAACTAATCAAGAATCCAACAATGCAAATTCCATTCAAATTGGGAACCTAGTTCTTAAATAAGCATATCTCAAGAACCATAATTTCTCCAAAATTCCAACAAGCCGAATTATTATTAGGAAAATAGCAGAATTAAGCAAGGAAAACGCCATTCCATATTGAACTCAAAAGGCATTGTATTTCAGTACCAACCCCCATGAACAAAATACTGTTTCTGATCACAGTAACAAAATTCTCAGCCAAAAAGGAAAGGAAATAAAAGGCAACAGAATTAGGACCTACTTCTTACTAAGCAACTCATCTGGAATAACCTTAAGAAGCTTCCTCTGCTTGGACTTGGCGATCTTCTTCAAAGTCTTGGGATTAGTAATCTTTTGAAGCTTAGTCCCTGTCTTCAATATATTCTCCTTCTTCTTCTTCTCCCTCTCCTCCCTCTTCTTCCTCTTTTCCACCTTATTCAATCTAATCTCCTCTTTCAGTTCCTTCATTCGCTCCGTGTACGCTTTCTTGATCTCCTTCTGCTTCGTCCGCTCCTCAAACGAGGGGCAATTTCGACTGACCTTCATGGCGGACGCTCGGTGTTGCCGAGGCTGCTTCCATTTCCGGCCGGAGACTTTTCCGGCGATTACACCATCGTAGGTGGGTTTTCCAAAAATGGGTTTTCCTGGGTTTTCTGAGGAGGCAAGTGCTGGTATCTTGGAGGGAGGACAGAGGTCTTCGTTGTTGTCAATCTCCATTGAAGAATTGTTGGTTTGGATTCGGGTCTCTTCATCTTCTGTACTTCTCTTTCGCTTGTTCTTTTGGCCACCGAGACCTTCATCCAAGCATCTGAAATCGATTGTACAGGCCATGGCAAACAGGGAGGAGAAAGCAGAGAGAATAATTTAGCCCTAAATCTCCAAAGACTGTCTAGGGTTTTGCAGAAAGAAACATGAGGGAGGCGGTCTTACTCTTACATATAGAGAATGAATTAGGGTTTGGACTTTGGACATTGGGATTTGGGAGTGCCATTCCCACTTATGATTTATGGGCTGCTGCTGGCGTTGGGGATTATTCTTTAATCTTTAGGGAGAGGTAGCATTTCATGGGCCGTCCCTTGCTTCTTTGGGCTTGCTCAGAACGTGGCGAAAAATATTTCCAATATGCCCAGCTTCTAAAATCATGACTCTATTTTGCTGAGTCCGATTCTCTCAACTTTAGGGTATTCCCCAGGCTTGTGCTCAACCTGTACGAGTGACGGCTAGGCCTAAACAGACCCTGGCCCATGCCCAGGCCCAGCACATTGACAGCTCTCCCAAGCAAGACCTTATAAGAGGAAAAAAGAAAAAGAAAATATCTATGGGACATTTGGATTGGATTTTTTTGCCCAAAAATCAATTTTGGTAAAATTGATTGCATAGAAATTAATGGTCAAATAATCATTTTTTCAAAAAATAGTGTTCGGAGGATACATAGGTGAATCTCTCAATTTTGTATTCTCTGAACACTATGATTTGAAAAAATGATTATTTGATCATGAATTTCTACACAATCAATTTTATCATAATTAATTTTTGACCAAAAAAATCCAATCTAAACACCACACTAGTGTTTTCTAATTTGCGAGGTTTGGAGAGTTCTTGATTGCAATGAAACAGACATGCTTGGATAGACTGGAACTTTTGATTCATGTGCACATGTGCCACACACATGACTCAACTCGCGATCAGAATTGGCCAGATCAAAACCGTCTGGCCAACTCACATAGCCCCTTATACTGCCTTTTAACCTTGGTTTTTATTTTTTAGCTCCTCCAACTAATTTTAAAAAAACAATTTTTTTCTAAAAAAAAAACAAGGTTACGTGGTGAACCCTAAAAGTTAATAAAACTTAACCACAATCAAAATGTGTCAAAAGGGACACAGAGGAGGCCAAACGGGTTTCATCTGGTGAGGGCCAACGAAATCCCATCACGACTAAAGAAGCCGAAAGAAGCCCGAAGCTCTCTATCGAAACACCAGATGTCACCTGCATCCTCTATTCTCAAGCCCCTCAAGTCGTAGTTGTTGGCATGTATATGACTAAGCACACTATATTGACTAACAATAGCCAGAATGTTTAAGGTTATTTTGGCCGCTAATCTAACACATACACTCGCTAATATGTTCGAGGGTTATCAAAGTAAATGCTCCTTCCCCATGTACATTGTAAGATTTATTTTTTGGTTTTGATGGGTTCTGAGGTCCATCGTGGATGTCATCACCCATACGATACAAAGACGAGATAGGATCATAGTCAATTGCAATTGCATTCAACCCAATGCAATTGCATATGTGGTTGATGTTGA
Source organism: Tetracentron sinense (assembly GCA_015143295.1). Lineage (NCBI taxonomy): Eukaryota > Viridiplantae > Streptophyta > Magnoliopsida > Trochodendrales > Trochodendraceae > Tetracentron > Tetracentron sinense. The sequence goes on along the minus strand of CM026554.1, from coordinate 56,762,150 downwards.
TTGAATAACAAAAAATATCTTTTTTATCTTCCAATCAACATTAGCCACATATGCAATTGCATTGGGTTGAATGCAATTGCAATTCACTGTAATCCTATCTCTACAAAGACATGAACTGACACCTGACAATATAGATCCCATGAAAAGGTGTCTCTCTCTCACTTGAGGGGGGTTTGGGATTCAAGTCCAAATGAGGGATTTTTGTTTTTGGTAAACTCAATCATACCAGAAGGCAATGACCGAAGGCAAAGACAACGGAATACTCACTCCACCCAAGCAAACACACACACACATGCAGCCCATGTAAGCTTCACCCTAGAACTCCTCAAAACGAGTACCAACCGTTTGAGGCGCCAAGGAACTTATATGGGATAACATGCTTTGGTAGGTTCCCGATGTGGGACTAAACACTCACCCTAAAAGCAATGACTGAAGGCAAAGACAAGGGAATACTCACACCACCCAAGCAAACACACACACACCAAAGGAGGGATTCTCTTTGGGCAAAAGGCCACTCACCATTATTAACATTAATGAAGATGTTTTGTTTCAAAAATTTGCTTTGTACAAGGCTCTAGATAGCTTGAGTCGGGTGTGGTTGCCTTTGGCCCATTAATGATAAATGGGTTGAGACACGACAAATCGGGAAATTTATTAGCTAGACCCGTCGGTTGGATCGGGTTGGTCTGGTCCAACTTAACGTTATAACTTATATTAATAATAAAGCATATTGTTATAATACATTGTTAAGATATATTAATTTAACACAGTATTAATATATTGTTGATATAAAATAAATTATTTATTGAGTAAAATGGACTAGCTTGAGCCTGGCCTGTGCCCTATCAATAATAAAGCTGTCCCAACTCCCAACCCACCCCGACACACGTCCCAAATAAAAGTGGATTGAGATTGGGCTACATATATAAGGCCCCTACAGAATAGACCCGGCCCATTGTCAGCCTAGTAGAGATTGGGTTTTGTACATGGAGTGACTTATGCACATGATTCTCATGTATTCAAGTCTCTCTTTTCCACATTGATTGATTGTGATCTTTGGCCCATTATATTATGGTTAAAAGCTTTTTGGTGAGCTGTGGTCTTTGGTGTAAGATACAAGAAAGCCATAGCAATATTCATAACAATGTTTGAAGCTTCTTCAAAACAAAAACAAAAAATCCTCAACCGCCTAGCATAAGTTAAGAGAACTCATAAACTCACTACAGTCCAAGGCGCACTATTTTATCCTACGCCTAACCAAACGTGCTCTTGATCATTAAACCATGATTCATGATTAATTAGATGGAGAGGGGAACACAACGCCCACCTTGTCCTCTAACCCAAAACACCATTCCTCATGCCTCGCTTCCCACACGCCAACCTTTGCTTATGTCTACTTTTTCGCACGCAAGGAGTGCGATGATCAAAATTATTATTTTAATTCATAATCATAATTAATTATATGAATTATTAATAATAAGTATTTTAAATGCACGGAACATCATCTACAGTATGCGAGAAACCTAATCGTGGTCACGCGATAGACTCTTTAACAAATTTCAGAAACAGTCAAAGCCTCCAGCATTATCCACGCAGTCCACGTGTCTATTTATAAATCAAAATGACCTCATTACTCGAAACGTGGCAGTGCCTGTTAACCAGATACATCCATTTTGGTTGAACTTGGAAGAGAGGTTGCTTGCAACATTTGCGCTGGAGAGTCCGTAACCGTAAAGAAATACAGACAAAAGTCAGGGATGACGTGGACAGGAATTAATTAAGTTAGTAAAGCTTAACCGGATAAGCAAGTGAAAAGAGAATATGCTTTTGGTCTGTCGGTCAGGCGTCAGGAGAGCTGGGGAGGATTTGGTTTCTTTATCTATAGCCTGGTCGCAGAAGCGGGGCCTACACTAATGTGAAACCCTGGGTAATTTATTGTCTGCTTCACAGGAGGTAGTAGGCCGGTAAACGATTCGGATCTTGCGCTATTCTAATTCCATCAGAATAAATACCCCGTTAATCTGAATTATTTTTTTTTTTAATTCATTGAATTATAAAATTGGCCAATCAAAATTTGAATTTCACTATTGCATTAAGATTTAAATTCGATCAGAATTTAATCCAACTAATATTAATTTCTTAAAATTATTTTCAAGAATATTAAAAGTTCATATTTTTTTATAAAGGTTATAAATAAAATCATATTATATACAGTAAAAAATATTAATCTATTTTAAATATATACACAAAATGAAATCAAATCTTAATCCGATGATATTGAATCATTATCGATCTAAATTGGATCTGATTACAATCGAATTTGGAAATGAAGTTATGAATTTGATCTTGATCCAATCAATTAATAGTCTTCATGAGGCACACCTAGGCCCCCATTCAGGGCTTATTGGCCAATTACTTGATCCAAGAGATTGATATTGCACCAACATAGGTTAATTTAAATCATGGTTTTTTATTTTATGGAAATTCAAAATCTCGTAAAATTTGATTTTGATCCCCCTCAAAATCGCTATTAAATTTAATTTCTATATGTCAAACTGTAGGTTAGTTTCTCTTCCCCCTCTTTTCTCTTGCAACCACTTGAGTAACCTCCATTCCTCTTTTCCTTTTTTTTTATAATGGTGTCTTCTCTCTCTGCTCTATGTACAACATGTGATAAATGTAGTTCTAATTATTCAGAAATAATTTAGATGTATCAATAACAGTAATAAGGAAATTGAAGCAAGAAGTGAAGAACTCACTGTATTTTTATTTTTGAATTACAATAGACTGAAGCAGCACATCAACGAAAAATAAACAACAAATCCAAGTCCTATGATTCATAGTTTTCTTAAAGCGAATTTACTCCCTCTCAGTGTTTAAGGTTGATGAGTAATCATCTCCCAAGAGAGAACGAATCTCAGTTATGGAAATGTAGCACTTCAATTTGCAAAACCCAGCAAACCGACAAATATATGTACTCGAACCAATAACAATGCCGAAGAGAGAGAGAGTGAGATTTTTAAAACCGATAATTTGAATATAGGAATGGAGGTCTACTTTATAGATTTTCTTGTGCCTGTTCGAACAGAGGCAACTGTTTGAAAGAGACACAAAAAACGGAAAGAAAAACAGTTACCGAAAGTTTGAAACACCAATGGAAAATCCATTTAAATAATTGATCAAAGCGGTAAAACCCAAGCCCAGACCCGGACTCGATTCGATTCAGATCGAAATACGGGTCGAAAAATTTTGGTCGCACATCGGGTGTCTTTGTCGGGTCAATTTCTCATTCACTACATGAATTTCAAACAGCAACTTAAATACATCTTATTTCCCTTGGGATCAGCATTTTTTGGCACCATAAAGGTGCTAATACTTGTAGTGTTGTATTAATTCTACTGTCAATAGGGCCGAACCAAGGACAACTACCCCTGAACTTTTGAAAATAAATTACTGTCATTTAATAGGCCATAGCTAAGGGGCAAGGCGGCAACTACTTTCCGGAATTATACATATATATATATATATATATATATATATATATATATATATATATATTATTGTCTTATTTAACTGGGCATGCCAATAGGCCAAGGGGCAGCTACTCCCTAAAGAAGGAGAAGCAGTACCTATAGGATGAGTACACGATTCACAAAAGTGGTCTTCTAAAATAAATTAGTCCCAGCCCATTTGCAAGAAATTGTTGTAGCCCAAATTTAGCCTATTGACTGCCTATTTCCAACATGAATTGTTGAGAGATCGCCCATACTTATATAATTTCCTTTTTTTATTTTCTTGAATTTACAATTTGAAGGGCCAATTTTAAAGGCTGGGATGTTGATTATATTAAGTCTTTTTTTTTCCCAAAATTCATAAAACTAGAGCATAGGATTCATTAGAATCAACATTATGCTTCAAAAACAACTCATGTGCTTTGGCTATATGGAATTTTCATAGTAAAATATTAAAATCAGCATTCAGCACCCAAATCGATTCTCCATGTTGAAGGAGGTTTCAAAATCATAAAATCCAGTGATAACAATAAAAAGGGAATTGTGTGAGTATGCGAGGTCTCTTAACCGATTAATTCCAAAAATGACTAAAAAGTGAAGTTTTAGCAATGGAATGCAACAATGGAGATGTTGACTCCTTAAAAATTCTTCTCTCCCGATGAGAATCAGTCTCTCCAATTAACGAGGGTTGTCAAGACAAAACTATAAGAAGAATAAAAAGACAAATGTCTTCATTGTAGCTATGACGAGATTTGATGAAACTCAAATATGATAAAAGGCTCGACTAGCTTAATAATTCATATATTGATAGAGGTTACTGAAGAATTTGTCCGAGAGAGGAGAGGGAAGGAATTGTGTAATCTCATAGTATAAGGATTACTTGGAGAGGAGAACAAACGAAAAAAAATATCAAAAAGGGAAGCAGAGAACGAGTTTTACCTTGCCTCCACCAAGTCATTTGAGCCTAGGGGCTTTTCCATTTTTTTCCCTAGTAGTAGTGGTATATCCAAGCTGAGTTGGCTCATTAGCTCAGCTCAATCAAGCCAAGTTCAAGCTGGCATTTTGGGTAGTGGTAATAGGGGTGTATCCAAGCTGAGTTGGCTCATTAACTCAGCTCGATCAAGCCGAGTTTAAGTTGATATTTGGGCTTGATTGAGCCAAGCCAAGCTTTTATTTGAGCTTGAAACTGTATTCAATCCGAGTTAAAGCCAAGGCCCATTTGATTGGACTTGACTCGACTGAGACTCGGTTTGGCTTGACCTCGACTTGAATATTATAATATATACTAAAAGAATAATAATTATAAATAAATAATATTGTTTATAATAATAATATACTTTTGAATAAATTATGTTAGAGTATCAGCCAAGCCAATCTATTCGAGCTGGGTATCAAGCCAACTCAACACGACTTGAATACGCCCTTAATTATTATTTGACATCAACAAGGCTATGGTTTTCTAATTAAAGAGAAATACTCAGGCTTCTGCCTAAGAGTATGAGGGACACAATCATGTTTATTTGGCGAATTCTCATACGTGTCATGCATAGTCTCTTAGGTGTCAATAAAATATTTTTGGATAGTTGAAATCAATGTTTTCATAACTGGACTAATTAAGATGGTTGTTTCCAGGTTCGACTGTGTCCATTTATTGTTAAAAAATTATTAAATTTATTTTTATGGTCGGTTCTTTTGATTTTTATCAATTATCACCAGTTCTCCGGAGCATTTAATAAAATTGTTTTATTTTTTTGGTCAGTTCTTTCAAGTTTTATCACCGGTTTTCCAGTTGAACCAGCCGATTCTTCCACTTTTTAATTTTTAGGTCGGTTTTGAAAAGGGTAAAGTTTTGTGGATTTAGAAATCAGTTGACTGATCTATTCCGATTTTACCGGTTCTTATGGCCAGTCTGATTTTTAAAACAATAGTTGAGATTATGAATGACATTGAGAAAAATGTGTCATACATAGAGGAAAGCTAGTCACCCTCTCATATAATTATACACTCACTAATAAAGCAAGACGTGTCATTACTTTAATCCTTTATTTTTGCAATTCCTCTACACAAATAACCTAGTTGACACAATTAGAACGGTCGCTGGAACGTTGTACTGAATTTAAATCCATGACCAGCGAAACTGGTAGCTTTGGATTTCTTAAGCCATCTAAGAGGTGATACACAAAAAAGGGTCCAGATAGATGACTCAATTAGCCTTTTTCTGTATTTGTTTTTGGGGGGTACATATCAACTTTGGGGTTATCAGGGTTAGTCTATATTCTAAAGGCATTGTTAATGCGTAATATTTGAAACTTGGCTAAGGATGGCAATGCACCTGGGAGAGGGATACACTATTGTTGGACTAGCCCAGGGATGTGACTCTTTTAGTAATAACCATGTACATCAGTTGTTTTTGTTGGGCTAGGGCCACCGCTATTACCCAAAAGATTCAGTCTTTGTTACATTTGGGTTATTATAAAATGGCTTGGATCTTCTTCGGTTGGCGTTGGCAACGAGACCGTTAGCACCACTCCAAAGGCATCACATACTATATGATGCACGCCTATCAAAGCATGTGCACGCAAACCAACCCTTATTTGGATGGCAAAGTACATACGTGACGCCTCTCGAATGGATGTGGCGGTCTCCTCGCATGATGTCTAATAAAATACAACACATGATGTCATCTTTTTTATTTCTAAAAATATATTAAATCCTAAGATTGTCTTTAACCATAGTTAAAATGCATGAGTTAGAATATGACAGGAGAACCCCCCCAGGGTGTAGCCCAATGGCCAAAGGATGAACAGTAAACCCATGGGTCTTGAGGTCGATACTTAAGCTCCCCTCAATATGGGTTGTATTTGGTAAAGTATATTCTCTATACAACATGTGAGACTAATCTAATATTTAATGATCAGGATATCCTGTTTATAAAAAAATGAAAAAGCTATATATAGTAGAGATTTATAAGTACACACAAAATACTTCATATTAAAACTAAGGAATGATCTAATTTATTTTCAACATATCAAACTAACTAACTGAACAGATACTAACACCTAACCCGGCGTTGCGGCCTAAATGTATATTTTGTACAAAAAAAAACCGGACGCATATGACATGTGCTCATATTGGAACACTAACTATAAATCCTGAACTGTTGCATTTTTTGACTGATATATTTAGGCCCATAAAAGTCTCAAATCAATGAGAGATTTGTTTTTCCATGTCCACCCCAAAATTGACTCCCTTATCTTCACCAATTGAATCGAAGTACAGTTAGAGTGAAAGTTGCCGGGGTTTTTCCCAGATTGCCCTTTTAATATGGGGTTCTTCCCCAAATAACCAGGTTTTAAAAACCATTCTCTCAATGTCCCCACACACATGTGCATCTATTCGCACATGCTAATTTTTCCCATTTTATCAAAATCATTTGAAAAAAAGATTTTGGGTATCCCTACCTCATTTCCGACGAGTTCTTCGTCTCCACCCTATTTCCGACGAGAGAACTTCGTTCCCACCCCATTTCCGGCGAGAGATCTTTGCTCCAAGAGTGTTCTTTCCATGTTCTTTTCGTGAAAAAACGTCATTAACCGAAGAACAACCCTCATTTTCGGGTTTCTTGTGTTTAAAAAAAAATGAATTCAAAAAAATCATTGCATGTATGATTAATTCATGGAAAAATGTTTATAATCATTGTATTTATGATTCAAAACCTTAAATTTCATGTTATATATGTGTTTACATGTGTTTTTTTTCATTTTATATGATTTACAATCATGTTTCCAAGTTTGAAGACGACGGTCGATGCATTTTGCATGGGGTCCATGCATAAAATGCACGAGGTTGATGTATAAAATGCACGAGGTCGATGCATTGCATCAACCTAGTGCATTTTGTACGCGGTCGATGCATTTTGCAGGAGGTCGATGCATAAAAATGCACGAGGTCGATGCACTGTATCGACCCTGCGCGCAAAAAACTTCAGGAAACTCAGATTTTTACGATTTTTTCATTTTTTTATTTATTTTTTTATTATTCTTATTTCAAATTCAGTATAAATGGTAATGGAGGGGTATTTGGAAGATGAAAGGAGTGGACGAGCTTCATTCATCTCATCCACGTACGTATCTTCTTCTTCTTTGAATGAAGAACTCTCGCCGGAATTGGGGTGGGAACAAAGAACTCGCCGGAAATGGGGTGGGAACGAAGATCTTTCATCCACGAACCTAAATCCCTCTTCTTCTTCTTCTTCTTTTTCTTTCAAAATCAATGGAGTGGTATTTAAGACTTTTTATAAATACTGAATTATGGAAAATAGATGATAAAGGCATTTAGAGAAAGGTTTTCAAAACTTGGTTATTTGGGGAAGAACCCCATACTAGAGGGGCAATCTGGGAAAAACCCCAAAGCTGCCCACGTTTAATTCGTATATATATGTAGTCAAATCTTCTACGGTGATACCGGATTTGCAAATCCGATTATCACCCCTATAGGTGGACACGTGTCTCTTTTGAAACCCCTTAACCGTGATTATGATTCACTCACCCTTAGGGTTCACCCACCCTTGGTTTTTTTTGTTTAAATACTAATTTTTTTAAAAAAATTGTTTTTAGAGTTTTTTCAATACTAAAAACAGTTTTTTAATTTTAAAAATAGAATTAATATTTCTTTTAAAAAACCAAGGATGGTTGGGTGAACCCTAGGGGTGGCTGAATCATAACCACGGTTAAGGGGTTTCAAAAGGGACACGTGGCCATCTCTAGGGGTGCTAACCGGATTTGCCAATTCTGGTTATCACTGTAGAGGATTTGACTCCCATTTATATATATCCATTATATTTTGAGCAAGGTTTGAAATTTTGGTTATTTCAGCTATTTCAAACCTTTAACCTGAATTGAAATTTCAAAATTTTCATAATTATGGACGAAATTTCATAATTTAATTTTTTAAAATATTTTATTAAATTAAATATATTCATGATTAAATAAAACTTTAATTTTTAATCAAAATATTTTGGAATATTTTAGAGTTTTATTTAAAATTAAATTTCCAAGATTCCGGCTAAAATTTTGAAATTTTGTTCGAAGCAAATCCGAAATATTACATGATTCGATTTCGAGGGTTGGAACGAAACCGAAATTTGCTTCCATTTCAAACCTTGATTTTGAGTATCTTTATATTTCACCCTACAAAAACGTGTACGAATTTGGAGACAAGCATGTGTCATGTCTCGATCAATAAGAGGCATGTCACGTGTGTATGATATGTACCTTTTATATAAAATCAAGTTTTAGCATGTCACACGTGCTTGAATATCATTGTAAATACTTCCCCCAATCCATTACATTGATTTTTTTTTTTTTATATAGGAAAGTGATTGAAAACTCTCCATAGCACCTACTATGGAGAGCTTGGATGTCCGTTTGAAAATCCAACAGTTCAAAGGTGATGGTGCATAAAAATGGTAGGCCCGACATGATGCTTGACACCATTTGATTGTCAATCCAGAGGTTGAACTCTCGATAGTCTCCATAGTATATACTATTGAGAGTTTTCAATCACTTCCTATTTTTGATAAATATGGATATCCTGAGCCTTAAAGACTCGTACTAATCTTACATGTTGGTTATGGAATACCCTCATCCCATCCATTACATTAATTATACGATGGTTTTTAGAGCTATACTATTAGAACCACACAAGCGAATCATACACAAAGTAGGACGGGTGCTTTAATTAAGGTATAATTACGAAAAGAAAGAGAAAAATAAGAGTAGGGTTAGATAAGACTTGGCACAGGTGGCTGGCTGTTTGATACATGCATCTTATCAACAAAGTCGCGCTGATATGAACTGAAAGGAGAAAGTAAGACTGTCATAGGATCGATGATCCAACCCGATTAGACTAGATTTTGATCATATTATAGATTCATCGGATTAAGTTTAGATTTGAGATCTTGAATCCAACTATAATCACATCGAATTTATAACGATTTGATCCAATTAAAGTTTGATTTGATTACATTTTATAACAACAACAACAATAATATTATAATCTTGTAAATATATTATAGTATTACCTACAAAACTTTAATTTTTTAATTAAAATAACATTTTTTTAAAAAAGAAATTAATATTAATCGGATTCAAATCTTGAATAAATATTTGGATTCAAGTTGGGCAATTTAGAATATGATGGAACTCATATTGAATTCCAAGTTGTACGGTTTTAAATCAGATTCAGGTATATTCAGATTTGATCCAAATCAGATACGTCTCAAACCTTAAGTAGGAGTGCATGAAGAAAAAAAAAAACGTTTGAATGCATTTTTTTTCTTGACTTCTTTGACATTTTTTATAGTTTTCTCAAATAGAATTTTCATGTGGAAAAAATCTATGCAAAATATAATTTCTAAGCAAATAAATGACCTGCAGATCAAGTGTTTTTATTAATAAATTCGTGTGTTTTACTTTATTTTCTCCCCATATTTTTTATAATTCTTTTTTGTTGAGGACCTTGTGTGGAGACACTCTCATCTATTGGGCACCCTAAATATATTTGGACACTTGTGAAATTAAAGAGGAGTGATTTTGGACCTAACCAACCCACTTGAACATGCCCCTCTTTTTCAGGGTTATGAATGAGATATTGCAATGTTTTTTATTTTTATTTTTGGGTAATTAGCAGTTTCTCCAAACTTAGGGTCGGGACTATTCCTTGATAGTGCGACAGGGGCCCGCAAGTCGCCACACAAGGTAAGTCTGGGAAACTGTTTTTGCCGGCCTCAAAAGGAGAGTGAGAAGTTGAACCTAAGACCTTCCGCTTAATGAGGCATAAGTCCCGGGAACAACCTCTTCATTGTGCAGAGGAAGCCTAAGATTTTATTATTATAAATTTTGTGATCAAAGCCCAAGACCTGACACCGTAGCTTTCTTTGAGAATGAAAGACATAGTTAGTGAGATAATGCAACAGCGTTTCTTTTGGAGCAGGACTTGGTTCGAGCCAATTTGGTATTTGAGATGTTCATTATTATCTATATTAACCTTAACTTCCAACACTTAATTGGGTTAGAGACTAACAGAAGAAAAAAAATTACAAGACAATGCAAACGACGTCCATTGTCAAGAACGACTATGATCGAGTGGTGGCAAAGCCATCTGACCTGGAAACCTTTTTGCTTTGCACCCACACAAACAAGTTGTCTTTTGACCATTTAGTCATCTATTTTATTTCACGATATTTTAACCACGAGAAATTACCGCCAACTTTTTCATAGTTGTGGTGTCAGGTCTGGTATCGTACCACCAGCACATGAAAGGCATCATCACCTGCTCTCCAGACACGTGTATAGGTGCAGGATGCGGATAACGGAAGCCTGGGTTAAAGTCTGAAAAGTAACCATGGTTAACTTTTACCCACCTCCGGAATGTTAATTAACCCCTCCCTTCCGTCAAACCCTGCCTGCTAATAGCGCGACAAAGCCACTTCCCCCAGAACAGAACTACTTTCCGTGATACTTAGACAAACGGCGTTAAACAAATATCCAATAAGAAAATAACACGTCTGTCGAGACTGAGAGAGAGAGAGAGAGAGAGGGAGGGGAAAATATTTTTGGATGCAGGGGAAGAGGGAATGCAGCAGCATCGGCCTTTGAAGGCGGTGTTAGACACTCTCTTCCATTAAATGACACGTGGACAAAACGTGAGTGAGCTAAAAGCGCGTGCCGTAGCAGTATCCTGTGTGTACGACTTTAGCAGCCTCCATTAATGTATGTGTCTGCTTTTGATTTGCCGGTTAATCAGTTAGCAGAACCGTCAGAAGAGGTCAGGTGACCGGGGGCTCCCGTTACCTATTGACCGCGGTTGAATGATTGCATGCAGATTTTGACCCGCGGTTAAGGTCTTGCAGTCGAGACCCCAGTACGATGCTCGATGGTTATGGCAGCTGGACCTCTTCGCCCAGAGAGTTGTAGAAGAGAGAGAGAGACGGAGATGAGGAGAAATGATTAAATCGAGAAATCGCTTGCAGAGTAAAAGAGAGGTGTTGTTTGAGGTTCCAAGGGTTTCAAAAGAGGTTCTTCTGTTGCGAGATTAGGGTTCTTAATCAACTCAGCTTCGCGGTCTTGTTGTTTTGAAGTTGATAGGGTTCTGTATTTTCATAATCGAGGTGGAGGAGTTGCAGATGTGATATCTGTGCTGAGATTTCTCAGAAATGACTTCTTCAAGTTGTAGTGAGCATAACGATGGCGGAATCGCGAGGAACGGTGTTGCGGACGCCCCCAGAGGTTATTCGAGTTTTACGGCCGCCGGAAAAGGTGAATTCCTCGGTTTTCTTTTACTTCTGAGTTGGAATTTCGGCATATTTGAGGGGATCTCGTTCTGATTCCTGCTGTTTTTCTTTGGATGCTGTAGATTCCGAAGATGCGCTTTACACAGAGCTTTGGCATGCTTGCGCGGGTCCTCTTGTGACGATGCCGCGCGAAGGAGATCGAGTTTTCTATTTTCCACAGGGACACATCGAGCAGGTGAGAGTCTGTATTAATATTTCTTTTCTATTTTTATTTTTTGGGGGGATTTTTTACTCTTCACGGAGCTTGGGTACATCTCAATCTTTGCAATTGTTATTTTTTATTTTTCATTTATTTGCGAGACTTTTTTTCGCCTTTCTGCATTTTACATGCCTTTTTTTTAAAAAATAAAATAAAATTTGTGTGATTTTAATTTTGTCCAAATTTTAGAGGGCTTTTGGAGTTCTGGTTTTGTTATTTCAGTCCATGGTTGGCTTGTTCCGATCTATTTATCATGGATGGCGTTTTGAATTCCGATCCAGGTTGAGGCATCTACGAATCAGGTTGCTGACCAAGACATGCCGGTTAATGATCTCCCGCCAAAGATCCTCTGCCGCGTGATCAACGTCCACTTGAAGGTACTGCGTCAAGCTCATCCATCAGGACTGGGTTGCTAGGGTTTCATGGGTTTGGATTGAGGGTTCTGTTGTAGAGGAACTAGGGTTTTAGGCGGTTTTCACGTTACTGACGCCGTATTTTAACACTGTAGGCTGAACCAGACACTGACGAGGTGTTTGCTCAGGTGACTTTGCTTCCTGAGGTAACGGGAAAAGAAATGGTGGGAATTGGGTTTGCATTTTTTTACAAATTTTTTATTAGAGGAGCAAATGCAGGGATTAACAATCTGGATGTTATAAATGCCAGCAAGATGATAATTCCGGCGGGAAGGAGCCGGTGCCCTCTTCCCCACCACGCCCTCATGTACACTCCTTTTGTAAGACCCTGACTGCCTCAGATACAAGCACCCATGGTGGATTTTCAGTGTTGAGACGGCACGCTGATGAATGCCTTCCGCCACTGGTTAGGGTTCCTTCTTCACGTTTTGTATGTTTGTTCATTTTATCATCTCCAGTTTAGGTTGTTCTGACTTCTGAGAGGTATTACATTTCTCTTCTTCAATAGGACATGGGCCGGCAGCCTCCGACACAGGAGTTGGTAGCCAAGGATTTGCATGGAATTGAGTGGCGTTTCCGCCATATCTTTCGGGGTAACAGCGGTTTAAATTTAATGTCATTTCAATATCTGATTCTTATATAGTTGGCCATGTGTATATTATGTCTGGATCCCCACCTATTACAGTTTTCTGTTAGTTCTGCTTTAGAGATTAAGTTTTTATTTTGAAGAATTCACTATTCAGGATAGGCATGATTTAATATGCTTACAGACTGTATAGATGTAGAACCTCGAACGAGTTCTTCGAAGAATCCTGGAGAATGTTCCTGGTGAATCATGAAATAGATAAATTGCAAGTGCAGATGAAACCTGGTGGGAAAGGAATATCACAATTCACATATAAAACTTTATTTCTGTAACAGTACTTGCAAAATCTCCTTAATGGGGACTCGCAAATGCCTGAAGCATGGCTTTGGGAGCTGAGCACTGGCTTACCTGAAGCAATAAAAGTGCTGATTGATAGAAGACGAGAAATAAGTGTCATAGTCCTGTGGAGACACTTGATGGGATTGAAATTGTTCCAAGCCTCCAATGGCAAATGCGTTTTTTGTGTGTTGGGTGGAAGGTGTCACTTCTCAGTCTTAATTCGTTGTGGAAATCACTTAGAGACTACTGGCTCCTTTGTTTCTTGAAGTTCTGGGTTTTTAAGATTGATTACAGGATGCGGAGGTAATGTATGCTTTTAAGATATTGGGTGGTTGGGAAAAAATAATCAGGCCATTTAATGTTAAGGGACATGATTGCTACAGTAGAATTGGTTGGTGTTGGCTCCATTTCTGTATCATTTTGTTGTGCAATAATGTTCTTTTAACCAAAGGTAGAAGTATTACAATCTCGTAGACATTGATCAATGGGAAGTCCTATAATTTAGATGTACCTTGCTCCTCAATAGGATGTATGTTTGGTGATACACTTCATTTGCCATTGTTGTAGACCTCATTAATTAGTCTGGAGTTATTAGCAGTAAGACAGTTCTTTTTTGTTATTTTGAAACCCATATATGGTTTTAAATGCCAGGTCAACCAAGGAGGCACCTGCTTCAAAGTGGTTGGAGCGTCTTCGTTAGCTCCAAAAGGCTTGTTGCAGGAGATGCTTTTATTTTTCTCAGGTTTGCTATGTACACAGTTACACACACAGTCATCAACTGCCGTGGTTGCTTGTTCTCATTCTTATCTGATTAGGGGCTAAATTTGTGGTTTCCAGAGGCAAAAATGGGGAACTACGTGTTGGGGTAAGACGTGCTATGAGACAGAAAAGTAATGTCCCATCTTCAGTCATATCTAGTCATAGTATGCGCCTTGGTGTCCTTGCAACAGCCAAGCATGCCATCTCGACAGGAACCATGTTCACTGTCTACTATAAACCTAGGTGTGTGATTGATGGTCTGTTTTTATTGCTTTAATAGATTATTTTCAGGAATCAATTAAATTTCTAAGCAAAGTTAACATATCTCCAACGTTTATGGAACCAGAGTTGAGTTATCTTTAGAAGAAAAATATAAACTTTTGAGAGATCTTGTTTGGAGGGGATTGAATCTCTGAGGTAAGAGCATTCCTCTTTTAAAGAAGGGAAAATCTATGTTCTGCTGATGGATGAGCAGCAAAACAGCATCAGACAAAAAGTTCATTTATCATGGGTGGGATCTGTGTTCAAAACTTGAACCTTTGAGATAACTGTGACCATCCTATCCATCAGTCTTTTGGTCACACAACAGAATTTTGATGATGATCTGGAATAGTGTACAGATCCGGGCTGAAATCATCATCCCACCATATCAAAGTTTGACCAAATCAATCACAATCTGCTCACTTTTTGGGTTCATTTAGTGCTTATATCATTACATAAGAAGATCAGCTGATATCATAATGCATATATATGGTACATTGGCGTCTCAGGTTTTCTGAGATTGTCTGGCATGAGCTGACCAGTACACGGTGCTTGGTGTTTGGTTCAGTCCATTTATTTACATCACACTGCTGAAAACAGACAGCCATAGTTATATGGCATAGAGAGGAAAAAGATGCATTGCGAATGTATCTTGCGAGTGATTAAATGTTTCTTTTATCTTAATGTTATATTTCAGGACAAGCCCTGCTGAGTTTATTGTTCCGTTTGATCAATACATGGAGTCTGTCAAGAACAATTATTCGATAGGGATGAGGTTTAAAATGAGGTTCGAAGGTGAAGAATCTCCAGAGCAGAGGTATTTCTAATGCACCTTGGCTTTTCACTGAAGTAACCTCTTCATTTTATGAAACCGTTAAAAGTAGCATTTATCCTGATGCGTCTGTTTTTTCTACGTTATAGGTTTACTGGCACCATAGTTGGCACAGGAGACACTGATCCCACCAGGTGGCCTGGATCAAAATGGAGATGCCTCAAGGTTGGTAGTATCGTGTAGTGAGTTGATTTTTGAGCGTGTATTGTTATTCTTTATTATGCTAAACAGTCTTTATCATGATTCTTTTAGGTGCGATGGGATGAAACATCATCTCTTTCTCGTCCGGAGAGAGTTTCTCCTTGGAAAATTGAACCTGCTTTAACTCCTGCATTGAATCCCCTTCCTATGCCCAGGCAAAAAAGGCCCCGTGCACACATGGTGCCTTTGCCTACTGATTCCTCTCTTACAAGGGAAGGTATAGCATGACCTCTGTTGCATACTTCATAGAGATTTTAATGATTCTGCATTCTGTCATTATCTTATTCATTTTTTTTCTGTAGAGGTTAAATATGGACTAAATATCTTTGCTTGTTTGCTTAGGTTCATCTAAAGTAACAGTAGACCATTCACCAGTAAATGGGTTTTCGAGGGTCATGCAAAGTCCGGAAATCTCGACCTTGAAAGGCACTTTTGCTGAGCGTAATGAGTCAGATACTGCTCAAAAGCCTGTTGTATGGCCTCCATCACAAGATGATGAGAATATTGGCATGTTTTCTGCTCAAAGAAGATTTGGATCAGAGAACTTGCTACCCACAGGGAGACGCGAACCAACCTATACAGATCTACTATCGAATTTCTGGAACAGCAATGACTCTTCCCATGTTGATCAAACTGCAGATGATGGTAACCCGATTAAGAAACATTTTCAAGACCAGGAAGGCAAAGACAACTTGCTTGTAGGCCAATGGTCCATGATGCCTTCGAGTCCCTCACTGAAAATTTTGGAATCTAGCACGAAGGTTCCTGCAAAAAGTGGTGAGATACCTTATCAGACATCTGGGAATGGAAGATATGGTACATTGAGCGGGTATCCGATGCCACATGGTCTTAGATTTGAACACCATTCAGGAAACTGGTTGATGCCTCTGCTGCCACCATCTCATTCAGAAAACACATCTCGTCCAATAGGGCTAAGACCACAACCTGTATTAGAACAACAACGTGAGGCTGTGAAGCCTAAAGGAGATGGAAACTGCAAGCTCTTTGGTATTCCACTTATTATTAACCCCGTGACATCAGATTCAACAATGTCACATACGGATACTAAATGTGAACCAGAAGGTCATATTCATCGTTTGCACCAACCACAGGCTTTGGAATCTGATCAACAGTCGGAGCAATCAAAGTGCTCAAAGTCGGCTGATACTGCGCTTGCAGGTAATGAAAAGGAGAAACCTTTCCAAGCTTTTCAGCAGCTTGATAGAGATGTTCAGAGCAAACTTCAGGGTAGTTCAACCAGGAGTTGTACTAAGGTGTAGTCCCTTGTCCATTCAAATGCATTATTGGCTTATGAAATGTATTGGACAATGCCCTTTCGTATGTAGCAATGCAAATTCTGGCTTACGGTTCCATCTAGAATTTAATCTAATTATGTGCGTTGAATTCAGGTTCACAAGCAGGGGATCGCTCTTGGTAGGTCTGTGGATCTTACTAAGTTCAACGGCTATGATGAATTGATCGCCGAATTGGATCAGATGTTTGAATTTAGTGGCGAATTAGTGGCTCCCAACAAGAGTTGGCTAATTGTATATACTGATAATGAGGGTGATATGATGCTTGTTGGAGATGATCCCTGGCAGTAAGTATTCAAGCTTCTTGTGCCTTCATTATTTAAATAATGAATACGATTGCTAGACTTGTATTTGAACCGATCTTGGCCAAACCTGAGCTTGCTTTTAACATACTCAAGCTCGGCTTGAGCTGGATTCGAGCTCGATCTTGATTCTAGCCGAGCCGAGCTCGGGTAAGCTCGAACTTGATTCGAATTCCAGTGTTTTTTTTAATTATCAATTTTGCTTGATTTTAATAAAATCTTTTTTTCTTAAATTTCAAAACAAGAAACTGCAAAACTAATCTAATCATACTCAATAATCAGATTTGAAGATAGTACTCAATCTAGAAGTAGAGAGTTAAGAATTTTTGCTTATAACTTCTCAACTTTCTTTATCATCGCCTAAACTTTTATTACAAGTCAAAAAGTATTATTATATATCAATATAAAATAATTTGAG
This sequence comes from Tetracentron sinense, assembly GCA_015143295.1. Lineage (NCBI taxonomy): Eukaryota > Viridiplantae > Streptophyta > Magnoliopsida > Trochodendrales > Trochodendraceae > Tetracentron > Tetracentron sinense. The sequence continues at coordinate 56,744,662 of CM026554.1, read as the reverse complement.
CCAAGCTGAATCAAACCAGGTCTAGCTCAAGCTTGACTTTTTTAAACATTCAAACTCAAATAAAAGCTTGGATTGGTATTTCGAGACTGAAATGCCAGCTTGAGATTGGTTCAAACAATCCGAGCTGAGCTCACAAGCCAGCTTGGCTTGAATGCAACCTTAACGATTTACCCTCTACAATTTGGTTGTATCTCTGATCTCCTTCCATTGTATTAGATTATGTTATATGTATATATATATGTGGTGGGATTGTTAACATCACGTAGAACGTGATTGTTTGTTATCGTTCACGTAAGGCAAAATAAAAAAAGCAAGGTGTCAATGGCATTATTGTAATTATGGAGAGAATTAATGTCACAACTTTCTCCAAAATTACTAGAATGTCACTGTTTTTTTGCCTTGCATCACGTGAATGTTAATAAACCCCACATGTATAATAAATATGTGTGTCTTGAGAAGCGGACCCTGCGGTCCGCTTTTAAGCTGACCCAAGTGTCCCTGTGTCTCTTTTAACCTCTGTTTAATCATGGTTAAGCTTAACTAAATTAAAATTGGTATTTTTGTTTTTTCTAAAAACCATGGTTAGATTGCTTAACCCTAGGGGGTTAACCACAATTGATGGATGGTAAAAAAGGGGCTTGGACCAATGAGATCACTGGGGTCAGCTTCTAAGCTTACCCTGGGGTCCGTTTTCCATTTCCATTTCCCTATATGTATTTATATCAAAAAACTCAAATTTCTTCTATAGTGTGCTCAAGATCTACTACTTACTGAAGTGGCTGATTTTGTGTAAGCAGGGAATTTTGTAGCATGGTTCGCAAAATCTTCATCTATACTAGAGAGGAGGTGCAGAGGATGAACCCAGGAACGCTAAACCCTAAGGTTGAGGAAAAGCCAATGATCGTGGAAGAAGGAAAGGACAGGAAAGAAGTAAAATGTCCACTGCTTCCTTTGGCAACTAGTCCTGAGAACTGCTAGACTTGTCTCGCATGGCTGTTGGTAAGTTCCTAGGTGCACTCTCTCAGTTGCTATGTAGAGAAATATGCCCAAAGTCTGTTGCCCTTCCAACATTGCCCACATTTTACTTCTATTCTAGAATGATTGGCTGAATATAGAGGACACATTCTCTAAATGGCCAAACTGATGACTATTGAATTTCTGGTTGGACCAGTTGTCTTCACAGAATTAAAAATGAAGATTTTCGACAATCCTTGATATTTTTCTTCTGGTGATCTTGTGCTTTTCTCAGGTCTTTCTGCTTCTAACTCTTGCCTGATTGAAAGCCATTGTAGAAACCACATCTCACTTGTGTTTATTAGCCTCTGGTTACGACTCTTATTGATTAACTCTCTCGGAGGATATTGGGGAAACATAATAAATACTTGTGTGGTTATTAGCTACTGGGTACGACTCTTATTGTATCATGTTGTGTAGCAGGTGACAGAGAAGTGTGCAGTGAGCCATTCAGGTTGGGTGACCTGAAAGCTATTCGAGATGTTTGTGCGAGCCTTTCTTCTCTTTGGAGAGGACCTCACTCTTTGAAGTAGTAGATGGTGCATTTTATATCCAGTTTTTGATGTATTATGATAGTATAGTTCCCAATAGCTTTCTTTTATGTGTATTTGTCTTACCATATACATAAATCCATATATACATGTTTACTGCAAGTTTAGGGCGGTCTTGCCATTCTCAATTGTGTATGTACAGAGTTCTTTTTCCCCTTTTGCCATGTAGTCAAGTGCATACTTCTTTTTCTCAATTGTGTATGTACAGAGCCTTTCTTTTTCCTCTCAAATGCCAACCAAAAATCCAAAGGGAAAAGAGCAGACAACCGGGACCTCATAAAATCATTGAATCCCCATTTACTCCAAAATGTACGATGATGCTTGAGGGAAACAAACCTGAAGCAGTTGTTGACGAGGCCCAATAAATTAAAGTTTCAAAAGAAATTGAAGAAAAGTGTTATTTTCCTAATTTTCACCCATTTAAAAGCTCAGTTCCAGCCATTAGTAACAAAACACTTGAAAGAATTTTGAAAAGTCTCTTTTTTTTTCAATCAGAGAATTCTGCCTCTAGTTTCTGGGCCGATTCCCATGCTTGTTCAGCCCACTTCAGCTTTGGCTTTTGCTCTCCCACTGTGCTAAAATTAAAATTGAGAGTCTCACTCCAAGCTCTGGTTACTTGGTAGGTCCAACTTTGGAGTAGAATTAGAAATTCAGAAAGCACCTCGACTCACCTTTGTTCTCACTGTTTTGGCGGTGCTTTAAAGTGGACAAAAAGAAGCCAGGATGAAAGGGTAGAGAGAGATTCGGTAAAGTTCCTCATCCAGTATCCTCCATTGGGCATTGTAAATTTAGGGAAAATCAATGGTACAAGCCTAAGGCTGTCAAAAAAGCCCATATAGAAGGGTACCCGGCCCTGCCCTCCAAAGCCCAGCCCTACCCCAGCCCTTGGGCCGGGCAGGGCCAAAAAATTGGAAGCCCTTGTTCTCTAGGGCCGGGCTAGGGCTCCCCCTGTCCGGCCCGGCTCTACTTTATCTTAAGATAAATATTTTTTAATAATTTTACTAATATGCTCCCTTTAACCTTTCATTAACGTTATGAAAGTAGGGCTATGTTTGTAATTGCGCCAACTAAAGACCTTATAAAAACCAACCTAACACAGACCAAACCCCAACTTGTATTCACATTCTAAGACTTTGCCTCTTCATTCTTCAACTTCAATCGCACAGGCCACATACCACTTTGGCTCTTCATCGATCATCTCTCTCATATCTTACTCTCTACTTTCAGTTTTATATTTAAACATATTTTCAATTTTGTTCTATATAGTTTTATTATTCTACTTGTTTACCTACTATGTTTTGGTTTATTATGCATGACTGTCACTGATAAGGAAATTTTTTTTTTAACCCTGTCATTGCTCTTTTTGTTGCAATGTTGATCCCAAACCCGAATAAAAGATGAGGGTATCCATTTCCATGTAAGGTTGACAGTCGGTGTAGTAAAAAAAAATTTATTATCTTAGATGAAAAAAAAAAATTCCGCTCTTTCTTCCGGCCCTTTGGCCGGCCCGGCTTGACCCCGGCCCTTGAGGGGCCGGGCTAGGGCCCAATCAACCCCGGCCCTTGAAGGGCTAGGGCTCTACTCTTATAAGGAAGGGTAGGGCTAGGGTTGACCCCGGCCCTTTGACACCCCTATACAAGCCTGCCCAACTAGAGCCCTCCGAATAAAGTTTTACACTATCCCATGGGCTATAATCCCACATCTAAAAAAAGAAAGAAAGAAAGAAAGGAAAATAAAATATAATTCCACAAACTTGGATATATTAGTAGAAAATAACTAGTAATTGATGATAATAAAATATTTATCAATATACAAAAACCAAGAAAATGCCAATTATTTTCCTTCTGGAAATGGTGAAGCGGAGCCATTCTCAGTTCCACATTCCAAATCTAATTCGAACAGAGCACTCTCAAAGAAGGTGGAGTGAAGAGCCCTTACACTTTTTTCTGCTTCGCTGTCGTTTACTATCAATGAGATGTTAACCTGGTTGGTAGTAAAACAGGAGAGAGTTTATCACATAAAGTATTATAAATAGAGGAGGTGGCTAGTCAGCCCACCTGACTCTTAAGTTTTAGACAGCTCCCTTTTAGTTGAGGGACACGTGGCATGTGCTTTTCGAATCCGGCCTTTGGATGTTAATTTAGGTTCCTTGGAAAACACGCGACAAAGCTCAGCCCATCGAAAATGTTTTGACCATTCAATTAGACGTCGAAAAACTAACAATTTCTATTGCCTAGGTAAACCCTAGTGGAGTAGTGGGTTAATGCTAACCAACTAGGATCCAAACGAATGGTCAAGAAACATCCAATCATGCTAATTTTTCCCCAACTTGTCTATCAAAGACCAACCTTGGGAACAAACTCTCGGATTCGACAAACACATCACGTCTCCCTCAATCGACAATGGAGCTAACTATAACTTATAGTCGAGGGGGCTGTCTTGACCCCATCACAACAACACACACACACACAAAGTGAGAACATATATACAGTTAAGAGAGAAAGACCTTAGATGCCCCTTGAGAGATCATCTGGACGTTGACTCCATTGATTCGGAGAACATAAAATGCCTGCAGTAACATACACCCGGTTAATGAAGATTTTTTTTAAAAAAAAAATAATGACGAAGGAACAGCTAGATGATGAGGCCAAATCCTGCGAAATAACACTACTATCCAGCTCCTCAAATACCATCCATTAACAATATCATCAAGGATATATAAATAAGTGTGATCCATATCATATGCGCACCAGTGTAGTCCAAGAGTCCATCTGATGAGGCCTAGGCATCGCTAGGCAACCTTATTTTATCAAGTGCCCTCCTAAATCCTGATTAGCCAAAAGGGTCCTGACTAGACTAGGCGGTGACCTAGGCACACACCTTTGTCACTGGATCTTTATACCCCGAGAGGCGAGGCCTGGGCACCACTAGCAACCTTGTCTTAACAAACAAGTGCCAGTCTAGACCCCCCAACTAAGTGATAGGAGTCTTGGCTAGGCAAGGAAGTGGCCTAAGCAACTTGGCTAGGCAAGGCAGTAGCCTAGGTAACATTTTTTACAACTGAGGCACACATTGAAGAATAGTGTCAGATGCTCTCACATCTGAAAATGTACTACAGTTTTTGGCCTGGTCCTTCTATAATTCAAGCCAAATCAACCACTTTGGAAGATGAGTCAAATAATCAAACTGTCAGAAGTGACAAAAATAAAGGAGAAGGGCACAAAAAAAACTGTGGCATAAATGTGTAAACTACTTCCAAATGCATAGTACTGATGACTCAGAACAGACAGTTGAGCACTTGAATGCCAAAAAGAAAAAAAAGAAGAAAAAAAAAGCCACCCAACAAAGAATAAAGGAAATTCATGACAATCAGAGTAGTAGTACAGAAAAATACAGCACCTTTCTAATATCAATGAAGAGCGTTGAACATTCCCAATGAGAGAGATGATTGATCTGCGCTGAAGAAGATTCACAACCGCAATTTTCTCAAGCTCCTCCACAACATGGTCAAGTTCCTGCTCAAACAAATACAGTTCTGGATGAGCTCTAAAAACGGTCCAAGTACTGGACAAGAGAAAAGTCCTAATTTGGAAATATAAATCAAAATACCTATGAACTAATAGCTTTATGCCCAGAAATCAAAGATGGAATGTCAATTCAAATTTAGCAATACTTTGTGAAGGAGATGACATAATTATACTAGAAAATACATGTTCTCTTGCAAGTTGTAAAGTAGTTCCACATCATGACGTTGCAAATTGTTTGTTTGTTTTTTTAAAATTAGCCAGGAATTTAGGCTTGCCAGAATATCTCATGGTACATCAATAATAAAAGTGAATTCAAGCAGGAATTTCACAATAAGGTAAAAATTGCTATTTTAGAATGCAATCGTTTCCATTCATTGAGCTGGTAAACAGACCCTTGCCCTTGACAGTTCAATTCCCATGAATTATAACCACTACGGCAGTTGTCCCAACACGGTCTGATCTCATTTTTCTTTCCTTGCAAGAAAGCTTGAATCGAGCCTCTGCCCTCACTATTGCACCACATAGATCATAAACAATAAGCAAAGCTCAATAAGACCCTCAGCCGTGGTTGTTAAATCCATGCGATTTGGGATTCAAATCTTACAAATTGAATACGAATCTCAAAGCAAAAATGATTCAAAGCACATGTGAAAATCTTATTTGGATAAATCTTATTCGATTTGCAATTCAGATTACGATTCAAATTGTACGATTCGAGCACGAAACCCATGTTATGGACCGATACTTAAAAATTTTTTTAATTTGTTTTATTCTTTCAATTTTTCTAAAGATATTTTATATCATTTAAGAAGATAGAGAAAATAGGAAAACCTCTATTACGAAAATGTTCAAAACCCCTATTTGGGTTTTCTTCTATTGCTGTGAAACAAGAAAAAATAAGAAATGAGAAAGAAACAAGGAAGAAGAAAGAGGATGGAGTTGGAGAGTTGGACTCTAGAGAACTGGATAAGTTATTTTATTAGTCTTTTTTAATTATGCAAGTCTTTTGATACTTGATCTCATACAACATTTTGTTGATTTATCTTGATGATGTTGGGGTTATGTTTCGTTTTATGGAGATCAATCGTGTTTTGTATAATGTATGCAATGAAATGTTCATTACTTATTTATTAATAGATATTGATGAAATCTTTTAGATAATAGATTATTCCATTTTTCTAATTTATAAGTCTTTTTGTATTGTTTTAACAATGTTTTAAAAATGAATTGAATCTTACTATTTACGATTTGAATCCTGATTTGAATCAAATCTGTCCTAAAACGATTTTACTATTCAATTACGACTTAACAACCTGGCCCTCGGCTTCTAAGAAGGATGAAACCTCTAGAGTGGCACCCAAGTAGATCATTCCTAAAACTATACTTCTACATAAACTTCACAGGTGAATCCAAAGAAACTCACTTGTATATAAACTGTAAACCAACAAGTTCACTTCATATGATTCACAAGATGCAGCCCACATAAGCAAGTCCCAAATTTCAATTGAAAAGGATGAAATTCCACTGCACTTGACTAATATGTAACATCCTCTATCTGCACGTAACAGATATTGGCATGCACATATATGCATATGTATGCATGATGGATAAAAAGGTGCTGCTGCTGAGCCCATAATTGTGAAGACCGGTGACCAACTTGCTGATATTTTGACTAAGGGTCTTAGTCATACACAGTTTACTAAAATTATTGGCAAGCTCGGCATTTGTAATATACTACAATACCAGCATGAGGGGGAGTGTAAAATATTAATTTTTCTTGTAATTAGGGGAAACCCTACTTATTACCCTTATTAATAGAATATGATAGAGAAGAAAGACAAGTTTCTCTTCTCTTCTTCGTCTTCTTCTGCTTCTGCTGCTGCTGCTGCTGCTGCTTCTTCTGCTTCTGCTTCTGCTTCTGCTGCTTCTCTTCTTCTTTCTTCTTCTTCTTCTTTCTTCTTCTTCTTCTCTTCTTCTTCCTCTTCTTCTTCTCTCTCTCTTCTTCTTCTTCTCTCTCTTCTTCTCTCCTCCTCCTCCTCCTCCTCTCTCTCCTTCTTCTCTCTCTCCTCCTCTCTTCTCCTCCTCTTCTTCTTCTTCTCTTCTTCTTCTCCTCTTCTTCTTCTCCTCCTCCTTCTTCTTCTTCTTCTTCTTCTCCTCCTTCTTCTCCTCCTCTCCTTCTTCTCTTCTTCTCCTCCTCCTTCTTCTTCTTCTTCTTCTTCTCCTCCTCCTTCCTCTCTCTCTTCTTCTCTCTTCTTCTCTCTCTGTCTTCTTCTCTTCTTCCTTCTTCTCTTCTCCTCTCTTCTTCTTCTTCCTTTCCCCTCTCCCCTTCCTCTCCTCTCCTCCTCCTCCTCCTCCTCCTCTTCCTTCCTTCAAACCCTAAAACTTATCCTTAAGGAATTCCACTTAACTATCTGACCGCTTATATAATATATATATACTAGCGAGTGGCACATGCGATGCAAGTGAGAGCGAGAGGAGGAGTTACCACGGTTAATAGGAGTTAAAAGGGACTCGTGTTAACTCGCAGGTGAGATTGAATTGAACTCTCCCCGAGTTCAATCACAATTGGTTGTAATTCTATTCTTTCAATAGATAAATGAGCAAGGGGTAGTTTGGGATTAAAAATGAAACATTAAATCAAGTTTTATGTTATAAAAGGGTAGTTTAGGAATTTTGGGAAAATCAGGCTACACCTGCCTCTCGTATTATAATAGTAAAGATATATATATACGCATAATATATTATAAGTTTATAATACTGAATTACTCTACTAATATATACGTTTCATATTAATCATTGTTTTTAATAAAAACAAGTAATAAAATAATAAATTTGTCAATTTTTAATAAAATTATATCTTTGAGATTTTCTATACAATCATTTTACAATTTTCTTTCCCTTTAAATTTTTATTAAAGTAATCAGGATCTAATATTATTCGAATCAAATATTTTAGTCGGAGTCGAATACGAATACTCTATTTCACTGTCCGTCGGATATTTAATCAATATGGAGCAGTCGGATATGTTACCGGATATACCATTACCCTATCAACTATCCGCTTCGAATTGCTCGTTTACAATTCTAGCTGTGGACATGTAGTGCTATTGAAGCAATAATATTTACTAAATAAAAAAGCAGCTGGGTTTACTACAGGTCTACTATGGTGCAAGATAGGCTGTTATGGAGCAATTGATGCACTAAATTCACTTTAGGTTTCTTGTACATGGCTGCTATGGTGCTATTGAGTTTTCTTACTTTGGAAAAAAAAAACAGCTGGGTTTACTAGTGACTACAGGTCGGCTATGGTGCTAGATAGGCTGCTATGGTGATAGGCTAGTGCGGTAGTGATGTGATAAATTATTTCAGTTTTCTACTTCCGGAATAAAAAGCAGCTGGTTCACTACAGGTCTTGGTGCTAAGTAGGGTGCTATCTGCTATGGTGCTTCATTTTAAACTAATCTGATATACAAATGAACCTTCCAAAAATTTACGCGATGTAAGTTTGGCTGAGGTTGGACTGGGCCCAAACTGAGTTCTGGCTCAGCCCGCTTGAGCTAACTCGGGCTCAGACCGAACTCATACAACTGTAAATGGGTTAGGTTCGTGCCTAATTGCCTGGTCCGAGTTTGGGTATGGGCTGGGTTTGGACCTAGGTTAAATATAGCGGGCTGGGCCCTAACTAGACAAGGCCCCGCCCGATGTGGCAAGTCTGCACCACCATAGTTTCTCATTACACATGCATGCGCATGTATACACAGTGGATGAGCTAATGGAAGCAAATACAGACGTCTATGCATGAATACCTAGGATCTGAAGGTATGTGGCGTTGGAATTACAGAGTAACCAAATCAACTGTAAAAGAGTCTCAGATCATACGCTTGCCTGCTGAATCAGTTCTCTGCTCCAAAGCTTTGAGGGATCCAGTGTCAAAGATATACTAACTTCGCTAGTAGCACCAACATCCACGGATATGCCCAAATCTTCAAAGATTGAAAAAACCTTCATGTAAAAGGAGTTGTGCAGTTAAAACTTTAAAATTGACTGAGCAGAAAGGGAGGGGAAAGCGCAAGATCACTAAATAACATTCTTAACCTTCGCAAGAAAGCCAAATTGACCGAGCATGCGGGTGCTAACTATATCCAACATGGTGACATTTCGCTTCAAAACTATACTGGTTAGTACAGCCTGGAATTGGAAAAGGTAACCAATGAATTCTGTTCGGAATTTGTGTGGAAATGATTTTCATTTGTAACAAGTCTGCTGCTACAAACCTTACTCTATCTCTTGTTTTAGTGATGAGGGTACCTGGAGCTTTAGGGTTGTAAGAGTTCTTGACCCTAACAGGAATATCACCCTCTCTAGCTGGTCTCATGGACTGTGGATGCAGGACCTAAAAAAGCAAAGTAATGTAGTATGAAACTTGCAATTCTTTCTATCATACTGCCAGGTGTTTCGTATAATTTTTCTGTTTAATTCTCTTTGCGGACTCCAAGGGAACAAACTCCACGGTGTTAACTGGCCAATTATGGCTGGTTCAATTTGTGATCATCCACCAAACTATAGAGCACAGGTGCAATTTTTTGGCACTTAAGGGGGATGATCAAATGCGACATGAGTTCCAAATATGAAAGAAAAATAAGGAACCAAATCTCTCCAGGGAGGAGGGTCCCATCCGAGATTGAGGACATGCAAAGCCCAGCCAATCCTAGGTTGAGCCAGGCTCCAGGTTCTATAATTTTTTAAGCAGGCCAAGTGCAAGGAGCCAATTCTTCCCAGATTGTGACTGACCCAGGTCATGAAATGGGGAGACTACAACCCAACTCGAACCTGGCCTTTTCAACCCTACAAGCAAACTTAATCCTATGCAGGTTTTGTAACACTTCAACAAAAGTAAGAAGCATAGAAATCCGATACCTGAGCACCAAAATATGCAAGTTCAGCCGCCTCATCAAATGTCAAATGTGGTACAGGCTCTCCACATGGATAAATGTTAGGATCGCATGTCAAAACACCATCAACATCCTTCCACACCTGTTATGGATGGAACTTTGGCTGTCACAGATTCTTGTTTATTGAAACATCACACAGACGGTATGTGGAAAAAAAAATCTAGCAGAATATATAAGGTGCACATAGAGACTCAACTGAATTTCTCCTGAAATTATGAATTAAAACGAGGAAAAATCAGTTTCCATACTAAAATCACAATGACAGCTTGTCAGCATGAGTGCATGCTCGTGTGTGTGTGTGTGTGTATATACAGTAATGAAGGTGGTGTGCACGCTTGTTTGTGTGAAGTAATACCTAGCAATATGAGGGTTTTAAAATAAGTTGGACGAAGATAGGATACATGGAATGCAACTTTAGTAAGAACACGAACAAGGTTGAGGCAGTAGTTAAGATTGATGACTAGGAGGAGATACCCCAAAGTCACCAGCTCCAGTATCTCAGCTCAATTATTCATTTAAGGATGGAGAGATTGCGGAGGATGTTGCCCATAGAATTAGAGTTTGGTGGATAAAGTAGAGATGTGCTTTTGAAGTGCTATGTGACCTATGCTGCTATGCATACTGATCAAACGAGAAGAGACATTTTTTAATGCATCGATAAGACCAAATATGCTGGCGTTGAGCGACCAAGAATCAACATAATCATAGAATTAATGTAGCCGTGTAAGGATGTTGAGAAAAAAGAGTGGAAAAACTAGGAAAATGACCGAAAATGATAAGAATCTAGAAATATGGAAATGATTTGAAAAAGCGACAAAAAATAGAGAGTCGATTGAAATGGTTTGGTTACATCTCATGAAGACCAATTAAAATATCAATGAGAAAAAGTGAGTTAGTGCAAGTTAAAAGATAAAAGGGCAAGGTGAAAACAAGAATTGACGTGGATGGAGATAGTGCAAAAAAATTTAATAACACGCACTTTGACCAAAGTAATTGACTCCTGGTAAAATGGAATAGCAAAAGCTGCAAAACATAATTCATGTTGCGGACACCAATTTTTTGGGATAAGTCACTAATGATGGTGATGGTGATGGTGATGGTGATGGTGATGGTGATGGTGACGGTGATGGTGTGTGAATATAGTCAAAGAGTCGCCTAGGAGACCGCTTCACATATCTATTGTTTGCACTGGGTCTAGGGGAGCGCTCTTTAAGATGCGTTGCCTAGTGGCTCTTAAGCATCACAACTCAGGCACTAAAGCACTATGACAAAGGCAGTCGCCCGAAACCCACATAAAGTTACACTATTTACAACAACAAAAAAAACACCAAGTAGATAAAATAAAATATTTCACAAATTTCAATAATACTGGTATATCTAATTTTAAATATTTAATCAACAAACACATCATCTAAACAGTGCATGGGTAATGCCTATGCTTGCCTAGGCATTTACTAGGCACTTTGACGACAATAATGCATGCGCACATGTACAATCAAGCTCTTAACATACATGCACTCAGGGTTTGAACTGACCTGAATCTCTCGCAGGCCCAAGGCTTTACCAATGGTTGTGGCTGTCAAATCACTACCACCTCTACCCAAAGTAGTCACAGCACAAGATCTCCAACCCTACAATCAAACAATCAAATTATATACCATGATTGTAAGACATTGCTAATGAATAACAATTTAAGTAGAATTGATAACTATGAATCATCTAGGGAAGAATACACTGAAGCAGTTAGCCAAAAGAAAGACCTTTCCTAGGAAGCCAGTAACAATGGGGATTGCAGGATCACTAATCCAGTCGCCATGTAACCTCTTTGCAACAGCTGGGTACGTTGCTTCCAAGATGTCTGCATTTGTGAGTCGTCTGTGGTTATAAAACCAGTATCAAATGCATCATACTGCAAAAAATTATGTGCAATATATATTAGTTATCATCACAAATGATCTTGACAAATGACAAGCTACCTCACGGATAGCAGAGAATAAGCCACCAGGTAGTGTGACAAAAAGGAAATGAGTATTGACCATACAATTTAATATATAGATACTAGATACAAAACCTAAGCCAACTGCAAGTCTGCATCCGAATATCAGAAAGGGCAAAACAATTATAACAAACAGATTTGGCTCAGCATGGATGCCTCAAAAGCTCCTCCCAGGAGGCTAAATTTTAGATTGGTTTGTCATGCAGCAGAACTTGTGTCATAAAGAACAGGTTTTCCATATTACAATAGTTTACTATACTTGTTTCAAGATAAGATTTGAGTTAAACTTTTTGCCTGCGCTGCACTTGTGGGTTCCAGAAAACAATACACCAAAAAAAATCCTACAATGAGTTTCATCTGGATTTCCATCAAACCAAGCACCAAAAAATGAACAAAGGAAACATGGATATTCTTAACTTGCATGGTTGATGGCAGCTTTAAGATAAATATTAAGTATAGTACCATCACCTTGATTGGACTAAGTAGAATCAATCTAGAGGAAGAAAAAAATGAATATTATGTAAAACACAATATAATTTGCAGATATTTATTAGAATTTAGATGTATGGAGCACAAATCAGAGATGTAAAACCACACTACGAATAATATGCAAAAAAAAAATAAAAATCAATTCATAAGGATCTGTTGAGAGCAGCATTTCAACTCGGACATCTTAATCCAACCATCTGATACAATGTCCAGTAAAAGTTGTCATGCAAATAAATGAATTGTAAATCTATTAATCATTAATAATTAATCACCTGGTGATGACTCTTTTGATGTTGTACAGATATTTTTTTAGAGAAAAGACCAATTTACTCCATCTGGAATCTTTACATGCAATGCAATGATGACAACTCTTCTTTATTTTGGCAAGCCCAGATTAACCAATAAGAACACTTGTCAGGACCATTAGAACTAAAACACTAACTCACAATGCTTAACCATAAATAAACAATATATAATGCAAAAAGTGTAAGTCCTACAACTAATTATCACAAATGTAAGCTCAATCGTAACTTATTGAAAAATATAAAACTTGCTACGCATATCGAGTTTAAGATAAAGTGATCAGGACCCAACATACTTGGCGGGCTTGAGCACCAATTTATTCAGATGCGCTGCAAAAATTCTCGTGGACATGCACTCCCCAAATGAAACTAAGTAGTCTCTTGTGCGGAGAGTCAGCTCTTTCATCATAGCAATTCCCTTCAGAAGTTGTTCCAATTCTTCTAGGTGTGCTGCCAAACGTTTTGCATGCACGCAAAAACACACCAAAAAGGACAAAAGAAACCAAAACAGACCTGAGTTAGAATGTATTACCATCAGACAAACGTGCATAGTTGCACAAAACAGGACAAAAAGAGATATAGTGACTGCTTTAACCCACGGGTTTGGTGAAAAAGTTAACAAGATGATTATTGGGAACATTGGGAACTTCAAACAATCATTATTAGAAGTGCAAGGCAAAATATACATGTAAAGAAAGTCTTAGGAATTTGCATCAATTGACAATTGCTATGATGATATTATTGATTTATTGTAAAGAAGGTGGAACACAATGATGGAGCTGCATGTAGAGTGTCTCTTAGAACATTTCTTTCAAGAACAAATATCAAGTTCATTGCTACTGGACTCTGTACATGTTCCTACAGCCACCATCTCATATCACCATAGGTTTCATGCTCTGAACAAAACTCAAAAATGGGAGGATATATATGTGCTTTGAAATGCTCTTGCTCCAATAGCTGCTATTCAGCCTATTCTAAGTCAGCAATGTAGTCAAAGCGTCTAAGCGATAGGGAGCTCCCTAGGAAAGGTGATGCCTAGGCGACCAATTTTTACTTTTCCTGTTTTCATTATATAATATTATATAAGATTTAGTGAGTGCCCGCCTAGACCATGATCTAGGCGATAGGAATCTTGGCTAGGCGTGGGAATGGCCTACGCGATATTTTGGCTATATTGTAAGTCGGAGAATACAAGACACCGAAACTAATCTAGATACCCTTGATAGTGGAGATCACCAAGTCCCAATGATAGTAGGTCACTTCTACTTTTTCTTTTTCGTTGTGCACACTTGGGGAGACCTCCCAATACAACATGACACTTCTCAACAAGTGCGGATAGAGTTGCAATCACCAAACTATGTTGTGTATCAACCATAGTAATTCAGCATACGAAAAAATAAATCGGTACGAGAATCATTCGAGTATAATTCAGGATAGTCATTCAATAATTCGTTTAAAAATTCTACAAAAAAATGCAGAACATCAAAGTCTGATACAGAAAAATTTTGAGTATAATTTGGGCCAACACTAAAGAATTCGTTGAAAATTCGGCTAAATATATTAAATTTCTAAGAGATGATGTTAAATCTTTAACTTCACATTGCAGAAAATGAAGAAAAAAAAGAAATGTTGTCACAGAGAAAGAGAGTCACACTTGGAAGGGAGATTAAGAGGTGGTGGTTGCTGGCGTTGACAAGATTATACAGTCGCAGATTTGGTCCTCGACTGCTAATAGATGGTGGTGGTGTTGTGATGAGTGCCGATTGTGAAATAGTTAAGGTTAGAACTTTAGGGAGAGAAAGAGATCGAGAGAAATGAAGGGATTGAGTGGTGCTCAACGAGTGCTTCAAGACTGGTGGCTAGCAGCTTTCAGTGACATTTTGTCTAATAAGATAGGGACTTAAGGTTAGGGATTGAGGGAGAGAAGAAATCGAGAGAAAGGGAGCTACGTGTGCATGCGAGTAATAAAAGAAAGATAGTTTAGAGACTTCCCTTACAAGTTTAGATATATTTTTGTATCTTAAACGTATTATTCGCGAATGTCGTGAACAATTTGGGAATAAATCATGAACAATTTGCCTTGCTTAAAAAATTCGCGAATGTTTCTGTATTTTTGAATTATACGGATAAAGAATTAGACATGTTATCGCGAATTTACAATGGCATCAGCATGATGTGTGGAGTGGAGAGGCTATGAGATGATGTGAAGACCAAGACAATGACTTAGAATGTCGCGTGATTGAATCATAGGGCGATGAGTCGTGAGGAGGTGACCCCGAGAGAGGTATGACAAAGTCCAAAAGGTGTGAGGTTTAAAAAGTCCATAGGGTGCAAGAATTATTGTGGAGAGATAGGAGTGAGAGAAGAGGGAGAGTCACAGATGTGGCTAGAGAGAGAGAAAGAGAAGGATCTCAAGGGGTTGGGGAAGCTTGCTCCGAGAATAAAAAACGGTTACTTTCGCAATGGGTGTCTCTCTCGAAAAGCATCTTCTTACCCTCGGGCGTTGGGAGTTTATATAGCTAACCCAGACAATGTAGGTGATGTCTCGTCCTTGAGACAAGATCAAGCAAAATAGAAAACTATTTGGCACGCCATTTTGGCAATACGAATAGTATTCCTCTCTCTATGCCCCTTTGGTAGGCTAGAGTACCTTACAAGAGGAACCATAATACACCTAATATTGGCAAGGGTTGGGTATTGCAACTCCCCTGGTCAAGGATGATCCCAACAGAGCATGCTTGGTCCCTTGCGACGCTCCTGACCAACGATGAAGCTAATAGAGCACGTCTAATCTCTTGCTCACCTCTGGCCGAGGGATGATGTTGATGAAGCATGCTTGGTCCCTTGGATGTCGTTTCTGTCAACTTCGATCACCAAACCTGCAGTCTTTAGTCTCTCATATGTCAAAAATTTCATGCAAGTCCCAAAACGATGGGGATAAAACCTACACATCGAAGCGCTAGAGTTGGTGGGAATTAGGGCTGTCAACAGATAAAGATATTATCAGTATCAGATTTATATCCAAATCCATTCATAATCGGATCGGATTAGAATATTGATATATCCGATTCGATAAATATTCAACCTATATATATATATATATATATATATAAGTTTATAAGACCAAAATACCCTTATTGATATGTATTTTTTATATAATCCTAAGACATATTAAATAGCTATTTTTAATATAAATGAGGATAATATAGTAATGTATCATTTTTTTAATAAAATTTGTTTTTTTGCCATTTTAGGCTTCTTTTGTTTTTAAAATTTTATTCAAGGAATCATATAATTTGGATGCTATCTGAATTTGAATATTTTAATCAAAATCGAATATAAATACTCTTTTTCCCTATCCACTGGATATCTAATCGGAATCAGATAGCGTAATTGGATCAAATTCGAATAGTCAAAAATGCTTCAAATGCACTCTGTTTACAGCCCTAGTGGGTAGGGCCATCAAAGAGGTCAGGCCAGGGCAGGGCCTAGCTCTCACCAGGCATGGCCCTCATTCACCGGGGTGAGGGTCTAGACTAACCAGGCCCAAGCCCTACCCTCAAGGGCTAGGGTCTAGACTAACCAGGCCCTACCCTTATTATATTTTAGCGATTTTTTTCTACATTGACCACCAACCAGACATGCAACCCTCCTTTATTCGGGCTTTGCGTAAGTCTTTCACATATGAGATGAGATGAGAGAGTGAAGTTGGTGTAGGCGCATCAAAAGTAGGTTAAGGTTAGGTTAGGCTTAATTTATAGTGGGAGGGGTTGGTGAAATTACCAGTACACCCTCATTCTTACTGTTTGATTGTTATTACTTGGAAATTTGGAATGAGTAGTACGACTATATTAAGGGGGAATTGTACCCCAGAAAAAGTGGGGGCAACGATACGACTTCCCAGAAATTCTGGAAAGAGATACTTATGTATCGTAGCCTTGTTAGATTATTTTTTTTTTAAAATGTAAAACATAACAGAACATATAGTTGTAGTCTGTTACAACTTTTTTTTTGGGAAGGCAAGCAGAGTTACCGACCAACTGTATTAAAAAATAAGAAATGAAACTTACAACCGGATATTTACAACCGGCTTTATCCTCAGACAAAAAAACATTGAGAGCGGCCAGAAAGTCTAAAGGCAATAATAACAATTCCCCAATGGAAGTACAAAGTTTAGAAAGGAAATCTGTCACTCGATTGGTCTCACGGACAGATTGCTGAATAGAACAAAACTCCAAATATAACATCTTCCTTTAATCTCTTTGACCTCCTAAGATTCCAAGGGTAGTCCTTGTTACTAAGGAGCAAAGATACCGCACTCAAAGAGTCTGACGCAACAACTAGGTTTGTCATATTATTATCCTCTGCAACCTCCAGCCCTCAAGTAATAGCAAATAGCTCTAGATGAAGAATGTCATTTTCTCCATTACTCCCCACGAAGGCAACCATGGCATTTCCATGATGATCACGGATTACTCTACAATAACCTGAACGGTTAGCATGAACCAAACCATCTGTGCTTCAGATCCAATGCCCAACAGGAGGGGTTCCATGCCACCCATAATTGGTCTTTGTGAAACGCCTAAATTCTCTAGAACTGAACGAACTCCTTAGACTAAGCTAAATCTTCAATTCGAAATGGAACAAATGAAAAAATTTCTCTAACTTCACGAATGATGGAATTGATGATAACTGTAGGGGAGTTATAGTTGTTGCTGAATATCCGAAAAATTGCGCTCCTTCCATATATGATAGATGACAGCATTCAGTGCGACTTTCTTGACAATAGCAATTTGTTCTTTTCCCGTGAAAGCTTGAAGAGCCCAATCCATTTCTTGATTCCAGTCCAAAATAGTGCGGTTACAGTATCTGCAAACTTTAAGAATCGCAGACCAAATCTCCCCAGTAAACTGAAATGGAAGAACAGGAGATCTTTATTCTCAGGAGATTGCCAACAAAAGGTGCAGCTCCAACTATTGAGGATATGGTGGGCTACAAGAACATCCTGGGTTTGCAAAGCATTTGAATGTGTCATCCAAGAAATAAAACTATGTCGAGGGATATAGTTTTTAAACCAAACCAAGGGCCACCAAGAGCATTGCGGACCGGCAACTCAGACACACTCTCAGGCAGATTTTAATGAATATCTACCGTTCAAACTAGGTAGCCAAGTGATCTCATCATGTTGCTCCAAGGAATCTAATGGAATGGAATCAAGGTGACTCATAATTGCAGAAGATCAGTCGATGTAGCTGAACTAGTGGGAGGGGGACACCATGCGCCATTAGAAATAATATCAGAAACAAGGGCCAAGGAGGAGGGGCCAGATTGATACCTGATTCTATCTCCAAAATTTTGATGAATAACTCCAAGAGGATGCCAAGGTTGATACCACAGGGGCGTATTCGAACCATTACCAATGATGCGGTGGATGAGGCCATTTGCATCCTCTCTAGCTTTGAGAATTTTCCTCCATGACCAAGAACAATTAGCTGGAATTGAAATTTGTACAACAGTAGCCTCTTTGGCTATTATAATAACTTATAGACGTTGTGTTGAGTTATTATATTATATATGGTATAACATATAGAGTGCATATAGAGTGGAGAGCCAGGCCAGGTAGAGCTAGGTGCTTATCAGGCCGTGCCTTTAAGTAAGAGGGCCTTTCAAAATCAGGCTTAGCTCAGCCCTATTTTTTAAGGGGGAAAAAAAGTCCTCTATTTTACGGGCTTCAAAGGGTTGGGCCCCCTCATCAAAGGTAACAACCCTACTACGCGAGCTTCAAAGGGTCGGGCCCCCTCATCAAAGGTAACAACCCTACTACTAGGGTTGGGCCCCATGTGCCAAATTTTCTAGGAAAGCCACTAAAGTGCTGGAGTCCATAGGATAGATCTCTCCTGAAGACGATTGAAGGCATTGAGGTCGACGGGAACGGATTCCAAGCACTGAAGGCTCTAAAATGGCCATTGAAGGAGCTATAGTCAGTGAGAATGGATCCCAAGCGTCTAAGGCTCCAGGAAGGTCCCTTAAGGCATCAAGTCGGTTGAGCGTTGAGACTGATCCTATGCACCAAAGTATTCAGTAATGCCGCTAAAGACGATGTAGGTGGCGGGGATGGATTTAAGGCATCAAAGGCTCCAAGAAGGCCACTAAATGTGTGGGGTTGGTGGAGACGAATTCCAAGTGCCGAATGTATCAAGAAGGCATCACTGGAATCAGAAGGGTATAGGATGGTTGTTGAAGACAATGGAAATTGGAAAGGGACAAGATGGATCCTAGAAACTGAAGGCTCCGGGAATGTTGTTGAATGCGCAAGTCAACAAGGACAGATCCCAAGTGTTGAGGGCTCTAGGAAGGATGCCACATTTCATCAATATGTGACTTGGGCAAAAACCTTCATGTACATTTGCTTATATAAAGTGTGATTCTGTTATGCAGTTGATCAATTTGTTGGCACTCAAATGCGAAAAGTTTTGCATGCAAACCTCCTTAAAGTGTTCAAACCTGAACGAGTCTACAGTATATTACATAAATTAGTTAGATGAATTTTTAAAACAATTTCGCTAGTATGTATACGAATGTATTCAGATGTGCATAAAAAAAAAAATCAAGTGTGCACAAAATTCTTATCAACGACATATTAATAATAGCTTAAAATGCTGTATAAATAACAGAGATTAATCTAATTAAGAGTGTTGGTGTGTGTTGAACATATGAGTACGACATTGTGCCTAACATAACAATTTTTCAGAAAGTGTAGTATCGTTGTTACATAGATGCAGATATTACCAGATGTGATTTGCTGATACTAACAAATAACTAGAAGACTAGAGGTAGACATTAAAAAAATAAAAAAGCATACCTCTAGTGTTCAACGATTTTAACCCTAACTGCGAAAGCATTAAATTGGAAAGGTAACCTATTCTGATCCTAGAAACAACATATGGCATTTGCTATGGGTCTGTTTGGATGAGTGGAAGATGAATGGTGCAAAACAAAAATAGGCAGGAAATCAATGATTGAGAAGAAACACATATTGGCCGAAAGAGAAACATTCTACTCTGGGGTCATTGGTGGGTGGCTCAAACTACAAGGCACAAAATGTGCTCCACCCAAATTGAAGTAGTAGGCATAGTCACCAAGTCGAAGTTCGGCAATTATTCATCTAAAGAAAATTTCAAAAACAATCGGCTAAATTCAGACAATTTGAAAATAAATTGAAAAATTGTCGGATAATATATAAAAAAGTATAAAATAAAATTACTAATTATGAAAAATCAGATGCAAATATGTTAAGTAAATTAGATATTTTTTCAAAATTTTGGGGATAATTCATGTTTAATTCGTGAAATTCATGGCTTTTTGAAAAACTCGTAATTTTTTCCGAAAGCCACGAATACTTCTTGAATTAATTGTTTGACAAAAAAGTCATGTAAATCGAAAATTTTTGTTACTGTTGTAGTAGGTTTGTCAATAGATTGATCCAAGCCAAATCCAATTGAATTAGAGCAGGATCCTATTATACAACCATCGGATTGGATATGGATCAGAAATTTCAAATTCGATTATAATAGCATCAATGGTGATCTGATACGATCAACATGACGGATGCAAAGCACATAAATGTTGCAAATGCTGATGAGTGAAAACCAATGTTTTAAAACACTAAGGCGTGGGGCGTGAGTTGTGACGTTGGGATCTCAAGATGCGTGAGGTGAAAGCCTTGAGGCATGAGGCTTATGCCTCACAAGAAAGCCTTACGCTACCTCATTTTAACAAATAAATTAATTAAGAATATTACAAAAGATTAAAAAATTAATTAAAGGTAGTACCATAATTATTACTTATTAGAGCAATAAGCGAAAACGAGATGCAAAGCGAAAGTGAGAAACAGAAAACGAGGCTTAAAAGAACCTTAGGAAAGGGGAAGCGAGAAATGAGATATAGACTCCTTATTCTCATTATTATTATGGGTAGCTACACTTTTGATTTTATCTTACATGAGATTTTTGTAGAAAAATAGGTGTCTTAGATTCCAAACCGACGATACTTGCTTAGAGTCTACACTCTAGGCTATAGACTTTGGTCTATCCCATCACTTCACACATACAGCTCCCTTTGACTATTGAATGGGACGTGATGGAAGCGAGTCTGTCCGAGGAAGCGAGCTTCCTAGGCAACGATTTTGTCCGAGAAAGCAAGTATGGGAAACGAGCTTTCTGGGAAGCGAGTTTCCCATCTTGTACATAGCTTCCCTGCAACTATGGGTAATACATCCGTATATATGTGTAGTGTGTACACACATGCATATGTAGTACTATATAAATTATTTAGTCATATAAAAAATTAATTTAAAAGGCAATAAAAGGCTAAAATTTAAATTTACCAGTTTGTTCATATAGATATTGAACAACAGATAATGTTCAATCATTGGTTGATTTTGGATTTCAACAAACAATTAGAAGGTAGTCACCAACTACCTATGTTTTTTGGCTTCAAATTTTTGCAATGTCTACTATGAAAATTAGAGTAAAATATATTCAACAAGGTTTTAAAAAGCCTAAATATGTTAGAATAATAAATTAAGTGTTAATTTAGACTAATACCATAATAGAAAAAGAAAAACATTAACGTTTTTTTTTATTGATAAAAGAAATTATGAGGCACACACCTTATAATATAATGTTTAAGTCTTAATTATGCGGACAGAACCCTAATTTTGAATAAGCCTCATAGTTTGAAACTTTAGTCTTATGAAATTTAAGCCTCAAGGTTGAGCCTCAAGGCGATTTCCTTGAGCCTCGCCTCGCCTCGAGGCGTAAGCCTCTCACGCCTTTTAAAACACTGGCGGAAATAGGCTCATAAAATTGGGATAGTTTGTAAGGTCACCACTCACCAAAGGAGTAAAGTTTAAGGTTTGAGGAGGGAAAACTAAGGGTGTGGCATTGGACATGTGAGGTTGTTTGCTTCCAGTTTGCAGCTGTTCTGTGGAACAAAACTTGATTGCGATTGCCTGAATATATTACAGCAAATAATCTGAACTCTTACTCTCCAATAAAAAATTGTGTGTGGAACGTTTAGTGGATAAAACATGAGCAAAGGGCTAGAATATCTTCAAAGAACAACTCTTGTTTCGTTATATTACATTTCATACTCATGAATCCATTAATTGAGCAATGTGTGCATGATAATGATATATGGCATGCCAACTTGGCAAGCTTTAACTCAAGAACTAAACAAGATAACATGTTCATCTACTTCACAATCCCACATATATTTGGCACTAAATGGAGGAGATAAAAAGGAGACATTATCCATCAAATAGAATAATAGATAAAACTTTATAAGCATGCAAAAATACAATTCCAAGTTGATTACCTTAACAAAGAACAACTGATTCTATGTACAAGAGTACCAGGAAGGTCCTCACCTGAAATAGTAGACCTGTCTACTCCAAGCTCATCTACTGTCCTGAATCAATCAATACCAGTATACCACACAATGAGAATAGATCTATAATGCAACAATGATCCTAAGATCAAACAGAAGGGAAAGAGAGTTCTTGCCTAAGATGTAGTTCTTTTATAAAGCTCAACTCATCAATTTCAGATACATTGGAAACACCACAACTGATAGCCTTTTCTCCAGCTAACACACGAATATTCAATTTCACCGTGTCCTTCTCCCGGAACAATATAATACGAAAAAACAGTACCAAAGAATTTACAGAATAATCTTATGTATACCTGTAGAAGCTTGTTTGTTGTCTTTCCCATTGCAGAGAGAACAATTACAGGCTTTTCTTCATCGAAGCTGAGGATAAGATCAGCAATCTCTCTCATCCTCTCAGCCGAGGCTACTGACGAGCCGCCAAATTTCATGACACATGTCAACTGCTCCGCATTTACATCAGGACTTTGGTTCTTGGTCTGATCCTTTTCAAGCGCGTCTACAGCTCCACTCTCGCAACTGATTTTCAAAACTCTTCTTCTACAGTCACCTTTTATTTTTCCACATAATCCAGAGGCCGATGCCACAGAAACCGCGTATTCAAGGTGACGTGATGAGATAGACAGAAGTTGACAAGGCAACAAACTCCTTTTGAATCCAGCATAGGGAAATCTCACTCCACATAAATGCAATGAAGCCGCCATGCCCAAGCAGCTAAAGAAACACACTCCTGTTACAATTCCCACGGAACTGATGTGAAGCGAGCTACCTTAGCAAATGAGGCACGCTAGGGTTTTTCACATCAAGGAGAGCTTAAGCTATACTATTCTAACAGAAATCCACAAAGATGTCCAGGCAGAACAAGTGTTTTCGACAGATGCTTCAAACTGGTAGCTCAAATGCAAGGAGATTTTTATCTTCTAGCTCGATCTGATAGGCCACCTGCACATTGAACTGCCTATTTAAGCATCCAAGACTGAATCGAAAGGAATATCAAAGAAATAGATTTAAGGCGAAAAATAGTACCGAATTCACGAAATTCCTCAAAAGACAAGATAAAAACTACGAAAACTCTGCAAAAATCTCTGTTGGAAATGAAATCACTGGAGAAAAACAGGGATTCATATGAACTCCATTGTGGAAAAGGCACAAACATGTCTTCAAAAGTACCTTGAAACGGAGCTCCGGAATAGAAATCTAGGGTTTGTATGTATCTCTCCTTTCCTTCAGAAGCTCTAGCCACTTTTGACCGCATGCTTCGGAGTTCTGAAGGAAGGCAATAACTTGAGCCGACGGCGCGAATGAACATACGTAGGCATTTGAATGGCGGAGTGGATGTGTTTTTTCTTCTTATCAGGAAACCCTCCCGCTCATTCTGCTGGAATGGACGGTCAAGATTGAATCTTACCCGATATACAGTGGCGCATCATAGAAAGAAAATACTAGAACGGTAGCGACAGCTATTTTAGCTTTAAATCTTCAATTGAAGCCCGCCCCACCACCAGACCTCAACGACCTTTGAATTTGACATCCATTACTACATTGCGCGGTATGTACATACAGACACGACATCCACATCCCTCGTTCTTCATGCAA
The DNA here is from genome assembly GCA_015143295.1 of Tetracentron sinense. Classification (NCBI taxonomy): domain Eukaryota; kingdom Viridiplantae; phylum Streptophyta; class Magnoliopsida; order Trochodendrales; family Trochodendraceae; genus Tetracentron; species Tetracentron sinense. The sequence continues at coordinate 56,720,786 of CM026554.1, read as the reverse complement.
TGTTGAGAAAAATGAGCGAGCTACGGCGCGCTGTTGCGTGGCCAGCTAAAATGCTAATGCACTGCACCTACTCTCATGAGATAGGATGCTGATTCTAAACTTTGCGTCCATGTACAATTTTTTGCCATATGATTTTTCATAAGCTTTTAGCATATGCGAAAGACAAATGTGAGACCTTAGGCTCATAGGTCTACATGATCCCAATTTCAAGAATAAGCGATTCTAGAATGTCAACAATTTTGGATGTCAGGCATTGGAGCTCTTGCAACTCATACCCTTGGAGGGATTGGATCCCCCGACCTCCCTCCATCGAAGGTCACACCCCTACCACTCACGCAAGAGGTGGGGGTATTCATTCGTCAATTCAAATAACTTGATTCAAGTACTATTTCTTGACTGAAGACTCACTATAATTGTATCGTTGAGTCCAAGTAACTTGACTCGAGTAAAATAAACTGATTCAAGAAAAATAAGTTGGAAAAACTTTCTACAGTATGAAACATCCCATGATTTTTTATGTCCTATGTTTGCTTCTTCTCGAAAACGATCTCAAGTTGCCCATTATTTTTGTTACCTCGCATCCGCTTTTAATCTTGTGTCTATTCATAAAGTTTATGCAAACCTTTAACTTTTACATAAAAACTGATTCTCGCTAGTGCAAACCAAATACATATTGTGACTTTTGAGTTGTGAAAAAGTAGATTTTAGTGTGAGCAAATCAAAAATCATTTTGCTCTCAAGGTGACTTTTAATAACTTCTTCGAGTAATTTAATGTAGACTGCGAATATGCTCTTATTGATGCCCCCGCAACAGACTAGACTGTGATTTTGACTTCCTTTTGTATTACGTCTATTTGTCTATTCTTTTTAGTAATGGATGTCTTTTTTAACTATATGGTATCCATGTATTTATTTCACCTTTTCAGTAATGAAATTATATTTTTGAGTCTCTATGTGAGTTATGTCTTTAGTTACTATTCATTGCTCTTATGACTTACCATGTCATATTGTCTTCCTTCGACTGTTCATGCCAAAAATTGGAATAATTTTGGAGTTAACTATGTGTTCGATTGCCCTAGTTCAATATATTCCAGTTATCCCTGATGCATGAGTTTATAAAATTTATTATATACATGGTTCATTGAGTTTTTGTTAGCATGCCTTTGTGCAAGTCTACATGTATCATGATAAAGTTTCAAATTTCACATTATTAGTTTGTCATGTAATTTCTTATTATTGAGTCATGTAATGACCAGAGTCACTGTTTTGATTGGCTTGACTGAGCATGTGTCTATCGTGTATTTCAATGTAAGTATTGCCACAAAATTGTCAAAGAAGGAGATTGTAAAATCCAAAATTGTAAATTGTAATTGGGTTAATCTCATTGACAAAACTCAATCAAGTTGTATCATTGAATTTGTCCATCCGTGTTCATAAGAGTCCGTGAAGATGGAGCACCACTGAAGATGAAGATAACTGAAGCTTCGGTCTTGCAATTGTGTGATGGTAAGTGACCTAGATACCTAGTTTATACCTTATGTGATTTGACCTAGATAACTTCGTTCCTATAGGTTACTAATAACTTTACTTTATTTTTGAGAAAGTGGCTCAAGCGAACCCTGCCTGGCTCAAGAGAGAATCTTGGCTCTAGCAAAATCTGGTTGGATCGAGAGAATTGGTCTCAAGTTCATAACACTGAGATGTCTAAGCAATTGGTGCAATTCCAATAGCAAAGTTGCTAGCTCGAGCAATTTTAAGCTGACTCAAGTGAGATGTTCTTGGGTTGGTGTTTTGTTTTGACAGTAACCAACTCACTCAAGCGATCCCATAAACCGTTTTTCAGAAAACTGCTAAAACTCTTATTTTTGAGTTGTCGCTCCTCTTAACAAATTTGAAGGAAATAGGATTTATTTGAGAGAGTTAAGACATGTGAGAATTGCTCTAAGGTTCCATGTCCTATTTTGGATTGAACCACCTATGTTATATTTTCTAGAATATGCGAGTGTAATTAAGCTTCATTATCTTCTTTGTTGTGATTTTTCTATTGTGTTGAAATTCATCTTGAGATTTTTGTTATAAATCAATGACCCCAAAGCTCAAACATTTGAACAATTTTGTCTGGAACTATAGCAACTCAAAAAAAAAAAAAAAAACTCTGTAATTAAATGCTAAGATGTATTTTAATAATTTCTTAATTGGATAATTTAGTAATATTATATTGTGATGTTTGGTAATAAGGTTTTAATAACCTTGGAGGAGATAAATAGAAAACGGGAATAACATAAAAGGTTAATGTCGAGTTATGACCAAACACCCTATATCAGGATAAGGGATTAGTATTATAAAAGATAATGATAATCTAATCTCACATTATCTTTAGAAAAATCTAATCCAGAGAGAAGAGATAGAAAATGGAGACTAGGGTTTGGAGATTGAAGAAGGTGGATTCAAGGCTCAGGATATAGAGCTCTCGCTAAGGAAAGATCAAGGGTTTGACAGAAATGGTATTAAGATCTTCGAAACCCTAAAGCTCTAGGGTTAAGGCAAATGAATACCCTCCTCATTTATGAAATTCATCGTTGTGAAAATTTATACAACTCCTTAGGTCTGTTGGTTTTTGTATATTCCCTGTTAAATTAGGCGTTTCGTTTGCTTTTGGAGCAATTTGATGTCACCACTTGCAAAATCTAACTGGACAGCATTTGTATTTTATTGGAATAAATCCATTTATGCTGATTTCGTTCTTGGCAAATCTGGTGTCTAGTTATTTTAACCTTACCTGTTCAAGGTATAAAAAGTGGTACTTTAAAAATAGATGGATAATGAAGTCATATCCCTGACATGATGGTGTCACCACAACTGTACAAGGAGATATAGATAATGAAGCCATGTCTATGAAGTGGTAGTGTCACCACATATCTACTAAGGATTGGTTGTGTACACGATGCTGCCCTATTCTATAGCTCTAACAGAATATCATATGGACTACATGATTCTATATTTTAATTAATCTCTTATGGATGACTAATAAATGTATTGTGATTAATAAGATAATTTTTTTTTATTGAACTGATGGGATGTATATTAATGTGATATCCAGATTGTGGCTTATCCAAGAGTGACTAGTTAGTTGGATTACTTTTGTTTTGCTAAAAAAAAATTATCATGGTATACACCATACTATACTTCCTAGTATTGTTTGGAGAAGCTTGCTTGCCTCTAGCTAACGGGCTTTGGCTCTACAACGTATGGGAGTTGGAACTAGCTCCAAATGTTGCAAAGCTTCACGTGCCTGTACCACACACATTAAATAGCTATAATAATATAGTCAATGAGATATTTGCAGGGTACCTACGAATGATCGTAAGGTGTAATTTTTATCAATAATTCTCCAAACTGAAATGTAGAAACTATATATGTTTAGGATCCCTTCTTGAAACTTAGAGACTATGCATGTTAGATCCATTTTATCAAAATTGTACTTTCCCTTATTTATTATTATTCATGCTTTTATTCTATTTCATTTCTTGTCATCGTATTATATCTGTGTCATTCTTTGTGATGATTAATTATCTCGCATGCTTAAGCGAAATTACTTAAAATACATAGACTTTACCCAACTTGAGTTAAATCAGCCCCGCTATGTATGGTATAGGACGCCATAGCAGGGAAGATGTAACACTTTTAATTATACTACACCTTTATAACTGTTAGACTAATAGGACACTTAACCTGTGAATGGCGTACGATTTCACCATTGGCCTTGAGGTGTTACCAAGGGCCGTCAACTAGAGGCACAGGTGTGCGATCCAAAATCGTATCGTGAGGTGTGCCTAGGGCCATAGATGTGAACCAAGTAATTCAATCGAAGAAGATAAATTGACTTGTATTCTAGTTTAATATCTTTTTAGATAAATGGAATATTAAAGTATATATGTTCATAGTTGTACGTATTCATATTGCTGAGTTTGTGCTCACCCTTGCTATGTATACTTATTTCAGGGAATCAGTGAAAGTCCTTAGGAGCTCTTGAGGAGCTTGAAGTAGAAGAATAGTTTTTTTTTAAAACATCTAATAGAGGGTGAGTGTCTGTTGAGAGGATCTGTAGAAACCCGAATTTTTTTCATGTCTTTATTACAAGTATTAGGGTATTATATTCCTTGTGATGTTTTAATGCTTATGTATTTATATCTAATTGGTATAGTGTGAGTAAGGCTTAATCAAACTTGTAAACGGACGGATGTCATATCACACCCTGAACTTTAGGAAGCTCTAGTTTTGGCACCATTTATTAGAATTGAGTGATTCTTGAACCATTAGAAAGGTATTGGAACCCTCTTCGAGATTCATGTTTAATATTTTTCCATATTTTTAGTCTAAGCTAAGTCAAAAGTGGGTTTTCCAATGTTTTGTCTGATGGAATTGCAGATCAGTCAACTTTAGGGACAATTTGGTCCATAAATGAAAGGGAAGTTGGAAATTCTAAAATGCCAAAAAATGTTCATTTTCGAAAGACGAATCAAATGCAAGTTGAATCGTCGAAATCCTACAAACGAGTCAAAAGTTATGGCCAAAACAACAAAACGGGTCAAAATCTGTAGAACACCGATCGCTAAGGATCGATTGGTACAAAACCGATCGCTCGGTCAGAAGTAGCGATCGATCGGTCGACTGGTTAACTTTTTTGTATGGGAAATTTTTCCAGAGATGTTGTTTTTGTCCGAGAGTTCGGTGAAGAACACCGATCGCTCGGTTGAGAACCGATCGCTCGGTCATAATCACTGGTCGATCGGTAGGCGACCGATGACTCGGTCATAACCACCGATCACTCGGTCTTTCGTGTTTTTGCAGAATTTCAGTAAGGGCTTTTAAGTCTTTTGGCTCTCAAACCTTGGGGCTATAAATAGGGGGTTCTCTTTCGAGGTATTAGAGTACTCTACCTATTTCTAACATAATTTGGCAAAAATGGAGAGAAAACCTAGGGTTTTGAGAGAGAGATTGCTTGGAGAAGAAGGAGATAGCTTGGATATCGCTAGGAAAACTTGGAGATCGTCCTCAAAGCTTCTCCAAATCATCTTGGGAGCGATTTGGATCCAAGGGAAGGATCCCTAAGGTCGATATACTATTCTAATCAACTTTATTTTAATGTTTTGTGAATGTTAATATGATAGAAATGATAGAAATAGAAATAAGAGGTGTTTTTCCCTATTTTTGTATGAAGTAAGTTATTATAGATGGAAATATGGATTAATAATGTGGATGTAATGTATGGAGGATGGAAAATACTATGGAGAATGGGATGAATGTGTGGATGTGGATTGTAATTAGGTTGTATGGATGGATTGTGGTTTGACGAAATGTTTGAAATGTAGAAAGGGAAATGGGTTCATGATCTACGTACCTAAGGTGTTTGTGAAAATGCTTGAGAGGATAAATACTAATACGCTATTATGGAATTGTAGAAAATTGATTATGAATTGTGCTAAGAACCATGATAAGATATGTATATGTGATTGTTTGTTAAGTATGTCTAATTATTTACATGGAAATTGATAGTCGGGAAGGTATGAACTTAGAGGAAAATCTCTCAAACCGGGAATTCTCTAACTATTTGGTATGGGATAGTATAGTGGAGTTTCCATGGTGGGAGATTGGAATCTAAGCAATTACCAACTCGAACGTTAATTTCGACACTTAAGCACAGATGCACGTGTATGTTAAGATAAGAGTCTCACAAGTCATACATGTGGACCACAAGCATAAGCATGACATACGTATGACATTCTGAATAAGCATAAACATGGCATGGTCCGTATCCATCAAGAATGGCATGTCCATTTTATAATTTCTTAGGCATGGTCCGTATCCGCCAGGAACGGCATGTCACATCACTGTATGATCTGAATAAGTGCATAAGTATAAGCATCTCACAAGCACGTGGTTTCATAAGCATAAGCATCTCATAAGTATATTATCTTCTAAGTCTAAGGTTCTCACAAGTACACGAGTCAAGGTGATGATATGATGTATATGAGCACATGTTCTTCCGTACTCTGATGATGTAATTATGATATTAGATATGGTTCTAACTAAGTGCCGGTATATTATTTTGTTGGTTAGATTTTATATACACCGAGTACTTTTGTACTCAACCGAACTTTGTTTTGGTAGGTTTAGAGCAGGGGCACACGGCGGAGCCGTGGATTGAAGAGACTTAAGCCGAGGAAGGAGGAGAAGGTTAGCCGACCGAGGAGGGAGCCAGGGGCTTTGATAGTTACCCCTATTAGCTTATGTTTTGTTTGGTTTAAGAGTTTTGTAATAGACCTTTTTAGATGATATTGCTCATTGGATTACTTTATAGTTGGGTATTAGATATTTTTGTTTATATTAGATTTTATTATGTTGGGCAGATGACCATTGTACAGGATGGCTTGAGTTTTATAAAATCAGAATTTTTCTACTCTCATTTTGGAGACTCGTGTAGTAAGCCTTATATGCACGGATTTTAAGCAGGTTAAGGGAATGTGACGATTCCAAAGTCCTATTTTAGCCTTGTAGGATTTTGGGGTCGTTACAGGATCATTTATGGATCTTAATTATAGTTAATGTTTATTTAGAACTTTTAGTTATGCTCTTATGTTATTAAATCTGAATTCATTTTATTTAGTTAATAAAATGCATTTACAATTGGGGTTTGTCCCAGGTTCACGCTTCAAGAACATATATAAGTATGAGATATATTGTGTATATGGGTTCGGGGTGTGGCAGGAACCACTCTGGTGGAGATCAAATCTACTTATTCGTCCCCCCAAACCCCATATTGCCATCATCTAGTGGTGATACCATTACAACCCTTTCTCTACTAGGCTTGTGCACAAGCTAGTTGGAGATGCCCATTTTATTAGTTTTAATAACATAAAAGGAATATATTTTATAATGTATCCGTGCAGAGATTAACTATCAAGAGGAGCTTTTGTTCAAAAGTTAACCGGAGCCATCCTCAAATGTAGACAGATGTCTCGTGTCACATTTTAAAATAGAAATATGAAGGGTAAGAAACCTTGTGACCGAGGGTGACTCTTCTGGATTAAATTACAAAATTACCCAAGTGCTCAAAGATCTATCGCCATCCTTTTATTGACACTGGTGTGAGCATGAGATTTTCCTACCCACTTTCACATTATGGTTTGACTGAGAGTCGCCACCTATTCATTCTAAGGGATAGGTCCCGAGTGATTTGGTCGGATAAGACAAATGGTCTAAACAAAGATTAGGGTAAGCGGTTCGATTAAGCCCTGGGGAAGGTGTTAGGTATCCCAGGACCCCCATTTTACAATGGTTACCTACTCCCCAAATTTAAGCCAAATTTAATCTCAAAATTAGTTAATATGTTTAAGTGTTTAATCAAGTAGTAATCCAAAAAATATAGAAAGCTAGATGGGCTAGGGTCGAACCCGAGTAGGGTTGCCTACGTACTCACGAAGTGAGATCAGACCGAGTGTAGTTCTGGCACGTGAGCCCGTGTCAAGGCTAAGGGGTGTGTGTGTGCAAGGGTGGTCGAGGGTCTAGCCCGAAGGTTAGGGTTTGACTGACCGGGTTGGTCAAGTGCAAAGTAAGGTCTAACCGCAGTTAAAAGGGTATTAACTGTGATTAAGGAGCCTAACCACAATTAAGAAAGCAAGCAAGCATGTTTTGGTCCTTTTTTGGTCTTTTTGATTTTGTATTGTTTTCGTATTTTTGATTGTTTTTCATTTTTTTTTTGGATTTTTTGAATAGTAGTTTAGGCTCGTTGCGGAGCAACAAGTTTAAACTAACTATGGTTATTTAATTCTAAGGATGGTCCTAAAAGAGCTTGATTAATTCAATGATTAAAGTAACCTAAGTTCGAACTAAGATCTAATTTAACATAACATTAAACTAAAGGGAAAACAATCAAACCAAATATTAACCGAACCACTAATTGAAATAAATAAGATAAACTGACTAAAGTTGAGCTACTAACGGGATCAATGAAACTAAGATCTAGTTTATACTAACATGACATAGGTTGTGAAGAAAGTAAACTAATCCAAACACTAACCTAACCACTAATCAAAGTTTAACTAGCAATTTATAGAACGAATTAACTAAAGTTATGTTACAAAGAAACAATGAAACTTATACTAGCATGACATTAGGTTGCAAAACTAACTAAGCATTAACCTAACCATTAATCAGTATTTCGTTAACAAGACAACTAACATGGAAAACAGAGTTTAAGTTAATACTACTTGTAAAGTCTAAACTAAGTTAACCTAAGCTTTACTTAACTACTTTAACCTAAAGCAAACCAACAAATCTAGCTAGAGTAATTTTAATCTAACTACTCTAAACATAAGTTAGGTTAAGGAAAGAAAGGAAAAGGGGGCTCACCTCTAGCTGCCGTAAAAGAGAAGAGGAGAGGGGTGTGCGCTGACATGCTTGGTGGAGACGCGGGGGCAGCAGCTGTTGTGAGGAGACCCAGTCATTTATGGTCGGCCTTGAGCTACGATGGGGGTCCTAGATGGGGAAAGTAACAACATATGGGGCGGCAACTGGACCAAAGGGTTTTGCTTGCTATTTCGGGTGTTGACAGTTGAGAAATTGGCTACTGTTTTGGGGTCATTGGGCTATTCTAGGGTGTGCAGCATGATGTTCTCGGTGCTGGTTCGGCTGATCTAGGCATGGAGGCGAGAGAGATGATGACCGACCGAGCTAGAGAGAAGAGGAGGTGTTGGGCGTGCATCTTGGAGCCTGCTGTTTGGGCTGCATAATGGTGAGTTTTGCTCTACTGGGCATGAACATGAGGCTAAAAAGAAAAGGGATTGCTGGTGGAGATCCAATGGAATTATTTGGGATTGTTTCATTGAAGTTAATGGAAGCAAGAGGGGACTGTTTTGCAGATATTAATGGAGTCAGGTTGGGGGACTGTTCATTGGGTTTAATGGGCTTGTTTTGGGGCTGTTATGGGTATGAAAATAGATTGCACGAAGGGTTGGGGTTGTGAGCTATGTGATTGGTTTGAACAGAGGCTGTGGTGGCGCTACTGAGAGAGAGATAGACTGTGTTGGTGCCGCCGTGGCTGCAAGGATGCGAACAGGGGTTACTTTAGGTGTTTTCCGGCTTGTTTAGCTGTGGAAGAGGTAGGGGTTTTTTATAGGAGAAGGGGAGCCTTGGGGAAGGGATAATGATCACCCCATAGGCGTGGGGGACATGCTGGGAAGCGCCAGGAGAGCAGGGGCAACAGCTTCGGGTGTGCCTGGACGCTGTCCACTTGGAGAAGACAATGAACGGTAGCCCCTCTTTGAAATTTTTTTATTTTTTATTTTTTGTTTCTTCTTTGGCCTAGCCACCACATGTGTGAGCCAAAAGTAATGCTCTCTTTACCTCATTTGGAATTGGCTCCAACTTTTAAATTTTTTTTTTAAGAAAAGCAAAGTAGGTCCCACTTGGGTTGGGCCTTGGTATGGATTGTGCTATGGGTTAATGGATTTGGATCTTGGGTGTGGTTTGTGGTCATGGGCTTGGCCCTTGAGGTTTATGAGCTAGGCTTGTGAGCTAGGGGCTTCGGCCCTTGAAGCTTTAGCAAGGTTTGGGCTAAGTCCTAAGGCCTTAGCAAACAAAAAAAAACATGGGTTTTGGATCGAGATTGTGCCATGTGTTCAAAGTTAGACCGAGAGTTCAGGCAAGCTAACCATGGTTATGTATATTAACCGTGGTTAAAACGAGGTGTAAAAATTGGGTGCTTACAACTAGGACCCACTCCAAAAGTGGTCTTTTGGTTTTTAGCTCTTCCGTTTCATCTTCTCCATTATTTCTTTTAGTAACCTTCTTCCTCCTTCTCGGCAGGACTCTGATCAATCATAACACAGTAACAAGTGCTTAGAGCCAAATAACAGATGACACATTCCGATTAGTTTCTCTTACCATCAACACTTCTTTATTTATCATTTTTAGATTTTGTTAATTTAATAATGAAATCATTCATTGAAATATACCACAAAAGCATCAACAAGAAAAAACCAAACTACATGCAACCAACAGAACATCATCACAACACAGTTCTTTTTTTCTTTTTTTTCTATTTTAAGGCTTTAAAATTAAATTTCAAAAAAACCAAGAACGAACCTTCCTTGGTACCAACCTTTAATCTTTTGTTAAAATAGACGAAAACCTATGTTTTTTTTTCCATTCAGAGATGCTGGCTTTTTGTAAGGGTTATTTTACCATCATACAATGGCATACTTCGATGTCCAGCTGCCAACTGTAGTAATTGATCCTTTTTGTTATGATAATTAAATACATATTATCTTGTCTTATCATGTTTTTGGTTTTTTTCATTTTTTGGGTTCCTGGATATACAATGAAAACGTTCATTAGTGATGCACTTTGTTGTATTATTGGAATTAGAGTTCTCTTCTTTTGTTGCAGGGGTATAATGGCAAGCACATCTCATCAAGGGCTTGATTTGGTTGAATTTGACACAAATTCAGGAGATAAAACCTTTCATGAGTTTGAAATGGTAGAAGAAGATAATGATGCAAATAAGATAAATACTATGACTCGTGATCTCCAACCCACTAGATTCATGATACTGTGGATTAATTTATTATTAATTTTAATGTTATATGGATTATTATGATTCATATGTATATTAGAACTAAGAAATTTGAATATTTTGTAATGTTTGGATGTCTTTCATTTTCTCTACAGGATCTAATGTCAGTGGCTTCGCAACAACATAAAATGGCATAAACACTAAGTTTTAGGCTTTTTTTGGTGTGGTGATGTGCTCTAAAAATGGAGTTTTGTAAGTTTGAGAGTTCTCATTTTGTAAATATAAGGAAAGATGGTTATGTGAGTAAATGTATCATCAATCTCGTGTAGAATTTCAATTATAATATTACAACTATTTTCAGTGAACTTATTGTCAATGATCAGTTAACCTATTGTCAAGAACTAGTGTAAACTTCACTTAAGATTCACAAAGGATGGCTCAAAAGAGAGTTCACTCGACTCAACTAGACAAACTGATATACTCATCATGTTGTATCATCAATTATCCCTAACCTGTTACCAAGTTTTCTATAAACTCCACCTAGGGTCCACAAAGAATGACTTAAAAGAAGAGATACCAACGGATATACTCACAATTTGTGTGTTGTTTGTACACATAAAATAGATGAGATCCCAATTGTGATTGAACTCGGGAGAGTTCAATCCCATACACAGATCAACGCATGTTACTTTTAACGGTTATAAGTCGTGGTTTGTTTGTTCATTAACCTTTAAGGTTCAACAATATAATCTTAACCTTTAGAAAAATATTTAACTCTTATTAATTAATAAATCTTAACCACAATTAATAAGAGTTAAAAGGGACACATGTTTGGCGTGTGGGTGCTATTGATCACTCCCCGAATTCAATGACAATCGATTGTGATTCAATCTCAAATAGACTGGTCTCTCAGGTGAGTTTTTCATATGTTTGAAGCCTTGAACCGTACTATAAGTATACTTGTTATTTTTAGAATTGGCAAATGGCAACATTGTAATATAATACAAAGTTAACTCATTTTTTGTATTAAATGCCAAGAGTCTGAAAAGACTCTCTTTCCCACATGCCGACATGCACAGAGTTCTGTGTCACAATTAATAACATTTGTGTGTTCCACAAGAGTCACCCAGTCACAAGGTTTCTTACCATTTCTATTTTAAAATGACATGAGACATGTGTCTACGTTTGAGGATGACTCTAGTTAACTTTTTAACAAAAGCTCTTATTGATAGTTAATCTCATCTGTGTGTCGTCTACCTCTACAAAGTTGTAAAGACCAAAACTTCATGTATTGATGTTTGTGCACATTGAATGATAATCTTGAAAATCGTGTTATGCATTTAATTTCTCATTACTTAATGACCTTAAGATAAAAATAAAAATGACTAAGCACATAATTTCATAAATTATAGAAAGGGTGTGGTTTTAGCAAAAACATAAATTGTCAGATTTTGAGTTAATTCCTCCTGAAAATTGATGTTTATAGATCAAATAAGGATATATGATATTCATAAAATTTTATTATTATGTTTTAAGTAGTTTAATGGACTATCGAAAATGTTACATCAAGTATGATTTCTCATGTTTAGCTTAAAACTGAATAATGAGATTTTGATTTATAAGGAATTCGATTTTCTATATATTGTTATTGAATCAAAATTATTTTTTTTTGGGGGGGGGGGGGTACTTCCTTATTTTAATTTAAAGCTTAAAGTAAATGAATTTACTTAAAAATTTAAAAGGAAAATAAGTGTGTTGATGACTAGTGCTAAAGAGAATAGGGTGTTGTTGTTTGTTGTAAAGGAAACAATGTTGTAAAGAGCAAAACATGGACTGTGCAAGGCCCGATCGATCGCCCAGAAGTTTCAATCGATCGCTAGCTCTAATCGATCGCCCATAAGCTGCGATCGATCGGTAAATGCGAACAGATTCTCGTAAGAACGCAATTTTTTGACTTTTTAATATTTTATGATTCCAAACCCTATACATACTCATTATTTCGTGTGTCTAGGGTTAGAGAAACTTTCTAACTAAGAGTCTTGGATAAACAAAAAGGGGAAACCCTAGGGTATTTAAGGGTTTTCAACTAGGATAAAAGAGCTTGAAAATCAAGATCAAAGATCATTCTCAAGCGATCAAAATAGGTAAATAATAATCTCTAGTTTTAAATTTCATAAATATTAACCTAATTGGAGATTTAAAATGATAGATCTAAGTAAGGACTTGTATATAAAGGATACCTATGAATTACTTTCATCCCTTATATATTATTTCTCAGGACTTATTAAAGTAATATGTAAATAACCTTGTAAATATTATGATTTATGCTCGAACAAGGGGATTAAGTATTATTATGGAGTTATGTGAATGTATGTGGAGGAAGTGATGTATTCCAAAAGTTTGAATAGAATGTATGGAATAATTGGTTGATGGATGTGAACTCTTTGTGAAAATTTATCGTGGAGAAGCTTGGTAGATTGGCTTATTAAAGATTGCTAGGAGGATTGGATATTAAAGATCGCTTGGGATTGGGTTATTGTGATGAAACTTGAAGGCTTGGGTTGTGAATGTGAGAACTTGGGTTGTGAACGTGAGAATTTGGGTTGTGAAGAAGTTTCAAGTTGAGTTTGGTTAAGTGTGATCTTGAAGATTTTGAGGTGTTTTAACACCAAGTTTGAAGCAAGATTGGGAGGTTGAGTGTGATTTTGGAGAGTTAAGATCCAGATTTTAAGTTTTTGGGGTGATCTATATAAGTGATTCTTGTGTTTGTTATAGTGAAAAGTGGTACCCACCAAGTGTTTGATACAAACCCCCAACGAGATTTTTGAAGATGAAACACTCCAAAGCAAATCAAAAGCGGAGTAAGCCCTTTAAAGAGAAACCCAAGTCCGATTGGGAAAGAAAAAAGATGGGTTACCAGACCATTTTATGGTGGATGAAGTGTTTCGAGACAATGAGGCCACGTCATGGGCCATGCAAGAGCTTGAAAGACACCAACTGGGTGACCTTTTTCGTCCTATTGTGATGGTTTACCCCTGGATTGTTAAATTATTCTATCAAGACATGACTAAAAGGTTCTCAAATCCGGGGTACTCTGTCTCCATTGATAGCAAGAACTATACCATCACACCCACTGACATTGCTACTGCTTTAGGTTGTCCTATTAGTCGCCCCTTGCACAGTCTGATGCATCGAGTCCCATCAAACTGACTGTACAAACTATGATCAACGACATGTGTGAAGGGAGATTTGACGATGACAACCACACATGTACCCGTCGTGTGAATCTTCCTCCACGACTATGGTTAGTCGATTGGATCTTCAAGAAGAATATGTGCCCTTTGGGCCATAAAGAGGAGAAAATAGGGGAATTTGTAAAGGCCTTATATGCTATGGAACGAGGGTTCTGGGTCTCGGGTGCTCAAATAATTTGGGACAATATGGAGAAGGTCTATATTGATCAAACGAGAAACGAAAGCAAGCAAGACATGAGAGCTTCCATTTCCTAACTTAGTCACTGAGATTCTTCATCAGCAAGAGTTTGTATTTGATGAAGATGAGCCAAAGGATTCAACTTTGCCCGCTATTGGCCTATCAAAGTGGAACCAGAGCGTGAAATGAATGACTGAACTAATAGGTCCACTCACTGAGCCACGCCCTCAGCAGCCGCCTCCGCAGATTGATGTCCCTTTTCAGATGTCATATGAACAGTACGAGTACCCCTGTCCAGGCTAGGAGAGGATGTTCATGGAGATGGACACAATTCGCGGCGAGCTTGGAGTGCTTCGCCAAAACTCTCTCGAGACTCAACGCATACTTAGGGCACTTTATAAGGCTCAGTTTGGTCCATCTAGTTCCTCCGCACCACCACTTTTCGGTTCCCAGTGATTTGACATTTTCTTTTAGGAATGATGTGATTTAGTATCTTTAGGATTTAGTTGTTTTATTTTCTTACTAGTGTGTTTTATGGTTATTTTATTTTCTTTGGCATACTTATGTCGAATTTTGTGTTATTAAGGATTATGCTTATGCTTTTGGTTTATACACTTACTTATTGAGCATTCTCCTTTATTTCATTGACATTTGTGGTTACTAACATCTTTAAATGTTTAGTTTCAAAGAAGTTTGGGGGTTGTGCTTATGTGTTATTTCTTAATCCCCTTTTTTCATTAATTGATCTTATGTTTCTGGCATATACCAAAAACGAGGTAATATTATTCTTGTTCTCATCTGTGTTTCTTGCATTTTATTTTATATTGAAGACAACGTATTGTTTAAGTTTGGGGGTGCAAAATAATTTGGATTACTATGGTGACTGTGTAACAAGGATACTAGGTCTAGTAGGATACTTTTTGCAATTGTTGAACAGTTGGTAGCTATAGAATATTGTGACATGTAGATCATAATTCAATTTTTATTGATGAGTTTAAACTTGAAAACATATGATCACACAATCAGCGGATATAATTATTATTCGAACCATTATGCTTGAGTAATTAATGAGTCATTAGGATACTTTGAATAATACATGAGCACTCTAACATTTGTTTGTGGGGCTTGAAACTTAGGGGCCGTTTGGCATCAATTATGGCGATTCTCTCATTCTGAAAAAGAATTAATTCTTATAAGTGTTGATTCTTATAATCAATTTTGTACTGTGAATGTATTGGTAACTGTCAATTAGAATCAATTGTGAATAAAAGAAATAACAGAATTACGTTTGGATGAAAAAAAGAAGAAAAATAAATAAAATTATTTTAGGCATTAAATATAATAAGATCATTAACACATATATAAGTATCATAAATTACCAATTTTTTTAATTATGTCTCATCGATCTCGTCAATTTTGATGTTTATCTTGTTCTTTTTAAGCGCGTTTTTCATAATTGATTATGAAAAGTGATTTTTTTTTTGTTTCCTAAAAACTGTGCCTAAAATAGGACGATTCTTAAAATTGTTTTCTAAAAATGACTTGTCAAACGCTTTTAGACTATTTCTGTTCCCGGGATAAGAAAAATTGTTCTCGGAGAACAATGCCAAACAATCCCTTAGTCATCTTAATCTATATTCTTGTTTTCTCATGCGGAATTAGATGACCTAAAAATTGATCAACCTTGGCATAACTTATTTATTATAAAAATATAAAGAAAGTAAAAAGGTAACCTGACCAAACTTTATACCAAGTAACCGTGCCTCTTGCCTCAGTAAATAACGAGCGTTCACGTCAAACAATTAAAGTTTTGGAATTGATCAAAGCCCATGTGTGACTAGTTTAAGTTTGGAGCCTATTTGACTCGGGTTAATAGCCCTTAGGGGTGTTTTGACACCAAGTGTCCTAAAGCCTTCTGGTTTGGGAGTCATTGGCCTAACATTCGCTACGCAGGTTGTCTAGAAAGCTTAATAAACTTAATCACTGCACATTACACACAATTAAAAAAAAATGTTTAAATCTCATGATTGATAAGTTAAATGCCTTGGGTTGTTAAAATTGATAGTAATTCTGATAACTTGTGGGATAACATAATATGTGTTTTGAAGCAAAATTGAGGCCACATATTATAATGTTAGTTCACTACACACCAAATAAACTAACAACAATTATGTGAATGAGCATAAGATTTCGAATTTTGATTAAAATTGAATGAAAGTGCGATTATGAAGATTTGAATATTTAAACTTGTTAATAACTTGAGAATTACGACTTTCGTGTTACAATTATCTTATTACTACATGTTCTAACAATTGTTTGAGTTTGGAAGTCCTGATTGACTATTTTTGTAGGATTGGATGTTAGTGATGATGTTTGTGAGTATCACCTCTGGTAAACCCTCACGAGACTATAACTCGTCCTCTAGGGACACCTAGAGGTTTAAAGGCTCACTGCATATGCTAAATGCAATCGTGAATCCCATGAAAGTGGATATAGACTAATTTTATTTATTTCTTTGCATTGCTAGAGGACTAGCAAGTAAGTTTGGGGATGTAATCAGGGCATAATGTTTGCACATTTAGACACCCGAAAGTACACTTGTTAGCTCTTTAAAGTTCAATTCTTATAGTTTTTATTATAATTCATTGTCTTCATTGTTTTCAAGACTAAGGAAAGAAGATACCATAATTCTCAAGTTATGAGAGCTTTCGAGGACTTAAAAGAGCCCAGGCGATGAAAGAACCGGATAAAATAGGAGAAGAAACAAAGCAAAAGTGTACTACCACCCACCGCCCGAGCGCAACTCATCACCGCCCGAGCAGTGGCCTTAACCGCCTGAGCAGTAGGTAGCTCCACCTGAACAGAGAATCAAGTTTTGTTTTTCGATTTTTTTCATTTTCAAACCCTACTTGCTACCTTATAAAAGGAAACATGTTCATAAGTTCCAATGACGATTTTTATTAGAGAAAGAGTTTGGATAAGAGTTTTTGAAGGTCTTGGAGCATGAAATCTTCACAATCCATGGCGGCTACTCTTCTACCATGATCAACTAATCTCTCTATCTAGGGTTTCGATGAAACCCTAACAAAATAACTATGGTTTAGTTGTTCTATTTTAAAGTTTTATTGTTTGTAAACGATGATTGCATGACTTGAGGATTGTTGTGACAATCGATTTTAATGTTTATTTTCAATCTTGATAAAGTTATTCATTGTCTTAGGAATTAATTTCTCTTTGATTGAGATTCGATTCATATTTAAATTATGTGATTTTATATATGAATGGTTATGCAATTGAATTTATCGCACAAGTAGTTAAGTATTAGGATGATCTATGTCTAGGAAAGACGAATCATACCACAATCTTAGGTTAACTAATTTAATGTGAACGATTCGTGCCAACCAAAGATAGGTCATGCATGCCTAAGATTTAATCGTTTGATATTCTTAGTGATTTAAATTGAGACTTGTAGTCACACTCAATCGTGATTAATTGTAAATAATATTACCCTGATTAGATGCAATATACAATGGGTAGGAAGCTAGTGGTGGATTCAATGCCCTAGGTTCATTTATTTTGATTTCCTATCACTTTTATTTGTTTTTGGCATTTTGAATAATTTTAGAATTTTTAATCACAAATCAAAACATTTTGTTCACCATTAAATTAAAATTCAAGCTTTACATTTAAGTAATATAACAAGCGCATTCTTCGTGGTTCGACACCCTCGATACTTGTCACTATTCTCTGGAATTAGTGTTGTTACGAGGTAGAGATCTTAATTGATCATATACTCTATGAAAAATATGATTGATAAATTATATGATGTGTTTATGATTTGATTTTAATTAAAAGGGTGTTGTTGATGTTGGATAAATTGTGAATTATGCATATTGGAAAATATATCGTGAATAAAACATGTTTAAATTGTTGAAGTCATAATTAATGTCATGTTGTATTTATTTTATATTATTATACGTGATCTATTATTGAGTAAATGAATCTTTGATGAAAGTCTTGCTTGCCTAAGTCTGTTATCATAGTGGAATGAAATGCTATGATGAACTTTCATATGCCCTCTTGACTATTAGTCATGTGTATAATTTGAATAAGGGTGTATCACCGTGCACTCACTGCTGTAAAACACATACATGCATAAAGAGAAAATTAAAGACACTACTAAGAACACAAGTAAGACAAAAGTAAAGTAAGAAAGTGAGTAAAAAAAGATACACAAAATCATTAATGTATGATGAGTTTTGCATGGACCGACTACCATCAAAATGACGATAATGATGCCAAAGTAAATCGTCGCACCAGATAATGTGCTAAGTAAGCCGTACATGTCGGATAATGCACGAAAGGTGATACCTTAGTAAGTAAAATATAGTAACCCATTTCCATAATAGGTAAAAGTACACAATGCACGTAAGTTGAAATGTGTAAGTCATTATCACTCACGGAAAAGTTAAAAAAGTAAGCACCAGTAAGCATAAAGTAAGAATTGAAAAAATGTATGTTTCCACACAATGCATGTTGATATATTTTACAAAATATTAAAAGTAAAAAGGTAAAGGACACAATGTATCCACTTATTATTCTGTACTATGATTTAGGTATGTGAGTTGAATTGAACAGTTAACTGTATGCATATTGATTTCATTAAATTATTTGTGATGGATTGTTATATACACGGAGTAACTTTGTTACTCAGCCGATAATTTTATTGTCGGCATGTTCGGGATTTAATATTTATGCTTCAGAACCTTGAGTTAAAGAAAAGTACGTAAATAAAGATCTTGTATGTGATCATCTCGAAGAGGAACAAGATCTTGATCGATGGCCTTACTACTGACTTTGATTTATTAGAATTTTATTCAAGTTTAAAGAAATTGTAATTGAATTTATTGAGGATTTATGTTTAGTTTGAATTGATGGTTAAGAATCATAATAGATGGTTCAGATTAATTAAATTCAGTTTAGTTATAGATTTTAATCGACATTTAATTGAGGTATCAAATGTTATTTAATGAATAAATTTTAAAGTTCAGATTTTAGCATGCCTTTAAAGCTCATTAAATGAAGTAAGTCACGTGCCAAAGTTCCACATTATCTAAGAGGGGATACAATGAAATTCCTTGATTGTGTCTTCCTAGATGAACAATCTCTATTATTTGACCAATGGATCCAACAAACAAAACAGTTATAAGAAATAAAAAAAAAAGTTATTATTCAAACCGTCCCATGATCTTCAACCCAGTATGCATTTCATGGTGGGATGTAATTTATTTTTATATATGTACATAATTAAATACATATTTATTAAAATACATAAATTATGTTAGGCCGGACCGAGGTTGGGCTTTAACGTGTCAAGTTGTAGCCTGACCCAAATTTAAATGGGCCTATCCATTGGGCTTAAAATATGGGTAACAAACTGGTTTTTTTGGGGCTAGGCCACCCAGCTAGCCTGACCCATTGACAACCCTAATCGCCAATCCTTTGGTTTGGTTTGGTTATTTCCCAATAGAAATTAGGAAAAATATCAGCTGCCAAAAGGCACCTTGCAACACCACATATGATTTTTTTTAAATAACCCTAACCCTTTTACGTTTTAACTCTTTTTAATTGTGGTTAATATTCACTAACCCTTGAGGTTAAAAAACTAACCTTATTTTTTCAAAAATAAACGGTTTTTTTCTTCTAAAAACCAATGTGAGATTGTTTTTATATTTTTTTGGATGATGGATATCATTTACCTAAGTTAATAGAGTACGGTCAAAGTTAGCTTGGGCATCGGAGCTCTTGCAACTTTGCAACTCCTATCTGGGTGGGATTAGATCCCAAGGCACACACTCGTACCATTCAAGAAGCGGAGTGTCCAAGGTTAGATTGTTTAACCTTAAGATTAGTAAATATAAACCACAATTACTGAGAGTTAAATGGGTTGAGTTAGGGTTTTGTTTACAAAAAAATTCAGAGGTGGCGAGTGGTCTATTTTTTTTTTTTTTGATGTTTGATAAGGCGAGGGGTCTTTCGCTGGCTGCAAAAAGGGAGCTTGGAGCTGATTATTGTTCAGAGAAATGCTAATTTATACTGTCACACTGGTTCGTCTTTCTACTTTCCCTTGGTACTTTTCATTAAATTTTTTTTTTAAAAAAAACTCTATCATGGAAATCATCGAAAACGGTTGTCTGGCTTCTCTCTTTCTTATAGAAGCTCCTTTGATTAAAAGTTAAAAACCGCTGTCGGTGAATGCTCTCAACCATTTCAATGGCTGATCTTCCTCTCCAACCTTTGAAACCCTCAGAAGTATTCATTCGAGACAAAGTTTCAACTATAAAGACTGCGAATTTCACTCAAATTCCATCATGGGTATCCTTGAATCGCTGTTCTTCTTCAATAAAAACTCAACAAAATCAAAGAGGCCTGGTTGAAAATTTACATCTAGTTTCACTATCCAAACTAGGAAAGCTAAAAGAAGCTCACGAATTTCTCAATAAGATGGACATGGCCGGTATTTCTGTTGACACCCACTCGTATGAATGCCTCTTCGAAACTTGTGGGAATTTGAGATCTTTATCGGATGGAAAATTGATTCATAATCGCCTGCGAAGAAAGGTGAAGAGCCCATATGGGTTTCTTGAGAATTGTCTTCTTCGGATGTATAGTGATTGTGGGAGTTTGATAGACGCTCAAAAACTGTTCGATGAAATGCACAGAAAGAATTGGGTTTCTTGGGCAATAATGGTATCTACTTATGCACAAATAGGGATTTTCTCCAAAGCTTTATGGTTGTTTTCGGAGATGCAGGTGGCCGGAATTAGACCAAACACGTCAGTTTATATTAGTCTGATACGGGCTTTCCCGGATCCTTCATGTATAGACCTTGGGAAGCAGATACATTCTCATGCAATTAGAATGGGTCTGACTCCCGATCTTCTCATTGACACTTCACTCTCTAACATGTATATGAAATGCGGATGCTTAGAGAGTTCTAAGCTTATTTTCAATTGGATGCCCGAGAAGAATGTTGTTACTTGGACTGGATTGATGTTAGGGTATACTCAGTCTGAGAAACAGGAGGAAGCTTTGGGATTGTTTAGTAGGATGATAAGGGAAGGTGTTCAACTTGATGACCTCGTTTTCTCGGTTGTTCTAAAGGCATGTTCAAGGTTGAAGGACTTGGAAACAGGGAGGCAGATTCATGGGTTTATTGTGAAACTTGGGATAGATTCAGAGGTTTCAGCGGGGACCCCGCTTGTAGATTTTTATGTCAAATGTGGTAATCTAGAGGATGCTCGTCGGGCTTTTGAAAGGATATCTGACCCAAATGATGTTTCATGGAGCGCGATAATCTCTGGATATTCACAAACTGGTCAATTCGAAGAGTGTGTTGTAACTTTTAAGTCTGTCAGGAGCAGGGGAGCTGCTTTGAATTCCTTCATATATACTAGCATCTTTCAAGTGTGTTCTGCACTTGCAGATTTAAATTTGGGTACCCAAGTTCACGGAGATGCAATAAAGAGAGGTTTGTTTTCAGACCTATATGGAGGGAGTGCATTGATCACTATGTATTCGAGATCCGGTAGGATAGACTGTGCCCGTCGGGCCTTTGAGTTGATTAATGAACCCGATACTGTGGCCTGGACTGCTATTATTGCAGGTTGTGCTTATTATGGCATTGCTTCAGAAGCCCTGAAGCTTTTTAGGAGAATGCAAAGCTGCGGTGTAATGCCGAATGCCGTTACATTTGTAGGTGTTTTCACTGCCTGTAGCCATTCAGGTTTGGTCTCAGAGGCAAGGGAATATTTGGACTTGATGAGTAGTGAGTACGGTGTGGACCCCACTATTGATCACTATGATTGTATGGTTGATATCTACTCTCGTGCGGGGCAATTAGAAGAGGCGATTAAATTAATAAGGACAATGCCATTTGAACCTGATGCGATGAGTTGGAAAAGTTTGTTGGGTGGCTGTTGGAACCATCGGAATCTCAAGCTTGGGAAGATTGCTGCTGCAAACCTCCTTCAACTGGACCCCGAGGATACTGCTGGTTATATTCTCATATTTAACTTGTATGCTTCATTTGGGAAATGGGAAGAGGCAGCTCATGTTAGAAAGGTGATGGCCGAAAGAGACTTAAGGAAAGAGGTTGGTTGCAGCTGGATTACTGTCAAGGGTAAAGTACACCGGTTTATCGTGGGTGATAGACACCACCTGCGAACAAAAGAGATCTACTCGAAGTTGGAAGAGCTGACTCCTTCAGGTATTAACAATGGAAGTACTCTTTTCACAGATGATAATGATGAGTCCTGTAGTTTGCCCAAGCGAAAAGAGCAGCTCCTTGACCATAGCGAGAGACTTGCGATTGCCTTTGGGCTCATATCCAAACCAAGTAATGCCCCTATATTGGTTTTCAAGAATCTTCGTGCTTGCAATGACTGCCATGATTTTGCAAAACAGGTTTCGAAAGTTACAGGACGTGAAATTCTTGTTAGAGACTCCAGCAGATTCCATCACTTTAAGTACGGGGAGTGTTCTTGTCGTGATTACTGGTGACCCCATGCAATTGGGTATTGATTTGCTTATCCTTGCAGAGTTCCATGACTACCTAGTTGCACTACTGAAGGGCATCTCGATTGCCATTTTCGTTGTAACTTCTCACCACCCTGTAAGTTAATTGTATATTATAGTTTCAGCTCTCAGTTATACAAGGGAGTAAAGTTTTGGCAGTTTGAAAATTATGCTGACAGCCATAGACTTTCCTATTACAAATGGTAGCTACTGTATATCGGGGGAATATGGTGACACATGGCACACCTTCACAGAGTAGGAAATTTATTTGATCGATTCCAACCTAGGAGATCTCTGCCAAAAATCAGCTTGATTAGATTGTTAGAACTCTCATGTTTGATTTTTGTTTTTTTCTTTTTTCGGACAGTTATTAGAGTCTATCATGCTTGGACTGCAAATTTAATGTAAATCTTTTATCTCTGTATCTATTTCTATGGTTATATATTAATTGAGGCACCATTTAGACCTGACTGATCTGCTTCAAATCACTGTAAGCTGTTTTTGATGTTGACGTAAGAGGAACTTTTTTCAATTTATAACAATGGATCTGTGCGTCTCACACCATAACCATGAACAGCGGGAGAACTAGTGAAATAATTGGACCTTGTGATTAGCTGCGTTCTGTATATCAAAGATTCAAGAACTAGAGCAAGAACTGAAATGATGACTTGGTTTGGGAGGCTGATCTAGTTGCTAATATGTGATAATTCAATCTCTAGTTAGCTGGTTTGAGATTATTTAATTCTTCCAAGGATGTCTCGAGTTGGTTCTCCACATATGAACCACTGTTTTCATTCTTTGTTAGCCCATTATTGCTCACTCTAGTGGACCAGTGTAATCATTATAATCCTAGTTTACAGTCCCCATCAAGATGAAGAGTCTTCTATCCGTTTGAAATCTTTGATTCTTGAATCTATTGGTTATGTACTGGAGAGAATTCTACTGCCCCTCGTTCCTCTGATTTAAGATCTAAACTGGTTAATGTCATCGAGACACCTCCATTGTTTTCATAGTTTTTATTTTGATCTCTTGGAATATTGTTACAGGCACCAAGGAAATACATTAGGTGTTTGTATCCGATGCAGAAGGAGTCAAATCCTCTGCGGTGATAACCGGATTTGGCAAATCCGGTTATCACCCCTAGAGGTCGCCACATCTCTCCTTTGACACCCTTTAACCATGGGTAAGGTTCACCCACCCATTTTTGGTTTTTTTTTAAATATTAATTCTTTTATTAAAATTAAAAAACTGTTTTTAGAGTTTTTTTAATATTAAAAACAGTTTTTTAAATTTTTTTTAAAAATAATTAATATTTTTTTTTTAAAAAAAGGGGTGGGTGAACCTTACCCACGGTTAAGGGGTGTCAAAGGAGACACGTGGTGACCTCTAGGGGTGATAACCGGATTTGCCAAATCCGGTTATCACCGGAGATGATTTGGCTCCGATGCAGAAACAAAAAGCGCACCTTACATGTTGGCATAATACAGAATGTCAGTATTACACTATCTGGTCAGATGTTGGGAACCCAAGATTCTTAAAGCAAGTGAATCCTCCATGGACAACCAGGTTATGACCAGTCACATATTTTGCCTCATCAGATGCCAAATACAAGGTATAGCTCGTTGGCAGTGGACTTCACCATCCCTGGAATTACTAACTTGGAAACGGTGTAGGGATGCGGCCCAAGCCAGCCCACTGATGCTAGCTGTGCAGAGGATGGAGCCCAAGTTCATGGGTATCATGACCCTGGCTGCCGATTCCACCTCGGACGTTTGCCGACCGGGTCGAATTCACCGAGGCTGAGATCAGCAAATACTTGGCGTCAACGATATCAAGCTTCCCATGACGGACTACAGCAAAGTCTACAGCTTCTGCTACTTGGCTGTCAGCTGCTACATCACAATGGACAAAATGGTCGCTTGGACTGGCCTTCGGCAACTTGTGGGCCCTGTTGGGTACCTATGTGGATTGTGGACAATGATTACGTTGGCTTCTTGTTGGATGAACTCGTGGGCCTTGGTCTTGCCAGGCCCACTTGCCCCCTTGTTATTAGGACCACATTGGATTCTAACCTGGTTCATGTAGAGGAATGAATGATATTAAATTATTAATCATTGGGTCTTGAATGTACTGACCCCACTATCATATAGTGGACAATCAACTAATATATCAAGACCGTTCAATTAGTGGGCCATACTACAAGGGTTTGGCATAGCTCAATTGGACTGACGATAGAGCCAACATTCTCACCTATTGTTTCTACCGTCCAATATTGTATGCAGTGCTCGCATTTAGATGATCTACTCTGCCACCGAGTAAAATAAATAAAAAAATGATCATTTGCTAATTGCATTGCCCATCTCAAGACTGGATAAGGAAAGGAAGAGGTTAATTTTCGTTGGCATGTCCATGAATACTAGTGGTAATGTGTATCCCTCGAGTTTTCTGGGATAGATTCCACGAGTTGGTGTGAAGGTGTAATGGTTAGTTTTTTTTTTTTTGACAACAAAAAGGTATCTCAACCTTTGGCCAGACTGCCTATTCCTCTCCGACCCTATTCCAGACACCCACACCAAGAGGAGCAGATAAAACGTGCTGGGAGTCGAAACCGAAACCTCCACTTCATGAAGCGTGGTGCTTGACGACCATATATACTCAATAAGTGAGTGTGTAACAGTTAATTGAAAAATCTACTATTTGACCCATCTAACATGCTAGATTCTAATCACTAATAAACTAATAAATGAATAGATAGTAACACTACTGTCGGAGTTGTGGCCTAACAATAATTAGGATAGAAAAAACAAGCAAAAAAGGAAAATACATTTACACCCCTGAGGTTTTACAAAATTACATATAAACTCTCTCAGGTTTCAGAAAATACATAAAATATCCATATTTTTTATAATATTGGCACTTACACCCCTTCCAGAAGTTGATCGTTAGTCAACTGATGGAATAAACAGTCAACTGATGGAATGATGATGTCATGGGATAAAATTGTATGAACTACCAATAATACCCTCTTTAAAGTTGTCATTTTCCATTTTTCATATACGAAATTGTCCCTTCATTTTTAAATGAAATCAAATCATCTAGGGTGACCATGTGTCCTTTTTGACACCCCTTGTGGTGGCACGTGTCCTTCTTGACACCCCTTGAGGTAGCCACGTGTCCTTTTTTATACACCTTAAATAGGGTTAGATTCACCCATCGTAATGGTTCACCCGTCCATTTTGGTTTTTTTTTTCCTAAATATTAATTATTTTTTAAAAATTTAATAATTGTTTTTAAGACTTTTTAATATTAAAATATTTTTAAAAATAATTAATATTCAGAAGAAAAAAAAATGAAGGATGGGCCGGTGAACCCTAGGGGTGGGTAAATCTAACCACACGTGGCTACCCCAAAGGGTGTCAAAAAGGCAAGGTTACGAAAATCGACAATATCGGCGATATATCGCCGATATTTGTCGTTGTCGGTCATGGCCGACACACCTACACACTTGATGATTTTTTTTACATGTTATCGTGAGTTATCGTCGATATATCGACGATATCGGTGATATATCGCCGACAACACACCGATTTCGACCTACAGAAGTTTTAAAAAAAAAATAAAATTCGGATCACGGGAAAGCAACATCTACCCTCTTATGTAGACATGCAGGGCTAGGGCATCTATCCAAAACACTCAATCGTGAACAGAAGACCCGTGACAGTGTGGGTTCTTCATTCCGTTTCTTTAAATCCCACTTATCATTCATCGAAATTTCAAAAAATCAAGAGATTTGAGAGTGGAGATTGAATTTATTTTGGATTTAAAAGGAAAAAAAAAAAGGGGGCAAACTTGAGAGTAGAGAAGAAGAATAAGGAAGAAGGAAGAAAAAGGAAGAGAGGTGTACCGTGGGTCCGTGGCCATCCACCGTCGCCATTGTCGTTGCCGATCTGTTTGCCTTCGCCGTCGACGCCCAAGCAAAGCAGCAGGTTCCTCCTCCTCTCTATCTCCTTTCCTCTATGTTGAAATCGTGAAATGCCTGTATGCTGAAATCGTGAAATGAGACTGAACAGTATATGTTTAATGTTTTAACTTAATACCCTAATAAGGGTTATGTTAGCCTCACTCTATTTTAATATCACATGAACCTTTGTTTTAACTTTAAACCCTAATAAGGGTTATGCTAGCCTCACTCTATGAAATCACATAGCCTTTGTTTTAACTTTAAACCCTAATAAGGGTTATGCTAGCCTCACTCTATGAAATGACATAGCCTTTGTTTTAACTTTAAACCCTAATAAGGGTTATGCTAGCCTTACTCTAGTAAATAACATATTTTATTTGTTTTAACTTAAACTGGAAACCCTAACAAGGGTTATGCTAACTTCACTCTTAAATAATATTTCCTTTTATTTGTCGTTAAGTGGTTTAAACCCTAACAAAGGTATACTAATTTCACTCTTTGTTTATAAAATCACCTTTTAATTGTTTTAACCTTTAAGTAGTTTAAACCCTAACAAAGGTGAAGGATAATACTAATTTCACTTACTGTCAAGGTTCTAAATGTAATCAAGTAAAGCTAGCATAACCCTTATTAGGCTATGTGATTTCATAGAGTGAGGCTATCCAATTAGGGTGAGGCTATCCAACTATCCAACATGATATCGGTCAACTTCAGGACCTGCATGTATAACAGATTACAGATAAATAGATTATAGATGAACTAATGAGACAACATGATATCTATAGGTTTTTATTTATTTTGTAAAGATTTATCATAAGCAATGTGTAAGTATCCGAAACTTAAGGATAAATTTACACAGTAATTCCAGCATACGAAATATAGAGACGCCAACTTTTATCACATTTCCATGACTCATCTGACCTTATATACTAGATAAAGATTTAAAGAAGCCATTAACTCATTCTAACCCTGAATTAACACACCAGACATGGAATACCTTTGGCTGACAATTGAATATCAAAACCTATTAGTCAAAGTTTAAGTTATCATATCTTAGAAAACATTCTTAAAGAGCATTACAGGACTATGACTGAATGTTTGGCATATATCACATTCGAATAAGTAACCTTCGTAAAATAATCTTAAACCTTTTTTTTTTTGTCTTTTCTTCTCTGTTCATTTTTCCTAGTGTTGGAAGGATTTGAAAGTCCAGGATTTCAAAGGAAGTTGACTCCGAAAACTAGATACATTTTATTACACAGAAAGTGGATAATAAGAATTATTTCATTTTTGCTAAAAAATGAAAAAGAGGGGAAAAAATCCCCAAAACTTCCCAGGACAAAATCCATCCACATTCCAAAAGTGCAAAAGTACTTATAAAATTTTCTGATCTTGCAAAAAGATCGATACAATTTCTCAAGATCCCAGCACAAAAAGTAGCAAATTTACTACTAATCTTTTTCAGAATTACAAAGGAGCTTTATTTAGAAAGTACAGATTTTTCACTTGATATTCTAGCCATTAATCAATCTCTGCCTTGCGTAACTTTAGAAAGAGAGAATTTCAGTACACTTTAGTTAATCCACAAAACGAACACTCATCATCAATACCTCCGCATTAGTTTCCCCTCCTTAATTCACATAGCCTTTGTCCGATGTATTTTGTTTTTCGATATAAAAGTCTTACTTGATTACATTAAACTTGTAATCACCTAAATAACACTCAATATACCTATATTACCTCAAAATAAAATTTCTATATATTTAAAACTTAAACAGGAGTCCCGCACATTAAAATAAAATTGCATCTTCTTTTTATATAATTACATCCACTTCATAGTCAAATAAAATTAATCCACTTATTTTATGTAATTACATCCACCTCATAGTCAAATAAAATTAAATCCACTTATTTTTACATAATTACATCCACTTCATAGTCAAATAAAATTAAATCCACTTTTTGTATATAATTACGCCCACTTCATAGTCAAATAAAATTACATCAACTTCTTTTTACATAATTACATCCACTTAATTGTCAAATAAAATTACATCAACTTCTTTTTACATAATTACATCCACATGATACTCAAATAAAATTACAGTCGTCTTCATTTTCTCTTGATGCAGGATCTTCGATCATGTAACCATCTCCTCTTATTTCCATATTGATTTGGTCCTGTAAAAACATTAAGCTCATCAATTGCATATACAAATAATTTGAAAAACTAAATTAAAATTCAATTATTTATCATATAGAAATAATTTGAGCAACTAAATTAAATTTCAATTATTTATCAACTTTAATGCCCATTTATAAGTTTTTCATATTTCTAAAACAATTAACATGGATAATCATTTAAAAAAAAGAATCATAGGTTTTGATGCTTAATTATATTATGTGTTTGACATTAATATTTTTTTGTGATCCACTAGGAAGTATTTTTCATTATGGTACGGGACATAGGTTGGTCGCATGGAAAACCAATGGAGGGGAACAAGTTTGGATCAGTATGTAATTATTGTGGCAAAAAAATAAGGAGCGATGGAATTACCCGGTTAAAGTGGCATCTTGCTGGGGGTGATTCGAATGTGGCAGACTGTCCAAGTTGTTCGATGGAGGTCAGACAAGCTATGAAGACTCACCTTACCACTGGGGCTAGAGAGAGGCAGGAGCATGTCGCGCAACAAAAGGCAATCCGTGCGGAAATTGGGACGTGGTCTACAGCCACCAATAGATGTGGATGATGATGACGAAGATGATACTTTATACCCAATTGACTGTATTGGAGTTGACGAGATGGTAGCATATCGACAAGCCTATCGTCAATCTATGCGCCAACAGTGGGACAGGGATTAGGAGCGTTCATTTGCAGCTCGCATGCGGCCTGCCGATTTCAGAGGTAGTGCCGGAGCAGGACCATCAGGTTCGATTGGAAGAAAATCTGATTTTGGGACTGGGACACAACCACATGGTATGTTTGGCCGCTCCCAGAGCATGAAAGTCCCAGATCTGTCACATGATTCATCTCTGTATAAAAGTCGAAATGCAAAACAGAAGCGGTTGAAGGAAATGTGGAGTGGGGGAAGTCTGGTGGAAGCGCTTGGAACAGCTGTATCCAAGTTTTTATACATAGTCATGTGCCTGCTAATGCCGCCTCAACCCCACAGTTTAAGAACATGATTCACGAGGCAGAACGGGTTGGGCCGGGGGTAGAGCCTCCTTCTCCATATGAGATTACAGGTAAATACTTAGACGCAGAGGAGAAGGAGATGAGAGACTATATTGACACTCTAAAGCCAACGTGGGAAAATTTTGGTGTCACTATTATGTGTGATGGTTGGACATGACCCACTAGGCTTTCGATCATCAATTTTATGGTGTACAGTCAGGGAAGGATAATATTTTTAAAGTCGGTTGATGCATCTGACAATATAAAGGATGCAAAATATATATATGACTTAATGAAGGGTGTTGTAGAGGAAGTGAGAAAGAAAAATGTAGTCCAAGTGGTGACTGATAATGGGAGTGCCTTCGTGAAGGCTGAGAAGATGCTTATGAAAAAGTATCCCCTATACTGGACCCCTTGCGCAGCCCATTGCATAGACCTGATGTTACAGGCGATAGGAGAAAGGAAATCTGTAAAGGAGGTTATTGACGAGGCAAGAACGATAACCAACTTCATATACAACCACAGTTGGGTTCTAGCGAAGATGAGAGCTTTGTGTGGTGGTGAAATAGTACGGCCAGGGGTGACGCGCTTCGCCACCAATTTTATTGCCTTAGAGAGTTTGTTCAAACATAAAATTGGACTAAAGGCATTGTTCACTGGGACTGATTGGGCAGAATATGGACAAAGGCGCACTGTTTTGGCAAAAAAAGTTGAGGATATTGTCCTTAACAACAAATTTTGGGACAAAGTGGATGATACGGCTGCCATACTAGAGCCTATTTATCGTGTCTTAAGGGTGATAGATGCAGATAAGTGGCTGACAATGGGTTCCGTGTACGAATTAATGCGGGTAATGAAGTTGTCGATCAAGAATGTGTCCCCTTGTGGATACAAGTGGGTCCACAAGATTATCGATGCTCGTTGGGATAAGACAATGGAGCATCCCCTTCATGCTGCTGGTAAGTTTGATGTTTATTAGATGTTTACATTGAAGTTATTGCATGCTTGTAATACTAATTGTATGTCGTATAACTTTCACGTTTCAGCATATTATTTGAACCCAAAGTATCACTATAACCACAAATTGGGGAATCGGGATGACTTAATGAAGGTTGTTCACGACGTCTTCGAGACGTTGGACTCGAAGTGTAAGAGAAAGGGAGACTTCGGGAATGAGGTGAAATGTCTTTATCTCGTTAACTATAGGATATTTATGTGCATTATTGCATTCTAATATATTCTATCTAATTGGAACATATTTTCTCAAAATCTACAGCTAGTACGCTTCAGGGATGCGCGTGAGAGCTTTTGAAGAACTGCTGCTAAGGATGGAAGGTCTAGGATGACGCCGTGTGAGTAATTTCTTCCCAATAAAGTAATTATATTTTATTTCTGTACATCAAAATATATATGAAACTAATAGATAACATCGTTTAATTGTCAGCTGATTGGTGGCAAATGTACGGAACCGACTGTCCGACCCTCAGAAAATTGGCGGCTCGCGTGTTAGCACAGACTGCTTCATCTTCAGCATGTGAGTGAAACTGGAGTGCATTTGCCCTCATCCACACAAAGCAGCGGAACCGACTTGGCTATAAAAAGCTGCAAAAACTGGTCTTCTGTCACTATAATATGAAACTACGACTCAGACAACTGCAGATTGACACTGGGAAGCAACCTGAGTAGGATC
Source organism: Tetracentron sinense (assembly GCA_015143295.1). Lineage (NCBI taxonomy): Eukaryota > Viridiplantae > Streptophyta > Magnoliopsida > Trochodendrales > Trochodendraceae > Tetracentron > Tetracentron sinense. The sequence goes on along the minus strand of CM026554.1, from coordinate 56,689,375 downwards.
CTTTAGACCTGATGTTAATTGGTGCCACTGAGGATCAAGATAATCCACTTTCTGAGTGGGTTAAGGTTTCATCACTTGATGAAGATGATGGGCGTCCGAACGCAGTTATAGCTAGCGCGGCCGTTGAGATGGGCATCGATGTAGAAAGGGTTATTGCTACAGAAGTGGGATCTAGCACTAGCGGCAGCAGGAGCAGCTTTAGCACAGAATCATTTGATGAGATAATCAGAAGTCCAAAAGGTCCTGAGACTTCGGGTGCAAGAACCGCTGGGACAAGTAGATTGTCCAATAGTAATAGTGAAGGTGGTGATGAGTCTAATGACCATGATGAGAGTGATGGAGGCGGCGACAGTCCTGGGGATGGAGGTAACATCGGAGTTGAACCAGAACAGAGGCCTCTGAGCCCATTCACCGCAGAGGCTGACTTTGACCATGCCACACAGGACCAAGATTATGGTGCCCCACCTTCACATTCAGCAGAAAGCCAACCGATTCATTACGTCTCTCATTGAGGGGCAGGGGCAGGGGCAGGGGCAGGGGTCAGGGCAAGGGCAAGGGCAAAGAACGAGATGTGGGACACGATGCTTGGTTTGGGGGCACGGAACATTCGGGCTCTAGTTCTAGAGGGTCTCAACATACATGGTTCTCCAGCCATGACCAGGATACACAGTCTCAGACATCAGGCTCTCAAGAACATAGTTATTCACATTCCACACAAGATCAATATCCTTATGGATATGTCTCAGGATATGAGCCACCTCCATATGGGTATGGAGGAGACAATTTCCAAATCCCAATGCCTGTGTCAGTTGTGCCCAATCACCACAGTATCCACCAATGGGCGTGTTACTACATCTTAGCCCAGATTACTACCAACATTATGTACATGAGTATACATCCATGTACCATAATGTGATGAGCTGGACACAGTATTGTACGTATGTGGAGAATCGGCACTATAGTCAGCTAAGTCAAGACAGAGATGATGACATCGAACCTCCGCGTAACTCCTTCTGGTGGTGATTGTAGGTTTTTTGGTGGGTTGTATTATGTATGTTTGTATTATTATGAATCTTATAAATTATGAATTTATGATTGAATGATAAATGAATGAAACATGAATCAATCATACATTATTGTCACTCGTCAGCGCACATCTTTGCTCTCTTCTTATTGCATCTCTTATCTACATTGTTGTTTTTTTAAATGTTTTTATTCTAAAAGGTGTATTAACATCTATTTTAACATTTTCCTCAATTTTCACTATAAAATTTCATATTTTGCCATATTTTTTTACCATTTTTTCCAAAAATCACTGATAAACGATATATCTTTCGATATATCTCCGATATCTTTTTTTCCGCGTCTCCGACATGTCGAGCGATATCGACATTTAGAACCTTGCAAAAAGGACACGTGGCCACCTCAAGGGTTCACCGCCAATCCTTGGTTTTTTTTTTAATATTAATTTTTTTAAAAGTATTTTAATATTAAAAAAGCCTTAAAAATAGTTTTTAAATTTTAAAAAAATAATTAATATAAAAAAAAAACCAAGGATGGGTGAGTAAACCCTAGGAGTGGGTGAATCTTAACCGTTAGGGGTGTCAAAAGGGACACGTGGTTACTTCAAGGGGTGTCAAAAAGGACATGTGGCCACCCCTAGGGTTCACCCGCTCATCCTTGGTTTTTTTTCTTCTAAATATTAATTATTTTTAAAAATATTTAATATTAAAAAAGTCTTAAAAACAATTAGTAAATTTTAAAAAAAGAACTAATATTTAGAAGAAAGAAAAAATCAAGGATGGGCGGGTGAATCTAACCCCATTTAAGGGGTGTCAAAAAGGACACGTGGCCACCTCAAGGGGTGTCAAGGACACGTGGCCACCTCATGGGGTGTTAAAAAGGACATGTGGTCACCCTAGAGGATTTGATTTCAATTAAAAATGAATGGACAATTTCGTATATGAAAAAACTAGAAAATGACAACTTTAAAGAGGGTATTTTTGGTAATTAATACCATTTTATCCCATGACATCATTATTTCAGCAGTTGACTAACGGTCAACTGATGGAAGTGGTGTAAGTGTCAATATTTTGAAAAGTAGGGGTACCTAATGCATTTTCCAAAACTTGAGGGGGTCTATGTGTATTTTTGTCAAACCTCAGGGGTGTGAATGTATTTCTCCAATAATAAAAAAAAAAACAGTTGGCATCGAATAGCGGTATATAGATTTTTAAATTTTTTTTTTTTTTACAGGCTTTAACCCTTGAGAGTATGATGTTTGATAAAACTTAAAATAAGAGCTTATCGACTTATTCTATTAAATTAAACTCTTATTTAGTAGTAAAACTACTTTATAATATTTTAATGATGTCTAAATATATTAGTTATAAGTGATTTTATCATTTATTCAATAAGTAATTTAAAAACAGCTTTTTGAATAACTTATTTTACTTATACATAGCTTGTCGATTTTCGAACTATTCTATCATTACAAATAACTCTTGATTTTAGAGCTTAATTAGAAAGCACTTAGAGCCGTTTGATAAAACTTAAAATTGGATTTATTCACTTATTCTATTTAATTAAGTTGTTTTGAGGGTTAATAGATTGTTTGATAATCTAAGGATTTTATCTAAATTTATTAGACTTTTAGTGGTTTTTTGTCTACTTCAAAAAGTAATCTCATGGTTGCTTTTTTAAAAATGAGCAGTGATAGGCGTACCTGAGAAATTGATTTTAAAATCAAATACTAGACCTTACTGGTCCATGCCCCCCTCTTAAATACTCACTTGTACGTTAACTATTTCCCTTTAAAAAACTACTAGTGGGTGGCACGTGCGATGCACGTGAGAGCGAGGGGAAGGAGTTAACCACAGTTAATAGGAGTTAAAGGGACACGTGTTAACCTGCGGGTGCGATTGAACTCTCCCCGAGTTCAATCGCAATTGACTGTGATTCTATTATTTAAATAGATAGATGATGGTAATTTGGGAATGAAAGTAAAACATTAAATTAAAGTTTTGTTTTATACAAGGGTAGTTTAGAAATTTTAAAAAATTTAGCCTGCCTCTCCCATCTATACTATAATATAAAGAAATAAGACTTTCTTCCTGCTCTCCAAACTTTAATCTCTCGAATCCTACACGTTCAATCCTAGGGATGCCATGTGGCTTTCCTCTTTAATCTTCACTGTTTGATTTAGGTCATCAGTTATCAAACAATACGTTTTTATAAACTAACGTTAAACAAAACAATATTTAACATTTCTTAAATTTTTTCTCACACATCTCTATTTCCCAAAACACTTACACGTACAATCATAGGGATATCATGTGACTTCCCTCTTTAATCTCCACCGTTTGATTTAGGTTATCAGTTATCAAATTCTATGCTCTCTAAACTTCAATCCCTTTAATCTCATAGTTATATTTTAGAGATGACATGTGACTTTTATCTTTAATCTTCATCATTTAAATTTGGGATCCATTAATTCATTCTAAAGTCATCTCTATCTCAACTATTATAGACCCCTCTCTTATCTCCAATTCTTACAAGTTTGGGACCTACTATCTCATCCTAGAGTCATATCTATCACCACTATTATAGAGTTCTCTCTTATCTCCAACTCTTTGGTATATTAATTTAAGTTTAATACTAAATATCATATGATTTTTCTATAAATATTGATAAAATAATAACAAATTATTATTATAAAATAAATTAATTAATACAGTAAAAAACTAATATTACTAGGAATAAAATTTAAGAAATATTCTTAAAATATATTATTTAATATTTAAATAAATAAATAATATTATTTAAATTTAAATATTCTTAATTATAACCGTGCATCGGACGGGGTCTCTGCTTAGTTATAATAGTAAAGATTATATTATGCTAATTCGGTAAGCCAAATCACCGTAGTTTCGTCGATTTTGAGACTTCTTTATCCTCGTAATATTTGTTAAATACCAATGTTTTTCTTTTCATAGGTTAAACTCTCGCCTCTCTCTTCCGAAGTCCCTGGAGTCGCGGTCCGGCAACAGTTGCTTCTCTCCGGCGACGGTCATTCGTCCGAACTCCGGTAATTTCTCTTTTCCTTCTCTATCTTCCCTCTCGGTCTCTCTCGCTTTCATCACGCACATCCGAGAGGTTCCAAACGATGAACCCTAATGCTTAATCGATGCCTCAGTTTTTTACACATATTGTTACCTCTAATATATTTTGAACTAAAATTCCATATCTGAGTTTTGCCACCAGTTGCTGCATTTTCTTCACTCCTTTGAATGATTTCCTTTAATGGGTAGTTGCAAAAGCAAGGTTTGAACTTGGGTTTGTTTTACTTTTTCCATTTCTTTACTTCTTTGAGATGAACCCATCGATTGTGTCTTCTTTTTAGCTCCTTATTTTTTGGGTTGATGGTTTCCTTCTGGCCTTGGGTTTTTGTGAGATCCCTAAGGATATCTAAGTGACAGAGTAGAGATAGTTGCATAGAGGCTGGGATCATTTGGTTCATTTCAGTTTCAATGGATTATATGGGGAGTAGAGACAGTGCAGATTAGTACGGTTAGGGTTTTGGGTTTTGTTTTGTCATGGACTTTATTGGGGGTTTATAGTCTCCCTCATTTTTCAGAACTTTTCTATTGCTCTATTCAAGTTTAAATGTCTGATTCTTTATCTATTGATTTGTGTTAGCAAGGTTAGAGGGGATTGTTGGGAAATCATTTCATGCATTTCATCTGGATTGATAAGTTGTTGTGTGTGCTTAGATTGAGTAGGGGAACTTGGGGTTGTTTCCCTAGTTACACGGATTAATGTTCTTAATACTGTGTTTCTTTTTTTTTCAAGTGTAACAATTGAAGAAGCATTGCGGAGAAGTAAATCAAAATTTGATTATTATATTAAAGATAAATATTTGAAACTATAAAGATGTGCGATCAAACGATCGCTTGTATTTATTGAATAAGAAAAAGAGACTTTAGGGGGAATGTAGTGGAAAAATCAATCACAAAAAGAAATTTGATGGAGTGATGAGGTTCGAAAAGCCATTAAAGAGAATAGGTCTTACTATAAGACTTGGCAAGGAACTAGAAATGAGGAAAACCAAGAAAGAAATGAATATGCTAAAAAGAAAAGTATTAATAAATGAAGCGAAATATAACCAAGTAGGGTGAAGTCTTCCCCAATTTGGGGCCTCAATCAGACCTATGATGGGGATCTTACAATGCTGTCATGCGTCCAAGACCGAGGCACCGGCTCTTCAGAACAATGACAGTTGACACCCTAAATTTCGGGAAAACAAGAATCTAATCTATTTAAATACCAGGTATATTAGGTACCAATGTTGTAGAAGCAAGAATCTCTCTATGTGAGATTCATATACCTCGTAAGAAAACAATTTATGCATACTGCATAATAAATATGGTTTGAAAAACTATTAGAATAATTCAAATTGACTGAATCCAAGTTCCCAGAGGGAAAAGGGAAGCATTGCATATTAATGTCAACATGCTCATACACTTATCTTAATTAAGGAAGTACAAGACAAAAATTGTTAAACAATATGAATTTTCACAGCTTCACCAACGATAAGAAAAAAAGAAGGGCCAATTAAGGCTTTAAAAACACCACTAAAGGCCGAGGACACGCTTCGAGTTAGCATTTCCATAACTCGGTGACTACCAAGATGGGACAGTTCGCTGCAGTAAGCAATACAAGTTCTAAATCAGTAGATAACCTAAAGGAGCTAAAATTTCCTCTGAAAACGGTATATATGAAAGGTTTATCTACAATGAGGACAAAACAAAAGGACAACAATACCTATTTAATTTAAAGGTTATACATTCAAAACCAATCAACTCAATAAACAAAACCGCCATTTTTTCTTCAAATATCCATAACGTTTAATCAATTAAAGATCCTTTACCAGCAAAAACAAATACCAGAATTTATACATAGGTTGAGAAAACAACAGCCCAATCCATGAAAAGAAGAACAAATGTGGATTACTCGTCAAACTGATAAAATCCTTAAAATTAAGGATCGAAATAGACGAAAATCATGGATTGAAACACCCCTTAAAACTCTAATTTCAACTCCTCGAACAACAATCTCTAACCAGAAAAAGCATACAAATAAAAGATAATACGAAGTGAAACATATTACCTGAATTTAGAAATATTTAAATTGATTTTTAAAATAAGAGGAGAGGAGAGAGCTTCTTCTTCTCCTACCTGCTCTTGAAAAGGAGGGGGAGGGAGAGGGAGAGGCAGAGAGAGCTTTCGTGTAGGTGATTATTTCTTTTGTCTCTTAATATAGGGAAATGGAAAACAGACCCCAGGGTCAGCTTATAGCTTAGAAGTTAGAAGCTGACCCAGTGACCTCATTGGTCCAACCCCTTTTTTTTACCATCAATCAACTGTGGTTAGCCCCTTAGAGCTGAGCAATTTAACCATGGTTTTCAAAAAAACAAAATACTTAATTTAATTTAATTAAGCTTAATTATGATTAAACATGAGTTAAAAGGGACACGGGGATACTGTGGTTAGCTTAGAAGAGGACCTGGGGTCCACTTCTCAGTCTTCTTTAATATATAGCTGTGGGTAGGGCTGTCTAAGAGCAGGCCAGGATCGGGCCCAAATCTTACTAAGACGGACCCTCACTTATACGGGTCAGCCCTAGCTTTTGGAGGGTCTGAATTAGTGACGCCAAGGTGTTTGATAAAACTAAGGTGGCGTTTGATAAAACTTATCAAATCTAATAAGGGCTTTTAAATTAAGCTCTAAAAAATAAGAGCTATTTGTTTTAGGTCATTTTCTGAAAATAAGCTTGTTTGATAACTTTTAATAGCTAAGATAAAAAGTAATTATTTTTCATTAACATGTTTGATAATATATTAAATAAGAGCTTATTTTAAGGGCATTTGATTTCATTTTAAAATTTTATTAATTTGAGTTTAATAATGCCTATAGTTTGTTTTTTTAAAAACCATGGTTAGATTGCTCAACTCCAAGGGGCTAACCACAGTTGATGGATGGTAAAAAAAGGGGTTGGACCAATGAGGTCACTGGGGTCAGCTTCTAAGCTAGAAGCTGACACTGGGGTCCGTTTTCCATTTCCCTATATTAAGAGACAAAAGAAAGAATCACCTACACGAAAGCTCTCTCTGCCTCTCCCTCCCCCTCATTTTCAAGAGCAGGCAGGAGAAGAAGAAGCTCTCTCCTCTCCTCTTATTTTAAAAATCAATTAAAATATTTCTAATTTCAGGTAATATGTCTCACTTCGTATTATCTTTTATTTGTATGCCTTTTCTGGTTAGAGATTGTTGTTCGAGGAGTTGAAATTAGGGTTTTAAGGGGTGTTTCAATTCATGATTTTCGTCTATTTTGATCCTTAATTTTAGGGATTTTATCAGTTTGTCGAGTAATCCACCTTTGTTATTCTTTTCATGGATTGAGTTGTTGTTTTCTCAACTTATGTATAAATTATGGTATTTGTTTTTGCTGGTAGATGATCTTTTATTGATTAAACGTTATGATATTTGAAGAAAAAATGGTGATTTTATTTATTGAGTTGATTGGTTCTGAATGTATAACCTTAGATTAGATAGGTACTGTTGTTCTTTTGTTTTGTCCTCATTGTAGATAAGCCTTTCTGATATACCGTTTTCAGAGGAAATTTTAGTTCCTTTAAGTTATCTATCGATTTAGAACTTGTATTGCTTACTGCAGTGAATAGCCTCATCTTCGTAGTCACCGAGTTATGGAAACACTAAACTCGAAGCGTGTCCTCTGCCTTTAGTGGTGTTTTTAAAGCCTTAATTGACCATTTTTTTCTTATCGTTGGTGAACCTGTGAAAATTCATATGGTCTAACAACTTTTGTCTTGTACTTCCTTACTTAAGATAAGTGTATGAGCATGTTGACATTAATATGCAATGCTTCCCTTTTCCCTCTGGGAACTTGGATTCAGTCAATTTGAATGATTCTAATAGTTTTTCAAACCATATTTATTATATAGTATGCATAAATTGTTTTCTTACGGGGTATATGAATCTCACATGGAGAGATTCTTGCTTCTGCAACATTGGTACCTAATATACCTGGTATTTAAATAGATTAGATTCTTGTTTTCCCGAAATTTAGGGTGTAAAATGTCATTGTTCTGAAGAGCCGGTGCCTCAGTCTTGGACGCATGACAACATTGTAAGATTCCCATCATAAGTCTAATTGAGGTCCCAAATTGGGGAAGACTTCACCCTACTTGGTTATATTTCGCTTCATTTATTAATACTTTTCTTTTTAGCATATTCATATCTTTCTTGGTTTTCCTCCTTTCTAGTTCCTTGCCAAGTCTTATAGTAAGACCTATTCTCTTTAATTGCTTTTCGAACCTCATCACTTTACCATCAAATTTCTTTTTGTGATTGATTTTTCCACTACATTCCCCCTAAAGTCTCTTTTTCTTATTCAATGAATGCAAGCGATCGTTTGATCGCACATCTTTGTAGTTTCAAATATTTATCATTAATATAATAATCAAATTTTGATTTACCTCTCCGCAATGCTTCTTCAATTGTTACACTTGTACCTGCCTAATGTTTTTTTTTGTCTTTGTGAACTGTTCTATAGATGTAATTTGTAATGTTGTGTACGGAGGTTCATGCTTTACTTCATTAGGCCCTTTTGAAAACTCCATAAACTGATAGATATGAGATTATGGACCTGACATTAATCCGGTTTGCCCAGCATCATTTGTGGGTTAAAGAACTTACTTAAGGTTGCTGGGTGATTTAGTACTTTCCATTTGCTCTCTGGTCTATATATAAATTATATCCTTGTATGCTTTTTTATAATCATCAGCTATGGAAAGGTGAATCCACTGGATATGGTAGTAGCTGATAATATTCTGTACAATATACCTCTATGAAGGCTTCCAGCATAATCATCCTCATCAGATTCTTTGCTCCATTCATTTATTTTCCTAGCAGGAGATGCTGTATACAACCGTTATAACTTATACAAGCACCTTCATGTATTCAAAGATTCAAACAGAAACCGACAACATATTTTGCTTGTTGAAGAGAACATTTTTGTTGAAGAGAACATTGATAATAATGTTTTGAAAATCTGATTTAGAAATTAGTATGAGTCATGCATCCATGTTTTTTTCCTCGTAATAGTGACTGTAGGTGTAAAGTTTTCACCATCATGATGTTAATAGATATAATAATTAATTTCTCATTTAAAAAGTTATTTTTATGGCTATTATGTACAGTTTCAAGTTTCAACTTTCAAATTTTCGCCATTGACTTTGTGTTATACAGATTATAGAACCGTTTCTTGTTGGTTGGAATCATGGTTGGGGCTTTGGTTCAATCGATTAACATCCCTGCTGCAATTGTTGGTGAAAATCATTGCCAACTTCGAGGATCTGGGAAAACCAAAAAGTCTGTCAAAATGATGTGTAGTTTTCAAGCACCCCGCCTTAGGATGCGGGGTTTCTCAGGATTGTGGGGATCCAATGCTTTAGATGTTATTGTAAGATCTGATTTTCATTCCAAGGTGGCAGCTGCCATCTCTGTCCCACGAGGAAAGGCTAGTCGAGGGGTAGCTGTAGCTATGTTCGAGCGCTTCACAGAAAAGGCCATTAAAGTTATCATGCTTGCTCAAGAAGAAGCAAGGCGGCTTGGACACAATTTTGTTGGCACAGAGCAGATTCTGTTGGGTCTTATTGGTGAAGGCACTGGTATTGCTGCAAAGGTTCTTAAATCCATGGGTATCAATCTGAAAGATGCTCGTGTAGAAGTGGAGAAGATCATCGGGAGGGGCAGTGGATTTGTTGCTGTTGAGATACCATTTACGCCTCGTGCAAAGCGTGTTTTGGAACTCTCGTTAGAGGAAGCCCGCCAACTTGGTATTTTCAAATCAGAACAAATACTTCATCTAATTTTATTTACGAATTGCTACCTGTTTTCACCCAATATTCGATGTGTCATGAAAAGCTTTAACATCATCATCATCAATGCCTTACAAAGATTACTTCTAATATTGAACTTTTTTATGCGGACTGGAAAGGACCCACAAAACCTCAAGCTTGCCAAAAGATGGGATTACTTTCATTATTCCTTTCGCCCCCATTACTTCTCTTTCAGAGAACCTCTCGACTGTTCGTTGAACTTTTTTTTATCAGGACAAGGAAGGTGTTATCTTGAACAGAAAATGAAAAGGCATTAGGGAATATAATTCCACGCAAAGAGATTTTTGTGAAACATCTAATTAAAAATTCTTCAGTATATGCATATCTCGAGCTTCCATTTTGAAAAGTCTTAATGCATAGAAATTATATATAAAAAAATGTCCTCATTTTTGTTAGCAATTAAAAAACTTATTAATTCTTACTCGGTAAACGTTTCAGGTCACAACTATATTGGATCAGAGCACTTGCTTTTAGGGTTGCTTCGTGAGGGTGAAGGTGTAGCAGCCCGTGTGCTTGAGAACCTAGGTGCCGACCCAAGTAACATTCGTACGCAGGCAAGCAATTTCACCTTTATCCTTACCGTGTATTCACTTTGCTTTGTTTGAGGCAGTCCCATGCTCCTCTTATAAACTGAAAACTTACTTTTATTAAAAAATATTAAAATATAAATTTTGTTAATGCAAGTAGGTTATCCGTATGGTGGGTGAGAGCACAGAAACCCTTGGTGCTGTTGTTGGAGGAGGAACCAGTGGCAACAAGATGCCAACACTTGAGGAGTATGGCACCAATTTGACGAAGCTTGCTGAGGAGGTGTTTTGCAATCCTTTTACTTCTTGAGGATATATATATATTGTCTAGCAATGTTTCTTTGCATATAAAGGTTGTGTCGATTTTTTTATTAAAATAATTTTAATTCGATATTTTTTAGGGTAAATTGGATCCTGTAGTCGGAAGGCAGCCACAAATAGAACGTGTGATCCAAATTTTGGGTCGGAGAACAAAGAACAATCCTTGCCTTATTGGAGAACCTGGAGTTGGGAAAACAGCAATTGCAGAAGGCCTTGCTCAACGGATTGCAAGTGGTGATGTTCCAGAAACAATTGAGGGGAAGAAGGCGAGTATAATATTATTTGGATATCAACAAAAGAACTTAGATGTGACCTGTTATACATGGTGATTCTAGGAAATGTTGCATGGAAGCATACCCATCAGTTATAATGGAAAATGAGAAATATAATAGTTCATATAAGTATATGAGATATGGTATATGGCATATATAAATAGTGCTGGAAAACAAAATAAAGAAGACGACATTATCTTAATGGTCATGTTTACAAAAACTCGATCAACTCTAAAGTTTGCTGGGTTGAGCATATTTGAAAAAAACTCGATTCGACTGACACAGAATTATATATATATATATTATCCAACATAGATAAAAATTTCTACTGCAAAATAATTTCGAATAATCCTAAAAGCCAAAAATTCATCTAAATTTCAGAAATTATAATGTTATTGTTTTTTTTTTATCGTAATTATAATGTTATTGTTAATTTTAGAAATTAGAGTTATATATGGTTATAAATTGTGATGCTAAAATCAATCCTAATTTCAATGCAATTCAGTGTTGTAGGGTTTTGATGCTTACCTATTTGAAGTTGGGCAAGTAGGTCACAACTTAGAAGGAGGCTGCCACAGTTTCACAAAAACAGTCTACTTACCTACTCCTTCTCCTTGGTTTAGGGTTCGAATGAGACCTTGAGATGGGTCAAACGGGATTTAAAAAAAAAAGACATCATTGATCTCAACTCAAGTGACTTGGCTGAGTCTTTCGAGTCGAGTCACTCGATCTGACTCGACCGAGTCACTTGGGTAAAAGAGAGAGATCGAGTTTATTAGCCGAGTTGACCCGAAACTCATGCGAGTCGAGTCGACTCGGCCGAGTTTCAAGTCGACCTTGCCGAGTTTTTGTTAAGTGGTGCTGAGTCTTTTGACAATTGTACCACTATTTCTTCCGGTGTTGTTTTTTGAAATGGAATCCTTTGTTTAATGGGCTATTTAACTCAATGAAAAGTTAGTGATTTTACTTGAATACATTGTTTCTTAGCTTTTCCTTTTCTTGTTATTGCCCCCCTGCTTAAGTCATACACGCTTAAGGGACTTAAGCCTCCAGTTCTAGCCTTCTAGGTCCCACCCATGTAGGAAAATGGCAATTGGGTGATCCAAATCATTGGATTTAATCAATCACAATTTTTTAAGGCGGTCGTGAAAAATATTTCAATTAATTCAGGAAAAGTATACATAAATCAGAGATTTATATGCTTGATTACTTCATTCTTTTGATTTCTTTGTTATTTAGAGCCTCTTTTATGTATACAAAAGATCTCCTATTACTTCGAAGAAGCTGTCAATCATTGCTTAATCTCAGTTGTAAGATTCTGATAAATTTTATTTTATTTTGTGAAAGGTGATTACCCTGGATATGGGTCTTCTTGTTGCTGGTACAAAATATCGTGGAGAGTTCGAGGAAAGACTAAAGAAGCTAATGGAGGAAATCAAACAAAGTGATGAGATAATACTCTTTATAGATGAGGTGCACACTTTAATTGGAGCAGGAGCAGCAGAGGGTGCAATTGACGCTGCAAACATCTTGAAACCAGCTCTTGCAAGAGGTGAACTACAGGTAATTAAGCTTCACTACATGCACGCGATTTGTTCTACTTCCCACACGACAACTCAAGTATTCTGGTTCTTGAGAATGGTTCTAACTGGACTGATGTGAAGTCCTTATACCATAAAATGATTGGTGTTCCAAGTTTGGCATTGACTACCTCACGAAAGGCTAGCCAATTTATTAATTTCGATAAATTTTTGTAGAAACAGCAAACGGGAACAATTTTTTTTTTTGTTTTTTTTCCTGCGAAAAAAGGACAGTTAAATTTTACTCTTATGGTCAAAACATATCAAACAAGAAATATCTTTCCTAAAAAGTGCTTTTTACGACTTATGTACACTATTAAATATTAATAAAGTCTTGCTCATTAATTGCTTATTCATTGTCTTTAAAATTTATCTCGTCTCCTGATTTATCCTCATTTTCTGGATCTGAATCTTTTAGTATTAGGTCAAAAATTTGTTTAAAATTCCTTCAGTTTTTGAACAACTTTTGTAAGAATTGTGACTAAAATTCCTTCAATATGGTCAAGTTGGGTCATGCCTCTTACTTTTGATCTATAACAGAGAGCCTTATAAGTTATCTAAATTGGTGCAGTGTATTGGTGCCACGACACTAGATGAATACAGGAAGCATATTGAGAAAGACCCGGCTTTGGAAAGACGATTCCAGCCAGTAAAAGTGCCTGAACCGTCCGTAGATGAAACCATACAGATTTTGAAAGGGCTTCGAGAGCGATATGAGATTCACCACAAACTCCGATATACAGATGAGGCCCTAGTAGCTGCTGCACAGTTGTCATATCAGTACATCAGGTATGTAATATTATTACGATCATAAATTCATGTCCAGTGGTCAACCCTGTTCTACACTCTTGACTGCTCAATGTCACTAGCTTTGCATGGCACCCAATGTTACCATAAGACAAGATACGGGATTAAAAAAATTCAATATTGGTTTTTTATGTTTCTAACCATCTCTTTACATATTTACTGTGGCATGTGGTCTGTGACTAACTAACTATGGTCCATAAGCAACATGCCGGACATATAGACCGGCATGGTGATAGGGTCATTTAATAAATGGAATCCACCTTAGTTCAAAGTCCTAATCCTGTTGCATGATTGTAATCGGTTGATGTGCATTTTTTTTACTGGACTAGTCATGGTTTACTGACCATTTGAAGGGAACCGAAAAATAGCTCGGGTGGTTATGATCAGTCGAATTGTTTTTATGGAAGAGATGTGGAATCCAAAGAATGAGAAGTTTTGCCTCCCTGCACAAATGTACTTGTAATGAGATGTTTTATAGACCATAAAATTTAGACCCTAGATTGAGGAGTGCATGCGCTTGTGTGCACTTGTGTTATATTTATTATTTAGTACCTATCTAATGTCTACTTGTATTAACCTTGAGAATTTGGCTGTCATGTTAGAAGGTGACCTGGTAATTTATTTGGTACTTCTCTTGTGTATAATACTATAATTACACGGACTCGAGATGCAATTCATTTTATTTTATTAAATTAATATACAGTTATTGAAAAATCATTGTGCTCATTGTTTTGGCAAATTTGTACTGAACTGTGACTAATACTAGAGTGCAATTGCTTAATGTTTTCACATTCCTTTGTCATGTTTTTCTACTGATCAAAAAAAAAAAAGGTTATGTTTTCTTACATATATTGATCTGATGGATATTTCTCAGTGATCGGTTTTTACCTGATAAAGCAATTGACTTGGTTGATGAGGCTGGTTCTCGGGTTCGGCTTCGTAATGCACAGGTATTGGTTCTTATTACTGTTTTGCTATCATTTTTTTTTGCTTTACTACCCTTAAGTTAAGTGCGTCATATATGATCGCCTTTGTAGCTTCCTGAGGAGGCCAGAGAGCTTGAGAAAGAGCTGAGGCAGATCACGAAGGACAAGAATGAAGCCGTTCGCAGCCAAGAATTCGAAAAGGTACTGATTGCTTTTTGTTTGTTTGATCACATAATGGTTGTATTAGAGGACAAATGTACTGCAATCCTTTTCCATAAAGCAGGATGGACAGTAATATGGGTATCAAACATAAAGAAAAGGAAATAAAAAAAGCTTAAATATTTTAGGAGTTCTTTTCTCCAACCCACATGCTTGTAGAAATGTGTAATTGTTAAAACATACATTCATAGTTACCAAGAAACTTAGTTTACCCATCGGAAAAAAAAAACTTAGTTTACCAATCCGTAGTTGTACTAGTCCCCCCCATGAGCACTGGAATTGGGGATTGGTACGAAATGTGTCGGAAACGTATGTGTTTCAACATAAAAAAGAAACTCAAAACTAATTTCTTTATCTAAGGAAACTCGTTTTCTTACTTTTAAGAAATCTTTGTTTCAGAAAGAAATTTATTTTAGGGCCATAAAATTAAAATCCTTTATTTTAGCGTTATAAAATGGAAACCATTAATTTTGGTGATTGCAATTTAAATTGCGAACTGCCTAGTTATAAACTTATGATATCACGTGCAATCATTTTTTTTTATCGATAATCATGAGAGAGCTACAAAGGAACATAAAACAGAATAAAGAAAAGAGTTTACAATAGCGTAAACTCAAGACGAAAACAGAAAAAGCATTAAAAGATCCTGTGTTGAAAGGCTCAAAATCCCAAGCTGTGCCAGAAACTCAACCCAACACAGCTTCTAGAGCCACCCATCGCTCCAAATGGAGACCCAATCTAAGATCAATAAACGGATCCGAGATTGAATGCAATAAAGAGAAGAGGGAGAGTCCTCAAAACTCCCGTATTTCTTACTTTCCATATCGTCCACGATATGATCCCAAGAAGAACTGACTAAATTTCCCTCTATGCACTATCCACACTAGGGGTGTATTCGAGCCAAGCGTGGCCAAGTTTGAGCTTGGCTTGAACATGTTCAAGGTCGGCTTGAGCTTGATTCGAGCTTGAACTCGAATGTTTAGACTTCAGCTTGGCTTGAACAAGCTTGATTGAACTCAAGCTCTGTTCGAGCTCGAACTTTATTCAAGTTGAGCCGAGCTTGGGTTGATTCAAGCTTGATTCATAGGATTATTTTATTTAATTTTACATAATTTTAATAAAACTGTTTATTAATACATTCATATACGAAAATAAGACTTGGGAGTAGTCCTTCAGTCCAAAGAGTAGTGAGTTGGATCAAGTTTTTTGCTTTTAATTTCTCAACTGTTTTTGTCATTATTATCTCTTAAACTTATTTATCATAAATTTATTACAATCAATAATAAAGAAAAGTTTAAATAGTATATATATATATATTGAGCTCAAGCCGAATCGAATCTTAAACAAGCCGAGCTGAATCAAACAAGGTCTTGCTTGAGCTTGGCTTGTTTAAACATTCGAGTTCAAAGAAAAGCTTGGCTTGATTCGTTCGACCCTGAAATGCCAGCTTGAGCTTGGCTCAAACGAGACTAGTCGAGCCATCGAGCGAGCTTGGCTTGAGTGCAACTCTAATCCGCACTAACCAAAGACTAGCAGATAAAGTTATGAAAGGAAGAAGGGAATCATGGTATGGACATTCTTATGCATACAATTGCAAGGTGTCTTTATATTGTTTCACCGTGCTGTCATCAATTTTGTAACTTAAAAAGTTTAATAGATTTATATTATACTTGCCTAAAATTGTACATCACATATGCACACAAAAGAAGTATCAATGATGTACCAAAAACAGTAGTCAAACCTACTGGTCTAGTTTCAGTAGTTGGGATGATTCTCAGTGGTAGGGTTGACTTGCCTACTTGTGCTTATCGGTATGAAGTTGTTAAACTGTGATTTCAAGTGTCATATGCCATACTAATTTCTTAGTAATATAAAATGCGCCAGAAACATTTTTTTAACTAAATTGTACCGGTACTGGTATGGCGGTACCAGTACCCCATACCAACTCCTAGAAACTATCATTTCATTCCTCAAATCGCTCAGAATTTTGAAGTCGTCTTCTGGTCGCCTCTACATTTTGTATTTTCCTATCATTTTTACAATATTATCTAGTAGGCTTACTATGTAGATATCCTGACAGGCTGGGGAGTTGCGTGATCGGGAAATGGATCTCAAGGCCCAGATCTCAACTCTCGTAGACAAGGGCAAAGAGAAAAGCAAAGCAGAGAGCGAGGCAGGGGATGAAGGTCCTGTTGTAACAGAAGTAGACATTCAGCACATTGTCTCTTCTTGGACTGGGATCCCTGTTGAAAAGGTCTCAAGTGATGAGTCTGACCGCCTCCTTAAGATGGAAGAGACACTACACAAGAGGATCATTGGGCAGGATGAAGCTGTCAAGGCCATCAGCCGTGCTATCCGTCGTGCCCGGGTTGGACTCAAAAACCCCAACCGGCCAATTGCTAGCTTCATATTTTCTGGTCCAACTGGTGTAGGAAAGTCAGAACTGGCAAAAGCTCTGGCTGCGTACTACTTCGGCTCTGAAGAATCCATGATCCGGTTAGACATGAGTGAATTCATGGAGAGACACACAGTCTCCAAGCTCATTGGATCACCCCCAGGTTATGTTGGCTACACCGAGGGTGGCCAGCTGACTGAAGCTGTTCGCCGCCGCCCCTACACTGTGGTCCTTTTTGACGAGATAGAGAAGGCTCACCCCGATGTCTTCAACATGATGCTTCAGATTCTGGAAGACG
Source organism: Tetracentron sinense (assembly GCA_015143295.1). Lineage (NCBI taxonomy): Eukaryota > Viridiplantae > Streptophyta > Magnoliopsida > Trochodendrales > Trochodendraceae > Tetracentron > Tetracentron sinense. The sequence goes on along the minus strand of CM026554.1, from coordinate 56,672,049 downwards.
GGAGGTTAACTGATAGCAAGGGCCGGACTGTGGATTTCAAAAACACACTCCTGATAATGACATCCAACGTGGGAAGCAGTGTGATCGAGAAGGGAGGACGCCGGATTGGGTTTGATCTGGACTACGATGAGAAGGACAGCAGTTATAACCGGATAAAGAGTCTGGTGACTGAGGAGCTGAAGCAGTACTTCAGGCCAGAGTTCCTGAATAGGTTGGATGAGATGATTGTCTTCCGGCAACTCACAAAGCTGGAGGTGAAGGAGATTGCAGACATAATGCTGAAGGAGGTGTTTGAGAGGCTGAAGTTAAAGGAAATAGAGCTTCAGGTGACTGAACGGTTTAGAGATAGGGTGGTTGATGAAGGGTACAGCCCAAGCTATGGGGCAAGGCCATTGAGAAGAGCAATAATGAGATTATTGGAGGACAGCATGGCTGAGAACATGCTTGCAGGCGAGATCAAAGAGGGAGACTCGGTTATTGTTGATGTTGATTCGGATGGGAATGTCACTGTGCTCAATGGTAGCAGTGGTGCTGCTGAGCTGTTACCACCTGCAATCCCTGTGTGACCAACTCTCTTCTTGTCTGCCGTCATTTAGCGGGTATGCTTTGCTTTTAATTTACATTCAAATAGGATTTCAATTGTAGTTTATTTTCTTGAAAGACTCTCTAGCAGTAACTATGATGGAAGTTATTTCAATTTTACTCTATTTTCTTAAAGATTATTTAGCAGTAACTATGGTGGAAGTCGTCAGATTTGGGGGATTGGCTTTATTATTACACCACCACTGCACGCATTTTCCGGCCGTTGAGATGAGGATGTTGATAGTGCTGCAAGTGTTGCGCAAACTTCTCAATAAAAGACGTATAAATGAGAAAGGATTAGGAGAAGGTTTGTTCCTTGTGTTTCTGGGACGTTGTCTTTTTGTTTTTTGTTTTTGTTTTTGTTTTTGTCCTTGGGTGCAAAGAGATATCTATTTGGGAAACACTATCCTTCACTGAACTTGTTAACCTTTACCAAGTCTTTTTCACCCCTATATTGAATATCATTTTATTAAATATGAGAGTATTTCAATGTTTTTACATGGGATACTTTATTAAATAGAAGAGACAAAAAGTAAATAATTTTTTTATATGTATAACCTCTATATATAGGGTGACGTTCTACTGGGTGCCCCCTTAAAAACTTGACATTTGGCAGGTTTGTTTTAGTCCCAACCCTTGCGTGTCAAGATGGTTTCTTTCCCATTTAGAGATTCTATAGTCTTGATAGGATAACTTTAAACGGTTCATGCTGACCAATTAAGGTCTAATAAGCCGAAGAGAGTATAAAAAGGTCCCATCATGGGAATATTTTTCCTAGTAGATCAAAGGCAGCCATCTTAACATTCCAATGCTGATTTTCCAAAATGGTTGGAATTTTTTTTCTTCTAGTAGATCAAAGGGATCCACCATGACATTCCAATGCTGGTTTTCCAAAATGAATGCCACGTGTCAAGTTAAATTTCTACCTTATTAGATCAAAGGGATCCACCTTGACATTCCAATGTTGGTTTTCCAAAATGGATACTGCACGTCAAGTTGCAAAAGGGGAGATCACTTGGATGTTCTAAGCAAATTCGAACAGAGCGAACCAGGTGACATTGCTCTGGCCATCTAAAATAAATAAATGACTTCCTTGCCAGCTACTCGGACTGGGCCCGGGAGTTTACTCAGGGACTGGGCATAGAATTGCAAAGATGAAGTGGGATCTCTATAAAGGCCAGCAATTTAGGCCCATCCATTTGACATTTTCTTGGGCTTCTGGAGATTCACTCCACTAATCAATCTGTATTCGAGCTAAGCTATGCTAAGCGCAACTTGAACAAACTTGACTGAGCTCTGGCTCGGCTTGAACTCAAACTTGATTGAAGCCGAGCTCAAGTTTGCTTATTCAAATTTCAAGATTATTTTGGTAAATTTTTATATATTTTACTAAAACTATTTATTATTAAATTATAATACAATAAACTAAACAAAATTAACCTCTTTCATACGTAGAAATGAGATTTGAGGATAGTCAAGTTCTTTTGTTATTATTATTATGCTTTAAACTTATATATAAGTTAAAAAGTATTAACAAACTTGACTGAACTTGGGCTCGGACTTGATTCGAGTTCCAGAATTATTATGATAAATGCTTACATATTTTACTAAACACATTTATTATTGAATTATAATACCAGAAATTACACAAAATTAGCCTAATCACACTGAAAAATATGATTTGAGGTTAGTCCTAAGAGTATGAGTTAGGGTTAGGATTTTCACTTTAAAATTTTCAATCTTTTGTTAATATTATATCGTGAACTTATTATTATTATTTTGGAAGGTTCCTATTTATTATAAGTTAAACAATATTACAAGTTATGATATCTATATCTATATATACTAGTGGGTGGCACGTGCATCGAGCAAGGGGAAGGAGTTAACCATAGTTAATAGGAGTTAAAAGGGACACGTGATAACCCGCGGGTGCGATTGAACTCGCTAGTGGCACGTGCGATGTAAGTAAGAGCGAGGGGAAGGAGTTAACCATAGTTAATAAGAGTCAAAAGGGACATGTGTTAACCAGCGGGTGCGATTGAACTCTCCCCGAGTTCAATTGCGAGATTGGCTGCGATTCTAAATAGATAGATGAGCAAGGGGTAGTTTGGGAATTAAAGTAAAACATTAAATCAAGGTTTTGTTTTCATATAAGGAAAGTTTAGAAATTTCTGAAAATTCATCCACGCATTCCTCTCACATTATATTAGTAAAGATAATATAGCTAAGTCAAGCTCAAGCAGAATCTAAGCCTAAATGATGAGCCAAATCCAACAAGGTATGGCTTGAATTTGATTGTTTTTAACAGTCTTGGAACCGGACTAGACTGGCCGGTCGAACCGGCCCCCTCGTCGGTTCCCAAAACCCTAAAAACCGGTACTCTTTAAGAATCGGCTAGAACTAGTCAAAACTGGTGGTATAACCGGGAAAAATGAAAAAAAAAAGTTTTTTTTGTGTGTAAAAAGTACACGGTCGAACTGGCCACTCTACCGGTTCGATGCCCGGTCCAATTCTGACAACACTCCCGTTCCAAATCAAATCAAACAAGGTCTGGAGTTTTCTCACATTCGAGCTCATTTGCTTGGTTCATTCGAGCCTGAAATGTAGCTTGAGCTTGGTTTGAACAAGACGAGCCGACAAACCAGCTCGGCTTGAGTGCAGCGCTAAAGACCAACTGGGTTGTCTATTATGGGGATGTGTCCAAGCCAATCAGTCAACTACCCTGGCTTGTGAATCACCGAGCTTTATTAGTAGAGGAGCCATGACTGCCACATTCCCCGCTTCATGAAATATCATTAAGTAATTATTTATAAATAAGTTTATTTGGCAAAAATAAATAAGTAACAAGTGATTAAATCGAATAAAGAAAGTACTTATAAATAAGTATAGATCAAATCACAGCCAATTGTGATTAAACTTGGGGAGAGTTCAATCACACCCACAGGCCAACATGTGTCCCTTTTAACTCCTATTAACTACGGTTAAGATTCGCTAACCCTTGGGGTTCCATAATATAACATTGGTTTTTAGAAAAAAATATTTAATTATAGTTAAGAATTTTTAACCTCTAGGGTTAATAATTTTTTTAAAAGCAAGGTTATATTGTTGATCCTCAAGGATTCGTGAATCTTAACCACAGTTAATAAGGGTTAATAGGTACATGTGTTGGCCTATGGGTGCGATTGAACTCTCCCGAAGTTCAATCGCAATGGGCTGTGATTCGATCTCAAATAAGTAACCCCATACCTACTTTTTTAAAAAGTACTTATTTACAAATAGTACTTATTAGCTTATAGTAGTGTAGCCAAATGCCCAAAATTTCAAGACAAGCAGTTACAAGTTACAATTGACAAAGGGGGCAACCCTTGGAATTGACCTCTCTCTTCACAGGAATTCTACAACATAGTGTCCTTGGACTGACATTTACGTGAACTTACTGATCCAATCGATCTATAATTGAGTGAGACTGCTTCTGCGTTGGACTGACGCTCCCACCTCTGCTAATCTTGAGTGCATCCAAAGCCTTTTGTATTTCCATTGTCATGGCACTGTCTACACTTCCTGATGAGAACTTCCTGTGTGACTTCTGCAAATGAAGCTTAAGAGAGCTACTGCTCAGGCCCGTATTCTTCCCACAGACGGGGCACACTTTCATCATTGGCTTCCTCCGCTGCCACTCCATGGAAACCTTCCCGTGCAATTTCCTATCCAGATCCAAAAGGGTCTTAGCAAACCCATCATTGGGTTGGGCTCGCCTGTGAACCCTTTTTAAGGCATTCCATGCTTCTAATAGAGTAGAGTTCCTGCAAAAGCAAAACGTGTTCCAGAGTGAAATTTTTCTTGAATGAGCAATAACAATCATTAGGTGATCGACTTCCCAATAACTGAAAATTCAGTAGGATATGATAGTCAAGGTACCACTACCAGTTGGGTGAAAAGGAAGGTATACCAATGGCAATGGCAAAATATTAAACTGCAGTGGTATGTACCTTTTTTTTTTCTTTTTTTTTTTCAGGGGGTGGGGGGGAGCTGAGATCCTAAAGAACACAATGGATCTTAACCATATTTTATTTTATTTATTTATTTTGGTAGAATCACATTTTGGCTCATAGGATTTCCTGGGACCTTCCTTACTAAGTACCTGCTGGGAATCTTAGATTTTCTATTCTAATATACCATTATTACTTACTTCCTTAGCATTAAGTAAGCTGTAACTACGGTTGCACTTCTACTTCTTCCTTCAAAACAATGAACCAGAACCCTCCCGCTAGATTGTTCAACGTGATCAATGAAATCAGAAGCTTCTTCAAAGATACTGCTGATGTTTGTGTCCTCATTATCGCATATCTGTGCAAATGGGGCAGGTAGTGTTGTCAGTTAACGTGATCAATAACTCATATATTCAGTTATTGACAAATGAATATATGCTGAGACACATAAATGCATATCCATGTAGACATTCTTGTAGACATTATAAGAACTTTTGTAGTATGTAACCATTTATTTATCCTAAGTCCTAACCATTGGTCTAAAACAACATAACGATCCTGGTACCTTGTTCCTCAATCAACATATTTTAACTTCCAACCTACACAATAATTTTTCTAAACAAATAAATTCATACCCCTGAACTTGACCTCCAAAGAACAAATCTTGACCTAGTAAAGCTTTTTTATTTTATTTTAACCATCTGAAATGACCGACAAATGAAAAAAAACAAAAAAACAGTCACAGATTATTTGGACTGAAACAACCGTGGCCCTTTGCTAAGCTCTTCCTTCATTTATTCTTCACCAACTATGAGAACTTCTGATTTGTCAAGTGAGGATGCTGTGTATCATAACACCTTTGCTGGGGGTATTTAAATTGTTAACAAGTGATGGCGGACCATTAAGGACTGAAAGACAACTAAATTTTTGCAATCAAATGGGCTCCAGCAAAGATGTCAGAAAAGGTCACTATATCGTTCGTTGAAGACACCCCAAATGTATTAATACACATACCTGACCCACTATATCACCCGTTAAAGATACCTCAAATAAATTAATACACCTACCAGTGTTGTATGGACAATATAATCTCAGGCACACCAGCCAGACATGCTGGCCAAAGAATCTCCAAAAACAGAAAAGCTAATAGCAAGAATAGAATAAAGAACACTAGAGTATATGAGCCACTATCTACAGTAGAACAAGGCATAATATCTTTTTGAGCAAAGTTAACATAACCTGGCAAGAGTTAAACTATAATTCTAGATATATACAGTATACCTCAAAGAAGTTACTAAAGGACTGGTTTTGACTTTTGAGTACGCATACATAATCTAAAATTTTCAATAAGTCTTGGCAATACATGCTAATTGTCACCTCAAGGCCTAACCATGGAGCATTTTGCAACAATCGTCATGATCACAGGCCACCATAATCAAGCCCTTCTTGAGTTCTTTGTTCCTTCAAAAATACAGTAGTAGTGACTGTATTCTGAGGAAACTCGGATGTGGATTTTGATTAGATTTATTAACTGAGAAATGAGCAGTCCCTGTAGAAAGAGGATTAACTCTACGAAAATAAAAGGGATGAAAGCACTTACAGAGAAATTCTTGTACTCAAATAGTTCAGCATACTGAGAATCTGACTGTCCGATTTCATTTGAGCATAAGCACAATATATGTGTGATGCCTAAATGCTGCAGCGTGTACACAGATCTTGCAGCCAGGGCTCCACCGATGAACAGGCTAACTGTAATTGAAGATGGCCGCTCTGTATTTGCAGCATCAAATATCAAGGCTATCCTCTCGAGAATGTGTTCAAGTCTGACCTGTAAAACCGCAAGAGTTTTTTCTTTCTTTTAAATGTTTCTCTAAGAAGAACCGGATATGAGAGATGAAAAAGATTGATACCTTTAACTCATAAGCATCCACAACACTATTAGTATCACTCCCCTCGAAAAAACCTGTATTGAAATTGTTCTCCTGGCATAGCTTAATTGCATCTATTCTAAGCATTTCATTCCACTGTTCCAATTCTTTACTTAATTCAGCATCAACCTGAAACAAAAATCCTGTTGTTAGCATAATACTTGGTTGAGGGCCAAAATTCTGGTATCTCAGAAACACAAGCTTCTACAAAATTCAAACCTCTCCAACTTTTGAAATGAGAAGAAAGGAACTTCTTCCGAGGAGTCCTGATCGGTTCACTTATAGCTGTTTTGTTCTGCTTATATTTCGACAGTTGGGCATCTTAGCCATGTTAAGCAACATAACGTGGAGATCTATGGTACCTGTGATGGTCTACCAGTGAAACAGAGGAACATAGCACACATTTTGGGTTGGGACCCACCATTCAATCAATTCCACATAGGAACTCTCCTTACATGGATTGTCACAACAAGATGATAATAACTCTGTCCATGCAATATATCAGATACATCATGATCATCCAATTGGATCAATATCTGGCATGTCAACTTTTGGTAGTGTTTGAAAAGGTGTGTGAGGCTTCCGCCTTGAATCTCGCCTCAAGGAAAATGCCTCAAATCTCAACCTTGAGGCTTAACTACCATGAGGCTCAAGCCTCAAAGTGTAAGGCTCACATGAGGTGCAAGCTTCACACCTTGAGGCTCGCTTTATGCTTAAGGCATGCGCCTCATACATTAACTAACCAATAACCACCATACTTACATTAAAAAAAAAAACTCTTTTCAATTTAATTTTCATGACTTCTTTGCAACTATCTACTGGAATTCAAAATTTGCCAAATGAAGTGATACTAAACACCATCCGTCTTTCAATATGTATGTGAACAAAATGTAAATTGCAGTTTTTGCTCTCTAAAAATTAATTTTCTTCTATATGATGGTTGAATTAATTATGCATATATTGTAGGATAGCGACCTTACAACCAAGTGTAGGGACGAGTTCAATGGTTGATGGTGATTCCATTAATTTAATATTAGTATGCAAAATTGTAAATACTGGTACAAAAATGACTCATCTCCACACTTGGTTGCGAGGTCACTATCCTATATATGGGAATGCTACTGTTCACACAATGCGTGAAGGTGGTATCGACCACCAAGTCTTTTAAGCCTCTGATTTTAAAAAATCAAGGGTAATGTATATCTTTTTTCACCCTTAAAAATGCTCCCAAAATTTAATCCTTTTTCACCCTTTAAAAGACCCCTAAAACTTTTAAACTAGTTCTTCGTCTCTCTCTGCACCCATCAACGGAATTGGTATCGACCTTATGTCTTTTTCCTCATCAACTGCAATGGCACCAAAGCTAAAATACTTTGGACAATCAGTCCAGCCTAAGACGGGCTTCTGGGGGAGATCTTACTGGTTTTTCTAATCCCTAGAAAATCAATCAACCGGGTAGAAGATGTAGAGGTTTTCTCATGGATCAAGATAGAAGCCTAGGAAACCGTACACTGTTTGTGGGACATAAAATGTTGTATGTCAGACTCTGTGAGTGGACTGGGATGCAGGGGGTAATTGTATCAAATTTATCCATTACACGGATGATGGTTGGTGGGTATTCGACATGAATGGGGCAAACATTACACCCGGTTGAAATACCGATTCTACCAAGAAATTTTCAGTTTGGGTGTGTGAGTGTGTCTAGGTGCATGTGTGATAGAAAAAAATGTGTGTAATTGGATCTTTATGAAAGATATTCCCCAATACTTGTTATTGGAGATTTCCATCTACCGTAATTTTTCTTCTTTTTTCTTTCCTGTGATTTTACTTTTGTACGATCGATCTTTTCCTAGTTTTTGGGAGGCTAACATGCGGTGCACCAGTTTCACAAATTTGGGGGTCTTTTAAAGGGTGAAAAAAAGACATAAATTACCCTTGATTCTTTTTCTTTTTTTTTTTAATTAGAGGGTTAAAAAAGACTTGATAAGATACCACCTTCACACAATGCGTGAACAGTAGCATTCCCCATATATATGTGTAAGTCTATAGGTACTCCCAAATCTTAACCCTTTAATTCAGTTATTAAAGGGTCAAGATTAGAGCTGATGTGACATTAGAAAATACAAAATAAGCCAATCCAAATCCTGACCCTTAGTGGTTAGCCATAGACGGTTAGGATTTGGGAGTATATTTGGATGTCCCCATGGACTGACTCTCCCTCTCTCTCTCTCTATATATATATACACACACAAATTAATTGCATTTCATTTTTTTTTATCTTCTTGCCTTTCCAATTAATTTTTTCATTACAAAATGAGAGAGCGTAAAGCCTAAGCCTCACGCCTCTGGAGATCCAAGTACCTCGCCTCATGGCTTCACCTTTTAAAACACTGATTTTTAGTATAAAATATCTCATACGTTGGTGGCATCATATGATATCTTACTCCCTGTATATGAGAGGTAAGAATATCAGTATGCTATTCCTCTGATAAAAATTGTACCACCTATTTCAGCAAAAAAATAATGATTTTTCATTTTCAAGAATCAACTTATAGTTAATCAAGAGATGACATATTTGATTAAACATGCTATATTCTTCCAACATATTACGAACCTTAGCATATTTGTTAAAGTCGCGGAGCTTTACTGTCAGACGTAGGCAACGAAGAGGATCCCCGCTCCCTTTGTAGAACTTTCCATGCCAACCTTCTCGTGAGATGGGAGAAACAGAGTCCGAGCCTTCTTTGTATCCTGAAGATGATAACCTGGGAGCTGTTCTCTGCAACTCTGAATCACTAAAATATGTATGGCTCTCATTACCAACATGTTCCTTACTTGGTGGAGAGAGGCAGTGAACACCTACTCCAGTTGCTTGTGATGGTGGCTCTGGAACAGCCAAATCCTCCTTGTCAAAATCCCCCGAGGAACTTCTATTAATAATAGTCAGAAATGCTCTTAACAGGCTATCCAGTTTCTGGTGAAGTGTGAGAAGGAATATATGAAATCCTTGCAGGTCTCTGAGAGCCGCACGGAACCCAGTCCGGAATCCATGAACAACCATATTTTTGTCAGACAAACCCAAATCAATTGTTGTGTCAGACTCTTCCGAAGGAATCCCTATTTTCCCTCCCGTTATGTCATGTAGGAGGCTCAAGGAGTACTCAGGAACGTTGAGAAGGAGCTCAACCAACTTAGGATAATTTTCCTGGTCGTTTGCACGCTTTCCGGCAGGAGGTCGGCGAGGAATGCCAGTGTCGATCGCCACAATATGAAAATCACCAAATTTTGATTCATTTGATGTTTGACTTTCTAGGGTTCTGTTGCTAGATTTTGGAGAATCCATGAGCTCGGAAACATCCGAGCTTTGAGATATCAATTCGGAATTACAAGAGCTTAATCTGCTATCTACAGAGTTGGCCCTTCTTTCTTTCTGAAGAGCCCTAAATACTCTTGGCCTGTATCGTTTGATTGCGGAATCAAAGGCTTCCTCCAATGCATCCATGTTTGCATAGGCCAATTTTTCAGAAAACAGTAAATTTGCAGAATTTCCCCGCCAACCGAGCTGACGGCAAGGGAGCCTATCTTCATTTCTGATGACAAGATCTAACATCAAGATCCTGCCCAGTGCTGATGCTGTCCTTTCGGCAGCTTCCCGTGAATCAAATGCATTTGAGCTTTCTAGTAGGGGAGACCCATGAACATAGCTGCAAAATGGAAAGTTAATTAAGTGTCTGCAGGACACCTGATCAAAATGCAACATTCACTAGTAGACAGCATTTTAAAGTACCTTGCATCATAAAACATCATGCTTCCTCCCCTACTTGTGATATATGTGGTCTATAGGGATTTGAGGATTCAACATAGGAGATCTCCTAAGGTAAAAATCAGTTGTTTAAATTATCCTATCCATCCAAATTCCAAACAGACTGGATTTACATGCTTCCTCCTTAATCTTCCATCAAGGTTGAGCACATGAAGAAAATCTGGATCATGGACCAATAGGCCCTATCCGGGAGGTCGCTTACCCTGAAAATCAGCCTGATATGATGATCCAACACTCTGAATAGGCTGGCTTTTCATACTTCCTTATTTGCTCCATGTGGCTCACCGCTCACATGCAGGAGGTTGAATCCTTCAGCATTTTGGAGATTTCTTAGCCCAAATGTCAGTCTGGCCCGACTATTCTAACCGTCTAAACAAACTGATATTTCAGCAAATGGGCAAGATAAGAGGTGGTCAACTGATTGAAGGGTCTCTCCTTCCTCCATGCACATCTGTAATAAGTATGTCAGCAGGTGTTGGAGGAAGCATGAAGTTTTATTGTGCCGCACTATAACACTTCATTCACTATAGGACCAGGTTCTGTTTGTACTTCATCAGAAGAAGGCATCGGCTCAGTTCGAGAGCTTCCAACAGCTCTGCACATGTCACTTCACCGACTTCGTCTCCTTCTAAAATCGCGGCATCCTTTGCTTTTTCTGCAGCATTCTTGATATGTTGCCATTCTGTACTAGAATTGTGAACGACTCTAGCCTGTAATATTCCAACAAATTATTTTTGGGACAGAGTTGCACACATGATCCAATATGGTCAAACGGTAGCAAATAACTTATGAAGTGAAATTACGCAACTTGTGGAGTTCGGACTCCTAGCCATTTTGCAAATTCATAACCAAGGCGTTCTGATTGTGTGGCCATCCTTGAAGAGGATATCTTTATGACAGCTGCTTCTTCCTTTGGGAAAGAATCAACAGTTTCAGGCCTGTTGAATAGGGCGAAGAAAACAACTCCACCAGAATTCACAGTGACCTATATCCACACAATCAGAGAAAAAAGTGAGCCAGTAGATAAGCAAATAAACAAAGGTAGCAATTTCCTTTTCTGTTTTCTTATTTAAAACCAAAAGAATAAGGAAGGGAAATGAAAGGACAAGTTATGGCAGCACATAATAAAAATGCTAAAGAAAGATAAGTGTACAAAGGATCCAGGGCAGCATCTTAATTATTCGCATTTGATGAATTGGCCGAGGGCCATTTCTTTCTTCGAATAAGACTAACAAGGAGAGGCGCCTCCTTACAGACACATATTGTGTACATGCTTACCATATTTCAGTCATCCGAAAGAGTTTATATATGAATCAAATCAAACCGGAGCAGATTTATTGCTTCTTTGTGTAACGAAAAAAAAAAAACTCATTCTTTACACTTCCTCTTTTCATACACTGTCACGTACTATTGCAAAAGACACAAAAGATGAAAGCACAAAGACTGGTATTTTTTTGTTTAAGGTATAGCAAAGTATACTCTGTCAATTTTCCCTCACCATGAACCTGAAATACTGATTATTTTGAACCTGTCCTTGACTTCTTTCCAAGATCTTAACTGAGACAGCAGATCAAATGCATGAAGAGAAAATCAATTCGTTCCAGGGTAAAGGCTTTGCCCCATTGTATGTGACTTCTTTTCGGCCTTTTTAGTTCACTCGGGATTCATTTAGTCAAGGATTTCACATGCAAATAAAAATCATCCAGATAATGAGATAAATGTTAAGTAGAACAATTACAGGGAAGTGACTTTACCACTCCCCTTTAATAATTCTCTCATCACCATCCCAGTCCCCCCATGTCATGAACCGGTGAGTTGAATCAGACTGTTGAACTGATTGACCCCGGTTAGGAGACCGAAATACTCAAAAGATCAGGACTTTAGAACTCCCTAATCATCCAATAAAATGAACTGTTTTCTCAACAGTCAAAACAAAGGTCCAAACAGAGGGAACTTATTGGGGGTACAGTGATCACCTGCTGGAGCCCATTGAGGGGACAGTCATGATCAGCCCACACGTGTAAACAACGTGGGAGAATGTGGGAGAGGTTAAGGAGAGATGAAAACTGTAAATGGGGAATAGAGTTTCCATAGTTTACATACATACACTTCAAATGTTTCTATTCCTGGCATAAAGTTGAAAGTTAATATATATCCTTTTGTAAACCTTAACTAAGATAGATCACATACCTCAAGAGCTCTATTCATTTCATCCTCAGAATGTTCAGTGCTACTACTATGTTCAGTGTGGTGTAGCGAAGAAAGCATGTCCCAAGAAAATTCACTTGACTCAATGTCCAATATAGTAGCTTTACCAAGTCTTTCCCACAAACTGGCCTCTGGAGCTTGTTCAAAAGGCAGCAAACTTCTTGAATCGGCAATTGGTTCTCCTGCACTGAAGAACGATGAGCATGATGAAAGCCATCTAAATTGACAGTTCATTTATCATAAAATTGGTGCCTCAGACACATGCTTGCCATATCTAGGGAAAAGAAACAATTTTAATTTAGGAAAATAGTTAACATACCTGAGATCTCCATTTGCAAACCTGAGGAGATCCCTCATTGGTCCACATCCCCCCTCTTAAATACTCACCACAGTTGGTGAGTATTTAAGAGGGGGATGTGGACCAATGAGGGATCTCCTCAGGTTTGCAAATGGAGATCCCAGGTACGCCTATCATTGCTCTTTAATTTAAACTTTTATTTTGTTTTACTAGCATTGTATGCGTATCAATTGTAGACTTCTTTTAAAAGTAGTAAAACATGCTGTGTTTTTTACATAGTTGCAGGGAAGCTATATCGAAGGTGGGAAGCTCGCTTCCCAAGAAGTTCGTTTCCCAGACTCGTTTCCTAGGAAGTTCGCTTCCATCACGTCTCATCTAGTAGTCAAAGGTAGCTGTATGTGTAAAGTAATATGGTATACCACCATCTATAGCATAGGGAGTAGACTCTAAGTAAGTATCGTCGATTTGAAACCTAAAGCACCTATTTTTCCACAAATATCTCATGTAAAATAAAATTAAAGGTATAGCTACTCATATATAACATAATGAGAATGAGGAGTCTACATCTCATTTCTCGCTTCCAGTTTCCTAAAGTTTTTTTGAGTCTCGCTTCCTGCTTTTCGCTTTCGCTTTGCTTCGCGTTTTCGCTTCTTGCTCTGGTAACTATGGTTTTTTACATTGTTGCATTCTGTATCATCATAGAACTTTAAGGATATGAAGAAGGATCAGGAGCAACACCACAAACTAGAGGTTCTTGTAAGGAATCCATCGTGTCAACCTGACAATTTATTTATATTTTATTTTCCACATTTATATGTTACAAGATTGTAAACCCAACTAATGATATTCTACATTGCCGACAGAATATTTTTACTTTCATTTGGGTACAAAGGTCGTCTGGGAATTATACCACAACCTCACTATTTAGACACTACATTATATTCTGATCGCCTGAAAACTGCTTACCAATTCCTAAAATAATCCAAAAAAAAAAAAAAAGCTACACAGATTAATGAAATATAATATAAGGGTTCTGTAATGGATCCTTAAAATGACAGCAATTTATAATCAAAGTGATATTTTACTGGAAGAAGGGAAAACCTCAATGGCATAGTTTCGAGTCTCGGAGGGCGGTTGGGGAAGCCGGAGGAGCGGTATCTCCCACTGCGCTTACGAACTACTTCCAACCATTGATTGAAACGATATGCCGGACCCGCCGCAATGTCTCCCAACAAATACAATACCTGAAAATCCAAAATTGATATATATGTATATATATATTCTTTGATTAACCGACCCCAAAAAAAGAAAAGAAAATCCAACATTAATGGAGTGTTTGATCTATAGATCTGAAACCATAATAAGAGTCTTTTACTTTTACGTCTTCTGAAAACTCACCCGAGAAGTGGCAGTAAGAGGCAACGGGCCTCCAGTTTCGTCCGATCTGAGATCAAGCTCCTTTTCGTCCTCCCTTTCCTGCAACTCCGGCATATAACCAAGTGACGAAGGGATCAAAATCTAGATTGGGAAATTGAGAAAGAGAAGCAAAACCCTAGATCCAGAGAGAAGAAGAATTAAAATTCGATCTGGTGCGAGTTTACCTGAAGATTGTTCTTATTGTTGATGATGCCTTTTAGGGTTTGAGTGATGATTGCAGGCTTCTCTTTTTCCTCCTTTGCCATTTTTTTTTTCTTATTTACAAATGAAGGAAAGTCGTCGAGATAAAAATGCACGGAACGGGAATTTTGGTTCTCTTTTTGCGGGCTGAAAAAGGTACAGCTTTTTTCCTGGATGGTAGTTGTCGTGATGATGGGCGAGCAAACCCTCCACCCCCCACGCGCACGTTAGCCGCTGCTGCTCTTCATACTGCAAAAAACGGTTGGCTGGCCCGGCCGGCGTAACGGCGTTTAAGTTGGAAGGTAAAGGTACGCTATGCTATTCACTGTCTTGCCAATTATAAGGCATTCACTGACAGATACACTACAGTCTACCGACACTTGAATTGTTAAAAAAAAGAAACATGTATGACGATGAAGAAACATGGAATGATCGACTACTATCGTATTTGTGTAGCGCGATGCATCTTCACAATCGGTAGATCTTAACCGTCGCAATCTTTTGGCTGGTCGATATTATTCAGAAAGTTGGCATAAAGGTCATGGAATCATATGGTGCGGTACATTCCCTATTCCAAACCAAAAACAATACATGTTATAAGTGACGAGAGAGTAATGACAAGTATTGATTTATGAATAAGCGGGAGAATCTTAGTGCTGTTTTCTCTCTTCCCCCACTGCCTTGGAGGAATCGTGTCCTCACGTTTTTTCACTAATTTTGCAACTAATTGAAATTATGAAAGGGAGAAGGTTTACATGTTGAAAGTTCAAACTTTAATGGTTGTAAAATTAGTGGAAGAAGAGTAACAACTTAAAACATGGATTCCTCCATTCCAATAGCGACTGGGGAAGAGAGAAATTGTGCTAGCATTCTCCTTAGGAATTATGGCAAGCGATTAAAAAATCTCGATAGTGAGTCAGAGTTGAGTCATCCGATTTAAAATCTAAGCACCAAATATAAAGTGGTGTCCACCATTAAATACAAATAAGCCTTGGAGCCGTTAGATTTTAAATCTGATGGTCCAGCTCAAAATAGTACATACTATTGAGAGTTTGTTTTTATCACTTTCCCAGAATTATTTAATGGTTGTACAAAAAGAAAAGGGAAGTGAATTGAAACTCTTGATAATATTTACTATCCAGAGCGCTAAACCACTGGATTGAACATCTAACGGTGCCAAACATCAAGTGGAGCCAACCCCACCATTGAATGTATGTGCACTTTGGCCCCGTTGGGGTTCAACTCTCCATAATAGGTCCATAGTTTTCAATCACTTTTAAAAAAAAAAAGTCTAATTATATGTCATATTGACATGCATCCTTCTAATTGGGGATCAGATTTGGTCTTGCTCCATCTTGCCTATGTTCAACACCCGACATGTGGAGATAAAAATGGGAAAAGTTATTTCATTTTCTCCCCTATTTGTTGACTTCTCTGCATTTGATATCATTTCCCCTTTGGGAAATAGTTAACATACCCAAGAAATCCATTTTCAAACTTAAGGCACCACTTCATTGGTGAGTATTTAAGAGGGGGGCATCTACCAATGAGGTGGTGCATTAGGTTTGGAAATGGATTTCATATATACGCCTATCACTACTTTTTCCCCTTTTTATCGCCACATGTCGAAAGCCCACCATGAGCAAGACAGTTTTGGTCTTGCTAGAGTAAGACCAAATCCGATCCCTTCTAATTGTAATTAGGGAAGTGCTTGAATGCGAGGGTCTGACATGCATTAAAAGGTCCATACACCTGGAACGATTAAATTCGCATAGGACCAAACTCGAATGATGCACACCTTGGCACAACTAAAAGAGAGATGAGCTAAGCTTAGGATAAAAGAAGAAGATGGGGAGGTGTCGGTGAGAGTTTTTTGAGATTTCAAATGGATAGTACTTTTTTCTTCTTTTTTTTTCTGCTGATTGAAACGCGGTTAGGCAGCAATCCCGGTTAGTTAGTAACTGTTTTTGAGTGAGTGACGGGTGGAGATTACAACACTTTCACCCTCTCGGGCATGGATCCCGGACCAAGTGTGTGGTGACTAGCACCTCAACCAATGGGGCAAGCTTAGCTTCCCAAATGGATAGTACTAATTGGTATGGATACTAGTGATACTACGATGTAAACCTATCTTTCATGTTGCCTAAAAAAAAGGGGGGGGGGGGGGGGGTGTCTGAGACCGTCTTGGGGCCGAGACGATCGAGACCGTGTTGTTGTGCATGAGATTTCAGGTGGGGCCCACCATCACATGAACTATTTGTAGTTGGGGCTCACCATTTAAAGCATATAATGCTTGACACCATTGAATTTTCAATCCAGCTCCTGAATCACTTCCCTATCAAAAAAATTAGTAAGTGAAGTCATTAAATATTGGTTTGGTTGTGTGTTGCTTGGACTTACCCTTAGTGGCTACCTTAGGTCTGGTTGTGTGTGAGTTTAGAGTGTGTGTTAGTTATATGATAACATTTTCACACAAAAAAAGTAAGGGTAAATTACACTTACCTCCCCTAAGGTTTGGTGAAATTGCAGAAACCTCCCCTCTTATTTAAAAAATTATATTGCCCTTCCTTGCGTTTCAATTGTAAGTAACAGATTCTCTCTTCTGTTAATATGCCGTTACTAACATGGATGGAGATTGATGATGTCAAATTTTAAATATTTTTAAATGTTTAAATTATCCCTGAAATACAAATAACATTAAAAAAATAATTTTTATAAAGATTGATGGATTTTTTCCACCGCTGCTCAATGGTAGTTGTGTTCAGAGCTCTCTAGATCTTCATTCTCTAATCTTTTTAATGCAATACAATACCTTGTTTTACAGACCATACGGTGACATTCCTGAGTCCTTTCATAATCTATTGCAATATAATAACCATCTTAAATACATATTAGTGCCTGAATCTTGCTGGACCTCTTGCTCTTTTTGTCATTCTTCTAATGTTTTGGTAATTACTTCTGTTTGCAATTTGAAACCTTCCAACTTCGCATGGCCCCTATGTACATGTCATTCCTCCGTTTCATGGGTGATGAGAATGTGGCTCAAAACTTCAACTACAATGTAGAGGTTGGGGCAAACGCCGGAAAACTCATATGGGAGGGCGCCCCCATAGAATACAGGTAGACACAGGATAGTTAGGGACCAAATGTTTAAATTCTGTTGAAATTTTGCGAAATTTTGGTTTCGTCCAATCCCAACGACATTGAAACTGAGTTTATTTTAGAAAACAGATTTCAGTCAAAATTTCAGCGATATTTCGGAAATTCATTTTTAAATAGGTTTTTTTAATTGTTTTTAAATTAAAATTCTAAAATATATTGATATTTTTATTGAAATTTCAAAATTTTATACATTAATTAAAAGGAAAATAATAAAATTTATATAAATATATAAAATTTTAATAAAATATTATTTTTAACATATATATAATTGATAAAATATTGATATTTTGGACTTCGAAATTTCGTCGAAATCCTGTAATTTTTTCTGGATTTCGGTTCGGGTTGGCTGGCCAAAATCTCCGCAAATTTCGAAATTAAAAACCTTGTTAGGGACAACCTTGATAGCCTCGTTATCCAGCGTAACATGACACTTATCTTCTCTTGGGACATGAAGGAGCTGAAGTTGCAGGTTAAAAGCCGAATATAAAAGGAACAACAGAATCCAGATGCTGGGGGTTTTGGATGCGTAGAGTCCATAGAGAAGATAAAATATATAGAGAAGATAATTTTTTTTTTTTTTATAGAATTGGTGTTTGGTTATAAAT
Source organism: Tetracentron sinense (assembly GCA_015143295.1). Lineage (NCBI taxonomy): Eukaryota > Viridiplantae > Streptophyta > Magnoliopsida > Trochodendrales > Trochodendraceae > Tetracentron > Tetracentron sinense. The sequence continues at coordinate 56,653,837 of CM026554.1, read as the reverse complement.
CAATGGGTTGCTCCTAGCAGCACCCTTGTTTTAACTCATGATCGGGATACAATCGTAAAAACACATTCTCCTTTTAAGGGTGTTAATTTGACCAACCTGACATGGAGGGCAGTGTAATTTTTGAAACAAAATGGGAGGTCTCTGCAATTTCACTAAACCTCAAAGGAGGTAACTGTAATTTACCCAAAAAGTAAAAAAATAATGGTGTACTTGCCAATAATTATCTACTTTTCAACCCCTAAAAAAATGATTTACTATATATTGTAAAAGAGTCGGTCTATGAGTACTCTCAATTATACTCTCAAATATATTCCCTAATTTTAACCGTTTATAACCAACCATTAAGGGCTAGCATTTCAGTTGACTTATTTTGTCTTTTCTATTGCCAAATCATTGGAATCCTAACTGTTTAATAATTGAGATAAATGGTTAGGATTTGAGAGTATATATGGGCGTACACTTTGGGAGTATCCCTAGACTAATTCATTGTAAAAACTTTAAAGTCTTTTTGTAGAACTTTTAAAGACATTCATGCCTAATTTTATTATAGCTAAAATTATATTATTTTATAGTGTGCAAAAGTTCCACATTTGATTTCAGTTGACTTATTTTGTCTTTTCTATTGCCACATCATTGGAATCCTAACTGTTTAATAATTGAGATGAATGGTTAGGATTTGAGAGTATATATGGGCGTACACTTTGGGAGTATCCCTAGACTAATTTATTGTAAAAACTTTAAAGTCTTTTTGTAGAACTTTTAAAGACATTCATGCCTAATTTTATTATAGCTAAAATTATATTATTTTATAATGTGCAAAAGTTCCACATTTGATTTTTTTAGTTTCATAAATGTCAACTTCTAATTAAATTGTACTTGATAAATCCAGTAATGTTGCAAAAAGTTATTGTTTTGGACTTTGAAAAGTTCCACCAAAAAAGAACGGAGCCTAAAAGTATGAAGTATAAACATGTAGAAATTTCGAATAACTGGATTTGAATAAGTTCCATCACGCCTCAAACCGGTTGGTAGCCGTTTTGAGGAGTGTTTGGATGAAGCTAATCCGGGGTTGAGGGTTGTGTTTTTGGTATGCGTGTGGTCGCGCGAGTGTGGGTCTTCCTCTTGGCCTTGGGGGTGTTGTTTTTGCTAAACTGAAAAACAATCATACCACAAGGCAAAGACAAGGGAATAGTCACACCACCCAAGCAAACACACACACACATTTGAGGCGCCATGGAAGTTACACACATTTGAGGCGCCAAGGAACTTATATGGGACAACATGCACGGGTAGGTACCCGATGTGGGACTAAACACTCACCCTAAATGGTTCTGGTTTTTTTTGTAAACTCTCATACCACAAGGCAAAGACAAGGGAAAACCAAACTAAGTTTCAAGTCAAATAGTCAAAAGTTTGATTATTTTTAATAGAAATTTCGCCCAAATTTTCAAAATTTTGTTTTGGTTTTAAGGCCCAGAATGACCGATTTGCTTCCCTATCCTCCAGATTTCACTACCTCTCCCTCCCCATCTGAAGAATTCAAGCTCCATTTCTGCATAAACCCCAGCTGAATACACCGCAGAGGTCTAAACCATAAATTGTCTATAATACAGATCAGACGTGTTCTGCACAAACCATAGATCTCATTATCACGTGCAGTGGTAACCCTAGGATCTCCGTCAGGTGATCTTAGCAAGAAGATGAGCTTCATCTATGCAGAAATCCTAGTTTCAGACATCGCAGAATGCGATAGCATTCCAATCGAAGAAGGGTAGCGTGTAGTTCAAGGAGGTTGTAGAGATCCTTGTGTTTTTCGCAGTAATTCAACTCAAATGGGTTCTGCTCAATCCGTCCAAGCAGACGACGAAGAAGAAGACGATGATAATGGCGAAAGCGAGCGAAGAGAATTGAGTAATCCCTCGATGAAGAAGGTTCTGGAACAAGAGCCCGAGATGCTCCCATACCACGCCTCAGCATCTCCACTGTCCCCTCAGCTTTCCTTTGTTGGCACGCCACGTCTTGGGCCCTCGATTAAGGTCTGGGATCCCTATAATGTTCTTTCTCCACCTCCACCTCCGCCTCCGAATATCTCTCGGAGCTTCTCGTCAGAGGCACTAGATGATGATCGAACAATTACGGAGGTTTTCTTGATTAGTCATGGAGAGTGTGGCGTGAATCTGAGGCCGGATTTGGTTGCGGGGCGGTGGCCGGAGGCGGCACTTACGCCCAATGGGAAACGGCAGGCAAGAGCAATGGCAGTATTCCTCAATTCACAGGGGGTTCGGTTTAATGCTGTTTATTCGTCACCATTGGATCGGGCAAGGACAACTGCAGTTTCTGTTTGTCAGGTAGTTTAATTTGCAATTGCTTAAATTATCATTGACTTGATTCTGATTTTGAGGCCCTGTTCTAAGTGTTTTTTTGAAATGTGGATTAAGGCTGTTCTTAGAAACTTGTTCATTTCTTTGCCTGATTTGCAATGATAAACATACTCTCTTGAAATATAGGAAATTGGGAAAGAGAAATGGATGATAGATATGTTGAATGCAATATATGTGTGCTTCTGGATCTTACAGCTTTTACAAAAACAACAAAATATAACAATTAAACAAGATAAAATTGAACAAAACTTACCTGCCGTGGTCTGCAGGTATTGTGACTTGCTTCTTGGAGTGAGTTTTCAATTCTCTTCTCCTCCTTTAACTGGATGGGAGCACTTCTCAATTACAGAAGATATATTCTTCTTGTTATCAGGAGTGAGAGTTGGGACCCCCTTCATATTTATAGGGTCCCAAAATCCTATCTAACAAGGATTATGGGTATGCACAATTGATGGGGATTATAGGCCTGTCTTTATATGCTTTTCTCCTCTCTTTTGAGTTTACGACTCAGTAAACTCTCTTTATTTGTCCTATGTTGTTATTTTGTCTCTTCATATAAATAATTTTGATGATTACTGATAAAGAATGTATATGGACAAAGTAATGGTTACCCAAAGACCTAAGGTGATTCGGTTGCATCCAACTTGGAGCGATTAGGTGATACGTTGGTGTGCAATCTTAGGCTTAGATGTGATCTTAATAATTGGGAAATTGTGGATTTTTCTAGGCTCCTGGGTGTGGCAGGTCCCCACTTAGTCCGCTAGCTAGGGATAGACGAGTATGGTCGTTAGACAGTGAGGACCAGTTCTCAGTGTGATTTTTGTGCGCTTGCCTTGTGGGATGTTCTTTCTCTTCCTTTCCCTTACAAAGTTGTTTGGAACCTTAAGGTTTTATCTAAGGTAGCCTTTGTTTCTTTGGTTAGCATCCCTGGACAAGCTTATCACTTGTGAACACTTAAAGAAGAGAGGGTGGATGATGACTACCTTTGTTTCATTTACCTTGAGGTGTAAGAATCGGTGAATCAATTGTTGTTGCAAACTTGCAGTGCTCTTTTGCTTTAGATGATTGGAGCCATTTCCTTTTGCATATGGGTGTGACCTTAGTAACCCAAACCGCCATTACTTGTATCCGCTCCCGCTCTCAAACCTCGCTCTCACGGTTTGAGAGCGGAAATGCTATGAGAGCACGATTTGTAATTATGTGGAGTGCAGTTGTATTTTTTGTAGAACACGGTTGTTTTTTTTTTTTTTGTGGAGTGCTGAACTGTAAATCGTAATGACTAGAATTTTTTGCTCTGCAACTCGAGTTTGACGGAAGACGAAAGAGGTTTTAACTTTTTGGTGTAAAATTCCTTTTATACCCTTATTTTATGTCAGGGGTTGATACTTTTTTTAAATATCTTTTACTCTTTTACCCTTTTACCCTATTACCACCAGTGTAGTCAAGGCGTCGCCTAGGCGTTTTTGGACCTCAATCGCCTAGGCGCCCCTCTAGATGGGGCAAACCCCATAAAATAAAATATTTTTTTTTCAAAAAAAAAAAATCCAAAAAATCCTAATAAATAGAAAAAAAATTAAAAAAATGTAATGAAAAAGTAACAAGATTCTAAATCGTTTTTTTTTACTAAAAATATCATTTTTTTAAACTAAAAATATCGTTTTGCAGGGGGGCTCTGCCCCTCTTGCTACCCCCTCGGGCAATCACAGGGGGGCTCTGTCTAATATTATACATGTAACATGGACTATGACACGAATTTGGGTATTTGGCTTAGATTTTGAAATGTTTAATACTCCACTATGTCAACATGTCTTTGGTTATGTGATGAATGATTGTAATAAACTTTTTTTTATGTTTTTGTGGAATGTGGGTGTGGAGTTTTGGCCTTTTGGATGTTATATATAATAATATATATACGTGATATATATATAAATATATATATATATATATATATATATATATATAAATATATATATTTATATTAAATTTATCGCCTAGGCAATGCCTCGCCTAGATGCCTTGACTACACTAATTACCACACTAATAACATTTGGCATGAAAGACTAAGGCACACGGATGGGGACGGTGAAACTGAAACCGGGTGTTTGGGGCTTGGATTTTGAGAGTGGTGGGTTGGCCACTTGGCCTTGACCTCCTCCCCTTCTCTATATTAATAAACTAAAAATAAATAATTTAAGAAATTTTGACTTCTCTTTACTTGTAGCTTAGAAATTAAAGAGTGAAAATAATATATTAATATTTATAAATAATTTTCAAGTATATATATATATATGTTCTTTAGAAATTAAAAAGTGAAAATAATTTTTTTTTTTTATATTTGTGTTTCTTCCTTAGTTCACTGTATTGCTCTATGTCTGTTTTTTCTTTTTAGCTGCTGGATTCATGTTCATATGACCCCTTCGGCTTCTTTTCCTCTTGAACTTGCCTTTTTGGCTCTTCGTTTTATATAGACCCTTTAATTTACTGATAAAAAATGGTTATTGCAAAGATTAATCTTTTAAATATTCATTTTAATGACTAGAAGATCATTAGTGGTTATTAATGATATACATTATTATTATCAGGGGATGATAACATCACTCCAGTGGTAAATCCATGTGAAGGCCGCGAAATGTTGATTCAACAGCTTAGACCGAGCGGTTTGGATCTTGCAATTGAAAATTATGTTTAATTAAAATAACACAACGCTTAAATGATGTCACAAAATTTAGTGTCCAACCAATTTAGAACGGTTCTTAGCTTTCATGATTTTATGTGTGGAAATAAATATTGCCGAAACGGATACGAAACAGACGATACGTATAGATTTCAGTAGCCCCTATATTATATTATACTGATATGAAACGAGCGATATGTATCGTTTATTAGTTATTTATGTTTTCATTCATTGTGTAATTATAATTTTGTTTGCTATTTTGTCTTTGAGTCGCTTTACATGACTTTATATTTGGTAAATTCGGTTCTTATAACTCATTTGATTTAAAAAAAAATTAATTGAACTTTTTTAAAAGAAAAAATTATATGCATCCTCCGAAACAGATACGTATAGGTTTCGATTGGGAACGATACATCCCCCAAAACCATATTTTTAATCCTTGATTTTATGGAGCCATGGATCTTGGTCGACAATTCGATATGAAACCTTCTGAATCAAAACGATCATGTAGCCACTAAAGTGGCCTGATTGTGGAGATTTCAAAGGTATTTAGACCATTGGTTATGTAATTCGCATGGATTGCATTCAATTACTTTTGGTTGCTACGGCTTACGGGTGGTCATCAAGCCCAGAGGTGGGTCACTTTTTCTTACAATTTGAAAGGGATCAAATGGTTGTTGTGAATGTCTAGAATTAGAGGATTTTTAATCCCAAAGGAGTAATGATCTTCAAAATAATGGTGTCTACAGGCCATTTGGTAAACCTATTTTATCACTTGTAATCCAGCTGATTGCCCGTCAGACTTGGATTGGTCCAATTAGCATGGCATTTAGCTTTCGTTCATGCATTATAGTTTGTGATGCACTGGTAATTCGTTGCTTTATGTAGTTGTAAATCCCGTTGCCATTATTGGATATCTCTTAGGCATCAAACTCTTGAATGGTTCGGATTTTCCAAAATGGAAGCAGTAGACTGAAGTAGTCATTGGCTGCATGGATCTTGTTATGGCGATGCGAGATGTTGAGCCAGCTAAACCCACTAATGAGAGCACTGTAGATCATAGGTCCAATAATGATAAGTGGGAAAGATTGAACTTGATGAGCTTGATGATAATGAAGTGCTCCATCCCCAAATCCATTAGGGGTGCTAGCCAAAGACTTTATGGCTGTTGTATAGGAACAATTTTTGGTTTCCATTAAGGGACAAGGAAGTACACTCTTGATCAAGTTGGTCAATTTGAAATATTACGATGGTTATAGCCATAGGAATGTGTGAGAGCACATAATGAAAATCTCCGATATGATGGTCTAGCTCAAGGGCATGGATATGACAAACTCTGAAGGTTTCTTGGTACAACTTGTGCTTGACTCTAATCTTGTGCACTTCGAACAATTTAGGATAACTTATAATGCACAAAGAGAGAAGTGGAGCTTGAAGAATTAATTGCCATGTGTGTCCAAGAAGAAGAAAGAATCAGACATAGTAGGCCTGAAAGTTCTCATTTGGTAAGGTAGAGTCGTTTTAAAGAAAAAGCTAAGGTGCCAACATAAGAGGTTCTAAGAAAAATGTTTAAATAAAAGACAGGTATGTCTAAGACTCTTAACAGTAGAATAGAATAGAAGCCGAGAATATCTTGTGTTTTTTCTACAAGAAAGACTGCTACAAGTATTATAATTGGTTAGAGAGGAAAGGTTGTGATTTATGCATTGTATGTTTTGAATCTCACTATGTAGAATGTCCCAACCAATACTTGGTGATCTGATGACTATTCATATATGTAACTTTGTGCAGCGCCTTTTTCAAAGCAGAAAGGTAGATGATGAATAGAGGATGCTGGTGATGGAAAATGGAGAAAAAGTAATGATTGAAGCAGTTTGCATCTTTAGGCTAATCTTAAAATCTGATTTTATTTTGGACCTATCCGACGCTGTCTATGTGCCTAGTATGAGGCACAATCTTTGTTTGTTTCTAAGCTCGATTCCTGTGGTTTCCATTTAAGGCTACGCAGCGAGCTTTAGGCCGCTGGAAAAATCCCGCAGCAAGTCGTGAGCCATTTATCAGGCTTTCTAGCAAGCCATGAGCCATATAAGGCTTCATAAAGAGCGCGGGCCAGATATAGGCTTTGCAGCAAGCTGCTAGTCACTTAAGGCTCCCCAGCAAGTAAGGAGGCCTATGTCGAAGTGAGTTACTTAATGTTATCTTTTTTTGGATGCAACCACTGTCATGTTGCAGCAATATGCAAGTCCATAACATTTGTTGTGAGCTTTAAAGCTCAGATAGGTGGGGTTTCAAACTCCACCTCAAAGGAAGATGACATCATCGTCTTCTTAATGGCCGCTATAGCAGCCTCTGTATTCCCGGATCTTACGACCTTTGCATGAAATCAATTTATAACAATATAAAATTGAACAAAACTTACATGCCATGGTCTGCGGGTGTTGAGACTTGCTCCTTGGAGTGAGTCTTCAACTCTCTTCTCCTTCTTTTGTTGAATGGGGAGCACTTCTCTCTTAAGGGAGAGAAGTACTTCTTCTTCTTTATGTAAAAGCCGTAAGATCCAGGAATACGAATTCCGCCATCAGAGCAAAACTTTGGCGGCCTTTGTACTACTGGATCTTACAAATTTTACATAATAAACAACATAACAAAATAAAATTGAACAAAACCATGGCCTGCAGGTGTTGAGACTTGCTCCGTGGAGTGGGTCTTTAACTCTCTTCTTCTCCTTTAGCTTGATGGGGTCACTTCTCTCTTAATGTTTTAAAACGCTAAGGCGTGAGGCGAGGCGTTCCACCTGTATAAGGCGTGAGGCGTAAGGCTCTTGGGATTTGATTTTTTAATAATTAAACAATAATAATAATAAAAATTAAAGGACAATTAAAATATATCATTCACCATAAATTCATCATTAATCACATACATAATTCATAAGTCATTAAATTGAAGATTAAAACTTCAAAAGTATAAATTGAATGATATCAATAATTAAGAAACCTAATATCCCACATTTGGATAGTATTGATTAATATTTTCAAACAAAATCATCGTCATTTATCACATCAAATGCATCATGATGTGAAATATTTGCAAAATTCCAAGAAAACTCGATGGTCCCACTTCACTAATCACTGAAAAAAAAAAAGATAAAAGATGGAGGAATTTCAAGGATTTACAGAAATACAGAATACAAAAAAGGTCTTGCTGTTGCATGGCCACAATGAAATTTATATAAGAAAAACCATTGTACAATGAAGAAGTAAAAAGGTCCAGCCCTCCCAAAGAATGTTATATTCAGTGGGTACTGTTCAAAGATCCTGATGGCTTCCCTACCAAAAAAATTATGTAGTCCCCATCCCTAGCAAAAAAATTATGTGCGGAGTCCCCATCCCTACCAAAAAAATTATATGCACAGTCCCCATACCTACCAAAAAAATTATGTAGTCCCCATCCCTACCAAAAAAATTATGTGCACAGTCCCCATCCCTACCAAAAAAATTATGTGCGCAGTCTTGTTGTTTTTAAATAAGGACTAATAGTGAAGAAAGGGAAATGAGAGAGGAGGAGAGAGAGGAAACGACAGGTTGAAGATGTGCCTAAATTTTCTGGTTTTCCTTTTTTTTTTTTTTTTTAACATGCAGTAAAACGTTTACAGTCAGGAAGCAACAAAGAAAGAGTGAGGAAGGAGAGGATTGAAGGTGTACTAGTGGCGTTTACAGTCAGGAAGCAAAAAAGAAAGAGTGAGGAAGGAGAGGATTGAAGGCGTACTAGTGATTTCTTCTTCTTCTTCTCTTTAATAAAGGACTGTTCTGGCTTCTAAAAGCACGAAGGAGAGAGACTGAGAGTATAAATTGACTTTAGGTAAATAGCGTACGCCTCTTTGGTTCGTACGCCTTATCTAACACCTTTACTTTAAGGCGTACGCTTTTCAGTCTGTCATGCTTTTTCCTTACGCTTTATAGTGTTTTGTTAACACCTAGCTCTAGGCGTACGCCTCTAACGCTATTTAGAACACTAGTTATGGGAGAGAAAAGATTGTTATTAGGAGTGATAGTTGGGACCTCGCCCTATTTATAGGGTCTCGAAATCCTATTACTATCCATCAAGGATTCTAGGTCTGCACAATTGATGGTGGTTATTCGTTATCCCATGACACACTAACGTGCGCGTGTCACAGTGTACCGAGTCTGGTATACCTTAACGATCACTGTCACATGACTGGACTCTTACCGGCATGCTTTGATCAAATGGGAAGATCTATCCGAGATTTTGACAATCAAACCCCACGATCATTGTGAGACCACATAAGTCTAACATCTAGAACTGTAAAGAATTTATACAGGTTTCATAACTGCTTCTTGAATTTTTTCCATCTAGGTTGCAGAAAGGATCATGCTTAGGACCATGAGATTTCTCTCTTTAGGATAAAACAATGACTTTCATTGACTCAAGAAAATACTATTGAGGATGTTACTATGCCTTGTAAAATAGTTGAATGTGCTTATCTCACCATCCCAATACGACGTTGACATTCTATTGTGATTTGTTCCCAAAAAGGGGAAAAAGAAAAAATATGAGTATGCATAAGAGAAGAAACTACCTTAAGAACTTGGGCATTCTACGTTGGTGTGACATATCCTTTTAATTTTGTATCTTTGCTTGGAATGGCTGAATCTTCTTAATCATAGCAGTTTTTATAGCCATCTCAATTTTTTTATTCGAATATTATACACATACTCATCCACTGACTGTGCTTTGAGGACCACCTTATGAAAATTCAATTGCATTGCAATACTCTGCTTGCTCGTTCTTGGCTCTTGGCTCTTGGCTTTTGGTTAGTAGAAAGTTCCATTTGCAAGCAATCCTTACTCATCTTGTGTTCCACATTATGATTCTCCTCACATGTAGTTGTAAATTCTACTTAAGATTTTGAAAGTACACTACACTAACAGCCCCCCATGCCTATCTAGTGCATACAAAGTCTCAATTCTGATCTCCATTCAAGTGTGCCGGTAAACCACAATCTCCATGATTGAAGTTCTGGGAGGTGTTCCAACTTCCAATTATTTGATGTGGTGTACACCTGATATTTTAATATTTGTGACCCTTTCCTCTTCATCTGGCCTTCAGTTGAACAACCCAATCCGTGCATCAAATTCTGCAGGAACTGAATTTTTTGGAGAATCAAATACAATCCTCAGATGCGCTTGTCGAGATGAGTCAGGGGCATTGGGAGGGCTTACCTCGATCAGAAATATATACCCCCGAAATCACGAGTCTAATCGACAGATTCCAGCCTGATTTCTCCGCACCGTCCGGAGAATCACTTAGGGAAGTGGAATTCAGGATGGTCCAGTTCCTTAACAGTACTGTCCTAAAATTGCCCGAAAGGCTGAGATCGGATCTGTTGTTGCTCCAGCAGAACGAGAGCAAGGGGTTTTCCCGCCTTAACTCACATCCTCTTGCCAACTCGGTTCACGAGCGAGATGGGCTGGCGAACCCGCCACCACATTGGGATTCTCTTCACAGGAACCGGCAAGGCCTTTCAAGGAAAACGTCTGGTAAGAGCAGGCTAAAGTTTGTGACCACAACTGGAGATCACGAGGCTGAGAATGAGACTTCCCACTGTGAAGCCAACCACCAAGACCAGAGTCATGCAATAAATGTCAGGAGCTCTTCTTCCTCTTCCTGCACCACCTCTTCTTCTATTGGGGTTTTCACTCATGCAGTGCCAATTAAGTGTCTCCTCACAGGCCTCCTTGGGTGCAGCCCAGCGATGTCAAATAAGATCTGTATAGATAATTCTTCGATGACGGTGTTACAGCATTCACTGAAAACAGGTTGGCAGATAAAGAGAATGAATGATACTGCACATCTCAGGCTTCTCTAGTTAGGAAACACGAGTGACCTCAAATGGAATCTACGTATGGGCAAATAAGTTTGATTATTGGATGGAAATTCACATTTTTGCAATTGATTGATTGGTTTTTTCTGTTGCAACTCGTGAACGAGCATGAATTGCCAATACTTTGCACCCCCTGGCTCCTACAGTGTTTGCTCTATGTATTTCCAAGCTGCCAATTCCCATAAAAAGATGCAAGAGTTGGAGCTTTTTCTTGAGTGATTCTTTTGATTTGTAGCATTAGTGGAGTTGTTTTGTAGAGTGAGACATTAATCTATTTGCAGATTTTGGCAAAATAATTGTTTAACAAAGCAAAAACTTATTTGTGAGAGACCGTGAATTTTTGTTTCTTTCTATAATACAATCCAGAATGTTTCTTGAGTTAGGCGGTGCTGTTGTGGACTATTCAGTCAGAATGCTTGGTTGCTACTTGGATACCAGAAAGACCTGGTGATCTAATGTTCCATACTTTACATGATTCTAATTTTTTTTGTTGTTCTTTTGTTTTCCGCATTGTAAGGATCAAACTGATATCCACCTTATCAATGAAAGGTTGATGTTAATTTTCTTTCATCTTGAGAAGACGACTAAGAAGCTGAACGCCATGGATTGTTGATTTCGGGATCCACATTGCTGCTACAAGCAAGACTATCTCCAGTTGAGAGCTACCAAATGTATTCCATCTGACACCCACTAACATACTCCTTAATTACTGGCAACAGATTACGACCAAGAGCATATAACCAAGCAATGTCAGGGCTGATTTTCCACACATTGGATGATGAGATTTACAGCCTTGGATTGAAGGCTCTATTACAGCACCACACATGATAACCTAGTGCGCCTTGTGGTGCCCCAAGTGACTAGTAATCAGAACTTGGACTTCCTTATAAAGAGGAGAGAGAGGAGGGCCGAGGTCACGTTGGGGCAGTACAGGAGGTGGGGTAAAGGTGTACCCTCTCCCTCTTTGATACATGTTGTGTTGTGCTGCTTTGGGTCATTTAGAACCTACCATCTGGTCGGTATGTGTGGGCCAAAGTAAGCGTGATCAGATTATCATAACCATCCGATCGGGAGACCAATCTTTTGGGGGGCAGGTCCCAGGTTCAAATCCCTTCTTGGAAAGGCTGGGCAAGCCTAGGAACTTCTTCTGGTATAGAACAACACGAGATAAAACAATGAAAGCAAAAAAGTAACAACAGTCCATCTCGTGATTTGCTGCAACAAGCGAACAGTCACACCTTATCTTTCACCTACACTCAGCTCGCTATATTTATCTGTCCACTTATGCTGAATTTATCAGATCCAATGGCTACTGTCACTGTGATCTTTGTTATTCTATTCATGGCTATCTTCTTTGCTAACTTGCATACTCTGGTTTCCACAAATGCACATACAACCATCTCAGCTTCCCCAGCTATTTTACCAACATTAACCCCACCAGATATTTCCTCTTCTCCGAGTACTCAACTGCTTCCAAATTCAGTTGCTCTTCCAAATCTAGTGGCATTTGCACCTGTGCCGAGTTCGGGTGAGTTTGTGGGGAAGAGCTCCTCCAGTTCAGTGAAGTTGGCCAAAGGCACTTCCATATCTTGTATTTGGCCTCTATTTGTTATTCTAAGTAATTTTAAGTGCTTGTAATAGTTCAGTTGTAACTGTTCTATGTTGAAGAGATTTGCAGTTTGCATATGTGCACATGGTTCTGAGATTTTTTTTTTTTGGGGGGGGGGGGGGGGGGGGGGTTGTCGTTAACCATGGGGCATAAATGGCTTTTCTATGGGGGAAATGGTTCCCCCTATCTGACTTCGAAAATGAGAAGTTAATTACACTCCCCCGTTGCGTCTTACGGCACAATCTGCAAGAGATTCCGGGAAATTTTTTGGATACAAAAAAAAAATCAGCTGGCTAGCTTGTCTCTCCATAATTTTAGAAAAAAGAGAGTAATAGATTCGAAGAAGAAATCTTTTTTGAGGCCCCAAGAAGCAAAATTTCGGAAGAGCACCCTATTCTACCTGAGGAATGCTAGTTTGTCCTTTCCAAGTAGAAAGATGCTCCTCCCGAGTCCTGAGGTCCTGACCATAGTTTCCACCTACCCAAGAGACCTTAGAGGGACTTGCTTTATTGCTTCGTAGTTACTGAATTCGCCGCAAATGTGATTTTACTTGATAAAGGTTCCTGATGATGATTCAGATCTGCAGTCCTTAGTTTCCCAACAGCATACAGGGACATTTTAAGCGTGGTGCAGCTGCAGGGGTATAGGAATCTTCAAATGGGTCCTTTCATGGTCGAACTAAGTCACAAGATTGGATGATTTTTTTAGTGATAAGTCTATGATACTCCACTGTCAGAAAGAGTAGGATATATATTCTCACAGAGCTGAGACTCAATTCTCTAATCCTTATTAGGTTATATATATATATATCCTGCTGCCTTGGATAATCCTCCATGAACCACATTCTCTTCCTCTAAGCTACGGATTTGTAAATTTCTGACCATATTGCAACCCAACTCAACAGTACCGATGAACTTCTTAATGACCCCTTCCGTGTCAGGAACCGCTGATTGTCTCCAATTCCATGTTTAATCTTAAGAGCTCATTTTGTTTGATTTGAGTATATATTAACTAGCAGGAATCGAATCTCAAGGTCAGGATCTTCAATGTTCCCAATTAAGAGGTTCTTTGCTGTGGGCATTTGGGTTGCAAGTTGCAACGATGCAGCCAAGTTAGGCACGGTTGTCATTGGAAACTGTAATTAAATCAGAAATTCTCATTAGTGACTTGTTTATACTTTATGCGCACAATTTGTGTGAGCGTCTTAACTTTTTTTCTTTTCTTTTCATAAATGCTTGCCCCACAGTCTTCCCAGGCTCAAGGTAGTGGCAACAAGTGTCAAACCATCTCTCAATTTAAAGGGTAGCTTGCCTTCCCAAGCTCAAGGTAGTGGCAACAAGTGTCAAACCATCTCTCAAGTTAAAGGGTAGCTTGCAGTCTTCCTAGGCTCCAGGTGGTGGCAACAGGTGTCAAACCATCTCTCAAGTTAAATGGTAGCAACACCACGTGTTGCACCCACTTTGTCTGTCTTTGAAAAAAAAATTTGACTTAATGCGAATGGGCTAATACTCCTTCAAATAAATAAATAAGCTTGCAAGACATCAACTAATTGTAATATTGGAGTTAGTGACTTGATTCCTTATTTAACAGAAAAAGGAAAATATTTTTTTTGAAAGAGTCCCGATGCTGCAAATTCATTCAAAGTGGGGTCTATTTGGTACCAAATTCCAGTTTCTTTTGGTCTGTCTTCTTTGACAATTTAACGTGCGCCAGCTTGCAACTTTTGGTGTTTCTCTGTAAAGTAGAAGAGCACAACACATTTTTTTTTACAAGTTCATCAGTTTATGTTTTGAAGATAAAGGATTATAAACTGAATAATTGAATTTATTAAAAGACAACAATACACCAGAATATCTATAGCCCTAGAAACCATTGTTTGGTTGCTGATAAATTAGGTGTAAACTGATTAAAGAAAAGAAAATTAGAAAAAACCAAACTACGAGATGCATCGTGAAAACTCAAATTTTATTTTGTCTCTATGTATCCCTATATTTTCTCGGTAAACAAACATTTCATTGCCATTCCAAATGATATTTTGTTTCAAATTTTCAATTGTTTCTTCACTTCCTTCTTTTCCTCCTGAATTTTCAGAGCTTATATTATTTTTTAATCATCCACATTAGTCCCCAAAACGCTGCGACATTACATCATTTTACTTAAAAAAAACAATTTTAAAGCCTTTTCATATAACCGTATGGTGAGAAATTTTCTAAACCTCCAACATTACTCAGGTAAAGGAACCGACTCTCCTGTCCTTTTCCTAATTTTTTTAACCCTACAAACAGACGAACAGGATCCAAATCCCTGGGCTGAACTGGACCGGGTGTAGATGAATTGGGTTTTTAATTCTTGGGCTAAAACAATCCTTCAATTTGACTGGACCGGGTCATTGGAACTCTTATAGATTCACATTAAGAGAAGCAGGTTTCGACTAATTCAGGAGTTACTGAGGATTGAATCTAAGCAAAGTGGAAGCCAGATCAATACTCAAATTCGACCTGGCCAAACCCAATCCCTTCCCATCCCAACCCACCTCTTCAGTGTGATTCTCATTTTCACGTTTAGCGGATTTTAGTTTACCAGGTGGTCATGATTTTCGTGTTGGCAGAGGTGGATATTGTTATAGTTTAACAGCATAGTCAAGCTCATTCGCCCTCCGATATAGCAGGGTTGATGCTTCTACCCTGTAAAAACACCATCATGTTAAATCTAAATTTCAATCAATGCTAAATGTTGAATGTCATTGAGAACAAGAAAGTTTTTTTCTCACCAGCCGGGTTGGACAACGAATCTTCCGGTGGACAGAGCCCAATTCACCTGTTTTACAAAGGAAATTGTCAGTTTCATATAGTCTGTGAAGATAAATATTGACAAACCTGTCAATTAACTAGATCAAAAGACATGACTACGTATAGCATAGATGTACAAGCAGAAAATGGCAAGGCCAGGTTCACAATAGAAACCTCAGATACTTTAGGAGATGACTGATGTACCAAAGAAGTTCCATAAAGTGATAATAAGTTTAATTATCTAATAAAATGGATTTAGGTTTAGGGAACTTCCTCCAGGTGTGATTATCAAACAGTATTTCCTATCCTCTATGGTGTTATTGCATCAGTAAATTCTTAAAATTTAACCTGCAATCTGAAAAAGGTAACAGTCCCACGAAATGGTTCTTCCCAATAGGAAAAATAAAAGGCAAGAATACCTTATCAGTCCCAAGACAATTGGCAACAACATGGGTGACATGTTCATCTATCTGATTGGTGCAAATAGCACCAAACTGTTCAGCTGTCTGCCACAACGGGTGTAGGTGAGGGTTGGTTTCACCAACTGGAAACACCCTGCTGAAGACTATACGGCAACCATCCAAAATCTTCCGCTGCTCTGAGGCGAGTATGTTTCTGACATCCATGTCGTTTAAGGCCCCGTGTGAGAAAAAAATCTGGTGTATTCTCTCAATAACCTATTTCAAAGACAAATAACAAATAATCAGAAAGTGTCTGACCAGAGACTAAAGGCATTTCCACTGCACCAGAGCCTCACTCACCGCTAAGGAGGATGCCAGAGTCCCATCTTCTAGTCTCTCATCAACATCAGCCTCAAGAAGTGAAAGACCTGGAAGCCCGAATTGCCGTCTACTGGAGGGAAAATAAGTGTATCTGCAATACAAATTATTCAGGATATAAGTATCGGATGAAAAGCCAGATTTACTTTTCCAAAGAAATAGCTTACCAAGTAGATGGTGAATCAAGGTTTACTAACCTCTCCACAACTATCAAGTTAAGTTTGTTATGAGGCCAGACTCTTATAGAATCATCTATGATTACAACGGCTGATTCCATACCCAAAACCCCATCCAAATCCTTGTTCTTAGGAAGCTTCTCATCACTGTCAAAAGGATCCCCATCATCGCCCTTTGAAATAATTCGTCCAGCAAACAAAACTCCAGTTGGGTCTAGTACTTTTGCCATCTCTCTGGCATATAGCTTGTTTCCCATTGTGTAAAGATGCAGTTCATAAAGCTTACTAGCCTAAAATGCAAACACAAAAATTAACTTCTTCAGAATACTGTACAAACACTTCTGTGCTTACTTAAAACTAAAACAACTTGTGATACTACTACCTTCTCAAGAAAATTCCAGACTCCTGGCCGCAATTTGGTCCACATGCCCATATGAGGAAAGCGGAAGAGATGCCTCTGTGGCTTTCCACGATCTTGTTCTTCATTCTTCCTCAGCACTTCCTCATGCTGTGGTTCTACTTCAACAAACTGTGGGTGGAAGGGAGTTAAAATGAAGAGTAACACTCTCTTGTCTGTTTAGCAACAAAGTTCATTTTTACAATATGACATATACCTTGGCCGAATTAAGAAGAGTATGGTCCAGATCCAAGACGAGACAGAGCTTCCGGACTGCAAACATTTTGTTCTGTTCTTCTATCCTCCTTGCCCTCTCTCTTTGGATGGCAGCTTTCTGCTGGTCATCATATCCTTCAAATAGATGTTCAACATCTCCCCACGTGTTCTGTGATTTAAAGGGTTCCGCTGGGACTTCTACGGGTGTCAAACCAGTACCACTTCGCTGGTCATCAAAGTCTGTTGCTACAGCTTTCAATTCCCCCTTATCTGTCTTAAATGGTACCGGTTGGGAAGAAGCAACTTGAGGAAATATCGTGGGGGTATTAGTGGCTTGAGAAGCAGACAGAATATCGGCAAGATTTTTCAGCTTCGTTGTGAACTGCCGAGCAATATCTGGTGGCAGAGTGGATGGAGAAGCCATGATATTTGTCTCTGCCTGCTCCCCTTGCTGTCGAACAGTTAGATTGTCCTTGCTTCCCTGGGTGCTAGATGGAAGAGCGCCATTTGTTTTGAAATGTTCAGATCCAAAGTTCTCACTATTTTGGAATGTATTGTTACGGAGAATACGACGAGGGTCGCGAGGTTTCATGCGGATTTTCCCCAATTCGCCCTGCGTTTTCAGTGAATAATATGAACAATGGTTGCGCTCATGAGAATATAAATGAAACTAGGAAATAAATGTTTATGGAAGTCTTGAGAGATTAACAAATATGGATTTCAATATGTGGATATATTTAAATTACAAGCAAAAAAAAATCATTGTTTAAACTTTAAATAAGCTGGGATAAAAATGTCTATTTCTAAACTTCTTAGTGCCCATCATAATCAAGAAAAATTGATTAAATAGCAAAAAAACAACCTATGAATACAATGAACATTTATTTTAAGATAAAACAAACAAGCTAATTTTGTGCATGAATATATACATATGAAAAGATTTTCCAGAACAACATTGGAAGCAGAGCTTTGCAATTGACCTGCATGGACTTGGTAATCATTCTAGATGCATATATGGGCTATAGATGTTTGGCAAATGGAGAGTCCACCAAGAAATTATCAACCCAAATATTTTAAAAAGTAAAATTTCTAAATTTAGCAGCAACATGAATTATAATTTGTACATAAGAGAAATGAAACAAAACTAAAAGGGTGTAAAATTTCAAGATCATGAAATTGAATTACTGGATAAGGACTCCACATCCATGTAACTATGTAGTTTCATAAAGAAATATGGTAAAACGCACCACTGGAGCTGTTTGGGCAGGAACGTGATGTTTTCCTGCTGGTTCTTGCTCAGGCTCAGAGGTCTTTGAGGAAGCAACATTCCCCAATGGAGCTGTTCGCGGCATTGCATTTAAGCTGGAAGTATGCATCGTGTTTTGGGTGGGATCACCAGACCTCTGCTGAGTTTCCGCTGCTCTCGGTTGCTCCATCTTAATTAGATGCATCAGCAAAGTTGGATTCACAGCGATATCCTTCAATAGAGAAGGCAAGTAAACTGTTGTACCAGTACCCTTTAGGGGTATCTGCTGATTTACACTGATTGTCACATTAAGGTTATCACTAACAGAATCCTGCCTTTTGCTAGAACCAATTCCTCCATTTTCCAATTTCTTGGGATCAGTTCCCCTGTTCTCTATCAATTGGTTCCTTACAGTAAAATGGGGTCCAATCATACTGCTATCCTCTAACCAACCACTGCTTCCAGACACCATTTGCACATCGCTAGCCACCCTGGATTTTTTCGGTCCATTTTTTGGCCTCTTCAAGGTACGGCCATCCAAGACAGACTCATCAACAATCTTATGCTTACTTGAACTCATTATTCCTCCCAGGGGCTCACTTTTAGGTGCATTACACTCTACAGAAAGAGGAAGTTGAATGGGGTCCAAAGCACCTACATCAGTGTTGGCATATCGAAGCCTAGGATCTCTACTCTTTGTCAGAGCTCTTACAACAGGATTCGACCCAGGTCCCATCTGTCCAATATTTCTAGCAGGAACCAGTCCTTGTTCACTGGAGCAATCCGTAGGAGGACTAGCAGAATCAATAGGTTGCAATGTAGCAGGTGCATTTATAGTTCTGACATTGACAACAGTGGAATAACTAGAAACCTCCTCATTAGTATTATCACCATCTCCATCATCGCACTCCACTGAAGGAGTTGGGCTCGGGAGCCTGCTACTCAAAATGAATGAAGTCCGACAAAATTTTTGTTGATAGGTAGAAACAGCTTTGAGGGCATCAGTTTCATAGGGATGCATTGTAGTATCTTCTGTTTTATGTGCCACTGTAGCCAAATCCGATCTAACTGGCCTGTCTCCAGCATCCTGTGATTTTTGTAGAGGCAAAGGAGGCGGGATTTCTCGTGTAGGTGAAGGAAGGCTGTCTGCATCATGATCCCTATGAAGGTCAAGTAGGGGACCAAAACCCCCTCTACCCTTGGAACCAAACGACATTCCCGGTTTTGAAACCTCAGAGCCCATGCATGCATCATTTTGGTCTAAAGATTTACCAGATATTGGCTCCAACTGGAACTTCTTCAAACGGTTCAAATCGTAAACAGTATTTTCAGCTAGAATACTGGAATAATTCATATTTACCCCATCACTGACCCATATCTCTTTCTCCTTATCCAAAGCCTTAGTCCTCGACAGAACAGCTTGAGAATCCAGGGATCGCATCATGGTCTCTACCTGTGAAAACGGATTCCAAGTTAGACATCTCCAACCAAAAGAACATTCTTCCCAACCAAATAACTTTATATGGAAAAATGGAAAAACCTCTTTCATCTGCTCGGATGAGAATAGAACAGGATTTTGGCTTTCTACATGAGCAAGCAACCTGTAACAGAAAATGGGAGATAATATTATAACCGACCATACTTATGGCAGTAGAAACTTAAAACAATGTAATGAGCTTGGGAAAAAACCTTGATAGAAAGTCTTTATTATGTTCCTGTTGATTAAGGTTCATGGAACAGAACATCTGCATCAAAGCACATTTAAGCTCTTAGATGATGAAACATCTTAGTTGACAATTTTGATAGCATAATTTAAAAGTCACAGAAATGGAGAAGTATGGTAATTGAAAGAATTTAGTGTCTTACAGAATTAACTACTTGAATCGCAGTAAATAATTGTCGAACGAGAGCATCCAAGGCCGGAACATGACTGCCCAAAACCAGTAGCTGCAAGCTCTCCAAAGACGCCCGCAGTTTGGAACACACTCCATAAAAGGATCTACAACAGATTAATCAATCCAACTTGCACACTGAAAACACTCCATGAATTGAGCTGTACTCTTTACAGTACCATAATAAAAAAACCAAAGCATAAATGAATATCAGAATTCCACAATAACCAACTTACTGCTCAGCATCGTTTGCAGTTACAATCTCTAAAGTTTCTCGAATAGAGTTAATCTGCTTCTCAAACTCCATCTCCGACTCTTTTGAATCCATTTTGGAGTCCATCGTTTGTGAATTATCATTCGACATTCCAAAGCCAGACTTCTGGACAATCTCTGAATCCATTTCAATCTCTCCTTCCTCCAATTCCCCTTCCTCCTCGCGTCCGGCAGTGTCCTCCATTCTACTATCGATCTCCTCACTACTATCATCTATTATTACTTTACAAACTTCCTTCGAAGGTTTTAAACTTTTATTATTATCTTCTTTTCGATTTAGCAAAAGATTAGATGAATATCTCTTTGATTCCTCATCTGATCCAGATTTCTCATCTGATCTAAAGCCCCTCACTAAGATCTCATCAAGGGGTTTGTTTTGCACGGCCTGCGCCCAGGCAAGATTGTACAGACCAGACGAGTAACTACTTGAAACAGGGTACTTTAGATCCGTCATCCAACTCCTAGAATCTCCCTTGGATTTTGAAATCCGTGCGTCCTGCTTAAAATTCACTTCACTGATCTCCTCGACTGACGCAGAATCAGAAATCTCTCCTTCCTCCATGTCTTCAACAGGATTTCCATCTTTCGCCATCTTTGCTAGGGTTTCTTTCTCTAAAGGATTCAAGATAAAGCGAATAGATCCGGCGACGCGCATAAGTTCAGCGACCCTATCAGAACAGAAAATTCAGGGTATCTAACACGAAGATCTTCAAGAGATCACACAAGAACAAAGCGATTAAATTAGGGTTCTTTCCCTTGATCGGGAAAAAGTTTAATGAGTCGATTTGAATCTATAAACCACCGATTTTCAACAAAATGGGGATCGTTTTGTAGCTATTGATCACCGTGATCGATCCAATGCTGAATCGAACCGTAACAATCGCTCTTCTTCGGCGAAAATAAGCTTCAGATTGAGCTCCACCGAGAAAAATAAATAAATAATAGAGAAACCTAAAACCATTAGGAGTAGAGGAGGGGTTGGGGGGGCGAGTTTATAAAGGTTAATCTGACGTAATATGAGATCCTTATCTTTGAATCCTAACCGTACACGTCAGGAATCCTTAAAAAAATAGAAATAAGGGTACCAGCAGAATAAGGTAGCATGGAGTCCCGATCCTGTCCAATAGGCAATGACCTTCCTTTCACAGTGCCCAACTATGAAAGTAAATCATTTATTCGGTACGTCGTATCGGCCACCACGTGTCCCATTCATCTCCGTTAATTGTAGTTAAGCATGATCAACTTAATGTTAATATTTGTTTTTCTTCTTAAAACCAAGGTTAGGTAGATGAACCCTAGGTGTGAGTGAATCTTAACAATAGCTATTGGGTATTAAAAGAGACATGTGGTGGCTTGCAAAGCCCCTTTTAATTGTGATTAAGCATAATTAACCTAATGTTAATGTTCTATTTTCTAAAATTCAAGGTTAGGTGACTGAAACCTAGGGTGAGTGAATCTTAATCACAGTAATGATTGTTAAAAAGGACATGTAGCGGTTTGTAGAGCCCCTTTAACTTTGGTTAAGCTTAATCAACCTAAGGTTTTTTTTTTTTAAGGAACCAAGGTTAGATGGTGAATTCTAGAGGCCGGTGAGTGAATCTTGACCATAATTAGTAAGTTCCAAGCACTTCTCTTATAAAAAGTTTTTACAAATCTCTTTGAATCAATGAAATAATAAAAGACTTAAAATATAATTTTATAAAAAATTTAACATCCGTTAATTAAGTTATGGTGAATTTGCAAAAGTTTTAAAATTTTAGTTGAGGATATGAGTATTTACAAATAGCTAAAAAGATATGAGTTTTTCTATTAAAAAAAATCCTTTTTTTCTTTATCTCCATTAATTGCTTGGTGCACATCTTTTACTTAGATAAATGACATATATATTTTAATTTTTATATAGTTACTTGATCATTATATTTGATTTATTTATCTATTCCTTGTTTTATTTATTTACCTAAGTTATTTTTCTTATTGGATGACATAAAAATATAGATAATGGTAATCTTATATATGCATTTTATATATGTAGCCGAATTTCTCAAAGAACTTTTTAGCATTGGCTCGAATTATACTTAAATTATTTTTGTACTGTAAATTTGATGTATTTTTTTCACCAAAATTTTAAATGAACTATTAAATAACTATTCTAAAATGCAGTCAAATGATTTGTGTATCATTTTTATTTTTTTTGTCGTATGCCAAATTACTCACTATGATCACATTGAGACCACTATGGTCTGCATTTAGGCATTTCCCATTTAGAAAAAAAAAAAAAAAAGTCTAACCAAATGCCCACAAATTATTGGTCAACATCTAGTAAAAAGAAGAAGAGAGACTAAAATAAAGATAAATAAATAAAATGAGAGTTGTTGGTCACCTTTGGAGAATGGTAGATTTCTTTGTCAAGGTTGCACAACTCTAATAAATGAATGAATTAGTCTAAAACTTGTTAACAATATTGTCTGTGTTCTTCCCTGTGGCCAGAGGAATTGATGTAGTGATCCTGATTTAAATTAAATACACTCTGGGGTAAATTGATAAATTATACATTGAGGATAATTTAGTAATTGATATTTTGGTGTTTGGTCTTATGGCTAACCTTGGTGGGGTAGGACTGAATCAATGATTTAATTTAATGAAACAAATCTAGGTTATAAGCAAACAAACCTTAGTAGAGATATATTAGTAATTCTCTAAATAGAGTTTGATATAAATAGAATTGTTTAACCTAGTAGCCGTCTTTTTACTAAACCTGAATTAGGAGAAGTGAGATACAATTGTTTTGGGAGAAGAAGAGGAAAGCGGCTGTAGAGTTTGGAATTCTGTCGGATCCAATGGAAAACCCGGTGATTGGAATTGGATCATCCAAGTTAGTATCAAATTTCTCCTAAGCAATCAACCTCTCGCCTTCTTCTCGAAATCAGATCTAGAGGAAAGTAGATACTTCTATAGTTTAGATGTAGGATGTGTTGTGATCACACAATAATGTTAATATGTTTTTCTTCTCGTATTAATGATTGTGTGTATGAAAATGTAATATATCGGATAAATATTTTATACATGTATTGTAGACCCGGGATTTTAATCCCACTCCCGATTAGGATTGAACCCGATGAGGAATAGTTCTAACAAAAAAAAAAAAAAGGTCCCCACCTAATTAGATTGTGAGGGTAAATAGGGTCCTTTAAAAGGTGGATAAGGCTTTGGTCTGAAAATAGAGTTCAAGGTAAGAATTCATTTGAGTTAGGGGAAGGTGTTAGACACCCCTAAACTCTCATCCGGAAATGGTTACCTACTCCCTTAGTCTGAATTATAGTGGGGAAACCATAAGAGAAGCTTAAAATTTCATTTATATGCTAAGCAGATATCATATTGATAGTAATGTACAAGTTGAAATAAGTAGGGACATGATATGAGCTCTATCCTAGGTGAGTTGAACCTGATCAGGGTTGCCTACGTATCCACTGTTAGTGGAATCAAACCACACGTAGTTCCAGATGGTGGTTTATGGTTTTATTTGATTTGTTTGGATAGTGGGCGTTTGAAATACTAATATTTGTCTTTGGATGTTAGGGTGTTTTTGAATGGTTTAAGCTCATATTCAGGAGCGCTTGAGTCTTTTATGCTTTTGCCGGAGAGCATCTGGATAGTTTTACTAGGGTTTGAACCAAGGTTTGACTATGCAAGGAGGGTTTGAACCATAGGTTCGGCTAGGTAGGTAGGATTTGAACCAGAGTTTGAAACAAGGTTTGGATAGAGGTTCAGCTAGGTAGGTAGGGTTTGAACCAGAGTTTGAAACAAAGTTCGGACAGAGGTTCGGCTAGATTAGGCTAAGTATGAACCGAAGTTCGGGCAGAGGTTCAACTAGGGTAGGCTTAGTTTGAACCGAAGTTCGGGTAGAGGTTCGACGAGGCAGGGTAAGTTTGAATCGAAGTTCGGGTAGAGGTTCGACAGGGTAAGCAGTCTAAGTATTTAAAAACAATAAAATAATTAAAAAAACTAAAAAAAAAAAGGACAGAGTTTGGCGAGATTTTATCTTTTGGAAAACCCAAAAGAGCCTCTAAAATAAGTCCTCCCGAGAATAATTCTTCGAAATCAACTCTCGGGATCGCCAAGTCGCTAAGAAAATAAAGAACAAAGATTTTTCTAAAGAGAAGAGAGAGAAAGGTTTGGAAGTAAATGAAAATGAAAGAGAAGGGTGAGGGTATTTATAGGGTGCAAAAAACAGGGGGCACTACTTGAAGTAGCGCCCCTATTTGGATATTTCCAAAACAATAGGTGGTGATGAACAGTAAGGCAGCAAAATAAGGGCAAAATTATAATTTTAGGAGGACGTCGTTTGAAGTAGCGCCCCTATTTAGGGTATTTTTAAAACCTTGTTGACATATTTTTGACATGTCAAAAGAGAGTGACAAAATTGTAAATATGGGGGCGCTGTTTGAAGTAGCGCCCCTATTTAGGGGTTAAAAAATGCTTTTTTGTGCCACGTGTCGTGCTCCGATTTGTCGAAAAGCTGTTTTCCTGTTTTGAGCCTGAAAATAGTCAAAATTGAACTGATAAAATCCAGAATAATATTTTAGATAAAATATGAATTTTCAGGGTCATTTTATACTTCAGAGGTATTTTGGTTATTTTCTACCTTTTTAGGTCCAATTTGATCCCAAAAATAGCCAAAAGTGATAAAAAAAAATTTGTAAAATCATTTTGGACAAAAATGTCAACTTTTTAACACTTTTTAAGGGATATTTTGGTCATTTTTCACTACAGGGGCGTTTTTAGAAACCGAAGCACATGGAAAGAGGATTTTAAAAGAGGGTTTTTGAAAGGGTTCTTAAAGGTGTGGAAAGAGAAAATAGGGGTACAAAATTGGGGTGTTTACATGTATTATTCTGATTTATTACATATATTATGAGTGATTTTAATAAATGATAAAATAACATATTAGATTTTAGGGAAGAAAATTTGAGAAATCTAGAAGATTATAATTGGTGAATTTTCGGAATTGAGTTTAATTCAAAGAATTTACTCAGTTTCGGTATACGGGTCATAACTTAATGACCTTAAGTCTGATAGTATATCATTTCGAAGAGCTTGAAAATATCTATAATTTTCGTGAAAAAAGTTTTCCAAAAATCAAAAGTTTTATGGGTCAAAACCTGAGTTGAAAATCAAAAACTAGAAAAAAGATATTTTTCACATTAATTTTTCTAAGATACTTTAATTGAATGTAAATAGGATTTGGGTGTGAGAACATTGTTTTGTTGGGATTCTTTTATAACTAATTAGTTAATTTGTTAGATGGTTGAAAGATACCTCTAACAAACTTAAGTAGTTAGTTAGTTACTAAATAATCTGTTAGTAACTTGGTTTATATCTTATTAGTTAATTTGTTAGGTGGTTAAAAGATACCCTGAACAAACTTAACTAATTTGTTAGTAACTAGACTCACTTATGCTAGTATAAGAATTTTACAAAACTCACTAGCATAAAAAGGGTTTTCCAAGCCCTTAGGGGTTTGTGAAACTCTGAACCTCATTATTATGAGAGAACTACAAGAAAGCTACCAATGGGAAAAAATCCGTCTCTAATAATCGTTTTCCCATCACTAATAATATTAGAGACGGAAAGATTGTCCGTCAATATTCTGTGGCGGATGTTCGCATCACTAATGGTTTAGAGTATTAGAGACGGATTATTTCCGTCTCTAAAAGTTTTTTTCTTTTAGGGAAGAAAATATTTTCATCTTTAAAATTGATTTAAAAAAAAAAAAGTAGTTATCTCTTTCTTCCCTCTAGTGAGAGAGAGAAACGGAAGAGAGAGAGAGAGTGGGTAGAACAGAAAAAACAGTGATCGATTATGTTCAAACAGATTTGGCAATGATCAGACAAGCAATGAGAGACCATATGAGAACAACAACAAAGATTTCAAAAAACAAAAGCCTACACGAACCAAAGATCATTTGAATAAGAAAAAGGGGTTTACGTTTTGGTTGCAGAAAGTTAGCTATTGGTGAGAATCTCATCACCTTAAAGCAGATCTCACAATGATCAGACAAGCAATGCATCTTTTTGGTTGAAGAGAGCTTTTTAGCGGTCTTGAACAAATTTCCATTTTGATTCCTCGCTTCTTGAATGGAGATTTGGTGTCGATCTATAGGAAACTGATCGGAAAATATTGCTTGCATGCCAAAAACACCGCCAGAGCCATGAAATCCACTATTCCCGAAAACCGAAAGTCTGCTACGAGCTCAACTGGCCATCAATGAAAGCTTCATAGTTCACCGGAGTTGGAACATAATCGATCACTGTAATCTTCTTCCACCTATCTTGTAACCTCAATCGCTCCAGTTGAGCTACAACTAAACCTCTCTATGGCTAATTTTTCTGAGACGTACCTTTCGATTTCCTTCTTCTTCTTTGATTTTGATTGCTCGACCGGTCTTCAAAGCCCTAAAATCGCTACGACGAAAAAGAGGGTAAAAGATCGAAATCTCCATCTTTTGGGGGGAAAGAAGCCTATTAAAACTTGAAATTGGTTTTTTTTTTACCATTAGTGACTTTCTGTCTCTAAAGGTAATTTTATTTTAAAAAATAAATTAAATGTCAAAATAAGCTTTAGAGACAAAAATATTCTGTCACTAATGGTCTTTTACTATTAGAGACGGAACATTAGTGATGTAACTAGTTTCCGTCTGTAATGGTCTTTTAATACTAGAGATGGAAACATTAGTGATGGAACTAGTTTCTGTCTCTAAAAGTGATGTATTAGAGACAGAAATATTTTCCGTCTCTAAAGTTTTGTCGCTAGTCGGTAACTTTCTTGTACTGGAGATTAAGAATTAATTTGTAGGGTTATAATATGTGATATTTATAACTAAAGTTTCAGTTGTAGGAACACAACTGAAACCCTTTTTGTAATAAAGTATGTTATACATGCCTAAATATTAATTGTAAATTATAACATAGTACATTTTAATTATGAATTATGATATTAATTGTTATAACTACTGTGTCATTTAATGTTTTGCTATATTTTCATGATGATAAGAATTCATCTTCTAAAATAATGGTGATTTAATAAACATTGTGCTAACCTTGGTTAAGGGTCATTCAATGAATAAGCTTGTAAGACCTCCTTAAATGGATCCTAGGGTAATGTTGTATACCACCCAGTGATGATTTCAGGGTGATGTAGAGTACCTACCCAGAAACAAAGGATTGAGCTAAGTTATGTAAGACACCTAATTCTCAGATGATGAATTCTGTGAAACCCAAGAGATATGATAAGATGTGTGAGACCCCAAAGATTTCCTTAGTCAATAAGGTAAGTTGTATAAGACTCCTATTGACCGGACTGAACCATAAGTAAAGACTTAATTGAATAATATGCATAATTTGTTAGTCATCTTATCATATGAATTGTTAATGCATTTAAATTATAGTTGTATTTTCTTGCTGAGTTGTGGGCTCACCCTTGTTGATTATTCTTTTCAAGTGGTGATTAAGAAGAATAAAAATCATTCTCATTTGAGTAAGTGAGATCAGACTTAAAGTTTTCTTTCCCATTAGAGTGTGAGAGAACTGTAGTGAGGTAAACTATATGGAAACTTAGATGGTTTAGTTTTTGGGAGGACTCATGTTGTTGAGTTATTTAGTTATGTTGGATATTTAAATATGTTTAATGGAGTATTAAATAATTTTAATTTCCATTAATATTATAATTTTGTTTCCGGTTCACGTCTTGATATCTGTACAAATATTAGTATTATTGTGTATAAGTTTCGGGGCATGACAGTTAAAGTCCAGGATCTCTACAACAGGCGGTTACAACTGTTAAATACATACACACGAGTGGATCCTAGTCTTCCAACACTCATGGCCATAGGGAAGAATACATGCCATTTGCTTCCTAAAACTTGAATACAAGATACTTGGTCCACCAACGGTGTTGCCCAATCAGATGTTGGCATAGTGTTCATGCTTGGCTTCTTAATTTATGAAGGTGTTCAAGTTTGAATCGAGCATGACCATCTTCGTTCTAGCCAAACTCTTGAAAACACCTCATGTTATGCACGACTAGCTGGACTTGTTTATCCAACTCTTGAAAACACCTCATGTTATGCACGACTAGGCCCAACTTGTTTACCCAAACTTCCAAAAATTGGGCCAACCCAACTTAATCAGTTTATTTCTATAGTTTTTTTTTTTTTTTAAAGACTACCTTTCTTTTAAAATCTTTGAATTTGTCTCATTTAAAAGGGGTGGTGCTATGCGCACCCCAACACTTACTGATATACACCAAAGTAAAAGAAAATCATTTTAAAATTTTAAAAATACAAAAGTAAAATCAAAAGTCGCTAATACCCTTCTTTCTTCTTCACCATCAACAACTTAAATTTTTTTTTTAAAAAATACAAGATTGGGGTTTCTTGGGAACACGGGTTTTCAGTATCTTTATTCCTTTCTTAAGTCATTCGACTGGATCTACATGCTAATGTAGAAGAGACAATCAATGGCTTATTAGGTTGTTTGCCTCCCATGGGATGTCACGCACCAAACTAGGGGAAAGACGTAGGTAACAATGGTTAGATAGTCGATGGAGCAAAGCGAGAAAACCACCAAGGCCATGGATTGCTTGAGAAGTCTCAGGTGGGGCCCATTTGGACTTGAAACTAATACCAAATCGATTACTTGTTGTTGTGATAGTTTATAGAGAGATAAGCTCTATTAGGGTAGATATGAAGATTTTACACTTGCAGTGGCATTGAGGAGGAGCTGGTAATAGATGTAAACCCAAAGACCGCATTGTGGCCTCTTCCCTTGCACTAGAGTAACATTTGGATTTTGATCCGCTGCTCACACAAGAAATAGAATAGGGTATTGTCGTCCATTTCTTTTTGGTGTATTACAATTTTTAATGTTTGTTTTAAAGCTTTGGTGTGTATTAGTACATGTTAGGGTGCACCTAACACGACCCTTTAAAAATTAGACCATCTTTTTGCCTATGATAGATGCATGATGTTATATTTTATAGGATCTAGCCAATCAAAGATTCAAGAATCACATACCTGTGTCGGCCATTGAAAATAGAGAAAAGAACCTTTAGTTGTTGATGATGATGAAGCGCACGGTCTTCATATTCCATGACTCCTTAGCTCTTGATGGAGAAGATTTTTTTGCTTTCTTAGGAGTTGGATCTAAGACCGATTGCTTATAAGTATTATATATACTTAGGGTTTAGGTCATTAGAGTTCTAACCCATCAAAAAGACTATAGACCATCCTTATAACCCGAGATACTTAATTAATGAATAAATTACCACTGTTTGGCTATAACTAAAACCTTAACTGGAGTAGACTTTATCTGGGTTTGGACCATGAACATTGCTAAGACCATAAACTTTATAAAAAATCTTACATTCTCTCACTTGGTCTACAATGATCATCAAAAGAGAAAACATTTTACTTATGCGGAAAATTCTTTTAAAATGACTCTCTCGGATAAACGACTTAATTTTGAAAACAACAGACGTGTGGCCACACTGAAAACATACTCCAGATAGTTAAGTCAATATACATAAATGTGATGAACAAAACCTAAACAAATGAAAACACTAATACCGGATCATGGAAGCCATCATACCAACACTATGACATGACACCATTCCATAGTCACCATACTAGTACCATATTCTCCATGGTTTGAAGCATTATAACTTTATGATGTGTTGACCTCACACATCCCAAAATTCGATCCTTAAAATTTGCTTTGGTCACTTAATCTGCAAATTTAAAACACCATTTAACATACAGTGAAAATGCAGAGTGATGCATCGCTATATCGTTCTAATTAAAACAAATTAATAGGCAAATCTCAATAACTATAGTAGAGAACCTTTGGTCTGTAACTGAAATACTAGTAATATACTTCCGCTAACCAAATAAATCCAAGTTGTCTTTTAGTCTCATTTGTAAGACAAGCTCCAAAAATACCTAATGATTCAACTTTATGGTTAATAGTTCAGACAGCTTATGTTCTCTAACATTCTCTCTCACAATAAGACACCTTACGTCCATGTGTTTGGACTAACTTTAAGTCTTATTATTTTGAGATAAGTCAACTGATGCGGAGTTAACACAAAATTATCTCTAGCTGCCCGGTAATAAAATTGAATACTAGAGCCCTGAGATAAAATTCCGCAATCACATAACTTATTCAAAAACCTTATAACAAATCATGTATCCTTCTTGCTTAGTCAATGATTCCATAATGAAAGCATTACACTTTTCACTAGATAACATAACAACTAATAGGAATATAACCCAATGTCAGACTACTTGATATTCGAACATCCAGCACATTCCAAATATGAATACTCGATAACCTGATGGGTATCAATACATTTATATATATGAGCCAATAATCTTTAATATTCTGCAAATACTCTATACTTTTATTAATAGTCTAACACTCAGATTTATCAAAACTGAAATGAGAGATTTAATTAATTGTATGAGACGTATTTGAACGAGTGAAGACATGTTTATACATAAGACTCTTTGACTGAAGTGCAACAATGAAACTTTATATATAGCACTAATTTTAGCCTAAGTTTTAGGACACTCTGACTATTCAATATGTAGTTCATTATACAAATTTCTCTTTATGAGCTTAATATGACATATCAATCATCCTTATAACTTTCTCAATGAAAGCTTTCTGCGATAATTTCAAGAGGTCATGAGACATACGAATAGAGATTTATAATAGTGAACCTAAATGACACCTCACTAAATCCTTAATGTCACAATTCTATGATATGTCATCAGAATATACTTTCTCTCAATGACCTTAATGTTTATGTACTCAGCTACTGTATTCATCCTAAAATTGAAAGAACAATCACTTGAATGTTTGCTCAAAACTTTATACAGACTTCCTAAGTTTACAAACTCAATACTCATTATCTCCATTCTAAAAATCTTCTTTTATTTTGTATACACTTCCTTACGAAGATCCTTGTATAGGAACAATTTTCTTATATCTAATTAGATATAACTCTATTAAGTTTAAAATATTACTTTTCTTCATGGATTTCATGCTATAATCAACATAATACTTCTCATATCCTGATGAAAAGTAATATATTATCCTTATTCTCAAAATCAAGTACTAATTTTTGAGATAATCTATAAGATCATTAAATTTGTATCTCTTCTCTTTAAGACCTCCTTAAAGGTGTCTTTACTTCTAGTAAAACAAAATAGACCGAATAGGAGATAATAACATCTCAAACTTCCATATGACGTACATCAACTATATTAAAATAAGAGACTTTAGGTGTGACACAACATCACTTCTTTAAGCGATTTATAGACTGAAATACGGCTATCCTTAAACTTAATAGGCAAAAGACTTTATACTCCCACTGTTATCGCCATTTTTAGTATTTCACATTTTAATTTCAAGTATGCGAGTGCTACTAGAGGGACTAGATGATATATATTCTAATTTCTATGAATATTTGATAACCAAATATCTTGAAACTCTCTGTAACGACCCCAAAATCCAACAAGGCTAAAATAGGACTTTGGGATCGCCACATTACTTAACCTGCTTAAAATCCATGCATACAAGGCTTACTACACGAGTCTCCAAAAATGAGGATAGTAAAATTCTGGTATATAAACTATAATCAAATAGCAAAAGTCTACGGTAAACATATACAACTCACTCTAAAACCAAAGAGTCTGATACACAACTATAAAAGTCTACCGAGCAACATCCTCTAAAAGTCTATTACAAAACTCTCTCAACTAAACAAAACATAAACTAAGAAGTATAGACACCCAAGACTCCGGCTCCTTCCTCGATGGGCTCACCTTCTCCTCCTTCCTCGATGTAAGTTTCCTCAACCCACGGCTCCGCCGTGTACTCCTGCTCTAAACTTGCCAAGACAAAAGTCCGGTTGAGTACAAAAGTACTCGGTGTATATAAAATCCAACCAACATTAATAATACACCAGCATTTAGTTAGAAACATATCCAATAACATAATAACATAATCAGAGTGCGGAAGAACGTGTGCGCATATAAATCATATCATCACCTTGACTGGTGTACTTGTGAGAATCTTAGACTTGGAAGACAATACACTTATGAGTTGCTTATGCTTATGAGACCACGTGCTTGTGAGATGCTTATGCTTATGCACCTATTCAGATCACACAGTAATGAGACATGCCGTTCTTGGCGGATACGGACCATGCCTTAGAAATCATATGGTTGACATGCCGTTCTTGGCGGATACGGACCATGTCTAAGAATCAAGTTGACATGCCGTTCTTGGCGGATACGGACCATGCCTAAGAATCAAATGTAATTGACATGCCGTTCTTGGCGGATACGGACCATGTCATACTTATGCTTATTCAGAATGTCATACGTATGTCATGCTCATGCTTGTGGTCCACATGTGTGACTTGTGAGACTCTTATCTTAACATACACGTGCATATGTGCTTAAGTGTCGAAATTAACATTCGAGTTGGTAATTGCTTAGATTCCGATCTCCTACCATGGAAACTCCACTATATGTCTCATACCAAATAGTTAGAGAATTCCCGGTTTGAGAGATGTTCCTCTAAGTTCTTACCTTCCCGACTACCAATTTCCATGCAAGTAATTAGATATACTTACCAAACAATCATATATATATATATCTTATCATAATTCTTAACACAATTCATGATCTATTTACCACTATTTCATAAGAGTATAATAGCATTTATCCTTTCAAGCATTTTCACAAACACCTTGTGTACGCATAATATGAATCCATTTCCTTTCTATATTTCAAGCATTCATCAAACCATAATTCATCCATACAATCAATTCACTATTCACATCCACATATTAATCCCATCCTCCATACATTTCCCATCCTCCATATATTCTATCCACATCCAATCCACATTTCCATCAATAATTAGCTTACTTCATAGAAAATTTGGGAAAAATGCATTTTTTCTCCATTCTATGATTTCTATCAAATTAATATTCACAAAACATTAAAATAGAGTTGATTTGGATAGTATATCGACCTTAGGAATCTTTCCCTTAGATTCAAAATGCTCCCGAGGAGATTTGGAGAAGCTTTGAGGACGATCTCCAAGCTTTCCTTTCAATCTTCTAGCAACCTCCTTCTTCTCCAAGCAACCCTCTCCCTCAAACCCTAGGTTTTCTCTCCTTTACGCCAAATTAGGTTAGAAATAGGTAGAGTATTTTAATATTTCGAGTAGGACCCCCTATTTATAGCCCCAAGCTCTGAGAACAAAAAGACCAAAACGCCCATACTAAAATTCTGTAAAAATCACGAAAGACCGAGCGATTGGTGGTTATGACCGATCGATCGGTTCTCAACCGAGCGATCGGTGCTCTTGACCGGGCGATCGGTCAAAAAAGCACTCACTGGAAATTTTCCCCATACAAAATTTTGGACCAGTTGATAGATACCGATCAATCAGTTTTGGGCCGATCAATCGCTACTTATGACCGAGCGATCGGTTGCCTACAGATTTTTTTTTTGACCTACTCTACTGTTTTGGCCATAACTTTTGACTCGCTCGACGGATTTTGACGATTCAACTTGGGTTGGATTCGTCTCTCGAAAACGAACATTTCTGATGTTTTAGAATTTCTAAATTCCACTTAATTAATAGACTAAATTATCCCCAAAGTTGACTGATCTGCAATTCCATTAGATAAAACCCACCATTGACTTGGCTTAAACTCAAAATAAGGAAAAACATTAAACATGAACTTCGAAGAGGGTTCCAACACCTTCCTAATGGTTCAAGAATCACTCAATTCTAATAAACGGTACCAAAACTAGAGCTTCCTAAAGTTTAGGGTGTGATATGACATCCCTCCGTTACAAGTTTGATTAAGCCTAGTTTACGCCACACCAAATAAATATATAATACAATAAACATCAAAACATCACAAGGACTATAATACCCCTAATACAATGAAGTAAAAACATGAAAAAGATTCGGGGTCTCTACACTCTCCTTATTTTCAAAACTTAATGGTGTCTTGAATATTGTTTTATGAAGAACTTAATTTGAAATATACAATATAGTCTTTAGAACATTCATCTATAGAAATTCTAACATAAATAAATAATTGTTTATGACTTTAGGTAACATGATCTTCCCTTTCAATTGCTCATTATGTTCTTAAATGACTGCATTGAATAGTATTTCAACTATCTCATAATCTTGAAGATACTAAGTAAACCACTTTAACTAAACCAATTCAAGGCTTTCTTATGTCTATATGTATCTAGATTAATAAAACACATTTAAATCTAATGAAAGAGAGAAAAACAATTACAAATATCTATGTAGGTAACTGTAACTGTATTTGTAGAGAAATTTTTTTTTGAAACCTTTAAATTTTTCTTACTTAATGTTGTAAAGCAAATCTTCAGATTTAAACTTTTACCTTTCAAAATTAATTTATTGTATCACTTTAAATACAATATTAAAATACTATATTTTAATGTCAATGTATTTCCACTTTACAAACCATGAATTAATAATAATATGACGTATTAACAAATTGATAAAGAAATGATCCCCTTACCAGATTTAAATCTAATAAACTTATGTGAGTATTAGCATTCAATCTATATTTCTTTACCAATGATTTCTCTCAATTTTTTTTATATTTTAAAATCTGATGAATATTCTCTCAAAAATATTACAAATGTGAATTAATGTTTCAGGATTAATTCACAAGGAATAATACGAAACATCATCTCTAAGTGTTTCAAAACTATATCATGGTTAACCGCTCATCACTTTATTAAGGGCTTTCTAGACTTTAATATTGTAGTTCATTTTCCTCTTGACCCACTTAAAGGTAAAATTATTTATACTTTATCCCTTTTTCTTTCGCGTACTTTAGGTTAATTACAGATTTGTTAAACTAAATAGGGAGATATTCAAACCTGAACTGCAACAAAAACTTAATGTTAACTTTTCATTCTAACTGCATCCATATTTATAATTAGATCATCTCTATGTAGGATGTTTCCATGAACTCCAATGAGTCCATCATGATAGACATGAGTTAACCTTTAGAGATTAACCATTCAGAGTCTTCATTCTCAAACTTTAACATTTCTCATTCTTTATGCTTAGCCTTAACCTTTAACTTCTCTTTAATGATAAATCTATCACTCTCATCCTTAAAATGGCTAAGTCTTAGTCTAGTTTATCTAAGGTCAGTTCAATTTGATAGTTCTAATTAATTAATAATTGACAACTAAGGGTCTCAGTGCCCATAGAGTAATAACCATAATTTTGCAGAAGAACTTAATTACTAGATATAAACTAAAAGGCTTACTTAAAGTTTTTTGCATCTTAATATCCTTATGCATGAATCATTATCCTTATTTCATGCCTTTATTAATGCAAAACACATCTAACCGATGGGGTATCAGTCAGACAATCCAGAGTGACTCTAATATTTTAAACACTTCCACTGGTGAGATTGCCATTTGCATCATCACACTCCCTCCTTTAGGCCGAGAATGCAACATTCGATTGGCTCTTCTCCTTTGGTGAATTAACTTCACTACAAGACAAATTGATCATGAGCACAGTAGATTTTGAAAACTTTAAACCTTGGGCCTAAACTCCTCTAGTCTGTAATGTCATACCAACCTTCCTGTTCCATTTGAATTGTATAAGATGATGACCCACCTTTGGGCTTGATCACCACCCCCATAACAATCAAACGCAAAACCTTATAGCACTCCATTTTCAATATATAAAAAATAATCATGCACATTTGAACGCCACCCAAATTTTTCTGATCAAGGCCACTTGGATGACTAACACGACCATTTCAATCTGATTGGTTTCAAATAGGGAGTTGCCTAAAATTTCATACCCCAAGAAATTATTGATAGTTTAAATAAACATGCATTCATAAACATTATAACATATTATACAATCCTTATGGGCATCATCCAAAACTTCACATGCATATTTAACCCATTAATCTCTTCCTCCACATGATATTAAATTAAAAGTATATAATTTAAAACATGCATAGGAAAGCACCACGATAATGCAATTTATAAATTTTAAAACAAAATTCAATTTATACAAGCAATCATCATGCATTTAAGGCTTTGGATTTTAAATAATTTGTTGAACAAAATATATCATGCACATTACACTAAGTAGTCATGCCCATACATGTTGAAACGCAAATAAACATGTCTTAGCCCCTAAAATTTGTTTAGGAAATACTTTATATCCGAAATATTTCATCCAAGTATGTAATCAATAGGTGTCTGAAGTCTGTAAGAGTTAACAATTATATTGAGTGTCATTCTGAATACACAAAGAAACTTAATCATGTGCTCACCCCTGCACCCAATACAATAGAGATACCTTAAGGCTCATTAATTGTAAACCAAGTGCAACTATATGCCTAACAAACCCTATTATAGGCGAAGTCGGGTCAAACTTACCTTATTTATGCTTTAAGTTACTTTATAGGCAGTTAAAAGGATTACACTAACCATAAAAGCCTCTCCAGAGTGTCAAAAGACTAGAATAGGCATAAACATTAGGTCTAGAATTGAAAAAACATCTCTATTGGGCACTTAATACCACAAAAAGTTCTTTACATAAGCAAAATCAATAGAAATAGACCCCATAATAAGATTTTACAGCCAAAAATAGGTCAGGGGAATAGGACACGCGCAGGGATGGATAAAGGGTTACTGGATTGTGCATTACGCGCGGGTCCGAAATAGTGCGTGACGTGCAAATACTGGGGCGCGTGACGCGCAGGCGACGTCTTCCGACTTTACGTAAACCGGTTCAGGGCAATTCGGTCTGTGTCGGTTCAGTTCAAATCATACCGGTTTGGCTTAATCCGGTCTAAACCGCTATGAGACTGGATTTGGGTACGGGTATGGATCGGTTACAAGTTAGAACCTGGACCCGTATGACCTGATACTATTCATCTTTTTCCCCCAAATTTTTTTTGTTTCATTTAGGGTTTTGAAACTTTCAAGAAATGGGCTTTTGACCCACTTTCAAGCCATGAAATCCGTCGGGGTTGGTGTCGTTTGAACTGCCTGAAAGAGGAGACCCCAATGGAATCCTCTGATCCAACTTCCGGTAACCGGTGACAGATAAATCACCACAAAACCGAAAGCCTTCACCTTATTATTATTATTTTATTTTTATTTTAAACTTGATTTCTCTCTAGATTGTATTCAAACCTGGTCAAAGAAGGTCCAAAAATACAGCAGAGAGAGAAGAATTATTCCGGACGACATGGGTGGAATCCGGCCTTCGATGACGGCGTCATCGCTGGAAAACTGAGATTTAAAAAAAAATTATTTATTTAAAACTTGATATCTCCTCAATGTCTACAGATCTGAAACCCCAGAATGAGGATCCAGGAGCAGACACTTTAGGGCAATCATATATACCCTCTTAGGATGACCAGTGATACTCCGACGATAGGTTTTCGCCGGAAAACTCCTCTTTAATCTTACACAAAATTGAACAAATTATTTACATGAAAAATAAATGCAAACTCTATGAAAAAATTAACAGAAAATCTTGATGTATTCTTGAACATGATTGAGCACCCTTGGCTCTGATACCAGATGTTATATTTTATAGGATCTAGCCAATCAAAGATTCAAGAATCACATACTTGTGTCGGCCATTGAAAATAGAGAAAAGAACATTTAGTTGTCGATGATGATGAAGCGTACAGTCTTTATATTTCATGACTCCTTAGCTCTTGATGGGGAAGATGCTTTTCTGCAAGCTTTCTTACGAGTTGGATTTGAGACCGATTGCTTATAAGTATTATATATACTTAGAGTTTAGGTCATTAGAGTCTTAACCCATCAAAGAGATTATAGACCATCCTTATAACCCGAGGTACTTAATTAATGCATAAATCACCACTGTTTGGCTACAACTAACACCTTAACTGGAGTAGACTTTATCCGGGTTTAGACCATGAACATTGCCAAGACCATAAACTTTATAAAAAATCTTACATATGCCACTAATTTGCAGAAGCTGAAAGCCTCGATGAGCTCTTTTCAAAATAATAATAATAATAATAATAACACTAATAATAATAATGAGGATGATACGAGCTTTAACAAGTAGAAAAAACCCTTAAGAGTAAATTAACTTAAGATCTTTATTTACCTCCAACCACCCCATATAGAAATGTACCCACTACCTAGAACTTTGCAGGAGGCTAACAATCACCGTTAGTTTTTATTATAACGCCGTTGGTTTCTACTCACACGTTGTGCTCAAATTAATCAGGCATTAGATAACATATTTTAGACAAAGAAGACTCAGGTTCGAGTCTCTTCGGGACGAAGCAATTGGAAAGGTCCTTAATTTCTAACCTACTAACATTCTGACAAGTGTCCTTCACCTAAAGGGACTACGGCTCAGGTTGCTATGCTATCACCAGATTTTCTATGACCGTACATGAAATGCTAGTTCAGACGCAGATTTCTAAATTATGACTGCGGTAGCGACATATGTAAATTTGTCAATACTGGACATTGAGATTGATTATCATTGAAACTTATTTACATCATTCTTGCATGATAAGCATAGCGAGAGGCATGCTAGGTGTAGCTTCTATACAAAGTTTGACCATTAGGCATGAGGAACGAGGCGGATAACTGAAACGGGGTAGCAGATGCATTGAGTCCGGAAAATATCTTGTTATAACATGTTTTGCCAGAAATTTCATGGGTTCAAATGGCCTCGGATTGTCTCTGGCTAAACCAGAATGCCCCTCAAGGACATCCATACATTGTGTGTCATGTGACATTAAAAAGGGGAGAAGTCATTTCAATTTCTCTCTTAATTTTTGACTTCTCCCCACTTGATATCTCTCTCCCCTTTTTCTCGCAACTTATCGTCATGTGTCCAAAAAATATGTGTGGAGAAGTCAAAAATCAAGGGGACATTGATTTGACTTCTCCCATCACATGGCACACAATGTATGGATGCCCTTGAGGGGCATTCTGGCTTCAGAGCCGGTTCAAATCCAAATCCATGAG
This sequence comes from Tetracentron sinense, assembly GCA_015143295.1. NCBI lineage: Eukaryota > Viridiplantae > Streptophyta > Magnoliopsida > Trochodendrales > Trochodendraceae > Tetracentron > Tetracentron sinense. Next base: position 56,614,356 of record CM026554.1, on the reverse strand, counting down.
GGTGTGAAATTTGGCAACGGTCAAATTTTGTCAGTAACATAAATTCTTCTTCTTCCTACTTAGTGTGAATTCGAGAAATAACATAAAAAGCATGCCGGCAACACTTTCCTCGAGTGGATTTTTCGGACAATTTTTTCAATACTTTACATGACATGACTCTATACCAAGTCCATAGATTGGATGATCATAATCAACTAAAGATAAATTTTAACGGTTTCTCGTGTGACACTCAAACGATAAATCACAATGATGAAAACTATTTAAGGATAATGCTAGGTCCGATTTCATTAGCATTCACTTTTTCTTCTTTTTTTATAAACAAGAGGACCAAAAAAAATCAGTGAACCCCTCAAAAAGTTGTCACGGTTTTTTTCTTGTGTCGTTCTTATTTAAAAAAATGGTAAAATAGATGAGAAAAGAAAGTAGAAATATTATTCCCCACTATTTAATGGTGGATAGTGCAATTAACTTAAAAAAATTTAGGTGGGAACGGGCTGTGCAAGACGCATGAATCTAGTTTGCGAAAGCAGTTTTCCACTGGAGGATTGCTGTTGGAGGTTGCAGAAGCTTTGGCAGTCTAAACTCTAAACAGGAGGCCTGCTAGCAATCCAATTGTGAATTGATATGTTTTTTGTGAAGCCAAATTTCCAAAGTGTTGCAAATAGCCTAAAATGGCCTTACGCCAGGGAGGTGGGAAACTGTTCTCATCATCTGTGATGTTCTTCCACTGTCCAGAATCTTTGAACGTATAGTGTTCTGTAAGGGAGGAAGCTGGTGGAGCCCACAAGATAGCAAAATGGGCCGTGTCTAAAAAGTGAGTTGGGATTTCATCTAGATCTGGAAAACCCAAATGAAGCAGTCTGCTTGTAAAGTTAGGAGCCCAATTCCAATCTACTTTAACTTTCGGTCCCACCATATTGGAGAGAGAGTTGGGTTTTGTTTTAGTCGGAAAAAAAAAACGATGAACCCATGAACACGTTAGGGATATCCCATGGTTAGGAAGAAGAATGTACGAGTCATAAAATAAAAATTTTGGATGTAACATGTGAAATCACGCATTTGGAGAGGCGACCGGATCACAGTCAATTGCGATTGAACTCGGGGAGAGTTCAATCACGCATAAATCTCTATTAAATGTGGTTAAGATTCATTAATCCTAAGAATTCAACAATATAACCATAGTTTTTTTTTAAAAAAAATATAAATCATAAGAGTAAAAAATTGCTTAACCAAAGTTTTATATTTTGTTTTTCCAAGAACCAATGTTGAACCCTAAAGATTAGTGAATCTTAAGCACAATTTATAAGGGTTACACGTGTTGACCAACAAGCAATTAACAGATCCAATCTCTTTAGGGGAAATCACTGTGATTGCAAAAGAAATAAAAAAAAAATCATATTCATCAAAGTTAGTAGGCAACTTCTATTTTGGGGTTAGTACTTTTTTATGTAATAAGGAGAAATCCGAAGCTCACCCTTTGGGTAGGCCAAGTAAACCCCGGGCACATGCAAGACCCTACAACTTACATGAACCGATAATCCCAAGGAACATGAGAACCATGGAACCGTGTGTGAGTGACCCTAAGGGGGTGATAAGAGTCAAACTCAGGAGACTCAGGATCTCTGCTTTTTAGGGCGTGGTCCCTTGCCAACTGAGCTACCCCTTAGTAGTTCTTGTCGGGAGCTATGCGGGAAATTACAAGACTATACTCTTACTACAACAAAGGGACTCTTGAGCTCGAAGGAGTATGCTACTTGCTTGGTCGAGCAAGGAGTATGCTATCCCATGAATAAGCTCAAATAGGCATATATAAAGTCATTTAATTTCAATATATGGACAAAGTAAGTAAAAAAAATTAATATTTTTATGCACACTCAAAAAGTACTTATTTTTGGTATAGAAAAATGTTAGTTTCCAGACTTTCAAACTCTTATGGTAGCAACAATAGAGGTGGTAATGGGCTGAGCTTAGCTTGGACTTAATTTTAAATAGATTTGACCTTTGTCCAACACATTTATTAGCGGATTTTAATGCCCGAATTCGACCCAATCCAATTGACACACTTAAGCAACAAGTGTTGCTACATCTCCCTGTCAACTTGAGCATTGATAGAAATCTCAATTTTCTTTTTTTATTTTTTAACTTGAAGGAGTAGCAATGTCAAGTGTTACACGAAAGTTTGATTTTTATTTTTTTTGGTTATTAGTGTTAGTACTCATCTATTCAATATACGTACAAAATAAATAAATAATTAATTAGAAGAAAACCTTTTTACGCGTGAGTATTCTGTATGAGTGAAACGTTCATCCAATACAAAAATTTCATATAAAAAAAGTGAGTTATTCCCCTTATAAATATTCTAACAATTGCTAATCTCCTTATATTATATCTTTTCTCTACTATTATAATGCCAGAGGCAGGTGTAGCCTGATTTTTCTAAAATTTTCAAACTACTCTTATATAAAACAAAACTTTAATTCAATATTTTACTTCAATTCCCAAACTACCCCTTGCTCATCTATCTATTTAAAGAATAGAATCGCAGCCAATCGTGATTGAACTTGGGGAGAGTTCAATCGCACTTGTGGGTTAACACATGTCCCTTTGAACTCATATTAACTGTGGTTAACTCCTTCCCCTCGCTTTCACGTGCATCGCACGTGCCACCCGCTAGTTATATATAAGGATAGTCAATCACTTTAAATGCTGGATCTTACGAAAAAAAATTGTTTCCGCTTTACAGCACAACTAATGTTTATGTGCTAACCCTAGTTAAAACACTCTAGTAAGTTGTGTGCGGGTTTGAGTGTATGTGTGTGTTATATGATAATTTTTCTATCAAAAAAACATTCTAATAAGCAATCTATACTACTCCTATATAGCAATTGGTATCCACGTGACATACTCCATTGTTCTCTATTTTCTTCAAATTGGTGTCATATGGCACACCCTTTAACCAATAACTTCATTCCGTGTGTGTATGTAAATGTAAATTAATTAGCATTATTCTCGCTTTTCACTAATTACTATCTCATTAAAGCTTCTTAACCCTTCATTAATTCTTATACACCCCACTTCCCCATTCCCATAATCCAATAATTCTTATTTCTCATCTAAATACAGTTCATCTACCCCACTTCAACCACCCTCGGCATCTTATTAAAAATTAATTAGTCACTTATTAAGTGAGCCCTATACTAAACCTGAATTATTCTGACGTGGCATCTTGGGAAACCACTATTTTCAATTCTGTCCATTTAGCAATCCTCATTGGTGTTCTCATTGCCACCTCTTTAACTTCTCAAGGAAAACCCCTATCTATCTCATACGATTTTTCTCCTAGATAACTACTCCATCTTTCTCCATTAATCTCTTCAATTAAATCAAACACCCCACTTTCTCCCCATATAAATCTCTACAGCTCTCTCTCCTATCCCTTCACCTCCCCCCTCCTTCTCTCTCCTTTTTTATCATCTACTACTATCATATTTCCAAAGAGTTTTATTTCCCAAGAAGTTTCAGATTTTCAAAATGTCTCTCCATCTCCCACAAAGAGACAGTTATATCTCCCTTAATAAAGTTAAACCTTCATTCCTTATATATATCTATCACTCCCTCACTGGTGGGTGCTCTCCCTTCCCTCTCTCTCTCTCTCTCTCTCTCTATGTGCGTACATGTGATTGCATTACCAATAATCTGTTAGCTTATCCAATGCAGCCACCTTCTCCATGGTTAAGCTGGAACCTACTGTTGGACATGATGCCCAGAAAAGTCATTTAGATTGTTAGAACCTTATTAATTTGATTAATAAATGTTTCTTCTTAATCTATTGTGTATTCATTATGGGTAATTGACCATGATCATGAGATGATCTATACGATATGAGATATCGATAAAGGTCCATAGGATATATTGTAGGACAGTTATGTGATTAGATTATCACAAGTATATATAACTTTCCGGTTCCTTATACCTTATATAGTCACAGATGTGGGTGAAGCTGAGTACTTCACTTATATGACTGCCAGAATGCTAAGATGTTCTCAATAGTGGAGATGTAGTTCTATCTCGAACTATTGTAGTGGAGACTACAAATCAGCATATGAGTGCTTAAATGTACACTGACTGATTGCATTCAATGAGAGACCTCTTACATAAACATACTATCAAATAGTTGGTCTCTCATTCACATTGAACGACATCGATGATCCTTAGATCTGATGAGTTCATCTCTGACTGGGCAGTGATCTGACTGTTTTGATTCCACCAACGTATTTTCTAACTTAGGGAATACAATACAGTGACAGTTGGATAGTCAGAAAGTTGTTCGAGTCATGATGAATTTCACGCTCATTAATTTGAGAGATTATCCAAGTTCCGGGTAAGACAATTGATTAAGTTTAAATCCTGCGCAGGTGATTTTGAAAACAAAATAAGTTTTGAAATATACTTTTATTAAAAGGTATTATACTTATAAAATGATTTTTTTTTCAAAATGTTTTTCATGAGAAATTGTTTCTCATGGCTTAATCATAAGTCTTGGAAACCCGGATGATTTGCAATGGGTTATGGGTTAGATAGTATGTCAATCTCGAATGCTCATTAATGATAATGTATTTGGAAGGATAAATCGAATTTAAAAGTTCATGTGGCGGGATCCGTAATGGTTAATGTTCATACACTGAGATTCAATTGCAACATGGATATCTCACGTCACTTGCAATTCCGATGTAATTCTCATTTAGGGTCAATGGGATAACATTGGATAAGTCAGGGTAAGAATGTCACAGAGCAATCTGTGGAGGTGCTCACATAAGAAATACAAGCTCAATAATTGATTAAAAGTTAATCAATTATTTTAAGTGATTAAAAGTTAATCATTTAATTAAATAGATTAATAATTAATTTATTATTAAATTTAATTGTTAATTTAAACTAAGGGATTAGTTTAGTAATTATTTGATTAACATAATTAAAGGGGAAATGGGTTTGACCTATATCCATAAACTCATTAAAATGAACCTTTAATATGGGCCAAAGCCCATGGGTTTAAACCCTAGGGTGGGGCGCTCACTTGAGGAATCCTAATTGGATTAGGATTTGTTTAATTGAATAATTATTGAAATATAATTCCTTTTATTATGGAATTAAAATCCAATTGTTGGATTGCAATTAGGATTAAGATGTTATTGTAATTAGATTACAATAAGGAGTTTTAACTCCTCAAATCCCAAGCCCCATAGAAGCTCACGGCCCCCTCGTGGATTCCTAGTTTGACTAGGCTTCCTATTTTGGTGTAGGATGTTGACTTATCCCTTTTAATTAAGGAATCCTCTTATAATAGAGACTCTTTAATTAATAAGATTACTATAGCTAAAGTCGTTATAGATTAAGTAAGAGTTTATTTAATTAATAATAAGAGTTATTGTTAATTAATAAATCCTACTAAATAAGATCAAGTTAGAGTAGGATTAGGATAAGATCTTAGTCTATAAATACCCCAACACCCTAGACCATTAAGTAGAATTCTCCAGAATTTATTCTCTCCTCTCCTCTCTCTCTCCAAACCGTGAGCCCTAAGGGAGACCCCTAGGGATTTTCGTGAGCTATATTGGTGGTCCTAGTTGGGTTTTGCAAATCTAGGGTTTTGAACCTTAGTATTATTGGTGATAGAAGGTCTACACCACTAATCCATTTTCTTCCTCTTGCTTCTATAATTCCAAAGGAGATTCTAAAGCTTCGTGGGGATAGCGAAGAACAAGGATTGAGCTTCGAGTATTTTTTGGAGAAATCTCTACAAAGAGTTCTGACGGTTCGAGTGGATTAAGCTTCATCGGTGAAAAATATTCACCGAGGTGATATGACTGAAACTCTTAGATAATTTTGATGTTTTTTATGGTGTTAAGATCTAGGGGATCCAGTTTCTGCATAAATTTTTATCCGGATCCCCCTTCACCTACCGCCTCCTCCTCCGTATCTAATGGCTCGCTCTTGTCCTCCTTCATCTCTCTCGTAATGAAGATAAATCAGATGGTTGCACCAAATGAGATTAATGGAACCTCAAAACCCCCTCTTATTCTCTGTCATCACCCCTCTCTCTCTCTCAATGCATGTAGCATGCATACTTAACTCTCACAGGACATGGTGGGGGCCAACTCCTGTTTTTCTCCCTGAAACCAGGATTTTGTATAATCTCTAATCTTAGTCGTACATGATGTGTGTATCCAAGTGAAATATAATATCTTGTTTGTATGTGTTACACCTGAATTATTCCATTTGTATATATAGTAACATGCATTCATTTACATTTCCCTTAAAAATATGCCCGTTAGAATATATTTCATACACACGACTCAATCTAGCCGTGACTGTGAACCAACCATATTCCTTTTGTATTACCTCTTGGTCCAATTGTATTGTATGCCCTTCTTATTGTTTATGAGAGATGTGTTGGGGATATTGGGATCTATTCCAGTGGGTGATGTCTTGTAAGTGTTCGATCACTCTGTTACTAACTTCAACCCTAAACTCTAACTTATAATTGCTACTAATAATAATTAAACAATATATATCACTTGCAAAAAAAAAAAAATCTGTATAGTGGCGTGACTTGTGGTCCACTAAATAAGCCAGCTCTTTGACAAAAACTCAACATGGTCATTGATTCTTAGTCATTGAATTTGAGGGTTTAATTTGTTGCTACAAACATTGTAACAAACATGAATTTTGGTTACTAGATCCAGGAGGGGGAGCCGGGGGGGGGGGGGGCATGGCTGTAGGACCCCCGGAACTTGGGATCACTGTAGAGTGAATAGTGCCAGTGAATAGTGTGTTAAGGCTTAAAGTCTTGGGTTCTGTAATGGTTGTGTTATTATGCGAAAGAGAATTTTTGGATTTCTAATTTATGTTCAGCGGATTATGAATGTTTTAAAGTCTTAAAGGAGTTTTCTTTTGATTATAGGAGTAAAAACAGAATTGGGACAAAGTTATATGTTTGAAAAAGAGGGATGCCTAAACATACCCTCAACTTTAAGGAACTCTAGAATTCTCATCGCTGATCGGAATTGAGTGATTCTTAAATTTTTGGAAAGGTATTGAAACCCTCTTCGAAGTTCATGTTTACCACTTTTTTAGATTTTGAATTGAAGTTAGGTCCAACATCGGATTTCAGAAATCGGGTCTACTGAAATTCTGGACTACTGAAATCCATTTCAGACCAGTCATCTTTATGGCCACTTTAGTATATGAATAAAGCAAAATTAGGAGTTATGTAAAACATAAAAGTTGTTTCCCTTTGAAAGATGAGTCCAACGCAAGTTGAATCGTCAAAATCCGATAAACGAGTCAAAAGTTATGATCAAAATACCAAAGCGGGAAAAACCTGCCTAGGCAGAGTTCAATTTCGGCGACGAAATGTGCTGGGGGTCGAATTTCGTCGACGAATTCAACCCAGAATTTGGAAAAAACGTCAAGTAATGAGTTGTAACTCATCACCGACCTTGGGGGATATTTTCCTAAGGGGTTTTTGGCAACCTTTAGACTATAAATGGAAGGGTATTTCGTGAGTTTCATCTACTCAAACCCTAAGCATAGATTTTGAGGATTTTTAGAAGAGAAGAAGAAAAAGAAACCTTTGATTTCTCAAAGTGTTTTGCTCAGACCAAATTGAAGCTAAATCCTTGCTTCTAAGATTTATACCTTACTAATTTTAGTGTTTTAGAGCTTGAGTTTTCTACACAAGGTGGTTCTAAAATTCTGAAATCAAAAAGGGGTTTTGGATTTGTTTTCCAATTAAGGTTCCAGCTTTCTCAAAGCTTTAACCAAGCTTTCCTCAAGCTTGATTCAGTACACATAAGTGTAAAAATTTCATTTTTAAGGTAGATACACTCTACTAGATTTTAATTCCATAAACCATATTGTGTAATTCAAGATAAAATCATTTGAATTGTTCTATGAACTAGTAGGAACTCCTATTGTTAAATTGTGAAGATGCTATGCCTTAAACCAAAGAATAAAGAGGATAAATAATTCTGTTTTTATTAAGTTGTTCCATATCTTATTATTCAAAGATGAAAAGCATGCTAAAAGATTTAAGTTTTGGGGAAAACTAAATGAGAAAACCTTATGTTTCTATGAATTTGAGTGACTAATTGTATATAAGCTATTGCTATTAATGAAATATGTGGGTTATTGACTATATGTAGAGTGTTTTCTTTATGTCTATCATGTTATTTACAATTGCTACACTAATACAAGAGGAAAATACAATAGCTACTAGATGTATATGCATGTTCGAGGTTTTGCTAAAAGTATAAGTATATAAGAAGTAATAAAAGAATAAGAAGAGGAAAGAACAAGAAGCAAAAGATGTATATGGAAAGCATAAGAGGCAAAAGAGGTCACAAGAAGTACAAAAAGTATCTGTTGAAAGCCGACGGGGAGGCACGATAGCAGGCCACCTGAAAGGGAAATGGATACTGACATCGGACTTCGGCGATAACAGGCCGCCCGAAAAAGAAATGGATACTGGTCGTCTACTCCGAAGGTAGCCAATGGTGAGGAGAATAGTACGCCCACCTGGTTTGTGTGGGTATAAGGGTACTAGTTTTCCGACTCCTAAGGTAAAAGATGAATATCAAGGTATTGTAAATACCCGTATATACAAAAGATGATAAAAGATGAGAACCAATGTATTTTACATACCCGTATATCCAAAGATAAAAGATGAAAAAAAGATGTTTTACGAGATGTTTTACAAGATGGTTTCTGAGATATATGCACACGATAATTTCGTTTTCTGCGCTCTGATTATAGGAATGCATGTGAAATGATTAAACTGCGATATATGTTATATTACTGTTTATGACATTACTATCTAGTCGTTTGTATACGCGGAGTATTCAATACTCAGCCGAAGTTGTTATCTTCGGCAGGTGCATGTGTTCCCTTCGACGTGTGTGGTCAGGAGCCTTGGATAGAGGAAGAGTACTACGACCTGAAACCCTCTATGGACCACTACCAAGATGATAGATCGCTAGATAGGCAGCCCGATTTTGACTTATGCTGACCGTGCTAGGAAAAGAAGATATTTTGTGTATGTTAAGAGTGAGACTTGTCCACTCCATATTTTGGATATATTTTGTTGGTTTAGACTTGAACCAAATGATGAGAGTAATTATTATACATTGCTTCTGTTGATCTCCGCTGCGTATATATTGATGTATTTTATCATGTGGTATGTATGTCTTATGTGTCATACAGGATTGTATGATACGGTGGTCACAGGTCAAAGTATTCCTAACTCCTTTGGGTTGTGACAATGGCCTCCCAAACTTTTTGTAAATCCTTATAGCTGTAGTATGTATGAACAGTGGGCCCCTCAATTAATTTTTTTGTTTTTTTAGTATCCTTTCCCCCCCCCCCCCCCCCCATTTTTTTGTCCTATATAATATAGTGCCCCCCAATTTTTTTGCCACATGTCTCTATTGACACCCCTTAACTATGGTTAAAATTCACCCAATCTTAGGGTTCACCTACTTATCCTTGGTTTTTAGAAAAAAAATATTTAAATAATTTTAACCTTAGGAGTTAGTGAATTTTAAATTAAGGTTCAAAAATAAATTTGATATATTTTTTTTAAACCAAGGATAGGTGGGTGAATCTTAACCACAATTAAGGGGTATTAATAGGGACATGTGACGACCTCAAAGGCATTACCGGGAAAAAAAAACTCTCAAAATAAAAAAACTATATAAAAAAAAAAAAAATTCTCAGGACCTACGCCCCGAATCCCCAAATTCCATACCTTCAAATTAAATTTTTTTTTATACATGTATTTTGCCCCCCCAATGAAAAATTCCTGGCTCCACCCCTGACTAGGTCTTACAATTACGGAATGGGCCTAATGGTTTAGATGATAGTTTAGGCATTGCACTAGGTGGATTAACAGCCGGAGAAAGCATAAAGGGGTTTCCATTTCCTCCGAGACTAGAACTAGGAGACTCTAATTGGCCAACGACCGAAGAAGCCGGGTACACATTAAATTTTATACCAATGAAGGAGATCTCCTAAATTTACTTCATCAGATGATCTTAACCATATGATCATTGATTTGCTTAACCATCAAAACGGTGGAGGCAAACATAACACTTCCCTACATTGAATAAATTTATTGAAACACATTCGAAAGAGGGATCTGTACCACCCATTTGTAGAGAAGGGAATACTTAAGTTGTTTAATCTCAAACAAACTAACAATAACGTTTTTTTCGAAAAGACTTTTATCTCCTTAATGCCAGGAAGTACTAATACTACACTCATACTAATGAATTTTTTCTTACATATACTCTAATCATATTATAATTACTCATCACCCCCCACAAACATTGAGACATGAAGTTGGAACTCTATAGGGATTGTATATAATTTACAAAACACATGTTTAACAAATATCTCTATTTTTTGATATTATATTTAGATTATTTTTTCTATCTTGCGTCGCGCTTGCATGTCTTACTCATCCCTTTTACTTCCTATATATATATATATAGCACAGGGGTTTTGCTAGTATGTAATTATTTTCTTCAAAAATGTTACTTAGTCCTAGTGATAGTATGCGTGGCAATCCTGTTGTTATAAGTTATAAGGTAACAACACTACGTGTTACACTCACATTGGGTTAGTGAAAAATATTTGGTTTATTACGTTTATGGAGTATTTTCATATTAGGCGTTGCTGCGCTCCCGCTCTCGTCTCGCTCCCGCTCCCTTTTAGGGGAGCTTAAATTATAGCACTTGCACATTTTACTACCGGTGGCGGTGAGGGCAGACGTCCGAGGGACTCAGAGAGATCGAGGGAGAGAACCCTTGGTTTTCTCGCGTTCGACCTTCCATTTTCGTTTTCACCGCTTAAAGCCTCAACCTCCCTCTTTCTTAAACGAAACATTCTTCTTCTTCTTCCCTGAAAGAGAAACAAACCCTAGTCCTTATGGCGCTTTCCGATAGCTCTCTTCAATCTCTCATCCCAAGCTTCCTCTATTCCGCATCCTCATTGAGGAAAACCCTAGATTTGGACAAATTGATGAACAGAAACCCTAGCCTGCCTTCATCATCGACGGTTGGAATATCAAAGAGTTTCGTCATTCCAGCTCCAAATGAGCCCGGTAAGATCGAAATGTATTCGCCCGCTTTCTATGCTGCTTGCACTGCAGGGGGAATCTTAAGCTGTGGTCTTACTCACACGGCTGTCACTCCTCTAGATCTCGTCAAGTGTAATATGCAGGTCTGTTTTGGATCGGTCTATTATTTTAAGTGTTATTGTGTTGGGTTTTGACTAGGTTTTTTTTATTTGATTTGATGATTTATGTTAGAATCGTTACCTGACAAGAATTTTGTCTAGATTTTTCATGAAGTCGTTTTTATCTCTGGTCAATTGAAGTCGAGCTAGGGTCCCAGATTTGTGGTGCTTCTTATTGATGACGGTTATGTCTTCATGAATTAGGATTCTGTTTTCATTGATCTGTTAAATTCTGAATTACGGGAGTGATTCGAGTCTGCTTACTTTGGTGGTATCATTTGATTTCTTGAAATGTGGTGTGTTACTGTATGGAGACCGGGGTTACCATGTTCGCTAAATGCTATAGTGAACCCGAACTGGTTCGTGGTTCGGTTCGGATTAGTTTGTTAAATTGAGCAAACCACATAGTAGTTTCAAAACGTGCTTGGTAACACTAATCTAAATAAGGAGAGCTTATTTCAAAATTGTGCTTAGTTGTACTTTAAATTGTTAAGTTGAAGGCTGATTGGATGTCTACTTCTTTTTGAAGTAGGGGTTTTTACCTCTTATTGAAAAAGTAGTTCACTAGCTACTTTTTTAATAAGCTCTACTTCAAAAAGATGTAGACATCCAATTAACATTCAGCTTAACAATCTAAAGCACAATTTTGAAATAAGCTCTCTATTTAGATTAATGTTACCAAACGCCACCCTAGTTTGTCAAATATTTCATTTAAATTTACTGATATTTTTCTTTAGGTTTGACAAATTTATACTTTTGAGTTCACAAACCGGTCATAAAAAGACATTTTTTTTTTCAAATAAGTATTTGTACTATATTATTTACATGCTTAAAAGATATATATTTTTATAATATACTATAAAATAAATATTTTGTTTTACACGCGCAAGTAGCGAACCAAACTGAAGAACCTAAGGGGGTGTTTGGCATCATTCTTGGTGATTCTGGAACCATATCAATTTGATTTTGAGAACGATTATGTGTTGAGAACCCGTTTGGTAACAATCGGTTAGAATCATTCCTAAAGAACAGAAACATCAAAATTGCATTTGGATGAAAAATAAAATTAAGATTATTATTATAATTATAATTTTATCCACAAAAATCAATATCCTTATCGTGTAACAAAAACATTTATGGTCCATCTACTAATACATTCAACAACAAAAGGGCCTTGAATTAGAATAGAACAAAATGCTGTCTAGCATGAAAAATAAGGAGGCACAAAGCATGGGGAGGTCATGGATATACTAAACATGAAAAGTGTACTCATCAAGCCCTTGTAATGGCTCAGAACATGGCAACAGGAGGGACGAGCAGGAAGTCAAGCATGGGAATGCTTAAATAAGAAAGGTTGGCAGGCAATATGACTATGGTAGAGAGGAGGTAAGTGCCCAAAAAGAAAAAAAAGCCTTTGAATTGTGTAAGGCGCATTTCAACAAACACCAAGTTCTCTTACTACAACAACTATAGTCACACCCATCTAAGCTTCGTAAAACAAACACCACTTCTACAAGACTTGTAAAAACTTCTTGATCTGAGTCCACCAAGCTGCTCAGAGTCTTCTTTCCAAAAATTGAAAACAGCCACCACCACCAACGTAACACTTCTTCTTCTATTTCATCTCCTCTTTCAACCTTAGAGCTATTGATGACAGAAATTTCTTGTAGTATAAACAAGAAAACCCGCAAGTATTCTCTTCTTATAGAGTAAAAAATTGGTTGCAGCTATCTAATAGGTCCTCAAAGCATAGAATCCAATCGGCCTCAGTAGCTGATTTTACTCTCGAACAACAACTACCTGATTTTGTCGCCAGAGAGATGAGAGAGGATCTACTATCGCCGCTGAGAAGAGTGAACACTTGCAACGCTGGGAGGAAGAGAGATAAGGAAGAGATGAAAAGAAGAGATAGGAAGAGAGACGAGAGAGATTACCCAAACTTAGTGAAGTTCAGATGGTAGATCGTTGTAGCCACGAAGGAGGAAGGGAACTGTGGAAGAGAGGAGGAAATGGGGAATTTTTTTTTATAAATATCATCAACCCCGATGAAGAGTCACGCATTTCCCATGAACACTCTGTGAGAGCTTCTTTTTATCGTTCCCAAAAAGTTATCCTAAGAACAATTGATTCTTTAAAAACGTTCTGATTCTTAACGCTGGCAAACATTTTTAAGTGATTCCGTTCCTGAGGTACATAAAAACACTCCTTGAGAACAATGCCAAACACCCCCTAAGCGAACCGAAAAGCAAATTATCTTATCCTACCCCTAGCGAACCGGGTTCACTCTAGAATAGCGAACTGAGAACCGCGAACCGACGAACTAGGTAACAATGATGGAGACCGACTTGTAGTTTTCCTTACCTTTATTTTTCCGTTAATAAATGTTATATGAATTATTTATTTTTATTTATTTTTTCAGTTTTCATTAGCTACGAAAGTGATCATTTCATTCGTAAATCGTAATAGACGATGTGAATTTGTAACGATATTATGATTCCATTGACTTTGTATTCATATCAAGGTTTTTAATTTCGAAATTTGCGACGATTTCGGCCAGCCAACCCGAACCGAAATCTCGAAAAATTGTGGGATTTCGGTGAAATTTCGAAATCCGAAATATTAATATTTTATTAATTATATATATTTTATTAAATATATATGTTAAAAATAATATTTTATTAAAATTTTATATATTTATATAAATATTATTATTATTATTATTATTTTTTAAATAATATATAAATTTTTGAAATTTCAGTAAAAATATCGACAAGTGTTGGAATATTTTGGAATTTTATTATTTTTAAAAAAAACCTATTTAAAAATAAATTTCCGAAATATCACCGAAATTCCGAAATCTTTGAAATCTGAAATTTGACCCAAAATTTCGGCCGAAATTTGATTTTCGAAATAAACTCAGTTTCAATGTCGTTGGGCTTGGCCGAAACCGAAATTTCGCAAAATTTCAACGAAATTTCAAACCTTGATTCATATTGGATTTGATGTTGCAAACTGAACAGTAGATAAAGTTTTAATGTTATTGATTCATTCTGGTTTAGAAATTTGGTTTCAAATGTATATAGGAAGAACATATTAAGTTTTATTTGTCCTATTCTTTCTTAACAGAGTTTCTGCTTATTTGTATTATTTATTTTCTTGTTTCCAATCTGAGATTTGATCTTTCTTAACTTTCAATGGACAGTTTTTTATTTGAATTTATTCTGGTAGGATTTGCTAGTCTTCTTTTCATTTTAGATCTTCTTATTGGAGGATATAAAGTAATATTGAAGTTTTCTATTCTTCAGATTGACCCTGCCAAGTACAAGAGCATATCGTCTGGTTTTGGAATTTTGCTTAAAGAGCAGGGAGTTCGAGGTTTCTTCAGGGGTTGGGTACCAACCCTACTTGGTTATAGTGCTCAGGGTGCCTGCAAGTTCGGATTTTATGAATTCTTTAAGAAGTACTACTCAGACATTGCTGGGCCCGAATATGCAGCCAAGTACAAGACTTTGATCTATCTTGCTGGCTCCGCATCTGCTGAAGTGATTGCTGATATTGCCCTTTGTCCCATGGAGGCAGTGAAGGTCCGTGTTCAAACCCAGCCTGGGTTTGCCAGAGGGTTGTCAGATGGTTTTCCCAAGTTTGTCAAATCTGAAGGCACTCTTGGGTATGATTCCATTTCTAGCTCTATGTTTTCTTTATAGATAATCTAGTGATGGAATTATACATGTTACAATTGGTGTTTTCTAATTTTGTCAAATCTTTACAGGTTGTATAAGGGGCTTGTTCCTCTCTGGGGACGTCAGATTCCATGTGAGCTCACATTACTACTTTATGTGATATATGTGCTTTTAGACCGATAAAAAAAATATTAATGCGTTTTGTTGGGATGCTTAGTTTAATTATTTATGCTATCTATTTCCTCAGAACTGCTAATTAATATGCAAATTTAGGTTCTTTTATTTGATTTGGTTTGTTTATTTGGATTGCAACGATTAAATTGCATCAATGTTTGAGTTTGCAATTATGTAAACTAGTGGGCTGCACGTGCGAGAGAGGGGTGGAGGAGAGAGACTCGGGGAGGTGAGTGAATTTTAACCATAGTTAAGGAGTGTCAAAAGGGACACGTGTTAACCTGTGGGTGATATAAGGGTAGTTTGGGTAAGGTTAGTTTGGGAATTTATAACTTTAAATAGATTGTAGATGAGAAAGGGGTAGTTTGAGAATTAAGTAAAACATTAAATCAAGGTTTTGTATATAAGGGTAGTTTGGGAATTTATAAAAAATCAGGCTACGGTTTGTAAGGGGGGTAGAGATCTTATATACGGGTAGCTTGGGAATTTACATCATTAAGAGGGGAAATCTCATTATAATAGAGACAAGAGAGAGCTTTGGTTAATAAAAGGCCAGGTGTAGCTTCCTTGCATATGATACATTTAGCCTTTCTACTTTCTAGTACTCTTTTACATTCATTTAAACCATTTAACAAAGTCAGGGTTTGGGAATAATTTGGCAGGGCTCAAGTTCGGTAAAATTCAGCAAAGTCGGGAGAACTAAAAATAATAATTATAAAAAATTAGAAACATGATACTAACTAATATATTTAACAATTTAAGCACTAGTTCTCTACTTTTTTTTTAGATTACCTATGATTACATATAGTGACAAAGTCGGGGATTGGGAATAATTCGGCAGAGGTAAAATTTGGAAAAATTCAGGAAAATTCAGAAAAAATTTGGAACAAATAAAAAATAAATTAATAAATATAAAAATATAACGACCAATTTTATTTAAAAATATACAAAATAAGTAGTTTTTTGCTAAGTTTGAGAAAATACTTCGCGAATAATTTGGAAAATTTATCAATAATTCGGGAATCTAATAATTCGGAGAATAATTCGGCAAATAAAAAATGCACGAATAATTCACGAATTTTTTTAAAAAAAACTGAGTTTTTTGTTACAGAGCATACAACAATTAACATATGTATACAAACTGAGTTTTCTACGTCTACTCTAGCCTTGCTCCTCATCGACGCTTAAAAGGTTTTCTGAAAGATTTCTAGGAAGATTTCAAAGATGATGCCGGTGTTCTGTGGTAATTTCGAGCATGAGACTCGCCAATCTGACTTGGAGCGCTTGTTTTCCAAATACGGAAGGGTCGACATGAAATCTGGGTTTGCATTTGTTTATTTTGATGACGAACAAGATGCAGAAGATGCCATCCGGGGCCTTGACAACACACCATTTGGTTATAGTAAACGCGGGATCTTGGTGGAGTGTTCCAGGGGGGACCGTGGCTCACGACATCATGAGGGGTCTAGGTCAATGGCGAACCAGAGGCCCACTAAAACTTTGTTTGCTATCAACTTTATCCGATTCACACTAGGATTCGTGACATTGAAAAGCACTTTGAACCTTATGGGAAAGTTCTACACGTGCAAATTCGAAGGAACCTTGCATTTGTTCAATTTGAAAATCAGGAAGATGCTACAAAGGCTCTCAAGTGTACGCATATGAGTAAGATATTAGATAGGATGGTATCTGTTGAGTATGCTCTAAGTCTAAGGGACGATGGTGAGCGAGGTGACAGGTATAGTAGCCCTAGAAGAGGTGGTTATGGTAGGCGTGGGATACTCCTTATGGACGTTCACCAAGTCCAGTTCATCTCAGGGGGCAACCAAGTCCTGACTATGGACGTGCTCGCAGCCCGGTCTACGACAGGTACAATGGTCCGGCCCATGACAGGAACCGTAGTCCGGATTATTGTAGATATCCAAGCCGGTCGCCGGTTCGGAGGTCAAGAACATGAAGGTTAGTTGCCGGGTTTAAAGGAGGGAAGTGCTGGAATGAAAAGGTTAATGTTGTCTACGTTTGTATGTGGGTAGGTTGGGAAGGAGTAGTTATTTGATCAATAAGTATTTTCTTTTGTGTTATCTGGAAAGGCTGTAACCTAGTAGAAGTTGTATTTAGTTGAGACCTTTATTAATATTGATTGATACTGCGGTTCTACTAAAAAAAAAAAAAAAAAAAAAGAGTAAGGAAATGTGTGCATACATTAATTAACATTTACATGTGCCACAGAGTAAGGAAGTATATGCAATTATGCATACAACAATTAACATTTACATACGTCATAGAGTAAGGAAGTATATTATACAGAAATTAACATTTACATATGTCATAGAATAAGGAAACATTAGCAATTTGCAGAGGGTGAGAGAGGCAGAGAGGAAAGAGGGGGGGGAGAAGAGAGGGTGAGAGAGAAAAGGAGAGATAGAGAGGGTGAACAAGACAAAGAGAAAGGGAGAGAGAGAGAGAGAGAGAGAGAGGTACTTGCTGCCGAGCGCCGGCGATCCTCTTCTATTTCTGTAATGAGAGAGGGAGAGAAATAGAGAATGAGGATTTCGTTCGAGAAAGATAATAAAAGGTCCACAACCCCCACATTTTAGTAATAATTACAAACCAACCAACAAACGAAATTTTAACCCCCTTTTTCCCCCAAAAAAAGTGGGACTTCTACGATTAATTTGCGAATTATATGGAAATACACATTTAGAAAAAAATGTTTTTATGTTGCTTATTATGACTGGCCTAAAGTACGCCTATAATAAGTTTTTTTTAATTTTAAATATGATGTATTTTGTTACTATGCATAACAGTAATATTATCGTTCCACAATTAAGTGGTGCCTACTGCCTATCATAGCAAGAAAATTCTGTGATTTTTTCAAAAAGTCGTGAATGAATTTGATTTTCTTCGTGTTACAGATTATTTGCGACTTTTTGGAAAAGTTGGGAATCAATTTCTAATTTGTGAGATATATTTGTTTACTATATTTCATTATTAGTATCTTATTATTTATTTTAAAAATAAATTCCCAATATTTCCTCGATTTTCCCCATTTTTTGAATTTCACTGTTTTTTCTCAAGGTTTTTCCTTGCTGAATAGTTCATAATCTCTGAATTGGTGACTCAGGGGCCCAGGCATCCTTAGGTGAAAGCATAGTGATCACCGGTTGCTTAAGGGATCACTTAGGTGACAGAGGCCCAAAAATGAGACCCCTTTTGTGTTTATAATGACTTCTTCAGTCTTATTTTGACTTCTTTTTGTTTTATTATCAGGTTGTTGGAATCCGTATAGATGACTGGAATCGTTGGGATAAATGATGTAATTTCAAATTTTCTGATGCAGCTTTTTTGTTCTTTTAATTTTTTGTTTTTGAAAGATCAATTAATGTAGATTCTTCTGAGGATATACTTAGGCACACTCGTTCTGATACTGAGCCTCTCTATTGTTAGTGGGTGGCATTATTGATTTGGAAGCTCCCATCGACGGAGCACCTCTTGGGTTCTTATAGTCTGGAAACTGCACCACCTGGCAATCTCCATTTCTCTGGGTAATCAATTTCCTTGGGTGGTCAATAGAAATTTCTGCAGTGGGTGGGAACTAGGCCGTTACTTGGACTGTCGTAATTGTTCGGTTTGTTCAAGAAGGCATCCATTAAATGTTCTAAACAAGTAGGCATCATATTTGTTGGTCCACTGTATTAATCTGTACATTCTCTGATGAACTTTTACACATTGCTCTGGGTAATCATTTTCCTTGGGTGGTCAATAGAAATTTCTGCCGTGGGATGTGAAACTAGGTAGTTACCTGGCCTGTCATATCGTGGTTCCTAAGAGGGCATCCATTGTATTTTCTGATCAAGTAGGGATCAAGTTGGGTGGGAAACTAGGTGGTTACTTGGCCTGACATGAGCATTTGTGCTTTGTTTATATTGTGAAATGGCATGCATGGAGAAATAGTTAAGTGAAAGGATTTTATTTGTATTACCAAAAAAAGAAAGGATTTCATTTGATTGTATTCAGTGTAATAAACCTTTCGCCTAGGCAATACCTAGGCCACCACCTCACCTAGCCAGGAACCTGATCGTCTAATCATAATTTAGGCAGGCACTTATTCAACATTTTGCCTTTTGATTTCTTTGCTGCTCCAATCATACTTGGTTCATCTTGGAAACTAAATTCCTTTATTCTTGTTGCTTCTTGATTTCTCTCTGATCCTATCATACTTCATCTTGGAAACCAACCTCCAAGATTGTACGACTGTGCATACAGAATCATCCTCTCTGCTTGTGCAGAGAGAATCTTCATCTCTGCTCGGGTTTCATGCAACTTGGTTTGGATGGAAGTTCTTGCTCAATTGTACTTTAATGGATAACACACCTATGCTTCTCACTTAATTGCATGGGTTTTACCTTGTTAATTGTTGGTATATATTTGAAATTGCTGGAAATTGTGAACCAACAAGCTTTATTCTTGTTGTTTTTCAATTTCCACTTTTTTCCATTGCAGCTATTTATCTCGGAATCATCCAAGTTTTCCAAGATTGTATGTTTGTATATAATGTCGCCCTCTTTGCTTGTGTCTCCAACTTGGTTTGAACGGAGTTGCACTCTAGTGAAATGGTTTACAAATCTTCTCTGCTTCTTGATCTGTCTTATGGTTTTTTACTCTGTGAACGGTCGTTATGGATGTTGAAATGCTAGAAATCGCTGTGGAGTAGCTGATTGATATGTTCTTGATGCATAATGGACATTACTAATATTGTCAGAAAATATTCCGACTGTTGGGAAATTTTATCATGCTTTCGTAATTCCTCCAATAAACCACTATTTATTGGTTTTTGGTTCCAACTGCAATTACACCTAATACTAGTCTCGGTTGCTAGGAGGGCTACTGATGTTCAAAATGGGTATTTTGCAGATACGATGATGAAGTTTGCATCTTTCGAGACCATTGTGGAGATGCTGTACAAGTATGCCATCCCCACTCCGAAGGACCAGTGCAGCAAAAGTCTGCAGCTTGGTATCAGCTTTGCTGGTGGATATGTTGCCGGTGTTCTCTGTGCCATTGTGTCTCACCCTGCTGACAATCTTGTCTCTTTCCTTAACAATGCTAAGGGGGCAACTGTGGGTGATGTGAGTGGTCTATTCTTTTAGTATGGCTTCTGTAGACTTTTCTATATTTGTTTCCTTCCTCGTGTTTGCTTCATTTTTTAAGCAATTTTTGTGTTTGGCAGGCCGTCAAGAAACTAGGGTTGTGGGGTCTCTTTACCCGTGGTCTTCCTCTTCGTATTGTCATGATTGGTACCCTCACCGGAGCTCAGTGGGGAATCTATGACGCTTTTAAAGTTTTTGTTGGGCTGTAAGTTTCATCTCCCTGCATTTTACCTTTCCTTCTTTCCTTTTTATTTTTATTTTTTTGAGATTGTTGAAGGTTTCTATTCCTAGCAAGTTCCATTTAATGCTCCTTATTCAATTAACTGGCATTGGGGTTGGTTGCATATGTTTAGGCCAACCACGGGTGGTGTTGCTCCAGCTGCTGTTACTGCTACTGAGCCCGCAAAGGTATGAGATTTTGGCTGATGGTCGAGTAACATAAAATTTTATTGTTTTGTTGGCCTGAGACTTAGCAATATATTAAAGACTGCTCAATAACTCTAGTGTTGATGAGGATTCTTTGATGGGGTCCATGGCAAGCGGGCAGTGCATTATTTTATATTTGAAACCAACTATATGGTTTGGCTTCTTACTTTCTTTTTGGCTAATTTATGAGTCCGGAGGATGGTTTTGATTTCATCCTTCAAATCCTTGGAGATTTTTAAGAATTCAGACATGAAATCTCAACTTCTGTCAGATTCTCATTCGGAAGAGGGAGCCCATAATAATGGACAATTTTATTTTATTTTTGTTGAGAGAGAGAGAGAGATTTGCTTCTCTGTGTGCCTGTATTTCCTTTGTGATAAATTTGGCGAATGCTAGACTATTTCTTTTTTCTGCCACCCAAAAGATATGGGTAATTATTAACCGTTCTAATATTGTCTTCTACCCTGTTTCCAGTTCCCACCTTTAAATATCTGGTTTTCTTTCATTCCAAATTGTAAGAACTATAGGGAAGTAAATGAATGATACATGAGGTGTATTGCTTTTACCGATGACCCAATGAGAATTGGTAATGTCAGGCATGCGTTAATTTTTGCCTCTTCCACGCGAGGAGAATTGGGCATGAAATCACTTTTGGTCTGAGGAGAATTGGGCGTGAAATCACTTTTGGTCTGAAAACGATGCCCAAAGGTTGGGAAGGTAACGACTGATGAAAAATGATGGAAAATGTTTAACGTACCATGGTTTCCATTACGTAAAGGAATGGCCCGTCCTCATTGGTCCACGCCCTTGAAAACTCACCAACTGTAGATAAGATTCACTCACCCCTAGGGTTAGGCAATTCAACCTTGGTTTTTAGACAATAAAAAAAGATTTAAAAAAAATAAAAATTTAGTTAAGCTTAATCAGGGTTAAATGTGATAGAAGCTTAGATAAACTAGGATTCTATTTAGTTTAGAAACGTGTTGATGTTTAACATATTGTATTATCTTGTATTGTCTATTATTTGGATAGTTACGCATGGATAGTTGAGAAAAAGAAACATAAGGAATTTTCTCATATGTAGATTCAGATTTCTCAATTTTCTGTAAGTTAATTCAAGGTTAACTAGTGGTATCAGAGCTTCTACGATCACTTGATTCAATCAAGTACTTGGGGATTTGTTTGACATATCCTAGTTTTTGTGTTTGGAAGAAAATCATGGCTATAAATACAATGATTCAACCACAACTCCCAAGGTTTTGTGCAACAAACTACGATCATTGGAGCATCCAGATGAATGTGCTTTTTTACTCTCAAGAGCTATGAGATCTCGTAGAGATGAGATATACCGATATAGCAAATCAACAAACGTTTAATAACTTCTCACAAGCACGGAATGATATATTACGAGATACACGAAAGAAAGATCAAAAGATATTGTATTTCATCTTTCAAGTTGTAAATGAAAAGATATTTGATAGAGTATTAAGGGTCATTACAACAAAGATTGCATGAGATTTGTTGGAGAAAAGCTACAAGGGTGTAGAAAGAGTGAAAAATGTGCGAATTCAAACTTGTAAAGGTTATTTTGAAGCCTTTAAGATGGGTGATACAAAGTCTATTACCAAATATTTCGGTAAAGTAGTGAGCATTACAAATCAAATGAGAGAATGAAAAAGCGATGAATGATGTAGAGATTGTCGAAAAAATTCTGCGATCACTTGCTTTAAAGTTCGAGCATGTTATGTGTGCTATAGAGGAAGCAAAAGACACATCTGTCATTTTGATTGAAGAACTCATGGGTTCGTTGGAAGCCCATGAACAATGAATGAAGCAAAGATCATCGTCCTCATATTTAAAACAAGCACTCAAAACCCAATTTTTGATGGATAATAGATCCGATCGGGGAAAAAAATATGGAGGTCGAGGCCGTGGCTGTGGTAGATGATTCTATAACAATGATTGTGAAATGAATAAAAGTTTTGATTCTTCAAGAGGTCGTGGAAGAGGTAGATCTCAAAATAGCACTCACAAGTATGACAAATCTAAATCTAAAGTTCAATGTCATTATTGCAATAAATATAGTCATTATAAATTTGAGTGTCGAAAGAGGTTAGCCAATGAAGGCGAAGAAAACAATAATTTTGTTGATCAAGATAAATATCCAAATACTCCTATTTTGTTAGTTTGCAAAACTGCAGAAGATGGTAATACCAGTCAATGATATTTAGATACGGGTTGTAGCAACCACATGTGTAGAAGAAAAGAGATGTTTGCCGATCTTGATGAAAACATCACTTCTATGGTAAAATTTGGAGACAACAGGAAGATACAAGTAAAAGAAAATTGTAAAATTCTAATATGTGCAAAGAATAATAATCATCATCATATTTTAGATGTGTTTTGTGTTCCTTAATTAGAATGCAATTTACCAAGTGTAGGTCAACTTCAAGAACGAGCCCATATCTTGCATATTGAGAATGTTATCTGTGACCTTAAATATGCTTACAATCAATTAATTGCTAGGGTGCCTATGACAAAGAAACATATGTTCCCTTTGCAAATCAAGATTGATAATTTTGCTTATTAAAGTGCATAATATTCTTGGTTATGACATCTTTGGTTTGGCCACATGAGTTTTGACAGTTTGAAGAAGCTCGCTTCAAAGAAGATGGTGATAGGACTACCTTTTATAAATCACCAAAATCAGATTTGTGATGGTTGCATTATTGGAAAATAACATAGAGATCAATTTCTAGTGGGGTAGTCACAAAGATCTACAGGATCACTTCAGCTTGTTCAATCAGATTTGTGTAAGTTAGGTTGCACCTCTAATGACAATAATAAGTATTTTGCCACTTTTATTAATGATTACACTAGAAAAACATGAATTTATTTTTTTAAAGAAAAATCTGAAGTCTTACATGTTTTTTGAAATTTTAAAATGTTTGTGGAAAAGCAAAGTGGTCACAATCTAAAAATTGTGAGAACTGATGGAGGTGAAGAGTATACCTCGCATGGTTTTGAAGATTTTTGCAGGAAGAATGGTATTGGTCATCAAACTACCACTAGTTATGTACCTTAACAGAATGTGGAGCTAGAAAAAAAAGAATAGGACAATTGTGGAGATGGTAAGAAGCATGTTAAAAGGAAATGGTACTCCTAAGATTTTTGGGGCCGAAGCCGCAGTTTGTGCAATTTATGTGCTTAATAGATGTCCTATAAAAAGCCTACACCATGTGACACCGGAAGAAACATGGAGTGAAAGAAAGACAAAAATCTCTCACATTCGTGTCTTTGGATTCCTTGCTTATGCACATGTGTCTAAAGAAAAAAAAACCTTGATGATAAAATTACAAAATGCATATTTGTTGAGTATTGTAAGAAGGCTTACAAACTCTATAATCCAGTTACTAATAAGATGATTATTAGTAGAGATGTGAAGTTTGATGAAACTAGTGCTTGAGAGTGGACAAATGCAAAAAAACAACATCTTGACGTTAGTGTTGATTTTGAAGAAGATTTGAGTGATCAAGAAAGGGATCTCATAGATCCGCCTAGTCCACTTCCACCTACCTTATCTTTGTCTCCATCATCTTCTGTTATGCCATCATCCCCAGTTCTTATTCGTAGGAATCCTCCTTACACTTCCTCCATGCCTAGCAAATTTAGAGGTTTTGAGATCTCTAATAATAATGATATTGATGATGGTGATATGATGAGCTATATTTTAATTTATTTGCAGAATATGATCATCTCAAGTATGAAGAACTTGCACTGGAAGAAAAATTGATTAAAGCCATGAATGAAGAAATTAGGCCTATCGAAAAGAATGATACATGAGAGTTGACACAATTTCCTAAAGGGCATAAATCAATTGGTGTGAAATGGGTTTACAAGACCAAGTTAAGGGCAGATAACTTCATAGACTGACATAAGGCAAGATTTGTGGTAAAGGGTTACAAGCAAACACATGGGAGTGACTATCATGAGGTATTTTCTCCTGTTGCTAGAATTGAATTTGTTAGAATGTTGGATGCTTTAGCAACTCAAAACCAATGGAAGATCCATCAAATGAATGTGAAGTCAACATTCTTGAAGAGCTTTATGTTGAATAACCTCTTGGATATGTTAAGAAATGTGATGAAGACAAGGTATGCAAACTAAAGAAAACATTCTATAGGTTAAAACAAGCTCCAAGGGCCTGATACACTCGTATTGATTCATATCTCCATGATAATGGCTCTCACAAGTATCCTAATGAACATGTTGTTTATGTTCAATATAATGAGCATGATAATTTGTTATGTCTTACTATATGTAGATGATCGTATCTTCACAGGTAATAATCTTGCTATGTTTGATGGGTTCAAGAGAACCATAATTTATGAATTTGAGATGACAGATATGAGTCTGATGTTATATTACCTTGGGATCGAGGTAAATCAGATGAGCAATGAATTTTTTTATTTCCCAGAAGAAGTATGCAAGAGAGATTTTCAAAAGGTTTAGGATGAAAAATTCTAAAACTGTTAGACTCCTACAGAAACAGGTTTGAAATTGCCCAAGATAGGAAGAAAATTTAGTTAATTCTATATATTTGAAGCGCTTAATTGGGAGCTTACGATATTTAACTTCTACAAGGTTGGACATTGTGTATGGTGTAGGACTACTTAGCCATTACATGGAGTGCTCTAGTTAGATTCACCTACGAGCAGCTAAAATAATTTTGCGATACATAAAAGGTACACTTGATGAAGTTATTTTTTTTATAAATGTATTGATGATTTTAGACTTATTGGGTACACAAATAGTGATTGGGCTAGTGATGTTGATGATAGAAAGAGTACATTTGGGTATGTGTTTTTTGTTGGAGAATGTGCTTTTACTTGGTCATCAAAAAAACAAAATGTTATTTCAACTGCCGAAACAGAGTACATAGCGTTGACATCATGTGCAACTCAAGCTATATGGCTTATAAGAATATTGGAAGAGATGCACCATCCTCTAGCAGGTCCTAGTACGATTTTTTGTGATAACAGCTCGACTATTTCACTCACGAAAAATCTGATTTTTCATGGTCGAGTAAGCACTTTGATATACAATTTCACTTCATTGAGCTTGTGAAGAATGAAGATGTGAAGATTGAGTATTGTAAAAGCGAAGAGCAGATTGCTGACATTTTTACAAAGTAACTCAAGTCTGAATATTCAACAAGTTGAAGATAAAACTTAGCATGACGATTTGCAAATCCTAGCTGAAGGGAGACGGTTAAAAGTTTAGATAAACTAGGATTCTATTTAGTTTAGAAATATGTTAATGTTTAACATGTTTTATCTTATCTCCGTTTAGATTATGTTTCCTTGTATTCCCTATTAATTGGATAGTTACTAGTTGAGAAAAAGAAACATTCATAATTTTCTCATAAGCAGATTTAGATTTCTTAATTTTCTGCAAGATAATTCAAGGTTAACAAAATGGGGGTTAAAAGAGACACGGGAACACAGGGTAAGTTAAGTAGCAGACCCATGGGTCCGCTAATCACTGCTCCAAAATAATCCCATCCTTGTACAAGGAGGGTCCCGCCCCGTTAAGACTCGTGACGTGTTCCTTTTTAACTTTCATTAATCCTTAGTGTTACAAAATTTAACCTTGGTTTTTTTTTTGAAGAACTGATCACAAGAGATAAAACTTCTTTACAAGTGTTCAAGAGCAATTATATGGGTTTTGTGGGAGGGAGGCGCATCCCATTCCTCCTCCTATGAGGAGAGGATTATTACTCTATTAGGATTTAGCAAATTGGTTAAAAATATTAATCATGGGAAGTAAAACTTTTAAACCAGAGTTAAGGGTGTTAGAGACTCTAACCCCATGGTTAATTTGGACTCTTATAGTAGTCCATCCTTAACAATGAACTGGACCGGACCGGCCCGGCCCAGCCGGTGGAACCGGGAACCGGCCCCCTCGCTGGTTCCCAAAACCCTCAAAACCGGTACTCTTTAAGAACCAGCTAGAACCAATCAGAACCGGTCAAAACCGGCCAGAACCGGTCAAAACCGGCTAGAACTGATTGGGCAGAACCAGTCGAAACCGGGAAAAATAAAAAAAATAAAAATGGTTTTTTTGTAAAAAGTACATGGTCGAACCGGACCGGTTGAACCAGTCACATTGGGAACGCACTCTACCGGTTCGATGCTTGGTCCGGTCCGGTTCTGACAACACGGCTAACAACTAGACATCACCCTTAGCCTGACTTGCCCACATGTCAACAGTAAATTCCTTTAAAAAAGGGGAAGCTAAGGCTTGTCCCATTTGTTGTGTGCGTCTCTGACCACAATATTGTTCCGGGTTTTAGTCCTCTGGTGTGCACTTCAGTTGAAATATTATCTGCCCGAAGGTAAGTAGCCCTTCAAACCACTGACCCCTCATCTACTTAAAAAAAAAAACATTTTGCATAGAGAAATGCTGATTTATCTCTTTTTAAATAATAATAAAAAATATTTTATTTGGGGGCGAAAAAGAGACAAGTGGATTGACAAG
The DNA here is from genome assembly GCA_015143295.1 of Tetracentron sinense. Classification (NCBI taxonomy): domain Eukaryota; kingdom Viridiplantae; phylum Streptophyta; class Magnoliopsida; order Trochodendrales; family Trochodendraceae; genus Tetracentron; species Tetracentron sinense. The sequence continues at coordinate 56,587,091 of CM026554.1, read as the reverse complement.
GGAAAAATATTTATTTTATTATCGAGTAGGCTCACAGTAGATAATTGCTTTCGGTATTCGATGCATGCAAGGACTCCTGATTTGCTTGCATTTGTTAGTTTTACAAACCTCAGCTTTCTATAAATTATATTTTCAATAGTATTTGAAGATAGGCTAAACCTAGCGATCATCCTGAATCTTTTGGGTTGGAAGGAAATATGCAGATAGAAGGAAAAATGCAATATATTATTTTAGTATGTGTACAAGAAAAATAATAAAAATAATCAGATTGTAGACTTTCTATTTAAAGAAGCTTGAAGAAACTTCGGAAAAAAATGCTTTAGGGAGCTAAATGATTTTTTTATAGCATATATAGAACACACATCCCGGTGCAACAAAACACATCACCCACGCAACTCTCAAAAACAGATGGCAGGTGAGGAGCTGAATGATTTACCCCTACCTGTAAAGTGCATTATTCAGGTTCGTAAATCATCTCTGTTTTTTTTTTTTCGGTTACACACAAATCATCTCTTTAATTTAGGGGTAAGATATTTACATTCCCACCGGATTTGTAAGCTTTTCTATTAATTTAATAAATTGGTACAAATCATCTTTCTTTAATTTAGGGGTAAGATATTTACATCCAAACCTGATTTGTGAGCTTTTCTATTAAATTAATAAATTGGTAGGGGTCTCGCCAAACCCCCAAACTCCTCTGTGTTTAAAGAAAAAAAGTTCTCCCTCTAAAACTTTATCAGACCTTCAACGAGAGGGACACTTTTGTCATCTGAGTGGGATGGGATTTGGTCTGGCCCTTCCTAGACTAAATCTGTCTGTCCCTCATGCCGCAGGTTAACACGTGTCTATTTTAACACTCTTTAACTGTGGTTAAAAGTCATTCTAACACGTGTCTATTTTAGGGTTGAACTATGTAACCTTTGTTTTTATAAAAAAAAATATTTAAAAATTTTAACTACAAAAGTTAAAATCTGACCGAGGTTAAAAGGACATTTAAATGGCTTTGTGAGTGAGGCAAGTGAAGCCTGACGGTTTTGGTCTAGCGTGGGCTAGACCAAATCCCTTCTCCCTCCGAGTGGACACCGTATATATGACTTAGGATCTTCTCCGGTTGATGCTGGCAAGGAGACTGCCAGCGCCAATCGGAAGGTGCCACACACCCACTTTGCACATTTTTGAAGTGTGTACATAAGTCAATGCATTGGTTGGGGAGTGTGTAGTGCCTTCCGATTGGATGCTGACAGTCTCCTCACCAGAACCAACTGGTGAAGATCCTAAGTCCTTATATACTGGTATACAAGTACAAATACAACTAGTGGTGGAGATGGGCCGTATCGTGGGCTTGAATTTTGGTGCTTTTTGAATAGGTTCAGCTTGAAGCCCAACACATTTATAAAAGGCTTTGAAGCCTAAATTCGGTCGATTGCCACCTCTAATCGTACAACCAACATAAGGGTTTTTTTTTTGGGTAGAGACTAGAGACCAACACAAGGGTTCAGATTGATTTTTATTTTTTGCTTGGTCCTAATCATTTATCTACCTAGGTTTGGGGTTAGCAGAGTTAGCACTCATGGTGGGTGCTCAACAGCCACACCAAGACTCAAACACGAGTAACACCTCCCCAAAGGGAGATACTCATCTATTCATAACCAACTAAGCATCACAGTTCCTTGTGGCAAATCATCCCTTCAATGGAGGGGATAGTGAAACCCCCCCCCCCAACACACACACAGAGACACACAGCTAGAGCTAGTGATAATAAACAACTCAAGGAAGGAAGTAAATGGTCTGTCCGGGTCGGGTCAAGGGATAGACCCATCAATATATCATATCATGAAGTCATGATCTGAATCAAAGCGGATATCTATTCAGGCGGCCTTGGCCTGTCTCTGGCGAACCCAGAAAGGACCTATCTCGGGGTTGGAGAAGGCAAAATCATGGGGCCCATGATTTTGGTTTCACCCATAATAAGACATGTGACAATAAGTGTGTGAGAATAAGGGGTAGAGATGTCAAATGGGGAGAAGTCAAAATAATGGGGAGAAAATGAAATGACTTATTCCCATTTATATGCCAACTGTCGTACAATGTATGGAACCCCGAGAACTCTTTCTGGCTTCGCCAGAGACAAGCCAAGGCCCAGTACAGGCATGATTCAACGGGTTATAAGGCAGCCTGGCCAGCTTAAAGGGTTAGCAGTGGAGGGGGAGATCTATAAGAGGTTAGGTCTGCCTCGGATCCGTGGAATACCTTAACTGGCTAAGTTCGATGAATCCAAAATGCATATCCAAATTCAATTTTGAGGGTACCTAATAAATTAAATATATGTCAGAATATAAGACAAAATATGGGTCACCAGTCTAGAAATGGTAAACGAACTGAGATGCTTATGACGAACTCCCGCTCGTTTGAGTTTGTTTATCTAGAAAACAAACTAAGCTCAAGTTCTTCACCAAAAAACCAAAAACAAAAACAAAGCTCAATCTAAACTCAAACATGCATATATTTGCTTCATTTAATATTATAATCAGTAAAATATTTAGTATAGGTATTTAAGTATGTTAAAATAATTATTGAAATGTAATTTTTAAATATTGGTAACAATGTTGATTATCTAATACGAGGCAACATGTTTTAATTAAGTTAACATTGGGTCGGTTGATCTACAAATAAGAGCTGGCGAGTTTACAGCCCAGTCGTTAGACGTTACATCATACATGTGTGAAAAATGTGGTGAATATGGGAAGGACGAGATTGAATTGTCGTGGGGAAACAGAATGAAATGGACTTTTCAGCGGATGTAGCGCTGATGCAAGCTACAAAGTAAATTAACGGAACATAGAAAGAGATGTTGTTGCCTCGTGGGCCCTACCCGTCCACAGCCCCGTCTCTCTGGGTGGACTCGTGTTATTGTAGGCGCAATCGGAGCCACAAGGTACGCCATTAAATATGCATCCCTTACCCAAAAATTCAAAAAATTGTACAAGTGGCACAGATGCAGAGTATGACCGAAAATGCTCACCTCCTCGAGCGAGGAAGGGGCTCAGGATGGATTGTCTCTAGCGAAGCCAGAAAGGTGGTCTCGGGCATTCATATATCATGTGACAGGTGGCATGAAAAAAAAAAGAGAAATCAGGTCATTTTCTCTTCATGATTTTGACTTCTCCTCACTTGATATCTCTCCCCCTTTTTCTCACCCATTTATCGGCACATATCCTTTAATGTGCAGAGAAGTCGAAATCATGGGACTTGTGATTTTGACTTCTCCACCACATGTCCCCTATTTTGTGGACACCCTAGAGGAGCCTTTCTGGTTATGCCAGAAAAAATCTGAGGCTCGAGGAAGGGAGGGAGGTGTCTCGGCCCTTTTTTGGCCATATGTCTTCTATTAACTAGGGTTCACTCATCTACCCTCGGTTTTAGGAAAAAAATCTAAGTAAAAAACATAAAAATAACCACAATTAAAAAAAAAAAAAAAAAAAAAAGACCTTTAAGAGTTCATGGGCAATTGAAGGGGTTTTGTGAGGGCAAGGAGCAATACTCTGCTCTTCCATGGGAAGGACCAATCCCCATCAAATGTAAGAGAAAAAGAAACTAGCGTTGTGTAGAAAAGTTAAAAGTAATAAGTTGATAATTTTCTTTTTCTTTGTAGTAGGAGATATTTGTCTGCTCCCGTAATAGTTAAAAAAACACTAAAAAGGTTTTTGTGTTGTAACCGGACTCGAAAGAGTCTCATAGAGTCCGGTTATAACAATAGAGGATTCCAAGCCTAAGTATATATTGGGAGACCAAATCCTCTACGACAAAATCCAGTTATCACTCCTAAGGTCATCACGTGTCCGTTTTGATACTCCTTAACTGTGATTAAGATTCATCCATTCCTAAGATTCACCCACCATCCTTTTTTTTTTTGGTAATCTCACCCACCCATCCTTGATTTTTATATAAAAAAAGTAATTCTTTTAAAAATAATTTAATACTTAAAAAATCCTAAAAATATTTTTTTAATTAAAAAAGAATTAATATTTTTTTTCTAAAAACCAAGGATGGGTAGGTGAACCCTACGGATGGTGAATCTTAACCACATTTAAGGGGTGCCAAAAGGGACACGTGGCAGGCTTAGGGGTGATAACCGGATTTGCCAAATCTGATTATCACCCGTAGAGGATTTGGTTTCATATATTGGGCTTAGATGGTCACTTAGGTTTCATAATAACAATAGCGACGCTGTTAGTCCTACACTCAATCAATTGTTGTGTAAAAGCGTGCAAATAAGAGTGTAACGATTTAAAAAATAGTACATAAATAATCAGACTGAAGAGAGAAACAAATCAACAAAGAGACACGATTTACGTAGTTCGGCAATATGCCTACGTCCACGGGCAGCGGTGATCGATCATTATATTTAATAGAAGATTTTACAATGCTCTCACTTAGGAAAAAAAAAATTACCTTCCCAAATCTCCCAAAAAACGGCTCTCCTCTATATCAAAATAAACCCTCAAAAATACCTTATATCATTAGGGTTAAAACATAAGGACAATATAAGTAAATTACTCAAAATGGGTTGGACCAATATTCGGGTCAAAATTTGGGTCATCCGGATCGTCAAACAGATCATAAATCCGGGTTGAGTTCATGACAACTTCCAACACCAACTCTCAACTTCCACCAAATTCTGTAATTGTTTACTCATAATAAGGTTAGCATTCCTCATATAATCCGATCACTTAAGGTTAGCTTTCCTCATATAATCCGATCAGTACCACCTCCATACCTGTTACAGACCACAATAATTACGAAAACTGAGCGAATTCAGGGATCGTGATTATAGAGCTGAAACACCTAATTATTGCTACTGTATATCATGGAGGAAGATACAAGGATCTCTCTCCTTGACAGTTCTTTTTCCTTTGATGGATACCCTTCATCTGCTTTTAATTCCAACTCAACAACAGTTTCCTGTTCATTTCCACAAATTTCTCAGTCCTTCTCAATAAAAACAAGAACCTAATAAATATATTGACCGTGACATTCTGATAAATATAATATAATATCCTTTCAGGCGAGTGAGCTACGGAGGAAGTTATTTAATGATGAATTTAAATAATGAATGGACACTTGTTTTGAATGATCACTTTCTTTTAAATTCATTTTCTTTAAAGAAAAAATATTTATTATTGTCTTCCCAACTAATAAAAGAGAGTGTTGCTAGCTGTATCCTTTTTTTTCTCAAATATAGAAGAGAATGAAAATACCATTATTTCTTTTTTCTTAAAGTAAAATTATCCAGATAAAGCTAAATCCCACTTTAAATATTTCTACTTACAAACAAAAGAAGGGCTTGTATATGTTTCTGCTTCTTGAAGTAAAACCATATATTCCCAACAAAAAAAGAGTAAAACCATATAAAGTTAACAGTAAACCCCCACTGCTATTTTCTTAACAACCCACAAGAACTTTTAAAATAATAAAATTATTTAACAGAAACGGAAATAGCTTATTAGGATCGCTGTTGATGAGTTTTCTTCAGAAAAGTGTCATTGAAACTTGTTTTTGTTTGTTTCTGGTTTTTTTTTGGGGGGTCCGTAGATGACATTCTATAAACTAAAAGTCCCAACAAGGGAAGATGGAATCACAGTCAATTGCGATTGAATTTGAGGAGCACCCACAAGTCAACATTTGTTCCTTTTAATCCCTATATTAACAGTAGTTAAGATCCATTAATCCTTAGGGTTCAACAATCCAATTTTGGTTTTTAAAAAAAAAATATTAAAAAAATTAACCCTAAGGTTAAGAAATTTTTGTTAGAGTTTTTCTTATTAAATAAAAACTTATGTTGTCCGGCGCAATCCTTAGGTTTTCAAAAATCGGATTGTATTGCTGTCAATAGAGAATAATAAGATTAAGGAATCCCATTAAAGAAAAGTGATCAAACAGGGAACCTTAAGTGTTATTAAAGCTAACAAGATGGTCAGTGTTGGCGACCTTTAGATCTTTGGTGTGATTCCTCTCAACCCTTAGATCTTATGATAGGTAGGGTTCCAAGGGTATATAAAGAAATTTGAAGTTTCTCTTTTCTCTTACGTCATTTAGAAGTCTCATTGAATTAGACCTAAGGAGAAAAGAGAAGACTCATCTCATCCTCTCAAACGTCGAGAAACTCAGCATCACACTGTGAAGGGAATGGAGAAATTCCAGCGAAAGGTATGAGATTATCTATTTCAATCTCTGTCTCTTCTGATTATGAATTCTAGAAAATTAATTGCATAATCTAGATCTATGATTTGAATAATATTGTTTAGATTTAAACCGTTTATTATTCTGAAACCCAACAATTTTACCCCTAAGGTTAAATTGGTTAAAAAAGAATTTCCAAAAATCAAGGTTATATTGTTGAACTCTAAGGGTTAGTCAATCTTAACCATAGTTAATAAGGGTTAAAAATGACATGTGTGGACCTCTGAGTGCAATTAAATCTCCCTGAATTCAATCACGATTGATTGTGATTCAATCTCCAACCGGCTTACTATAATCACGAGAAGAAGCTTCACTTCTAATAATGTCTCTGCGCGCAATAGCAACCAACCCTGGATAATTAGGGATTGAAAAATCCCATCTCGCAATCTAAGTAGTGTTTACCCAACAAGTATCGTGTTTGCTTGTGCCAATGGTATTTTTGCATGGGGTTGATTAGGGATCTATTTCATTGAGCTGACGGTTGATATGCCCCAATTGCGTGAGTGTGTGAGTTCCTTTCCTTTGCCTTGCCTGTAGCAGTATCATTCCCTTGTGGTATTGTTATCTTGAGCCAAAAAAAATTGCTAAGCACTCTAACCCACTAACCCTCGGCCAAACCGTATTTAGGATACCAAAAAAAACAAGTATCGAAATAGATGAGTGTAGATAGTATTAGGAAATATCCTATTGTAATAATTGTGAAGAGATACACAAAGTGAATTGATTTATTGAGAATTCTTGGATGATTTACAATGACCCCATAAATGGTTTAAATAGATGTTTCATGCCAAGACTCCTAATATAGAAAGAAAGATCTCTAAAAGATAATCATAATCTAATTATACCTAATCAAATCCTAAATTCAAATTTAATTGATACTATCTAATTGTGAAGAGATACACTAATAATGATACAGTGTATCTCATTCACTTTATTACAATAGGATATTTCCTAATATTCCCCCTCAAACACATGTGGATTGAAAATCTTCATGGGTTTGCGCAACTTGAGTACTCCCTTTGTGCATGAAGAGCTAAAACATCCGTGCTTGGTAGTCACCGCCAGTCTGTGAAGTCTATCTCTGTCGCATCCCGCTCATATTTATGAGTCTGTCGGAGCCGGTAGCCCACTAGATCAAGCTGTCATGATCGTCTTCCCAAAGCACCCGAAGATTGATTTGCAATGTGAAGAAAAACTCTCATTAGAGAGGTCTTCAATAAAATAAAAGGAAATACACTTATTACGACAACCATCAAAGAGGAATAAAAAAAAAAACTAGACCAACCATGCTAACATCTATGTTGGCTTTGATGACAAAAAAAATAAAAAAGAGAATAGAGAAACTTCAGTCCCGACGGGCGGCGGCAATGCCGCCCGCCGGAAACACATAATAAAAGTGAAAAAAAAATCAATATAGGCAGATCGCCCGCTCTGATACCATAAAGTGAATTGATTTATTGAGAATTCTTGGATGATTTACAATGACCCCATAAATGGTTTAAATAGATGTTTCATGCCAAGACTCCTAATATAGAAAGAAAGATCTCTTAAAGATAATCATAATCTAATTATACCTAATCAAATCCTAAATTCAAATTTAATTGATACTATCTAATTGTGAAGAGATACACTAATAATGATACAGTGTATCTCATTCACTTTATTACAATAGGATATTTCCTAATAGATAGAAGTTGTGAGAAAGGGAACTTTAATATTCCCACCTTCCCCTTATATAGAGGTTTTTTTTTTCTTTTTTGAAATCTTACACTAGGCCGAGTTTAACTATGATCAGGAGCTCGGCCGGTTCAAAGTACATCCGGAGCTCCTGTGCAATGCAAAACTGTAATGAGTTTGAATGTGAATAGTAGCTCCTGTTCAAGTGATACATGGAATCTCTAAAATAGAGGTGGCAATGGGCTGGGTATGGATTTGAATTTTGGTGATTTTTTAATAGGCCCAGCCCAAAGCCCCACATTTACATAAGCTTTAAAGCCCGAACTTGGCCCGATTGCAACCCCTACTCCAAAATATGCCTATGAAAAGGAATTGCATACCATCACTCCAATGGTATGGTGTTACCCTCTTATAAGGGAGGTCATGGGCTCTAATCTTATTGAAGAATGATGTTTGCCTGAGAAATGAGAAGCGGACCCTGGGGTCTGCTTCTAAGCTGTCCCAAATGTCCCTTTCCCTGTTAACCCATGTTTAATCATGATTAAACTTAATTAAATTAAAATTAGTATTTTTATTTTTTCTAAAAAATCATGGCTAGATTGCTTAACCCTAAGGGGTTAACCACATTTGATGGATGGTAAAAAAGGGGCTTGGAGCAATGAGGTCACCGGGTTCGCTTCTAAGTTAACCTTGGGTTCCGTTTTCCATTTCCCTTTGGCAAAAGCTCCACTCCCCTCAGAACTAACCACAAACCAACCCATGATTGCTAATAAATAACAGTAGGTAAATGTTATTAAGAAAAGGCATTTCTGTTTTTACTTTTTTTTGGTTCATCGGAGGCCACATGGACCAATGGGCAATACAACGAAGGGTAGCCCTCCCTCTCCCTCCCGGCCTCGACTTGTCTCTGGCGAGCCGGAATATGGTCTTGGGTGTCCATACATTGTGTGACACTTGGCATGAAAAAAGAGGGAATAAGTCATTCCACTTTCTCTCCATAATTTTGACTTCTCCCCACTTAATATCTCTTCTTCTTTTCTTACACACTTGTCTGACAATGAGTGGAGAAGTCAAAATCATGGCTCATGATTTTGACTTCCCCTCCCCACGTCATCTATCCTATGGACACCCGAGACAAGCCCTCTCTGGCTTCGCCAGAGGTAATCCAAGGCCCTCCCTAATCCATATGAAGGTGGGATTCGATCCGGGTCTCTACTAAGAGCATTTCTAGCAGCCTCACCAAAATAACTTTTTGGTTATTTTGGTGAGCCAAAAGACTAAAAAGGTGCTAAAATGACTCCTAACAGCCTCAACAGAATGAAGAAATCCCTTTGGTGAGTCTACAGTACTCACCAAACTTAGTGAGTACCATAGACTCACCAAAGTTAAATCTTCTCACCCTTGGGCCCACACAAATAATAAAATAAGGTTTCTCTCTCTCCCTTTCTTTTTTGTGGTCCCACACAAACAATAAAATAATATTTTTCTCTTTTTTTCTTTTTTGTTTTCCCACACAAATGATAAAATATTGCTTCTATCTCCTTTTGTTTTGGTTAAAATGGTGAGGCTGTTGGGAGTGTTTTTTTAAAAAAGTGGCTCACCAAAACTACTTTTTGTGGGTTTTGGCTATTTTGGTGAGTGAAATTTGGTGAGGCTGCTGGGAATGCTCTCAGGAGCCAAGAGCTTTACAATTCTGTCTCATATTAAACTCAACTTTAATTCCATACAATTATGTACAAATGACTGGTGTTGTCATTCTCTCTCTCTCTCTCTCTCTCTCTCTCTCTCTGTATAAACGTTGCCGACCCACCTTCCTTGATTGTTACTTCCCTTTTAAAGTATCAAGCCACCTCTCTTTTCTCATTTTCCTCACCAGTACTAATTCATTTTCAAGCTCTCAAATGGCTGCCTTTTCATACCAATACCCACGTTTTGATCTAGAGTCAGTATTCCAGCCACACACTCCCATTAAGATATCTGCCTTACTGGAGGATGGAAACGTCGGCACCGCCTGTTTTTCTCCTTTTGACCCATCAGAACCTCTTCTGGATCAGATACCGTTTGATGTTAGAATTCATCAAAGCAGCTGTCTTGACAACACCACAAGGGTCCCTCTTCGTGATAATGAACTTTCTCTGACTGAGAAACTTAATACGGATTCTTCTTCCATGGCTGTTCAGCTTGAAAGTGGTGATCAAATCACTCAGAAGGATACACCAATGGAGAAGCGGATGATCAGAGATGATCAGTCTGTCTTAGATTCTGCTCATTCTAAGGTGAACCATTGTACTTCAGCTTGAATTTTGTAACGTTTTCGACTATCTGAATTGTGGGAAATTCTTGCTTTTTTCTGGTTTCGAATCTTATAACTTGGTTGTCATTTTTGTGGTTCATTTCGTTAGGATACAAGAAAAGCTAAAGTCAAGAAACAAAAGAATAGCAATGGTTCCTTGAAATATGCAGATGAGAAGAAGCTCAAAGCTGATAAAAAGAGTCAGATGAAAGTTCCTGAAGAGGCCACAACTGGCTACGTTCACGTAAGAGCAAGGAGGGGTCAAGCAACAGATAGCCACAGCCTTGCAGAAAGGGTACTCTAGTAACACCCTATAGAACACAATTTCTCTATTATACTCGCCAAGAAAGAGAACCCTAGTTCTTAGCAAAAAAACAAAAGAAGGAGAAAGATCTAGTACCCTAGTTTCTAGTATACCCTTCATTTTTTTTTTTATTATTATTTTTTTAGGTAAGAAGAGAGAAAATCAGTGAGAGGATGAAGCACTTGCAGGGTCTTGTTCCTGGTTGTGAAAAGGTAAAATTCAGCTCTAAGTGTTCCATTTCTTTTCTTTTGGGTTCTCAAATTATAATGCTCTTTTTCTTAAAGTTTCATGTGGTTTAATGGGTAACAGATAATTGGCAAGGCCCTTATTTTGGATGAAATAATCAACTATGTCCAGTCCATGCAAAATCAAGTAGAGGTAATGATTCAAAAATAGTGAGTAGACTGGATTCCTTAAACTTATAAATTGAACCAAACCATTGATATTTCCCCATTTTCAGTTCCTCTCTATGAAGCTTGCTTCTGTGAATCCCATGCTCTATGGCTTTGGAGTGGAGTTAGATGCATTCATGGTAAACCCTGAGGTATAAAAAACCCTCATACTCTATTTTTCAATCTACAGTTCTCTCTTCTTTACTAGAATATTCCAAATTTTCTTCCTTGAATCTGACTGGTTCTTTGTTTCTAACATGAAATATCAGAAACTGAGTAACTCGGCATCATCATTGCCATTAGTACAACAGTCCAGCCCCACCCAACCTGCTGCTTTTGCTAATACAACCACCATTTTCACCACAACAAATAATTACCCTCTACTGGAGAGTTCAGCTTCCATTAATGTACTTAATCAAGGACAAAGCTCCAATGGTTTATATCAGGTTAAAGTAAAAGTCATTTAATCCCTGCACCTCTGCTTAAAATATTCAAAAAATCCAAACAAAAAGTAATAAAAAAGACAATGTCCTAACACTGACAATGTATCATCCTCAGGATAATGGAAATCTATTATGGGATGTGGATGACCAGAGACAAAGGTTTATTAATCAATCTGGGTTCAACAACTCCTGTTCTTTCCAGTAAAATAATAAGGAAACCTTCCCTACAAACTTCTGGTAAGTCCTTGTATCTTTGTCTCCATCTACAAAACCAGTAATATTTAATTTTTTTCCCCACTTTTAATTTATCCTGACTTTCTCTTCCATATCTTGGATATATCTTAACAGCAGCAACTACAGAGAGAGAAACCCACATGAAAGCAAAGCTTCCTTCCTCATTATCAGTTCCAATGGAGTGGGCTTCTTCACCTGAAAGCTCTGATTCCAAGCTCAATAGATTTAAGGGGTAGGAATATGAATAAGAGGGAAGGAAAAGAAAGGGAAGAACAAAAAGACAGATATAACCGACCAAAATAAAACCAGATCTTTTTAGATCCCTTGCTGCTCTCGATTTGAGTCCCAAGTCTAAAGTACAAATTAATAATGGTACCACTGTAGAAATGATTTTACTGTTAGTGTCAATCTGTTATTATTGCTATATATTATCATTATCATTTTTCTTTCCTTGTAACTTAAAAGGAGCTGTAAAGGACAGAGATGGTTGTTCTTTGTAAGATGATTAGACTTGTGAGATTTCTGGGTTTTGTTTGTTTAATGTTTTCTTTGGTGGAATCTTGTGTGTGGTGTTAGCATTATGATTGAGGTTGCTGATAGGAAGTCCCCAACCTACCTTTGTAACTGTTGTGGACAGAGCATCTATACATTCAAAATCAATGTACTCCTTTTTCCCTTTCAGATCCTCTCTGATATGCAACCAGCCGTTACAATTCAATTACCCCTAGTAAATTTCTCCTGTTTTTTTTTAATCTTTTCTTAGAAGCTGTACATATTTCTATGCAGAACTAATCTCTCATTAGATCCCTCTCACATTGAAGTATCAACAACCTTTAAGCTCTCTATAGCCTTGAAGCTCAAAGGCAGCCATTGGAGATTTAAGCATCGCATCAAAGTCAAAAATGGGATTTTTGTGTTTTCTCATTTCAGTCAAATTTTGCTTGAATTTTTTTTAATAAGTAGAAACAAATATATGGTATTTTTTTTTTTGAAATGATATCATTTAACTAACACACAAGCAAAACAGTAAAAAAAAAAAAAAAAGAGGATTAGGAAACAAACAAATGTTTGGTAGCTGGAAGCGAATATAAGTATAAAATTGGTGAGCCCCACGGCCCACACATACAAAAAAAAATAATTAAACTTCTCCCGAAATGAAGCATGTCGTTGCTGAAATGGTAAATTTTATATGGGTTAATTTCTTTTTATTGTTGTTTTAATCCATTGCAAAAAAAAAAAAAGTAACCAATTAGCAATGACATGATTTGGAACCGGCCCACCAATTACGTTACCTCATACTCGGGGCCCTTGATGTTTGCCACTTGGACGAAAACTAGATGCATCAAGATGGTGCCACTTTTGCAAATGGAGAATTAAATTCTCAAACACCTTTGAGAAATGTATATGGTGTTGCCGATGAGAATCATATACAAATTCATAAATGTGTAACTTTTTTTTTGGAAGGTTATAAATGTGTAACTTACATGTGGTTCACCAACTCATCAATTTGTACCGGTTGGTCGGTCCCCACTCTGGAGTCTGGGTGAATGGTTATTCAAAAGCAATGACAATCACACTTTCCTAACCTCCCAATGTCCCAATCTTAACTTTCTTGGAGTAATCCATGTAGTACTGCTCTAGATTGGATTGTAGACAGTGTAGATTGAATTGAATTGAATTTTGAATTAGCGTTGCCCACAAATCAAACGGCTCTCACTGCTGAACTTAATATCAAGTCAACTTCTAGGCTCCAAGTTCATAACAGTGTTGCTCACCCACACTCAACCATGGAGTTAAAATGCTTAAGGTGTGCCCCTAATTTGAGGGGCAAAGATAGAATATGAAAGAAACTCCCGAGTGATCTCTTAGGTATAGGGCTGCAAAAGACCAATGCTAACAAAGTGTTGGATAAACAAATTTTTTTTTAAAATGTCAATTCTGTTTATAATAATTTATAATATTAGTATCTAACACTTTTTTTATGATGTATCAACATCTCGTTGATCCTTTATAACCCGCGCTACAAAGAATATCTTACCAAGTTTTACTGAACCTCGTAGCAATATATGTATCAGTTTGTGGGTTGAGATAGACCCAACAATGATATCCAGACATCCAAATTAAGAAGCACCTCGACAAAGCTTATTAGGTTTTACTTGTCCAGGGGAACCCATGTAAGGTCTCATTCGCTTAATCTTAACAAACAAAAGCCACCTCACCCATTCCCGGTCAGCCACATCAGCACACCTGGAGACTTCCCTCAACTTTATCATGGTCGACATCCATGATCCATCAATGTCTTGCCCTTCTATATTATGTCGACTTCTCATGTCATGGAGAAAAGCCATGTGTCATCATGAGGTAGGTCATCATCTCACCGAGTACTCCATGTTGCCTGCCGGATCGACATGCATGTATGTATGTATGACAGGTCGCTTTGCTCTTAATTGAGCTTGTCATAAACTGATCTTGGACCCCCTAGAAGTTGACTCAACGTAATTAGATAAACGCGTGGAGACATTGATCTAAAAGCGTAGATTAGATGGTTTGTTTGTGTTTCATCTGATCTGATGTATGTCTCTACTGGTTATTAGTTATTACCCACAAGCAGATAAGCTCTTGTTGTCTCTGGGTCCAGCTGATACTAGAAGACAACGAGGGTCAGCCACAAAGAGGAGCATTCAATCAAATCCTCTCTTTTGCCTTCTCTTTGGTTTTTGGGCCTGGGTCGGGCTAAGCACGACTGTTGGTGTGGGGTCATGGGACCCGGACCCAGCTTGGTTTACTCTGCGAGAGAGGAACAAGCCCACATGGCAAATACATGGACTATTGAATTCTTTGCTCCCTTTGTCCAGGGAAATTGGGGGGAAGATGGAGAAGAAAGAAGGTGACATTGATTTAATAGGGTGGTGTCCTCATCCATTGTAGAAGTTATCTCGAACCAGATACTAGATGGGGGCCCATCAGGGCCATGGCTTGAACAAAAAACTGTCGTTTATTGAAGTAATTCACTACTCCCAGTTACAGATCATGTTGTTTTCTTTTTAGGCTTTGTTCTTTTGGTGGAACTTTTAAAAGTCCGGAACATTAATATTTTGGAACAAGAGGCAAGAGTCTGGGAAGAGCGGTGAGATGGTTTCTAACCCTTTTAATCGATGGTATCTCAGATTTATCGAGTTCAATTTAATTAAAAGTTCCACATCTCTAGAACTTAAAAAATATCCAAAAATTTTGGTAGAACTTGAAAGTTCCATATTTGTAGAACTTTTGCACACTATGGAATAATATAGTTCTAGGCATCAAGTAAAATTAGGCATGAAACAATGAAAGTTCTAGACTTTAAAAGTTTCATCAAAAGAACGGAGCCAAAGGGCATGTTGGTTACGTGGGAATGTGTCATGAGAGATGAAGATTCTTGGAAATTCGTCTAAATTAGGTGCTTGCTTGACTAAATTCTCGGGAGTTTAGATTCCCTTTTTAGAGATATAGCATTACAGAATACAATAGAGTGATGTGGTGTATCTCATCATCTTTAGATAGATTTGAATTTAAAATCAATCTAATTAGATTAAGTAAGATTGGGTTTGATTCAGAATGACCCACTAGATTAGGCTATCATGATCTTCTCCCAAAAGCACACAATATGATTTGGCAATTTGAAGAAACACTTTTGTTAGAGATGTCTTCAATAAATGGAACCAAAAAAAGGTTGTAGATGTATGACGGACACATGATTTTTACACCTGTTGGGCACATCACCCAGTGGAAAGGGAAAAAGGAGAGCTAAGGGATCACCAAATGACCTATGACTTTGATACCATATAGAAATTGAATGATTTACAAAGATCCAAAGAGGAATTAAATAGGTAATTCCGTATTAGAAGGAAACCTCAATCAAATCAAATCAAATCTAATCTAATTTTACCAAATCTATTCAATTCAAAATTCAAATCAACTTTTGATGAGATACGGTGTATCTCATCACACTTCATTATCCTACTCCATTCTCTATCATTTCCATAGAAGAGCCCAATTCGATAATGGCAGATCTCCTTACCCTGTGGAAACGCTTTCCAAATGAAAGGTCACATAGGCGAGAGCTCACAACAAATGGAGCTGCTCATGACAGATGCGGTTGGCACTCTATTTGGAGTCAACAATCATGCATGAATCTCTAATCCATTACGAAGGTCAATTGTTATTGGCAATTTTGTAATTATGAAAAATGATGATGACAATTTTGTAATTCTGGATCAAAATCAGGGTGTGGGTATGCGTGAGTTGTAGGATCTCTCTCCCTATATGTATATGGGAAGGAATCAGAAGACATGTGAAAAAGGTGTAAACTAGAGTAACAAAAAGGAAGGAATCAGAAGACACGTGAAAAAGTAGAGTAACAAAAAGGAGGGGGAATGCCTCAATTAATCTATCAAAAGGTGTAAAAGGCCCATATAGAAATTTGAAATTATTGATAGAGTTGAACGATTTACAAACACCCAAAGAGGAATTAAATAGGTAATTCCATATTAGAAGGAAACCCCAATCAAATCTAATCTAATCTAATTTTACCAAATCTATTCAATTCAAAATTTAAATCATCTTTTGATGAGATACGGTGTATCTCATCACACTTTAATATCCTACTCCATTCTCTATCATTCTCATAGAGAACCCAATTCTATAATGGCAGATCTCCTTACCTAGTGGAAATGCTTAATTTCCAAATGAAAGGTCTCATAGGCGAGAGTGAACAACAAATGGAGCTGCTCATGAACATATGCGGGTGGTACTCTATTTGGAGTCAACAATTCTGTAGAGTTCGGGCAATGCATGAATGTATAATCCGCCACGAAAGTCAATTGTTAATGTCAATTTTGTACACACCATGGGTTTGGCCCAGTGGTAGTGTATCTCGTATTAATGAGGGAAAATGTCTATTCTAGAACCCTTCAAGAAAATAAAAAATTGATTATCTATCAAATAGATCGCCCACCGTGGGGCTCGAACCCACGACCACAAGGTTAAGAGCCTTGCGCTCTACCAACTGAGCTAGACGGGCTTCGTTGAAATTTGTTAGTCATGGAACATAATAAACAAATTTATCGTTTTGGTCACACTGTAAGTGTTTTTTTTTTCCTTTCTTTGTTGAAATGATAACTATTGCTGTATTAAGTTGAGCTGAGCTGAGCTGAGCTTGGTTTGAAGTTTAATAAAACTCAAATAAAAGCTTGGAAGCTTGAAGGACCTGAACCAAGCTGAGCTCACAAGCCAATTTTGCTTGAATGCAGCCCTAACCTAATCTATGGCAGGCCGCCAAAGAGAAACAGAAAAAGGAGGTTTCCAAAACTTAACCTCCCTAGACACATGATATCTACATCAACAATGTTGAATCGAAACTTTGAGTATTTCCTTTGTATGCTATTCCGATTACAAAGCTATCCTAGCTTGAGAATGCCTGCAGCATTTTTGGTCCTTCAAAAAGCCCTGATCGAATAATAAAAGGAGACTGCCATTTCCATTTGATATCACCCAGAATGCCTTAGTTTAACTTTATCCCATTGAATAGCCCTTTGATGCCCCACGGCTTCGGATTACCTCAGGGCCTCGGGCATCCACACATCATTAGGCATGTGGCGTGTTAAAGGGGAGAGATATCATATGAGGAGAAGTCAAAATCATTGGGAGAAAATGAAATGACTTCTCCCCATTTTTATCACCAGGTGCCCAATGATGTGTCACCAGAGGTAATCCGAAGCCGTGCCCCACTCGATTTGGCATTGAAGGATATTAAAACGGTGATTAATTTGACAATAGGAAAAGACTGCCCTTATGGCCTCAGCCTCAGCCTCAGCCTCAGCCTCCCTTGGAGAAGTTGAGACAAGCGAAAACACAGCCTAATAAGCCACCCTCCCAGTCCTCATCGTGAATCATTACCCCCAATCCAGCTGCTGAACCATCCAAAAGGGCACTGAAACTCCATAGACCCCCCCCCCCCCCCCCCCCCCCCCCCAAGCAAGGTCAGAGAAGACTTGGTTAGACTCCAAATAAGAATTTATAGCCTAACCAAAACCTTCCTTTATTGTAATTGAGAATTTCTTTTGATAGCCTAATTGAATCGCACTTTTCATCCTACTTTCTTAATGAGGTTTCTTACCTTCAAAGATGGCTTCATTCCTAGCTTTCCATATGCCCCACATATAATTGAAATACCAAAGATTAACCTGATTTTCTGAAGTTCCAACATTAGCTTCTGGAAGATCTGAATTACAAACAAGGAAAAAAAAGTGTGCTACAACGGATGTGCTCAAGCCTCAAATTTTTTAAAACCCTCTAAAATGCTACCAATCATTTGGAGAAACATATTTCAGATACATTACCAGAATATTAGCTACTGGAAGTCTTTAGTTTCATAATTTCATTGAGAAAAACTTTTATGTATTTTGGGCAATCAGCATACCATGAGATAATGAGACTAAGGGATTAAACCCACAGCTCAATTCGAGGTGCTTTGTGATTCAACCATGAGATGAATAGTTCTATCCAACTTCTCAATCCAAGAGAAAAAATATAAAGGATGATTCACAAGCCTTTTACTTATAATTATACATGAGCTGATAATACAGTACATTGTTTTAAAACCAAAAAAAAAAAAAGTCACCCAAAACAGGTGGTATGTAATTTCCTATTGTTTGGTACCCATGAAAGCGCTGATGGAAAGTTCATAGGAAGTCATCGAGTGACAAGTTCTCCACAGATCCAAAGCTTAGCATTGGTTCAAGCTTTGGATAGTCTTCCATAAATCCACCCGAAAATTCCATTGGGGAGTCATCTGAGAAGGCGTTGTCAAATAGGAACGACATGCCTGTATCATCCATTGTGGGGAAACTTATATGCAAGTAACTCGACTTATTTACCTCGGAATCGGGAACAGAATATATATCCTGATCTGTAGCTTTCCTAGCCCGAATGACCTGAGAATATATAGTCAAGAACTGCTAAGTTGATGTAGATGGGGAAAATTTACTACAAAAATAGAGTAATGATTTGTAATGGATTTCAAAGCATACATATTTCTGATTTTGATCATCTCTGTAAAGCATTATAAAGTCCCCGAGTTGTAAGCCGTGTGTCCTAACAAACTCCCCTGAGAAAATTCAAGGCAAGAAAAATTATTCCCAAATTACTGATATAGAAAATAAAGGACATTAATTGAAAGTTAGAGGCGAGGATGAGCTCACCAGTATTCTCAAGTACATACATTCGGCTGTTGTTATTAGGCCAAAACCTGCATAGAAGAGGGGAAGATATAAATCAACCATGACTATATTAGGAAAGAAGAAACATTGTCATGGATTTCCAAACAATGATTCTTCCATATATGCTGCCAACCAATCTCCACGTTCCTTTAAAAAAATGGTGCCAGTTTGACCAATATTTCCTTATGTCTAATAATAGAATGTGCCACTGACTGCATCCATATGGACATCAAAGTGAAGCAGATGAAGTCAAACCTGTACTTGAAGCTCCAAACTCGCATACCATCAATATCGGCCATGCTGATAAAGATTCCTTCCTTAGCACTTAGAACAGGGAGGTGCACTTCAGCTGCTCTCTGAAATCCAAATTCCATATGATCTCTTTGTAAGGTTCCAAGACCAAACTAAGTCTAGTAGTGGCACAGGTGTATAACACTGATATATTTATATGAAAAATTAGCATAAAGTATGTGGACAAGTTACAGAGAGACCACCATGAACTCAAAGTCCTGTGACGGTCACCGGTATCAAATGATCCAATAATACCATTCTCAAAGTAGAGAAGGTTAAAGGCAAACCTTTGGGAGTACAATTCTCCCGAGGGAGCCCACGTCACTGTTCCTAAGTTCCTTTTGGAGGAGGAATCTCAACCTCCTTGCATCAATTTCCTACAACATAAGATCATTGTGGAGTTATCATATCAAAGACCTAAAATGCATGAAGGAAAATTTTAATTGAGGCAGAGAGCGTTGTTTTGAACAACTTAGCTTGCTAGAACAAACTAAAAATACATCATGCACCCAAAAGATGAAACATCTTCTAATTTTAAATAACATAAGGCCACAATCTCTACATTTATGAGTGGAACTAATTCTAGATTCGTAATGTTTGATTCCTATTACAAGTTAATAGATAAGATAATACCAAAAAGAGATATAATTAGCAGGAAAATCAACTGCATATCATCATTAAGCAAATAAGAAGAGAATAATACTGTAGCATACCTAGCGTATGCAACTCCTTGTCCGCAAAAAAGAAAATATACAGAGAGAATATAAAAATAGGTGGGTCTTCCTTCTACAATCAAAGAGTCTGAGTGAGAAGCTATGAATCGTCTAGTAAAAGCATTTCTAAAGAACAGTCAAATGCATTGTTTCACTCTAATCTATGCTTGTAAGTAAATTTCCCTTTTTTGCAACTAATCACTAAGTCTTTGTTATTAAAAGATATAGACACAAATCTAATAAAATACCTACGCTTTAAATTACTTGATCAATAAACTAAAGCACACATTAATTAGCATGAAAACTAACCCCCCCCCCCCCCCCCCCAAAAAAAAAAAAAAAAAAACTGATACTAATAGAAACTGAAATACATGCATATTGACTATTTCCAATCCATTTCATTAATGACAATGAAATTAATAAAGCAATCGGTAATGTATTAGGATCAAAATCCGACATTTTGTTCCAATCCAATGTCAATCAGGATTTTGGGTCCATTATTTTGCGGAGAATTATAAAGGTAGGCACTGTGCAAGTTTTGTTATTGGACAATATGCATTTTCTTTTGAGAATTAGATGTATTGTGTTTTTCATCTCTTGGGTTGCAATTCCCGAAAGACTTCAAATACAACAAAATAAATGATTTCAAATCTCATAAAAAATTTTAAGACTTGAAATCTCATGATGGTAAGAATTAATCATGTTGTAAAGCTTGATAAAGTGACTCAATTTTCCTAACAATTACCATGACAAAGTGCAAAGTGTCAAGCCTTATAAGTCTCGGCAAAAGAATGGACCCTATAAAAAACCAAAATGCAATTTCAAAACCATTTCCCCGTCTAATGGAACCCTGTATGTTGCAGACCTGGAAAACAACAAAGATGTCAGATGTCATTTCTTACCACTCTCTCTAGGGCTTCTGTGGCATCTAGATCTACAGCATCTAGAGCTGCATCATATTATTTCCTTTTCTCTTAAGTTAATAGATTTGAAATGACTTTAATACCTTTAAATACATATTCATTAAATAATAATAGGATAATATAATATTTGTTTTTTTGGCATAGTAAAAAAAGTCAATCAACGCTACCTACCAGCCTACCCATCCTTCTCTCCTTATAATAGTAGTGATAATTTTACTTTCGTTTTCTTATTTCCACCTAGATAATTTACAAAACTGGTGTTGATACATGTAAATGATATTGTTACGTGTCATCTTGTCATTCAGTCAGAACAACAAAGATCACACACACAACGTGTCATCTTGTCATTCAGTCAGAACAACAAAGATCACACACACACATATATATACACACATTTAGCCTATGTGTCTTAGCCTATATGCTAAAAATCATGGAAGTCTCAGCAAGGTGTTTGATGGGTAAGACCTGGCAGAGTCTCAGGCAGCATATACTAAAAGCCCTGGCAATATCCCCATACGGCCATACCATGTAGGCCCTGACAGATTTCTAGGCCCTGTATGGAAAGCCCTGGCAGATTCCCAAGCCATATACAAAAAGCCCTGGCAATATTCCCAGGCCATGTAAGCTCTGGTAGATCCTAAGCCTTGTATGGAAAGCCCTTGATGTCTCAGCAAGGCAACTCTGGCATAGTTCTGGATTACCCCCCAAGCAACTCTGGCAAAGCCACAAAGCCCTTGGATGTTTCGCCCAAGGCGGTGAAGGTATCCTTGTCCACTACCGAGAGTCAATGGTACAAATCTCGTTCTTAGGTTTTAATCAGCTAAAGTTTTTCTCAAAGATTTTCAAATCTGGATTTTTTCCTTGGTATTTCTCAGCTAAATCTCAGCAACGATTAAAAAATATCTTAAAATTACATATAATAGTAATAAATATCATCAAGTAATAAATTCATAAAATCAACAACATTGTGTATTTCTCACGATAAATCTCGTGATATCTACGGGATATAAAAGAAAAATTATATTTGTCACGAGATTTTTAAAATATCGTTATAAAAACGAAAATTTAAACTTTAGAAGTTTTTCTTGGGAGAAATTGGATATTTCTCTGGAGATTTGTAACAATTCCTGGAATCACTCAATGGACAGGTTTCCCCAAGGCGCATGACCCGCCTTGGTGGAGTCTTTTATATATATAGAAATAAGTATCACCTACCCCCCCTTCTTATGCTCTCCAATCTTCAATTCCATGAATCTTATGAGTTCTATTTTAAGGTTGCCACATGGTACCCTTCTTTAATCTCAACCGTTAATTCTCTCTCTCACAAGTCTCCCTCTCAATTCAAAAACCATTGGAAGGATTTTAGGGTATTTTTCCCTCCACGAGTCTATCTCTAATCTCAACCATTCTTTCTATCTCTCAGACATGTATCCCACACAATTCAAAAATCATTGGAAGGATTTTAGGAGATTGTGATAAAAAGGATATAGATAAGGATAGGTACAGAATGTAGAGAGAGATTTTAGGGGATTATGATATGATGGATAAAAAAAGATAAATGATAGAGAGGGAAAAAAAGTAGAGAGAGATTTTAGGGGATTGTGATAAGAGGGATAGAGAGAGTGTAGAGATTTATTTTTTATTTTTTTATTCACTCGTGCATTGTACGGGGTCTCTCTCTCTCTCTCTCTATAAATATATATACATATATATATATATATACATATATATATATATTATGTATCTAGGAGGAGTTCGGTTATTGTGGTTTGGAGGGTACGAGAATGTTAGTAATGAGATCGCAATGGGGATCTCACTACTAACCCGAATAACATTCTTACTAAAGCGTGAGGTCATCATGACTTGAGTATGGCTGACGTGGCAGAATTCTATTGGCTGAGAGCTCTAACTAACTTTGCTGAGTTGGCAGATCACAGAAATGCTATAAATAAGGGGTGACCCCTCTTCATTAAGGATGAAATTTATGTAATATGAATTAGTTCAAGGACTAGGGAGTTCTCAGCTAGTTATTTGTTGTTGTCAACCGAGTGTTCTTCAGTTCTTCTTCCTCTCCTCTTAACCACAAACTTATCTCTCTCATTGCTCTCTTGCTTCTCCATTTGATATGAGATAAGAGCCTCTAGAACGATTCATTTCAGTAGACTTAGTCCAGATCAACTGCAAGAATTCATTCAAAACCCTCTATCAACAACTGGTATCCCTTGCCTTCACCTTGAGATTAATATTAAAAATTGTATGATCATAAGAGCTGAAGAAATCTAAAAGCAGTAATATAAACAATCGTTAACTTATAAGAATTATAGGTTATTTATTTTTCATATTGATTCTCTTTTCTTTCGCTATAGATAGAAATCAAATGTCTGTCTGTGTAAGAAGCCTAGAAAATCATTTATCATAAACAAATATCAATTGTTAGACCATCTCCAAGAGAGGTAGTAAATGGGGTAGCAAAGTACACTTGTTGTGCCACGTCAGCTATTTTGTGCTCCAACAGACACAGCAAATCAAAAGGTAAGTTTGCTACCTCTCTTCCTTCACAGCAATTTTGTCGTGAAAGAAGAGACACAACAAATGTTTTTTTTGATTTTAATATTGTGGGCCCCATAGATGTACATAGAGCCTGCCATATGCATAACGTCTCTCCCTTTGCCAATGGTCATATAGATAATGATCACAACTCTTTCTCAACGGTTATTTTTTTAGTATCAATGGCTATAAAAGTCAGGCCACTCATATGTGAATTCTCACTTCTTTCATTTGTTCTTTTAATATTTTGTTTTTAAAAATAATTTCGATATGCATTCTCAATTTTCCTCTCAATCTAGCGTCCTGCCCGAGAGCGCAAAAAAAAAAAACAAGGCACCAGCTTCAACGCACAAGCAGACATTCTTCTTGTGACGGCATGACTCAGCATCAGTACAGATAGAGTGCACGGGAATGATCAAAGTAAAAACGATTTTTGGGCGTGAGTGTGGCAGTATTTTCACTACTATAAGAAAATTGATAACGATTGGGATGAAAAGTCACTACAACAACGGTGGGCGACTATTCAACATGCAATCA
Organism: Tetracentron sinense; assembly: GCA_015143295.1. Lineage (NCBI taxonomy): Eukaryota > Viridiplantae > Streptophyta > Magnoliopsida > Trochodendrales > Trochodendraceae > Tetracentron > Tetracentron sinense. The sequence continues at coordinate 56,563,241 of CM026554.1, read as the reverse complement.
ATAAATTTTGTGGTTGTCTTACTCAAATTAAAAATATGCGTCAAAGTGGAAAAAATGAACAAGACAAGGTAAACCTAAATATATAAATGTAAATTTTATAATTGATTATTGTTGATTTGCATGTATTTAATTAAGATTTGTATTTTTCAGATTGCAGATGCAAAAACACTATACGAACAAACGGTTGGAAAAAAATTCATGTTTGACCATTGTTGAAATCTATTGAGACTCCAGCCAAAGTGGATGGATAACATTAGTAAGCACAAATCATCATTTAAAGGCAAAGCTGAGAAATCCTTTTCCGACATGTCATCACCTTCTACTCAAAATAGTCTCATGAATCTTACGGAGGACGATGTCTCAAACACTGATTTTGTGCAAAGACCACTAGGCAAGAATGCTGAGAAGTGAATGATGCAAGATTGCAAAAAAAACATCATAAAAACGCATATTATTGTGAATCTGTTGAAAGAAATGATGGAAGCGAGAAAAAAAATTGATGCAGCATACTTGGAGGCAATTGGAGAAAAAAAGGCATACAAATGCAAAAAAATTGGAGCTGGCTGAAATGCAGCTAAACCTGAATGCAGATAAACAACGACAAAAACAAATAACTGAAGATGAGAGAATAATGACGATGGATACAAGTGGAATGATTTCTGATGCCCAAGAATATTATAGGCGCCTTAAGATGCAAATTCTTCAAAGAGGTTTGGGTGGTGTTTGAAAAGTAGTTGTTTCTTTTCATTATTTACTATCATTATTGTATTTAGGCGTTCATATGAGCCATCTGAAGTTTCCACAAGTGCTTAACAAGATTTGCTTGGAGTTGAGAATGTATTCCTCTATCTCGAATGTGACGGTAAATTTGAATGATTTGTGATAGTTCTACCGTACGCTCGTGCAATACTATAATATTTTCTTCAATTACATCGTAATTGAGATTAGGTATGTAAACATCGCATTCATCTTCAATTATCATGTTGTGCATTTTAATGTACGCTTTCATGATATCTCTGAACGTTGGAAGATCCCAAAAACGAGAAGGTCCACGAACAATTGCAAATCGCGCTTGGAACACTCCAAATGCTCACTCGACGTCCTTCATTGCCGATTCTTGAGCTGTAACAAAATATTTATCATTATTCTCTCATGGACATGGAATTGTTTTTACGAATGTTGACCATGGGGTATATATGTCATCAGCAAAATAATACTTCATTGTGTAGTAATGACCATTAATTGAGTAATTGACTGGAGGTGTTGCTCCTTGGATGAAGTTGGTAAATAAAGAAGATCGTTCTAACACATTGATATCATTGTGAGATCCCGATAACCTAAAGAAAACATGTCATATCCAAAGTTAATACGAAGCCACTGCTTCAAGAATAATCGATGGATCATGGTGGCCTCCCCTTTCATACTGACTTTTCCATGCAACTGGACAATTCTTCCACTTCCAATGCATGCAATCGATACTCTCCAACATTCCAGGAAACCCACGGGCCTCACCTTGAGTTAGCAGTCTAGAAATACTGTCGTCGTTTGGTGATCTCAACTACTCCTCACCAAAAACCTCAACAACTGCCCTAACAAACCTTCTTAGACTTTCGATTGAGGTACTTTCACCGATCCTCACATAGTCGTTCACAGCATCTGTCGCTACTCCATACGTAAGCATCCTCATTGCAGCAGTGACCTTTTGAAGAGATGATAAACCAAGGGTTCCAGCTGCATTTCTTTTAGGATAAAGTACAGGTCATTCGAAGCAAAAGAAGTCGGCTCATTCGAAACCTCCTTCGAAATCGAATAGAAGAGTACACAGAGTTTTCAGCAAATAGTCATTGTAGAGTATTTTGTAACCTTGAACTCGATCACGCCGAATAATTGAGTGACCTTGAATGGAACCGCGACGTGGTCTCGTTCTTCTCTCTGCATTAGATTGTTTTTGTTGTAGAGCAACTACAACCAACATCTCCAATTCATAGTCAGAGCAGGGGCGGGGTCAGAGTCCGGGTCGGAGAAAAGTAGATCCATCAAAAGCAGAGATTATGGGGTTGAGAAGTTTGTGAAAATGAAAAATGATTGGGAGAATGAGTGACGAAGTTGTTGAATTCATAAAGAAAATAGTCGAAAATTCAAATTTGAATTGCAACGGTCATAAACGGCAATAAACGGTCATAAATGATCATAAACGACAATAAACGGCCATAAACGGTGATAATAGGTAAAAGATTAAAAAAAATAATAATAACATTTGTTACTTACATTTGCTACCCTTTCTTGGAGTGACACTTTTGAAAAGTATAAATGGAGGTAATAAATATGTAAATGGGGTAGCAAATGACACATTTGCTACCTCCATTTGCTACCCTCTCTTGGAGATGGTCTTAGAACGATTAAATATAATACTTTTTTTCCATAAGAAAATTCACACCACAATAGTCAATAGCATCTGATAAAGAAATTTACAAATAAATAATCTTAAAACCAGTCCGTTTATCCGGGTTCCATTCCCAAGAGGGTGAGAGGGTGTGAGTGTTGTCATCTCCACCCGTCCATGGCTTAGAACAGAAACTAACCTGCTAACCAGGGTTGCGGCCTAACCGCGTATTTCAAACCAAAAGAAAAAAAAATTAACTTACAAAAACATATTCCCATTGAAATAATTATATAAACAAGAGGTCCGATTACTAAAATCGGCTTCACTCAGCAGAAACTACCCTAATACCCTAATACCTATTATCATAATCCAACGTTGTCGACATGTTGAGGCAGTGAGAAATGAAAACCAAATAACATAATTTAAATGTAAAATATTTAGCAAAAAATAAATATTACAGTGGCAGAGAGAGCTGAATGGTCTTGGACGGGCAAAGGCTGCACGTGCGAGCTGGAGGATGCGAAAAACAAGCTGCTGATGCTGGCTCGCCTCTGCCTGGCCATTCGTTTCCTCCGGTTCACGCCGAAACTCGTTGCAGGGACGAGTTCACGACTCGTTTCTTTCCAATCCGACTCGTCGTCCGTTCTGTCTCCCTGCATTGTGACAGCATTAGGTTTTCCGGTAACAGCTGCCATAAAAGTAAATGCCTCGGTTTCCTGAAACGGTTGCTCCGTCGTACGATTAGGGTTAGGTTTTTGTAAATAAAAACTTCCTTCTCTTTCTTAGATTTTTGTGTGAGTGTGTGTTGATGAATCGACGCTGGGCAATCACGAATTGGAGGTGTTAAAGAGAAAAGCTTTAGATTTGGTGGGAGTTTCCTATATTTAGAAAGGGTTGGGTGATTACAGACTCTGATTTGGAGGACATTTGTGCAATCTGCATTCATTTTCTTATTATTTTAATATCGATTTTGGCTTTAGATTCTAGCAATAAATCACAAACTACGGTTAGGGTTTGGGATTATATTTTCTTTTAAATCGATTTTTGGATTGGAGAGGGAAAGGAGATAATAGGGTGGATGAGCAAGGGATGGAAGGAGAGATCTGAATTGCTTTGAGTTTGGAGGTCCAGGTGTTGAAAAATGTCTGATTTCTGCACCGGAAATCATTTTGCCTTTGGGCGTTTCGGAGTGTCCGCCTTTCCACTGAAACGACTCTCTCCCTCCCTCCCTCCCTCTCTCTCTCTCTCTCTGGCGCTTTCCAGCGGTTTTGAATTTGAAGGAAAACACAGAAACCGCCACTTTGTTTTACTTTAACTACGCGCTTTCTTCAAGTTTGCCTTCACGGTCCAGAATCCGGATGAGACTCGCTTGATTTTTGCTGTCTGAAAAATACCAAGCCACACATATGAGTAGGGTTGCCGTCTATTAGGCCTGACCCTCGCCTACAAGGGTCAAGTCTAACCCTATCCCTAGCCTTCACAGTGTTATGATTGGCTAAGCCTAAGCCCTACTCTCAAGGCTAAGGGTTAGACTCTACTCTCAAGGGTTAGGACAGAATCCATACCAGTAAATAATTTGGATAATGCTATCATCACTTTATTTTAAATTTACCCTATTTTTTTTTATGTTAGTTGGAAACATGTGTTTTTTGTTAATGGAAGTTAAAAGCATAATACTTTTTCATAAAGAAAATGAGTTTAAAAGATGTAATTAGCATTGCCCAAATAATGTTTTCATTCAACGAGAGACCAACCTGAAATAAATTATCTTTTATCCGGCCTTACAATTACAATAGGTGATCCAATACAAAGAGCAACACAACAGTTAGTTTTTTCTCCCCCCTTATATTGGAGCATAATCTTTTTCTTAAGTTTAAAATAATATAATGTATTTACTATTCTTTTATAATAAAATTATATAATTTTTTTAAAATTAAATGTAGATACCCCGAGCCTTAAAAACTCAGGCTAGTCTCATGTGTTGCATATGGAATACCCCCACCCCCAACAACCAATATTGAGAGGAGCCCAAGAATCAACCTTGAGGCCTCCAAGTGTACTATTCATCCTTCAGCCACTAGGCTACACCCCGGGGGTTTATATATATTTTAGATATATGTTTTCTTTCATAAATTTAATTGTGATGCAATACTAACACAAGACATAGATTTTATATATATTATAGATTTTATTAAAGTATTGACATAAGTCATAATATTAATTTTGAGGTAATAATGACATAAAGGCATTTTTAAAAATATATTGACATGGAGGCATTTTAACTTGTATCTAATTTTATAAAATACTAAGACAAGGCATACTACTAAATATATATATCTAAATTTATCACATCACTAATTTAAAAGAAATTTTGACACAATTCTAACATAAGGCATATTATTTAAGTGTCATTTAAAATTTATATAACTAATATATGTATAATATGGATCATATATAATAACAATACTATATATGTATATTATGGTGTAGTAAAGCATGTGGAGGACCAGGTTGGGCAAGATCCTAACTCGACCTTCAGGTGTAGTGACGGTAAATTATTATTTTTCTTCGAGGAGTATTTTCATAATTTTCTTAATATGAAGTGTGGAGCTTGCCTTGACTGGACATCCTATTTCTGTTCTCGTGGATCCAACTTCGCAGTAAGTTGGACAGGGGTTGCAGGGATACTTTGGTACTTTTGTTATGTAGCCCTAATACTATTAAGCTTAGTGGTGAGTGGTTATTTTTTTTTTAGATCGCAACTCTATAATTCTCTTTTGCTCCATATCATAGTGAAATCTCGACAATTCCGTAGACGTACCTCAACTTGAGGGAACCACGTAAATCTGATATTCTTGTGTGCTTTTCTTGCTATCTGTTTTTGTCTATTTTTTCGTGTCTCACGGATCCTATTTAGGGTTCCTTCCCTAACAATTCTAGTATGAGGGTATTTTGATAAATTCACTATTGATGGTTTAGCTGTAATAATTAATCTAACTTAAGGTCAGAATAACTTAATAAGAATAATGCACAAACACATTTAGTAAAGGCTTTTCAGTAAAAAAAAATACTAATTAAGTGGTTAATATAAATAGTTAGAGCTAAACCTAATTAGCTACTTTTTATAAAACATAAACCAGAGTAGAGAACATGTTGGAGAAAGAAAGAGAACGGATGTGGGGTTTTGGTAGATTGATTTGAGATTCGAGATCTAGATCTGTGGCTCAAAGCTTAGAATTATCAGAGGGAGTGGGTTGATTTGTTCGAGGCAATCTCTTTCGGGTTGGTTAGACTCCGTTTAATCATAAAATACAAGGAAAGAGGCAAGTTAGATACACCATTCTAGGTTTAGATTCGTGTTTGTTGTAGTTTTACATTGATATGCACGTTGATAGAATACTTAGATAATTCTTTGTGAAATGTTGTGTTTATGTTGCATCACATATATGTTAGAGTGATATCTAATTATTTGATGTCCGAATTTCATGTTGAATTTAGGTTTAGAGGAGATTACGGAGATTTTCAAATTGAGATTTAGGATTTGCCGTAAACCATTCGACCGGATTAGTTACTAGATGTGTGAACAGTGGGGTCAGATTGAAACTGGTCCAACAATTTGGGGAACCAGTTGACCGAAAGTGGCTATTGTTTGGGAAATTACCTATTTTCGAACCTAAAACTTAGAATAATGTTGTATAAACCTAAAATTTGCTCATGTTTTCCATAATTATTGTGTGTACCATCTAAATTAGGAAACTTGCATGCAAATGTCATTAAATGTTTGCTTGTATTTGAATCATGGTTAATTTTTATGCATGTTTAAATTAATTCCTCTGAACTATAATGATTAATGACCATGACCATGTGTGGAGTCCATTGCCTAAGTGAGTTTAGTATGATCTCCAAGAATGGCTCATTGGGTGAACTAAGTGCAATCCTTAAATTGAAGATTGGGTGAATCTAAGAATGATTTTCCCAAGGGATAGTTAACTGATAGAGTGAGATACTCTCCAGGTCTAATCGTTTTGGGTGAACTCTGTGCGATCCCAGCTGGAAAACTATGTCAGGTTTAGCTGCCTTGGTGAACTATGTGCAATCCTAAGTGTCCCCTTTGAAGTAATTTGTGCATTGCTGAATGATTGTCAATATATAGGGTGAGTTGTATATTTTCCCTATGGACAAATGACTTGGACAAATTAATTAACAATAGAGAAATTGTGTTATTACTTATATTGTAGAGACCCGAATCTTCTTCATGTTTTTATTGCAAGTATTAGGGGTATTATAGTCCTTGTGATGTTTTAATGTTTATGTATTTATATCTAACTAGTGTAGTGTGATTAGGGCTTAATCAAACTTGTAAGCAGAGGGATGTCATATCAAACCCTGAACTTTAGAAAGCTCTAGTTTTGGCACCGTGTATTGGAATTGAGTAATTCTTGAACCTTTAGAAAAGTATTGGAACCCTCTTCGAGGTTCATGTTTAATGTTTTTCCATAATTTTAGTTTAAGCTAAGTCAAAAGTGAGTTTTCCGATGTTTTGTCTGATGGAATTGCAGATCAGTCAACTTTGGAGACAATTTGGTTCATAAATAAAAGGGAATTTGAAAATTCTAAAAACCAGAAATGTTCCTTTTCGAAAGACGAATCCAACGTAAGTTGAATTGTCGAAATCCGACGATCGAGTCAAAAGTTATGACCAAAACAGTTTAATAAGTCAAAAATCTGCAGAATATCGATCGGTTCACAACCGATCGCTTGGTCAGAAATAGTGATCGATCGGTTTTGGACCGATCGATTGGTATCTATCGACTGGTCCAAAATTTTGTATGGAGAAAATTTTCAGAGAGTGTGTTTTTGACCGAGAGCTCGGTCAAGAGCACCGGTCGATCAGTAGGCGACCGATCGCTCGGTCATAATCACCGATCGTTCGGTCCTTCGTGTTTTTGCAGAATTTCAGTAAGGTCTTTTTAGTCTTTTGGTCCTCAACCCTTGGGGCTATAAATAGGGATCCTATTTCGGGGTATTAGAATACTCTACCTATTTCTAACCTAATTTAGCAAAAAGTGAGAGAAAACCTAAGGTTTTGAGGGAGAGATTTCTTGGAGAAGAAGAAGATAGTTTGGATATCGCTAGGAAAGCTTGGAGATCGTCCTCAAAGCTTCCCCAAATCACCTTGTGAGCGATTTGGATCCAAGGGAAGGATCCCTAAGGCCAAGAAACTCCATAACTCAACTTTATTAATGATGCTTGAGGAATATTAGTATAATATAAATGATAGAAATGATAATTTGATTGTTTTTCCCTAATTATGCATGGATTAATGCTTGTTACAGATAGAAATGAATTTATACTATGGATGGATGGTATGGAGGATGGGAAATATTATGGAGGATTGAGATGAATGTATGGATGTGGAGTATGTTTGGGTTGTATGGATGGATGATGGTGTGATGAAATGTTAAGAATGGGAAATGACAAAGTATCCGTAATTAACGCACTCTAGATGTTTGTTGAAATGTCTAAGAATGATAAATATTAGTATGATGCTTTTGATTATCAAGAAATTAAGTTAAATGAATATTGTTGTCGTTATGATAAATTATGCTCTATTTACTTGTATGGTGATCGGTATTTGGGTAGGTCAAACCTTAGAGGAAAATTCTCCACGTTGGGAATTCTCTAACTAGGGAGATGTAACCTAGCGGAGTTTCCTAATGAAAGATTAGAATTTAAGGGACGACTTACTTGAATTCCAATCACGACACTCAAGCATTCGTGCACTCGCATGGTAAGTATTCAAGTCTCATGAGTCCACTTGTCTCACAAGCATACATACATTGGATACGAATATGTTACGAATTATGCCATGAAAGAATGATCCCCCACTACGAATATCTACTCTACGCGTTGTCGCACTCATGTTATACTATGAAAGAATGATCCCCCATAACGAACATCCACTCTATGCGTTATCAAACACTATGAATTATGTGTTGCCGGGACAAAACACTATGAATTATGCGTTGACGGGACAAACACACTATGAATCATGTATATATGAGTCTATGCATATGTTAAGGCGAGTTCATGGATAAGAGTTGCACAAGTACACGAGTCAAGATGATGTTATATGCTACGCACTTTGATTATGCCTATTTTACGTGAAATTATTATGAGTAAGCTTAGATAAACTGAGTTATGATATTGTTATTGCTCATGCTATCTTATGTTGTTGTTAGTTTGTTTATCCACTGAGTATTCCAAACTCAGTCGACCTGTCATTATCTTCAGGTTTAGGAGAAGAGCCGTGGACCGAGGAGGTGTACGCCGAAGAAGAGGGAGAAGGTGAGCTTCTTGAGGGGGAGGCTAGAGATTTTGATAGTCATCCTATTGAGTAGTTTAGTGTTTCTTTTTGGACGAGATGTTTATATTAGACTTTTTGACTTGTAGTTGATGTTGTCTTAGTTGTTTTACCCTACTGATGGTTTTAGACTATTTCGTTATGAGGAGCTATGATGTGTGGACTATTATTGTTCAAGATGGTTTAACTTTTTATGATCAAAATTTTATTATCCTCATTCTTGGAGACTCGTGTTAGCACGCCTTGTATGTATGGATTTTAAGCAGGTTTATGTAATGTGACGATTCCAAAGTCCTACTTTAGTCTTGTAGGATTTTGGGGTCATTACATATATTATTACTAATTGCATGTAGAATAAATGTAATTATAATTTGTTGATGCACTTGATGATGTGTTTATCTTGTTGGGTTTAGTGATCACTTTTGCTATGTTGATATTTTCTGAAGATACCTAAAAGATTTAGGGATTCTTCAAGATTAGCTAGTGGAGTATATCCCTACTCTAATCTTTAATTGAGTTAGAGAGTTTGTGGTGAGAACTTTTAAAATAACTTTAGATGTTTATTTGATTAGTTCATTTTTAGTAAGGACTTTTAGTTAATGCTTGATATTCTCATTTGTAATGGTTTTTATTTTGATGAATTTCATTTTGACTTTGGGTTGTGTTACATGTTCACGCCTCAAAATTTGTGCAATTATGAGACAAAATGTGTGTGGATTTTGGGGGCATGACATAGGGTTAGAGGGCTTTCAAAAATTTAGTCTTTAAAAGAAAAAAAATTATCATATTTTTCGGATTAGAGGGCAGGGTTGGGAGGGTCGAGCCCCGTCATTGCAGGGCTAGATTGCCACCCCTAGTCATAGTCATGATGGATTTGCCACCTTTGCTCTTCCCTATGAGTCTCAGCTTTATAATTGTCAAAATAAAGAAAATCATCTCATTACTCAACTTGCCAACTCTAACTTGGAATATGTGGTGAGGGTGATCCCATGATCAAGTATTTTCCCTATGTTGGGCTGCCGAGAAAATAAGTGGAAAGAGAGAAAATAAAATAAAATAGGACTAAATACAATTAAGTCTTGTATTATATATCCAAAATTTTATTTTTACATGTTTTCATCTATTTTCTCGGCAACCAAACATTCCCTTGAATTAACCTTTTTTTCTTGGCAATGTGACAAGAAATGGTCCACTCACCATTTACTAATCCACTAACCATAACTATTACGAGGTAGGATCACAATCAATTGCGATAGAACTTAGGAGAGTTCAATCACACCCAAAGGTCAATATGTGGCCCTTTTAACACTCATTAGTTGTGGTTAAGATTCACTAGTCTTTAGAGTTTAACAATCTAACCTTGGTTTAAAAATATTAACCTTAAGGATTAAAACTTATTAACCAGAGCTAAAGGGCTATGTGAGAACTATTGAAAACTCCCCAAGTTTGACTGCAATCAGACATGATATGGACTCAACTATTTCCGGTAGATAAATGATGCATTGAATCCAATAAAAAAATCTATAAATAACCATGTTGCTCCCAGTTGATTAGAACATATTCGTAATAGGTGGTGAGGCATTAGCTAACCTATAAAACAAATGTATATAAATTATGCCCACACTCCACCCGCCAAAGGACATGAACACTAACTTGGGTGAAGCCTAGGATTGTCAAGGGCCAGAGTCGGGTCTATCTAGGCCCCTCACTTGTAAGAGTCCAGCCCAAGCCCTTGTAGGGCCTAAACTGTCAAGGACAAAGCCCTATCCTTAGGGACCAGGGTTGGGTCTAGGTCGAAAGCTAAAGACAATTTATTATTTTATTTTTCTAAACCACCTCCAACTATTTTCATCTCCTCAATACATGTTCGTAGGGTCTTCGGATGGATTTTAAGTCTTGAAGATGTTTGAGATGAAAAATATACATATTCAAATAAATATATATATATATATATATTTTTTTGTAATAAGCAATTTTTGTATTAATGTGACAAAAGATAAACAAAGGGTGACCCAACCATCAGACAAAGATGGATTGACCACTGTTTTTTACTTGAAACTCAATGCTCTCATTTTGAAAGCTAGATCGTGTGCTATTGAGTTTGCTTTGCGCCTTCCATGCTGGAAGGTGACCTCTCACAGAAATTGTTGTAATTGTAGGATGTCGTCTATAATATGAACAATTACACATGTGTTATTGGAGTCTCATGGATTCCATTTGGATATGTTTGGCTGCAGGGTAAGGGGCATTCTCATCTGGGAGAATATATTCTTAACTATTGAACTTTTGTTATGTATGCTTAGATGTCTTTCCCCAAGTGAGACGTCTTGGGTTCCATTTCTCACTGCCCCTTTGTGGCCAAGCCCGCACGGGTTTACCCGGACTTACCTGGTGTAATGGCTTGCTGCCTCATATCGCACCCTCGAGGATTAGTCCTTACCCAAAGGGTTAGGGACACCCCAAGTTTACAAAAAAAAAAAAAAAGTAATAACATAGTATATTATATCATCTCTCAAAGTTCTTATTATAAAATTTATCTACATATAAATTAAGGCTATAAAAAAACAAAACTCTCAGATATAAAAAATAATTAATTATATTTTGATTCAACTAGAGTTATTTTGAAATTAAGATTGTAAAAATAAAACTCTGAATTTTCAACAAAATTTAAGTTAAAATTTGATCAACTAGCCTATTCCTTTTTACAAATTTCAAACTATTTTTATCACCAACCAAACAGGGGTTAAGTTTGCTATTTCATTATCTACAGTTTTCCTCTCCAGTGGACTTCAAAACTGCAAAACTAGGAGAAAGAGAAAAGCTGCGTGTGACTGTGACACTCATCCAAGCTTATCCTAAGCACTTTTCAGAACCATTAGCTCCCGAAATGGCAGAGTTAAAGCCACCGGAAGGCCCGTTTAACGGCGGAGCAGTGGTGGTAGCTTCGTCGGAGAATCTGGGCCCATGTCTGGTCTCGAAGCGGCAACGGCGTCCGAGCGTCCGATTAGGCGACATCGGAGATCAGCCCGCGACGCTCTCTCACGATTCGTACGTTCGGCGAAGCATGCAACCGCCCAATAACGATTCCCTGTACCGTCACCCGTCTCAGAAGGACGCCGCCAGAGCTTCCAAGACTCGACCGTTAGTGAATCTCGTGAACGGTCGAGATTTCCACGAAACCCTAGAAACTGAAGATAGGAACTTCTTCAGTGACGGAAATTGGGATTCTGTAGCGATTGGGAACTGGAAGGTAAGGGATTCAAAGGCGAAGAGAGGAGGAGGATTAGGGACGAAGAGGGTTAGATCGAATTGGGCTTCAAAGGTCGATGAAGGAGCAGAAGGCGATGAGAAGTTTGGCTGTGGAGAAGACAGGGATGAAGATTTCAGGGATTTCGATCCCGAGGGTTCAGAAAGTCCCTTGAAAGAACAGAGTCCCATTTACTCGCTGGAAAATAGGGCTGTTGACTTGGGACCAACTTCCGAAAGGGGTCATGGGAATGACAGGGAGGGGCTTTTTCATGGGCAAAAGAGACTGGTTAGAACTAGGGTTTTGGAGAGTAGAGATCATGATGCAATTGAATTGGATGTGCCTTCGGATACTGATGCTAGGGATTGGAAGTGTGGGACGAATATGGATAGGAATGGAGTTAGGGAGAGGGGTAGGTGTCAATCTTTCGAAGATGGAGTGCAGGTATGGCTCGATGGATTAGGGTTAGGTCGGTATGCGCCGGTTTTTGAGATGCATGATGTAGATGATGAAGTGTTGCCGCTGTTAACATTGGAGGATCTCAAGGATATGGGGATAAATGCTGTCGGTACAAGGCGGAAGATGTACTGTGCGATCCAAAAGATTGGGAAGGGCCTTTCATGAGTTTCGATATTTGATAATGGTGAATGTAATCAGCCTGCAGAAATGAAAAATGCACGTCTGAAAGGTTTGAGCTCTTAATTATTTTTTCTTTAACTACTCCCTGGGTTTTGGATTAATTGTTCTGCATCTTTTTGTTGCCCTTTGTAAATTTCAATCTGGTGCAATTTTCTGGTAATCATACTCTGATCACTTTGCTGAAGTAGTCCTGGGAAGTGTTGATAAAGGTCAGTCATTACTGACCACAATGAGGAAGATATTAAAGAATTGTGAAAAAAAAGGATGATATTTTTTTTGAAATCTCTTGACACATGCCTGAAGATTTCTTATTTTGAATTATTATGCGATTGTACTAACATCATGGGGGGACCTTCTAATCTATCGTGCCAACTTTTCTAATTAATTTGTATTAAAGATTTTCCTAATCCATGAAAACATGGTTCATGCTCCACCTACCTCCTAATCCATGAAAACATGGTTCATGCTCCACCTACCAAATGCCATCTTATATTATTGGTAATTCTGCTTAATCAGTTTAATCCAACATCCTTGGGGAAGTTTGTTTTCTTATCTTACCAAGCTATGTAATCTTCGGGAACTTAGTTTTTTGAACTTTCCAATTGGCTTTGAGAAGAATGTTTTTTTTTTAAATTTTATCGGTGGCCTTGAGAAGAATGGTTTATGAAGATTTCATGTATGTTACATTTATGTTTCATAGTGTAGTCATTGAATGAGTCAAAGTATTGATATTGGTGTGCGATGTGCGTAGTTGTGTCAATTTTAGGAAACATGTCATGCATACGCATTGCAACGTTGAAAATAGTTAAGCTATGCTAAGAAACAAATCATTGATATGCATGAATGCTTCAAACAAAACTTGTTTTAATGCAAAAATGAGCTAAAAATATATATAAATAAAGCCCTACAACTATTATACAATCATTCATAATTTCATATAAGATACTAGCAAAATCCCCGTGCGATGCACGGGAAGCAAGATTAAAAAGAAATGAAGAAAAGAAAAATGCAAGTGTTTCCTCAAACCATTGGTACCGTTAAGAAATAGGTCATGGAGATCAATAGATAGTAATACAGTAGATTAGATTTAAGATATACCAACATAAAGATTTGTGTTTGAAGCGCTTGGGAGATGGTTCAAAACAATTAGAGACAGAGAGAGAGAGAGACTTGGCCCTATTTTATCCCTTAGTCTCAATTACCTGATCTGCCATATGAGTTTACACGATTTAAACCTGTTTTGAAACAACCATGAAGACGAATAGTAGGTGACATTGGGGGAGGAGATAGCAAAGGCAAAGATTTCCCGATAGAAAACAGATTGAAGAAGTGCAGGACTTACCCAGTATGTTCCTTCAGAGAAGGGTATTTTACCAGGCGTACAATGCACCCAAACAAATGGATTTTGTCCGTGTAGGATCGGCTGGCGATTCTGATTGAATTATCATTGAAAGAACTTGATTCAGGAGCAGTTCTAGAGGCTTTACATTCTCTCTTCACAAAACTTTGTTTAAATTAATGACTCCACAATCAAATGTTGTAACATTTGGTAGAAGGGCGTGTCTCCGTCCGAAGTAGAGACTATGAAGAGTTGTGTCTCCTTAAAATACCTTGAAGGGTTGCGTTCCTCCAAAGAACAGTTTAGAGAATAGGGAAAAAATCTTAAAACACCAACAAACATCCCCTAAAATCCCCTCTAGGAATGCCACGTGGACCACCCTGGGCTGTGGTTTAATTAGTAGTAATTAGCTGAGACCAGTTGTCTAATAAATTTTTAAGAATCAAGTTGTCTACTGAATTTATATATTTGGTTGACATATAAATGAGCAAATTGGGTAGTAAAACGCAAATGAAGTGAGGAGAAAATAAAAGATTTTTATTTTGGTGCGTTAGAGAAACTTAGCCTAGTACAAATATGAAGCACACCCAAAGCACAAAAAGGCCAACAGCTAATAAAAGTGTGTAATCATATGAATTTCAATAGAAAATTAGTGTTAAAATTGTTTCCCAGCATACATATCTCATATTTTTTAGCTCACTGTGGACCATGTCTGGACCCTTCTGATTACCCATTATTGTCGACACATTGATGGTTTTGTTGACGAAAATGGAAAAAAAGCTACAACTCCAATCAATCAATGCTCATTCCAATGACCCATGTAGCTTCATTCTGCGATTCAAAATAAGAAAACATAAATTTAATTGACACCGAGATGAGTCAAAAATAAAGTGAGATCATATAGATTCAAAATAAGAAAACATAAAATTTAATTGACACTAAGATGAGTCAAAAATAAAGTGAGATCATATAGTTACGTCTACAAATGTTAAGTAAACCATGAAAAGCTTTTATTTTCTTAAACACAAATGAGAAGTAAACCATGAAAAACTTTTATTTTCTTAAACACATTCCAAGCAAGAAGAAGCGCATGATCTTCTGGATGAAAAATAGACAATGACAACCACTAAAGACTTCTACATCCGTGATATTAAAAAAGATTAAAAATCTACTTTAGCCACCATGTATCCCTCCCACCTTCTTAGCACAAAGAAATAAAGTACACAAAATTCATCTATTAGTCTCAAAATTAGTGTTCTGACTTCAAGTCTACAATTCAATACAGATAAAAACTAAATTGAACTAAATAAAAGAATAATAATGTACAAATCAATCCAAATTGCACCTTCTAAACTTCATTACTCCTTCTCTTAGATTTTAGCCTTTGTAATCTGAATTCTGACCCTCCAGTAGCAGTAGACTCTTTTTCGTTATTTCATTCCCTCTAAACAGTTTTGTTAGATTCATTTCTTCAATTGGGTTAAATGACACAAAACATTTTTGAAAAAAATTGAAAACACATTGTAAACCCAGACATCTTTCAACTCACAATAATGGAATTTATGAAATAAAATTTTAGACTCTTAGATCTCAGAGAGTAAATGGCACCCCAAAGAAGAAACTATTTTAGCAAGGAATAAAAAAAAGCTGAAAGATATTCTCATGGGATTTAATGAAATCTATTTTTAAACCTTTTCAATTTAAAATAAATTTAATTATTACATGTTCAATGTAACTGGCAACGCTCTCATCCGTGAGTTTGTTTCCGTTTTGATCAGTCACATGGAAAACTGCGGATAGAATAAGATAATGAGATTTAGAAAAAAAAAAGAAAAAAAAGGGGATACTCAATTATAGAAAATTGTCAATGTACCGTGCGCCCACCACAAGTGAGCTTAAGAATCCATGAACCGAACATGGAAGCTCTTACCATGCACAAGCCATCTCCCATCAGAATTGATTATAGATGTATTGATTTCTTTATAGAGAGGTTTAGATCTGTATTTTCAGGTAACCTCTTTACTCTCGCCGAGTCCTCAATCGTTTCAGGTAGAATCATTGTTTCTCTGCCGCAAGAGCTTTAAGGGAGAGAGATGTCAGCGAGGGAGGAAGAAGACAAAGAAGAAGAATAGACTCAATAGAGATAGGGGTTTCGTTGGAAGAAGAAGGATTGAGAGAGAAAGTAGTTGGGTGCACTGGACTATTACAATTGAGGGATGAGTTGTTGACGTGGGATTTAATTGAAACGAAAGCCATGGGAATAGGGAATGTTGTGAGGGCGAAGAGTCTGTATATTTAATACACTTGTGTGTTTTGGAATAATACGAAGTAATTTTGGAAACCAATAACGTTTATTCGTATTGAGTTGGGAGACCAATAGGAGAGAGAAAGTGGACGAATTTGTGAAGAGAGACATGAACAGTTTAGGGATATAAGAAGAGTCTTGGAAAAAGGAACTTTAATACTTATTGAATTGGGGACCGGGTTATAGTAGTATAGATTAGGTATAATGTGAAGATTAATGATGGGTTGGGGGGATTAACCTTGGGAGGAGGAAGGGCAAAGGATAGGAGAGAGAGAGAGTTAGTGGGAAGATTATTTTAATTAAGGTGAGTGGGGTCCACATGACACAAATGGAGTAAAGCTATTGGTTGGAGGGTGAGCCACGTGGCACCTTTGAAGAGAATGGAGAGCAATGGAGTGTGCCACGTGGATACCGATTGCTATATAGTAGTAGTATAGATGCCAATACATGATGTCACGAAAATGCGAGTACCCGACGCGTTTATGTATCAATATTCCACAGTAACACAGGTCTAAAAGATTTCTGTTCGTAACATTCACATCGTTATGAAATGGAATTAACATTACGTAATGACCGTTATGAAAATTACATTTGTTATGTATTGAGGATTAGTAAAAAATGAAGAAGGAAACAAAGAAGACTCTAGTGAGTCTTTTCACAAATTCAAAATGGTGCAAGGTGCGCACCAAAGGTCCATGTGTTAGGGCCACCGCAAATAAATTAAGAAAAAATAAAATAAAATCAAAAGTGGGCAATTATGGTAAAGTCATCTATGGTCTGGCACTATCAATCTAAAAAGATATTGATGCGGATATGGGGCTGCAAAAGTTGCCCTGAATCAAGATTTGATGCGATGAGAGAATAGGGTGCCAGGTTCATAACATAACAGTCAATTAAAATTGGACACATGGCTGGTATGTATTGGGGTGAAAACAATAAATAAGATGCGAAGACTTGTGTCGTGCACAGTGTTGGTAGAATTGTACGATTCAAATTGAATCGTACTGTGAATGATTGAAATCTATATCCTAAACTGTGATTTATCCCAAATTGTAAAATTTCTTACCAAGTCGTGATAGGACTCGTAAGAATCATAGGAGTCGATTGCAACTTGACCGAAACCTTTATTTGCAATATTTTGTTATTAAAGCTAATTTAAGACTAAATAGAGACCCTCTGTAGTACTTTAAAACTTAAATATAAAGATCCACTTATAATTGTTTATTGCTCATTACTTAATTTACATTACAGAAATAGAGTTTTAGGGATTTGGAAGTTTTCTCCTCTTCAAGAAAATCTAGACCTAAAATCTTTAATTTTTTTTTGTGACTAACGCATCGAATTGCACAAGAATTTTACGGACAAAGTGCATCCCATGGAGCAATTTTGTTTTTCTTATTTTTAAGGTTTTGTTTGGTATCTACGTAGAAGTAAGTCACTTTAACCTATTTTGTTTGCTCTTTGTATAAAAAAAACCTCTCGTGTTAGTGTTCGTATCACGTGGGAGCATTGTTTTCTAGTTGATGAAAACAATAATCAAATATTAAGTTGTAATTATTGTAAGAGAACCTATCATGGTGGTGTTCTTGGAATGAAACACCACCTTACACAGACAAGAAAAAATACAAGGCGTGAACGCATTGTAGTGACTAATGAGGATTTTTTTAGGAAATTCATAGCAATTTTGGTAATATTCTGTATGATAACAACATTGTCAATTATACGAAAATCTGAAACTTTTTTTTATTTTTGTTTGTGTGCCTTTGGATCCCCATTTACAGTTAATGGATTTATGAAAGACATTCTTGGTAATGAAGGGCATATGAATCAATTTAAGTTGGTAATATGTAGCTACTAGTAAACATCCCGTGCGATGCACGGGACAAAAGAATTAATTTTTTTAATAAATTAAAAATACACACCCCTCTAGTAACATCGAGTGATTCTCATATAATCTGAGAACAATGAAATAGAGAAATTTTAATATAAATTTTTTATTTTAATTAAGGCTGGCAACCATTACCAAGCAAAGATTCATATGAATTGAGAATTTCAATTTAATCTACATTTCGAGAATAGTTGGGAAAAAAATTCAGTAAGTCTGAAAAAAATTAATGATACACAAACATGAGAAGAGAGATGAGTGATGAGTGGGGCATAACTAAGGGTCAATAACGTGCTAGAAGAAGCGCTTTAAATCGTATGCAAAATCACCATTGAAACCTAGCTCTATATGGAAAAAATGTAATGATACACATACATAATGAGGGAAGAGAGAGATCATTAGTATAGAATGGTTATTTAATAGATTTAATAAAATCTCTTCCAACAGATTCATCAGAAAAACTCAAAAAAGTTACTACTTTTCTTTCTTACAACCAATTGGGTAATTTCTCTACTGTAGAGTAACATAGAAAATTTTAGAAGAAGAAAACTGATGAATATGTATGACTCATCCACCGAGGGTGCTATGGAGTTCATTGGTCCATGTTCAGAAGAAGACCAAAATTGGTTGACGCATTGAGGAATGGATAACCTGAGGAAGCAATTTCTGAACTGCAGTGAACGTCGCCTTTGAAAAATACTCTCACTACTACAACAACCATACTCAAATGATTGTCAAGGATTTAGGGGAGATTCTCGTTTATTGGAAGGTACAAAGCAAAACAGATGCAATAAAATAATACATGAGAAAATTTTGTAAAATTGATGCATCCAATACAGATCCAGATACACCAATGCTTGCGGTACATCTTCTAGGTACAAAATGAATAATATAAAATTATATATAAGCTTAGGGATTAAATCCTCTATGGCTATAACCTACCTCGGGGGAGTCCTGAGGTTACCATGTGTCCCATTAGAGATGGAGGTTTTTCTAATGTCAGATATCAGGAGTATTCCTTTAAGAGCAATAGTTTGGACAACTCTTGTCCATTGCTGTCACGAAGCCCCTTCAACTGTCCATGAAATGTGTCCCATTAGAGATGGAGGTTTTTCTAATGTCAGATATCAGGAGTATTCCTTTAAGAGCAATAGTTTGGACAACTCTTGTCCATTGCTGTCACAAAGCCCCTTCAACTGTCCATGAAATGTGTCCCATTAGAGATGGAGGTTTTTCTAATGTCAGATATCAGGAGTATTCCTTTAGGAGCAATAGTTTGGACAACTATTGTCCATTGCTGTCACAAAGCCCCTTCAACTGTCCATGAAATCTGGTTATATTTTTTTAACCAATGTGGTTAAATTATACCAACAATGCCCAACTATATATATCAGTGAGATTGAATCTTATAAAAGAAACGTTGCTGTGTTAATGTGGAGGATGTCCATGTGAGTGAGTGTGTTGGCTGTGTGTGAAAGTAATGTGTTTATCTTTAAATCCAAAAAATATATAGATGACCCGAGCTGTAAAATCCATAATATGGACTTCAAATATGCATTCCTTAATCCTAGAGTTCCTATTGTTGATAAAAGGTTATATGCTACGAAATATTTTCTTTAAAATATAAGACATTATGGTAAGCACATCCCAAAGAGAAGACTCCACTCCTATGTTGATGATAACAACAACATAGCACTCTCCAAAGAAAATGGTTGCTATGAGATGCAATTTAATCGTCCAGTTCATTTTCTAGAATTAGCGTTAGCACCTTCATTCTCAGTCTAAGAAGTGTATGAGGATGGGTAGGGTGGGGAGAGGGGCCATGGCCGCCCCCCCAAAATTTAGGACAATCCTATTATTTTAGGTAACGAAGCTAGTAGATCCTCTTTTAACTGTGGTTAACTTAAGGTTTATAATTTTTTTTCTAAAAACCAAGGTTAGATGGATGAACCTTAGGGGTGAGTGAATTTTAAACAAAGTTAGTGGATGTTAAAAAGTGACACGTGGTGGCTATAGAGGCCCGCGATTCCGTCGAAAAGAATAATTTTCCTTATATAAGAAATTAAAAATACAATTTATTTTATTTAAATAATAGCTCTCCCGGTACTCGGAACCCCCAAGGACTATACTCGGAATCCATTAATCTTTTAAATACATGTACTTTGCCCCCCCCCCCCCCAAGGAAAAATTCCTAGCTCCGCCCTGAGGAAGGGGAAAATAATTCGTTTATAATTCACGGAATTGTTGGGTGGCATATTCATGAAAAAGGATATCTTCACTTTTGTATGTGTAGAACATTTTATCAAGTTGGCTACATTCACATCAACTTAATTAGGAAAACGGGGAATTCAAACATATCAGGAGGGAGGAAAGTTTTAAAAATAAAAAACTGTTTGTTATCATGATCCATCCATTGTAAGAAAATTGAAACATCAAGTGCATCAGTGTTATGTTATTTATGTGTAGAATACTATATATATCAAGTTGGCTACATTCACATTAGCTTAACTATGAAAACATGGAATCCAAACATATTAGGTGGGGGGAAAGTTTAATAAAAAACTGTTTCTTATCATGAATTATCCACAAAATGAAGCTCTTTTAATGTGAATCATAACACCTGGGTTTGTAACAGTGGTAGTGTATCTCCCTTTGGGGAGGAGTGACTCGTGTTTGAATCCTGGTGTGGCCGTTGAGTGCCCACCCTTGAGTTCTAACCCACCTAACCTTGACATAGATAGATAAATGATATAGCTGGTTATCAAAAAAAAATAAAAAATGTGAATCATATTTCTTGATGAGCATCATAAGCTATGCACAAAAAAACAAATCCTCATAGGTTTATGGATATCTTATATGCAACCTGAAGAAGATGTCAAAACTAAAATGATATTAGTAGGCACAGAGAAATATCCAAAAGAAGTACATCTAGTAGTAGATGTGGCTATGTTCAATCCTATTCTTCATGAATCAGATGATGAGATTCCTACAGACCCTGTGTCTGACCCCATTAGTGATTCCAAGGTTCTCACTATCTCAGCCGGGAAATCAAGCTTCTGATAGGGGATTCAGACTATATTGAGAGATCTAGATAGGGAATTGGTCTAGATGGTTTACTGACCTATTCAGTATAGATGATGACTCCTCACCTAAAGATGAATATAACCTTGAGCGATCGAGGCGTTGGTTAGATACAGGATGATTCAATGTCAAAGGAAAGCATAGATAACCATACACCTTGGGCAAGCACTCCAAACTGGATGATTCAAAAATCAGAGTACTTTGCTGTGTGATGTTGGTATGTGATTTGAATTGATAATGGAAGATAGATTTTGACAAAGAAGATGAGAATGCCATGTAAATTAAATTTTTGGATGGAGATAGTTTGATAGGGGGCTTGATACATGCCATGACGGAGTAACGGTTAATGCATTGAAGAGTGAAGAGTTACAGTTATGAAGAGTTTTTGGGAAGAAGATGATGCCCACTGATAGAGGGATATGGAGGACAGGGGGCTTGATACTTTGTGGCAGCCTACATCATGATGGAAACGGAGGAGATGCTCGATCAGGCGAACTTGATAGGGGGACTCGATCAGGCGCACTTGATAGGGGGATTGATACACTGTGGCAGCCTACAGTATGGGGGAATCATAGGAGCGTTAATGAATAGCAGGAATAACGGTAAGGGTTAATTCCTTGAAAAGCAACGGGTAGGAAGCAATTAAGATGAGGTTAAAGCTGGTCCAATTCCTACATGGATATCTACGTGGCTTGATAGGTGTCATCAAGGGACAATCCAACGTGTCAAGAGGAGAAAGACTCACTCTGCCTTAGTAGTAGTTAATAGATTTGGTTATATGCACACACACGTTCACACACACATGCCTCCCTGTTGTGACAGTGGTAGTGTGTGTTTCCGCTATTGTGGTGATCTGGGTTCCACCCCCATTAGGTTTGGCAGTTGAGATGCCCACCTGTAGGTAGGCGCAACTTCCAATGCTATGCTTCTAATAACAGATACTATCAGTCTAACACTACTAACCAGAGAGTAGAGTATATATATATGTGTGTGTGTGTGTGTGTGTCCATATAGATTAGATGCTAATTATTGTGGTGCCAAAACGGAAGTTTGTTTCTATATGAAGGATTATGGACGATTTCGGCACATTTAATTATTTTATTATTATTATTTTATTTTCTGGTTTGTTGAATACTGTACTATATTAATCTTAATTTCTAAAACCTTTGTGAGTCTTACTACGCTTTCAGTCTGATTCGATTCAAATCCCATCCCTTACAAGTTTACAATCCGATTTTAAATTTTTAACAACACTGGTTCAAATTCCCACCAGTTAGGAGATGTTTTCTTCATGAGTTTATTTGAGAATAATTTGAGGAGACATTTGCGTACATACAACGGGAGAGATGTTCTTTTGAAGATAATGCAACCTAACACCAGTCAGGTCCAATATTTTTGAAGGTGAAAGCATGAGGTGAGGCATGAGGCTTGAATAATGATGCGGTCACCTAGGCATTGCCCGGTCATTGAGACACCTAGGGAATCCCTGTTTTCTGCGTCCTGCCTTTGAATACACTGCAACTATGCGGTGTAGTGTTTCTAATTTCTTAGAGTCTAGATACAACAAGTATGTAGGATTAGCACACAAGCAACAAGATATCACTACTACTGCAAATGCACTGAACCAATGTAATCGGCAGAGTCGAGCTGAAGAAATAATGGTTTTTCGACCCATGGAAGACAATTATTAAAATAGTTACAAAGTTCAAATTCCCACCAGTTAGGAGATGTCATCTTCAGGAATTAATATGGCAAACATAAATCAGGAGAGATTGTTATCCTTTTGAAGATAATGAAGTGGAACACTTGCCATGCCTAGATGCACAAAAATTAGGTTGCCAAATAGAAAGCATAAGAGGCTGATTGCAGACACTGCATTTCTAGCTGATGTTGGAAATTGCAAAATTGGAAGTGCAAGCCACAGGGGAGTTTCATCCCTAAAGTTGTCATGAAGAGTCAATCCATTATGTATAGGATGAGGTATTTCCATGCCAGTGGAGTTTGCAATTGGGAGTGTTGAGGCAACTCGTACTCAGAATTTCAATTTTTTATGTTTGCAATTTCAAACATCATGAGGATTGTTTAGGAAATTTATAAAGTGATGTGTAACTGTGTGGAATTTCTAGACTTATGGTGTTCTCTAGTTTAGGAGTGGTTGTTGTTTGCACTAAGTAATATGTTGGTAACAAGCAGGTGATGTTAGTTAATGTTTTTTTTTTCCCTTTTTTGGTGAAGAAACTAATATATTAAAAGGGGAAAAACAGGAGATACATCAGAAATCCACGGGAAACATTAACAAGTCCCCGGATCAAAAGGATAGGTTACATCCAAACGAGAACAAGGACTAGCGATACCATGCTTTCTCCAGTAAATGGCTTTTTTTGCAAGGTCATGGGCTACTCCATTTGCCGAACGTGGAATAGCTTGGGCTGTGGCTGGCACTAGGAAAGGTTTTCCAAAGATCTTTCACATCATTCATAATTGTAGAGACATCCCAATGAATATCTCCAGGATTGTTGTTCAGCGAATCCATAAGTTGGGAAGCATCCCCTTCTAAGACAAAACTGTTCCATCCTTGACTTTTTGCAATAGTCAAAACGATGAATAGGGCTTTTGCTTCGGATATGCGGAGGCTTGTGGCATCAATAGGAAAAGAATTGCCAAAAATTTTGATACCTTGGTGATCACGTATCACAATGCCAACACCTGCTTTGTTTGAAGCTGAGTCCCATGGTCCATCTACATTGATCTTAAGCCAGTTAATCGGAGGAGGTTTCCAAGACGGATCACGAGCAACTTGTCTGTAGGTAGGATTCCTTCTATCATTGTCTCTAGATGAGGAGATTTCTCTGGCAAATGAAGTTACAATGGACATAGTGTTGATAGGGCAAGGATATTTACCCTCAAAAACACAAGAGTTGCGAGCTTTCCAGATGGCCCACATCAACGAGACTATGAGAATGGTAATGCCGTAGTCATCAGAGGCAAATTTCGAAAGGTCAATCCACTCTTTCCACCATGAGAGAGGAGATGTAACACTCGAGTTCGGTAGCTGGCCTAATAGAGATAGCCCAAACCAAAGGCATCGTGCAAAAGAGCATTGAAAAAATAGGTGTGAAGACGTTTTCGTTTGCTCACCACACAAAAGGCAAGTGGAATCAATCGGGATCTTTCGGGCTCGTAGAATATCTGCAACTGGGAGGGATCCTTTTAGGACTCGTCAAAGGAAATTATGAATCTTTGGAGGGATGAGAAGCTCCCATAATTTTTTCCAACACTCCTCCTCAGAGTTTGAAGATGAAGTGGTGGCCGTTGAGTTGTTCACCGGTTGTTGATCACCTACAAGTTGGTAAGCCGATTTAACTTGGAACTTACCATTATTTGTGAAGTGCCAAACCAGTTGGTCTGGCTGGTGTGTTTTGCTGGGCTCAAGTTGCATTATAGCTTGGACTTCAGTTGGGAAAAAGAGGTGATTGAGGAGATCCTTATTCCATCTACAATCTGGAAGATGAAGCAGTTGGGAAACCGTAGTAATTGCGCACTGGGTTGGTTGATGAGAGATGAGTTTAAAACTTGGAAAAGTAGGTAACCAGGAGTCTTCCCATAAGTTGATCTTAGTTCCGGACCCCAAATTCCATCTGAGTCCTTTTTTAAGAAGCTCTCGACCCACAATGATGCTCCTCCAACCCCATGAGGGTCTGTAGCTCACTTTTGCTTTGAGGAAAACTGAGTTTGGGAAATATTTCCCCTTCAAAACCTGAGCCAATAGTGACTGTGTCTGGTTCAACAATCTCCAGGCCTGCTTTGCCAGGAGGGCTTGATTGAATAAATTGAAATCACGAAAGCCTATTCCACCTTTCCTTTTCGGTTTACAAAGACTCTCCCAATTATGCCAATGAATTTTTTGTTCAAAAGTTTGCTATAGCTGAGTTTATGGTTTTGTTCCACACCTTGGGAAGAATGAAACAACTCATAGTGTATGATGGAAGCGCTTGCGCGACAGCTTTGATGAGTGTACCCTTGCCCG
Organism: Tetracentron sinense; assembly: GCA_015143295.1. Taxonomy (NCBI): domain Eukaryota; kingdom Viridiplantae; phylum Streptophyta; class Magnoliopsida; order Trochodendrales; family Trochodendraceae; genus Tetracentron; species Tetracentron sinense. The sequence continues at coordinate 56,537,971 of CM026554.1, read as the reverse complement.
CTTGGGTTAGAAGGGATCCCTTCCAACCTTGCAACTTCATAATAATTCTTTGCTTCAAGTAATAGAAAGTCTAGCATTTTGATCTCTCGGGTTGGGGAGGGAGGCCAAGGTAACGGTCCGGCGAATGGAGCAATCTAATGTGCATAGCTTTGGCAATAATTTTGCAAAACTTCCAAGGGGTATTTGAGCTGAAGGATATGCCAGACTTTTGAAAATTTATCTCTTGACCCGATTGCTTACAAAATCTGGATAGAAGATCCATAATAACATCCGCCTCTACAAGATCAGCCTTGATGAACATCAAGCTATCATCGGCGAAAAACAGATGAGATAAGATTGGGGCGGTTCTAGCAATCCGTAATCCAGTAAGTTGTCTTGAGAGGACAGCCTGTTGTAATAGATGAGAGAGGGTTTTAGTACATAAAATAAACAGATAGGGAGATAGAGGATCACCTTGCCTAAGGCCCTGTGTTGGCTTGATAAATCCATGCGGCTCGCCATTTATCAAAACTGAATTAGTGACCGTTGTAACACATTGCATAATTAAGTTTCTCTATCTTTGACAAAAACCTATCTATTTCATAGCATAATCAAGGAAACTCCACTCTATACGGTCGTATGCCTTGCTCAAGTCCAACTTCACCATTGCTTGGAAGAGACTGCTCTTTTTTGTCTTCTTCATATGATGATGTATTTCATGAGCAAGCAGGACATTATCCGTAATTTGCTGACACGGAACAAAAACAGCTTGCTCCGGGGAAATAATCTTATAAAGAAATCTTTTCAATCGGTTGGCCAAAACCTTAGCCATGATCTTGTAGATGCAGCTTGCTCCGGGGAAATAATCTTATAAAGAAATCTTTTCAATCGGTTGGCCAAAACCTTAGCCATGATCTTGTAGATGGTATTACATAAGCTAATAGGCCTCAGATCGTTGACATTTTGAAGACGGTGAGTTTTTGGGATGAGGGTTATAAAAGTATGATTGAAACTCTTAAGAATGAAGCCCCATTGAAAAATTGAAGAACAACCTCCGTAACTTGAGGGCCAACAATATCCCAATTTGACTGGTAGAAATGGCCCGGCATCCATTTGGCCCTGGGGCCTTTAGAACCCTTTAGTTAATGTTCAAATGTAACTTAAGTGTAACTATGTGAAATTTCTAAACTTATGTTGTCATGTAATGTTTGAGTAACTACAATTGCTAGTTGTTTTTATTTTCCATCATATCTTAATTAAATATAATTTATTTGACATTTGTAAATAAAATTAAATAATTAGGAGTTAGGACAAGGTGTAGATGATGGTGCTGATGTGTTCATTAGCTAGGGAAATTTCCTCTTTAGGACCAACTTTTTGACCAAAAGCAGCTTGCTTTTGGGGGACTTATTTTATTAGGTCTTTCACATGTGGGTGAAAGTTAAACCTGTTTTGAATGAGTATACCCCTCTACAACCTGCGCACATAAGGAAAAGAAAAAAACTATAACAGAGGAAAAAAAGAAGGAAGAAGAAGAGGAAGAGAAAGGAAGAAGAGAATGAAAGGAAGAAGAAGATGGGTACCCGTATACTCGTGTGGGGGCGATACACGTGCACTCATCAGCCAACCGATTGGATCTTCCTCCATTTGAATACTTTGTTTGATTTATCGGAAAAAAACTTTGATAAATAAAAAAAGAATTGAAGAATGAAAAAAATTTGATAAATCCAGTAAAAAATCGTGAAAATTGAAGGAAAAAATTCAAAATATCGAATTTATTTTTAGATATATTGAATTAAATTTTGATATATTGAAAAAATATATATATATATCAATTTTTTCCGATACATCGAAAAAAATTAGGAATATCAAAATTTTAATTCGATAAATCAAAAAAATAACAAATCAATAGATAAATAAAATAAAAAAAACTAATTTTTTTATAAACAATAAAATCGAAAAAAAAAAGAAAAAAAAAAAAAAGAGACATCATGTAACCCTTGTTCTTCCTCTTCTTCATTAATTTTCTTCTTCCATTCATTCTTCGTGAACGATATAGTGTTGTTTTAATTTTAGGAGAAGAACAATAAAGCAGAGAGGGAGAGTGTTTTTAGTCTTCATCTTCTTCCTTATTTGTTTTATTCTTCGTCTTCCTTTCCTTCTCTTCTTCTTTTCTCTTCCTCTTCTTCCTTTTTTATTTTCTTCTTCCTCTTCCTTTCCTTCTCTTGTTCTTTTTTCTTCCTCTTCTTCTTTTTTTCCTCTGCTTTAGTTTTTTCTTTTCCTTATGTGCGTAGGTTGCAGAGGGGTATACTCATCCAAAACGAGTTTAATTCTCACCCACGCACGTGAGAGACCTTAAAAAGTAAGTCCCCCAAAAGGCAAGCTGCTTTTAGGGTTTTTTCCAAAAGTCGGACCTAAAAGGGGAAATTTCCCCATTTGCCATTGCCCTTGGGGAGTCTTGTTTTCAACCTGGTGCCTTCTACTATACTTCAATTCTGTAGTGAAGTTTTGCTATTCGTTGAGTCTAGACACACTATACAAGAATGCAAAATCAACACGGGCAACAAGATATTGGCACTGCAAATGATTTGAATCTATGTACTCCACAAAATTGAGCTCGAGGAACTATGGCTTTTGAACCCTCAAGACAGTTATTTGATAGTTCTATAGTTTAAATTACCTCCAGTTAGGAGATGTTTTCTACGAGAGTTAATAATGGGAGCAATTCAAGAGAGATGCTCTTTTGAAGATACTGCAACCGAACACCAGTCAGGTCTTAGATGATACAAAAACAGGTTGGAAGTGCAAGGCACAGATGAATTTCTACCCTAAAGTCGACTCACAGAATTAACCCATTACCTATAGATGAGCCATTCTATGCAAGTGGAGTTCGCACCAATAGAGTATATAAATTGTTGGGCAGTGCTGAGATCAACTCGTGCTAAAAAATTTAATTTTAATTTTAATTTTTGGTATTTGAAACTTTAGCAGAACAGAAATCAGTTATTGCAGTACATGTTGGCTCGTGTTTTGCTTTACTTGTACACCTTTCTGGGTGCATTTTTCTCTATGGGCTGCTCTCCTTTCTATCTTTGCTTTGTCTTAGTATTTCAGTCGAACTTTTGTGATGTTTTCTCTGGAAGACACCTTGTCATTTTTCTGAAACTGAATTTGGTTATTCAAACGCATATGAGTTCTATTTGCCTTCTGTCAGAATTAGAAGTTCTTATCCTATTGAATTTGTTCATTGGTTGTCTTGAAATTGTTCCAAGTTTATCTTTATTGTTTCTTTGGCATGTATGGCGGTTAACACGGCTTATGTTTTTCCTCAGATAAACCACTAACGGCTAACGGCTTCAATAAGAAAGTGAATTGATGCAAGTTGAAGGATGCTTCAATAAGAAAGTGAATTGATGCAAGTTGAAGGCTATAAAAGGGAGAAAGGAAGACCCAAATGATGTGGATGAAGTTAATGGGAAAATATTTGATAACACACTACTTAACCAAAGTTATAACTTATAACAGAATGGAATAGCTGAAAAGGATTCGTGTTGGCGACATCAAATATTTGGGATAAGCCGTTGATAATGATATGATGATGATGATAAGTAACACTACTTGCATGTTTTAAACCCACTAGTATGTTGAAGATGATAAATAATAACGTGAATTAGAACAGTTGGCCTTAATTTCTGCTTTAGTCTTGAATCTCTAACCAAGCATTTCTGAATCAGGGCTTGGAGCATATCAGGTTCACTTCCAATACCCGAGTTTGTTTTGTTTATACAGTTATGGACACACATCTATTACTGTGCCCTTTGTACTTTACAAGGTTGATGACAATGTGCCTACTGCCTTGGTCACTCTTCTTGAAGTATTATCGGTCGATGCCTTTGATAATGCAATACCATCAAGAAGACGAACGTCTATCAGTAGCTCTTTTTTAAGAAAGTCTCTTCGTATGGTTGGTGGAAGCCCCAATTGGACGTTCATGAATGAGATTACCTGTATCCGATTTGGATTTGGAGTCCCCGAGCTAGTATACTAACTCATGGCGTCAAAGGCGCACCACGCATTTAACTATGTCAACAAATGCTATGGCCACGGACTCTCTGTCAGATGCTCGAGTATTACATGACATTGCTCTTTACATGACACGTGGGTGGGCAATTTAGCTAAGGAAGTGATAGCATGCATTGCACATTCTTATATGTTATGTAGTACAGGCACACCTCCAGCTTGTGGTTAAGATTCACTCATCCATAAGGGTTTAATAATCTAACTTTAGTTTTTAGGTAAAATATATATATATTTTTTAAAATTAACATAGCTTATAATCCATTCACTCATCATGTGGTTAAATTTTTTAAAAAATATTTTTTTCCAAGGTAATACCATTTAACCTTAAGGATGAGTGAATTTTAATTACAGTTAATGAGTGTCAAAGAGGACATGTGGCAAGTTTGAAGGTGTGCATGTACACTTAATATACACGCACATGCATGCTATCACCTCTCTAGTTAAATACGTTGCAAACAGGGACTCCACTTGGCCGAGGTTCCTCCAATTGGAAGGAGAAGGGATTTATCAGGCCGTTGCCAGAACCGTCTGCCTCACTCATAAAACCTCTTTAATTGCCCTTGTAACTGTGGTTTAAAAAATTTAACTCTTAAAAGTTAACTGTTAAATTTTTTTTTTTTTTTTTCCTAAAAACACTAAAAGTACTCGGTAGGTCCCAAGACATACAATGTCACAAATCAACGTACTTAACACGCTAGGATATTCCTTTTAACTTGACAACGAGTTTTAAGTTCTCACTGTTAGCTTTTATATCTTAGTAGTTCTTCAAATAGAAGTATGTCAGTAACTGTGAATATGTAACGAAACAATTAGCAATGGTACAAGTACTTGGAATTTCCCACCAGCACAATCCAATTTCAAATCCAAACTTACACCTGCATCTGTACATAGCATTACTGAAAAACTTGAGAAAAATACGTAAATACTAGCCCTAGCCAAGACATAAGAGTTTGATTGGCATACGACCAAGGAGACCTCACCCAAAAGGATAAGTTACGGACTTCCCTGACTTTTGGAGAGGATACAACAGAATTTCAGAAACATGGTGGGGCAACTGATATTTTCCCACTAGTTCGATTAAATCTAAAGCACAGTTTGGCAACTAACAACCTTGTGTTACCAAAACCCCCTCTTACTCCAGCATCACCCTCCCTTCTTCCTGTTGTTGCTTCTCGGGCTCAGCAGGGAAGTATTTTATGCCCACAAGGTCGCCAACTCGGTCGATAACCTGACAAAACGGTCACAACCATAAAAATGTTAAAACATTCATTGGTTTATTACAAGCCACGGGATAAAACCAAAGCATCATACATCATACACTACTGGGTTCTATACAATATATGTGATGCATGCTATCACAGATTGACAAGCCTAAGAGATCTAAAAAACACCCAATTGATTGATCCTAATAATCCAATCAAGTACATTGTTTTTGAACCCCCGAGCGAAAAGAACTGACTGCCCATCAAATTGATGGTTAAAATGATCAGTCTATCATGTTTCTACATGCATGGGAGATAGATCAGGTGGAGACAACCAGTTTGTTAATTTTGACCTCCTACATCCACACTAGAACGGAGCACCACATCCCTGAAATTTTGGGGAAAAAAAATTCCTATAGTATTTTACAGGGGCGTAGCAGGGGGGACAGAGGGCTCTAGCTCACCGTAACTTCTGAGAAAAAAAATATTTTTTACAAACAGACACGATGGCCCATGAACTTGGCCTTCAAAAAAAAAAACGCCCCCGAACCCCCATTGTTAGCTCCCACTGAAAGAGAATCCTGGCTCTGCCCCTGCGGAGCACCAACATCATGCTACTGAGGTGTTAGGAGTTGTTCCCTTTAACTAAACTGTGACTAGTTATCTGGAAAATGAAGTGCACCTTGGAAATGACTACCTGAAATAAATGTATAGCGAAAAGAAAGTAATCCCACATTCCTAGATGGAAATTTTACCTCCAAGCCTTTGTTCAGGTCTTCCTTGGTATGAGAAGCAGAAATGCAGATACGTGCCCTGGCCAAAAGTAGTGGTGTTGCAGGAAAAGCAACTGTCACAACGGCCACCTGGAACAACATTATTTGATGTTAATAACAAGCCATAAAAGTGTAATTGACATTGCCACAGAAAGAAAACAAGAAGCATCTATATAGTTTGGGAAAGTCTTGGCATCATATACCAAAATTTGCAGTATGTTTTAAGTATTGTAGACTCACGTTCTGTTTGAGGCACTCTCGTGAGAAGGCAGGAATTTTAGCTGGATTGTAAAGCATTATTGGCATTACTGGAGAGTCATTATCCCCAAGAACCTCAAAGCCCCTCTTCTGCAGTTCTGACCTGAAAAAGTTGCTGTTCTCCCGTATTCGGGCAAGTTTCTGAGCCCCTATATGGAAGCCAAAGCAGCTCAAGTCAACCAAAATAGATTAGATATAAGGATCAAGACTTGCAATAACCACACCGTAAAAATTAAATAAGTCTAGTATTACGGGAGAATTATCTTGTCGAACCTCTATTGGAACCATCCTCTCCCAGAATAACTTTTATGGAAGATATAATTTGCTGTGCAGCTGGTGGTGAGATTGATGTCGCATAAAGATGAGCAGGACAAGTGAACTTCAGAAATTGAATAAGCTCCTGAAAATGACAAGGTTAAACCAGTCAAAGCCACAATCAATGTTCAAAATTCATTACATACACCGAAATCCTAACACTGTATATGATAGGAATAAAAAAACAGAAGGGATATTAATAATAACATTCAATGTCACAGGGCAGCCATTGCATGCACTACGTGCTATGACACTATTTTACCAGAAACAAGACAAATATCACATAAAATGAGTAATTTTAATTATTAAAATGCTAAAACGAATAACATAAAGTACAATCAAGTGTGTAACACCTGGCACTTCTTTTTGAGACAATTAAGTCTGGCACGTGTCATGATAGATCTTTACTGATTATTTAAAATAGAACATAAACGGTAGGCATGAGATACCTAATCCTCAATGAACTCTTCCCTCGTACTATAAACATGGCAAATCAACATATTAACTCATCAAGGGGCTACCTCTTGGATCATGTGCAGCAAATATCTTAAAGGCTCCGGTGCGATTAGCCAAGGCAAAAGAAACACAAAACCACTTGATTCTGACTCAATCAAGTTTGACAATGCTCATACAATCTATTGTCACCATAATATGAAGTTTGCTAAATTTTGGAGGGGTCCCTCGGGTAGGAAACTCATTCCAATACAAGATGATATCATTTGAAATTTTAACCCTTGGTCCTGGAATGAATAACATATAAACTGCAGAATTATCTCCATCGCGTAATAAAACCTTGCATGGGTAGAAAAGTAACAGTCAGGATATGGTTATAAATAAGTCGATTAGAAGCGTGTCCAATCACTTCAATATTTGAGCAATGTTCATGGATCACCAAGGGGATGAGTCGGTTGCCCACATGGATAATATAGGAGGTAGGGTTCTTTGAGGAGAATAGACTTCAGGTCTATCATAAGGTTTCTCTATCAACAAAAGGCCAAACTTGGGTGGTCCATGACTCTTATGTGCCTCTTCCATTAACTAATCAATTCCCCCTGTTTTTTTTTTTACATCAATTTACGGAGATAAGAAAATGGTAATAGAAGAAGAAAGTAAAAGAGGATGGTGTGCGGCGTGTGCCCCATAGATGGCTTAGTGCATTACATTCCAAGCAATTTACCAAACTCATAATAAGAATTGAGGTAAGGTGCATAAGAAAGAAACCTTGGATCCTGCAATATAACCACCGCATGATCCAAATGACTTTGTAAAAGTTCCCATCATGATATCCACATCAGCAGGATCCACTCCTAAGAGCTCACAAACACCTCTTCCAGTTTTTCCAACTGCTCCAATGCTGTGGGCCTCATCCAAATAAGAGTATGCCTATAGAGAAATAGAAAGAACGTGAGAATGATGGAAAAAATAGAAACACTCAGTTTTTGTAAGTCTTATAATAAGATATTTAAGCTAAGAATAGGCAAACAATCAGAAGCATCAAAAGCTTTCCTTCATTAAAATACAGAATCAGAAAATATGCAAAAAGGATAAACAATGAAAGTGTTTCCTTCATTAAAATACAGAATCAGAAAATATGCAAAAAGGACAAACAATGAAAGTGTCTTCAATCTCGACACAAACACAAAAAAGGATACCCATTGTTATTAGTCATATATATAACTTGCTATGCCTAGAACCATATGTTCCTTTTTCTCTTTTGTCATTAAAAGATAAGATCGAGGTAACAATTACTATTTTCAATTTTTAATAACATTACACATCATACTCTATGTCGAATTTTCATTTCTTCCATCATGTAAAACAATTGGATTTCTCAGGCCACCCTAGGAATGGAAAAAAAGTATTCCCCTTGCTATGAACATATTACCTAATCACGGTTTTGGTTGACCCTCATCAATACGAGGTCACCTCATAGTCCCCATGCCTCATCTTCTAGGGACTAAAGCCACTACTAACAAAGGTGCTCATGTAAGAAATTAAGTTAAATGTCAACAAAAAACTATATCAATCAACCATCAATGCCTTATCGCAAATAGTAGAGGTCACCAACTAAATGATATATATAAATATATATATATATATAGAGAGAGAGAGAGAGAGAGAAGGGTTCCCATTAGCCCTGCTCATAGAAGTCTCTTGTAAGCGAGAGAACCAGAACCGTCGGATCTTTAATCCAACCGTTAACCATTCAATCCAAAACCAAGGAGTAGTTTTGGAGAAAATAACCACTTATGAAAATCATGCGAGTCATTTTCATCAGGATAAACTCCTGCTCTCTCTCTCCTCAAAAGAAACCAGCGTGCGTCTCTCTCATTGCTCTCTCTCTCCTCTTGTTCTCTCTCCTGAGCTCCATTCTCGTTCTCTCATGAGTTTTCAGTTTATGGTTATTTCGACAAGCGGGTTAACGACTAGATGGCTTGAATCTAACCGGATCAGCAATGGTAAAGATCCGATGTAAATGCAAGAGACTCGCCCAGGCATTCTAATCTCCGCTGGTTCAGTATTTTAAACCCTATCTGAATGTGTTGTAAATGCAAGAGAAAACCCCTGTATGGATGAAAACTCATGTTGGCCCTGTTTGCAAAGTTTAAAAATAAGAAGTAATTATATTATCAGCAATGGTTCTTCTGCTACAGAGAAGTATCCGGTACTCAAAGCCTGTCTGTCATAATTGGAGCCAAGTTTGAGCTCCCTAATACACCACCCTTGCAATCATAGCAAGGGGCTTGGCTATCTTTTGTACCTTCTCCACAGGAAACGTAATGAGAAGGCGAAGCCTACTATTCTGTGAAACATCTCAAGCTGTAAATGTTGCAGTTGTTATGAGAAAAATGATCAAACATCTCCAGGAGAGCGGGAGAGAGAGAGCTGCATGCGCACGGGATTTTCGCTTAGATGAGAGGTTTAACCAAAACCACTTCTTGTTTTGGCCTTGTTTTTGGGTTATAAAGATCCGATGGTTCTTGTTCTCTTGCTTACAAGAGTCTTGTATCAGCGGTGCTATCCAGAACGCTACTCTCTCTCTATATATACATATATATATATATATATATATATATATATATATATATATATATAATAGGTAGCATATGCGTGATGCATAGCCAATGTTGCCTATAAGTCATGTGTTTGAGTGATGCGTGACACCCCTTTGAATCCACACAAAAAAAAAAAGAAAAAAAGAAAAGTGCAGACCACCTTACCTACCACGTGGAAAAACATCATCTCAATTGAAGATGTATAAGCCATTTGATTGGACTTTGGAAGCATCTGCCATTAATTTAGTTGGTCAGCATTAACTCCTAGGTTAATACGATTCAACCTAGGTTATAGTTTCCACCGTCCGATCAGACTGCATAGACTTATTCGATTGAGCTGATTTTTTTGCCACGTGATAAGAGGGACTCACACATTGATTTTGTGTGGATACAAAGGAGTGTCAAGTGTCACTGAGAAGCGTGATGCATAGGCAAGCTTGCCTATACGTCGAACATACATAAATATATATGAGTCCAGGGTTTTTGAATCTGGCTCTCTTTTCCCTACAAATTATGCTTGTTATCATTTTGTAATGACATTTTGGTCTTTTTTTAATCAGTATAATGACATTTTGGTCTTACGTATGCCTTATTTCTAAAATCTAAATTTTAAGATTTACTTTCAACTATATGTGAATATTATAATTTTTTTATAACTTTAAAGTTAAATTTGGTTGCCTAGGCATCACCTAAGCAATGTCTAAGCAACACCTCGCCTAGAAAACTCCTACCGCCAAGGCGTCACGTAGACGCCTTAGCTACATTGCTTCAAATGATCAATTATGGAGAATCACGATTGCAAAACACCAAAGAAAACATAAACGTTATCATCAGGTAGAGGCACGACCTTAAATTTCTTGCAGACTGCTATGATCTCAGGAAGCTTACAAAGCTCCCCTTCCATACTGTATATTCCCTCCACGATAACTATTATTTTTTTCCAAGGTCTATGTGTCCTAGGTTGTCCCTCAGCAATTTGTTCTCTCAAGACTTCCTCCAAGTGAGATGGTGCTGAAAGCAAGATATTAAAGAGGCATATCATCATATACATGAAAACATTTCAATACAAAACTCGAAGAGTAAATTTTGTTCTCGGAAGAAGCAATGCATTATAAAGTAAACTTACTATTATGTTGGAAAACCCGAACGGTGGCTCCTGATCCTCGAGCACCATTAACAATTGAGTTATGGTTCAAAGAATCACTAATTATCAACCCTCCCTGTGGATGACCATTATGAGCAAAACAAATTCATAAACGAGGATTAGAAACTCAATGCCCATCAGCTACATTAACCCTTAATTATAGAGTATTTCTTATTATAGAACTGCACAAACCTTCCCAATCAGGACTGGAAGGATGGCAGAGTTTGTGACATAGCCCATGCCAAAAACTATAGAAGCTGGCTTTCCAACAAAGTTTGCAACACACTCCTCCAGCTCAGTATGCAACATTGTAGTGCCTGGTGGCATAACTGCATTAGTGACACCCAATTGCATAAACAGGAGCATCTTGCTAAACAACATACGTACCACCATCTACACGACTACTACATGTACTTGGCGAAAATTTCTTCAGTGACTCGATTACTCGGGGCGTACAGTATTCATCGGATGCAGCAAAGCCAAGGTAATTGTATGATCCCAAGTTGAGGCATCTACACATCTTTGTGGTTCGTCTGCATTAAAAGCAATCGGTTTGATCGATCCTCAACACATTTTAGATATAATTTATATTTGAGAGACATTCTAGAAGTTAACATTTGGAAAATCCAGTGTAGTCAAGGCGTCGCCTAGGCGATTTTGGGCCTCAACCGCCTAGGCGCTCTTCTAGGCGGTCGAACCCAGTAATTTTTTTTTTTTTGCTTTAAAAAAATCCCAATAAATAGGAAAAAAAAAAAATGTAATAAAGAAGTAACAAGATTCTAAATCGTTTTTTTCATTAAAAATATCTTTTTTTTCACTAAAAATATCGTTTTCGACGCAGGGGGGCGCTGCCCCTCCTACCACTCCCCCGAGCAATCATAGGGGGGCTCTGCCTAATATTATACATGGACAATGACACAAATTTGGGTATTTGGCCTAGATTTTGAAGTGTTTAATATTCCACTGTATCAACATGTCTTTGGTTATGTGATGAATGATTGTAATAGACTTTTTATTTTATGTTTTTGTGGAATGTGGGTGTGGAGTTTTGGTCTTTTGGATGTTATATATAATAATATATATACGTGATATATATATATATATATATATATATATATATATTAAATTTATCGCCTAGGCAATGCCTGGGCGTCGCCTCGCCTAGCCGGGGCTAATCGCCTAGGCATCACCTAGACGCCTTGACTACACTGGGAAAATCAATGTCTAGAATAATCAAGTCCTTACACAGAATTTACTGACTGGTTCGTGTCATTAAGTATAAGTTGCCAAAAATTAATTGCACCATAGACAAGAAAGAAGAATTAAAAAGAAATTCACAAACAAAGAAGCTAAATGAACCTTAGAAGACAAAGTTATTGACTTCAATACAAATGGGGAATCTTACTTTAATGTCTTGTTATTGTCATTGGAGTAACGTTCAACCACATCAAACCAAGCATCAGGAGCACTTGATATTGGTCTTCCAAAACAATCCTGCCAAATGGAATAGAAAGACTGAATACCAACTACAATATGGAGCTTCTCAATCATATAGATAATACATCAAAGATCATTGTGGTAGTAATACGTAACAATCTTTACACGTAAAATAGGATTCATATAACCTCCCTAGATAGTTGGGACAAAGCTTTGGGTCATGATGATGATGGTGAGGTAATGGACTAACATTAAATATTGGAAAGATACGGAGATCAGGTAAAGTGTTTGTTGAAAACAAGGTTGTTAAATCTAATCGAATCGTAAAATAGATTCGATTCAATCCATTTAAAAAAAAAAAATAAAACTAATTAATAAATCAGAAAAATGAAATAATCTATTATCTAAAATATTTCATTCATATCAATTGTTTAAAGAAAGTAATGAACATTTCATTGCATATACTATACAAAACACGAATGAACTCAATACAACGAAACATAATCTCAATAACATCATAGATAAATCAACAAAAGCAAACTCATGTAATCATGTTGTATGAAATCAAGTATCAAAAGAATTGTATAATTAAAAAGACTAATAAAATAAACTATCAAATTCTCCCAAAATCCAATTCCATTATCTTTCTTCTTTTTCATTTCTTCTCTTTTTTTTCCCCATTTCACATCAACAGAGAGAAAACAAATAGGAGTTTTGGCATGTCCATAACAGGGGTTTCCCGTTTCTTCCCTCATCTTAAAAGACATAAAGGTACCTTTAGAAAATTGAAAGAATAAAAATCATTAATAAAATATTTGTTCATGTATCGGTCCGTAAAAGGGATTCTAAGCTCAAATCGCATGAATTGTACGATATGAATCGCAAATTGCAATTTGAATCCCTACTCGAATCAGATTTAACAATTAAGATTTTCACTAACGATTTGAATCGTTTTGCTTGAGATTCGATTCAAATAGTAGGATTTGAATCGTGAATTGGAAGGATTTAATAACCATGGTTGAAAACGATCAACAAGCAATGTGTAAGTAAACTGCACAAAAATGTTGATTATAGATAAATTTAATGATTTTAAGGAATTGGCTGAAGTACCTGCTAGCACCCCATTTTTTATAATCCCTTGCTTACAGTATCCTAAGAGAGACGAATACATACAAACGCTATTCATGTATTTATTTTGAAAATCCTGCTAATAACATTTTATCAGCATAAGTCATCTTTTGTCAAGGACTCCCCCCCCTTCCAAAATATGTTATGACATTTTGGTCTTATGTATGCTTATTTTTAAATTTTATATTAAATAATATATAAATGCCTTAGTTTTTCTGATTGTAATCAATAGAATAGATTTTGGTTGCTCAGACATCTCTTGAGGAACTTCAATTGCTAGGTGTCGCTTGGACTACACTAGATAATTGCTGACTGTGTTATAGCACTACCGCCACTACCCAATGAGTGAAAGAAAAGAAAAAGTCAAAGCAAAAGGTGTGCATAAGGGATGAGAATGAGAAAAGGGTAGTACATAAATATTTATTTTTGTGCTACAGAATGCATTAACCTTGGAATTTGGATCGAAAGAGAGAAGACTACTAGAAGAAGACCTGGAGAGAGAAGGAATCCCAAAAAAAAGAGTTTGGTGGGGCAGGTTTTTGTTCTAGACAAAGAAAAGTTAGAGAAGACTTTCCAAAAATCCCTTCCCTTGTTATGTTTGCCAACCAAACAAGGAGATAGAAAACAAAGAAGATTAGATGAGAGGCTGGAACTGTCTGAAATGTGGAATATAACGAGAGAGAAAAAGAAGAATGTTTAGAATATTTAGATTACAAAATTTATGTGATAAATTGAGGATTTTTTTAACACCAAAGCTACAACACGAGTGTAATTTTATACATCATCCATGTTTCCATGCTCTCTCTCTCTCTCTAACCTTTCTAATTACTTGTCCTTTTTCTCTATTTCTTTGATGGGAACCTGATTATTCACATCAGGGTGTTATAGGTCACATGAATCAGATGCAACTCACTGTGTCTTTACATCACAAATGAGAAACATAATGACTCACTAGTTTAAGTGACTCACTGGATAGGAAACTTCATCTAAACCGCCAGTAACTCAACTGAGCCAATCCTGAGTCATAAGGCTTAATTTTTTTATCAAGTCTTAATAAGACTTATCTAACTCTATTTTTTCACGCAATACCTTTAATCATCTAAATTTCCTCATTTCCAAATGCATGTTACATCCTACAAATAATCAAGTGCACTTTTATAGCTGCAAGCCTGCAATCTTTCTCTACCACTTCAATTTGCACAGCACCTTTCTACCAACTAAATGGTTTTTGAGGCAACAAATGAGTCACCAATCTAAATAGCATGTGACATAATAGACAACTTCATTTAGTGAGGGCAGATTGAATGAATCACTACAAAGCCATAACCTTGGTACCAATCGAGTCGTGCACCTAATTGAGATTTGAATCTTTATCGACTTATACCTATTAGCCAACTAATTTCCTTTTCTCCTAATTTATTTCACCTGCCAACTTATTCTTATTTTTCTTTGTCAGTACCTCAACACAAATGTTTGGGGTTGGCAACACAAATCCTTTTTTGCCTTCCCCATCTACCTAAAGTCATATCTTCAATTAAAGCGTGTTAACAAATCTTATTTCTATATATCCATCCATGCCATGTTTGGCGTCTTCCTCTTATCATTTTAAAGCTTTCAATTTTCACCAAGTCACTCCTAACCATGGAAATAAAAATCTCTGAAATCGATACAAAACGGGCGATACATATAAGTATCGGTAGTCCCTTGTGCAATATTTATACTAATACGAAACGGGCGATACATATCGTTTATTATTTATTCATGTTTTACTTCATTGTGTACTTATAATTTTGTTTGCTACTTTCTTTTTGAGTCACTTCCCATGACTTTATATTTGGTTCTTATAACTTATTTGATTTTTTAAAATTTAATTTGATTTTTAAATTTTTTTCTCTTAAAAAATAAACTTTTATATGTATCGCTAGAAACTAGGGCTGCACAAAGCCCAATTGGCCCGTTTGTGCGGCTCGGCCCGAGATAGGCTCGAATTTTAGGCTTGTTCGGGCCAAGCCAAGCCTAAAAAAAAGGCTTGAAAATCCAATCAAGCCGAGCTCGGGCCAACCCTTGTTTGATTCGGCCCGACTCGATTGAGGCTCGGTTCGGCCTGAGCTAGGCTTGGCTCAGCTCGAATATTATTAAAAAAATATATATTATTTATATATATCATTATTATATATATATATATATATATATAATATTATTATTATTTTTTTTTAAGTACAGTAGACTCTCTTGTAATTAATAACCTTGGTGGAAAAAAATGATATTAATTATAAGAGAATATTATATATAAGAATCGCTATATTGGTTCATTAAATTTTTTTTTCATAATTTCTTTTAAATGTATCAGTGTAGTCAAGGCGTCGCCTACGCGATTTTGGGCCTGCATTGCTTAGGCGCCCCTCTAGGCGGGCGATCCTAGTAAATTTTTTTTTTTTGCTTTAAAAAAATAAAAAATATCTCAATAAAAAAAAAAATGTAACGAAGAAGTAATAAGATTTTAAATAGTTTTTTTCACTAAAAATATCAATTTTTTTACTAAAAATATCAATTTTTTTACTAAAAATATCGTTTTCGATGCAATCGTCGCCTAGGCGCCCCTCTAGGCGTTGCTCTCCCTGCCACCCCCCCGGGCAATCGTAGAAGGGCTTTGCCCAATATTATACATGGACAGTGACACAAATTTGGGTATTTGACTCAGATTTTGAAGTGTTTAATACTCCACTATGTCAACATGTCTTTGGTTATGTAATGAATGATTGTAATAGACTTTTTATTTTATATTTTTGTGGAATGTGGGTGTAGAGTTTTGGTCTTTTGGATGTTATATATAATAATATATATACGTGATATATATATATATATATTAAATTTATCGCCTAGGCGTCGCCTAGGCAACGCCTCACCTAGCCGGGGCTAATCGCCTAGGCATCACCTAGACGCCTTGACTACACTGAAATGTATTGTATTTTCCATATAAACTCATTGTAATTACAAATGTATAAAGCTAGCACTCAAAAAAATTAAAAAACAAAAGATTTTATGTTAACCCATTGAACAAGTTAATAACATTTGGACCTATCAAAAGTACAAAAAAGATGGTTGTGTCACTTAACACCTAAAAAACCTCATAATGTCTTTTTGAAATAATGATTCTTCATATTGTCGGGTTTTCTCCTGCATCATTGTACTTCGTATTTTCTTTAGGTGAGCAAGGATATCATAATTTGTAATTTTATCTTACTCTTACTTCCGTATAACTGTATGAAGTGACTAACATTTCTTTTGTTACTTCTTTTTGCATGTTTTCACTATTCTCTTATTCTTTAATATCATTTTTGTCTGTTATTGCAAACAAATCTTCATCCTTAAACTTTTCATGCACTATTTCTTCACCTGGAGGATGAATATGCTTTTCAATACTCAAGGGCTCTGTGATGTACAACATTTTTAACTTCTCTATAAGTAATTCCTCAATGAATGTCTCCACTGCAAGGATATTGGACATGGTGGCTTGAGTGACTTCGATGTCATATGTGTCCTCAACCCATTTTTGCAATTCCTTCTACTTTATATTTAGGTTCTACTGATTATGCTTGCACTCTCCTCACGCATGGCGAAAGTCAATCTTGCAAACCTTTCACAACGATTTGAAATATTGTCATTTTATCTGTAATACCACCTCCATTTATGATGTCTCCATCCCTTATAGTTGCCATTATATTTAGACAAACTAGATCTGTATAAATTGAACTTTATAAAAACCCATGAAAACACTATTAATAACCTTTGAACTTCATATAACTATGTATTAATATAATATAAAAACCTCTCTTATAATTTATAATATACTAAAACTTTCTTAAAAAATTATTAAATAGCAAGTATAAAAGATTATTAATTATACACTATAGAACTAAGTTGGTTCTTTACAAATTTATTAATTGTTAGAGATTTTTAAGTTAGAATATTAATTATAAGAGGGCCTACTATATTCAAGCCGAGATCGAGCCAAGCCAAGCCCGGCTCGAGCTTGAATCAATTCGGGCCGAGCCGAGCTTCGAGCCAGGTTTTTGAATTCGGGTCGAGCTTTTAAGCTTGATTTCGAGCCGGGCTTTGGGCCTAGAACAAACCCTTTCAAGCCGAGCTGAGCCGAGCTTGGCCAAGCCCGGCCCGAATATAGCCCTACCCGAAATCGATACTAAAACCGATACATATAGGTTTCGGTTGGGACCGATACATCCCCCGAACCCGTATTTTTAATCCTTGCTCCTAACTCCTAAGCAGTGTTGTAATTGGTCTTCATTGAGCATCAATTCTCCCTTATTGTATCACATGTTGGACCTACTCATGGATTCTCTCAAATGCTCTCACATATTTTATTTTCCTATTTCTACAATAAATATATATAGTTTCCTCAGGGCTCACAAAAGGCATATCAACCTAGGTGCAATTGTGGAAATAGCTTATGATACTTAAAGTTTTTTTATCTAGGGTTAAAATCTTGTTCATTTTTGTATAAAATGAGGCAATTAAGGGAAAATGTGAATTTCCGTCTTAATTTTTACAAAAAAAAACAAAAACACACAAACAATTATATTTCTCCAACCGGCAACCACACTTACCAAGTGAAAATGGAAAACTCATCAATTATGTTTCTTCCAACCTAGTTTTCAAGTAAGGACAATAGGACATACATAAAAACACACTCACACAATAACTTTCCTTCTCCAATCGCATTTACCAAGTGAAAAGGGAAATCTCTTCAATTATGTTTACTTTATGCCAAGCTAATTTTCAAGTAAAGTCATACATCATCATCTTTAAAACTCAGTCCCCATTCTTTCTACTTCAACCTTCCTATTGGATATAGTGAAAGGGACTAGTACATCCACATTAGTGCTCTCCTCTATCTCCTAATAAATGTTACATATGCACTTTCTCTTTTCTCTTCAAGACATGCCCAAGCTATTTTACTTCTTCGCAAACAAGGGGCATTTTGCATTAAAAAAAATATACACATTGCATGTTTTATACTCTTACTTCACAACCATATTCCTCTTTATAGGTTTTCCTACTCCGTTGTCACTAGGCAGTGCAAAAAGGACATTGCTGGCATCTTCCACAATCATCAGTCTTCAAATCAAACTCAAATTGTGCATACAAGATGACATATTTTGGGGTATCAAAATTGCCTGTTTTGTTGAACTTGGCTACTAATAGTCAAAAGCCCAAGCACGAGAATTGAGGAAGATCTAGCACCCATTTTATCATACTCTTGTCTATATCTAATAATTTAATGTTGCTTAAATGTATGCAAGGCGCTGATTGAGAACCCAGAAATTTGGTCTCTTAGGAGTTAAAACCTCTAGTTAACTTTTGAACCTTGGTCATTAAGATGGGCAGATTAACTTGGTCCTTAATATTTCTGAAATTACATCTACCTTGAACATGTTTCATCCTTGTCTAAGGAAGAAAGACAGAGAAGAAAATACAAATAATCTAACAAAGTAGTTTCCTACTCAATCCATTTCTATTAATTTGCCTATGCTTCACCTAAAACTAGTCAAAAGCCCGTGCGATGCACAGAAATGAAATGGCGAAGGGAAATAAATTGTAAATTGATATTATAATTTCAAGTTAATTATACAAATAGAAGGTGTGGGTGATTATAAAAGAATGGTTGTGGAAAAAAATTAGTATGGAGATTAAAAATATTAACGATCAAATTTGTAGGTGGTAAGGAGGTACATCCATCTATATATCATTAAGAAAAAGTAAGGAAGTATACAACAGTACACCGCTAAATTATATTTCTCTTTATTTCACAACACAAAAGCCAAAAGGAAATAAAAATTAATTTAACATTCTTAATTTATGTTGATGCATCTCTAAAGTGCAATGCTAGATACAATTGCTTTCAAACTCATTAAAAAAAATTAAGACATTTGCTTAACATATTGACCATACGGGTTCAAGGGAAGTTAAAGGGAATTCTAAGTTGTGCGATTGAGAACTGGTAAACCATTTTATTAAAGGAAAATATTCACGTCCTCGGTAGGTGACGCAAATAGGGGCGTCTTGGGTCTCCTTTTCAGCCCACATGTCCCTTTTTAAACTCTCTATAACTGTGCTTAAGGTTCACTATACACATCTACCCTCTGTTTTTAGAAAAATAAAATAAAAAAAGTTAAACTTCAAGGTTAGAAATTAACCTGAGTCAAGGTAGGGCAGCTTTGTGAGAGCAAAGAGCAATAGTTCGCTTCTCGCCCATGCAGCGAACTACTGCTCTTTATTAAAAAAATATAGGGGTGTTACAGTCCATCACATGTGTCACTCAACTCCTCCCCCCCCCCCCCCTCTCTTTCTCTCTCACACACAGGTGGGGTGTCTCCACCATCAGCAATTCCCAACACTAATTTTGGTAGGGGAGAAGGAAAAGCCCGGGAGTTGCTCTACATTTGGAATGTCGAGAGATGCGTGAAGAGCCCTAAAGAAGGTATTGAGTATTATTTCCAGATTTGTCATTAATACGTACCCAGAGTAATGCATCCATTTGGCATCTGTTGTTGAATTTTTTTTAAAATTTTAATTTTTGCGAATCCTTTTGGAATTTGAAATATCTGTAATTATACATAACGTTAGTGAAGCTATGTAAGCCGGGCCAGTGAAATTACCCAACGATGTAGTACCGTAAGTCCATAGTATTGAAACAAAAATTTCAAAGATCTCACTTAAAACTTAAAAGTTGCAGTAAACAAAGCAATAAATAACAACGGCGAAGCAACGTTCAGACATGCAATACTCTTATAAATAAAATAGGAAATCCTTCATCTGTCGCTGGAGAAAAATGCCTCTCATGGTTGTGGTAGGAAATAGACTGGGAGTAGCCTTGGAGCAGTTGATAAAAAAAAAATCCTAATACTTAAGAGTCACCAACTGTACATGAGCGCTTGAATCCCTCAAATGGCTAAAGTGCCACGAAGCCCTAAAAACTTGTGTCCATTGCAAAAGGAGACCAAACCAAAGGTGCCATTTTAAGGAGATATAAAGAGAAGATTCAGCAGAGAAGGCTTTAGTTGAGAGAAGAGGGGAAACGGTGGTGTATTTATTTTTTCCTAGTTGAAGCTCCTAAAAACCTTTCGATCCACAATGCGGCCCTTCAGATATATAAAAGTGGATGGTTGCGTCTCCTCCCAAATATTCGAAGAGTTGCGTCTCCCCAATACCACTTGAAGAGTTGGTAAATTAGGAAAAAAACTGTAAATGCAATGCTTACAGCATGCTCTTCACAGACAGTTAAATCTGTAAAGAGTTGCGTCCCTTACCAAACCAACGTGTGAAGAGTTGTGTCCCTATGCAAAGATTTGCAACGAAGAGATGTTGTCTGATCTGTGTTATACTGTTATGATGTGGGAAAAATGAGAAGAGTGCTACTCTTTGGAACAGGTATGATAGAATCGGAGGGTTGCAACGGTTTGAATTCTTGGAACACGTAAGCTGATGGAATGAAGGGGTAGCAACGACTTGGACCAACACACACGTCCAGATTCAATCTCGCAAATTGCATACCCGATGCTCTAAATCTCCTAAAAATGCTCCCTGAATGCCACGTGGACCTCCCGTCTCCGGCTTTCATTAGTAGTAATATGATGATTATCTATCATTTCTCCATGCATTGGCATGTATATTTAAGTTTTCAAGGTCTTCTGCAAATTTTAATTCTAATTGGGGGGCTAGACCATGTTTATCTAATTAAATTATATTATTTTATGCTGTTTTCTAAGCAAAAGCCAGAAGATCCGGATTTAAGGTGGTCCAAAACTTCTAACCCAACGAGGCAACGATGTTGAATGCCAAGATAAACCGATCAGAAGGCAATCAGCTGTGAATTCGAAAAACGAATCAAACAAGAAAAAAAAATGTAATTAATTACCTGAATACGAAGATACAAACGACGGACGTAGAAATCCTCAAGCCCTAAGCAGATCGGGGCGTAACCCTGATTTAAGAAAATAGATCATTATTATTCACATAAAAGAGTTTCACAAACGAAAACTAAGATTTATTGAACGATCAAACACCTGCAGATTGCTGGAACGACACCAGCCGATAATTTTTCTGAAAAAATCCCTGATTTGCCCGAATGCGAAAAGCAATCCATAACTGAAGTAGGTGGTTAGAGCAGTTAGATATGGGATGGCGATCATCTCGATTTGTGACTGAAACCTCGGAAGTTTTCTACCAGATCGGAACTCCGATCATTCCAGCAACGAAAACCAGATCTGTCGTCCAGAATTGCGGATGAAGGAGGCCTTGGGTCCGAAGAAGACTTTGGGATCTGTATTCGTAGATATCAGAGATTCGAACCCGTCATTCGAGAGTCTCGTCTCCTGAGAGAGAGGATTAGGGTTCTAACTTCCGAATTCCAATCCTCTCTTTTTGGTTTTTTTTTTTTCCCCGACTAGATGGCCCAGCAAAATAATCACCTCCTCGCCGGTGGAGCGAAGGAAGGCCTCTCGTACTCCTTTTCTCACCACAAACCTTTTAACTCTCCTTTAACTGGGGTTAAGATTCAAGTCAAAGCAAATCTTACGATGAGATATACTTACAATGACTAGTGGGCGCTGCACGTGCCTTGCACGTGCAGGTTTGCATTTTAATAGGTGATGGTTAAGAAAAATCATATTCATGTTTTTTTTAAAATAAAGTAGTGATAATTCAGGTGGTTTTAGAGCAAAATAAAATAATAAACTGAAGCCAAAATGGTTTTCGAAACCACTTAAACCCTAATTAATAAGAAATACCATGTGAAGTTCTGGAATGCCAGTTACATGCAAAATACATTAGTGCCTTCCTGTGCTTAATTTAAATCTGCATTTTACATCATGAAACACATACTTCAAGGAAGCCTAAGACCACCTCGGTTGGGAACAAGACTTTGCAGGGGTGTATAAGGGGCCATCAACCCTCATTAAGTCAGCCCTTTTGGAGTGGGAGTGCTTGCTTGGACTTACTCTTATGGAACCTTAGTGCCTATCTTAGGTCTGGCTGTGTGTTAGAGTTACGGGATAATCTTTCACCCAAAAAAAGGAATCCTAAGAGAGAGTTTGCAGCTTAACCAAAACTATGCCCAAATTGAGGTATTGCACATGCTAAGCATTAGTAATATCCATGTTCTGAAAAGTTGCGCTGTAGATTTTGGCCTCTATGGTCATGTTGAACAACAAAAAAAAAAGTCACCTAGACAATAAAATGGCTGACACTATAATCAATTGTTTAGTTGTATCATATACCTCCTTATTTCTTGACTCCATCTCATAACAATCAACGTCGTGATTAAGGACTACAGTCTGACTCAAACCATCAACTATTAAAAAAAAATTAAAACAACTTCATCATTATAGATGAGGTATTGTGTCATAGTAATCAGATGATACACACAAACTCTTCCCCACACATATTGTTTAACCGGGCGATGTCAAACGACCAATATAGATAGTGGAAACCATGGGTAAATTAAGCATTTTCCATTTCAAAATTGGATAACAAAAAGTAAATGAAATACACAAGCCAACCCTTCATATTTCCAATCAGATGATTATGATTATGAAAGATTTGTGAACATGCAGGCTACAAATTCATCCCCATAAGAGCTGAGGATTCACCCTACCAGAAATTCAATTCGGTTGACAGAATGAAGAGAAATTTTAAATTTAGACATTGAAGAAATTTTCAGGCCATAAAATATTAAAAATGAAAACCCTTCTGAATATTAGAGAATAAAAGTACCTTCTGATGTATTGAAGATGTATGAACTCTACGTCCACATGACCATTCTTGAAGTCATATATAGTTCTTAGCACACACCCACTTCACCAAATTAAAATCAAAAGAAAACAGATTAAGAAAGAAAACCCCATTAAAAAAAAAATCAACAGTAGTTGGCAAGAAATGTTTGAAACCTGAGTATCTTCGTTAAGCCAACGATTTAGAAGGTTGGCGTGAGGGAGGTGGTGAGCTGTCATTTGAGCATGTCAGAACGTATGCGAGAAGGAGACGCGTGGATTGCAGCAGAAGGAGAAGGGTAGCAGCCAAAAGACGGAACCTACTTGGATGTATATCCAACAAATATTTCTGGAAGGGGTTATCTTTGGGTTGTTAAAAGTTAAAGGAAGGGCATTTTCAGAAATAAAGTTCCATGAAAACTTTTGTTTTCTAGTGAGCTTACGCTCTTTTTATATAGATATAGATATCTATAATATGGTGTATCTTATTCATCACATTCCCTAATAAAAACTTGTTTCAAAATTCTCATGAAAAGATAAATTGAGCTAAGAGGGCCCATTTGGAATTTCGAAGCCCTGTGATGGACCTAGGGGAGTATTCGGCCGAGCTAAGCTGAGCTTGGTTATGCTTGGCTCGACTTGAAAAGTAAAAATCTTGGCTCGAGTTCGAATTGATTCAAACTCGGCTTTGATCGAGATCAACTTGATTTATTAAAAAAGTATTTTAAAATAAAAATAATGATATTTATTATTATATATATAATAATAGAGTAGTGATAGGCATACCCATGAATTCTATTTTCAAACCTAAGGCACCACCTCATTGGTGGATGCCCCCCCTCATAAATACTCATCAACTGTGGTGAATATTTAAGAGAGGGGCATCCACCAATGAGGTGGTGTCTTAGGTTTGGAATCACTACAAATTGGGGTGTATACCGCCAATATTACCGGCGTTTCAAAAAACCCTCGCAAATAAATTTTTATATGGACGGTTGATTACACGCCGCTACTTGTACCTTTATACAAAGGCAGTCTTTTCTAACCTAACCACCGCTAATATATTATTCCTGGCGAGAAGAAAATAATGGCGGGATGAATTTCACCTATACGGACGGGTTTTAAGAAACGCCGGTCCTTATATTATTTGTGGGGTGCCCGTTTTCAGTAACCGCAGGCAAAAACCTCTAAAAGTAGAGGATTTCGGGGGAGGTCTTCAACATTCACTCTCGTCCGTCACTATAGGATAGACAGGCTCATCAATGCCACTGCTGGCCACGAGATGTTATCCTTCATGGATGGTTATTCGGGCTATAACCAGATCCTCCTGGCGGAAGCAGATCGAGAGAAGACCACCTTCATAACAGAGCGAAGTTTGTTCTGTTATCGGGTGATGCCTTTTGGCTTGAAGAATGCAGGTGTCACCTATCAACGTCTGATGAATCTCATGTTCGGGTCACTCCTTGGCAAGACGGTTGAAGTGTACATCGACGACATCGTTGTGAAGAGTCGAGTACGAGGTACTCTGGTGGCAGACCTTGCTGAACCTTTCTCTGTGCTGCGATCTTTCAATCTGATGATCAACCCAGAGAAGTGCACCTTCGGAGTCACCTCGGGGAAATTTTTGGGTTATCTTGTGAGTCAGCGGGGGATTGAGGCTAATCCAGCTCAAATCCGTGCTTTGCTGGGCATGCCAGAGCCTAAGTCGAAGAAGGAGATCCAGAAGCTGACAGGCCGGATTGCTGCGCTCAACCGATTTATCTCCAAGTCATCCGATCGTTGTAAACCTCTGTTCGAGCTGTTGAGGAAGGACTCCATTTTTGCGTGGACCCCAGAGTGTTCCCGAGCTTTCCTTGCCTTGAGGGAGTATTTAGGCTCAGCTCCTATCCTTTCGGTGCCAGAGCCAGGTGAAGTCTTATATCTCTATTTGTCTGTTTCAGAGCAAGCCCTTGGTTCCGTCCTGGTAAGGAGCTGTGATGGCGTGGAGAAGCCTGTCTACTTCATCAGCAAAACCTTTCTCAAGGCAGAGTGCAATTATAGCAAGCTCGAGAAGGTGTGTCTGGCTCTTGTCTTTTCTGCAGAGAAGCTTCGTCCGTACTTTCATGCTCATTCTATCGTTGTCATCACAACGTATCCTTTGAAAGCCGTACTGGGACGACCCGAGCTGGCGGGGAGGATGTCAAAGTGGGCAGTAGCTCTGAGTGAGTTCGATATCCAGTATCGGGCCAGGAGTTCAGAGAAGGGGCAAGTGATGGCGGGTTTTCTTTCTGATTTCCATGTGGAAGAGGAGGCAGAGGACATGGTTGTTGATCTACGGGAGCTCCCAATTGGAGTTGACAACGGAGATGCCGTTGTGGAGGGGGCCGAGTCGTCAGAATGGAGCGGTTGGCTGTTATACGTGGACGGATCTTCCAATTCCAGTGGTTCAGGACTGGGCGTTGTGCTTATAAGTCCGGACAACATCAAGGTGCAGAAGATGTCGCGTCTTGGGTTCACTGCCTCCAACAACGAAGCTGAGTACGAAGCCTTACTCCTTGGGTTGGGGAGTGCACGAGAGCTGCAGATCTCCACGTTGAGAGTGTTTTGTGATTCACAGCTCGTGGTGAATCAGGTGAATGGTGTTTATGAATGCAAGGACGATCGAATGAAGCAGTATGCTACTCTCGTTCGTTCGTTGTGTGAAACATTCACCGTTGTGGAGATTAGGCACACCCGGAGGGATGAGAACAGGCATGCTGATGCTTTGGCATATCTAGCTTCCATGGTGCAGGCTGACGAGCCCAGGGCTATTCTGATGGAGTTTCAAGAGTATCCTTCGATAACTCTTCAGGCACAGCGAGAAGTGTTCTTTGTCAATCCAGTCCCGAGCTGGATGACAGGGTTGGTGGCTTATCTGAAGGACGGAGTTCTCCCTATCAGTGTGAAGGAGTCGAGACGCATTCAGTTCAAGGCATCTCGTTATACCTTGGTGCAAGGAGAATTGTTCAGGAAATCTTTTGGTGGTCCCTTGCTGAAGTGTGTTCATCCTGTAGACGTGGAGAAAATACTTGCTGAGCTACATGAAGGTATATGTGGCATTCATTCGGGCGGGAGAACCATTGCCCATCGAGCTCTGGGGCAAGGTTACTTCTGGCCTTATATGCAGGCCGATGCTCAGAAGTACGTGAAGAGGTGCAGCCAATGCCAGCGGTTTGCTCGCTTGATTCATGCTCCAGCTCAAGAGCTCAGCACTGTATCACAACCTTGGCCATTTGCGCGGTGGGGACTTGATATTGTGGGACCTTTCCCGAGGGCTCCAGGGAATCTGATCTTTCTTCTAGTGGCAACTGACTACTTCTCACGGTGGATTGAAGCCGTTCCCCTTGCACGTATCAGAGAACAAGAGGTGAAGAAGTTCTTGTGGGAGCACATCATCTGCAGATTTGGCATACCGCAGTCTATCGTTACTGACAACGGGAAGCAGTTCTCAGGACGGTTGATTGCCGACTTTTGCAGCGAGCTGAAGATCAAGCACGTCTTCTCTTCCCCTTATTATCCTCAGGGGAATGGATTGGCCGAGGCAGCCAACAAGAATATTCTCAATGCCTTGAAGAGAAGATTGGAAGATTCGAAGGGGAAGTGGACCACCGAGCTGCACAACGTTTTGTGGGGGTACAGAACGACTCCAAGGAGCCCTACCAATGAAACTCCTTTCTCTCTAGCGTACGGCATGGAGGCTGTCATTCCTACAGAGATCAGTTTGCCTACAGTGCGTTCTTGGCACAGCAAGAAGAAGGATGGAGAGAAAGATCAAAACACAGTACTCATGGCTATTCATCTTGACCTGCTAGAAGAGAAGCGAGAAGATGCCAGCATTCAGATGAGGAGGTACCAGCAGCGATTGAGGAAAGCCTACAACAAGAAAGTACAACGGAGAGTGCTACAGGTCGGTGATCTCGTCCTCCGAAGAGTGTTCCAGAATACGAGAGAGCTTAACAGTGGCAAGTTGGGACCAAACTGGGAAGGGCCCTATATCGTAGAACGATTGGGAAGTCCTGGAGTCTGCTACTTGAAAGACTTGCAAGGTAACCTCATCTCGAAATCTTGGAACATCATGAATCTGAGGCAATTCTTTCAATAGAATCTGAGATATGCTGTTTACATGCATCGTTGTGCTTACAAGTTTTTCAGTGATCTTACACAATCATAATGCTCATATTTCAACATGTGATTTGCTATATTTTGTGCCTGCTCGTTGTGTGCCCGTTCATTGTCTACACTGTTCTCTGTCTGGTTCATCAGTGTAATATTGTGAATGTTTTGCAAGTAATTCAAATAAAGTTTTGACCGAACAACGTACTCATGACGAACACGAGTGGCTTATATAAGGATGTCATCTGAGCAAATCGAGTGGCTTAACCTAATGACATCCTCTGAGCATGTGCTTCGGAACTGAGTTACATTGCGTTCGTCCTATGAATTTTATTTGTCAGATTGCATTCACAGTGAATTACGCGAATGATGTGTCTGGATCAGTGCTTGCTCGCAATGCTTGTTCATAAGTGATTTCTCGTAGTGCTTTGCTCATAGTGAACGATCGTAGTGCTTTGCTCATGGTGAACGATCGTAGTGCTTTGCTCATGGTGAACGATCGTAGTGCTTTGCTCGTGGTGAACGATCGTAGTGCTTTACTCGTAGTGAACGATCGTAGCGCCTTACCCGTAGTGTTAACTCGTGGTGCTTTGATCGTAGTACTTAATTGTAGTGCTCTACTAGTAGTGCTTGTTCGTTGTGCTTTGATCATAGCGCTCTACTCATAGTGTTCTGCTCGTAGTGTTTTGATCAAAATAATTTATTTAGTGTGCAACAGTTATAATTACCACGAATATTCAAACATTCACATAGTGAGGCACCGTATTAACATCGGTGCAGTGAACTGTGAAAAATCATTCAATTACTCATGTTGTGTTCTTTCTTATTCTGTGTGCATGCGTTGTACTATGTTACGAGGTGAAAAGAAGTGCAAACATGGGAAAGATGAGCGATCCATTCATATCAAAGGCCCATTTCTGGGCAATTACAGTGATTACCTCCCACCACAAAAAAAAAAAAAAAAAAGAGAAAGGGAAGAATTTTCATCGACAAAAACAGAAGAAGAGCGGGAGATCAGAGGGACAGCAGGTCAGACGAGCTCAAGGTCAGCCTCTGTCGCCGTTGTAGCAGGGGCAGGAGTAGAGGCTTCAGCAATAGGGGCTTCCACCGGAGTAACTTCATCGGCAGCAGGAGGAAGCTCTGGAGCAGCAGGCTCGGAGTATGGCTCGGCAGGGAGGGGTGCAGGACCTTCAAGAAAATGAGGCAACTCGACGCCTTGCACCTCGGGCTCGATGTCGAGCTCGATCAGTTCTTTGCTCTGAAGCTCGGAGAACGTGGTGGCGTCCTCTTCATTGTCTTCCTTCAGGCGGCCTTGCTGGCGAAGCGAGTCGAGAACCTCTTTCTCGGTCTCAGCACGATCTTCATCCAAGAGCGTGTCCAGCTGAGACTGATAATACTGCTGCAGTCTCAGGGTCACAGACCTCTCGGTGTCCTCCTGAGTTTTCTTGGCCTCCTCGAGCTCCTCTGCCAGTGCCGACCTGGCTGCCTCAATTTCCTCCAACTGTCTACCCAAAACTTGGGAGACATGCTCCAGCTCGCTGATGCGTACAACAGCGTTCTCCACCTCCTGCTTGGCCTTCTTTTCGGCCTCCTTTGCTGATCGTGCCTCGGCCTCAGCCTTCTCCCGTACCTTGGTGGCAGTGTTTAGCCTTACCTCAGCACGAACAGTATCGGCCTTGGATTGAGACAGATCAAAGTCTGCCTTGAGTCTCTCTTCAGCGAGAGTCTGCTCCAAAGTCTCCGTCCTATCCTTCCAGTAATTGATCCCATCTCGCAGCTGGGTGTACTTATTCTGGTTGCGATCACAGAGCTCTTGCACGAGCGTATTCATCTGCAAGGAAGTGTCTGGGCGTTAGCACAACGAGAAGTAATATCTCCAACAGTTGAGGAAGAAGACGAGAGAGGGAGAAGCTTACTGTCGCCACCGATTGGCAGGCGGCGTAGGACAACTCGGACAAGTGAAGTTGGCCGACCTCGGCGATGTCCTGGGGCAACCTCATCGTGTAAGTTATAGCTCGGGCGGCCGTCTCCGAGCTCTTCACCGATTCGTTCACGGTCGGTATCCCGAACCGAGAGAAGTCGGGAGACCAGCGCTGAACGAAGGACGGCAGCATACTGGCCGGGAGACTCATTGTGCCGGCTTCCGTTGCGGCCAAGGCAACCACAGCGGAGCTCGTGCTGGCGAGGGCAGTGGCAGCTTGAGAAGGGCCAGGCTCCGAGTTGACCTCGGGCACTGCCGTTGTCACCGCTACTCTTGGGCTTGTGCGAGGAGCGGCAGAGGTGGAAGGAGGAGCGATAATGACTGCGCTCTCTTTCTCCAGGCGTTTGTCCGCCTTAGCCTTCTTCCTGGCCTCATACTCGGCCTGAGTGGGCATCTTTCTCTTCGGGTCAGCAGTCGCTGTACCCTTGGAAGAATGGCTCCTCTTCTTCGTTGGCGGTGGTGGCAATGGTGGCGGCTGAACCGTAGGACGAGCGGACCTCGGCTTCCTGCTTAGCGGGGGTGGATTTGTGTCAGTCATATCTTCTTCTTCTTCTTCAGCTAGATGAAGGGCTGGTGAAGGTGAGGAAGTGGAGGCGCCTTGTTGCTGTTGCTGTTGTTGGGTAGTTGCTGGAGTGCTGGCCGAGACCCGCGTGTCGGGGTTGAGTGGTTTCCACCTGATGTATTCCCCACCTCGAGCACGGCGAATACCGGTAAGGAGACCTTCTTCTTCTGGGGTCAACTTCTTGTACGGGAACTTCTTCGGGTCAACTGCACACAGGAAAGCAAACGAGTACAACGAGAGTTAGTAAGGCGAGAGCATACAACGCACAACGAGATTGGGGTCAGGACAATGGTGCACAACGGACAACGGGTGACTAAAGTGGTAAAGTGGTATACCTGCTTCCACTCGGAAGACGTTGGGGACCAGGGAATTCTCTGCCTTCCAGCCGCCAGAGACGACGAATGGAGTGGCTTTCCATTTTCTTTCTCTATCGAGAATGCCTGAAACGAGCTCTGGATACAGAGGTTTCTTGTTCCACGAATAGTAGGAGTACAAACCATCGTCATTGTTTCGGCATCTGACGGCATGGCAGAAGTGGAATAGGTGCCTAGCCTCTATTGGGTAGCCGTCCTTGATGAATTTGATCATCATGGACATGTACTTGTGGAAGCTCGGGTGCATCTGCCCCGGAGCAAGTTGCAGGGTGGACAGGACCTCATCCAAGATGGGATGAAGAAGGAAGCGAAGGCCAGCCTCAAGCTGAGAGAGATAGACAACGGTACAGGCAGATCGCCTATCAATGATAACATCATCTCGCTTGAAGTGGAGATTGACGTTGGAAGGGAAGTCGAAACGTTCCCTGTAACGGTTCAGATGTACCAACTGGTGTTGGCGCAGAGCTGATGATTTTTCAATGTAGGCACCATGAGGTGCGCTACCTGTGCAACTGGCCTCATCATCGGAAGGGCCTCTAACTTCCTCTAACCTAGCGGGTTCTACGGGAACGATGGCGGCCATGGTGATTGGAAGAAATAGCGAAGAAGGGCAAAAACAGTAAACAGAGTAGACAGAGCAGAATCACTCTGAGAACCAGAGAAGAGAGAAATGGAGAAACAGTAAAGAAATAATAAGAGATAGGGGTGAAGGGCGTACCGAACCAAAGAGCTCAGAGAGATTGTTGAAGAGCTTGAGGAAGATGAACTTTCAGATGAGAAGAGAATTCGGCAGAGTAACAGTGCTTGATGAAACAGGGTGAAAGAGAAGAAGGATTCGGTGGGATTTTATAAGCACCTCCGGTTTGTGAAAGTACGCCACTGCCCTTCATCTAAGCCGTACACCTGTGTCAGCGGGAATGAAAGTAGTGGCAAGACCGTCTTTTCACCAAATAGAGTAACCGTCAGGGTCATTAAAACGTTTGAAATTCAAATCGACGATGATGACAGCCTGTCCGCATTAAAGAGACGTGACGGTTCGCACGCGTAACCAGCTGACGTGAACGGTCGACCTTCCCAGCAAGCGTTTAAAGCACGCAACGTTTCGTCTTCCGGAGCAGTGCCAGGTATGATCTTTTTGTCCGTTTATGACGCTTCGAATTACGTTCCAAGCATCATAAAGGGGCAAATTGTAACGGATAAAATTCGTAAAACCAACTCAAGGTTGAGGGACGAGCTCGTTTTTGTCGTTTTGTTCACGAAAGTGACACGTGGACACAAGTTGGGGTCACGAGCTTAAAATATCGGGGTCACACGTTGTCCGACGCACAACGATCCCGTTGTGCGCATTACGACGTCTTTGTTCTCTTGCAGAACAACGTTTCTGTTGTGACTTTGACGACGCGCTCGTTGTGTAAAGCACAACGTGAACGTTGTGCTCTTGACAACGTCGTTGTCGTTGCGCGAACAACGAGACTGTTGTCTCACCGACAACGAGGTCGTGCTGTGTTTTAAGGCATCTACGCCGTAACCGAGCTTGGGTCAACAACGAGACCGACTCGTAGGAGGAAGTGATCAGGAGGCGATCCATAATTCTGACAAGTGTGCCGAACTCGCCGTTTCGTGCCGAAAGCACTGTCTTGGCATTTAATGCTGGTCACTTCTGCGTACCGTCCGATCCCGTCCGATTGGACTTAGAGGGGGCTCTCACGTGTAATGCAACCGACGGCAGATATATCTCGGATATTTGGCAATGAGTGCTAAGACACGTGGTATGGACACCTATGACCATCCATGGTCATCGATGGCCATATCAACCTTGCCCTATAAAAACCCCGTGATTTTTAGTGCAAGGCACACGGGATCATGAACTCAGATCCGAGAATACGTGTTCAGTGCTCCTAGTGCCTTGAGTATTTTTCAGTGTTTGTTCTTGTGCTTACTGTTCACCATCTTCTACCCCTACTGACTTTACCATCGGAGTACAGGTCAGGGTGCCACACCCTCCGCTCCAACCTTCTACCGGTAAACCAGGACGTGGAAGTAGCTGCTGCTGACGCGTGTCCTCCTGGAAATTTTCCTCTCACAATATCAATAAAAAAAAAAAGAAAATTTCTCTCATCAAATTTCACTTTTTCCATTGGATTTAATTCCCTAAAAGCCAAAGAATATCATTTAAAATTGTTGAGCATGCGTTGTTTTAGGTTTGGACGAAAATCCAAAACCATGTTCATTTGTTGCAAATAATCACTTTTCTTGTACAAGTTAAATGAACATGTTCATTTACAAAAGCATTTATATTTACGATTATTGGGTTAATTTAAAGATCACCCATCACCAACCTAAGAAAATAAGCATGGATGGAGAGAAATGCTAGCTGGGAATGGTCCCCTTCGGAATGAAGAGGAAAAAAGATGGTTAACTTGAAAGTTCTCTAACAAAAGCATGAAGTAGCTTGGTGATGACATTTAAATACATTTATGTAAAAGGATAGTAGCATATACTTGTCAAATCAATCTCAGAGAGCACAGAGTATTTAAATACATGATATTAACATTTGAAAATGAGAAAAAGAAAATTAGAAGAGTTCCGATTAAGAGAGTAGCAATAACAATTGCAATTCAATTCAGAGAATGAAATTAATGCCATTTTAAACAAAATTTAATTTATGAGTGGTGAGCAAAGAAGACCATATGAAAGTCAATTAATATTACAAGAACAATCATTTCCATGCAAGAAATAATCCTAAATTATTGCTCCAATTATTTCAAGGACAAGTTAAATCTAACTGGAAATTATAGCCTCCATCTTAATTCTGAAATTTTCAAGCCATCATTTCTCCATCTATATTTGGGTTTGAATCATGGAAATTACATGATTTGAAACAAGCAAGTTGGTCAACATCAAATAGAGGTACATGGTGTATTGAAGAACATAATATGCGGGCACAATCATACAAAATTAAAGTATAGAACTCTGCAAAATAAGAAAAAATTCACACTGGAAAACAAAGTTTTCTTCTTTTTCTGAAAAGGGAGGCCATATGGACAAACATTTCCATGTTAATACATGTGACAATGCTTTTTTTTTGTTGTAAAACAAACTAATGCCCTTCCTTTTCTGAAAAAGGAGGCCATATGGCAAACATTTCCATGTTAATACTTATGGCAATGATTTTTTTTTAATTGTAAATCAAACTAATGCTGCAAAAAACTAGTTCCAATCACATGTCTCCCACAATACCCAGATGAAAAAAGGAGATGTCTTTGGATATATAATAATGAAAATTCTGTTAATAGAGATAATAATAAATATGAAAAATGAAATCAGCACAACCATTTCCAAAACAGAACCTTAAACAAGTGCATCATTTCAAGAAACAAACAAATTAAGAAATATCTATAAAGAAAAAAATGACAACAAATAGATGCAGGAACACTTTTTGATTAATGCAAAATTTCCCAAAACAAACTCTATATCATAACCCACAACCTAAAAAAAAATAAAAATGATAATCACATCAGATTCTTCAAAGCTATATCCTACACAAATATTTAAAAATAAATAAAGAAAAATTCCACAACAATAACCACAATTCCAGCGAGGACTCTATCATCAAACTCATATTCGGAGAAATATAATTTGAATAAGAGGATGAATTAAATCAATCATTACTAGTATGAATCGAAGGACCCTAAAAATAAAAATAAAAATTGAATCGAGTAACAAGTCATTATCAGAGGAGCTTTAATGAAAAAATCAACTGGAGGAACTTCGAAAATGTGATCGAGCACAGGGGAGAGCACCTGAGAGAGAGAGAGAGAGAGAGAGAGAGAGAGAGAGAGAGAGAGAACCTACTGGAGCAGGTGGCCGGAGCAGGCGGCCAGAGCATGAGCATGGAGCAAGAGCAGGAGCAGGAGCAGGGAGGAGAGGAAGAGAGGAAAAGAGGAGGGAAAGAGAAAAAGAAGAGGAAAAGATCGGGGCCCTAAATCCCAAAATACGAGACTTTTAGCAGTGGTTTTAAAAACTGCCGCTAACGGATCTTAAAAACGGCCGCAATTGGCTTGGTGCGAACTAGTTTCCGCGATGGTTTGTAATAAGCGCCATTGAAGCTAGTTTCTCACCATATCAGTTGCGGCGGTTTGTACAAACCACCACTATATGTGGGCTTTAGAGGCAGTTTTATCTAACCGTCACTAAAAAGTCGCCGGTGAAAGCCTGGATTTTTGTAATGATCGTTGGATTAAAAATCCAATGGTACCATGTTTGCACATGCTTTAAACGATGGTCCCCACTTATTGTTTGACACCCTTAGATTTTTAATCCAAAGGTTCAACTCTCGATAGTAGATACTATCGAGAGTTTTAAATCACTTCCCTTTTTTTTAATGGGGAGTTAGAGCATCTCCAAGGCATCTCCAAATCTCCATATATGGAGACCTATCTTAAAAAACCCACTCCAACGCATCTTCATATTTGGAGACCCATCTCCAAATCGCTACAGTGGATCTCCAAATATGGAAATGGGAGAGAAAATAGAGATCATATCTCTATAACACTATTCATCTATACTAAATTCTGTTTGTGTCCCTTTTTATCTTTTCAACTTTTTTTAAATTCAATTTTTATCATTTTTAAATTTTTTAACAATAAAAGAATAGTGATTTAGAGATTGAATAGTGTTTTGGAGATGTGGTGGATTGGAGTTAAATTTTTTTAGTGGGTCCAACATCTCTAAATTTGGAGAAGATGTCATTTTGGAGATGCATTTTGAAGACTTTCATTGGAGATACTCTTAGAGCATCTCCAAATCTCCATATATGGAGACCCATCTTCAAAAACTCCAACGCATCTCCATATTTGGAGACCAATCTCCAAATCATTACATTGAATTTCCAAATATGGAGATGAGAGAGGAAATAGAGATCACATCTCTATAACCCTATGCATCCACACTAAATTTTGTTTGTGTCATTTAAAAAATCCTTTTAACCTTTTTTTAAATGTCATTTTTTTCCTTTTAAATTTTTTTAAGGGACGTGATACTTTGCGCGATCGTGTTCCACTAGGTGGAATGCGTGCACGCCTACAGCTGAACACATGTCTCTTTTCTCCTCTTTTAATCATGGTTAAAAACTTAACTAACTTGAGGTTAATACATTAACAAATAATAAAAATTAGATAGATAAACCTAGGGGTGACAGACTCTTAATCATGGTTACTGAGTATTAACTAACTTGAGGTTAATATTTTTTTTAAAACCAAGCTTTGATGGATTTAGGGGTGAGCGAATCTTAATCACAGTTAATGAGTGTTAATAACTTGAGATTAATATATTTTTTATTCTAAAAACCATGGTTAGATGGATGAACCCTAGGAGTGAGTGAATCTTAACCATAGTTAATGAGTGTTAACTAACTTGAGGTTAATATTTTTTTCTAAAAACCATGGTAAGATGGATGAACCCTAGGGTGAGTGAGTCTTAATCACAATTAATGAGTATTAACTAACCCGATGTTAACATTTTTTTTCTTCTAAAAACTAAGGT
Organism: Tetracentron sinense; assembly: GCA_015143295.1. Taxonomy (NCBI): domain Eukaryota; kingdom Viridiplantae; phylum Streptophyta; class Magnoliopsida; order Trochodendrales; family Trochodendraceae; genus Tetracentron; species Tetracentron sinense. Next base: position 56,502,219 of record CM026554.1, on the reverse strand, counting down.
TAGATGAATGAATCCTCATCCTAAGGTTGAGTGAATCTTAACCACAAATGATAGGTTAGAAAAAGGACATGTGGCATCCCGTGGCCACGTGCGTGTTCCGCAAGCGGAAAATATCATTCGTTTTTTTTAAAATAATAAATGAATAGTGATTGAGAGAAAGAATAGTGTTTTAGAAATGGGGTGGGTTGGAGCAGAGTTACCAAGTTTGCTACATGCTATAGTGAACCGTGAATCGAGCGAACCCAAACTGGTTTGTGAAATTGAGCGAACCACATAGTGGTTTCAAAATAATCTTAGTTCATCAAATTTTTTATTCAAATTCACTGATATTTTTCATAGGTTCAGCAAATTTATACTTTGAGTTCACAATCCGTTCATAAAAAGGCAAATTTTTTAAAATTTTCAAATAAGTATTTGTAATATGTTGTTTACATGCTTAAAAGATATATATTTTTATAGTATAGTATGATATAAAATATATATTTTGTTTTACATGATTCAGTAGAGAACCAAGCTAGGGAAACAAACTAATTAAAGAACCTAAGCGAACTGAAAAATGAACTATCTCATCATACCCCTAGTGAATCGGGTTCACTCTAGAGTGACGAACCGCGAACCCGAATTCGAATCGAGCGAACCGACAATCCAAGTAACATTGGGTTGGAGTTAAAAAAACTTTTTAGTGAGACTCAACCAGCTCTAAATTTGGAGAAGATGCTATTTTGAGTATGCATTTTGAAGACTTGGGTTGGAGATGCTCTTTCTATGCTTCAAAAGTTGGGAGGAGTATAAATGATGTGGCACGAGGACTTGTTCTTCCCAACTTAGAAAGAGAATAACTATCACAGGGGTTGAACAATCAATCGGAGAAATTGCCTTGGGAAGGGTATTTATGGAAAAAATGTACTATCAAACAAGGAAAATAGTCATCTCCTCACTTAGTGACGCAAGGAGGGGTGTCTTGGGTTCCCATTTCATGTCATGTGTCCCTTTTTAACTTCCTTTATTTGTTGTTAAGGTTCATCCATCTACCCTTTTTAGAAAAATCAAATAAAAAAATTCAACTTCAAAGTTAAAAATTAACCTGAGTTCACGACATGGCAGCTTTGAGAGAGCGAGGAGCAATAGTTCATTCCTCGCCCATGGAGCGAATTATTGCTCATTAAAATATATCCTTCTTTGTTGTTTATAATTACCAAACTACCATTTTCCAACACAATTTTTGGGTTAATCTCATTTAGAAGGAGTTACTTTTTCAAGATTAACTACGAACAGAGTTGAAGAGCAACCCAAAAAAGCCTTAATGACTCTGGTATTTTGGTAATTATAGATACAAAGAATGTTATTTATATTATTAAATTTTTTATCATTCCTAAAATAATCCTATCAAAGCCTTTCTTGGGGGCAAAAGACTAGCTCTGGCTTCTGCCCGGGGGGCGCTCAGGTATCTACAAAACATTGGGTACCTAACGATAATTTAAAAGAGAAATCATTTCATTTTCTCTCCATGATTTAGACTTCTCCCCATTTGATAACTTTCTCCTTTAAAACTCCTCATGCCCGCTGGTTTGTGGATGCCCGAGCGCCAGCTCGGGCAGCCGAGCTAATCTTTTGCCTGTCTTTGGGTTGCTCTCGATTCTGTTGAACTTAATTTTACATTTTTTAATGGAGAGTTATGCAGGAAATTGCCTTTTTTTCCCCTCGTTTGGGGTTACACTAAAGTTAAAGGAAATTTGTTTCCGAAGGGCACAAAAATAAAAAAAGAAAAAGAAACACACAAAGCATGACTTTCACACATGTACTACGTGTACGGTTGCGCTTATGGTAATGGAAGTGGGAGGGGGAAGGAAGCTTTTGCAAGGTTTTTCTTGTGACGGTGCCGAAAGCAAGAGCGACATAAGGGAAATTAGCGGCAGCTGACAACTAATACGTACCTTGGAGCACTTGTCAGGCTCTTTAATTCTCGACCTCTGTCATTGAGCACGTGCTATCTCAAAATTCTAACACTTGTCTTTGCTTTAATCAGTTTCTAGCACGCTTCTAATATCCCTATTTCGTTGGGCAAGAAAAAAGAATAGCTTTTTCAAAAGCTCCGTGTTCTCCCTCAAAAAGCTGTCTTTTTAGTTCCTAGCCGACTTTTGTTTCCCGATGAAACAGCCGACTTCCGTGACCATGAAACGTGAGTGTTTGAATTCTCCGCAATCCGCACAACTAAAGTTCCTTCTCCAATAGTCCATACCATGGCGTGGCTTGAGGGGAGGTCCTAACTCACTTAGTTACTTACTACTTAATTACTAACCTTGACCAGTGAAGTAGGTAAATGATCTTTGAATTTTTTTGAGTATGACTAGCATTCCTCTTCTAGAAGTAACTGATTATACACGTGGTTTTAATTTCTTGGTCATATTTGAGTCGGCCATTTTACATTACACACCTTCCAGCAGTACGAAAAAGAGGAAAGGAAAGAATCAGAGTTTGAATCACTGCAAATCGTGACTGAACTGAGGGAGAGTTTAATTGTACCACAAGTCAACATGTGTCCCTTTGAACCTTTAGTAATAGTGGTTGAGATTCTCTAACCCTCAATTCAAAAATGGGTGCAAATCCTCTCCAGTGATAACTGGATGTGGCACATCCGGTTATCACCCCTAGAGGTCGCCACGTGTCTCCTTTGACACCCCTTAACCGTGGGTAAGGTTCACCCACCCTTAGGTTCACCCACCTATTTTTGGTTTTTTTTTAAAAATATTAATTCTATTTTTAAAATTAAAAAACTGTTTTTAAAGTTTTTTTAATATTAAAAATAATTTTTTAATTTTAAAAATAGAATTAATATTTAAAAAAAAAAACCAAAAATAAGTGGGTGAACCCTAGGGGTGAGTGAACCTTACCCACAGTTAAGGGGTGTCAAAGGAGACACGTGGTGACCTCTAGGGGTGATAACCGGATGTGCCACATCCGGTTATCACTGGAGATGATTTGGCACCTTCAAAAATCTAACCTTGATTTTTAGAAAAAAAATATTTTTAAATATATTAAACCTAGGGTCAAAAAATTTAACCCTAAGTTAATTTTTTAATATAAAAGAACTAAGATTAGATTGTTGAACCTTAAAAATCAGTGAATTTTAACCATAGTTAAAAGGGACACGTTGGTACTATTGAACTCGATATCTCAAAGAACCGTTATCTTACAAGATTTAATTATCACAGGCAAAGACGGTAGCTACAACTGTATACACAGAGAAAAATAATCACCTCCTCGTGACGCGAGGAGGGGCATATTGGCTCTCATTTTCTTGTCATGTGTCCCACTTCTATGGTTAAGATTCATCCACCCTTAAGGTTCTATACTTAGTTTTTAGAAAAATAAAATAAAAAAAACTAACTAAATGGTTAAAAAAAACTAACCCAAGTTAAATGAGAGTTGAAGGGTAGACTATGTGAGAGCGAGGGGGATTAGTCCCCTCCTCGGCCGACGAGGGGACCGTTGCTTGTGTACAAATTAGAGGAGTGTTATCCCTGCTCTCAGGGTTGTGATCCTTTCCTAGTGGTGTTATACTTTAATAGTTTTATGGCGATTTACATGATTCACCTCATGTGAGCTATATTCATGGAGAAAAGCGTTCTTCTTCACTAATCTCAAGCAAGGATACAGGGGTTTTTTTCTCTCTCTCTCTCTCTAAACCCTAGGCCTTAGCAACAATATTAATTAGATGCTTCGGCGTACTGGGATCCCTAACAAACTGAATACAAGACACTGTTGCATTGGCCTCAACCTTTTTTTGGCAACAGAAACGAAAGATACATCACAACTTCAGAAGACCAAAAAAAAAAGTTCAAAAATAACACACACCATATCCCCATATTTATTATCCGAACTCAAAGATACTAGTCTCTTGGATGACTGGAATCAAAGTCCCTCCCATGCTCAGGAAGATCGGAACCAGAAGAAGAGCTTCTGAACTGTGATGAAGACCTCGGAAACTCTTGTTGTTGTGGATATATTATGGAAGATGCTGCTGATGAGGAAGTCGAGGAAGACTGTGAAACAAAGGGTTCTTGATTATAGAGACCTGACACGGCATTCTGTAAATCATCATCCCTACTAGAAAGAAATTGAGCATACTGAAGAATGTCCGGGTACGTGTCCTGCGACAAAGGAGGAGGAGGTGGAACAACCGGGTCAGGAACTTGCTGAGCAACAATTCCCGAGTCGCGGGGACCCATGAAGTAGCACAATTCGGTCCTCCCTTGAACTCGTTCAGGAAAGTTAAGCTTAGCTTTAGCTCCTTTGAACTTGAGAGCCGCTTCATCGTAAGCAGCGGCTGCACCCTCGGCGGTATCAAACGTGCCAAGCCAGACTCGGGCTGCTTTCTTCGGGTCACGTATCTCTGCTGCCCACTTTCCCCATGGTCTCTGCCTTACTCCTCTATAGTGTCTTCTTCCTAAGTTCCCTTCACAGACATGTATGTCTCCTCGTTTAATTAGTCTTACTTTGTTAGGTATGGATAAGATATTTTAGATAAAGATAAGATGTGATTTAGACCAGAAAAAGGAGATCATAGAGTACAATAAGAGAAAAATCCAAAAGGCAAAGGAAAACACGAAAAACATTGGAACCACCAAACCCAACTCACAATAGAGTCCTCTCAATCAGGATTAATGCTTGTTGTTTGGTTAATTAGAAAGGCTTGGTGAGTCTTTTGCGTGTGCAAGTCAGCACACAGATCTTATGTGTCCCCAATGAGATCAGTGTGCCACATACACTAATTGTGAGTAAATGGTAAAAATATATAATCTGTGTATTGACTTGCACAGTTGCACACACAAAATGGACTCAGGCTAAGTTATTAAGGATATCAAGGCTAGGTTATGGCCATCAAAGAAATGCTAGCCCGGCCCCTAGCACAAACTTCTAAGCTCTCAATGTGGTAGCCAAACAACAAAATTTTGTTTTTTTAAATTCGTTAAAGGGTAGCAATTTCAAGTGTTGCACTCACAGTGAAAGTTTGGGAAAAAAATATATGAATTCTGCATATGGGCTAGAACTCCTCTCAGCTTGCACTCCTCCATTTGAGAGAGATTTCACCTGTTTGTATATTATTTCCAGAAGTAGCAAAAGGAAGGAGAAAGATAATACATTACACTTAGGGTATCCTGGGCCAAGAATCATATTAGTCCCATATAATGCATAGGTAAACTACCAATCCATACATCCGATATTGAGGGGAGCCCAGATTCGATCTTGAGACCACTGGGTCTACCGACCAGTAGGCTACACGCCCTATGGTTACTTTGCACTTAGTTAAAACATGAATAATAAATTGCATTGGTATCTTGAGTCAAAATATGAAATAAATATTTCACGGATTTATACATGATATCCAAAAATTAAAAAGACTAGTACATAATACACACATATATGTTTATATATATATGACAAAAAGAGAGAGAAATAGAGGCAAAAATAGAACAAGATGACATCGACAATTAAAGTTGCTAAAGATGTACATGTATTGTTTTATATGAGGCAATTTAATCACTATTAGGCGGTTAAATCTATTTTCACTTGAAGAAAGTTGCTTCATGTTTGAATAGCACATGAATATGTGATTTGGCAGTATATGGCCACCCCTAAAAGATTTGAAACTAGTTTATTAAAATAAAAGCAACCCGTCCAAATCAATTAAGCAAAGTAGTCTTGCTGTTTGAACGGAATCCATAATATACAATCTGTGCTAATTGCCAAAAACGTTTATATTTGAAGCCCTTCTCTTGATAAGTGTTTATGGAATGAATAACCTAAATCAGACGCCACCCAAGTATTATTGCTTGGAAAACAAAAGGGAACAATCTAAGTTTGTGCCTTGTTCTTGAACAGTAGGGAAAAAAAAAGATAGATGATTGCAAGAGGATGAGGATTAGAGAAGGCACCCACCCATAATTACCAGTAAATAATATTAAGTCACCGACGCAATAATCTTAGTAAATCGACATTATAAGGAAGTGGGAATAGAGTACCATGTTCTTCATTTTATCGTCAGAAAAGGGTTGAGATGAGATCATTAGATAGGATAATAAGGATTATAAATGCAAGAGTATGTATGATACCTGCTTGGTCATGTATCGGTTGAGATGAGCCATGTTGGCTCATTCCAGACTCCGATTCGGCAGACGGGTTTCCTTGCACAGGAGCCTGATCATCATCTTGGCCGGTGCGTATTACGTGAGCGAGTGCTGAAACCATGGCCGTCATGTCTTGTTGGGACCGAGCGGAGGTATAGGTAGGGAAGATGGGCTCTTCCTCTTTCTCCTCCGAAGCATCCGATGGAAGAGGCCTCTTTCCATGCCTTCGATCCACTTTTATAACTTTATGGCTATATATGTCTGAATATTTCCGCTACTGCCTACCAAGAAAACACCAAAAATTACTTCTAGTACAGTACTGTCGCTAGCTCATCGAGGCATTAAGTAGATCAGTTTTTCGATATCCTGCCTTAGTGGGTTTGATCACAGTTCAAGCCTCAAGGTCAGCAGAAAAAAAATATGTGTGTGGTTTTGGATCAAGATCAAGAATACCGAGGAAAAGATCAGATAAGAGGTGGTGGTGGTGAATTTGGAGAGGAAGAAGGCAGAGAGAATTTGAAGAGGAAATAGGGTAAAGGGTTTTTATCGGTGAACGTTCGAGTACTCTGGGGGAGTGCTAGTTTGATTCGCCCCCTGATGCACTCGCTCCTTTTTATTTTTTTTTCCGGAAGTAGGGCTTTTTGGCACATTGCAGCCTGAGTTAGGTATCGTCTTTAAACAAGACACAACACAAGAAGTAGAAAACTGTATTTTGGCCTTGTGGCTTTTGTGTGTGGGTGTGGTGGGGAGGGGTGGTTATGTGTGTGTTATATTGTGGTAACCAAAAAAATAAAAGACACAATAAATAGAAAAAAATGTATCTTGTTATGGATGTGGTTGTTTGCACAACGTGCATTAAGTTTTGGTCCTTTTAGCAAAAGGACAAGAATTTAGTAGTGTAAGCTGCGTGCACCATCAAATTTGAAAGGAAAATAGTTAATCTACCTATGAATTTCATTTCCAAACCTAACGCATCCATTTACCCATGAATTTCATTTCCAAACCTAAGACATCCACTAGATGCCTTAAGTTTGGAAATGGAATTCTTGAATATGCCATTTTGAAATCATATTGTCTGTGTTCTTCTGTTGCAGGGGTTTATTGAAGGCTAGGATCTCTTCAACTGGTGTATGCAGCTGTTAGATCCGTACATGATGAATTGATTATGGCCTTGCAATACTCGTGGCCACAAGGAAGAACACATGGAAGAACTCTGGCAGATGATTTGCTTCCATCAAATTTAGGGGAGAGTGTAATAGAAGTGAGGCTAGCTAAATCTTTAAGCTTTATCTTGAGATAACTTGTGCCGTATTCTTTCTCCCATTTGACCTTTTGTCGTTTCTTTGAAAATAAATGAATAAATAACATACCATCTCTTTTACTGGTGTTCTCTGGTTTATTTATGTGTTTGAGATACCCACGTCTGCTTGTTCTTTACCATAAAAATTAAAATAAGAAGGGGTTTTTGCATATTAGCTGCTGTGTTCTAGCAGCTTTGCAAATACAGTATTATTAGTAATAGTTTTGCAGAATAACTCATGGTTTTACAACGTTAAACCGACAACCTCCATCCTTAGTTCCGTTAAATCGACAACCTCAATCCTTAGTTCCCTTAGAAATTCGTTTGTTATTGTTAAAAAAATTACTACTTTGCCCTTACGATATTTTATAATCTCACAAATCTTTTAACTACCCTTGAACTATAGTTAGTAAGTTTTAACCCTTGTGATTAAGATTTACAAGCTTAGGGATAAAGCATCTATCCAGGGTTGAAAAAAAATTAATGTGTTCTCTTTTAACTCCCTTTAACTTAGGTTAAAATACATTAACCCTTAGAGTTAAAGCATCTAACTTTGGTTTTAAAAGAAGAAATTAACGTGTCCCCTATGAACTCTCTTTAATTGTGGTTAAGATTCATTAACCCTTAGGGTTAAAGCATCTAACTTTGATTTTTAGAAAAAAAATTAGAAAATTGTCCCTTTTAAACTCCCTTTAACTGTGGTTAAGATTCACTCACCCTTAGGGTTAAAACATTTAACTTTGGTTTTTTAGAAAAAAAATGATAATAAATTTAACGTGTTTGTTAACTCTTTTTAACCGTGGTTAAGGTTCACTAACCGTTAGGATTAAAGCATCTAACCTTGGTTAAAAAAATTAAAAATCTAAGGTGTCACCTTTTAACTCCCTTTAACCATGGTTAAAGATCAACTAACCCTTCGGGTTAAAGCATCTATCCTTAGTCCTAGGTATTTAAAAGAAAATAATTACCGTGTCCCTTTCTATAAGGGTTAGTGATCCCTAACCACAATTAAAGGGAGTTAAAAGTTAGGTTAATTTTTTTTTTCTAAAAACCAAGGTTAGATGCTTTAACCTACGGGTCAGTTGATCTTAACCACAGTTAAAGGGGGTTAAAAGAGGACGCCTTAAATTTTTTTTTCCTAAAAACCAAAGTTAGATGTTTTAACCCTAAGGGTCTAGTGTATCTTAACCACATTTAAAGGCAGTTAAAAGTGACATGTTAATTTTTTGTAATTTTTTTTCTAAAAATCTAGGTTAAATGCTTTAACCCTAAAGGTTAATGAATCTTAAACATAGTTAAAGGGAGTTCAAAGGGGACACGTTAATATTTTTCCTTTAAAACAAAGATTAGATGCTTTAACTCTAAGGGTTAGTGTATCTTAACCTAATTTAAAGGGAGTTAAAAGAGGACACGTTAATTTTTTAAGTTTAAATTAACTAGGATTAGATGCTTTATCACTAAGGGTGTGAATCTTAATCACAAGGGTTAAAACTTATTAACCATAGTTTAAGGGTAGTTAAAGGCTTTGTAAGGTTATGAAATATCATAAGGGCATAATAGTCATTTTCTTAACAATAACAAACGAAACCTAACGAATCTAAGGATTGAGGTTATTTGGCTAACTGTTGCAAAACCATGAATTACTTTGCAAAACTCTTACTCATAATAGTGTATTTGCAAAGCTACTAGAACACAACAGCTGCCATGCAAAAATCCCAAATAAGAATTCGCTAGCTAATCTAAGGATTGAGGTTACTTGGCTAAACTGTTGCAAAACCATGAGTTAATTTGCAAAACTGTTACTCATAACAATGTATTTGCAAAATTTGCAAAGCTACTAGAAAACAACAGCTGATATGCAAAAACCCCCAAATAAGAATTCGCTAGCGAGGCCACTTAGGCTCAGGATCCTCTCGAGTTCAAACAGGGGAGACTCTCTCTAGTTTGAACCCCTAGAGGTCGCCACGTGTCTCCTTTAACACCCCTTAACCAGGGGTAAGGTTCACCCACCCCTAGGGTTCACTCATCCATCCTTGGTTTTTTTAAAAAAAATATTATTTCGTTTTTTAAAATTAAAAACTGTTTTTAATATTAAAAAAACTCTAAAACCAGTTTTTTTAATTTAAAAAATAATAATCAATATATAAAAAAAAAAACCATAGATGGGTGGGTGAACCTTACCCATGGTTAAGGGGTGTCGAAGGAGACATGCAGCGACCTCTAGGGGTTCAAACCGAAGAGAGTCTCCCCGGTTTGAACTCGAGAGGATTCTGAGCCGGCCACTTATAGGCCACTTATTGGTGTGAACGAAACTTAAAGTTTATTGAAATCTGCAAAAATTAATATAAATGATTTCATGCTCACCTTTACTTTTTAGAGCTGCCTCTCATTAGCATTCTTCTCCTTGTGTTGTTACCAACCTAATCAATGCTCTCATCAATGCTCCAAAAGGGTCTAAGAAGAGAAAAAAAGCTAAGGTCATAAGCCATTTTGGATAGTACTTTGCAGCTGATGTCCACGACGAGTCACTCTACAACGGTTTTCACTCTATCATCTGTGTTTTTTTTTTAGTACTCTTTTGCATTCGATCATATTTAATGGTCTATGGGATGTAAAAATAGATGAAAACATGAACACACAAGAAAACTAGATTTATATGACTCCCTCAAATTAAGGTACGTCTATATAATCATCGAGATTTTCACTATGATCTGGAATAAGGGAAAATTACAGAGTTCTGATCTTAAACAATAGTAGCCATCCATCCTTATGCTTAGTAATATTAGGACTACATAACAAAATGTGAAAGTATCAGAATACCCCTACCCCGAAAATAGTGGTAGGATATTCAGTTTGAACATGCTCCACCTATCATATATGGCCTTTTTCCTATGTGGCTCTTACTTTGGCATGTGATACTCATGTAGCCCTTTCCTCAAGACATGGTGATAGTTCTGAAACTAATTGTTAGGAACCTAATTAATACTCCAAGAAGTCTTGGGTGATTAAGTAGTGGAAAGCTAGGTTAATAAATCCTAAATTTTCTACTTAGGGTTTAGAATTGTAACATTTTCTACAAAGTGTTTTTCTTCTCAAGTAATAAAACCCTTAATTTTCTTTTAGTTGTTTTTGTTGTAGTACATTAAATTGCTGTTTTCAGTCTTGGGCAACCTATAAGAGTTAATACTTTGCTTTGATCTTAAATTTGAACCCTTTGAGAACAGGAAGACTTGGAATTTGGGGTTTCCAGTCACCCTGACGGTTCAACAAAAATTGTGTGGGTTGCATGGTTAATGCATATCTATATCGACCTAAGCTAGTATTTTTTTTTTTTTTGGATTGAAAGCCTAAACTAGTTAGTCCCATAATTTTTTTTTACCCTTGAAGAGTCATAATAAGACCGGTGAATGGTTTGGGTCCCCCATCTACCGGCCAAGATTGGCCAGCTGGTGTAGGATTTAAAACAACGCTATAACTCATTAATTGCACAAACATACATGTATACTTATATAAACAAGAGGCCACAAACATACATGTATGTAATTGTAGACAAGAAGTTTATGCTATGTCCACTTTCCCTCTATAACGGGTTTCACTCTAGAATCGTTTTTTTAATAGTACCTAGCATTCATATAGCCATGTTTGAGCTCGACACATTAGTCAAAGTTAGTTAAATGTATATATATATATATATATATATATATTTTTTTTTTTGGGTAACGAGGAACCCCAAACCCACCCAATGTATATTAGATAAACAAGCTCAAAGTAACTCTTAACCAGCTCCAACAGTTCACGAGTAACTTGGTTCATTCACCAACCGTACGTCTATATACAAATAGTCAGTCAATGGGTACTCCCATTTATACTCCCAAATGTACTCCCTAATCTTAACCGTTTATAACCAATCATTAAGGGTCAGGATTTCAGTTGACTTATTTTGTCTTTTCTATTGCCACATCACCAGGAATCCTAACCGTTTAATAATTGAGATAAACGGTTAGGATTTGGGAGTATATATGGGAGTACATTTTGGGAGTATCCCTAGACTAATTCATACAGATATGGCATTTTATTGACTTTTTAAATTACAAAAATGCCACTCTATTTACCTTGTAAGTTTTATATTTTTTTTTCTCGACGTCAATAGTACAAACCTTTATACTCGGACTGACATTACGTGGAAAATAATGCTAGCACCAATTTCTTTTAGTACTTACATTTTTTTTAAAATTGGGTATAGTATTAGTGTAAACATGTGTCTTTCTTTTAATAAAAATAATATGTTTTTTTCTCAAAGAAAGTGAATGTGGGGCTAGCATTACTCATATGTTGATGGGGAGCAGCAACCTACCTGTTGGAGCCCGATAAGAGGTAGGTTATTGGTCTAGTACTCAAATTAAAATTAATTTAAGGCACCAAATCATTATTTTCAGGTGGTTTCAGAAAATATATTAAAACAATTATATATATATATATATATATTCACATGAGTAGACCAATAGCCGGCCGCTGTAGCCCAATAAGGTACAACAGGCCTGCTGCTCATCTTCTTTTCATGTGTATGTACATTCACCTTCTTAAATTATATGTAATATAATTCAAAAGTCGGACTTTGGAGGCGTTGTTTTGACTTATATGATTACTTTTCAGAAGAAAAAATTGTTTGGGTCGGCAAAGGACCATTAGTCAGTACAAAGACTTTTTGAGGAGCTTCTTACATGGGCCTTGGCTTGCCTCTGGCGAAGCCCGAAAGGGCTTATCTCGGGGTTCCATAGAATAGGTGACATGGGGTGGAGAAGTCAAAATCATGGGGCCCATGATTTTGACTTCTTCACACACAAATGGACATGTGGTTATAAGTGTGTGAGAATAAGGGAGAGAGATATCAAATGGGGAGAAGTCAAAAATCATGGGGAGAAAATAAATGACTTCTCCCCATTTTCTGCCAGCTGCCGCATAATGTATGGAACCCCGAGAGCCCTTTCTGGCTTCGCCAGAGACAATCCGAGGCCCATGTTACATGAGGCTTTCAAAAGCCTTGTTCCTATGGCAGTCATTCTCTCTATATTCCCCTCTCTATGGGTGCGATTAAAGTCAGTGAGAGTACAAACGCAATTGAATGTGATCCGACCTCCACATCACCGGTGACAAGGATGCATTGCCCAATGGTCAGTGCCTGCAAGTTGATTTACGTCTAGCACTCAGCATTGGCTGAGAAGGGATTTAGCAACAATGTCCGTGCCCAAACGTAGCGGATAACAACACAACTTGCTCATCCTTATTCGCATTCGCCATCAATAGAAATGATATCATAAATGAGCAGTGATTAGGCATATTGAGATATCTATTTACAAATCTAAGGTTGGACGTCATTGGTTTACGCCTCCTCATAAATGTTCACCATAGTTCGTGAGTATTTAAGAGAGGGTGGGGTGTGGACCAATGAGATCCAGCCTTAGGTTTGCAAATGTATATCCCAGTTACGTTAACTATTTTTCATAATAAAATGATTCAAAAATAAGGATTTGGGAATCTGACAACTGTTAGTTCAAACAAACCCACCTTTGAGTTGCTTAATTAATATTGGTCAATGTAGATCCCTAGATCTTGGTGGCATGACATGGTGAATAGTACTATAAATAGTGTCTAAGGCTTAAAACCTATTGTAAGATCTTGAATACTTATCAAGGATAATGAGAATCTTGTTTTGATATATTTCAGGTGGATGATGTGTTATGACATGTATCAAAGCCTTAAGAATAATTTCTTAAAGTTTATGAGTGTTGAGATGAAGGAGTAAGAGTGAAATACTCTAAGTGTCAAAAAAGGGTTATGTCTTAATATACTCTCATTTTAGGGAACTCTAGTTTTGTCGCTGTTTATCAGAATCGAGTGATTTTTGAACCATTAGAAAGGTATTGAAACTCTCTTTTATGCTTATGTTTATCATTTTTCCAGATTTTGAGTCGAGATTAAGTTAAATGTTAGATTTTCAAAGTCGGGTCTATTGAAATTCAGGTCTGCTGTAATCCATCCTAAATCAGTCAACTTTAGAGCTCATTTAAATAATTGAAAACTCAGAATTATGATTTTTCCATTAGACACAAAATTGTTTCCCTTTAAATGAAGAGTCCAACACAAGTTGAATTGCCTAAATTTGATAAGCGAGTTAAAAGTTATGATCGAAACACCGAAGGGGACAAAGCGGGGCAGCAACCGGTCGACCCAACCTCATTTAGTCGACTGAACCTCACACTTTTGGCAGTTTTTGATCATTTTAAAGTCATTTCATTAAGGGTATGTTGGTTTTTGATCACCCCATTGCCCATATGTACCCAAATTTCGTGGGTTAGGGTTTCATAAACCCTCTAAGACACAATTGGAGGGATTTTAGAGAGAAGAAGAGGGAAGAACAAGGTTCTTCTAGGGTTTTAGATTTTTGGGTCTTGAGATCAAGGTGGAAGCTCGACTCTTGCTCCTCAAAGCTTAGAGTTAACTCTTTCAAGTCTTCTTAACCTTTCTCAAAAGAGATTCAAGTTTTGCAAGGTAAGTGCCTTCTACTACCTACCTTGGTGATAATTTAAATATTGAAAGGTAAAATTCCATGCATGATTTGTGAGTAGAAATTATAAGTACGCCCTTCTAGTTGACCTAGAGATAAACTAGATCCCAAAACCTAGTTTTCCAAGCTTGAAATATTGAGATTTCTTCTATGTGTTTCAAATTCCTAAATCTATCATGATTTTCCAAAAATGTATGAACTATAAAGTGTGATATGGATGTAAGTAACCAAGATTTATACGATGTATGTCAAATGTATAATGCCTATTGCCATGATCTCATGTTTTAAGCTTTTCATGAGTACTAAGATGTTTTTAAGGTTCATCCACAAACGTCACATTGCTATAATGCCTATATATGTTTCCTTTAAGATCTCCCATGTCTATAGAAATGTTTAAAATTTAATATGTGATCTCCTTTAAGTATTCACACGCTACTATGATGCTTATTAAGCATTATACACAAGCATTCATGCATGATCGAGTTTTCTAAGTATAAGTATATGAAAAACAACTAAAGAACAAGATAAGTGATTTATGAATTGAATGATAAAGCCGAACTTTGAGTTGGTCAAGGATAGGGCATATCTAAGGATATGCCGTATCTGGCTTCAAGAAAAACAAGACAAGCTAGAATGATAATGCCGAACTTTGGGTTGGTCAATGATATGACACATCCAAGAATATATCATATCTGACTTCAAGAAAACAAGACAAGAAATCAAGGGTGTTGGTATGCCTTTTTTATTTCGTTGAAGGGTATTTACATACTTGACTCACAAGTTGCTTTCAAGAATTTTTGTTGAAGGATATTTACATAACCGGCTCACAAGTTGCTACAAGGACACTAACATTTGGCTCACAAGACAAGCAAGAGAAGACCATGTGATTCAAACACGACAAGACAAGAAATACATGATTTCTCACGAGACAAAAACAAGACACGAAAACTTTTAAGAATGACATGCACATTTTGAAATACGAAAATATATTTTCACGAACAAGTTATAATTTGTGCACACTGATTTTCATACCGGATTTTTCATTTAGTCGCATGCATGCCATGAGTATTATGTTGTTTAAATTCAAGTATGAATTGATTTATGCTATTACTATTATTAGTTAGTAGGTTGTACTCGCTGAGTGTTTCAATACTCAGTCGTATATATTGATGTCGGCAGGTACCCCATTCGACAATTGTGCTCCTACTTCATGGGTCAAGGAGGACTATGGTGAGGAGGAACCTCATGTGGAGCTTGCAGTGGAGCTTCTGGTGGAGGCTAGAGACTTAGATAGCTGGCCTTACCAGGATGACTATTGAGAGAGAGTGATGGTCTTGTATTTTGTATTTTGATGAGTGGACCTGTCCACTCTTGCACTTGGTATTTTGTGTATAAACTTGGAATACTAATCATGTATAGAGAAAGAAAATTTTAGTATATGCTTCCGCACTTGATTTATATTTCTGCTACGCTATGCCTTGTACATTTTACAAGACGGTTTGTCAGGATTATGTTAGTCATGTCTAAAGTCTCACCTAACTCCTAGGGGGAATTTTGGGACGTTACAGAGAACTTCAATTTAATAGAAGATGCTGATTAACAGGTAGTGGGTTAGTTATAGTACACAAGGAAAATGCTAGTGAGACCGTTTATATAGGTCCGAGACCACCTCGAGCCCGTGCATGATATGCGGGACTTAAAAAAAAAAACAAAAATTGATTCAATTTTTTTTGGGATTCAGCACAGTGTCACGGGCAATTTACGTAACTAGTCAAATCTCGTGCAGCACTTGATCAATTCGTCGATCAAGTCAGCATGTTCGATTAGTTACCTAAGAAACAAGAGTAAAACACACCACAAAAAGAAGCAAAGATCAATAATATTACATCAAGGGAAATGTTACAAGATACTATACACGCAAAGAAAATAAAAGACACTAGGGGAGCAGCTGATCAAAGATGGTGCAAAGACAACTCACTCAAGTGAACTATCACCTCCCCTTCAAGGTGA
Organism: Tetracentron sinense; assembly: GCA_015143295.1. Lineage (NCBI taxonomy): Eukaryota > Viridiplantae > Streptophyta > Magnoliopsida > Trochodendrales > Trochodendraceae > Tetracentron > Tetracentron sinense. The sequence continues at coordinate 56,486,216 of CM026554.1, read as the reverse complement.
ATGATAAATCTTTTACAAGTTAGCAGAAGGAAACATCCGATGTGCTGGTGGAGTCATACTCCCTTATTACAAAAATGCCACTAAGACTTTGATGACTAAACTACCCTTTAACAAAAGATAAAAAGACACAAATAGTGTCACCACCAAGGTCATACAAACATTGCTGGATGAATGGCCGTGACACACTCCCCCACTTGTTAAGTTGACGCCCTCGTCGACTTGTTCGTTAAGTATTCTTTAATCTTGTCTGCGAAGGGGAGAAGGATGACGCCTAGTTTCCAACTAGCTTCGGCATCAGATAGCCCTTTCCATATTACCAAATACTCTATGTGCGTGAGCCTGGTTGGTGAGGCTTGGACATGACAATCCACAACAATACGCTCAACTTTTCTTTGGGGTACGGTTGTTACGATAGCTACTGGCCGGTTTGGAATGTTACGGGTGGGGTCTTCCTTGTCTGCATTATGCGACTTTAACACACTGGTATGGAAGACTGAGTGATATTTGCAAAGTGACACGGGCAGTTTCACCCTGTAGGAAACTTTTCCCACATTTTCAGTGATAGGAAATGGTCATTTGTGCTTATGAACTAAGCTTCTGTTGCCTTTACGAAAGAACTTCAAGTTATCCAGATTTAACTTTATCAGTACTAAATCTCTCACTTTGAACTTATCTTGCCTTAGTTTGGGATCCGCAAATCATTCTTCTAGTGTCTTTCTCAAGGTATGCTCAGGCAATGTCCGCATTCTTGTTCCCCATTCTTTGGCAAACTTGTAGGCGCTTGGACTGGTTCCTTAGTAACCGACAACGATTGTATGTGACGTTTGTGGTTGTTGCCCGGTTACTAGCTCGAATGGGCTCTTGTTTGACGAAAATTTTTGTTGTAAGTTGAAGCAAATTTGAGCGATATCGAACAAGTTCACACAATTCTTCTGATTAGCACTGACGAAGTGCTGAAGGTATTCTTCAAAGAGAGCGTTAAAACGCTCTGTTTGGCCATTAGTCTGAGGATGACGACTTCTTGAGAAGTTGAGCTTGGTTCCAAGAAGTTTGAATAATTCTGACCAAAACTTTTCCATGAATCTTGAGTCCATGTCGCTCACAATATTTTGAGGTACACCCCAGTATTTCATCACATTCTTCATAAACAAGTAAGCTGCTTCCTTTGCTGAATAGTGCAATGAGGAGGGGATAAAAGTAGCATACTTTGAGATTCTGTCGATCACCACCAGGATTGACCCAAACTCTCCCACTTTTGACAAGACCATGATGAAGTCCATAGAGACACTCTCCCATGGTCTCCTAGGGATAGGTAATGGTTCAAAGAACCCAAGAGGCCTATTCATTTCCACCTTATCTTGTTGGCATACAAGACAAGGCTTCACATATTCTGCAACATCATCTTGCATACGAGGCCAGTAGTAACCCTGTTCTAGCAAGGCAAATGTGCGGAGCCATCCCTGATGGCCTACCTAAAGAGTATCATGATACTCTTATGAGATCCTTTCTTAGGTCCTCCATCTTTGGGACAAAGATGAGGCTTCCTTTGGTGTAAAGAAGCTCATCGTTGATCCAAAAACGACGAGTCTTGCCACTTTCAACTAGTGGCCAAATTACCTTAGCCTGGTGATCGATCTTTAATCATTCACGGATCTAATCGTGCAAGGTAGACTGTACCCGTTGCACACTCCTATGCATTACATTCTTTAGGACCGTAAGTTCCACTTTGCGACTTAAGGCATCGGCAACATTGTTTTACTGACCCGGCTTGTATTCTAGCTTAAAGACGAATTCCGTTAGCAACTCTTGCCAGCGTGCTTGCTTGGTTGTTAGCTTCTTCTGCGTCATGAAATGAGACAAGACAACATTGTCGGTCTTCACAATAATTTTGATCAAAGTAAGTAATGCCTCCACACCCGAAGGTAATGCACCACTGTAAGCAACTTTTTCTCTTGAGTTGTGTAGCGACGATCAGTTTTAGATAACTTCCGGCTCTTATAAGCAACCGGATGTTCTTCTTGCACCAACACTCCTCCAATAGCATAGTCTGACGCATCAGTCTGTACTTCAAAAGGCTTCACCAAGTCTGATAGTGCAATAACAAGATGTTGAGTCACGGTAAGTTTCAATCTCTCGAAGGCTTCATGACACTCCCTTGACCATACTCATGCATGCTTCTTCTTAAGTAGGTTAGTTAATGACGTTGCTGTTGCTGAGTAGCCTTTAATGAACTTACGATAGTAATTCACAAGGTTTAGGAAGGATAGCAGCTCGGTGGTAGTCGTAGGTGGCTTCCACTCTTAAATGGATCGGATCTTGTCCTCCTCCATTCTCAGTTGTCCCTAGCCCAAAACGTGGCCAATGAAACTAATGCGCTCCTGCGCAAATAAGCATTTCTCCTTCTTAACATATAAATTGCTCTCCTTTGGCAAGACCAACACCTTTTACAAGTACTCAATATGCTCATCAAGAGTTGAGCTATACACCACGATATCATCCAAATAAACCACAATAAACTTGTCAAAAAACTCATGAAATATCTGATTCATTAGTGTTAAGAAAGTAGCTGGTGTTGGTATGACCGAAAGGCATCACTATGAATTCGAATACGCTGTATCTCATCATGCAAGTCGTCTTAGGTTCATCGCCCTCTACGACGCAAACCTGATAGTAGCCTGACCACAAATCAAGCTTATTGAAGTACTTGACTGTCCCAAGTTGGTTGAACAAATCAGCAATCAACGGGATGAGATATTTGTTCGTCACGGTCAACTTGTTTAATGCTCGATAATCTATGCAAAGCCTAAGACTCCCATCATGCTTGCGCTTGAAGATGATTGGTGCCCTAAATGGTGCCTTGGAGGGACGAATGAAGCCTGACTCCAAAAGATCATCAAGTTGCTTCCGAAGTTCAGCAACCTCTGGAGGGGGCATATGATAAGGGGCTTTAGCAGGCGGCTTAGCCCCGGGAACAAGTTTTATCTCGTGGTCAATTGCTCGATGAGGATGAAAGGATTTTGACAACTTGTCGGGCATGACGCTAGCAAACTTCGCCAGCATCTCGGTCACTTCCTTCGGAACTGGACCTTGTTTCAATTGAGACCCTTCCCTCAACGTAGCCACGTAAGTCAGCTCTCCATTCTTCAACCCTTTCTTAAGCTGAAGGGTCGAAAGCATCTTCTCTCAACTTTTACTTGCCACTGTTGGGATCATACATGGAGAGTCACCAAAGATGTACATCGATTGCAGGTAAGGCATTGGCACAACCTTAGATTCCTATAAGAACTTTATCCTCACAATGACCTGAAAGTCATCCATGAGAATCGTTGTCATGTTGGTCTTTCCTGACAAAGCTCATTCTTCAATGGACACCCCCCTTGGCTACCCCATGAATAAGCTACGCTGTTGAGTTCACGGCTTTGATGCGACTTGAATCTTTCTCTAACTTCAATCCTAATCGTTTAACTTCCTCTTCCGCAACAAAGTTGTGAGTCACCCCCGTATCCACCATGGCACGGGTGGCTTTCCCATTGATTTTCAAATTAATGAACATGAGCCCCTTTGACTGTAATGCTTTTTCCTCACCATGAGTCTTAAGAGCATTAAGCAACCTGATGGTTCCCATCCTAGGCTGCTCTTCCTCATCATCATCACTATCGGACAGTTCCTCATGCATAGCTGAGTTACCCACTGATGTCTGCAAGGCATTGAGAGTCTGTTTCTATGGACAAACTGCTACTCGGTGCAGTCCACCACATAGAAAGCACTGCATTGGCTTGAAACCCAAACTCTTTGATGTTGAAGCTTCTTTGTCGGCCCTGACTTGTCATTGTTATGTTTCTTCCCATTTGATGGCCGAGAAGATTTATTGTGGCTAGTATGGGTCGAGTTCGCCTTCTTTTTATTGGGGTCACTTGTGGAGTAGTCATTCATACACTCTACTGCCGCTTGTGCTGAAGCTAAATCTTGAACACGTTGCCTTTGCAACTCTGTCTATGCCCAAGGTTTCAGTCCCTCCATGAAGTAGAACATCTTGTCTTTCTTAAACATGTCTTTGATGTCTAGCATGAGGGCCAAGAATCGCTTCACATACTTACACACAGTGCATGTCTGTTACAACTGTCGCAAGTTCCACCTAGCGATGTACTCAACATTCTCGGTCAAGAATTGGGCTTTCAACTCACTCTTCAAGTCAGCCCAAGAATCAATTATGTATCTCTCATTCTGAATGTCATCATATCGAGTACGCTACCATAATTTGGCATCACCCAATAGATACACTGTTGCTGTCGAGACCTTGACTTTCTTTGATTCCTGTCTCACGGCTCAGAAATACTATTTCATGTCGAATAAGAAATTTTCAAGCTCTTTTACATCTCTTGCACCACTGTACAAGCGAGAATTTGACACCTTCACCCGACTATATGTCTCGGTAGGGCCATAAGGATACAAACCAACCGCCATGGTAAGCACATTCAACCGGTTTGAGAGTTCATCAATCTTGGCCTGGAGAGCATCCACTGTCCCCTTCACGTCATCGGTTAAGGTCTCTACTGATCTGGCTAATTCCTGGTGTCCTTGTTCCATGTTACATACCTGGTCATCCATTTGCATCAATGTATGCAACATCCCATCAATCTGTGCTGTCTGGGCTTCCATCTCATCCAGACGATCCTTGTTAGTGCGCATTCCTGTCCTCTGTACCATGTCTTCTAGCCTTGAATACACGGTTATGAACTTGTTCTGATACCAACTGTCACGGGCAATTTACATAGCTAGTCAAATCCCATGCGGTACTTGATCAATCTGTTGATCAAGTCAACCTATTTGGTCAGTTACTTAAGAAATAAGAGTAAAACACACCACAATACAAAAAAAAAAAAAAAAAAAACAAAGATCAATAATATTACATAAAGGGAAAGGTTACAAGACACTATACATGCAAAAAAAATAAAGGACAATAGGGGATTAGGTGATCAAAGATGGTGTAAAGACAACTCACTCAAGTGAACTACCACCTCCCATACAAGGTGAATGATAAACCTTTTACAAGTTAGCAGAAAGAAACATCCTATGTACTGGTGGAGTCATACTCCCTTATTATAAAAATATCTTTAAAACTTTGATGAGTAAACTACCATTTAATAAAAGATAAAAAGAAATAAATAATGCTACCACCAAAACCATCCAAACAATGCTCGACCAATGGTCATGACAAAGGGCTCAAGGTGTTCTCGACCCTAAACGGTCTCAATAGCATTTCTCATAGTATAAATCTCTAAGAGTTCAACATGTGGGTAGTAGACACAAGGATCTAACATTTCATGGGTCACATTTAAAGTGAACTCTCATGTCAAAAGTCAAAAGATGACTCGGCCACTTCTAGTAACCACCATTCGTTCAAACTATTAGCTTCGGATCCAAAAGAAAACGTCATAGAGACGATGAATATGGTCGTTGAGCATGAGTCTGTTGACCGCTGGCTATTTTATTTGGAAAATGCTTCAAGTATCCCTAGTTTCTATTATGTAACGGAAATGCCCCGTCATTATTGGTCCGTGCCTCACTTTTAAATGCTTATTAATTGTGGTTAAGATTCATTCCCCTATGATTAGATAATCTAATTTTAAATTTTTTTAATTAAAAAAATCTAAAATCTTAACTTCAGTTTAATTAAACTTAATTAGAGTTAAAATTGTGTTAAAAGGAACACGAGGACAGCGGACTGGACCCCAGGTTCTGCTAATCAATGCGCCTATTATTTTATTTTGGAGCCAAATCATCTCCAATAACCGGATTTCCCAAATCCGGTTATCACCCCTAGAGGTCGCCACGTGTCTCCTTTGACACCCCTCAACCATGGGTAAGGTTCACCCACTCCTAGGGTTCACCTAACCATTTTTTTTTTATATAAATATAATTCTTTTTTAAAATTAAAAAACTGTTTTTAGAGTTTTTTTAATATTAAAAACAGTTTTTTAATTAAAAAAAAAAGAATTAATATTTGTTTAAAAAAAGCGAAAATGGGTGGTGAAACCTAGGGATGGGTGAACCTTACCCACTGTTAAGGGGTGTCAAAGGAGACACGAGGTGACCTTTAGGGGTGAAACCGAATTTGCCTGTAGAGGATTTGACTCCTTTTATTATGGGTAACAAGCGTGTGGGCCAGGAGTCAAATTTTCTTTTTTTTTTGGTAGCCGGGCCAGGAGTCACGCAAAGAGAGTTGGGAGTTGGAACTTGGAACACTCTTGTTCTATGGTCATATATTACTGACTCATTTGACCATCGCAAAATATTTAGGAGTAGTGATAGGCGGATTCATGAATTCCATTTCAAAACCTAAGGCCATCTCTTAAATGCTCACCGCATTAACTATTTCCCATTATTTAGGGTCTAACGAGCTTCTCCTACCCTGTAGCGGGCATTATATGTGCCTCTCGGAAAGAAGCAACGGGACCCGTCTCAGTTTTTATTTATTTATTTTTCAATAATGAAGTATTGCTTCTTATAAAAAGTGATAAACACACTGATCCACCACCCCTAGTGTTAGGGGATTTTCCTCTAAGTCTCAACCTACAAAAGCATTGTACATATTAGTGAGAGAAAATGAGGGGAATAAGTAATGAGGAGACTAAGTAATAGTCAATGAGTACTTCATGACTAGTGACTGATGACAATTAGTGATTTTATGGTCAATGAGATAGGGACTAAGGTTAGAGATTGAGAAAAAGAAAGAAATCAAAAGAAAAAGAAAGAGAGTTACGTGCGCATACAAGAAAGAAGAAAGATGATTTGAGATTTACCTTATATATATACTAGCGGGTGGCACATGCGATGCACGTGAGAGCGAGGGAAATGAGTTAACGACACCCTATTGAACTCGCTAGTGGCACATGCAATGCATGTGAGAGCGAGGGGAAGGAGTTAACCACAGTTAATAGGAATTAAAAGGGGCACGTGTTAACCCACGGGTGTGATTGAACCCTCCCGAGCTCAATCGCAATTGGCTGTGATTCTAAATAGATAGATGACAAGGGCTAGTTTAGGAATTAAAGTAAAACATTAAATCAAAAGAAAGGGTAGTTTGGAAATTAAAGTAAAACTTTAAATCAATGTTTTGTTTTTATATAAGGGTAATTTGAAAATTTCGGAAAAATCATCTACGCTTGTCTCTCGCATTATAATAGTTAAGATAAATATATTATTCGCGAATAAGTCATGAACGATTTGCTAATAATTCACGTATAATTCGTCTTACTTAAAAAATTCACAAATGTTTGCGTAATTTTGATTAATACGGATGAATTATATGTATGATTTGTTATAAGTATTATTCGTGTATAATACACGAATTTTCTAACTATGCCAGTGCATCTCATGGGGTCTCTACTAGTAAGCTATTATGCTGATAGACATTGATGACTGTAATACTATTTGATTGACATTCCGCCTATAAGTGATTATGAGTATCTGGTCATTTTAAAAATAAGTATTTTAATTTTAATTTTTAAATAAAAGATAATTTTTGTAAGGTACAAATTTAGGTGCTTATAATAATTTTCAAATAGTTTAAAAGGTATATAAAGAGTTATGCTCCACAATAATTATGCCCTAACAAAATTATAGAATTACCTGTTAGTACATAATCACTTATGATGAGTCGAATCAAACGATATTAATAAGACAAAATTCGGACATGAGGGTTAAAATCCTACATAATAGCTTGCGACAATCTAATGCAAACGAGCACTAAGAGCCTTTGCTTATGTCACAATCGGTATCCTCTTGTTAAATGTTCAAAGATACGTTGAACATTAATTGTATTTTCATGATCTCTTTTTTTATCTAGCAAATACGGTTAGGCGGCAACCTCGATTAACTGTGTTAGTATATTTTCATGGGTTAATGAGTTAAGAGAGCCTAACATTTGAAGTCGGACCAAGCGGTGAGGATATTAACCATGACACCACAACTCAAGGAATGGATTCCAAACCTTCATCATCTCTAACTATCTGCTTCTTGATGCACCATTTTGGATGTATACGAAGAAATAGTATTTAGGGTCTATTTTTTTGTTGAGACATAAAGTTTCACACTTTGCATGTTTTGTCATTTGACAAAATGCATTTTATTTTGAGAACTAGATCTGTCATATTTTTTGTATCTACTTTTCGTATCTTCAGTTGTAATTCCCGTAAGACTTCAAATGAAATAAAATGAATGATTTCAAATCTCACAAAAAATAATAAGGTATTATCCTTCGATGATATAAGAATTAAGGTGGCGTTTGGATAGACTTCCCCACTGACTTCTCCAACTTCTGGGTTTGAGAAGTCAAAAGTCAGGCTTTATAGTGTTTGGTTTGCCAATATTATCATGACTTCTATAAAAAATAGAAGTCAGCGGAAGTTGGAATATTGACTTCCCCAGAAAGCAGGATACCGTTGCTTCTCGAGGAAGTCCATATTTCCACTTCCGCGGGAAGTATATCGACTTCCCTGGAAAATTGATGGAAATTGATGGTGATTTGCGAACATTCCGACCAACGAATCTATGAGGATTGCTAGCCCTACTCTCACCTTATATAACAACTTCTCCAAATTGTAATGATTGAAACACTCTTTACCTAGAATGGAGTAGTGCTAGTATTCCTCCCAATCAATTGATCTCATCTTTTCCTCCACAATTCCATCCAAAAACAAGTTAATAGATGTTATTTTTTTTAAGAAATGACGTTTTTAACCTTTTTAATGAGTTGGATGGAATGCATGCATCTATAGGTCACCACGCGTCTCATTTATCTCTCTTTAGCCGAGGTTAAGTTTAATCGACCTAACGTTAATATTTTAAAAAATAAATAAATAATCAAGGTTAGATGGATGAACCTTAAGGGTGAACGAATCTTAACTACATTTAGTGGGTGTTAAAAGGGACATGGTGACTTGTAAAGTCTCCTTTAACTGTGGTTAAGCATCGTCAACCTAAGGTTAATATTTTTTCATATTTTTTCTAAATCCAGGTTAGATGCATGAACCCTAGGGGTGAGTGAATATTAACCATTGTTAGTGGGTGTTAAAAAGACACGTTGTGGCTTGTAGAGCCTCCTTTATCTGTGGTTAAGCAGAACCAATCTAAGGTTAATATTTTTTTCTTCTAAAAACTAATGTTAGATGCATGAACCCAAGGGATGAGTAAATCTTAACCACAGTTAGTGGGTGTTAAAAAGGACACATGGTAGGTTGTAGAGCCCCCTTTAACTATGGTTAAACATAATAATATTTTTGTTTTTTTTTTTTTTCTAAAATCCAAGGTTAGATGCATGAACCCTAGGGGTGAGTGAATATTAACCACTGTTAGTGGGTGCTAAAAGGGACACATGACGGCTTTTAGAGCCTCCTTTAACTGTGGTTAAGTATAATCAGTGTAAGGTTAATATTATTTTTTCTAAAAACCAAGGTTAGATGCAAGAACCTTAGGGATGAATGAATCTTAACCACAATTAGTGAGTGTTGACTTGCTTTTGGATGGAAATGTGGATTTGTAAAAGTTTTAAAAGTTAGTGGGGCATAATACAAAATCAGAAAACATAAAGGATATTTAATAGCTGAAAACATAGAGGTTTTTTTTCACAAAAAACACTTCTTTTTTTTAGTTGAATTGTAACATTTGTGCGTTAATCTACATGAAAAAAAAAATGATATAATGTAGTTGCATACCATTGACGTCCAAAGGGTGCCTTCATCAATGCTATCCACTCTTGTTACACCCCCACCTATGCATCAACCAATTCAACTCACACCATTCAATTTGCTAAATTAACATCTCTTATGAGATTTATATAAAAATTCATACCTCATTTGGAAATATCATAGCCATCCACTTGGTGCCCATCCAGGTCAAAATTTGATCGGCTTTAATGATCATAGCCGTCTAATGTTTAGACTATCTTTTGCATTAGCTTATACTTGAGTCATGAGAAACAGACCCTACGGTCCGCTTCTAAGCTGACCGCAGTGTCCCTGTGTCTCTTTTAACACCTCTTTAACCATGGTTAAGCTTAGCTAAATTAAAGTTAACAATTTTATATAAAAAATTCTAAAAGCCATGGTTAGATTACTTAACCCTAGTTGATGGGTGGTAAAAAGGGGACGTGGACCTAGGAGATCACGGGGCCAGCTTCTACGCTAACCCTGCAATCCGTTTTTCATTTCCCATCTTTCTTTGTCCAACATTGCTAAATAGAATAGTTAGTAACTGAATTGGTTAGTGTTCAAGGTGGGAACTGCAATGCCACATAAGATCTATCGTGATGCCAGTAGGCATCACGTGTATCCCTTCTTATTTGTTAGATGTCAACGCTATATTAGATATTTGTAATGAAATTTTTATAATGAGTTACACAGAATACAAGAAATAATCAATTGATTTGATGATATAACTGGCCCTTTGACTTGGAGCATTAAGACGCGTGGGCAAATTTTTATGCACACACAGACAAGCATGCTACTCCATGTGCATACTCTCTCTACATCACAAATTCAGAATGTAGCTTTCAGGTGGCCAATTGCCTCCTCAAAGAAGGCATCGCACAGAGTACTTGGTCCAGAAAATACATGCCCCTCCTGTCCCTATGGTAACTGTTCACCTGCATTTTTCTATAATCAGTTATCGTCCCTTCCTATTTGAACGATTCATGTATATATCTTTGGTCTTCATCAAAGACATGGGCATGGGCTCCACTCATTATAGCCCATTTCAAAGAAGTCCTTGCTAGTTGAGTATTTGTCTCTCTCAGGTTTCACTTTCAGCCATATATTCAACGTCCTTATGTTTTGCCAACCCAAGCAGTTGGGATAAGAAAGACGATTCAAAGTCTTTATCCCTTCCACTTTCTCTATATTTGACTATGCTTCCGAGTCTCTCTCAAAATATTTTCATTTCTCTTCCCAACTTCTATCCTCTACTTGGCCTCCCCTCCGAGATAACTACCCTTCTTTTCTATTTGTAATTACCAAACTACTCCTACCATAAGAGGCATATTTTGGGTTGCTCCAATTATCTCCTTCCCGGGAGCACATGCTCATGTGTGTAGTTAATTATCTTTTAATGGGTCTAGTAATTAATATATGTTTCAATATCCATCGTTAAAATGGGTTCTTTCTTTTCTATGTTGTGGCAGTATTTTCGGGTATATGGTTTTCACTCTAGAATACGGTATATCATATTGGATGCTACATACATATATTCAGGGTTTATAAGGGACTTCCGTGGGTCGTTAACTTCAATTAGGTGGCATTTGGTAACATTAATCTGAAAAATAGAGCTTATTTGAAAATTATGCTTAGTTGAACTTTAGATTGTTAAGTTGAAGGTTAATTGCATGCCTACATCTTAGAGATGTTAGAGGTAAAGTAGTTAACCTTCAACTTAACAATCTAAAGTCCAACTAAGCATTATTTTCAAATAAGCTCTTAAATTATTTTAAAATAAGCTCTTAATAATATAGTGAGATTATGTACTCCTATGTTGATATTAAGAGTGATAGGTACAGTTTCTTTTTATTGTTAAAAAATGAAGACGACTTGCATTCTAATTAGACTTACTGTGCTTACCAAAAAAAAAAAAAAATTAGACTTACTGAGAGTTGTTGCTGATTTCTTAGGCCATATGGTGCAAACATTTTTGGTGACACCCAACGAGAATTTATATCCATCCATTGGATGAGAGTTTTCTTCTCTTGGAATTGAACTCAGGAGGCACCGGGCACACCTTCACCTTCACCTTCCTAGCTAGAGGGGCAGTGTAGAACACTATAGCGTATTTGGTTAAAAAATTGTCAGCTTTACTGAAGTGGAAACACTTGATTCTTAAGTAATCTTTCGATTTACAGAGGTGGTTTAAGAACTATAAAAAACATTCAGGTAAGGGTACTTTTCAAGATAGAAGCCCACCTCATTTTACAATGATAGCCCGCCACCCCCGTTGAAAGATGGGATTGTCAACCTTCTAGCCTTGTTTGTCTGTATGGATAAGGGAGATATTTCCATGGATGGGGTGTTCCATTGCCTCAAAATAGAAACTTCTTTCATTAAAAAGTGTTATTTTTCACCCAGGGCTATCAATAGATCAGATCAAGATCCGTACCCGATATAAGCAGATATTGATTTAGTTGTACATCCATGGATACGAATAATGACTTTCAAATCCCAATGCTATCCGATCGAATTTGGATCTATGATGATCCGGTCTGTCTATATATGGATCTAATTTGGATCTGTTGGATATTTATCGGATCGAATTCAGATATGGCAGATCTAAATCCAATCCACTTACAGCCCTGAGCAGCCAGATAGTTTGACAAGCTCCTGTCCATACAAGCTACAGCAAGCCTGAGGGGCTCGTTACTCCACCCCAGCCAACTCTAAGCTTATATTATAAGAAATGGTGTAAGAGGACTATGAGCAAGACCTAAGAGCCCAAGCCCTTTTGGAGGAGAACATTTCTTCAAGGAGACCAGCAAGAAAAAGAAAAGAAAAAACTCATTTATTTATATCAATTTCACAAATGGGCACACCGAGAAAACAATAAATATATAATTCTAGTTCTCAAAAAATGTCAAGATATAGAATGATTTATTTTCTCATTTCATTTTTTTTTTCTGAAGTAAAGCTTGCTGGAAAACTAGAGACCGCGATTGGCATTGACACCATGGACTCAACTTAGGCGAAGGTATTTGAGATGGGAACTTTGAACAGCAGGAAATAAAATGTACATGTACAATTCTTTGGATTATCAGTTATGTGGGTGAATTTCTCTGATCCGCATGTAGGTTAAAAATTGTGCTGGCAATTCTGCCAGAAGCGATTGAACAACCGATATTTCTCCATCTGCAAAAAAAAAAATAGAGGTCACTGCCCAATTCTACTTGCAAATTTCTTGTTCTCTCCAACTGTTGAGGGAAAATACACTCAAGGAGAACGCTAGTTCCAATCAAGTAAACCCTTAATTGTCGCATAAAGGGGAAAGTCAAACTACTTTTTATTGGGATCCACATCCAAAAGTGGTTTGACTTTCGTGGCAAATTAAGGGTTAACACGATTCGCGCTAGCACTCCCTGTATACCCTAAGGGGTGGAAAGATGGTTATAATTTGTAAAACTAACAGTTTATAACTAGTTTCAGATATCAAAGGGAGTGAGATGCCTACTCTGTACATCCCGCAGCGGAACAAACTGCACTATATCACGTGATGCAACTCGCCCAGTCGAGCTTTCAAGTCTCTCTCCTTTATCTGCATCTAAGACCTGCCAAACCAAAGTAAAATTGCAGGGTTGTGGAGATTCAAATGCAGATACATAAAATTGCTGGTAGGGCTTCCAGTTGAATTCCAGCTATGGAGGGAGATATATGAAACAGTACTCAAAGATTTGAGCAGATAGGTCTCTGTATGACAGGAACATAACACAAATGAGATACCTCCATGTCTTTGAAGTCAGCCCCCCCAACTCCAATAATGAGAATCGATAATGGCAGATCTGATGCCTTCACAAGAGCGTCTCTCGTTTCTTGGAGATCTGTTATTACTCCATCCTGAAATATTACTTTAACGTTAGAGCATAGAAGCAACGAGATCACAAGAAAGGGGAAGTAAAGAGTCCCCTTAGCTAGACCCTACGGAAGGTTGACCATCATTCATGATTGTGCAGAGGATGGGACCAACCATCTGATGTGAACCCCTAGGATTTTCTATGAGAAAAGCTGGTCTAATTCCATGATCATTTGATAAAATTTATCACATTCTAGAAAGTAGCATATCATAAATTTATCTTCGACCAGTTATTCTGCAGTCGCACATTTGCCGCAGGTATGACAACAATAAGACCAATATACTGACACATAGAAATGTTATCCAATGACAAGTATCCCCAGTTTAATTCTTACTGTGATTATCAACAAAACAAAGTACTTTTGTCCGCCGTTTGCAAGAGACTGGCTGGCTATTACTGCAGCACTGTTGATCACAGGTCCAAAAAGAGTGGGCCCAGCAAGGGACACATTAGGGAGTGCACTTGTATATGCCATCATAATCCCTTGGACTCCTTCGACCTACAAGTAGAATCATATTTGCTTGTGAATAGAATTGGAAACATCTGAGTGATTAATACTCTTTCACCTATCATTGAAACAATATCAAACCCATCTATAATGGAAGTTTTTGCTAGTCTTTCACCTCACAGTGATTACTGCTTCCATTCAAATTAAAACAATGAGAGACTGGACCATCAATTGGCCGCGCTCCAAAACCCCATGCAGGAAAGCGCCTATCTGAATCATAAAATTGCAACACCCCTCCAACCTCCAAGATTGCCTGGAAAATAAAATGGACTTCCAGTTACCTAGGTCCTTGTAAAATTTAGAACATTGTAAGAAACAGAAATAGCAGAGACCGGTTTCTCACTCTCTGGTATGCATTTGGCCGGCCCGAAGGGTCAATATAATGTAAGGAATCTGGGAGACGGGGATTTCCATTTGAAGCTGATAGACAAGAAATGCGGATTAAGAAAATGGTATCTGAGCACGTATTGGTCACTCCAAAAACCATACATATCGGATACGTATTGGATAATACAATATGGACATCTTTAAGGAAAAGTATGAAAAGATCATAGAATATTTAAATGCAAAAAAAAAAAAAAAAAAGAGGTTAATAAAATAACGAAAATTACACAAAATAATTTTAACGTATTTAGAAACTCATGATAATGGGATGGATGAGAGAAGTCATCCAGTCATATTCGGCCGTCTGTATACAAATCCAGGGGAGTTTGGAACCACACTTCGAAGCAAGGATTAAAAATATGGTTTCGGGGGATGTATTGGTCCTTACCGAAACCTATACGTATTAGTTTCAGACGAAATATATAATTTCTTCTTTTTAAAGAAAATATTCAATTAAATTTAGAAAAAATCAAATGAGTTATTGGAACTAAATTTACCAAATATAAAGTCATGGGAAGTAATTCAAAGACAAAATAACAAACACCATTATAACTATATAGTGAATGAAAACATAACTAATAAACGATACGTATCGCTCGTTTCGTATTGGTATAAATATCATACAGGGAGCTACCGAAACCTATACGTATTGCCCGTTTCGCATCGGTTTTGACGATTTTGTTTCCATGTTTCGAAGATCCTACCAAGGAGAGCTTCCAGGTCAATAAATGGGCCCAATCATATGATTCTAGCCATTCAGTAGATTTTTCTATGGATCATGACCTTCAAATAAGTGGTTTGGTACAGACTTCAGATCATATGATTGTATCAGATTTGACCCAAGATATCTCATAGCAGGGGTATGTCAAATAGTAGATCCAATCCCCCGAGTGATTCTCTCCCTCTATAGCCAATACAAGTGAGGTTTGGTATAATCACTCCCAAAGTTCAGGACCTATTATAAAGGATAATATTTTGATTCATGGGGAGAATATTCAGGTATGGTAACACAAGTCAATTCCAAAGATAAGTGACAAAAGAAAGGCATCTATGCATACCTGTGAAATCAATCGCCACCATGAAGTTCAGTTCACATCCACCAGCAATGTAGTCCAAGAAAGTATGCTGCACACTCTCCGAAAACTTCTCCACAAATAGCTTACTCTTTAATATCTGGATTAAAAGTTACCAAACTGTTAAATTAATGTAAATGAGCCAGAAATAACTGGAGGGACACATCCAACTGATAAAAATTACAATAACCTTATGTCCAACAGCAGTTGGTAAAAATAAATTTTCTCCCTGCTCACTAAAGTGAAGCTTTTCCAAGTCTGTCAGTGATTTTTGAACTTTCCTGATCGGTCACAACACAAGCAAAATCCAAGTCCAGTTGATAGAGATTAGGAAAAGTATAGGAAAAAACAAGAAAGTATCTACTTACCCAATCAAATCGTGTTTTCCGTTGCTAGTGAAGTTAAAGCACTCTATTACTAATGGACTGTCCTGCATGTTAACAACAGTAGGAAATGATGAGAGAGCTAGTAATAGGTATGAGGAAACCCGGCATCTTTTGGGCAAAGACCCTGCATCCATATTCAAAGACATGTTCTGGACACGTCGCTAGTTCAGATGAACTACCGAATATTACTCCACTCGTTGGATGGATCATAGCCCCATAATGCACTGATTGGACACTTCTAACCATCTGACTCCAGGAAAAAAAAGATGGATAGGATGGTGCACGTAAGAAATAAATAAATGAGCAGGTGGTAAAAGGTCAATAAATTAGATAATTAACAAGGTCCTATTGGTTTATTTTGGCCGTTAATCCATCCAATGAGTGACCAAAACTTGGATTCCCCATGCACAAAGCATGCCTAGGATCACAAAAATGGAGGTTTATCTTCACCAGAAAACACCAGATTTCCTCTGAACGTAGACTCCTAGTTCCTGAAGAGATTCACTTATGCCTTGCTTCCAACTTGTTGAATGGTCAAAAATACTGGCTTCCATGTTGGGTTGAGATTATTCTTTTCCACTTCTGTCTTGCAAATTGGAATGGGGATTCCACTCTCCACAGTTTTTGATAATACCAAAAAGGGATCCTGTCAAAAGAAGTCTGAAAGATCATGTACATTGGATAACCAACATCCCTCATTTGGAAAGAAAGAAAGAGAAGGAAAAAAGAAAAGAAAAAAAAAATTCAGAGGTCCATACATTTTTTGTGAATAGATCCTTATATTGGAGATCTGAACACCGTAATACAATCTCTGTCGTAGTCTTTGAGCTAAAACATTCTTCAGCACGAACAGTAAGCTCTCCCAATTTTTGGGGACGGGAAGATCTAGTAGATTCTTCTCTATGTACAAGATTTAGTGTCAATGATCTTGTTGGTTTAGTGACTATCTGCAAAGAGACACAACGGAACAATCATGCTTGTAGTTAACTGACATGTTTCTACAGACCATATTGGATTGCTCAGTTGGGGTGAAGCCTGATTAACTTATTTTTGCATGATCTGTATTGGATTATGCTGGGAAAATTAAAGGTGGAAATTAGATTTTCAGCTCTTGTCAGGCATTAAAAAAAAGGAATTGAAATACTAAGGGAAAAAAGAAAATGAATGTTTGTATGAATTTGAGGTTTGTTCAGATAGAAAAGTATGAAAGCCCCAGCAGCCAGCTTTAGCATCTCTACCATATATATCGTATGCATGCTATGTTCATTATCCAGATCATACAAAATATACCACCTGGATTGGACATAATCTTAAAATAGACTTATCAAATCCCTGGTTGTCAGATCCAATAGCCAAGCTGCCAAGCTGGTCCACAATGTCATGGCTGATATTTTGGAGATAAAATTTGACTGATCATATGCTTAGGATCACTTATCACAAATTTCTGTGCTCCCGTGCAATACAAAAAAGGCATATCATTAGGATTATCCAGGTCGATGAGCATGTCAGCCACATGAATGGTAGGTAAAACCAGGGTCATGATCCTGCACCTATCACTATCATTCTCATTGTTCAATGATTTAACCAGTGAAGTCACCCACAGATTAGGATGGTCAGAAGGACATACCTCCGATAAGGCACAATTTGCCTCGCCGAGAAGTTCCTGCTCATCCAGCTTAAGCATCTGCATAAGTTTGAAAAATGTCCTTTGCGGCTTTATTTTGCCCTAGCATAACTGAACGAGAATAGACTTGCTAGGTAACATAAACTGCTCAGATCAAGAGCACCTCAGATTTTTGCAATCTTGAACTTATATTTTTTTGTCATATTGATAATGTAATCATAATATATCCAGATACACACATAAAGATGGTTTAAAAATGACATATTTCCTATAATTTTCTATGAAATGTTTCCATTTCCATGGATACCAACACAAAAACTACCAGCAACATAAAATTACAATATTTCTAAACACATTACCTAATATTCTGGTACAATTTTTGTCATTCGTATCGATCTGTTAATTTCTTAATTATATAAGTACAATGTTTTGGTCACCCTGTATGAAAATGTTGACTAAACATCTCTCTCTCTCTCTCTCTCTCTCTCTCTCTCTCTCTCTTCCTGGTTATTACTCAACCTACATGGTATCAAATTCATAAATAATCCATATGAATCACCATCCCTCTATATTCTTCTCTTTCCACACCTTTCTCATTAATCTAGCTGAAAATTTTGTGCTGTTGTGTGAGAGTTTGTTGGGTTGGAGTCAGAGCCATATCACTGATGTCACCTTTAGGGCTCATAATGGGTATAATTTGAATAGACATGTCATCTACCGTGCAGCCATATTATTTATTTATGATATAATTTTTTAAATAGTAAACACCATGACTCAAAAAAGGCATGAATCTGATGTCATTTACTATTAGTAATCAGTTTTTTTTTTATCGGTAATCAATGAGATGCAATATATATATATATATATATATATATATATATATATATATATAAACAATTGAAAGTACAACGAAAAAGCATAACAGGTCATAGAGAGTGAGTCCACAATAAAAATTAAGCTAAGGAGAAAGAAAATAGAAACAAAGACTAGAACAAGACAAACCAATGAGCGAACAAAATCAAATAGCTGCAAGCACATCCAACTCCTCACAATCTCCCCTGCCTACGCTCCAACCAATGAGTAGCCGGTGGCTGCACACTCGAACCCGCTTCAACAAGACTATCCCCTAAAATTCCTTCCATTTCTTCAAACAAATTGACCAAGCAACTACTCCAGGGAGAATGACCCAAATAGTCTAGCAGAGCCTCTAGCTGTAATAACTAATAAGAGCCAACATGATATGAAGCCCTAAAAGGTAAGAGGAGAAGCTCCAACAAACTCCTCATCATGAAAGGAAATAGCTCTATTTAGGGGTGTTAATGGACCGGGTCACCCGACCCGATTAAACAATTGGAAGTGCTTGGACTTTGGAGTCTTAAGCTAGAGGTCCCATTAATACTTCTAACGGGGCTCAGCTCGGCCCATTTACCAAAACAGCCTATTTTTACACTTTATTCTCTAGGCAGGATTGGCCCGATCCTGCCTCAACCTGGCCCGGGCCAACCCGTTGACACATTTAAATCCATTCTCTCATCCTCTTTAATGCACATAAAACAACAATTACCATTTCCACTCTCAGTTTTTCAAATAGTTACATTTGAGGATTTTATCCCTAGAAGCAGTCTCGAAGAAGAAAGAAATCTCGGAAGGGAGGCCAGGGTTCCACAGCCCGGTGTGGAAAGCCAAGGTTAACGTTAGTCCAGTTAGAATGTGGAATCTCACTAAGAACATACCAGACCTCGACCTAGTCCATACAGGGGCATCTTCTAGAAAGAGGATTAAGAGAAGAAAACCTCGAGCGACATAGACGATTACAGACATTAACAACTCCCAATCATTATGATTATAGTGAAGTTTAGGTACCCACACCAGAGAATTGGCCAACATCTCCAAATTTGAGGAGATTGATGCTTGTTTATCCCATGCTAAACAAAACAAGTTGCCAAAGTCCTCCTTATTAATAGAGTTCCCACACCACATATCAGACCAAAAGCTCACATCACTCCCATACCATATCCTAAACCTGGGGTGCTTTAAAAACTCTTCATTCCCGCTCAATATCGCCTTCAACAACCCCACTCTGTGTGGCCCTCTAGTTTCTTCAAGCTCCCATACCAATTTTGCCCCATATTTTGCTATGATAACTCTCCTCCATAAACTCTCCATCTCGTAACCAAACCGTCATAGTCACTTGCCCAAGAGAGATTTATTAACCTCCACTAATGGTCTAATGTTGATGCCCCCCCACCACACACACGCACGCACACACATTGAGCGAGCAACAAACCGAATTCCATTTTACAATGTGATACATTTTTTGTCTACATTGTCGTTCCATAAGAAGTCTCGTTGAATTTTTTCTAGATTGTAAAGAGGGACATTAAGTACATGGACATGCTACAAAGGTGCTCTTAATGAGTGTGAGTGTACCACCTTTTGAGAGGTAGATGGATTTCCATCCCTCTAATCTCTTCAAGAATTGCCCGGTGGTAATCCCAAGATGTCGAGAGATGCCTTACCTTGCAACCCAAACATGATGCCAGACCCTCTAAATTTGGAGGATCCCCAACTTCATAAATTTCTTTTACCGAAATTAGTTTTTACTCCTGAGACACAATGCTAAACCCTCAATAATTGACTATATGGCTCTACTGATCATCCTACTTAATGCCTCAATGACCGTGATAAACAAGAAACAAGGAAGTGGGTCTCCTTGATAGAGACCACGCGAATTCTGAAGTAACTTGTCGGGCTGCCATTACTTAGGATCGAGAAAATTGTAGAGTAGCAAGCCCCCACCATTGTCTCCATTTGAGACCAAAACCCATCCTTATCATGACATATTCCAGAAATTTGCAACAGACATGATCGTACAATTTTTTCTATATCAAATTTGAATACAATCTCATTGTGACCGCTTTTGTAGAGACCCGAATTTAATCTAATGCCATTATCGTGATTAATGAGGGTGAATTGATCACATTAAATAATACATTGTGTGTTTGATGTTAATTAATGTCTTTAGAATGTTTTAAATGGTTTTAATGAAGAAGAAATGGAAGAAATGCGAAAAATAAGGGAAAACAGGGGGGACCGTTCGAACGATCCCCAAACCGTTTGAACGACGCTAATGAAAAATCACAAAACAGAAGAACAGTAGGCAAAACCGTTCGAACGAACCACGACTGTTCGAACGATCCTTAGACAGTTCGAATGGTTATGCACAGTAAAGTCGGGAAAAACCCCAACTTACGGGATTTTTAAAGTTTCAAACCCTCCACTACTATAAATAGGCCTTATTTCGAGGGTTTAACCTTATCTAGGTTTTCAAAGGAGATTGCTTGGGAAAGAAAAAGAGAACTTGGAGATCGCTACAAAGTCATCCTCGAGCTAATTGGATCGTAGGGAAGCAATCCCAAAGGTCGATATACCTTCTAACCTAACTATTATGAAGTTCTTGCATGTTTATTATGGATTATGAAGTAGAATACATGATTATGTATGGATTACTTGGTATGGAGTGTGAATGGGGAATTCTATATGTGAAATGGGGTTTTGCATGAGTAGATGAACTCTATGGAGCATGATTTAATTATTATGGCATTAATAATGATATTTAATGGCATGGTTATGTGAAATGGAGTATGGGAAATCATTGTGGAGGTATAAGATGAGTTTGATGGGGTTTTGATCGTGAATGGGAAATGATGATGTGTTGGAGGAAGGGTGGTTTACGAATAAATGATGGATTATATGGGTTAATGGAAGTGAATGGTAATGTTACATGCCTATAATCATGTCATGGAAATTGTAAAATTATGTTAAGATGGTATTTATGATTGTTATGATAAATTATGCCTTATGTATACTATATTATGATCAACATTCGGGTAGGTCAAAACTTAGAGGAAGTCTTTCAGGTCGAGAATTCTCTAACCATCGTGGTATGGACCATGAAGTTTCCCGACGGGGGATTGGAATCTAAGGGATGACCAATTCGAATATTAATCACGACACTCAAGCACAAGTTCACATGCGTGCAAGGTTTTGAATGTCGATATCGCTCGACATGTCAAGTTGCGGAAAAAAAGATATATCGGAAGATATATCGTTTATCGGTGATTTTTGGAAAAATAGCAAAAAAATTTGGACGAAACATGGAATTTTGCAGTGAAACTTCAGGAAATGTTAAATAGATGTTAATACATCTTTTAGAATAAAAATATTAAAAAAAACAATAATGTACATAAGAGATACAATAAGAAGATAATGTATGATTGATTCATGTTTCATTAATTTCTTAATAAGATGTGTTATGACCTCTATGTTAATTGTAATATAATCAATTTTACTTCATGTTAAAAGGGGACATGTTCATTTAAAAAAATTCGAAAAACTAAGGTCAGATGCTTTAACCCTAAAGGTTAATGAATCTTAATCACAGTCAAAGGGAGTTACAAGGTGACACATTTATTTATTTTTTTAATTTTTTAAAATTAAAGTTAGATGCTTTAACCTTAAAGGTTAGTAAATTTTAACCACATTTAAAGGGAGTTAAAAGGAGACATGTTCATTTATAGTAAATCTTAACCACATTTAAAGGGAGTTAAAAGGAGGACATGTTCATTTAAAAAAATCTAAAAACCAAGGTCAGATGTTTTAACCCTAAAAGTTAATGAATCTTAATCACAATTAAAGGGAGTTACAAGGTGACACGTTTTTTTTTTTTAATCTTTTAAAATTTAAGTAAGATGCTTTAACCTTAAAGGTTAGTGAATCTTAACCACAGTGAAAGTGAGTTAAGAAGGGACACCCCTTAGGATTAAAGGCTTAAAAAATTTGACCTTAGTTTTAAAAAAAAATCGCAAGGGTTAAAACTTGTTAACCGTAGTTCAAGGCTAGTTAAAACACTTAAGAGTTAATAGTTAGGTTTAAAATACTAAATAAAATATCTATGGGTGGTAATAGCATCACCTAACTTAAAGTGCTAGGTCTGACTGTGTGTTTAGAGTGTTATGTCTTTAAACAACAGAAAACAATGGAGTGGTAATAGTTTACCTCTTAACACTTTAAGTTCCCATTTGGGCAGAGCGACAGGAGCATTACCCTTTTTAGGGTTTAAAACCTTAACAAAACCAAAGCCTTCGATCATTTTATATGTTCACAACGAAAAAAAAAAAAAAAAAGCAGAGCTCCGAATGGAAGAGGGGAGAGAGGGGTACGGCGAGTTGGGGACGGCTTTGCAATCGGCGAAGGCGATGGCGATGATATGTACGCTGTATTGGTAAGTTGCTCAAAATAACTCCATGTAGGACTGCATGTATTGGTAAGCCATGTTCGCTACTCATAAGCACATGTATCTCATAAGTACACGAGTCAAGGTGATGATATGATACGATATGCTCACATGTTTTCAGCACTCTAATTATGTAAGTATGCTATGAAAATGATAATGATTATGTACGGATGATATTATGTTGTTGGTTAAATTGTATATATACTAAGCCTATTCAATGCTCAGTCGACCTGTTATTGTAGGTAGGTATAGAGCCGGAGCGGGTTGTTGAGCCGTGGGTAGAAGAGGAGTACCAACAGGAGGAGGAAGAAGGTGATCCTTTTGCAGAGGGACTTACGGACCTTGATCGGTTTAGTATATCTAGACTTTGTCATTGTTTAAAAAGGTTGTAACAGCTATTTTAGATACTTATCTCATATGGATTTATGGTGTTGCTTAGGGTTATACATTGTTAAACAAGTATCGGGCTATTAATCACACGGTTGGTTTAAAGTTTGAAATTGGTCGTAGTATTGTACAGGATAGTTTGTTTAATATCAATTTTTTATCATTGTCATTTTTGGAGACTCGTGTTTAGTATTGCATTGTATGTTATGGAATTAGGCAGGTTTAAGTAGTGTCACAACTCAAGTTCCCATTGTGACCAAGGTGAGATTTTGGGGCAGCTTTTGACTCTCATCCACATTCATTCGCAATCAGAATTCCATCCAAGATTTTTCTACCACCCACACCGGCTCCCTGAGTAGAAGAGATTATGGATTCCATGACCAACTTGAGCTAGATGCTAGGAATTTTATATATGCTCCCCACTAAACTCATCGACAAAACTTCTTTAATGTCTTGAGCCCCTCAATCTTGGGGATCACTGCTATAAACGTGCTATTTAGAACCCCATCCAACTTCCCAAGATCGTGGAGCTCCTTAGTCACTCTTAACAAAATCTTTACAAATAATTTTCAAAAACTTCTCATAGAACTCAATAGAGAACCCATCCGGACCAGGAGCCTTATCACCTCTCATCCCCTTCATCACAGATAGAATCTCCTCTACAAATGGGCATTCCAAGAATCCCTTTGCTCCTCGGTTTTTTGTGAGATCATTTTAACAGTCATTTGCACTATTACCTATCCACTCATTTCCTCATAAGGTTGTACGGTGCTCATGCATAAGATTCTTATATAACTCCTCTGGTCCGCAACTTTGAATAAGATTCTTACTACTGATTACCTAAAGACATGACAAATCTTTATCTATTTAAGTAAGAGACTGTAGATTACTTGCTCTTGCATTGTCTGGTTGTCTTTGAAATTTGGACTTCCTTCTTATCTCAGTTAAGTTGGGTCTTCCCACTTACCTTCTTGAGTTTTTTTATTGGGATGACATTTGATGACACTAGTGGGTGCAATGGGATCAATATAGACTATTTTACCTAGAGCCATCTCTTGGAACATTTGGAAATAAAGGAATAGTCGTATCTTCACCAATTCCTTCTCTTTACACTGTATTCTAAATCGTACTCGGCGGGTGATTGTGGAATGGTGTTCCATTAGTCAGCCGAGAAGAGTTGTGGGGAATATTTTGTTGTTAGGAGTTCAATCTTTGTGTATCTGATATATACTTATTTCTTGTATTTCCATGCTACTATTTCTTTCAGTTTACCTCTTTGTAAACTATTGTTTCATCTTTGATCTATTTATATATTTGATTTTACTGAGGAAAAAAGAAACAGATAGTGAAACCGGATTCCATCTAGTTTAGGCCGAAACCCACAACTTTCCTTATACAACTCTTCATAAAACAACACCGCTACAACCCCGATATTTCCTTCACCTTCTTTCCACCCCATTAACTTTTGATCTAGATATGGGATTTGCTTTTTATCAGTAATTGGCCGATAGAAAAATTGGCATTACTATCACCCTCCTTAAGCCACTTGATTCTAGATTTTTGCTTCCAACTAACTTCATCACCCCTCAAAAGCCTTTGGTATTATTAAGTTGTTATATTAAAGTGTTGGATTGGAGTTTGTGACCGCAAAATAGGTTTTTCACCAAAAAATGTGACCACCTAGCTTAGATTTTTATGAATTTATGATGTTGAGCTTTCTATTTGTTGTTTACTATTTATTGATGTTGGATTGATTATTTGTGGGGTTTTTGTGTGTCGTTGGTTCCAAGTATTGAGTATTTTGAAGTGGATTGTGTGCTAATTGAGGAAAATGACTAGCAATTCGAGGTTGATAGCAGTGTTTTAAAACCTGAAAACTTGACTCGACTCGGAAACTTGTCGAGTAAAGTTAACTCGGAAACTCGTCCATGTAACGACACCTAAAACTCGGACATATATAATATTTTTCTAATACTACATAGGTATAAATTCAAAATTAATGATATACCATGCCTAAAATGAGATATATAATTCAATATGTACTAAACACCCCCCCTTTTGTTTCGTATTTATACTTAAGAGTGGGTGGGGTGTGTTAAAAAAAAGAAAAAAACATAATTTTGTCACTCGGGTAAGCGGTTTACTCGATTTTGTTTTTTAAAAAAAAGTACAAAACTCGGGCGAGTCGAGGCGAGTTACTCGGTTTTCAGTGTCAAACCAGAGTTTTACCTCAAACTCGACTTGAAACCTAGTCGAGTCGACTCGGCCGAGTTTTAATACTATGGTTGATAGAATAAAGAGTCCTAATTTGGGGATCAATTCTCCCTCATTTGGGGTTTAGTAAAAAACTTCCATTCCATTGTTGTCACACGAGTTGAATGGAGATGATTATCTCTTGTGGCCGACAGTTGCAAAGCTCTACTATTTAGGTCATCCTTGGTGGCCATACATAGAGGGAATGCACATAGAGGGAATGCACCTGAACTTTCCGTTGATCATCGATAATATGTTAAGATGATAACCTAGAAGAGTAATGACTCTCTAATCATGTCATGGATGTGAGAGACAAAGTGAGCCATCCATTGCGACTTATGTTTCTATCATCAACAAAGAAAGTATGGGACCACCTAGATGCTTTGTACTCTAAAAAGGGCAAAGGGCTAAGTTCTTTCAGCTACATCTGAGTTTATGGACTATGTTGTGATGGTCTGTCACTAAGCCCAGCATGTTAAAATTTATTAGTGTGTACCTCTTTACATATTAGTAAGTGTATTTACGTCCTTACAATTGCCTTTTTACTAATATAACAGGAACAAATAAGTGCATCTCGAGGCAGCTAAGAGAGTAATGAGGTATCTCAAGTCTTCTCTTGGCAATGGTTTGTTCTTTTGAAAAGAATGGTCACCACAGGATGAAGGATATACAGATACTCAGCGGGCAAGTTCAGTATCATACAAAGATCCACATTAGGGTTGTACTCTTGTAGGTAGAAACTTAGTTACATACAGAGGTAAGAAACAGACGACTGTAGAAAGATCTAGTGCCAGTGCATAATATAGGGCAATCACACATGGCACATGTAAGTTAATGTGGATCAAGATCTTTATGAAAAAGTTGGATTCCTAGTTCAGTCAAACATGAAATTATTTTGTGATAATAAGATAACTATCAGTAATGCACACAATCCTGTACAACACGACAGAATGAAGCATATTAAAGTTTACAAACATTTCATCCGTGAAAATGTGGCATCAAGGAGAATTGGTCTTCCATTTGTCAAGACAGATGATTAGTTGGCTAACATACTTACAAAGGCGGTAGCTTCTAATCGACATCACTGTATTATTGGCAAGCTGGATATCTATGCCCCACTTGAGGGAGAGTCTTGTGATAGGCTTAAGTCACTAAGCCCATAGCATGTTATGTTATTTATTAGTGTGTACCTCTTTACACATTACAATGTTTTCTTAATAATATAAAAAGGAGTGTATCCTGAAAATTCACTTATTTTTGTCCCTTCTCTAAACAAGTCTTCTTATTTCTGTTTTCTCCTTACAAGAAACCAGGGTTTCAATATTTCTTCTGACTTTTATAGAAAAGCGAGATATTTGTTCCGAACTCTACTTTGACAAGTTGAAGCATTCGTATTACTCACCTACTGCTAATTGTACTTGTCCATGTGTGTATGGGGTTTTCAAATACCAAGAAGATTACTTGAAAAACTCTAGGTATTTAAGTTATTTTCTGGTTTGAAATGATAAAGGTACAACTGTTGTCGAATAAGAGCATCATTAATCCAAATGATGCCATGCCCTTCCTCTTGAATGAAGAAAAAAGACAGAAGACTCTTGAGTACTTCATCCACTGTTTCTATGCCATTTGAGTTCAAATTTAATGCTACTCAGGGTGATCGTAGTGGTGGCCATGGAAGTGGCCATGGCTGTGGTTATGAAGGGTATGGTTGAGGTACTGAAACATAGATGATTCAAAGAAGTGTGATCACTGCAAAAAAAATGGGCATATTAAGGATTACTGTTGGGACTTGTATGGTAAGCCTCCAGGGACATCTCGTACTGTTCAAGGGGTCTGGTGAGGACCTATCTCAATCTATCACAATCAATATAGAATAAGATCTGCACCAACTTGATGTGAAGAATGACTTTTAGAATGGTGTCTTACAAGAAAATGTGTACATGACTCTTCTACATGGTTTTTTTTCATGTCAGGGGAAGGAAAGGAAAGTAAGTAGGTTGAAGAGATCAATATAGCTTAAAGCAGTCACCTAAAGCATGGTTTAAGAAGCCAAGTCAAACAATTATTGTGTTTGGCTTCAAGCGGGCTTGATTTGGATTATTTAGCTTTCATTTAAGGGATACAAGTGGGCTAGCTATCCTTGTGGTGTATGTTGCTGACATTATTATCACACATAGTAACAAAGTTCTCCGATTCTTTCAAAAAACCCGAATAAGTTGTTGCTTTTATGTTGAGCGATCAATTCGCGACTTTTTGAAAAATTTGTTGGAGGGTACTTAGCCAATACATGCATGAACCACACCTGAATATGGCATACAAAATTTTAAGATACCTTAGGTCATTACCTAGAAAGGCCATTCTTTTCATCAATCATAGTAATACAGGACTATAGCACAAACCACACGTGAGTTGGTTTGGCTGAAGGCCTTTTTTTAGGAACTTGGGTTTGAGGTATCCACAGGCATGTAAATGTTTTGTACTATCGAGTGGCAATCCATATAATTTCAAATCCAATCTTCCATGAGCGCAACAAGCACATTGAAGTGGATTGTCATTTTGTCATAGAGAGAGTTGCATCTAAGCATACTTGATACTTGTACCCCATTTCATTCGTCAAGTTCTTAACCAACTTGCAGATATTCTAACCAAGCCACTATAAGCTAGTCTTATGTTATATGGGAGTTATATGTAAATATGTTAGAGATAAGGGTATTGATGTCAAAAAAATTTCATATTTGATAAATTGCTATAGCCCAAGATTAGGGCTAAGATTCTCTCATTCTCCTCTCTATCCCCCTATTACTTAATCTATAGACATGAAACCTGCCTTCGATATGAAAAATTACAATATTCCCTATATTTCCTAATGATTTGGTACATTATTTTGTCATTTGTGCTGAAATGTTACTTTCTTATTTATATGAACACAATATTTAGATTGGCATGTATAAAAATGATGATTGAATAACAACATTTTCAATCGCCATGTCTGTTAAACACTTAATTCTTCCCATTCCTTCATTTTTTAGGCCATTATATTTTGAGTTCTTATAAACTGACCACATCTATGCAACACTGTTTAATATAAATTTGAAACTACGCATAATGTAATGATTATTAATAACTTGAAAATGTAATTGATAGCCTGCTACACATAATTTTCAATAATTAGTGACTGTGGACTCCAATGGGTCAATTATCATTACTATTTTTATAAGTAAAGATAATACTACATTAAGAAAACTATTTACAATTGGTTGTGATAAAAAGTCAGCCAAGCGATCAAACTTAACTTAAGAACGTGGTTCTCCACATTGACAAGATCCAACAAGGGATTAGTTTCCTTATCTCTGAGTGGGGATTTCTTAGGGGAGTAGTGGAGGACTTGTGGGTCCCCTTACCCAAAGTTCTACCTCCTGGAAGAATCAAACGGAGCTTGTTTTGTGACCTTGATTATCTTGCTTATCTTACACTAAGCCTATTATGTAGCCTTTACTACGGTAGTTATTCTTTTGGTTCATTGTTTGGGAACTCGTTGTCACATTACTCTTCTTTATAAATTTATGATATCTTCGGCTTGATTACTGATAAAAAATTATCTGATTAATTTTGTTATTAAAATGTCAACAAATTTGTATTGTTATTTTATAATTATATAACAGTACAAATATGTTGACATTTTAATAACAAAATTAAGCTCGTCATGTTTACAGGGAGGCTAAATCAATCGCTGATTGGTTTACGAATAATGCATGCTCGATCTAAAGTATAGGCTGCTATAATTCTATTGAGGAAGTTCCTAAAGCTGTTAGATGTGTTTTAAGGATGGATTTTTTGGGTATTGGAAATATTCAAATTATGCAATTGTCTCTTTGGTTAAGGGTTTTGGTTTATGTCCCCACCATTTTCGAGCCTACCTATAATTTTCTCCATTCTATATCTAATAAACAGGAAGGGGTCTGCGAAACCCCCTGCCCGCACTAGGTGGCTTTCTTAAAAAATGTATTTTTATTTGAATAAAAATATTATTTTACAGATAATTAAGAAAAACAAATCAGGATAACTTTAAGATCAACATATGCAAGTATATTTTATGCCTTATAATAACAATTCTGTAATAAAAAAATAAAGTTTAAATTGAAAAATAATATTTGGAGTCACATTTTAGCTCTATGAGAAAGTATGATGTGCTCATATTATAATATTTTTGGGATACATTACTTTGTGACCATGACTATGGGACCATTTATATTATATAACTTTTGACTTTTGAAATTTTAAGACTTGCATGGAAGGTAATGTCAAATATGTCACATGTCATTTGTCTCACTTGTCCTATTCTAAGTGGTTGTTTTGCATTTATACAATGAGTTTTGTGTGTGTATTGATATTTGATACTTACTTCATAAGTTCCTAAAATATCTATGCAAGTTTCTTGGTTTCCATAATGTGTCCATGTTTCCAAAAATTTTCCTATATTTCCCTTGAGTTGTAGACTTCTTAAAATGTTTTCGCGAAACTTCCATGTAAGGAACCCAAACAAGATACGCTATATCAAGATCCTGCGAGAAGTATATCAGTGTATCCAATTTGGCCAATTTTTTTTTTTTGGATCGATAAACGAGCAACTAATATAAAGAAGCAAAAGAGATACAAAGAAACCTCTAGAAGGAACAAACAAGGCAAGGCTCACGAGGGCATGAGGCCAAGGATACAATAAAAAGAAAGACAAAGCCCGAGAGGGCCCAAAAAAACAGCCTCTAAGCCACTCGACCAACCTCAATCTAACAAGAAATCAAAATTGACCCCTATCTGCCGAGAGGAATACCAACCCACAATGAGCGCCCGAGTCCCAGAGCGGATGCGATGTAAGGGGGATGTGCAGTTCTCAAAAACCCTCTTATTTCTCTCCTTCCAAATGGACCAAAGTATATCCCCTGGCAAGACCAACCAAATAGCCATCCTTGACCCGTCCCCCTTTACCCAATCCCAGCCAGGATAAGAAGTTGTAAAGGGAAGAGGGAAGGACCCAAGCTATCCCCATTCGGAGAGGAAAAAACTCCAGATATCACATGCAATGGGACAATGTAAGAGAAAGTGATCCACCATCTCTTCCGCATTGAGGCACATAAAACATCTTTTAACCATCCTCCACCCTTGGTTTTTCAAGTGATCACAAGTGAGAATTTTATTCAGAGGCGCATTCCAAAGGAAGAAAGATACTTTCGATGGAATTTCTAGATTCCACACAGACTTGTGAGGAAACTGGATGGGTGAACCAGACCCGAGCATTTGAACTAGAGATCTCACTGAAAAGTGCCCCTTGTTGCCTATAAACCAAAGTCTACAATCCCTGGCTTGAGAAGCAGAGGGAGGAGTCCCCAGGCGCTCTAGAAGCCTACCCAACTCATCTAACTATCAGTCATTTAGGCCCCTCCTCAGCTTAGGAGACCAAACAGCCTCCACACTATCCCGGTCTATGTAATCCCCGACAGACG
This sequence comes from Tetracentron sinense, assembly GCA_015143295.1. NCBI lineage: Eukaryota > Viridiplantae > Streptophyta > Magnoliopsida > Trochodendrales > Trochodendraceae > Tetracentron > Tetracentron sinense. Next base: position 56,455,201 of record CM026554.1, on the reverse strand, counting down.
CCTTCCTAACCATGGCTATACGGAAAATGGAGTCAAAACCATCTTGTAATTTCGAATTGCCACACCAAACATCTTTCCAAAACTGGACCTGAAAACCCGAGTCAACCCTGTACCTAAAGGATGGAATCATTAAACTAACACTCGACATAATCCCCTTCCACATTCCCACCCCATGGGGCCTCTTAACTTCCTTTGGAACCCATCTCGATGTTTCCCCGTATTTGGCTACTATCACTGATCGCCAAAGGTTATCACTTTCCTCCTCGAACCTCCAGATCCATTTTCCCAAAAGGGCCTAATTTACCAAAGACAAAAAGGCTTCATATTAAGGCCCCCCTCACTCTTAGGTCGGCAAACCTGAGACCACTCGACTAGATGATACTTGAATTGCCCTCCTATCTCATGCCAGAGAAACTCCCTCTGCAACCGCTCAAAGGACAAAGCAATCGACCAAGGGATGACTAGAGTAGACATGAAAAAGGTTGGCAGACTGCTAAGAGTACTCTTGAAAAGAGTTAACTTACCCCCTTTAGACAAGAAAGACAATTGCCACCCGAATAACCGCTTTGCAAACCTATCCAGCATCGCGGTTTACACTACCTTTGATTTGTAACTTGCCCAAGGGGAATGCCCAAATAAATCGAAGGGAGTGACCCTACCCTACATCCAAGACTCGCCGCCAAGTTGGCCAAACCTATAACCTCCACGACCCCTATAATTTCAGATTTTGACAAGTTAACACGCAAACCTAACACGGCTTCAAAAATAAGAGAAGACCCCTAAGGGAGACTAGGTCTTGAGGGGAAGCCCTGCAAAAGATTAGGGTGTCGTCTGCAAACTGGAGATGAGAAATCCTTAAGCTAGCTTCGCTTAAGGAAAATCCTTCAAAAAGAGAGTCGTCGGCTTGGGTTAGCATCCGACTAAGAGCTTCTACCACAATGATAAATAGGAACAGGGAGAAGGGGTCCCCTTGTCTCAACCCCCTAGAATTGGGGAAGAAGCCGGTTGAGCCACCATTGATGAGGATGGAGAAGATTACAAAGGAGATGAACAATCGCATCCAATGCCACCACCTAGGACTGAAACTCATTCTTTTCAACACATAACCCAAAAACTCTCGGTTTACATGATCGCATGCTTTTTCCATATCCACTTTCCAAAGAAGGCCTGACTCCTTGACTCTCAATCTAGCATCAATACATTCATTAGCTATCAATATACCATGCAAGATCTGCCTACCCCCCACAAAAGTTCCTTGTTGGGGAGAGATGATGTAGCCCATCACCCTCTTGAGGTGACTCACTAGAAATTTTGCAAGGATCTTGTATATACTACTCACTAGACTGATCGGCCAGTAATCCTTGATGTTCTCTGCTCCTTTTATTTTCGGAATCAGCATAATGAAAGTGTTATTGATAACTCTATGGAAACTCCCTAACTCATACAACTCTCTCATCACTGCTAGAAAATCCTTACCCACAAGGCCACAATATCTCAACAAGACCGGTAGAATTCAATGGAAAAACCATCCGGGTCAGGCGCCTTGTCTCCTGCCATATCCCAAATGGTAACCAAGACCTCCTCCTCAAAAGCACGATCCAAAGCATCACACTGATCCACAGACAGACTATCAAAAGGGAGGTCATCTAATTTAGGGCGCCAAAGTTCCTCTTCCCTATACAATTTCTTGATAGAATGGAATGATACTCTCTGCAATCTCTACTAACCCCTCCTGCCACTCACTCCCTACCTTGATTCTGGAGATAAAGTTACTTTTCCAGTGAAAGTTTGTCATCCTGTGAAAATATTTGGTATCCGATCCCCTCCCTCAGCCACCAAATCCTCGCCTTTTGTTCCCAACTGATTTCTTCCAAATTTGTCATGTGTAAATATTCCACTTTCATAGCTTCCTTTGCTAGAATCTCATCACTGGTAAGAGATCTGGCCTCAGCCACAATGTCCAACTCACCAATATCCTTAAGAATAATGGCTAGCCGGCCTTGGATATTGCCAAATACTTCTTTGTTCCAAACTTTAAGTCGGGCTTTTAGGGCCTTCAGTTTGAGCCCAAATCTTATGATTGCTGGCCCTAAAACCCTACAGGTGCCCCACACCTCTGCCACCACTCCTCTGAATCTATCGTCCTAGATCCACATTTTCTCAAACCTAAAAGGAGAAGGCCCCCCTCTGAAACTCCCTGATTTCAGCAAAATTGGGACATAATCGGATACGGGCCTGGGCAAAGATGACTGAATGATATTTGAAAAATGACTTTCCCATGTTGGGGAGCATAGAAACCTATCCAATCTACTCGCAAGCCTGTTGGAATCAGAATGGGCCCAAGTGAATAGGAGACCCTTAAACGGGAAATCAATAAGCTCATGATGCCCTATAAATGCCCTAAATCTCCTCATTTTAGCACTGACTCTGCACCCACCTTTCCTTTTGTCGGAAAAGCGAATGCAGTTAAAATCTCCACCCAAACCAAGGAGCATCCCATCAGACGCTAACATCATCGAGCTCAGTCCAAAAGGCGGAATCGTCTGACCCACCAAATGGCCCATAAACTCCAGAAAAAAAACCCAAGCAAATGCTTCCCCCACTTGTATACAATAAAGAGATATCAAATAAGCCCCTAACTCTGACTCGATCACCTCCAATTTCTCCGAGTCCCAAATCATTAGGATACCTCCTAAGGCTCCAAGAGACCGAATAGTAACCAATTGAGGAACCGAGATGTCCCAAACGTCTCTAATAATGTGATCCTAGATCACTCCTAATTTTGTCTCCTAAAGGCAAAGAATGACTGGTTTCCTAGCCCTAACCAATCGTTTGACAGCAACACGTTTTTCCTTTTGGCCCAGACCCCTAATGTTCTATGAGATAATGGAGAAGTCTGTCATTTAGGAACTCTACATCTCGAACCTAGACTCGGACTGCATGAGACACTACGAGACCCTGACTTATCATAGTTAACACTCCACTTCAGCCTCCTCATCTCCATTGCGGAACAACTGCCCTATGTTTAGGAGATTTCCGACAAGGAATCTCTTTTTTCACAGCTCTGTCTCTTTCAAGCCGCGAGAACAGGTCCCTGGCTTCATCTTCGTGCCCCTCAGTAGTAAGACCTAAGAACTTTCCTAGGTCCTCCGGAGGGCCCAAACTCCCCTCCGATTGCCCCCCTGGCACCCTCCTTGAATCTGCCCGCGGGTTGCACCCTTGACCCCCAAAACCGACATAAGGACTAAAATCCAGAGGCACCGACTCAGGATTATGGATATTTTCAGTGAGATCTCTAACCTGTAAACACGAGACAACTCCTACACTATTACCCCTTTCCTCATAAGTCTGTGGTATCAGTTCTCCATTGGCTGCTGCATTTGAATTAGTATTCCCATCAATGAAACACATTGAAAGCTCCTTCTCCATCCTCACCCCACACTAGAGTGGAAGAGGATGGATAAAAAGAGGAGAGGGTGAAGTCGTACCTTTCAAGGGACCAGGTGGTGTACTCCTTGTCTCAGACATGTCCCCGCCTCGAGGTGAAACATTCAGAGTTGTTCCCTTCTCCCGGTTGTGTAAGCAATGTTACTTAACTTCTCTTCCCAGCGTCACTTCCGCAAAAAGAGCTGGGATCAGGCTCGTAGGCGAATTGGCCGGATGCCCTACACAGCCCTCTGAAGCTTCCTCCAATGAGTTATTCCTTTGAAACGATGCTAATTGAAGTATTGAACTGACCCTAAACTGCCCTGCCCTTCCAAAATACCTCTTGCTGCCCCTGTACTAGAGTGAGCCCCTTTGAGAGAAACAAATTCTGAGGTGGCAATCGAGTAGGGGGTAACCACTTCTAGAGATGCCGACGGATCAATATCCCTTGCTACCAAGAATTCTTCCTCTGTAGACTCTGACTCATCCACCCATAACCGACTTGCGAGTGGGATGATCCCCAAGTTCTCGTGGGCCCGCAATCCTGGCTGGATTCCCCCACCGAGATGATGTTGGTTGGAGAATGAAAACCCACTCCCAGGCCCCTTGGGCAAATGAAGTTGGGCACCCTGTGCCTCAGCTACGAACAGAAATGCATCTCCTTGTGGAATCTATAATCTTCCTGGCCCAGCAACTATTAACCCCGAGATAAAAATTTGTGGTGTCGCATCTCCCCCACCATGATCACGCATCTCCCCCTCCACTACCTCCCTATCGGAATGAGCCCCTTCCACGCTATTTGGGGTTGTCGATGGACTCAAACAACACCCAAAGGTGTCGTCAACAAACTCCCCTATGACCTCCCCTCCCCTAAGATCGACGAGCTCCCCTACCTCTTCCTTATCTCCCTAGCTTTTCCGGCCTTTGACCCCTGCTTCTTCCCTTTTCTCTACAACACTAGCCTCTGCGGGTGTGGGCAATGACCTTTCTTTTGACTTCTTGATGACTACATCGAGACCAAAAATGTCACTTGGGTCATGGGCCACTTGGCTTGTCCTAAAACCTAGCTCTTCAGCCTTAGAGGAAATCGATGGGCTTAAAGCCTGCTTAGTGAAAGGGCCCACATCAACCGTTGGAGAATGGTGCCCTATTTGGGCTGAAAGGCACTGGCCCAACTCAGAAGAGATCCGATCACCAACATCCGTCAAATTAGAAGGCACTAACTGGCGCGAGATAACGCCACATAACAGAGAAAGTGAGTTAGGGTTTTTATGAGGAACAAAGCTCCCTCGACACTCAACATTTGAAACGCCTAGGATTAGCTCGTCCTCGCCAATTTCCACATCTCCAGCTTCAGACGAGACCACCGGGAATTGCGATGTAGCAGGTACGCGTACCCTCCACTCCTTCCTTCTTCTGGCATTTCTTTTTTTATTTTTTATCCTTCTTCAGCGATTGTGCGATACTTGCGAGCAGTACATCACCCATCGGAAGTGCTTCCTCTTCCTCAGCATGGGGTTGGCCCAAAAAGTTAACAAGATTGGAGTTGTACACTGCCCCTGCGGTGATATCAACTCCTAATGACCCCTGACTCGCTATGCTCTTGATATTCTATAGGTGACCTAAGCTGTAACGACCCGGAATTTTAATATAATAAAATTATGTGTTTATGGGTCCTTAATGAAGGTTAATTAGTTAATTATTTGATAAATTAATAAGAAGGGGATTTTGCTCAGGGTTGAAGTGCACCGAGGAAATCTCAGTATCATTTGGCGAAAATCGCACACAGTGTGTTGGTCGACTGCCGGAACACACCCCTACCGTATCGGTTCCGTCAAGTATCATTTCGCGGGACCGCGGGGCCATTATGTGATAAAATTGAGAAAAACGGGAATTTTCCATATTTCCAGAAATTAAGTGGGACCCAATATCTGTATAGATCCTAATAGAAATCCGTGCGGTTAGCACTAATGCGTGTCGGTCGGCCGTGGGGACTAATGTCTGTCGTCACGGCAATTAGTTATCTCAAACAAAGAAACGGCGACCTGTTTTGTGTTCGAAATCAGGAAATTAGTGGGTTTTGCAATTTTCTTCCGGACTAAAGTGTAGCTGTCAAAACTCAGTATTTTTCCCCGAAATTTTTACAGTAGGTGTCGGACTGCCCCAAGTTCGGTCACCTAAAGTTTCGTCAAAATCGGATGTCTTTAAGTAGGACCACGGAGGCCGTATACATAAGAGAAAAAAAAAAATAGTCAAATGGGTCAACCGTTGACTTGGTCAACGGGACCATTAAATATGGTCATGTGCATAGCACATGACCTTATCTATATATAAAGGAGGCCAGCCTTTCCCATTATTTACGTTCTGTAAACAGAGGGGGAGATTCTGCCACAGCAGATTTTAGAGAGAGAGTGAGGAGAGAGAAAGGAAGAGAGAGAAGAGAGAAGTGGGTCCTTGAGGTTTTTCGACATCCCCGACACGTTGGCGGCGTCCGATTTTCTCTCCGGCGTCTCGTTTTGCGTGTAGAGAGAGAGAGAGAAAAAGGTAGAGAGAGAAAGTTGCATGCGCTCTACCCCGGGGTTGATCGTCGTTGGGAACGCGTTGGTGACATCCGTTTTTGCCTACGAGGCCTCGAAACGCGTGAAACAGTAAAACCCCTCTTTTCTTCACTTTTTTCGCTTATTTTGCTATATTATTTCATGTGATGTATATGCATGTCTTTTAACATGAATGAAAAAGGGGCGGAGACCCCTATGTGATGTTGTGATTTTATGTGGTCCCTCAGGGAGCCCAGATCGGGTCCCGGGTAAATTGTATCGCCACTCTAGGGTGACGAAAAGTTGTTTTGCATGTCTTGTAAGGCTATGGAGACATCCATTAGCTTGAAAACGTTCCCTAACGGGACAGTGTGTTACCGGAGTTGGTTCACGGGCGCGAGGCCCAAGTATTTCAGTTAATCAAGCGAGGCTTGGGTTAACCGGGGTTAACCTGTGGTTAGAAAATCTAACCAGGGTTCAGTATAGTCCGTGGTTCCTCTTTGACTAGGTCAGGAGAGACGGTGCCCAGTAAGGCCCGGGGTTCCTCCGTGACTGATAGTCGGGAGATGTCGGTCTCTTTGTCTAGGTCGTCCGTGGTGCCTCTTGGACTAGGTCAGGAGTGGCGGTGTCCTGCATGGCCCGTGGTTCCTCCGTGACTGGTAGTCAGGAGATGTCGGAGTCCTAGGGAGTTTAAAGTGGCTAAACATCAGATAGTGTATAGTCCGGGGTTCCTCTCTGGGTGGGTTAGAAGATGTCGGCACCGCGTCTATCGTGGTCCCTTCTTTGTGGAACGTCAGGAGATGTCGGCATTGGTATAGATGTCGGGGTTCCTCCGTAGACTAGCCAGAAGATGACGGTAGGCAGGTTGGTCGGGGTTCCTTCATAACTGATACCCAGGGCGATGGCAGCGAATACACGGTAGATGTGGCCAGTCAATTGAATGGAAAAATGTTCTTATTGGGTGAATGCCCATGTTGTGTGTGTAAGCTTCGGATACGAAGTGGTCTGAGTTGGTATACTCAGAGTTGGTGTATTTGTTTGAGTTGGTGGACTCATAGTTCGGTATGGAATCATCGGATTCCAGGTGAGTTGGGTTAGTATACCCAAGGTTTTGTCATGTTCGGGTGAAAGCCGGAACAGCGTGTGTGAGTCTAAATGACTCAATGTATTATGGTTATGATTTAGAGACTTTAAGCTAAACATTTGTGGGCTGTGGCCAATTAATAGAGTCTTAGGACTCGAAATGAAACATGATTGATGATCGAAACGATAATTTGGTAATATAATACATTCATAACTGAACCTCATAATTAGAAAGTAATGTGAGGTCGGGAACCTCTGTTAGGGTGACGTAACCCTAAGTGACCTTGGGTCACAATTTATTATATACTGTTCTATTTGACTGTAACATGCAAATTGAACTGCTTATTATATCATTATTGATGCGTGTTATTATGTGGAAAATAGTTTAGAAGGATTGTGGTTTTATTGGGCTTCATAACTCACTGACTTTTTGTGTCAGCAGATCTTGGAGCTGCTGATCCGTAAGTGAAAAATCTATCTGGATATTTTGGAAGCTTGTACAAGTTGTACCTGGCGTGATAGAGACGCCTACTTTTGTAAAACAAACTTGATATAAATAATACAGGTATATGGTTTGTATGATGGCTATTGTGATGACAGGTATTATTTGTTTTTTGGGAGCATCTGATAAATGCTTAAATTTCCCGCATTTTTGCGGGTAAAGTCTTCCGCTTGCATGATTTGACGAACGGACACGCGTCTCGGAACTTGATTCCCTAGGCGCGGGTTCGGGGCGTCACATAAGCCATAGGTTGCTACCCCCTGGCTCTGATTTCTCGTCCAACGCCTGACACGATGACTGACTCCACTCCTTTTCACCGACCCCAAATTTGCATAAGCTGCCCAACCCATCCCCCAACTTTAGATTTGAAATGTGATCAAATTTCCCCAATCCTAGAGAGCCACGTGTCTCCATGTTACCAAGGTTTGAAATTTCGGTTTCGGAGAACCCCAACGACATCAAAACGTGGCATATTTCGGATGAGCCGATTTCAGACGAAATTTCGTTTTCTCGAGATCTCGGGATTTCGGCCGAAATCTTCACCTACCACTTTGTGATTTCGGCGCCATTTCGATAGACTGAAGCCAAAATTTCGAAATAACGAAATTTCGGACGAAATCCCCACCTACCACTTGAAGATTTCAAACAAAATTAAATGATATCACCAAAATTAACCGAAAAAAAAAACCGAAATTAGGGACATTTAGGTCAAATTTTTTTGAATCAAAACTGAATATTCTAAGCATATTCTTTTGTAATTAATTAATTTTTAAAATGACTAAAATACCCTCCCCTATTTACCTATAAATACCCCCCCCCCCCTCTACCATGTTTCTCACTAATTATCTCCTTCTCTTCTTAGTTCTTACTTAGTAGTTAATCTTAGTTTAGAATCTCTAGATTTCATTTTTCTCAGACTTTTCTAGTTCTAACTTCTAAGTTAGCACTTAACACTTAGTAGTTAATCTTACTTTAGACTTTCCCACTCTTTTCTAAAGACGGCGAAGCGCTAACGGTGGGTGGAGGCTGAAAAGAAAATCAAAGGTATATTATTTAGTTTATTTTTATTTTTATGTTTATTATTTTATTTCATGTATATTATTTTGTTTTATGTATGTTAATTATTAGTAGTTAATTTTAGTTTAGATTTCATTTTCCCTAGTCTTTTCTAAGACGGCGATGCCATAATGGTGGGTTGAGGTTGAAAAGAAAATCAAAGATATATTATTTAGTTTATTTTTATTTCCATGTTTATTATTTTATTTCATGTATATTATTTTGTTTTATGTATGTTATTTATTAGTAGTTAATTTTAGTTTAGATTTCATTTTTCCCAGTCTTTTCTAAAGACGGCAAAGCGCTAACGGTGGTCGGGGTTGAAAAGAAAATCAAAGGTATATTATCTGGTTTTTTTTTATTTTCATGTTTATTAATTTATTTCATGTATATTATTTTGTTTTATGGATGTTATTTTGATTTAAGTATTTTTTTTAAACTTTGTTGTAGTTAAAAATACGAATGGAGGAGAACCAGGAGGTAGAGACAGAGAGCGAAGCTCCTTCTCAGTGGGTTGCATCAACCACTGATCCAACATGGCAACATTGCACCAATGTTGATAGGACGGGAAAATCTAAGCAACAACTCCGATGCAACTACTGTAACAAGGTGAAGAATGGAGGTATCACCCGAATGTGACAACATTTAGGCGGGATTAGAGGTGATAATCAGCCATGTACAGAGGTTCTGGCTTAGGTAAGGTCTTTAATTAAATCTGAAATTGAGCATAGGACTGTTGAGAAAAGAGATAGAACTAGCTCTACTCAAAATATTGAGTATAGACATTTCAGTGAGGATGATTATGGAATTCCTGATGAGGAATACACAGTACCTCAACATATCTCTTCCAGTGATTGAACATCGAGCAGTAGAAGAGGATTGACCAGTGGCGGTCGTATCTTTGGTAGAAAAGGAACCAGTTCCAGTGGCCCTCCCCCCTATGTTGTCGGTGCATAGGGCCACACAACGCACAATGGATCAGACCCTTGATCCAAAAGATAAGGGGTTTGTAAGCAGTTGTATGGGAAGATTATTTTATCAAAATGGTTTGGGCATTTAATGTTGCCAACTCGCCTGCATATGGGGAGGCGATTACCGTTGTTGCCAATTATGGCCGGATGTATAAGCCTCCTACGGCGTTTGAAATTTCTGGTAAACTATTAAAAACTAAAGTAGAGAAGTTAGAAAAAGGAATTGTAGGTAAATATAAAAGACTGTGGGAGAAAAATGGATGCACGATTATGGTTGATGGTTTGAGGGATTGTAGAGGTAATAAACTGATCAACTCTCTGGTATCTTGTCTCGGTAAGTTTGTTTTCATTAAGTCTATTTGTGTTGGAGATGAGAGAATGATTGGAGAGTATGTATGTCATGTACTCTCTGAAGTGATTGATGAAATTGGGCCCAATAACGTGGTGCAAGTGATCACTAATCAAGAAGCAGGCTTCAAAGCAGTCGGAGCCTTATTAATGATTAAATATCCTCACTTGTATTGGAGTGCCTGTACTACACACGTTTTTGACCTCGTCTGTCATGATATTGAAAAGTTTAACTTTGTGAGTCAAACAAGCACAGAGGCGAGAAAAATCTATAAATTTATTTATGGCAGTGCATGGATACTAGGGGTGTCAATGAGCCGAGCCAACTCGCAAGTCAACTCGGCTCGACTCGAAAAAAAACGAGCTTGAGCTTTTACTTTGGGCTAGTTGAGCCAAGCCGAGCCTTAAAAGTGAGCTCGAAAAATAAACGAACCGAGCCTGAACAATAGGTGGCTCAGCTCGGCTCGGCTCGATTAATTTTATAATAATATCCTTTAAAAATTAAATTTATATTATATATTTAGTATACCTTTTTTTGGTAAAATTTATATAGTATACATTAACATAATTATTTTTGTTTAAGTTTTAACTCAGGCTTTCACGTGAGTCACATGACATCCCAAAGAAAAAAAATGTCATTTTAATTTTTTTTAATTGAATTTAGTGCTTATTAATGAATTAAAAAAAAAAAAAATTTCGAACTGAGCCAAGCCTAGCTCGAGCCTCTGTAAAATTCCAACGAGCCGAGCTCGAGCAGTGCCCAGCTCGGCTCAGCTCGTTGACACCCCTAGTGGATACTTGCCTGATTCCGTTGTATCTCTAATGGAAAAGACTTGATAAGACCAACTTCAACTCGTTTTGTCACGAGTTTTTTTGCAATTTGAAGCATCTATGATAGTTTTAATGCAGTTTAGCAATTAATTATTGACAATGAGTTCAAATCTCATGCTTCTTCCAAAACAAGGCAAGGGCAAGTTGTTATTGGTATCGTCAGTGATCTGACGTTTCCAAAAAGGATGAAGAGTTTACTAATTTTGGGTGAACCTTTACTTAAGTTGATTCGCTTTGTAGATGGTGACTTACCTACAATGGGTCACCTCTGTGACACTATTGCAAAGGTTAAGCAGATTTTAGCAGTTACCCATCGAGATAAAGTTAGAAAATATGAAGTTGTTTGGAAAATTATCGATTGACAATGGAGTACCCAACTAGTCACCGATCTTCATCGGGTTATTGTTAGTTTGAATCCGGAATACGTTGTGAACCAGAGCTTCAGGTTTATCTATGATTATGAAACCGATTCCTCAGGTGAAATTCACATGAGTCTCTTATGAGTTATCCAAAAAATGTCGTTTTAAGTTCAAAAGATGCTTCAACAACAAGAATGCAGGTAAATTTAATTTAAATTTAAATTAGATTTTTTTTATATGACAATGATTTTTTTATGAAGCAGTATGCATCATTCGAAAATTTGGAAGGAATTCTTGCGATAACATCTGCTCAAAAAATGTCACCTGGTATTAACTATTAACTGACCCCAATATTATTTAATTTTAGATATTTTTTTTCATAAACTTTGATAATACTAAGTTATGTTATCTCTAATTTACAGATTAGTGGTGGGCATCATTTGGTGGTCAACTTCCGGCGTTGCAGAAGCTTGCACTTCGCATTATGAGTCAAACAATGACTTCATCAGGATGCGAACGCAATTGGAGCACATTTGACCAAATTCATACAAAGCGAAGAAATCGCTTACACACAAAAGGGTTGAATGATTTGGTTTATGTGCACTACAATATGCGTTTACAACGCCGGAATGAAAAGAACAATAGGATGTTGAACATCACAGATCTTCTTCGTGTTGATAATTACCTGTTATCAGATCCTTTGGATTGATGGCTATGCGATGAGGAAGATGGAGAAATGGATAAAGAAGACGTATCTAAGATATTCAGGTATAATCATTTCTATATTTTGTTATACTCATAATATTACTTTTTTTTATTTTATTAGCTATTAATTAAATTCTCTCTTTATAGAACTAAGGAATGGACAGAAGGAGAGATCGATAATCTGCTTAATGCGACAGAAGAGACTCGATTCGATGAAGCAAATCCGTGTGCGTGGGGAGATGTTGTGCCTGGTGAAGAAGAGATACTGTCTGAAGATCACTATAATTTTAATTTTAATCAGTGGTCTATCGATGACAATGAGACTCAGTATTATCAAGACAGTAATTCCCGCTATGGTTAGGTGAAATACTTCAAATTTAATTCGATGATGATGGTGGTATATTGACTATGGTCTTCCCTATGGTGAGGGAAAATACTTTAAGTTCAATTTGATGGTGATGATGAGGTGGTATGATTTTTCCTATAGTTAGGGAAAATACTTTAAGTTTAATTTGATGATGACGATGATGTGGTATGGTCGTCCCTATGGTTAGGGAGAATAATTTATGTTTAATTTAATGGTGATGATGATGTGGTGTGGTCTTCCCTATGGTTAGGGAGAATACTTTATATTTTATGTGGTAAACTAATGATGGATGATGATATTTCTTTCTTATTAGTAGTGAAGCTAACTATCTTTAATTCAGTGGATGTTATATAAAATTTATGTTATTGATAGCGGATAGATAATTATGATTGCATGGCTTTATAGAGAAAGAAGTCGATGTTATTTATTTGATTCAATTTACCCATAAAAAGCTAAGCACAATACTTAATTCATCGTTTATATATTTCATTTCATGTATTTAATTTTTACTGACATTTACTTTTTGTATGTATTGTAAGTGAACAATGGAAGAGCAAATATCATAAAAGTGACACTCCGAAATCTGGAGTTTATGATTGTTGGAATTTTATCATGTAATCTTTGTTTTATTTTATCAACAAAATTGTTGGAGATTCTTTATATTCATCATTTTGTAGATAATGAATAATTTATTATATACTATATAATGAATATGAAAACATGGAATATATAAATCTTTACTTAAAACTTAAAAGTATGTATTATAAAGTATACTTTATAAATTATAAGCATACTTTCTTTATAATACATCATAATATATGAATATATAATATAGTTTATATAGTCTTTATAAAGTATAATAATATACTATTCATAGTATACTTTATAAAATATAGTTTATAAAGTATAATATAGTAATATACTAATAAATTACATATTTTAAATATATAAATATATATGGCATACTATATTAGAAAAATATAGAAAATATATAAAAATATTAGGGAAAAAAAACTCATCAAATTTCGGCCGAAATTCCGAAATTTCGAACCCGAAATTTTGGAATATTTCGGTGAAATTTCGGATAAGATTTCGGAATATTATTTTATTATTAAATGAGATTTCGGTGAGATGTCGCCCGAAATTTCGGAAAATTTTGTTTCGGTTGGAACTTCTGAAATCGCCTGAAATTTCGGAATTTTAAACCTTACTTGGTACCCCCTTGATTGCCTGCTACCACGACCCAACTCCGGCAGAATCGCACCTCCATGGAATCCGGCCAACTTCTATAGTTTTCACACAGTTCAGACCCCCAATCCGAAATTTCAACTGAATATGTTGTCGAATGAAAAGATAAGGGTATAACCCGAGGAATTGATCGCAAACTCCCCTTCACCCTGAGTTTGGCAAAAGAGAGATCCGACATGTCCAAGGTCGAAGGGTGAATCTCCTCCAGCCCTCCACATATTTCTCCGATTTTGCCCAGGATTGAGGGAACCCATAGGTGGAAAGGGATGCCCTTCACTGCTATCCACCTAGGTTTGGACAACCCGGTAAAAGATAGAGTATTCGAAGCCGGCCACCATCTATGAAAACCCACAAAAGATTCCGAGCTTAGAGGATGTTTCCGATTGTCACAGAGGGAGATCAAATTCGAAGGGTTGATGGTGTGGGAAATGGCTTGTTGTGCTTCGAATGGGAATAGTATTACATTCTGCTCCCCAGGGATCAACTGTGCAATAATTCTGGTTACCCCTTTCCAGTCGTCCACCGTATTTTGCCCCCCTATTGAGCACACAACTGCATCCGACCAAATGTTAAACAATCCGGTATCTAGGTCCACTATCACCCCTTTCTCCTTGCCCTGCTGCTCCACATGATTTCTGATTCCGGCCAGCTGCTCGTCCTGGGGGTATTCCTCACCTGAAGAAACCTTACTCTCATTCCTCTGTGAGTGAGTCATAGGGACTGGAGGTCCGTTGATCCAGGCACCACCTGGAGATGAGCAAACCCTGCTCCCTTTAAACTTCTGAAAATTGTGGTTGCCCTTCTTATTTTCTAGTTGGGTATCATGGAGAAAAAATTCTGCTGCCTTGTGAATAGCTTTCCCTCCAGATGCCTTGGATCCTTTGGGGATGATGACTCTGCCACCTTTGCTTGATCTTGGAAAAGATAGAAGGACTAGGAATTCTCCTCTGTTATTCGATCTCTTCTCCCCTAAGATGTCCCCTTTGTGTCCTCAGAACTTTCGGCATAGGTATCCCTGCTTGTCCTCAATGCATTGCCCGGAAATTTGCTTCAGCCACCCAACGGCCTCTTTTGGCATCCAAAGAATATTAATACCTCCCTTCCATCCATGTTCTATGATTTTTAGAAATTCACCCTCCTTCTGATCCCTTTCCTGAATATCAAACAGCTTGGATTCAATGGCTAATCTTTTCTGGTGGAACCCCATATTGAGAACTATGAGAAACTTGGGACAAAACTGATGACTAGAACAGAACCAAACATCAAAGAAAAACCAAGAGGATGAGCAGAGGCCCGAAAGAAAAGCCTATAGGAAGAAAAAAGACCAACACAAATGCTCACTTCGAGCAGAGGCAGATGACAGACTAGGATACTCAATGAGAGCAGAGGAAGATGACAAACTAGGAATAAAATGGAGGACGAGAATGGAGAAACTAGGAAGGATGGATCAAGAAAAACCAAACACAGCAGACACCATCCTGGAAGGGAAAAACAAAAAAGACAGACTGACCTGAGAAGACAACCTTACCAAACCCGACAGAGACAATTTTATCTTCATATTTTTAAAATGGGGTACTTGTGGGAATAACTACTTGTGATCAAATTTCTAGGAGCCCTAATAAATACCTTAGCACCACAAATAGACAGCCAGTACATTATAATCTGCCGTTTACAGTTCAAATATGCATCCTCTCTGCAAGAGTTTTTGGTTCCATTTCTGTGATGACAAGTTTATATATGGTAGAATTGGATCTTAACACTTTTACAAGTGTGTTGAACTGAATGTACTTATGACCATAAATATTGGTTTTGCTAGGGAATCATGTCCGTGCCTCTTGTACCGTTGGATCTACTGAGAAAAAGAGAGAATAATATGTCCATAAAGACAGAACACTAGTGGTTTGTTAAACTTGGCATACAACCACACAACTGTAAACTTTCTGCTCCAAAGGTCCTTATACCCTTCTGATTAGCAGATCAGTTTAGCTGTATATTGACAACTAATTATATTATGTCTAATTTGCCTACCTAATGGGCCTAATCAAGGATTAATTGTTGACTTAGCCACCATTCAGATCAAGATTTCAGCCACATATATCTCCAATATGTTCAATTATCATGCTACATTTTTTTTAAAATGAAGATGAGACTGATTTTCTAGCTAAAACCTTATATCTAGCAAAATTCAGATTTTTCATTAGCCAGCGAAATTCAACAAAAATACTAGGATGTTTTAATAAGTTATGTAAATTACATAAATTTTCTTACATTTGGACTATATTTCCTTTCCTATCAAAATCTTCCCAATGGAAGACCTATGAAAATTCAAAAAGAAAATAAAGAAATCAAAACCTCCCCAGGATTCCCCTGGGAAAAAAATTACTGAAGGACAAGATTTGTAAGTATGAGCAAAATAATAATATTAACAACACATGTAAATCGAATTACATATTTACAAAACTTCTATAATAGAAGCATATTTAGAATTTCTTTTTTCTGATTCATAATCAAGCATATTGAGAATGATTCATGTTCCCCAAATAGAAATGATGACAAAACAAGAGCATAATAGAACTATACCTTAACTGGTACATTGTGAAACTGTGTATCAACATCATACACATGGATCCTGTGGCAAAAGGTATTTGCTTAGGGTACATACTAGTTAAACAAATAAAAGAACATCTTGGTGATGAAAAAGCGAAGAGAAACTGAAAAGGCCGTACCAAGCATGAAATTGATATGCTGAAACCATTTATACTCACACTAAAGTCTGCACAATCTCAAAATGATAGGTAATAGTATGTTTTATTATCCACGTGGGATCCAATGAATTTAATATCACTTCAGTGCGACCAAGTTCTTCAAGTTCCCCATCTCTTCCTTTTATATAAACAACTGCCATGGGGTCGCTCTACAAACAAAAGTGGAACTTCTAAGATAAGAGGCTAACCTTTCTGCAGCAATTGTAGGACTTCCATAACTAAATATCAGAGCATGAGCATGCATTATATAAATTACACCATAACTGATTTGAAACTGTGATCCAAAGACAACAAAATTTGGCAAACGGCTACCAGAAAATATGTTAAGAAGAGTACCATTCAATAAGAAAAGAATAGAACACAATTTGACAGAAGTAGATAGTTTCACTTTCACCTGCAACCTCAGGGTTGCTGTGCAGCATGCGACTAACTCAATGACTCAAAAGCCACTTCAAATGTCCTATTGTTCCCCAGTATGCAGGTTTCAACTGGTTCCGAAGCAGGTTCTTTACCTAGAGATCATTTTCTCATATGGAGCCTAATCATCATCACAATCTAAAAGTGAGAAGTTCTGATTGATCATAGACTCTGTCAGAGTTTTGTCAACGAACTTCTGCATTGTTGACAATCAAGAAGCCTTGGCATTTTGTGTTGACGTCGTGACTTATACATGGACAATATACTTGTTCTGAATTTGGAAGAAATTGATATTACAGTATCTTAGGTTCTCTTCTGGAAAAGTGATTCTGTGCAGCTCTATTTACAAGTAGTGCCAGTCAAACTAAACAATGCTGATTCTTCGGGTATAATCAAGTCAAAAAGGCAGTTGGGAGGAGTGAGGTTATTATGAGTGTGTGGAATAGGTGATGGGTATGTACCAAGTGACAAGTAGTCAAAGCAATGAAGTGTTCCCAAGAGGTCACATAAGTGTAGTGTGTGTAGGATGTTATGTAACAAGTAGGTGATGCAGTGCAGGTGGTAAGGCTAAAAGTTATAAAGAGATACTATATTGTAATTACTTGCATGGTGAAACTTTTGCCTAGGTAAGTTTTGAGCAGCCTTGCCCCCAAGGGCTACCTTGGAAGCATATATCCCATTACATGTGAAGTTTTCAGTTATAAAGTATTCAGGTGAGTTCAATCAATAATATTTGTGGTGTTTCACTCTGATTAGTCTGAATAATACCAAGTTACTAACTCATGCATAATAAAATCAAGAGAAAATAGACACTGTTTTTAGAGGGTCATGGTTTTAATCTCGTAAAATGGACTTAAATTATAATCTCAAGTTACCACTACACTACCATAATGGGATATAAACTAGGGGAAATTGCCTGACCTTCCCCCATTCATAAGTTGGGGGACCTCCCGCTGCTTACAAGTTCCAAAATTGACCAGTAGCTGCCACATTCAAAAGGCCATCCAAGACATTATAAATATTTGAAAAGGTTACTAAATGCCCTTCTCTAATTAATTATGTTTAATAAGACAAAAAAAGCCTTTGTTAGTTATTTTTATGCAAGGAAAAATTACCCCCGCTAAACCAAATAATTGATAATTAAAAAAAAACAAAAAAAGAGAAAGGGATCTCACCAGTGTTACCTAGGCACTTCAGTTTTTCCAAATTTTGTCATGCCGACACCTTGACACGACACGACATTCCTTGGTACGTGCTTACACTGTGCCATGGCGACGTCAGCATTATGGTTAGGCATGTAGCACTTCAAGTATGTCGTGCCATTAAAAAAAAATACGATATATATGTTTAGATTTATGAACTTTTTGTGAAGTTGTGTAGCCTTTTCGGCAACATAGAGGAAAACTTACTAGGAGAGAGGTGGCACCAACAAAGATCAATATGTTCGTCTCTCTTTTTAGAACTTTGGTATATACTTTTTTTTTTAATGCGGACAAGTGGTCCCTCTCTATTCTTATTATTTTCTCTATATTTTTTAGTTAAAATATATTCATATATATAATAATAATTTTCAAAAATCTATACATCCATGCCACCATATTGGGATTTTCGGAGATTGTCATGTTGAACACCTTTAGACACCTACACACTTGGCACCCATTCCACGTGCCTAGGTAACACTGGATCTCACCCCCTTCTTCCTCTCGCATTTCTCTCCTCTCATTTCTGTTCAAAGCTAGCTGAAACACTCTCCTTCCCTCCCTCCTCACTAAACCTAATAATGGAGAAATTTTTTAAAAAAAAAGATGGGAAAGGCAACTGTGTAGAATACCTCTCTTTATTTTATGTCTTTTGTGTCTTATACATTGTAAGTTGTAACAAAGGACTATTAGTATCTCTTATATACTAATAGTATACCATTAGTGGAGTATCTATAATAAAGGAATAGGAGAGAGACAATTACTCTCTCCCTAATCTTCTTCTTTTCTTTTCTTTTCTTCTCATTCTTCCAAACCCTAGACCTAGACCCTAAATTATTATCTAAACCAACTAACCGTCCCCTCTTAAGTCTTATCATCTCTAATTTCTCTCCTGTCAGCTCTGTCCCAAGACAGATGGAAGAACACTCGCCCTCCCTCCCTTCTCTCATCTATGTCCCAAGCTAGATGAAAGTTGAAAATTCTCATTTCGGGGTTTGGCATTATCTACAGACCAATTTCAGTGTTGTGAATCAGAGACATTTTGAAAGCTGAAACATGTTGTGGGTTATTGTTTTTTACAACTCTGCTTCAACGTCTGGCAGTTGTAGTTCTCTTTATAATTTGGACTATTTCATGTTTTCTTTCTCACTCCATATCCGGAATTCATAAGTGGTTGTTCTCACTCCATATTGAGAATCATAAGTGGAATCGTGTTCGAGAGTATGTGAATTGAGCTCCCACTCTTTCTTTCTCCAATCTCCCACTTAAACACCCCTCAATGGCCTCCCTTGGGCCTGAGTTCCTGCCCAATGTAATTTCTTCTTGCCTAGTGATGCAGCAAGAAAATTCTCATATCATGATATTGGAACAAGCTCCGCCCTACCAATTAGGATGCAAACACTTAAAATGGTTGAAGATTGACTCAGACTCATGAAAGGCCTGACGCTGTGTGGACATCAAGTCAGTTCAAAACAGGCCCATCGTTGAGCTGCTGCTTCAACTTCCTCCACTGTAGACATGGTTACAAACCCAAACCCTTGGCTTCTTCCAGTAAGCTTGTCAGAAATAACCTTGAAAATAATGAACTTAATAAAAACAGAGAAAACCAATAACTAACCATTCCTTAAATCGATGGGTAAAAAAAATTCCTTAAATTCCAAGCCCCCAAACTCCAATATTTTTTCCACATATCTCCACATACCAAGCTGGAAAGTTTGAGTTCAAAGAAAAACACCTAAACCAACTAGACATTTCTGGCTTGTTCGAAGTTCGAACAATCCAGCAAACTCAGAAGTGTTAACACTGAATGGGGAGGTTACCCATGAAGAGTTTCAAATTTGGGAAGAACTCGCTAGTCATGGCTGCTGCTCATGCCTCAAGATTATAAAGGAGACTAGGAGAGAGATGGAGAGAATAAATGTACTGTTGTTTTCTTCGTATTGGATGTACTTAATTAGATGTGGGCATTTACATCACTTTCTGAACTACTTTAATAGAATTTTAGAAATAAATAAACCCTAGTTGCTTGTATGGACTACGGAGGAAGAAGAAGAGAAGTGTACATGCTGTTTTGTCGAAGAAAGAGGATGTGAGATTCAATGTGAATACACTCTCTATTTTATTTTTAAAAAAATTGTGAGGACATATATACCCCCACTGAGTAATAAATCATGTACGGACTAATAAATAACATAATACACTATGGCTTAGTGATTTAGGCCCATCACAACACTCTCCCTCAAGCAGGGCATAGATATCCAACATGCCCAGCTTGCCAATAATGTAGTGATGTCGATTAAATGTCACTGCCTTTGTTATTGATCCGCGGTCTTAACAAATGGGAGACATTATCTTCGACGCCGGTCACGCCACCTTCTCACGAATGAAATGTTTATCATCAATGTACTTTCTTTTGTCATACTAAACATGATTATGTGCAATACTAATGGCCTCCTTGCGATCACAATACAATCTCATCTCCGACTGGATTGAAAATCCAAGCTTTTTCATGAGGATCTTGATCCACAACAACTCACATGCACCATGGGTCATTGCCCTATACTCAATCTCAGAACTAGATCTTCCTACAACCGCATGTTTCTTACTTCTCCATGTAACTAAGTTCCCACCAACAAGAGTACAATACCTTAATGTAAATCTTGTTTGTCACTGAACCTGCCCAATAAGCATCTATATAGCATTCAATTTGTAAGTGTACATACTTCCGAAAAATCAAACCCGACCCAGGAGAAGAGAAGACTTGAGATACGTAAGTGTGGTGGAATTAACTTGCAAATACGAAACAGAAGCACACAAAAACACACAAGATTTACGTTATTCACCCAATGTGGGCTACGTATATGGAGAGGTCGCCATTTTTCACAAGTTCAAAGCAAAAAGATTATAGAGTACCTATGCATGTGGTACGGGTGCCAAGTGTCCAACTATCTAAAGGTGTTTGGCACGACAAGCTCTCGAAATCTCAATACGACAGCACGGACGTACAAGTTTTTTAAGATGATTATATATATATATATATGAATATATTATAACTCAAAAATTTTAAATAATAATAAGAATAGAAAGGGGGGGCCACCTATCCCCAAATTTTTAAAAAAAAGTGCATACCAAAGTTAGAAAGAATACTCATACAGAGAATAGAGAGGAGCAAACGAGAGAGAGTCAGAGACCTATAGATCGACGTTCATGTTGTTAATCTCTTAGTAAGTTTTCTCTATGTTGTCAAAAAAGCTACACAACAAAAGTTCCTACCAATCCAAAAAAAAAAAATTAAATAGCCCGGCATACTTGAAGCACCACATGTCTAACCATAATGCTGACATCACCATAGCACGGTACAGGCACGTGTCAAGGAGTGTCGTGTCGTGCCATGGAGTATCGTGTCGTGCTAAGGTGTTGGCACGGCAAAATTTGGGAAAACTGAAGTGCCTAGGTAACATTGGAGATCACTCTCTCACAGCCTCTCAAACAATTTAGTTCTCCGCAAAATAGAAAACCATAGACAAATTTTATATTAAATACCTGGTAGAAACCTAACTTGAAACAAACTTCTAATCCAATTAGAAAAATCCTAAAAAATTGTACGAACGCGCGTGAGCAATACTAAAGTTGTAACAAGCTGAATGCAAGACAATTTGCACAACATTAAGTACTCTTTCAGATGCCTCTAGGTATATAGTCTGTAGCTTATGCAAAAACTAACTAATTGCACTAACAACATAAGCTATATTTGGGCATGTCAAGATCAAATAGATCAATCTACCAACCAATCTTTGGAACATCTCAACATCCTCTAGAGATTCTTCACCCTCATAGTCAAGTTTGATATTGGTCTCCAAAGGTGTATCAATTGATTTAGCACCCAGTTTTTCTGCATCCTGTAACAAGTAACACATACTTTCTTTGGAAAATGAAGATGCCATAGCAACCTTAATTCCAAGGAAGTATCTTAGGGGCACTAGATCTTTGATCAAACTATTTTGCAAGAAGCATCTCAAGTCTCTGAATTTCTTGAGGATTGTCACATGTTACCACAATATCATCCGCAAAAATAATGGAGTTGTAGTAGTGCCACCCAGATGCTTCACAAAATAACGTATGGTCTGCATGACTCTGAATATAGTCAAATCTCTTCATTGAACCACAAGCTTGTGAAGCCTCTCTCCATTAGCCGTGCACACAAATTGAAACGTTTGATAATGATTCAATTGCTCCCACATACCTCGAAGATGAGCAAAGTAGTCAAACAACCAAAAAACTGTTCATACTATGGGTATAGTATGATGGCGATCGGGCAGGTATGCCCCCATCGTCTAGTGATTCAAGACATCTCTCTTTCAAGGAGGCAGTGGGGATTCAACTTCCCCTGGGGGGGTAGGGTACTACGAAAGAAATTTGATCATGGCTTATCAATTCGACAGGGAGATTCTGAAATTGAGGAGGCTTGGTCCGATCAAGCTGCTGAATATTGGAAATAAGCTATAGCGCTTACTCCAAGTAATTATATTGAAGCGCATAATTGGTTGAAGATCACGAGGCTGTTCGAATAAGAACATTCCCTTTTTTTTTTAGAATTTCTAAAGACATGTCTAGCTTTGGTATGGGCATCCCAACGCTCGCGACACTATCTCTTATCTTATCCAATAGTTCTCGTCTCCCGGCCCTAAAATACTTGTTAGAGAAACTGGCAGTGACAGGGCGAACAGCCAGATGGTTAATGATGCTATCAGAATTCGATATCACATACATGATGCAAAAAAGCAATCAAGGAGCAGGGTTTTATCATCCTGCCTGAGGTGATAATCTCCTGACGTAACTGATAAATTTGGGCAATATTACATCTCTGAGAATTAAGTTTGGGCTGCTGCGTCCCAAATCTTATTAGTTGTCTGGAGGAAATGGGATCCCTTAAAAATCTGAGGCTTAGAAATCTGAGGCTGCATAAAATGTAGTAACCAAGACATGACAGTGAAATTTTCTGATTCTCACTTGTCAAATGAGGCATTAGATAAACTGGACTCTATTACTCTCCCATTAATATATCCAAGGTTATCCCGACTACAAATAAACAGTTGCAAACTAAGACTGTTTCAAAAAACTTTTGCCATCCAACTTTACAATTGTAATTTGCAAACTAGGGTTCTCCGATGGAGCAACCCCATAAGATGGAATCCTTGCGAACTTAGTACTTGATGAACTTCCCTTCACACCACTGCTCTATGATATTCTATCAATTTCAGAATAATATGGCACTAAATAGGCAAGCACGGAGCTTCCCGATCACCCCAAACAACATCCAACTGAAATGAAATAAGGCCAATTTACACAAAATAGCTCTCACACACTATTCCCAATCTGCACAGCTCAGTAACACTTCAAGTCATAGGACTTTACAGTCCAAAAGAACAAAAAATAGGGGGGTGGCAACTTTGCCCAAAAAAAAAATCCTTATTCCAACTTCAATACTCCATAAAAATTCACCAAATTTGTTTCAAAAGCTCCAGAATTTTGAAATGGATCAAACAATACAAAACCCCTCCCCCCCCGCCCCCCCCCCCCCCCAAAAAAAAAAAAAATTGCAAATGACACCAAACCATTAATTAAATTTGATTGTTTTTTCTATAGAATCACTTTGAGGGGCAAAACACCATTCACAACTCCCTTAAAAATAACTATAATTCTCTAAAAAAAACAATTTGTCTTAACAGTTTTATTTTTTTAAAAGGGGAATTATTTGTCTGTACAAAAACTGACGCCAGCAGTTGTAGGATCAGGTGACTTCAACAGCTGCTAGTGGTGCCTTGTGGTTCAACTAGTTCCTGGTAGTCCTTGGATATATTCTTGACTGATGGTTGACTTGACACCAAGTAGAAATATGGAAAAAAATAAACCCTAGTTACTTGCGTGAGGAAGAAGAAGAAATGTGTACATGTTGTTTTGTTTAAGAAAGAAAGTGAGTGATCCAATGTGGATATACTATCTATTTTATTATTAAAAAATGTATAGACATAAATACCCTCATTAAGGTGTATAGCATGTACAGTTGTACACAGTAATAAAACATCACACATCATAGGCTTAGTGATTTAGGCCCATCACAACGACTTTTAACATCAAGGAGGGACATTAAAAACAAGGCAGTTGCTGGTCATTAGAGAACTTATAGGTAGAGAAAGATCCCCAAATTATAAACGGGACAGACACGTCATTTTCCATATATACGGTGATAAATTGGAACCGAAGAGTAGGACCCATGTTGCCAGCCTTAACAATTTTTCAGATATATGTTAAGTATCTTGCTTAAATTTATGAAATGATAACGATAAAAAAAAAGTAAAAGAAAGGTACAAAGAGTGATTCACAAAGCAGTGAACCTAAAAAAAGGCATGAAAAAAACCACCATCACCTCCCCTACACGTGACAAAGAAAAGCAAACAACTGCAAGGACTCAAAATCCCGCCTAATAAAGCACCATGCAAGAATGAGCTTGGTGATATGTAGCCATACCCTCTCACTAGGACAAAATTTATTGAAAACCCTTTTATTCCTTTCCCAACCAAAACTCCAACAAATAGCACTAAGAAGCAGATGCCACACTACACACCCTCCCGCATGGCCCAAATGGAGATGAAGTCCCAAAATCTCTTTGGAAAGACCTACGAAACGTCTAAAATAAGACTAGGTTCTAAGTTGGGATAATGCACTGACGATCATGGTTGTTAAATTGTTGCAATCTACAATTCAAATCACAAGTAAAACAATTCAAATTGTAGATAAAAATAGTAATTGAGTTAAATCTCATTCGATTTGCGATTCAGATTACAATTTGCAATTCCAATCGTATGATTCATGCGATTCGAGCATAAAACTCCTGTTATCGACCAATACTGAAAAATTATTTTTTATCCTTTCAATTTTCTAAAGGTACTTTATGTCTTTTAAGAAGAGAAAAGAAATGAGGAAATCCCTGTTATGGAAATGTCAAACTCCTGTTAGGGTTTTCTCTCTATTGTTGTGAAACAAGAAAAAATGAGAAAGAAGGAAGGAGGAAGAAGAAAGTGGTTGTAGTTGAGAGTTGGACTCTTAGAGCACTTGATAGTTTATTTTATTAGTCATTTTGATTGTAAAAGTCTTTTTGATACTTGATCTCATACAACATGATTATATGAGTTAACTTTTGTTAATTTAATTTTGATGATATTGGGGGTTATGTTTCATTTTATAGAATTCATTCATGTTTTGTATAGTGTATGCAATGAAATGTTCATTACTTTCTTTTATCAATAAATATTAATAAAATCTTTTGGATAATGAATTATTCCATTTTTTTCTAATTTATTAAGTTTTTTTTTTTACATTTTTTTTTAAAAAAGTGGATTGAATCTTACGATTTACAATTTGAATCAAAATGATCCTATACCGGTTTTACGATTCAATTACACTTTAACAACCTTGTTGATGATGATGATAGTAGAAAAAATCAACATAAAAAATCCCACTAAGTAGTGAAACGACGCAATGCCCTAAATGGATCTGACATCATATTTGGTGTTTCTCTTAGCAAAATCTAAGAAAGGATAACCAATATAGCAATGCAATTGGTGTTATCATCCATTTTTCAGGAGAAGACGTTAAGAACATATACTTCATATGTCAGTCATCACCAACTTCCTTAAAATGCGTCAACTTTCCTAATGATTGGTCATGTGATCTTACCAAATTAACGGGTATCACCTTGCATGTGTCACACAATCCTTATTAGCTACAAAACATATTGTATGTATCATATACAAAATACTATGAACATTTGTTTACAATCTCATTTGCAGGATCTTCGCCAAGGTACTGCTCCCTGCCGTCACTGCCCAACTTCTTGTTCCTATCTCCAATAACACTAGTGTGATTACACCAAGACAAACTTTAACCAATTTCGCATCATTTGTAGAATTTATTTTCTCAGTAAGATATTCTAAGTTTATGGACTAAATTCCCACATCACTATTGTGCTGCTTGAGCCAAATCTGCCTCACTTATGCTCCTGGTTTATACGGCCATGCATACAACTATGTTATAGTTATATATCTTCATGGACCTCATCACATTTTCTCCCAACTTCTACATGTTCTACTCTTCATATTCCCCAAGTTCTTGTACAGATGGAATCAAGTTTTTTTTTCGCGACTCCTGATATTTTCTCTTTGTATTCTTCATGGGCAAATCTTCTCATTCCCCAGCCCCCTAGTAAATTCTATCTTTTCTAATACAATTCTGGTTACGCATCAAAGAAATGTTCCCATATTTTCAAAAGATCAACACTTACTTGGTCCCCAGAATCAAATCATGGAAAGACTAACCTTTTTTTTATCGGTAATGGAAAGTCAACTTCTGAAATTAAACAAGTCTCATAAATTTCATCCTGGTTGGACTGAAATCCCCAAAACTAAAATCAGAATAGAGTATTGGCACCAGTCAAGTGAGTGATAGTTAAGAATCTAAAATCACATTTTAAATCTGGGAATGAGACGGACCATTGATCAAAATAGTAAGAACCTAGTTGTCTCTCAATGAATATAGCATACTAAACAAACATAATTATTTGAGTACATAGACGAATCTGTGTAAATAAAATCTCAAGAACTCTAAACTTATTGGGAATGAGAAGGCAGCATATCGGATCTCAAGGATAATTGTGGAACAATATAAGTGCAATGCCACTGATGGTCCTGTGTACTCTTTAAAAAGTCAAGCAACGAACCTTGGAGAGCATATCCCGATCTCGCAAGTTTGATGCAGATAATGATAACTGCGCCAAGTAAATTTTTTACGGAGACAAATCAGTAATAAATAAACAGAAGGCAATGAAGACATCAGCGGCAGAAACTCGAGAGAACTTTTAGATAACAGTAATCTTTGCATCCCACTGATCATAGTGACCACCATGCTAAAACTATTTACCTGAGAAGTACGCTCAAAACTAGCAAATAAAGTATGAGGTATTCCTTTAAATATAAGAATCCATGAGTGGAATAAATTCTAAAAACCAGAAGTTAAAGTCAATATTCAATAAACAGTAATAAAAACTCCAGCTCTAAAAGGAACCACAAAGAAGTCTAAGTTAATGTGTATAAGATGCATTTAAAGTAACGATCTATAATCTTTCCTAAGTGGAACTGGATTTGTTAGATGGCGAATGTGCATCGCCGAGGCGTTAATACATAATCCATGTCATGTCACATACAAAAAATGTACTTTAAAACTTAAACAAAGTGAAATTTCATGCAGAAAAATTGCCAAACATGAGCCGGGGCTTGAGGTGATCACATAACTACGATTTCTTTTATCGATCACTTTCCTATATGATCAGCTTGAACGACTTGCAACAAACTGTTCAATCCATTACAATGTCATTCTTACTAAAATAATGGTCATCATGAAAAAAGAACCTAGACAATTCACTTAACCCTTCCGATATTTCAATAAGTAGATAAAACTGAGTCTAACTCCAAAAAAAGCTAGATGATGAAAGATTGGGGAAGATGTTACTCGTAGAATTAGAGCTAGGTGGGAATGGGGAGGAAGTCAAATTTTGGTCCGATTTATGATGTGGTCATGCTACTTTGCGACAAAAATTCTATAATACTCACTAATTCTCATTAGATCAACAAGCATCAGTGGCATCCATTTTCAAGGGGAGGGGAGAGTCTATTGTTTGTGTTCCAAGGTTTAGGCGTCCTTTGAATGATTGGGAATAGAGTGGGTTTGTCAGGTTCATGTCTCGCCTAAGTACGCCAATCCTAATCCCGCATCTAGAGATAGCCGAGTTTGGTCCAAGGACAACAAATGTAGATTTTCAGCGAGATATTTTTTGCTCGTGTTGCGTCCCGATCCTTACTCATTCCTCCCCTCCCCCCCCCCCCCCCCCCCCCCCAAGAGTGCCTTCAAATATATACTCCTTTCTATGGACAACACATTTGGACAAAATTTTGACATATGACAATCTCCATAACAAAGGCTGGAATCTACTGAATGGTAGTGTGTTGTGCTTGACAGTAGAGGAAACAGTAGATCATTTGCTACTTCATTGCCCTTTTGAGTTTGATCTCTGGAACTATTTTTTATTCCAGCTTAGAGTCACATGGTCTTTCCCTGCTCCTTCCAAGGCTCCTTATCTTGCTCATATTCAGGCATGCAAAATCCCCAGCCAAATTCCCTCTGGGATCTTCTCCTAGGGACCATCTGAAAAGAAGGAAATAGACGCATTTCTGAGGGGACATCTCTGTCCCAAAATAAAATAAGGCTACAGGTGTGCAACATATTATTTGATTGAGTCTCAATCGGAGATGATTTTGTCCAAAAAGGGGTACCCATCTTTATCTTATAGTCTATGATTTAGCTTATCTCCTAGGGAGAACAGGCCAATTTATTGTTATAATTCACACTTCCTTTTATTTTCTTTCTTTTTAAAAAAACGATGTTTGTTTATCGATCAAAAAAAAGTGGAGATGTGCTATCGGAGTGTTATGTGATCGATGCATCTAGACCAAACCAACAGAAAGTTTTTATAATACAACAATAAGACCAGTTGTGATTTAAGGAGCCAAATGTTAGGCGAAAAAGAAGCAATACATTCATAGAATGAATGTCTAAGATGAGGATATTGAGAGGCATGAGTGGTAAAAGTAAAACTAAGAAAGATAAGATAAATGAGCGTATGTGAGAGGATTGTGAATGGCATTAGTGAGAATGCACAAGTTGATGCAAGTTGAATGCTTGCAACAAGCAAGGGAAAGTCCAAAAAGGTGTGGATGGATATATTTACAAAAGACTTTCTAACGCACTTTAACCAAGACAAGTCTCTTGATAAACTATAATGATGGAGCAAGATTCTTGTTGTTGACCCCAAATTATTGGGATAAGGCACTGACAAAGTAGAGGAACAAGAATACATAGATAAATGGATCCTCAAAAGGATCAATAATATGGAATTAATAACCGGTTTCTTGCACACACACCTCAAATGTCAATGAGAAAGCAGAAACGTTGCACCATTTACACTTTCTTGCAAATGAAAAACCAAACAATAGATTCCTAATATTAACTAGTGTTATATGGACTTGGACATGGGAGTCAAATTGGTATGTACAATATGTGAATACACACGTTATAATGATATCTATCATACAAAACAATATTTGAACATGTAAGATTTTATGATGATTTAATATAGTTAAATTAGATATGATGTTATAAACTAAATATGTACTTGTTCCAAAATTTATCTAATACAAAATAAATGAAATGCATATGTAATCCTATATATGTAGATATAGAATTATACATATGTATATAAATTTATCTAATACAAAATAAATGAAATGTATATGTAATCCTATTTATGTAGATATAGAATTTTACATATGTACATTAACTATCATAGCTAAGTTCTAATCTCTACTATTACAATGAGAGGAGGGGTAGGTGGCATTGATTTTCACTATCATAGCTAAGTTCTAATTATATACACGTTATAATGATATCTATCATACATATGTACATTTTCAATCAACAATCACTTGCACCACTACAAGAAAATCCTGGCTCCACCCCTGATTATGTGGGTCTCAAGCAGTGTTATCAGAACCAGACTGGACCGACCAGTCGAACCGGAAAAATCGGGAATCGGTTCCCTCACTGGTTTCCAAAACCCCCAAAACCGGACCACATTAAAAACCGACCGTCTTTTTAAGAACTGGAAGAATCGGCTGGTTGAACTGGGAACCAGTTGAGAACCGGCCAGAACCAGTCAGAATCGAGTAAAAATGAGGAAAATTATTTTTAATACAAAGAGGACACGATCGAACCGGACCAGTCGAACCGGCAACTGGCCACCCCAGTCGGTTCAACGACTGGTTCGATTATGAAAACATTGGTCTCAAGCAATCACATTTGTCACTATCACTTTAGTGCCTCAGAGATAATTAGGGTCGCACATTGGGCCGGACAAACTTGGAGTAAAGGACGAGTTGGGCTATGGTTTATGTGGGTTGGGTTGCGTCTGGGCACAGTTTTGGGCCCGTAGATGAGTTTGGGCTGGGTTTAAGCTAACCCTGGCCCAGTACGGGGATAGCCAGGCCCAATTTCATCTTTTTATATTGTGTATTTATATGATGTTTAATAATATTTTTCATACATAAATGATTAAATTTAACAATGTCTTAATCCAACCAAAAAAAATGTTTTAATGGGATGCTAATCTATTACATGTATATCTAAACAAAATAAAGTAACAAAACATAAAACTCTAAAAGCTTTCTTCTTCATTTCTTCTCCTTCCTCTTTTTTCTCTTTCATTTGTATATAGAAGCTCTAGGCTTGCGATTGCCTTTCCTAACAAGAGGGTTTTAAGCCCTAAATGAATTGAGAGAAAATATCTTGAAGAATGATTAGATTAAGATATCTGAATGCAAGTTTCTTCTAGGGACAAGACATATAGCATATTTGCTATGTTTTGTACCATAAGGTTCAGGTTTGATCCGTTCTAATCAAAATAATGTTTCTTATGAAATAATATTGTACATATATCTAAATGCATTCAACACCTAACCATACTCCTCTCTCTCTCTCTCTCTCTCAGAATCTAGTTGGGCTACCGGTGGTTTGCCCCTTATGTGTTTGTAAAAAAGTCTAGTAGGGGATGAAGTAGAAAATCAATGACGGGTCGAGTTTTGGCTTTTCAAGTTTGGTCCAATTTGGGCTCATATTGGATTGCATTCAGGCACGACAGCTTGGGCTCAGTTCGAGCTTGCATGGGTTTTGGGCAATGAGCTGAGCCTAAACTAACCTTGGCCCGAACCGGCCCGTTGTGCAACCCTAGCAATGATGCCTAGGCCCCACTATGTGATCACGTCACTTCATATATATAAACAAAATAAAGTGACAAAACATAAAACTCTAAATCTTCATTTCTTCTCCTTCCTCTTTTTTCTCTTTCATTTGTATATAGAAGTTCTAGGCTTGCCCATGAGATTGCATTTCCTAACAGGAGGGTTTGAAGCCCTAAATGAATGAGAGAGGATATCTTGAAGAATGATTAGATATCTGAATGCAAGTTTCTTCTAGGAACAGACATAGCATATCTGCTATGTTTTGTACCATAAGGTTCAGGTTTGATCCGTTCTAATCAAAATAATGTTTCTTATGAAATAATATTGTACAAATATTTAAATGCATTCAACACCTAACCATACTCCTCTCTCTCTCTCTCTCTCTCTCTCTCTCTCTAGTTGGGCTACCGGTGGTTTGCCCCTTATGTGTTTGTAAAAACGTCTAGTAGGGGATGAAGTAGAAAATCAATGACGGTGAGTTTTGGCTTTCCAAGTTTGGTCCAATTTGGGCTGCGCCCAAACTCATAAAAAGTATATTAGATTGCATTCAGGCACGACAGCCTGGGATCAGTTCGGGCTTGCATGGATTTTGGGGCCAGTATATATAAATGAGCTGAGCCTAAACTAATCTTGGCCTGAACCGGCCCATTGTGCAACCCTAGCGATGATGCCTAGTCCCCACTATGCAATCACGTCTTAAAATTTTAGTGCCTCGTTGATGATGCCTAGGCCCCACTAAATGATCACGTCTTAACGAGCGTCTGCAAACCCTGATTAGGCGCTAGGGGTACCAACACACACAATGGACTCTCATTGTGTTGCCCCCTAACTGTTACATAACACTATAAAAAAACCATTATGACATAAACAATTACATCCACTAGAAAATAAACTCTCCCTTGAACAAGTCTAATGACTCTAACCTAAAATTGAGTCAATGTAGCCTGATTTAGACAAAAGACTATCACTGATTGTGCTGATCTGAAACTATAGCATCTGATTCTCACTCAAACATGTCGCTGTTGAGTATATTGTTTTTTTCAACAAGGACTAAACAATATGGTTGGGAAGATAATTGGCCATAATAAAAACAGATAAGTATCAGGTGCACATTAAACAATGGGAAGTGCAATTGTTCGGCTAAAAAGAATATTATGTTTACAGCAAGAATAAGGCATAGTATATATGGCATAAATATGCCACTGGGGGGGGGGGCATATTTCCTGTACAAAAGTTCAAATGTACTGCCAGATACATGCTATACGAGATGATATTTAAATCTGCAGTTTGCAACATTTGAATAGTTCTCAACGAAAAAAATCAGAAATGTCCTCGTTCCCCTAGAGACATACTGCATTTTGAAACCACATTTTGAGGCTCCAAAACTAAAAATAATACAAATTTCGTAAGTATTTAACGAAGCTAATACTGTTGAACTTCTATTTAAGTCAAAATTTCTAGGATATACTTCTTATATACTCGCTAAGATAACAGTGATGAAGTGAAACATAATTACACATTGTAAATGGGTGTTTTGATTCTTGAAGAAATGGGGTTTACTGCAACCTCAATCTAGCCTAAATCCGATATTCAGACCGTTCTAAATTGAGTTATTTTTGGGAGAAATGATTCAGAGATCACAAGAAAGAAAAGGGGAAAAAAGAGGAAATGATTAAGAGGGAGAGAAGAAAGAACAATGAAGAAAAGTAGTGACAGAATGTTTTTCCTTGATGAATCCTTTACTTTCTCTCTCTGTAAATTCTGATTGGAAATCTGATTTTTTAGGAAATCTTCTCGGAATTAGAAAAATCTCTCTCCCTTCAACAAGAAGGGGTCATCTCTATTTATAGGTGATCAACAGAAATCGTAACTAACTTGTACAGCTGTCATAACCGTTTTTGTAACCGACTTTTAGAGAGAAAATATTGGATTTCATCAAGATAAAGGCGTTTTGTCACCATACCTCCTTTAAGCTTTTATGACCAAAGCTTTCAGATATATTCTTCAAAGGTTAAAAGTGGTATTCACAATATCCATCTTTTAACAAATTCTATCTAAGCCCTCCAAACCACAACTCATCATCCTCCCCCAAAAGCAATTGGTAACTACATCGTGAAAGTGGGTCATACGCTTTCATGGTGTACTGTCCTACTGAGGTAATATATTAGTGTTCAGACAGCAACACTCCTCTAAAGTAATAATCATGATAGCAATAATAATAATGATAATAATCATCTCAAGTCCAATAGGGAAAGCGTAGGTGCTGGACGAAGACACCCATCCCTTATCTCAAGTCCAATAGGGAAATCGTAAGTGTTGGACGAAGACACCCATCCCGTCAAGCCTTAAGAGAAACTGAGGAAAAATCCATCATCAATGATTTCTCCCTGACTGTCAGCCCAGGAAGTAATCCATGCTTCACTGGAATAGGTAATGAGGGGAAACAGCCACACTCATTCCCACGGGGAGGTACCAATCCATACCGTTCACTCCTGACAAAACAAATCTTCTTTCTGGCAGAAGTCATCAGAAAGGTATACAAGGAGGGTACTAATCCATACCACGCCCATCATCATGAGAAAGGCGTTGAAAGCCAGAAAGAGGCACTGAAGCCATATAGAATATCCGAAGGCGTTGAAGCCTGAATCAACATCAAAGGCATTAAAGCCTGAAACAACATCCAAAGGCGTTAGAGCTCGAAATAGTATCCAAAGGCGTTAGAGCCTGAAATGATATCCAAAGGCGTTAGAGCCTGAAACAATATCCAAAGGCGTTAGGACCTGAATCTGTGTCAATAGCGTTAAAGGCGCAATAGTTTCAACTTTCATCAGTGACATAAGGGTAAAATTGTCATTAATGAGCAAAATCCTTTTTATGAACTAAAAGCATAAGAGCTTAAAATCATTGATCATTAATGACCAAAATCATCATTATCTGATAAACATGGAATTCTGTTAACCAAATCTCAAAAGAGGATTTTAGTATGTGTAATATGTTAGAACGTCCATTGAGCCATGTGTCATCATTTTATTGAATTATGAACAACGTTCTTAAATTCAAAATTTCACAAGTCAAGCTTTTCAATAACCATCAACACACATCATTTCAGTCTTCAAACTATATATAGTAATTATCAATAGAGAGTGGTTTTATGCACAAGACAACAAGCTTGAAAATTTTCTGGCATTTGGTTCCTTTTCTGAATAGGTAAAACCCCCCTCGAGGGGCTTTTTAATTCATTTCTGGCATCGTCTCTGAATTGCTACCCCACAGAATCTGATGATCCACTCCGTGAGGAAATGAGATCTACTAAGATAATACCGCTTCACCCAATAATATTAACACAGGATTAAATAATCTACTATCCTTGGAGCGTCTTACAATGCCACTCTCAAATCTCTGGGATCTCCTCTCCAAACCAAATTCAACAACTTATTACAATAAACTGATGTGGTTTTTCAGTTTCTATATTGCCAAAAATCTCACTAAAATTCCAACTGCAACAAGAAACCTAATCGAATTTCTCATCAGCATAAATGGATCTAACCATCATAACCTGATAGAATCCACACAAAAAAAGACACGCAGGAGAAAAGAAAAGAAAAGAAAATCGAGGGAAGACAACGAGGGTTATTAGATATCGGAAGCTCGATTAAAGCAATGGCGGGAAGACAAACCTCGATCTGAGAAAAGAGGCCGTAGTAACCGCGAGACTTGAGGAAGTAATCGACGGCGTCGTTGGCTCCACCGGTGGGGTTACTGTGAGTTGCAGTGGTTCCGCCGACCGCCGACCGTCCGCCGGCGTCGTCGGAGAAGCAATTCCCCATTTTGTGCTCTGCACAAACAAACAACAGAAGAAAATTGGGAAGAGAGACCAGTACTTACTACTTACAGTGAAATATTTAACATCAAAGAAAAAAAGGGGATTGATTGTCTCTGGCAGATGCCAGAAAAACTCTCGGGCTCCACACATCACCCGACATGTGGCGATTAAAAGGAAGAAGGGGGAGAAGTAAATAATATGGGGGAGAGTCGTTTATACTCTCCACCCGCCCACTAATTCGAACAGATACTAACACCTAACCCGGCGTTGCGGCCTAAACGTATATCTCCATACCAAAAAAAAAAAATAGTAAATCATATGGGGGGAGAAAATGGAATGATTTCTTCCTTTTTTTATCTTTCTTTCCTTTTATCTCAGCCACTGAACTACACCCCAAGGGTTACTTTTACTTTCTCCCATATGACGTGAGTGCTTAGATTATCTTGTTAACCCAAAAAAAAAAATCAGAAAATAAATTTTGCTTAACGGTCATATGTAACTCTCTTCACTTATAATCTCACCTCCGTAGGTACTTAGACTATTAGCCTTCGTAGGGGTGTATAAGGGACCACAAACCCCCCCACCCCCCTTAAGCCAGGTTCT
Organism: Tetracentron sinense; assembly: GCA_015143295.1. Lineage (NCBI taxonomy): Eukaryota > Viridiplantae > Streptophyta > Magnoliopsida > Trochodendrales > Trochodendraceae > Tetracentron > Tetracentron sinense. Next base: position 56,420,056 of record CM026554.1, on the reverse strand, counting down.
TATGGAATAATCTTATATGGCACCCTAGCGGTTGCCTTGGGTCTAATGGGTGTGTTTAGATTACCTCTTTAACAAAAAAAAATCAAAAATTAAATATCGCGTAGAGTTATAATCTCACCTTAGTTGGGTACTAGCCGTAGGAGTGTATAAGGGACCACAAACCTTCCTTAAATCAGCCCTTTTGGAGTGGTAGTATAGATTTACTCTTATAGCACTCTAGCGATTACCTTAGGTTTGATGTGTGTGTTTAGATTTCCTCTTTATCAAAAAACAAAGGATTTTTCCCTAAATACACACCCCGGGTTCTTTGAAAGACCCAAAATATTCCACATTTTAAGTTCTTTACTTTTCTACACCCTAAACACTATTTTAAAACCTTTTTACCCTTTTATTTATCAAAAGAAAGAAATTAAAGAAAATCAAGAAATTTCTCTCCCACAGTAATAACTCTCTTTTCTCCCGTAACTCTCATCTCTCTCCCACCCACCCCTTAAAATAGATTACATTTTTATCAATCTTCATTCAAAATCCAAACGGTCATCACTCATTGCTACGCGCTTCGCGGCTCTTAAAAATTGGTCTTTCCCCAGTAAATTTTAATGGTTACTAAATTACTCAGCAAAGTTAATTGACCATCAAGAGTTCTGGATGAAACTACCCTTGTGTTAGGCAGGTTATTGGTATTGGATCACTTTCGGATTTCAATTAGTCAAAAACACCCCTGATTGTCGCATGAATAAACACACCTCCTTCCTTTTGGTAAAGAAATACATCCCCCTTTGAACAACAACTTTTTTACGAATCTAGAAGTGAGGGTTACCCTTCAAATTCACACCTCTGGTTGCTCCGGTGGTAGGACTGTATCATCATTCCTCAATGGGGGTGGATTTGGTTTTGAATCCTTTTGAGATGAGGCAATTGGCATGCTCACTAATTTACCAACCTAACTACTAACCTAAGATAAATGATGCCCGTGTAACAAAAAAAATCTTCAAATTCGGGTAAGCATGATGGGCGTGGCGGGATATAGGTTGATTTGGCACTACACTCTCAATGGAAATATCTATAATAATAAATAAATAAAAGGGCCTACCACCTTGTAGTTGATTTGGAATTTCAGGTAAAGGAAATCTGTTGCACCCCCCCTGTCCTGATGTTTTCGAAACCTCTATTGGTATTTGAAAATTTTCCAACCTTTTAAAGTGGACTACCATTTTTGGAAGTGTTTCAACAACACCACCTATTCTTGAAACTGTCCTATTGTTGCTTGCGTTTGGTTCAGCTCTCCACTGGCTTGGCGGTTATAAGGGTTGGTCTTTCTCAGCTCGGTGGAGAAAGGAATTCATTCCTCTCGGATTTGGTTATGCCAGAATTGCAGAAGCACGTGCCTTTAATTGAGTGGCTCTCTTGCTAGCTATTGCCATTGATTGGCAATTGGCACTCCTTTTACTTGTTTAGCGATGCCCAGCCAGTGGGCTCGCTACTTTGCAGTTCCGACGTCAAATCCCAATCCCATTGGGAAGTGTTGCAGGTCATGACGGATTCACAGCTTCTCTATCAACGCTTCTCCTAGGCGCATCTGGGTTCTATTCCTTAGTTCTCATGATGGGGATGCCCACGGTCAACATAATTTCTTAAGAACCGGTGCAAATACCAGTGTTTTTTTTTTCCTTCGGTTCAGGTAAATACCAGTGTTTTGATCATCTTATAAGGGTAAGAGTAGGGCTGTCAATTGGCCCTATTCTAAATGACCTCATATACATATTGGGGAATGTTATCCCTTACTCAAGTGTGTCAAATTATTAACTTTTATTAGACTTTTTTACCCCTATGTATTAGATAACATTCTATTAAATATAAGAGTCTTTTAATATGTTCATAGGAGACAATTCTTTAAATAACAAAGACAAAAAGTATAAGAAAAGCCAAACTATACTTTCTCTCACATATCCGAGCTAAGTCTTTTTTAATTGGGCTAGGGCTAGGGCTAGGGCAAGGGCCAGCCCCATTTCTACTCCTTTAAGTATATTATATACAGCTTGTATATTGGTACATATTGGACTTCTTAGACTATAACAAGGGATAGGTTTGGGCCTAAGAGGAGATCAAAAAATTGGTTTTGTCATAATATTTAGTAGCGTAATTTTTAACTCCCCCTCCACCCTGTCCGATCTTGGGACCAACAATATATTTTAAAGATAACTAAAGAGAAATGAGATAGACATTGATAGGACCATAAAAGAGTCCCGCATAAAGCATAAAGTTGAAGCGAAGGACTTGAATTTATATTTTGTTTATTTTCTTATGAAATCCATTTATGTATAACTAATGGGTGGCACATGTGATGCACGTGAGAGCGAGAGGAATGAGTTAACCACAGTTAATTGGAGTTAAAAGGGACACATGTTAACCTGCAGGTGCGATTGAACTCTCCCCGAGTTCAATTGCGATTGGCTGTGATTTTATTCTTTAAATAGATAGATGAGTAAGGGGTAGTTTGGGAATTAAAGTAAAACATTAAATCAAAGTTTGTTTTATATAAGGGTAGTTTGGGAATTTCGGAGAAATCAGGCTACGCCTGCCTCTCACATTATAATAGTAAAGAAAAGATGTATTACTTCAAAAGAGTGAAAAAGTTACTACTCAAAAAAAAAATAAAAGAGAGAGAAAGTGAGAGAGGCCAGGTAAGGGTTGTTTTACTCTTCTAGATGCATGGAGTAGACACTCTGATCAGAGTGTTAGGGAGAGGGTTTTTGAGGATAGCAAGTTATATAGAAGAGAAGGAAAGAGAAGATAGGTGTTCTTTTTCATGTGTCTCCCTTCCTATAATTATATTATATATAAGTAACATAATAATGGATGAAAGTCCGGTCGGACTTTGTATGGTATTTAGCCGGCCCCAAGTAAGAGACCCTTAAAATAAGGCCCAATCCTACCCTCTCGAAAGAAAAACAAAACAAATTAAACCCTCCAATTTTATGAGCTTCGGAGGGAGCGGACTGGCCCTACCTAAGAGCACGAAAGACCTTTTACTCAATGCATGGGATTATTTCTGGCAGATGCCAGAAAATTGTCTCGGGCTTTCACTCTTCATCTGACATGTGGCAAAATAAAGGAAGAGATATCAAAAGTGGCAAGAAGTCAAAAACAAGGGAGAAAATGAAAATGACTTCTCCCCTTTTTATCGCCACATGTCGGATGAAGAGTTGAAGCTTGAGACCAATGTTTCTGGCATCTACCAGAAACAATCCTATGCCTTTACTCAAGAGACAATGAGACATTAGTGCATGATGGCGTGGAAAGGGGCGTGAGGCCTCAAAAGCTAAAATTAAAAGTCCATTCCTTTCCCTATTAAGGAAAACCTTGAAAAAGCCAATCTAGATATGAAAGATGTAATGCTTAAATTAGTGTAAGTGGTCCTCACGTTAATAATCTCATATCAAAAAAAGTATTTACCTATTGTTAGTAGTAAGGAAACTCTTATAAGACATCACCCTTTGAAATTAGATCACACAACCTCTCTCATAAGAGAAACCACACCATACCATTGGAGCAAGGGTAGTGGTGTATAATCTCATATAGTTAGAAACAAATCTTACACAATTACATGTATAAATTAATAAGGACTAAGGATGACTTAGCATGGGAAGCAACGCTGCCCCATTGATTGAGTGTGCATGGCACCACTCGCTTGACCTAGGATCAAGTCCTGGGAGGGTGTGATGTTGAACAATCAACCTGAATACTAACCTTGAACATAAACTAATTAACCTTGCTAACTGGGGTTGCGGCCTAATCGTATATCGACCACCCTAAAAAAAACGACGAGTTAGCATAAGTTTCCTTATTTATAGTATAACAGGTTGATTAATTACTTCAAATAGCTTGCACATGATGACCACAAAATGTCCTTAATCAATTTCAGCTAAGAGGCGCGGTAAACGCTTCTTAAAGATTGTTGGAGCCTCCCGTTTGTGCAAGAGATTAAGGCAACTCTATCCCCGGGGTTCAACCTAACCAGGAATTGATCCGTTCATTTATAGATCTGCACTATCTGGTAGGAACTGTACTTAAACCTCCTTTTAGGATGTCCACAAATTGTTATTCCAGTTCAAGTCTGAGTTATCCTGGTTACAGAAATTGTACAAACCAGATTAGGTTATCACAAGTGATTGCCAAACAGAATTACTCTTTATAAGTGATTTTAAAATAGTTTCAAAATTAGATCTGTATGGGTTCTGTAAAACCAGATTCTGAGAATTCTGGAATCAGTTATGAAGAGACACACTATTTGGAAACAGATTGTCTACGGGCTTTGTTTGGTAACAATGCCCAATGGTCAGTGTATTGCTATATCGGCCGAGTTCCCTTTCTGTTCTCTGTTTTTGGTAAATCCGGACTGTATTCTGTTTGATTACAAAACGATTCCAATTAATCAGATTAATAATCAAATCACTTCTCTGTTTGATGACAAAAGATTAACTGGTCAAATACTGTGATTTGACTTTCTGGGTTGAGTCGTCTTCAACCTTAAGATGAGCTTCAGATCTCCAATGGAGTTCTGGAGCTTTCTTCTCTGGTTTGGGCTTTCTTTATGGGTTCAATCTCGCAGAGGTCTGACGAATTCTAACTTATGTAAAATCATCATATTCATCCTCACCTTATACAGGTGAGGGCTAGGCCTTGGGAGTCACTTGAGCTTCCTAACCGACCCACTCACTGAGTCTCTTGGGTTTCCCCAACTGACTCATTCAATAGCCCACCAAGTTTAACGAACTTAGACACACACTCATGATCCGTAACGGATCACGGAATCCAAACCATCATCTCAATTTTGATCAAATCTACACCGTTGATCTAACTTCTATTCTTAAAAAGAATAGGCGACTCAAGCGACGATGCGGCGTGCAAAGTGCGTCTCATAGCGCCCATTGCCCCTGCACGCGCGCGTGCCGCGCTCGGTGTGATGGACCTCTCTAATGCACCCACACTTGGTGTGTGATCGCACATAAGAGAACAATATCTAAGGAGAGGGGATTACTTATTAAGTGGTTTCAACTCTCATTAATTTCCAATGTGAGATTAATAAAAGTTACAACAGTTTTCTTTTGAAAACATGATTTTTTTCCCCCAAAACCACTAGTATAAAAATACCATTTCAAATCCAACCAAATGATTTTCTTCCAAATCATTAAAAACCAACTTTTATTTTATTAAAACCAATTAAAAAATTTGTTTTAATAAATCAAAATCAACATAACATATGCTAGTTCCTAAACTTCTTTCTTTTCTTTTCTTACTTAGGTAAATCATTTAGCTAGGTTAGTTGATCTCCTACACTTTAATACTTATTAGTAGTAAATTGGGGGCTTTTTAACTGCCAGAAACTTGAACCCAAATCCTTCCAAGAGTACACACTTCCTATTATGTACAATCAGCGGCGTGTCCCAACCCAAGCTATATTAGAAGAGATCTAAATTTTTTTAACAGCGGTAGTCTTGTAATAAGGTGTTTTACGAGGGTGTGTTTAGGTAAACCATATATATATATACTAGTGGGCGGCACGTGCGATGCACGTGAGAGAGGGGAAGGGGACACAGACTGGAAAGAGGGACCATAATGAGGACATTTTGGGAAAAAATTAAGGAATATTTTGGATATAGAAAATTAAGTGACATTTCAGATTAAAAAAATTGTGAGGTATAGAAATATGACATATGGACATTTTGAGAACCAAAAAGCTTTAGTGGTATTTTGGGTATAGCAAAAAAAGGGGGCGAGCAGGAGCTTGACGAGACGTTCTTCTTTCGCAACGTTTTGCCAAGAGAGTGAGGAGTCTAGTTACGTCACTGAGGTTGCCATGTGTTTCTTTTAACACTCCTTAATTGTGGTTAAGATTCACCCACCCCTAAGTTTCACCCTAAGATTTAAGAAAATTAATATTTTTTTTCTAAAAACCAAGGATAAGTGGGTGAACCCTAGCAGTGAGTGAATCTTAACCATAGTTAAGGGGTATCAAAAGAGACACATGACAACCTCAAGGGACACAAACTCAATGCCGTAACCAAACTCTAATGTGAATTTGGAAAAAATCAGTCTACTTTTGTAAGGGGCTCAATAAGATATAAGATAAGACAATAGAAGGGTAGTATTGAAATTTAGTTTAAAAAAACCAAGCAACAATAACAGGGTAGTATTGGAATTTAGCAAAAACACCAATCTAAATATCAACGTTTGATAGTACATTAAGTAGTAAGGTTGATAATACATAAAGTAGAAAGGAGCAATTTTGAAATTAGTGAAAAGTTTGATCAACGTTTTGAACCGGGGAATCATCATTATATTAGTATATATATATATATATATATATATCTTCTCTACTATAATGAGAGAAGCCCCCCTAATGATGGAAATTCCCAAACTATCCCCGTAGCCTGATTTTTGTCAATTCTCAAACTACCCTTATATACAAATCTTATAAATCTTCCTTCATTTAATGTTTTACTTAATTTCCAAATTACCCCTTTCTCATCTACAATCTACCAAACTACCCATTTTCTAAATAGTAGCCTGATATTTTAAATATTTTATAAATTCTTAAATTATCCATTTCTCATCTTCAATCTATTTAAAGTTATAAATTCCCAAACTACCCTTAAGGCAAAACCTTGATTTAATTTTTTACTTAACTCCCAAACTACCCTTTTCTCATCTACACCTTTTGGCACTCTTTAACTGTGGTTAAAAATCACCCACCTCAAAGTACCCCTTTCTCATCAATTGCACCCTAACCTGTCCCTTTTGACACTCCTTAACCGTGGTTAAAATTCACTCACCTCTAGGGTTCCCTAATCGCTCCCCCCCACCCCACTCTCTCACGTGCATCCAACTGTACACACGTGCAACGTGCGTGCCTTCCGCTAATATATATATATATATATACTAATAAAAGTACAAGGAGTATACCAAATTTTATAGGACTTTGCTACTGAAACCCCATTAGGGCCGAGACCACCGAGACATGCTCTTAGAGCATTGGATTTCAGGTGGGGCCCATTTCACATGGTAGGCCTCACCTGAAATCCCACGCTCTTAGAGCATGGTCTCAGCCCTAAGGGGTTCTCAGAAGCTTTATCCAATTTTATATGGGCGTAATTATCTTTTACCTTACTTTATATAAATATTAATGTAATTTCTTTTTATAAATATTAAACATTTATTTTAGTTAGCAGCTTTGCTTTACATAAAGTATTTCTTAAAATTTATATATTTAGTTGTCTTAACTTTTACTATTATATAGGATCATAAGAGACCCACTATTACGTATGAATAAGAAATTTTGTTTGCGAAATACTTTTTAAAGTTTATATATTTAACTATCTTATTAGGACTCACTACTTATCTTTAGTACCATCATGTGAGACAACAAGACCCTATTATGTATGTAGTTAGAAGTTGTGTATTAGGTAAAATTTTAAAAGCCCATAGTAAAGTCTATCTATTTTGCCTTCTTCTTCTTCACAAACTCATGTTTCTTCACCAAGCACACGAATGGATGGCTACAATATATGTTTCCGGCCTCTACAATCCTTGCCAAGATCATGCTTGAGCTCGCACTCACCAAATCCATGGATACTCGTTCCAACTGCTTAAGGAGGCCACTGACCCAGTAATTAAGGAATTATAATGTTAGCAACACTCTTTTTATTATGCACTCTCGCCATTGCAATTGTCTCCAAGCAAACATATGGTATGTAGGTGTTTGCAGCGTGCTTATAATTTGCCCTGTTGACTTGACTACACAAAAAACTTGTATCCCAACTTTATACATCAATTCTTGTTCATGTGGTTTATGATTTTCAAGATTCTTATTATAAGAACTTCTCTGATGAGATCAATTTTGCTCACTTAATTGTTAATAACTTTTTATCTAAGATGAATATTGCTTGGGTTTTTATGTGACGTTCAATCGGTGTACCTGTTGGGCGATTTTCATCACCCGTTTACTCTATGATATGCAGTTGTCTCTGTAAATTAATCGATTCTAAAGTCTACATTTTTAGAACTTATTGTCTTTCCAAACTTGCAGAAGCTTCTTCTAAGTAGTGCAAGTCATCTTTGACCGTGCCATACTTCCTTTTAAGATGTCAGAGTTTAATTAGCTATTTTGTTTATCATATGTTTTGCTATGAAATCCGTCATTCTATTAACAAAAGTTTCGGCATGTTAGAGTCTCTTTTTGTTAATTTACGTTGGATAATATGTACCTATTGCCTATTGGGACCATTACAAGTATTTTACTATTAGGTAAATTTTGATTATCAAGGTTTCTAACACTCTATATGCTTGGAAAGGATCTTATTGGACATTGACCTCCTAAAAAAACACACAAAAAAGAAGTACCAAATTGAATTTTAAAAAATAAATAAATAATATTAGTTATGAATTACTAAAATATAAAATCATATTATTGGCATAATGAATTTTTAAAAATTAATTAAATGATTAAATTGGTAAATGCATAGAATAAAATTTACTAAATATAATTAACTCTTCAAGTTTTTTTTAAAAAAAATACAAAAAAAAATTTACTAATGTTATAATATAATTAATTGATTTAATACATATTTTAAAATATTTAAATGAATTTATAATTATCTAAAGTTACCTTTTAGTAAAATATTTAACAATAAATCATTAAAGCCTCTATAATTGAATTAACCAATTTAAATAATTTCACTAATTAATTTAATCATTTTCACAAATCTAAAAATGAAATCCTTAAAACTTCAAGTTTTGTCTAGAGACTTTCACTAATGAAAAAATTAACTAAAACTCTCTCTCTCTCTATATATATATATTTATATAAGTACAAGGAGTAACCTAAACTTTATGTAGACAAAATTAACCTTCCTTATTTTATTGTTGATAAATAAACATTATATTAATAAATAAAGAGATAAGTTTAGGACTAATTTTTATACGGGCTCTTAGGGATAGTATGGCCATTATGAATTTCATTAATGACATTCTATGTAAATAATGAGCAAATTAATTTAAGAAAGTTTACTCTTTAACAGAATCCTATTTAAATTAGAATTCTATTAACAGTATCCTATTTAAATTAGAATTCTATTTACATATACACATGTGATGAGAAAACTCCATTCTATTTAGTCTTTAGATATACACATGTGAGTTTAGAAGGTTTGTTGTTCACAAACGTCTCTTAACTAGGTAGGCAATCTCCATATCCTATGGAAGACTCTTAAGTGAAAGTCATCTTCCTTCTATTGAAGCATGTTTATGGTGACGATTTCTTTTAAGGGTTCCGGGAATTAAAAGTTTCTCTTCTATCAGGCGCGATGATGTGTTTTCCTCGGCCCCAAAATAAAGAGCTCTGTATGACGACCTTCTTGAGAATTTCGGTATTACAGATACGGAATCAAAGAGTTCAAGCAGGAAGGGATCAGGGAAAAAGATAAAGATGTGTCTAGTTTTAATGATTTGATAACAGGGTTTGGTGAGAGCAGTCATTTATGGTTATTTTCTTCTCTTGTATATCATGATAATGTCTCGAAATATGACGAGATCACATCCAAGTTGATATGGGAATGGAGAGACTAAGCTACATTTCAGAGTCCCGTGACTGGTGTGGCCGCATGATATGGTGCATGAACTATATATATATATTTTCTTTTTCTTTTCTTTTTTTTAATTTTTGGGGTCTTAACACTTTTATATATAATTATTATTTTTATAATAAATAATTATATTTTAATTTTAAAAAAAGTAATATGTGCAAAGCACGTGCACATTTACTAGTATATATATATATATATACTCATTACTAAATTTTAAAGTTAATGTATACATTTTGCAAATTTATATTGAGTTTTTTTATAAAACTAATTATTGAAATATTTTACATGCAATACACGTGCTTTTTTATATATATTTGGTATTCAAAATTTCGAAATTCAGTTCGGCCGCAACCTCGGTTAGATGGGTTAGGTTGTTGGGGCTGATTAAATCGGAGTGACTTTATAAGGGCATCTTTTGCCAAGTACCAACGTGGTCTTAGGTAACATATGCAGGTAGCAGAAAGAATTTTGAATCAGCAGATGACTAGTGGGCCCTATATGCACGCACACCCTGAAGCAGCAGAGCTTCTTGTGTGAATCCCCTTTCTGAACTCCGGACTGATTCAAGCTCCATTGACACCCTCTTAATGTACACGTTTACCAGCTTCATAGAAACATGATTTATCTGTACAAATTACTTATTATGAAACCTAAGCAGTTGGGTTGACATGTGGCGATCTTAGAGATGATTAGTAGACAAGTGTCGGATTTAGAGGGTGTCTTCTTAATTCCCCTTCTTCTAATTCTCTCTCTTTTAAAACCTTTTAAAATAACTGATCTATACATTTATTATGGAGTTACTACACATTTAAGGGTTATTAATATGTCACATGTCTTTTACAATTGACTATAGGAGTTGGGAAGTAGAGGAGGTGTGGATGGCAGTTACAACTTAAAGGAAGGGTATATCTAATATTGGTTCATGAAAGGGTGTGATTAAAGGATTAGAGGTGTAAATGGCCGTTACAAGGACGGGTGTATTGGTTTATGAAAGGGCATATGATTTAAATCATTTCAAAGTATAACAGTTTCAACCCACCCTACCACTATAAAGGATACGTTCTAACTCACCTGCTCACCTACTTTTCTTTCTACCAAATATTCTCTATCACGGATCACCTCTCCCTCACTGAAACTACCTTTTACCCTTTCATTTTCCTTTTACTACTCATTTTATGTATGGTAAGCTTATATCTGCTTTTGTTGTCCATATAATTGTCTCCCTCACTATCAATAAGGTGTGAATTATATTATTTTGTATGTTGTATTTTTATTGTTGATACTATATCCCTTATCCATCAACATGAGAGGACTATATTTTAGCATTCTATCTATTGTTATTTTAATAATAATATTTTTTAAAAATAATTTTTTTAAGAGAATAACACCAGTGGTTTATATGTATTATTGCAGTCAGGGATATGGGACAACATCACAACTCACAAGCCATTGTGTGTAACGTGGTGAGAGGAGGGGCCAGTAAGGGTGGTGGAATGGTGAAGCAATGAGAGGAGAAGGCGAAGATAAAAGAGAGATCATAGACTTCTTCATTGGTCTCAGATCCATTGGAGGTTACCATAAATCGACCAAAAATTTGTAGGGATGTGAGCTGCTCTTGAACCACAAGATCAAGCATCATTAGGGATTAGGGATCATATAGTTTTTTTTGGTCTTTTTATTCAAAAAGGGAAAATACCTTACACTTCCTCTTGTCGAGATCAATGTTGAAACAAATGTTGTATATATCAATTTTTGTTTTTTTACATTCATTGAATCAGACTATTCTTTTGACATGCATTAATGAATATTGAGATTGATAAATTAATTTTTCTTATTTCATTTTTAGTTTTTGTATAGAGAAATTGTAAAAAAAGACAATTTAGTTTTGTGATATATCATAAAATTCCTTAATTTTTTAAAGTTTTAGATTTAATAATAATAAATACATTTGGCTTAAACAATCTACATATGAATATATTTTTTATCATCTTCAAATTTCATTCCATGCATTAATGAATATTGAGGTTGATAAATTAATTTTTCTTATTTCCTTTTTAGTTTTTGTATGGAGAAATTGTGAAAAAGACAATTTAGTTTTGTGATATATCATAAAATTCCTTAATTATTTAAAGTTTTAGATTTAATAATATTGAATACATTTGGCTTAAAAAATCTACATATGAATATTTTTTTTTATCATCTTCAAATTTAACTCTTTAATATTTTAATGTTGTAAGAAACGAATTTTTTGTTACATTCTTCTTAAACTTATCATTTTAAAATCATTTTTCATATTCAAACTACTTTTTTTTTTTACTCTTCTTCTTAAATTTAACATTTTAATATCATTTCTCATATTCAAACCCTTTTTTATTTCTTTCGTGCATATAGCACGGGCTTCTTACTAGTAACTCTTAAGTTCAACACAATCACAGGGCTAAATGAAAATTAAATGACTGATGATAGAAGTTGCAGTAATTCCTATTTCAAAAAAAAAGGAATAGACCTTAAAAATGACTTGGTAATTGGCTGATTCTCATTAGCATTGGTAATCGACAACTGCTCAACACCATGAGAAGGCTCGATAGGCTTCTTACCCAGAATCTCAATAAGCCAATCAATCTCTGCAACAATGTTCGAATATACTATCTCATCAGAGGCAACTAACTACACGTACTTGTTATATCTTTATAAAGATGTAATGTAACTCTATATCATAATCAGAAGCACTAAATCATTTCCAACAGTTTAAAGGAATTTAAACAAAAAAAAGACATTGCCCACAAAGAGAAGCGGTCGTATGCTTCTCCTCAAACTCAGGACCGGCCCAAACCATTCGGAGGCCTTGAATGAGAATTCTAAATGAAGTTTTTTTTTACTTGGACTCCCTATAAATTAAGATTGGGGCTTTCATTTTTTTAGGGCCTAAAGGGCAGGTTTTGATGAATTAATGGATGGGCCGGCCCTGCTCAAACTATTCCGGTTCAGTAAAATCCAGCACATTTGACTAAGAGGGATGCAGTTAGTAAAATAGAGAGAGAAATTTCTCGGAATCGAATGAGAAACAGAATACCCATTAATCAAACCCATAGAGGAAAGAAAAACTTCGGGAAAAAAAAGGTCGAAGAAGAAGAAGAACGGAGAAGAAACTACGAAGAAGGAAGAAAAAATAAATAAGGAAAAAAAAAGACCAACGATGTTACTGTGAACACCCCATTTTTACACCTCTAAAATTCTTTTTCTAATTTAATTTAATTAATTATGTTTATATATTTCTTTAATTTATTTTTCATTTTGTTTTGATTATTTGTTTGGAGAGAGATTGAGAGAGTTGGAGAGAGGTCCAAGTCAGACCCCAAGCCCAAGTGCACCTAAGCCATCCTCAAAGGGTTTGAACCTTAAGGCCCAAGGCCCATCTCAAATACCTGTATAAATCAAAAGGGGGGGGGGGGGGGGGGGGTTAAAATCACGGTTCATTTTGGTGAAAACAGGATAGCCGCCCTCTCTTCTTCCCCACCAGACCTCAGTAGCTCGAGTTCCCCTCTCTCGGCTGGGTCGCAGCACCACCGGCAAGCTTCCCTTTCCGGCAAGTTACAGCGATCTCCGAGTCATCCATCGTCTTTCGGCCAGCATCCTCTTCCAGCTCCCGGTCTCTCTCTGTAAGAAGAGGATTTTCTCTTCCCTTTCATCAGCCCGGTACCATCTCCGACGAGATCAAAGCTCTGGTGAAGCGCAGATCTACGACGATCGATCCCCACAACATCGACTCTGCGATCGCACATGTGCAGCTTCATCCCCTGGTTCACCGGCGACTTCCACTTCCGGCGGATCCCAGCGTCCACTCGCCGTTAGCTCTGTCTCTCTCCTAACTCCTAACAGAAGAGCTCTGCAATTCTAATCTCTACAATCTCCATTCAACTTGGGAACCCCAAACCCTAAATCTCATTTCTCTCCATTGATTGGACTCAAGAACAGACGCCATGGATTTTGCGTATATACACAACACTTGCATTTCGTCTCCCATTCATTCTTCGTCTCCTCGCCCGCTCTCTTGCTTTTCTAGGGTTTTGATTTCAATCTTAAAGACCACCAGGATTCCTACTGCATTCCGACGGATTCGTTTCAGAAATATGTTTTCGGAGTCCGGTGCGGATACCTTGGTTACTGGATCGCGTAAAGAAGATGGGAAGTCTCGTGAAGTTTTCAGCAAGAAAGAGGAGGAGTCCGGAGATTTGAAATCTTGGATGCACAGCCAAGGACTTCCACCTTGCAAGGTTGTTCTTGAGGAAAGACCCTCGCACGATGAGAACTATCGGTCAATACACTATGTTGCAGCGAGCGAGGATCTTCAGGCGGGTGATGCTGCGTTCGTGGTACCAAATTCATTGTTTGTAACACTTGAGAGAGTTTTGGGGAACGAGTCTCGATTTCGGAATTGTTAACAACAAACAAACTGTCTGAATTGGCGTGCTTGGCACCGTATCTCCTGTATGAGAAGAAGCAAGCCCTACAAAGGCCGAAGTTCTTGAAAGGGTTGAAGGAATCAAGAGAGAGTATAACGAGCTTGACACGGTCTGGTTTATGGCTGGGTCTCTGTTTCAGCATTATCCATACGATATACCGACTGAGGCCTTTCCATTTGAGATTTTCAAACAAGCTTTTGTTGCAGTACAGTCTTGGGTTGTGCATTTTCAGTCGCATCGTTTTCTTCCATCAACCACCGGAGGTATGCATCCTCCCCATTCCCATTTTATTTTATTTCTCTTTATCTGGAATGGTGTTTGAGGTTCCAGTAGGGGTCGGTCTCCTTTCTTTCAAGGACTACTAGATCTAATCCCAAATTAGTCACTGAGCTAAAGCGGGCCGGCCATCATGGACGGCTAGCCTTGGCCCAGTAACTGATTTTTTCTTAGGTCCCTGGATGTCGTATGATTAAATTTTAACTCTGATTTGCCCCTGTAATAAGTAATTAGCTATAATTTAGCCCTTTAATTTATTATAATTTTTTATGCCATGTGCATATGTGTGACTAGGCTTAGGCTTTATTTTTTCTCTTTGCCTACATTGGGCACTTAGGTTAATTCTTGACTAGTTAAACTTGTTAGTTAAAAAATACAAAAAAAATCAAAAACATACAAAACAACAAAAACATTCAAAAAACCCACAAAATTAAAAAGGACCTACCCTAATAAATGAACACCCCCTAGCGCTCCACCATGAGCACCTAGCCACGCGACTATCTCCCGGAATGAGATTCATAAATCTCAATGCCACTTCCCCTCCCCAACTCAAACACGAGTTGGAAGTGACCACACTCCGAAACGAGTATAAAAACAGTCACGGGCCCCGAACTACTATGAGGGTCTGATTCCGACTAATCGGATAAGTAGGCAGCCCAAAACCAGGGTTCGACCCCAACCAAAAATAAAATTTTTACACCCCATATTGATTTGTGTTTAATTAGCAAAATTAATAATTATTTAGGAAATTTTAAGTGATTTTAAATGTTTGGCTTGGACCTAATGAGTAGGTTACCATCATTGGATGGAGGTCCTGGGGTGCCTAACCCCTTCCCCAGGACCTAAAGGGATCTCTTACCTAGACTACTCTGGACCGTAGACCCCCTTATTTTGGATTATCTCGGGATCCTACTTCCCCTAAGTAGGTGGCGACTCTTAGAATAAATTTAGCGTTATTCCTCTACTCTCGGACCTTATCTCGATACTTAGAGTTGAGAGGGGAGGAAAGGCGGTAAATTTTGGTGTTTACAGTTACCATCCCACAACAAAAGCTCAAGGGAAGGGGAACATTTTTAGACAGAATGCCTGAATCAACACATTCAGAACCATGGAGGACTATATAAGAATAAACATATGTGAATGAAGAGATGGGATTTGCAGTTTGAAGGATATGAGATTTGCATATGAGTATGACCCATATCCATGTTAATATGGGTAACCGAATATGTTATATCGTCAATAAGTGAGACCCATAACCGAATATATTCGAAATGGGCTAATGGGTGAGACCCATAACCGAAATGCTAGAAGGTTAGTCGGCCCCATTAATTTGGGCAGCCACCTATGCGAGTGGACCAACTAAGGCTGTATTTGGGCCAGGCTTGACCGGGCTTGGCCAAGCTCGGCTCGGCTTGAATGGATGTGATCGAGGCCCGAAGCCAGGCTCGGCCCGAAATGGAGCTTGAAAGTGCAGCCCGAATTCATAATCGTGGCTCGAAGCTCGGCTCGACCCGAATTGATTCAAGCTCGAGTCGGGCTTGGCTTGGCTCGAGCTCGGCTTGAATCCTTTTTTTAAAAAAAATACTATTTTATATTATTTATATATATAATAATGATATGTATAATATATATATATATATAATATTCGAGCCGAGCCGAGTTCGGGCCTAACCGAACCTCAATTGAGTCGGGCCGAGCCACACAGGGGTTGGCCCGAGCTCGGCTTGATTGAGTTTTCGGGCTTTTTTTTAAGCTTGGCTTGGTCCATTCGAGCCTAAAATCCAGGTCGAGCCGAGTTGCACCAACGGGCTGATCGGGCTTTGTGCAGCCCTAGACCCAACTAGTCACTAGTTTAGGCGGTCACTTAAGCTTCTGGTCCCCACATGTTTAGACGCTACCCCTTCCTCATTTATTTATTTATTATTATTATTATTTGGTATGAGATACACGGTTAGGAAGTCAGTATCTGTTCTAAGTTAAAGACGAGTGGAGAGTACAACCCACTCGCACCCTCTCGGGAATGGAACCCGGAACCTCCTTCCTAAGGAAGGGATACACCTACCACTGGCTTATTCCCAGGGTGTGTCCCTTCCTCATTTATAACTTGAGTAGTTTTATGAATTCAAACTGGTTCTCTTGATTCATAATTTTAAATTAAATTTGAATCAAGAGATAATAAAGGATAAAAAAAATATTTGAATCTGAAATTCCTATGGGATAGGAAAAGGCTACTCTCTTTAATTCTTTGCAGAATTTTATCACCCTTCCAGATTGAAAAAACAAATAGAAAGAGTTAAAAGAAATGATTCAAAGGTTGGCCAAGGAATTTTTTGCAGGGATAACAAAGATTGGACAGCGATCCGGGCTTAGAGCTTTGAGAAACTTCGACAAAGAACTCTGACGGTCTTGCTGGTCATACGACCGGTGGAAAAACATTCATCAATGTAATTATATTCTTTCACAATAATCTAGAATAAATGTATTCTTGGTGTAAATATCAAATTATATTGAGATGGTTCCGCAATTATTTTTTATCTCAAACCCCCTTTACTCTCGAGAGTTAGCTGCTCTGTTTAGTTGGTGTTTCGACCCTGACATCTTTTCTCTCTCTCTCCCACCTTTTTGGTACTTCTTGGAGGGAAGCTTCTCATCCCCCTACCCTTTGTACTTATTCTTTTTCTTAATATATTTCCGTGTTACCATAAAAAGTAGTATTTTGCTTGTGCATGTCGGGGTAGTGGATAAAATAATTGTAGAAGCTATGTACAATGTGAGATATTCGCTTCTCAAAAAGCTCGTTTTTTAGGAAACTCGCCTCAATTATGATTCATTTGGTGAAGACAGAGAGCTATGTACATGAAAAATTATGATATATACCCGAGTACTCTTAAGCTTAGGTGTAGACACAGAGCAAGTTAGTTGAATTAGAACTTAAGAAACCTAATTCTTCACACATATCTCATGTGAGGCAAAATCTAAAGTATGATTACTCATAAGAACATAATGAGAATGAAGTGTACGTGTCTCATTTCTCGTTTTTCGTTTTCCAATGATATTTTGAGTCTTGTTGCTTGCTTTCCATTCTTGCTTCTCAATCTGGTAAGTATGCTATATATCATGAAATCTTATGGTATTGAATTTACTGCTTTCAAAACCAAATATTTGCATGTTTAGTTGGGATTCAAATTTGTCCTCCTGATTTTAGGGTAAGATGCTCTTGTTCTTGATACACACGGGAGCTCACGTATAAATACGGCTACGGCCTTCATAGTGTAATGGGTCCCATGGTAAGATAAAGGAGATGCTATGCTACTATGGTGCAACACTGTCAGAAGGAAGCGTTTCTACTTAGATGCTGAAGTGGAAATTTTTCGGAAAAGCCACGCGTCAACAACTGCTACAATCTCTAGTTTACTGGTAGAAGGTTGAAGGTGGAGGGTTTGAATCCTGACCTGCACTCCGATGCCAAAGTAAGTGTGTAGAAGATGATGAATATTAAGATCACTGAATCACTTAAGCACTGAGACCGCTGGTCAAGAAGATGCTCAGGACGATGATGAAGACAGCGAGATCGAGCAAGTTGAAAGGCCTCCTCTACCCGCTGAGCCAGCTCCTGATGTGTCTGGTCTTCCTGCTGATCCTCATGTTGAACCTCCTACTACTGTAATTGTCTCTATTGATGATGATGACATCATCACTCCAACTGTTGCTGCTCCTGGATCAAACGCTGACTCCGTTGTCTAACTTTTTCTTCTCATTCTCCGTTGTTGTTTCTCTTTTTTGTTCTCTTATGTACGCTTTGTATTATATTTCTCCGTTGTCCGTTATCTTTTCCTTAATGAAACACTTTTTTGCACTTATCTCTCGTCTATCGTATTGCATTTATTAGAAATTTTCACAAGGCACAGGACACATGTATGTCAGCAGGAAACTAAGACGA
Source organism: Tetracentron sinense (assembly GCA_015143295.1). Taxonomy (NCBI): domain Eukaryota; kingdom Viridiplantae; phylum Streptophyta; class Magnoliopsida; order Trochodendrales; family Trochodendraceae; genus Tetracentron; species Tetracentron sinense. Next base: position 56,401,733 of record CM026554.1, on the reverse strand, counting down.
GTGAATTAATATGCGCTTGATTACGAGCAAATGTGTTGAGAAATCACGATAAGAAACACTAATTGACACTACGAACACGTCGTAGAGACAAAACACCTCAAATGTAATTATGCAAATAATTTCTCACACACTGAATCCTTAAGGGACCCGTAATGGGACACTATAACATGATGCTCAGATGACAGTGCAAGCCACTTGGTTGCTTAAAGACAATGTATCTGACTGAGCCACGTATATCCCACAGTGAATACCAAGTTCTTGATGATCAACCATTTGATATTGTATTTACAATATTTTGACATTCGATCAATCATTCAGAAGACCTCATGCACCAAAGAACATCTAGCATGGATGAGCTCAACATACAGGTAGTAGAAACACTTAGCTGATATCATCGGATTGATTTGTCTCCATATGCGTCCCTGTTACGCCATTACTTGTACTGCCGTAGATCACTTTTAATCGCAAAAGCACTAGATACACTCAGAGATCAATTAACACTGAGGCTGAGCACGTGGATAACGAGAACGAACTTTTGTTAGCAAGGACATGCCATCGAACAACGAGGACGTGCCAATAAGGCCGACTTAACAGACAACGAGGACGAGCCTGCGAACAACGAGGTCGTGCCAGCGAGGTCAACTTGTCGGGCAACGAGGACGAGCCTGTGTTTAGCGAGGACGTGCCAAAGATACCGATTTATCGGACCACGATGACGTGCCAGCGTTAACAATGACGAGCTCATATCAGCGAAAATACACTTACATTTGTCCTTCCTCCAATCATCTTACGCACAACATCTTGAAGGATGACAGAGTACTGGAACATACATGTATCATAATACCAAGCTAAAATGAAGTCATTAGATACTTTAAACACAGGAAGATGCAAAAACACGAGAAATCCCTCTTGGGTATTGCTTAGAATACCTCATTCCGGTGGTCATATAATTGACAGCCCCAAACATACGTAAAGAACATTCGATATTGGTCGTATGTCGCTCATAGTTTATGCACTTGCTTGCATTTCATCGTCAGGAAGCACGTACTATCCCAAAAAGCCTTCCTGCACCAACCTCTCCAGATAGACCTTCAAGTCGTTACATCAATTAGTCGTATGGCCATGACTTTTATGATAATGACAGTATTCTAGTGCCCGTGGTCCCTTGCTGATGTCACAACATGCACGTACAGGCCATTCAAAATTTGGATCATCTTCTATGGCTCTCATGATTGTTGAAGGACGAGCCATGAACATCACCTGTTCAGCTTGACTAGAGGAGAGACGTCATTCTACTGTCTGATTACCCCTGCCCTGGAGTAACGCATGATTTGATTCAGTTAAGCCATGCGCCCACGCCTCTATTTGCTCTTGAAACGACTACTGTTGGCTAACTAATTGCACTAAGATGGATTGTTGATACTGCAATAACATAATGATCTGGTCCACTTGAGACATCTCTAGCTCTAGGGTTTGATCTTCCATTGGAGATGCGTAGGTCTGATCAGCCATAGCGATGGAGGTGAGCAAAAGGGAGGTTCGTTTAAAATTTCTCACAGACGGCGCCAATTTTTGAAGTGAAAATTTTCCGGAGAATCCACGCGTCAGTAGCTGCTACAATCTTTGGTTTATTGGTTGAAGATGGAGGGTTTGAACCCTGACCTGCACTCCGATGCTAAAGTAAGTGTGTAGAAAATGATGAATAGTAAGATCACGGAATCACTAAAGCACCGAGGGAAAGTTCTGAGATTAATTTGAATGCACTAAGTCTCAATGATGCGATTTCCAAATTCTTCGGTTGATTCATTGATCAGTATGCATTGAGTCTCTGAGGGTATTTATAGGTTTAGCTCTAGATGCCCATGGAATGACCATCGACGACAATGGATGACCATGTCACTAGCTTTATACTCATTACCAAATATGTCAAACATATTTGAAGCCTTACGTGTCACACGTGTAAGCCTACAATCTCTAAGGTCAGTTTAGGGTCGAAAACCCATAAGAGGTGACTAGTAATAAATGCTAAGACAGTGCTTTCCACCTAATGTCGGAGACAAATGATCGCCTCCTGAGGATCGGGTCCTGATAGTCGGTCTTGTTGTTGACTAAAATACGAGTTCATTGTTACACCGATGACGATATTGTTTGTCTTGATGACTACGAGTCCGTTGTCTAGAGGACAATGAGTCTGTTGTCATACGCACAACGAATACATACTCAAAAGACATACAATCTCGTATCCCACATTATAACACCAAAGACATTTTCGTTGTCATAACACGCATATTTTAACGAATGTTATCCTTTATAGATGCCATGAAAGAGATGTCATGCCATGCTACCATGTGAGCTCTCCAAGAAATTAATCTTCAAAACAAGTTAATTGCATGCTTTGCACCATGTCTTTTTTGTATGACGAAAGTGACCAGATGCCTGTATTCTGATTATTGTATTCAAGGCAGAGCCACAAGGGGCTTGGGAGGGCTGTAGCCCCTCTGCACTTTTGAAAAAACAAATAAAAAAAATTGTTGGTACTAAGAGGCGTAACCTAGGAGTAGGGCAGAGCTTGAACTTAAAAAAAAAAAAAACTAAATTTACATTTATATTATTGAATTTAAGAGGACATATGCATGAACAAGAGGGTAAATGTTGTCCCCGTGAACTTTTAGAAAAAAAAATTTAAATTTTGTACTATCTTATTTAATTAAAGATGGCATAGTCATGAACAAGCGAGCTAATTGCCCCCAACTTTAAAAAAAATAAAATATATATATATATATATATATATATATACACACACACACGGACATGACCCTAAAAAAAATATGAGGAATATCTAATCTTCATCTAATCATTCTTTACAAACTTATCAATAATAATTACTAACTTTACCGATCAATCATTGTTAGACCCTCCAAGAAAATCCCCCCCGCCGTTAGACCCTCACTTTTTCTCTGGCTTTTGAGAGACTACTGGCTCAGCGAATGGAAGAAGCAGGCAGGGATAGATAGAATTTGGTAGGGAAAAGTGCTTTGTTGGACTTGTTCTGAAGTCTGTGTTTCACCCGGCTGTCTTTCTTGTTAGTTTATGCCTTGCTCCATTTCACCTCGGCAAAAGGCTTGAGAAATTTGGCATTCCGTAGCTTCTGCACTTCCGCAAATATTTGCCCCCCCCCCCCCCCCCCCCCCCCCCCCCCCCAGGTTTGGTTTTATTGTTTTCAACCTAGATTCCCTTCTTTTCTTCCCGGTTTTTTTTACCATCCTTGTATTCCGCGTTGTCGGCCACTCCAAAGCTTTTCACAAACTCTATATTTTGAAGAGTTTACCTGCAATTTTAGAAGACATTAATTTTAATTTTTAATAATGAAGGAATCAGAAAAAGCACGTGGATCCATCCACAGATAAAAGTAATCTCCGTAAGCTTTACTTGATTATGGTGTGTAACAAATGATTGGCAATCGTAGCCGTCCGATCTATAGACTGTCCTTGTACAGCTCCTCAGATTTTTGCAACCCCTAAAGAACGAAAATTTAAGCTGGATGACTGTCATAATCCGATTGTGTTGATTTTGATCTTGGCGATCTCTTGGATGGGACCCATCATAATTCATATGCTGTAAAGTTATTCTTATTGACAAGAAGCCAGCTAATGTAGACATGAATCAGAGAAGAGACTAGGCCAAAATCGGCCTTGGAATGTCTCAAGGCCGCCTTTCGGGCAACCACAAAAGCTGTGGAGAAGTCATAATCATGGGTTTCCTGATTTTGATTTCTCCACACACAATGAGACATGTGATGATAAATGTGTGTGAAAAAGGAAAAGAAATATCAAGTGAGAAGAAGTTAAAATCATGGGAAGAAAATGAAATAGCTTCTCCCCTTTTTATCATCACATGTCTCCTATGATGTGGTTACCCGAGACCATTTTTTGGCTTCGCTAGAGACAATCCTAGGCCGCCAAAATCCCATGTTAAATGATGATTGCGAGTGGTGATTCTCTCAATTGTCCAATCTATCTATACTATAAAAATAGGATGCCTAGGTAGTATCCTCTTTGATTTCTATTTTAAGATTTGTGATGTCACATCATCACATAGTGGGAGCCATAAATACCCTCTCTTAACTTCCTATTTTCTCTTCTCATTATCAACTCTCTCTCATGCCTCAACAAATTCTTCTACTCAACAAAGACTTCCTCTCTCTCCCTAAGTCCTAACTCTACTTAAGTGAGACTCATAAATACCCTCTCTTAACTACCCATTCTATACCTTTTTTTAAAATATTAAAAAAAGAATTAATATTTTTTCTAAAAACCAAGGATGGGTGGATGAACCCTAGGGATGGGTGGATCTTAACCATAGTTAAGGGGTTTCAAAAGGGACACGTGGCGACCTCAGGGGTGATTATCGGATTTGTCAAATCCGATTATCACTGTAGAGGATTTGGTCTCTTGATATTTTTGTTTTATGGTTTATACCAATTGAATTTCATAGAAGATAAGAAACCTTACAATTTTAGAATTATATTTTATCAATTTTGATTCTTAAAAAAAATCAGATTTTTCATTCATTTTTTCCCTATAGACTACTTTCTTAAATTTGCACTATTCTCTTACAAAGTTTATTTACTTTTTAATCAAATGATTTTGGGGGTGCTTGATGTTTTGGTTTTAAGGTTTATAAACCAACTAAAGTTTCAGATTTTAGATTTTAATTACAAATTCTTTTTAATTTTTTCCCATTTTCGCGATTGGTTGGAAGATTACAATGGATACATATACAGTTTATGATTCTCCAGTTAATGTATTTTTCGTTTCATATCTCATTAGTTGTGATGATTTTCCTTTATTATCTTGCACACGCATACAAACACACATATATTTAAATATATGAATATGCATGTTTATCTTATTCTACTTTGTGCCCGTGCATTGCACGGGGGTTTTGCTAGTATCCATATTATATGAGATGAGCATTCAAGGCATTATATGCATAGACCGTTATTCAATCTTTAATGTAAGATGTTAACTAGGTTGGTTTTTTGGGGTTTTGGTTTTATGTCCCCCTTGGTCTATATTTTGATTTGAGATATTAATAAATTGGTAGGAGTCCTCACCCCCGTTAGGTGTTTTCTTATAAATAAATAAAAAAAGTTGAGCAAATCCATCTCAATCACTTTTAGGTCCACCCCATCCCCTATTGTTTATATCTCTCACCACCTAAACCCCTTGAAAATCTGATCCTATATACAATAATTACAAAGTGTGCATAAAATAAAGGTTTAATGACCATCATCATAGGTCAGGTGAATGCGTATGAATCCAACCCAACCGCCTTCCCATGTCCTTGAGGGTCCAAAACCTTAATAGAGAAGTGACTTGGTCCAAAAGAAACAGAAAAGTGACTTGGACAATTGCATTTTGTCATAACCTTCGACCAATCAATCCTTAAAACCAAATGACTGATTAAGGCTTTGGATTACTTTGGTGGAGGCACGAGGTGGGCGCTCGGGCATCCACAAATCATCGGACATGTGACAAAAAAAAAAAAAAAATATCAAGTGGGGAGAAGTCAAAATCATGGGAAAAAAAATGAAATGACTGCCTCCACTTTTTGTGGCCACATGTCCAATGATTTGTGGATGCCCAAGCACTCACCTCGGGCATCCACCAAAAATAATCCGAAGCCACTGATTAAGGACAAAGATATCCATGATATATACATTGGGAAGTGCTAGCGGTAGTCGCATTAAATTATCTATACATCCACTCAGCCAAACAACACCACCGTAGATATGTTTTTTTCTGGTTAAAACAACAATTGCACATGTAACTGGTAAATGTACCGTGTTGGGTTCAATAATCGATAGGCAAGTAAATATGTTCCAATATTTAAGGCAATTACTTTTGAAGGTGACCTATCTCTGAAGAAGAGGAGTGCTAGCTCTATATGCAAATTTCTAAACTCTTATAGTGGTAGCGTTGATGTTACCATCCCTTGAACTGGTTAAGAAAATAATATTTTCAAAAAGTTCTTAAGGTACCAAGAAAAGTAAGGACACGTGTTGCTACTCCAATCCAATGAAAGTTTGAAAGACTGCATCTTGGGGCTAGCATTTCTCCTAAGAAGATTAGTTGTCTTTTTTTTTTGTTGGAATTAGTTGTCCTTACTTCTGTTGTACCTTTGGGTGATTGTGATTTAAAATTAATTAAATAAAAAAAATTAAATATTAATTTATTTAATTTTATTATAGCTATGAAAGGCTTTATTTGTGAGAAATGTTTCAAAGGTTTATTATCATAATTATTAGTCACTAATGTGACAGTTTTAGAATTCCAAAAAACTAATTAGTTTTCTATATATATTTACTATGTATTTTCTTTCTATTGTGAGAAAAAGAAGAGCAGAAAAAGTTTTCTCTATTTTTATGTTTTTCTTATGTTTGAGAAGTTTTTCTTTTGAGAGATTGCTGGGTAGAAACAGAGTAAGATGTGCGACTATAAGTTATGCACACTTCTAGTCAATGATAGATTTGTGTGGAGCTGTTGTATCCTGGAGACATCGTGTTTGGCAACCCAGTGTACTTGTGGGGGACGTGAAATGTCTTAAAGAGAGCGAAGTATCCGTGCCTCATTTCACATGAGCTACTAATTTTCTCACTATTTTTCATGTACAGGAATTTCTGAAATAAGGGTTGATATCTTGTTTGAATTTTTCAAAGATAGTAAATTTTGGATAGCGATTCCAGGTAATTTACCCCTATGGGAACAACAATTTTAAGACATTTCGTTTCTGATTACCGGATTGACTTTCCAAGATTTCTACAATAAAATGGGAAAGCTCGTGGTGTTCAAGAGATGACTTTTGAGGTAAACCAGTAAATTAAAAAAAAAAATCATTCATTTGCCGTTTTGATATTGGACGGAGATTCCATCGCCGTCAGTCGTCGGTAGGGTATGCCGTCGGTGGGGTTCTGTTCATCGGAGACTAGCCGATGTTTTGGCACCGATCTTGGTCAGAATGGTGGCCGGTTGGGCCCCAATGGAGGGAGTACAGTATACGGTTTTAGGGTTTCCATAAAAAATGTAAGGGTTGGGGTTTCACCCCTTCTCTTTCTATTGAAGCTTCCTTATCTTGATGTTTGGAGTGGAAGAATCTTCAATGACTGTTGTAGTTGTTGGCAGTTAAAAGATGGATTTGGGGTCGATAGTCGGAGACGATGCCCTTTTCTTCTTTGTGCTATGAAAAAAAAAAGAAATTCTTTCTTAACCTTATGTTTGGTTGTTGAGAAAATTAGTGAAAACTTGGAAAAGAAAAGAAAATTAGACAAAACACAACTAAGAATTGAATTAGAAATATAAAATTTTCTTTTCTTTTCCATATTTTCACCTATTTTCTCAGCAACCAAACATAGCATAAGTGAAAAGGCTCAAAAAGTGAAAGAATAGATGGGGGGCTGTTTTGGTATAGTACACCACAAAATAATAACAAAGAGATTTGAGCTATAACCGGTGGCGTAAGGAGTTTACGAGACTGGCAACAAAGGTATTCCCTCTTGATAGTTGAAAGGGTGGTGATAGATGCAAACCAATATTTGATGACTGCACACCATTAGTAAAAAAATACTGAATGCACACCATTAAATTAATAAAATTACTTATATACACCATAAACAAAAAAACACTTATAAATTTTATATCTACACACCATATATACATTCAAGCTGCAAGTAGAGACCAAGCCTCAAATCAAACTTTCTTTGGGCATTGTGATTTGTCATTTCATTCATAAATTTTATTTTTTCAGAATTATAGCAAAATCATGGCAGGAACGACAGAAAAGGGAGTAGGCAAGGGTGGGCACATACTTCATAAGCGAAATAGTTATCAGAGGAGTTAAGCTGCCGGTGATCAAAATCAATGTCGTCCCCACCCTCTTCTCGATCCATAGGGTTTCTTTAACCGTGGCTCCCCTTTGGCTGTAAGCACCCAAGCGTAGCATGGGTGGTGTAATAACCGTGCGCTCCCCTTTAACCGTGGCTCAGCTTCCCCTTCTTCCAAGAAAGGATGCTACGCTTCAAAATCTGTAATAGGGATTGCTCAGAAAAATCCTCGACCTGGAAGCACCTCTCCACATATTTCTCATCAACGATTGACTTGTCCGTAATGCGATTTGTTGCAAGTATATTGAATAGAGAAGCTACCGGAAGAAGCCGTCGGAGAATAGAAAAAGATCAAAAGAACGGAGGAGGGAGAACTCCCGCCACAACCAAGACGAGATGGGGTGCGTCTATTAACTCCCATGAAAACTGAAAATAGGAAGAAAATGTTTAATGGGGTGCGGTTATAATTTATTGGGGTGCGCCTAGGACCACCCTAGTTGAAATCGTAAGCTTGAAGATAGGTGCTCTCTGAAGACTGAAGGTATTAAAGGACTTACCATGTGGGTACACACAGTTTTTGTACATAAAAGGACTTACCATGTTGAGCAGATACTCGGTCACTGATGGGTTTTATATATTAAAGGCATAGAATGATTGGGGTTGAATGGAAATCAATTAAATTGCCGTTATAGTTGAAGATTCCTTAAGAGATAAACTCAAGAGCTATCCCTAAGGTGTTGAGCAAATACACTAATTTAGTGTATTGCTTACTTTTGTCTTATTAGCCTTATGGGTTTTGAAAGCTTGGGAAGCCAAATCCAAACCGAACTAAGCTGAGTCGAGCCATTGAGGTAACTCAAAGCAAAGAAGGAATTTTGTCTCCTTGGGTGTGTACCAGCTACGATGGGAAGCATACACACGATTGCAGTGTACTACTATGTCTTTACTGTGATATCGGATTCGTTATAAGTCCAATTTCAAATCTATCTGAAACGGCGTGCTTTTGGAGATGTGGAGAACACAGTAGCAGAATAATTGTAGTTCAGGGAAACTAGAGTTGCACAATGACATTGGTAACACTCCAATAAACGGTCAGATTTTTAAACTCACTTTTTATATTTTGAGTCAATTAATTACTTGTGAAAATTGCATGCTATATTTTATTACCATATATGATTATATGATTTGATAAATTGCAATAGTTTGACACAAGTAAGATAATTAAATTAACTGAATATATGAAATTGGGAGATGTGAAAACCTAATTCAAGTTATTTTAAGATATGTGATTGTTAAGCTATGATAAGACTAAATAATCTTAAAATAACAAAAATTAGGATATGTAATAAGGAGATATACCTTTATTGTTTTACTATAAATAATAAGGTATAAAGAATTTAGATCTTGATTTATAAAGTAAAATTAGAATTAAGAAAAAACTGATTTTTTAATAAATATATATATATATATATATATATATTTTTTTTTTTTTTTTAATGAATCTAAGCAATGGTTAGATTTAATTATCCTAAAATAATTAAATTAGGACCTACATTAGGAGATGTGTTTTTACTAGTTATGTGATTAACAGTAAAGCTTATAAATTCTTATACATCGAAAAAAAAAATGTCATATTTGAATCAAGAAGAGCTAATCTTTTTAATTCTGGAAATAGTTAGGGTTTAATAAATCAAAATCTTTTTTTTTAATAAGCCTTATATATATAAGGCTAAATTAGTAGCCAATGGATTTAAGTAAAGAGAATGAATAGATTACTTTGATACATATTCACCTGTATCAAGAATTACATCTATTCAAGTATTATTTTCTATAACATCCATATATAATTTAATAATTCATCAAATAAATGTTAAAACAACATTCTTAAATGGTGATTTAGATAAATATATTTATATGGATTGATGGATATAGTACAAATGAAAGTGATATGTATATATTACAAATATAATGGTGATAGTGGAGTAATCATTTATATAATGGTGATTGTAAAATAATCATTTGTCTATATGTAGAAGATTTACTGATTTTTGGAACAAATCAAAAAATCATAAATGAGACAAGAGAATTCGTGTCATCCCGATTCGACATGAAGGATATTGGAGAGATAAATTTTATTATTGGAATTAAAATAATTAGAATGAATGATGAGGTAAGTTTATCTCAATATAATTGCATTAAAATTATTATTAAAATACAATCATTACGATTGTAAACAATAGGATCATTTGGAGTACAAATTATTATTAAAATACAATCATTACGATTGTAGTAATATTTGTACTCCAAATTATCCTAGTGTTTATTTATCACCTAATGAATGAAATAGTATAAAATAAAATGAATATGCTAATGTAATTGAAAGCTTGATGTATGCTATGAAATATGAACTGTACTCATATGCAGTTGGGAAATTAAGTAGATACACTAGTAATCCCAATAAGAAGCATTGTGATGCAATTAGCAAAGTAATTAAATATTTAAAGTATTTAAATATTTAAAGAAAATCATAAATTTTGATTTTCATTATGGTAGATACCCTTCTTAAATTGAAATGTATAGTAATGCTAATTGGATTTTATTTCTAATGAATATAAAATAACAAGTGGTTATATATTCATAATTGGTAGTGGTGATGTTTCTTAATATTCTAAGAAACAATTTGGTCTATTTCTACTATGAGATCGGCACTAATAGCTCTAACTTAGTAGGAGAAGAAGTTGAATGATTTCAGAACTTTTTGTTGGATATTCCTTTTGGAATAAAATTATCATGCAATTAAATTAATTGTAATTGCAAGCTGCAATAAGTAGAGCTAATAACATTCGGTATAATGGTAAATCTCGAATTATATTTAAGAAAATTTCTAAAATTATATTCGAGAGAATTCCTAAGAGATGGAATTATACTTAAAAGAACTCTTATGAATGGAATTATATATGAGAGAATTCCTACGAGATGGAATTATATTTGAGAACTCTTATGAGATGAAGTTATATCTGAAAACGAAATCAGATGGCCAGAAAAATATGGCATATCCCTTTACTGAAGGCCTAGTAAGGGAAGAATACATCGAGGGGAATGAGACTTAAGCCAATTGACAAAAAATCACCGGTAATGGTAACCCAACCTGGAGACTGGAGATCCCAAGAACAGGTTTAATAGGAAGAACAAGTTACTGAGTGGTTTGATGTGAAACACTATAATAGGAGAATAATATTATCACTCTCTAAGTCCCTTCCTATGGTGTGAATAGTGTATAAAGTATGTGACGATTAGAGGCTGAGGGTTTCCTCTTAATGAGATCTATCGCTCTATTGAGTGGGATGTGGAGTCACATTGGCATCCTTGATAGACTCACCTATATAAGTGTAGAAGTGGGGCCGCTTCCTATGAGAAATTGGCTATTTCTCTAGAGCACTTATTAAACCGGGATAAAAGCACATGACCGAAAAGTGCTGGCTTAGACACCTGTAGACTCTGTAAGATTTAGTATGTTTAAGGTATAAAGACCCGTCGCTAAAAGATCTCAGTTTTGAATACTAAGATTTATGATCTATGGTAACTGAGTATCTGGTGAGAATTTTACTTTAGACTATGCAAAGGTTTAAGTCTACATGACACCTTTGCTTATGCATTAAATCTAATCTTATCCAGTAATTTTAGTTTCTCTTCACGATTTGATTATTTTTAAATCAAGTGGGGGATTGTTGTACCTTTGGGTGATTGTGATTCAAAATTAATTAAATATTAATTTATTTAATTTTATTATAGGCATTAAAGGCTTTATTTGTGGGAAACGTTTCAAAGGTTTATTATCATAATTATTAGTCACTAATGTGACAGTTTTAGAATTCCAAAAAACTATTTAGTTTCCTATATATCTTGTTCGAATTTTTCAGAGACAGTAAATTTTGGATATCGATTACAAGTAATTTACCCCTATGGGAACAACAACTTCCTCCTTCAAATGCCAAATAAATGATTCTCGTGGTTTGCCATAACGTGGGGACATCCAGCCTACACGAACATGAGTGAGTGCTTCAAGGTGTAACTCTAAAATTTGGGTGTTGCTATGAGCACTCCAACAATTTCTCATCGTACACTAAAAATAAAAATAGATATGTATTTTATTTTAAGAGGTTATTCTCTATGGGCACCCAAACTCCTAAACTAAATTGGGATTTGGTTGGGATTGGGTTCCGCTCGGATACTTGCAGAAGATTGGGGAAACAACATTGATGTGGATGTCAAAGACTGTAGGGATGAGTGAAGGGTTAACAAATTCAACAACTTGATAAGGGGTGAGGTTCTTAGAAGTTGTGGGTGGGGACTTGGCATAGAAGACGTTGTAGTTAGGCACAGGTGCATGTTAAGGGGACGAAGAGGTTCTGGTTAGGGAGGAGAAGAGAGGCTTGGGATGAGATATTATTGCCAGGTTGTGTTATATGAGTCGGCTTACACCAAAGAGTTCAACGATGAAGGCCAGGCTAATGGCTCGATAGAAAGCATAGGTCTTGCATGGATAACCGAGCAGGTGTAGCCTATGGTGTTTGGTTGGGCATCCAAATGGTATAGACAACTTGGGAGGAGAAGCAGGAGAGAAGAGAAGCATATGTGTAATTTCTTCTCAAACCTCTGTGGTGAAGGCTTTGCTGTCTCTAATTTAACAGTGTTTTCGTGTATAGCTAAAAATTTATTGATATTTTTTTTATTTTGTGATGTGCTCGTAGAATATACAAGATTTAATGGTATATAGTCAATAAAGTATAAGTTTGGTGTCTAAGTAAAAAAATGTTGGTGTGCTCCTGACAGCACCCTAAAATTTTAGGAGTTTATTTTTCAACTAGCACCATCTAATTTAATAATTTCAACATCTTATAATAATCTAAGGGTTTTGCTAGCCCCAGTCGCAAATCTTCCAAAAGACGCAACTAGGGCGCTACAAATGTCAACGGCGCTACAAATGTCAAATGGTGTCTGATTTTTGTTTTTTTTTTACCTGTTAAAATATTAAACATCTCCACGTGTTTGCCCCGTCTTGCTTCTATGAAAAAATTTAGAGTAAATGCGGCTGGGGCAAGCACTCCTCATAATCTAATTAACATATGTGCATTGGGATTGATAATCTTACTAGGCCCATTGAGGATCATCGTGGATCATGCGATCTTCTTCTGTTCTTCAGAGAAGCTACCTTATCCAAGACTGTTAATCCCTTCTTTATTGCTCTCATTCCGAAGAATGAAAATCCATGCATTTCAATTCGGACAATCCAGGCTCATTAGATTTGCAATTTTTTATACTAAATTATTAGGCTCAGCCTGATCTTGCCTCACTTCTTAGTTCTTAAGGTGAATTTGGGACCTTGAATATTCATGTTCAGATCAAACACAAATCTTCTGTTTTTTTATGTCATATTTCATATTAATATGTTGCTCTAACTAATGTAATGTATTAAACTTGTATCTTTTATTGGGATGGGATTTGATCCAGATCCTTACCATATTTGCTCCGGATTCGATCTGAATTTGACCTTTTGACAGCTCTGAATCTTAATATCAGATCCCACCAAAAAAAAAAATCTTAATATCAGATAGACTCAACCCCATAAATTCTGGAAGGATATCCTCTATGTTCTCTTCACTGGGTTCTTCCCAGTGGTCAGCGGTTTTGAAAGCTAGGATTTCTCCAAGAGGTGGTTACAACTGTAACATCCACAAAACCATTTCATCTTGACCTTCCAACACCTATGGCCACAGGGAAGAACCCAGGGATGGGCAGGGATGGGCACAGACGATTTGTTTCCATAAATTCGTACCCTTTTTGTACTGAATATTTTTAGATACCTCTAAATCAAATCTATGAAATTCAACAAAATTGAAATTCTCTACACCTTTGATTTTGATTTGTCAAAATCCTGAATGATTATAATCTTCGAATGAACGTGGAACTCCTGAATCCACGTGTCGATCAAGAGCCCCATGTAGCCACCAAAGTAAGGGAAAAAAACACAACTAATCATTCCAAACAAAACATCAGCTTGGATTCTATACCAAGCATATATTGCCATACATTTGACTATTGGATGGCTTTGAGATTTCAATGCAATTAAACAGGCCAAATTAATGGCTAGTGGGGACTGGGGACATCCTGTACTCCAATGGTGCATGCCATTATAAGAGGATATTTGAAAACTTGTCTCCACAGACCAGAGACGAAATAGCTACTCCTCTCCACCCCGGATGAAATCCATCATTTTAGATGCATCCCTTATTACAGACTAGTTCAGGGCTGGACCAAAATATCATGTTTTCGGTTGATTCTTATCTAATTTTGTACTAAAAATTGCAATTGCAATATATGCCTATGATATCCATAGTGCTGTGCCTATGCATGAAGAGTATTATCCAACATATCATCCAACAGAGGAGGTTGGTTGGTGAGGACACGCGAATTTTCCAGCGATACAGAAGACTCTAGGTTCTTGTATCTCAAAGTAGAGGCCCTCTCGAGCCCAAATTCAGAAGAAGGTTGGCATAATAGGGGCACTGCCATGTTTTTTAAGGGTTCGAAACGGCAAACCATTGTGAGAGGAAGACAGAGACAATGGACCCCGGAATGAAGAAATGATAAAAGAAGTGAACTGCCTACCTGTACCAGTGGCAGTGATTGTATCCCCTAAAGAAGTTGTTTGGGATCCATTTTCATGAGCTATGGTGTGACCGGTGCTAGGCTCTCTAACACACTAATCATTGAAAAGATACTAACATAGATAACCCTCAAGGGGTGGACCCGTGGTTCCCGGGACTTATGCCTCATGAAGCGGAAGGTCCTAGGTTCGACTTCCCACTCCCCCTTTGGGTTCAGCCCCGCACAGGTTTTTTTGGACTTTCCTGATGTGGCGGGTTGCAGGCTCACATCACGCCCTCGGAGATTAGTCCTGACCCAAAGGGTTGGGGACACCCCGAGTTACAAAAAAAAAAGATGATACTAACACAATTAACCGGGGTTGCAACCTATTGAACATTATTTGCTATACAACAAAAGGGAAAAGGGAAAAAAATACAATTGAAGAATTTGGGGATCTTCTGAAGTAGTAGTTGGCAAGGAGACCCCAACAATAGTCCGGAAGCGCCATGTAATTCTACGCACATCAAACCAAGCGAAGGACAACTAAACCAAACTGATGAAATGGAAATACCAGAGAAGGAACCAAAGAAATGGAGAGACCCCTAATAAAAGGTGCCACGCGTATATCCCATATGGCATCCCTTGGTCCACATCGGATCACAAGGAGATTGTGACCCTTACTGACCCCCTAATGACCCAAATGACTCCACCCATCACACCCCATGAGACATGTGCCTCCTAACCATCTTCAACTCTCCCTTTTGTGACCAGAAAACACAAGAAATTTATTCCCATTGAATGAAAGATTAGGGCAAATGACCCGTTAAGAGAGAACTGAAAAGAAAGGTGCAAAAGGTGGTGGAAGAAATCGGAGGATGGTGGTGCCTTATCAATATAATGTCCAAATAAAGAAAGAGATCTCTTTGTAACCTTCTTCAGTGAGAATTGAATACAAAACGTAGAATTTAAGAGAGTCGATCAATAAAATAAAGACAAAGCATTAGTTTAACTTTAGGGTCACCCCAAAGGCCAAAACCACAGCCCCTCTCGTCCTTCTTATGGGGGCATGGGAGATTGATTCCCTTCTCTCTTCTTAGACGCCGTTACATCACCCGGCCGTTAAGTCACGTGACTCCGAAATCATCGTTCTCGTTTATGGCCCTTGAACGCATATGTCTCGCACCGGCGCGCGTCGACGAACACCCAAACGCCGTTTCTCTGTCTAACGGAGCGTCCGTTGACGGCTCTGATGAAGGGAGCAGAGCTCCGAGACTCCCTCGATGGACGAGACAGGAGATTCTCGTCCTCGTACAAGGCAAGAAGGTTGCAGAGAGCCGGGTTCGAACGGGTCGAGCCGCCGTTTCGAGTATTGGGTCGAATATGCTCGAACCCAAGTGGGTTTCGGTCTCGTCGTACTGTAAACGTCACGGCGTAAACCGGGGACCGGTTCAGTGTCGGAAACGATGGAGCAATCTCACCGGAGACTATAGGAAAATCAAAGAATGGGACTCGCAGATAACGGAAGAGAGTGAATCTTTCTGGGTGATGAGGAACGATTTGAGGAGAGAGAGGAAATTGCCTGGTTTATTCGACAGAGAGGTTTACGATATCTTGGACGGAGGGGTGGTTAGTGCTCCGGCAGTTGCAGTTGCAGTTGCAGTTGCGAAGGACAGTGAAGGGTTGGTGGCCGAGGAGGATGAAAAAGTGTTTGATAGCGCTGCGACTGGAGATGGGTTGTTTTCCGATTTTGAACAGTCGGAGCAGGAAGAGGAGGGCAGGAACCCAGTGAAGGAGACCGAGACGATGCTCCCTACTCCGTTGCCTATTTGCGGTACTTCTTGAGTTTTATACTTTTATATCCCCCCCCCCACCCCTTTTTTTTTTGGCTTCGAATTGAACTGAATTTTCATTTTGGTTTGTATTTGTCTCTGTTTTTGGGACTGCTGGTGGATTTTTTTTTATTTTTTTTTTGATGGGTTTATAGATGGGTCTTGTCGAAAAATGTTTTGGTCTAGTGATGTGAGATGTGATTCCAAGGTAGTGTTTAATGGAAAAAAAAAATCTGCTTTACTTACTTTTTAAGATTTATTTATTTATTTATCTATTTGCATGGGATGTGCAGGAAAACAGAACCAGCCATTTTGCAAGGGGTATTCAGATCAAGGTAAGGTTGATCTATCTTTAGTTCCTTCTCTGGTCTTTAGCTTTCCAGTTTGGTTCAAGAATTAAATTTCCATATATGTTACCAATTCTGTCTGGATTTCATAATTCACAATGACTTGCTATTGATATTGGCTTGGCATGGATTGGGGTTCCCATACATGGATTCAAATCTGTGAACTTTGACTGAAGAATGTGCCGAGAACACATGTTCTCAATTTCTTGAGAACTATGGATTGTTGACTTTTTAGATTATCAGATAATTGCTGCTTCATGATCCATGGTTTTTTGCTTTCTCTATTATTGGATTCTAATATGAGCTACTGTGTAGCTTGCCTATAGGCGGGGTTTGTACAACAAAGATGGATGAACTTTCGGGTAATTGGGTTATTGAGCTAATTACTTATTCACAACCTCTTCTGTTATTGGATTGGAAGGATCATAGATTAGGGGTTTGTTGTGTTAGATTTTGTGATCTCGCGATGAACACAGATTTCGAATTTATCAAAATCCTGAATTGATCTTCCCAATCTTTTGTGGCCTGCTAGTAAGAGTCCGATAATTCATGATGATTATAATGTCCACCAGAATTGACGCAACCTCGATACTTGTTATTATATTCTCATAATCTCCATTGATTATGAGGGTCAAGTCCTACCAAAAAAAAAAAATGAGGGTCAAGAATCCTTGATGGGTCAGGATTTGGGACTCCTATAAAAAGGGAATGGCCCAACTCTCACTCTCAAGTACGAGAAATATTTCTCGCTTGAAAGAGAGAAGGCTTTCCATCTAGCCGATGGAGAGAAGAGAGTTGAAGACCAGCTCCCATACAAGTGAAGCTGGTTGTCTCAAGTGAAGAAAGATTCATGCATAATCTTATTATGGTTTAAAGTCCTTTGTACGTTAAAGTCGTACGATCCAATTGTCAGGAGGGCGCCAAAGCGTCCAAAATATTATAAATCAAAGATCTTACTACCAAGTTCTAATTCCGTGTAATAGAATATGTTCCTTTTAGGTCTTCCACTAGCTAAGAGCAATGACCAGTACCCTAGTTTAGGACTTAGAGCCATTACCAACTAATTTTAGATGCTCTCTTGCTAAGAGTTTAAAACCAAGCCATAATCTAGAATTCAACTCCTCGAATTGAAACCTAGCCTAGTGTACTTGACTTAGTGAAGACTTTTTTTTAAGCCGCCTAGTGGGGGAGGGAGGGGCAGACCCCTACCTGTTTATTAAATAAGATGCTGAAAATCACAAGAAGGACAAAAAGGGCGGACATAAAACCAATACTCCTTAACCAAAGAAGCAATTTAATGATACAGACATTTCCAAGACCCAACAGATCCAACCTAATTTGGTGAAGACCAGAGCAAGTTTATCTTGAGAGTCAGATTTAGCTCGATGAGGTGGAGACAGAGTACTTGAAAACCTGCCTAGAATGCAATAGACATGACATTTCCTAAGCCAATTCAAAACACATGAATGGTTTTTTTTGGTTAGAAAAACACATGAATAGTTACTCACAACTCACATGAATCTTCTTGAATTAAAACAAGTTGGAGTCCATGCAAGTCTTCCATTTTTAACCTAGATTAGAACTCTGAAGTAGTATTAGAATAGCATTCCAACTATTGGTTTTCCACTTTGTTTTTCAAGAATTAGGGGTACCCCAGCTGTGTAGAAAGTTTACACATGAAATGGCTTGTCCCATGTTTAAATAATAGGCAGGGTAGAGGTTTCTTTCCATTCTTGCAGACCTGAAGACTGAAATAGCTATTCAAACGCCAACACTAAGAGCTAACCTGACTTGTTCAGTATGATTTGGTGAAGTAATATTCTGTAAGTGAGGAGCGTCTGCATCTTAATTTATGCCTTATGAGGTTAAGATGCTTTTTGTGTTCTGCAGGGCCCTCCCTGAATAAGGGAAAGGCTAAACACATCTGATGAAAACCATTCTTAATTTCCAAAACTGGGAAGGACCTATAACACTTCGAGGAACTGTATCTTGTTCTGATTGGCTTCAATTATTCAACACTGCAGGCACAAGGAAAGATAAACAACAGGCTTCACATCCTGAAAGAATATCTACATCTCAGGAGGGACAGGGACGGAAGCGGACGCGATTGTCATCAGATGGAGGTAGGGACAATAGTCTGCAGGACCAGTTGATTGGAGTCCTTGAGAGGAACAGTAGAATTCTGAGCTCCCAATTCGAAACTCATAACATCAATTGCCATATGGATAGGGACCAGCGGAAGGACCACGCTGACAGCTTAGTTGCTGTTCTTAGTAAGTTTGCAGACGCTCTCAGTAGAATTGCCGATAAGTTATAGCGAAGTGTCATTGGAACACAGTGTACATAAGGAAGATCTTTACAGAACTCTGTGGATTGTGGATGAAGCTGAGGGATTTGGCAGATTAGTTTTGATATTTTGATATCATGCTCACATTCCTGGCCGCCTTTACATCAGGATTCAACAGAAAGCTCCTCTCTCTCTCCATTTATTTTTCTTCTTTTTGGCCCTTCATGGCTTACTGCCATTATAGGATTCATACACAGATAATAATCAATAGAAGTTGAAGAGTGTTTAACAGTATTGTTGTTTCCTTTTAATCTAAAATTTTAAGATTATATGAAGTTTTAGTGATTGTATAAAGTGAGTTGTCATGTGAACTCTGTATAACGTTGCTCCCCTATGAAAGTGTGGTGATCTCATGTGAACTCCGCAATAAGTTTCAATTTCTATAAAGCTTGATCTGTTCGTTTCTGTGCTGATCTTTTGTTCGTGAAGAGATCGGTGTGCAGGCCATGGTCACCTTCCTTGGTCAGTAGTTAATGGACATATAGTATTTATTCACACGGCGCTAGATTTATTGAAAAAATAAATACTATGAATATGGGTTACTGGATGTATGTAATTACTGAATTGGTGGTATTGTTGCACTACTTATTCAAGAGCATGAATCAAGGTCCCCAGGGTTAGTTTTGGGACATTTAGGCTTTTCCATTGTAGAATTTTTGCAGCCGGAGCTTGGGATAGGACCATGGTTAAGGTGTGCTCCTCCTATGAGATCTTAGATATCTACGGTTAATATATCTAAATTAGATTTTGGAGTAGTCTCAATCTAATTTGACATTGATTCATTCTTCGATGACTAACTAATGACTTAACAAAAAAGGAAGAAAAAAAAAGGCTTGGGGATTGGTGTTTTGGGTCATGAGATGAACCAAAAGACACGGCGGCTGATGAGAATGGGATGGAGCAAAAGGTTGAGATCAAAAGATCAAACTCGAGACCAAAACGCATAACCATAAGTGAATTGAACTGGTCAAAGAGTTTGGTACCTCGCGTCAAGTGCTCTAGATATTGGAAACTTGGAAGGAATTATTCCATAGCAATTTCTTTTATTCTTTCTGTTGAATCTGCCTACTGATTTTTGTGACTGTTACTTCTTTTTTTTTGGTTGAATCTGCAATTCTGCTTATAGTTTATACTACATATAAATTGATATAACTACCTTTAAAAAACTAGTATTTTGTACATGGTCCTCGCCGAGCTCAGCCCGTGTTAAGGTAAATCTTGGGCTTGACTTATCTAGGCCCGATTGGGCTTGGGCTCAACATTTCCTTAGGTGGGCTAGGCTTGGACACCGTTTATTTTTACTAATTTGGTGACTTGAAAGCATGATCTAAATAAAATAAAATTCAATCATCATCATGAAACTTCAAGTCCCTTTAGAATTGAAATCACTATTTTGCAGCTTTTGAAATCTTGCAAGAATTGCAATCCCGAAAAATAAGTAGCAAAAGAATAACATAAAAAATTAAGGCCAGTGATTGAATGTTGTCAATAGCTAAGCCGTCGGATCCAGAGTCCAACAACGCCATGGTGCACATGCATTAAACAGTGTGCGCCGTTGGGTCTGAATTAGACAACCCAGCTATCGATAGAATGTAGCATTCAATCACTTTCCAAAAATTAATAACCAGTTTTGCCTTCTGGACAAAACTTTTACGATAGAATAAATTAAAATGGCCATCTTCTAGAATGGTCCTACAAAGCCCTCGGTCCAGATGGTTGCTGCCATTTTCTTTTTCTTTTCAACGTTATTGAGAGGACGTAGGATGCGGTTGCGTCCTAACCGTGTGTCAAAATAAAAAGAAAGGAGGACGTAGGACCCTACATTACCAATGCATTCTTGAAATTTATTAAAGGCAATCTTTCGAAGGGTATTTTACAAAGGGTTGTTAAATTTTTTGTGAAATGACTTTTTTAACATTCTTTCAATGACTTGGATAGAACGTATGCCTATATAATTCATCATGCGTTAACCAACTTTTTTTCTTCTAAAATCCAAGGTTAGATACATGAATCGTAGGACTGATTGACTATTAACCACTGTTTGTGGGTGTTAAAATGAGACATGTGGTGGCCTTAGAGCCTTCTTTAACTGTGCTTAATTATAATCAATCTAAGGTTAATATTTTTTTCTTCTAAAAACCAAGGTTAGATACATGAACTCAAGAGGGTGAGTGAATTTTAACCACAGTTAGTAAGTGTTAAAAGAGACACGTGGCAGCTTGTAAAGCCTCCTTTAATTGTGGTTAAGCATAATCAATCTAAAGTTAGTATTTTTTTCTTCTAAAAATCATGGTTATCGCATGAACCCAAGGGGTGAGTGAATCTTAACCACTGTTAGTGGGCGTTAAACAGGGACATGTGACGGTTTGTAGAGCCCTCTATAAATGTGGGTAAGCATAATCAAGTCAATATTTTTTTTTATTTTTTAATTCTGAAATCCAAGGTTAGATGCATTAACCCTAGGGGTGAGTGAATATTAACCACTATTAGTGAGTATTAAAAGGTATTGTAGATCCTCCTTTAATTGTAGCCGAGCATAATCAATTTAAGGTTAATAATTTTTTCTTCTAAAAACAAGGTTAAATGCATGAGCTCTAAGGGACGAATGAATATTAGCCATAGTTAATGAATATTAACACATGACGGCTTGTAGAGTCTCCTTTAACTGTGATTAAGTATAACCAATCTAAGGTTAATGTTTTTATTTTAAAAACCAAGGTTAGATGCATGAATCGTAAGGGTGAATGAATCTTCACCATCTTTCCAAAAAAAAAAAAAATCTTAACAACAGTTAAGAGTATTAAAAGGGACACATGGCGGATTGTAGAGCCCACTTTAATCGTGGTGAAGCATAATAAACCTATTGTTAATATTTTTTTTTCCAAAAACCAAGGTTAAGTTGATGAATCCTAGGAGTGAGTGAATCTTAACCATAGTTAGTGCGATCCAAGCACTTCTCTTGTGAAAAGTTTTTACAAATCTCTTTAAAATCAAAATAAGGTTACAAAGGTCATTTCATAAAAAATATAACCAACTTTTGGATGGAAGGGTGTATTTGTAAAAAAATTTAAAAGTTAATGGACTATAATGCAAAATCATAAAACATGAGGGTATTTACAAATAGCTGAAAAGTTAGGGGGTTTTTTGCAAAAACCCCCCTTTCAAAACATTGGTCACTTTTTTTTTTCCGTTAATAATGGAGGCCACATGGAGCTATGAGCTACACAATGAGGGCTTGCCCTCCCCCTCCCAAAAACTCCAAACCCTGATGTAGGTGGGATTCGGTCCAGATCTCTCTGGTAAGTCACCAAGAGACTTACCAACTAAATTAGCTGACACCTACGACATTGATCACTTTAATCCCTAAGAGGAGCATGATTAGTAATAGGGTAAATTACATTAATCTCCCTTGAGGGTTGTTGAAATTTCAAAAACCTCACCTCTAGTTTCTGAAATTACACTACCCTCCCCTACCCTCCCCTCAACTTAGTTGTTTGTAACACATACCCCTTCCGTTAGTTTGTCGTTACTTACATGAATGAATTTTGATAATATCATCATTAAAGCATTTTAAAATGTCTAAATTATCATTCTTAAAAGACAAAGTCAGTTAATACACTAAAATAAATGATAATTGGGGTTGGTAAGTATATACTTAAGGTTAATATATATTTCCAAAACTAAGTTCAATAGTATCAACGTAGAGTAAATGTATTTTTTTCTTGAAAAACCAAGGTTAGACAGATGAACTCTAAGGGTGAGTGAATCTTAACCATAGTTAGTGGGTATGAAAAAGGACACATGGCGGCTTATAGAGACCCTTTAATGTGGTTACGCATAATTAACCTAAGGTTAATATGTTTTTATTTTTTTTCCTAAAACCAGTGTTAGATGGATGAATCCTAAGAGGTGAGTGAATCTTAAACTTGCTTATGATTCACTTACTCATGTGGTTAATTTTTTTAAAAAAAATCTTCTCTAAAAACTATGGATAGATTATTTAACCTTAGAGATGAGTGAATCTTGATCACGGTTAATAAATGTCAAAGAGGAGCCAACTCAAGTAACGAAGATAAAATTGTAAAAGTATACCGGTGTTAACTTGACAAGCATAACATGGAAGGGCAATGTTATTTCATTTAGGCAATGTGGACCAAAAACATGTGTTACTGTGTTTCATTAAAAGAGAATGACCCATGTTTTCCGGTAGGACTCTCTCCAATCAAAAACGAGTGTCGCAATTAAAGGAAAGAAAGTAATGCTAGGCATTATCCTATTTTCCCAAAAACTAAGGGGGTGAAATTTCACCAAACCTCGGGGTGGGGATGTCAGTAATTTACCTGATACCTATTCACCAAACCGGAGAAATCTGGATGCCTGTCTCCACGTGCTTCTCAGATTAGCACATTTGGAGATGCAACTCAGTCGGAGCGATGACGAGACCTCTCAAGGCCTCCGCCAACAGGCGTCCCACCGTTCTTCTTCTCGTCTGCGCTGCTGTTTTATTCTCTCTCTTCCTTCTCGCCATCCAAACCTCTTTCTTTACGGGTGAAATTGACCTTCCACTGTCCATCTCCTCCCCCATTTTTATTTATTTTTGTCTCCCTAGTTGTTATTTTTACCTGATTTCTGGTTGCAGGAAACCGGAAATTCGATCCAAATAGAGAGGATCTTCGGATTTTATCAGATTTTCAGTCCAGTGTTCAACAATGCGTGGTTAGTTTTCTGTTTTTTTCAATCGGAGCTCTTCAGTGATTTGATTTTTGAAACATCTTTTTCTGTAAGTTTCGAATTCGGACTTTGGGTTATTATGTGCGTCTCCGTTTGAATCTCCTTGGGTTGGGCCTGAAAGGTAGAAATTCTTCTGGCTTCGATTTCCAAGTTTTATTTTCTTTTCTCTTTTATTGCATTCTTCCTGTAGTGGATCTTTAAGTCTTGATGGATCTTAGGATAGAAAACTACTCCGAGAAGCTTCGAATGACCTAACTTTGGCATTTGAGATTGACTGCATTAATTGAATCTTTTAGACGGTTTGATGAATTTATGATTTGAATTAGGGTTTAAGCTCTTTAGAATTGAAATTGGCTTCTAAATGAGTGTTGTTTAAATTTTGGAAAGTACTTGGATCTTAGGGAATAACACTACTGAAGAAGCTTTGAATGATCCTGGCTGTTACCTCGTTGCTTTCTAGCTTATGATATGTAGATTATGCCATTATTCTGGATCTGAGCTTTTGAGTCTTCTCAGATATGTGCAGATTTCTGCATCATGCTTACAATCTTCAAGTTCACCAGTAGAAGTGCACACTTTCTAACTGCATCCTTCCTGTACTAACCTTGAAATTGCATGTAGGCAAACAGGGGGCTTGGACTTACTGCACACGTTGTTGACCACTGCAAATTAATCCTAAAGTTTCCTGAAGGCACTAACAGCACCTGGGTTAGGCTCTAATATGAACCTTTATTTTATTTTTTTTGACGCATTCCTTTCCTTGCTTATCGTCTAATTTTTCTTTTTTTGTTTTAAATTACAGTACAATGAGCAGTTTAAAATATATGAACCCTTGGAGTACCATTATGATGTTTGTGAGGCAATTCTACTGTGGGAACAGGTTAAGTTTTATCTTTTTTCATTTTGATAGTTATTGGTTGCTTTTCCAAGAGATGATATGTACTAAAATTACCAGCAATGCAGTACCGTAACATGACTACAGTTTTGACAAGAGAGTATCTAGGTGCTCGACCAGATGGATGGCTAGAATATGCGGCGAAAAGGATAGCACAATTGTACGATTCTAAACATATCCAGTTTGTTTGTTTGTGTCTTTTTTTTGGTTGGTTAGGTCATACTCAGCGTTAGTTAAGAAATATATTTTGGAATATAAGTAAGCATTCTCTTCTTCATTGATTGTAGGGGAGCAGATAAATGCTACAATCGTTCTCTTTGTGAGGAGAACCTCAATTTGATTTTGCCATCAAAACCGCCTTTTCATCCCCGCCAGTTCCGGACCTGTGCTGTTGTCGGAAACTCGGGGGATCTTTTGAAGATGGAGTTCGGAAAAGAGATTGATGGCCATGATGCAGTTATACGAGATAATGAAGCTCCTGTAAATGAGGTAAGCTAACATCTAAGTGCTAGCCTGTTCATTCTTTAGGCTTACCTTGGTGAGGATCAAGTAGCTTCTCCACTTGTGTTTTTTGGAGATACAATAATTAAGTATTTTGAGCCCTTGCAAGCAGAAGTTATTTTCCATTCGGTGTCTACTTATTCATTAAATCATGCATATATCATAACCCAGTCACTGCCAAGTACCGGAAATGATCTTTGAAAAAGTAACTTGGCTGTACTTAAAAATTCCCATTTTTTAAAATTATTTGTTTGATTACTATGATCTGAGTGGGTACACTGTAGCCTTGTCTTTCCCTTTTTCTTTTTTAATATTAGTATGATTACTTTATCTGAGAGAGTACATTGTGGCCTCTACCTAAAATTCCCATTTTTAATTATATTTTATTTGATTAACATGTTCTGGGTGTGTACACTGGCATTGTCTTTCTGAGTTAAAATTTTCAACTAGCATGATTATGATGGTCTGAGAGAGTACACTGTGGCCTTATCTTTCTTTTTCCTGAATGACCTCACCAAGTTGTTTTTGGAATTGCCTATTGATCTTTCATTTACAAACAATGCAGAAATATGCCAAGCATGTTGGTCTGAAGAGGGATTTCCGCCTTGTAGTAAGGGGTGCTGCTCGTAACATGGTTGCTATTCTCAATGGATCTGGTGAGCCTATGTTTTAGGTTATGTTACAAGCACATAATTCTTAAATTCTTTCCCAATGTTGGAATTTTATTGGTATCGTGTGTTGATATCAAAGATTAAATTCATATTCGGGATACATAATGTTTTTAACCGAAGCTGTTACATATCGTCAATACCGATACATATTAGACGATACTTATAAATCAAGATTTTTAAAATAAAAAATAAAAAGCAAAGGATGAATAAAATATTCAACTGCAAAATATTTGATGATAAAATATTAAAAATAAATACTTAATCAAACATGAAACATTACCTGATTCAAATAAGTAATGGAAGAACTTGATGATTGATTTTTCGACCCTTTGATTGAAACTCCAAGTCAAGTTTTTTTATCACAAAAACTTGAAGAGTTTGAGTTTTGGCGTGTAGGCTATCAATACGTATGGGTCCCTTCCGAAATCGATAAGTACCGGTTTTGGTGATTTTTATTTCCATGGTTGGTATCCAAAAGTCAATGCACATCTCGCTTATGATTTGCAATTTTGGAACATAAGCTGCTTACATCTCCCCTACACAATTGGTATTGCGTTCAATTGTTGGTGTAACTTTTTATATGGGATGCTTCAAAGAAAGTCTCTCAGCAATCATTTTTTAGAGCTGAACGTACCTAGTTTTAATTAAAGGGTTGGTTGAAATTCTATGACACATTACTAATGCTTCCAACTTTATGACTTCTTTCGGCACCCCCAGTCTGTTCAGGCTTTCAATGCAAGAATATTTGATTGAAGTCAGTAAGTTAGTAGGAGACTGGGAAAACTGTTTTTACAGTGCTTTCCTATGTGCACCTTCAGCAGTGTTGCAAAATTATTCTTAAATTGCAGCTGTCCTCCCCTCAATTGCTATCTACTGACCCTCCTTAAGTCTTCTGTGAAAATCATGAAATTGGAAAATAAGCTAAACCAATAAATTTATAAAGAATTAATTTAGAGTAGAATACAGACTAAAAATCACTCAACGTAGAAAATGTGACAAGTTGATTTGTTGGTTTTAGAATGTGTCATTTCAATACTTACAATGTAGGAAATTACTCTGATATCTCATTCACTGTAACAAAGACATGCTTGTTGGTGCCAGGACATGGGTATAAACTATAAAGTACCAGTACTTACAAAATTTCTTCTGCAGCTGTTGAGGTGCTTATAATCAAAAGTGTGACCCACAGAGACTTCAATACAATGATAAAGGTGAAGATCGCATCTCAATAGACCTACATAATTAACCATTTCCCAATAATTAAGAGAAAAGCTAAGGGGCCTATCATATAGACCATGATAATGGCTTACCAAAAGAATGAGAGATCAGATGGTTAGGGCCATCATTTGGATCACTCTAGCTGTCTCCTAAATGATACCACTGAAAAGTTAGTCAAACCCTCTCCATGTGTTCCACATGTAATGTTGTGCAGGTGCAGGAGCACCCTTATTAGTGACATGCTGGATGCCTTAGTTTTTCTTAATCAATAATAGTTTGCTTGGAGATCATCCATCTTATAGTGTAGTTGATTATGAAATTTTACTTTTTTCTTATTACTGGAGGCATTAACCCAAGTAGCTCTATGTGAGGCGTAGTTAACAGCTCTTATAATTTATTATTGCAGCGTATTCCAAATCCAGTCTATCTCTTCCAAGGTATTGTGCTACGAAGAGGTGCTAAAGGAACTGGAATGAAATCTATAGAACTAGCACTTTCCATGTGCGACATTGTTGACATATATGGTTTCACGGTGGATCCTGGCTATACGGAATGGTCAGTACAATGCTTTTGATGCTTTATTCTTTTGTTGGGGACTCTGTTTATGTTCTTGCTCTCTGCATCTGATTTTGACTTCTGCCTCACATTCGTTTATAGTGTCTTAGCTATCGTTTATGTATTTGCTCTCTTAATGTTATTGAGCTCTGGTTGTTGATAATTAATAATTTCTAGAGTCAACATGACTTTTTAGCTGGTAATATCATTCAAATATATGAAAATAGCAGAGATTTTGTCACCCTTTTTACTGGTGCTTTCTTTCTTATTTTATCAACTGTTAGAAAAATCAAACAGGAGTTCAAACACCCACAAACTTTATCTGGTTTGCTTAGTGAAAGTCTTAAGAATTAGGTTGTACAGTTGATCAACTTCACGCGTTAGTTATCCTCATCTTGCAGGCTTCATTTTTTTTTTCTGGATTGTGGATTTTGTGGAATTCTATATGATTCTGGAAGTTTTTCTTAGATCTTTCATAATCTATTTTATAGTATATAAAAAAACTAGAGTGACCGTAGGTGCTACAGGTATAACTTCAAGCAGCTTCAAATAACAGGTGGTAATCTTTATTTTGCCGTTGCAATTTATAATTATGTGTAGAAGTCCTTTTTTTTTGGGGTAGGCAATATCTGTTAGTGAGTTAGTAGTTAGTTGTGAGGGGACTTATAAGATTGTCACCTCACTACATAGGAACTTGAGCCCTGGCCTCCTAAACGGGGAGTATGCTACTTGTCATCCGAACGGATAAGTGTTTGCTTGAAATAATTTTTTTTTGTATATGGATATGCATTATATAGAACCAGGGGTGGCAATGGGCGGGTTGGATTTGGTTTTTGGTTGTGGTGGGTAAGGATGCCCTTAAGGCCATAATCCGTTCCTTAATAAACGGGCTGAAGAAGGAAAACCAAAACCCAGCCAAATTAAAGACCCGTTAACCCTAAGCTGCCTACCTAATCCATTTAAAATAAATAGATATTATTTAATTCTATTGTAGATTATCTTTACTATTATAATGCGAGAGGCAGGTGTAGCCTGATTTTTCCGAAATTCTCAAACGACCTTTATATAAAACAAAATTTTGATTTAATGTTTTACTTTAATTTCCAAACTACCCCTTGCTCATCTATCTATTAAAAAAATAGAATGACAGTCAATCGCAATTGAACTCGGGAGAGTTCAATCGCACCTGTGGGTTAACACGTGTTCCTTTTAACTCCTATAAATTGTGGTTAACTCCTTCCCCTCTCTCTCACGTGCCACCCACTAGTAAATTATAATAACATTTAAACTCAAACTAGGTATTATGACCCATCAGGTCCGGGGAGCAAAACCCAAACCCTACTCTGTCACGACCCAAAATACCCCTTGGAGTTAAGGGATATTTTAGGTGCAACTATATTTAACCTGGCAAACCATCCTGTAATGAACAAGGCATAACGTAATAAAATGAAATGTGATACAGAGAGCGGAAGCTTAAAACAATGCGGAAGCGTAACTAAATTTTTCCTTTTCTATACATGGTCTGTATTCCAAGTTTGTACAATACAAAACACAAAATAAGAGTAGACATGCCTACTCATCAAAATACAAAATGTAATCTCTCTCTCTCTCAATGATCACCCTGATAGGGCCAATAGTCTAAGTCCCTTGCCTCCACTTGAGGCTCCACTACCAACTCCTCATATGACTCCTCCTCACCATAGTCCTTCTCTATCCAAGGACCCAGAGCACAGATGTTGAATAGAACCCGTGTACCTGCCGACATAAAATGTATGACTGAGTATGGAATATTCAGCGTATACATACTACTAGCTAACATGTTATAACAACAATAATATCACATGCGAGTAATTAAAGAAATACAGTTGACAATTCATTCTCAAAACCAATATAGACATTCATTCGTCAAATCTTATCTTTCTTGGAAAACAAAACACCTTCTATAGTTCTTATGAGTTCTTAGTAGCTTATGAGTTCTTGTGAGTTCCTTGTGAGCTTATGAGTTCTTCTTGTGAGCAAGAGGTTAGTACCCGCAAAACCTTAGGCTACCAACCTCCTTGACAATCCATCAAACTTGTGAGGCTTTCTTTCAAGAATTCTTATGAGCAAGAGGTTAACACTCGTAAAACCTTGGGTTGCCAACCTCCTTGACAATCCACCAAACTTATGAAAACTTTCTTGTGAGCAAGAGGTTAGTACCCTTAAACTTGGGCTACCAACCTCCTTGACATTTCACTAGCTTATGAGAATTTCTTGCGAGCCAAAGGTTAGTACCCACAAAACTCAGGGCTACCAACCTCCTTGTTTGATCCTTAAACTTGTGAAAATTTCTTACATCTTAGCTTATGAGCAAGATGTTAGCACCCGAACTATCCTAGGCTACCAAAAATGTAATCGTGCATGTGAGATCGTACTTGTATTTCCTTATGAGTTCCATTTAAACACATAGCATATTTTCATTCATTGCATTACATCACTAAGATCATGGCTTTTGAGCCTATTTCATCACATCATGCTTAAATTCATGGTTTATTGAAAAATAATAATACTCACCTACAAGTATAACTATATTTCTCATTGTATTGCAAAACCCCCAAATCTTAAACCCATATTTACTCATTTAATCATAATGTAGTTTACCCAAAATCCTATATTTACTATTTGCGTCATAGCTTAGTTAGATAATAGGATGTTCTTACTATTTTCATTCAACCCATACATTCAACCTCATTCTATCTTTGTATCATAGCAAAGCTAGCTAATAGTAGGTACTTACAATACCCATTCAAAATCATACTTTTACTCTTTGCATTATAACAAAGTTAGTTAGTAGGAGTACTTACTTGCAAGGATTAAATCTTAGATTGGAGGGATGATTGAACACGAACTTGAGCTTGGAAATGGAGATCCACGCTCTAAGAAGAAGATTCAAGCTCGAGGAAGCTTTGAGAAGTGAGGATTCGAGCTCCTCCTTGGTCTCCAACAAAATCCCTCTTTGGAAACCTAGGGTTCCTTCGTTTTCTCTCAAAAAGTCTCTCTCTAAGTGTTGGAACCCTTGGACCCCCGAAAATTGGGTATATATGGTGTTAGGTTAGTGAAAAACCTTTAAAAAAGTGTCTGTGCGATCTCGCTCGAGCGGGCTGCTCCCTGGACTCAAAAAACGCAGTTTTGGTCGAGCTCGCTCGAGCAGGTTTTTCTGCAAAAACGCACTTCGGTATTCAGCCATAACTTTTGACTCCCTTATCGGATTTTGACGATTTAACTTGCGTTGGACTCGTCATTCAAAGGGGAACAATTTTGTCTCTAATAGACAAATCATAATTCTGAGTTTTTAAATACCTAAATGGGTTCTAAAGCCGAATGGTCTGTAAATGGATTTTAGCAACCCATATTTTCAGCAGATCCAATTTCGGAAATCGGATGTTTACCCTATCTTAGACTAAGAATATGGAAAAATGATAAACATGAACCTTGAAGAGGGTTTAAATACCTTTTCAAAAATTCAAGAATCGCTCGATTCCGATCAGCGGTGAGAGAACTAGAGCTACTTAAGGTTGAGAGTAAGGTAAGGCATAAACCTTGTTAAAATTTAAGAGTATTCTATACCCTTACTTCCTTCATCCCAAACACCCATATTCTTAAAAAGGTATTCTTAAAGCTTTAATACATGTCATCAAACACCATACACCTGAAATATATCAAACTAAGGTTCTCATTAGCTTGATAACCATTCAAACCATAAGCCTTAGACAATATTCATAGCACTATTCGACACACCAAGCCATCAAGATCCAGGATTCTACATACTCAATTATAAACTATTTGAGAAAGTCAAACATGAATCCATGCCATGTCCAAAACCCTAACCCAAACCCGTGAAAAGTCAGATGAATAGACTGGATGGATCAAAATTGCCACACCTAAATGGACCATATTTATCATAGTAGGAATAATATCATTAAATTTACGCTGCATTAAGTATCAACATTTGCCCTAGTGGTGATGAATCCAAATCTATAGTGTTGAGGTCAAGGGTTTCCACTCTTGCAGGTATTCGAGCCCTCCTCCTCCCCCCCCCCCCCCCCCTCTCCTTTTTTTTTTGCAATATTTGCAAACAAAAATAAGTCTTCATGGCTTCATGCATTCATACGCATGAACATGTTACATACATGTCTTCTTCTTTGTTAGTGACTTACCCCAACTATTTGAGGTCGGCAACAGAAATCATGTTATGTCAGTCTAGTTTATCAAGAGTCATATCTTTAGTTAACGCAAGCTATCAAATATTTTCTCCGTACTCGTCCTTTTGAGCCTTCACCTTGCCCTTTTAGAGTCTTCAACTTGCACCAACTCACTGTCTAATAGTATTATCATTAGTCTTCATTGAACGTGCCCAAAACATCTTAATGGACTCTCCCTTAATTTATCACCTATTGATGTATAATTCTTACACCTTCCCCTGTAGCTCAGATGACAAGGTGTGCCCTTCCATGAGGGTGGTCTTGGGATCAAGTTCCGGGGGGGAAGCTTTCCCTCGGTGATGTGTTAGCAGGGATCCACTCACAAGTTACTAACCCACTAACCCTAATTATTAACAGTAAATAAATTATGCATTTGAAAAAAAAAAAAAAAAAAGCTTATAATTCTTAATAACTTGGACACTGACACATCCTCTGGTGTCAGGCTCAGATATAAGGTGCCAGACACAGTGCTTGGAAACTCCCATGCTGAAGCACTCATACATAGCGATACTGTTATTAAATAAATAAGAGAGGTCTATGTAAAAAAAAAAAAGTTAACCCATAAGAGTATCATATAGAGGGAAAACACATCTAGTTTAATAGTATGAGTACATTGGAACTTTGAAAACCCAGCATTCTTACATATTGGTAATATCAAGGGAATTGTATAATGAGAAATAACACCTAGATTCAATAGAAATATATTGGAAATTTATATCTAATATTTATAAACTGGAAGATGTGGACAAAGATGAACGTGACATTTTTATAATTTTGACCGCGCATCCAATATGGCATCTGTTTATGAAAATCTGGCATCCTTTTGGATCGATGTATATTATTTTATTCAGTCAGGTTCAGCATAATTGCTTATACAATCTCTTTTGTTACTGAACTCCATTGCAATATGTGACAGTTTTCTGGTTTATGTGTACCTAGATTCATACATATGTTATTTTATTGATGTATATAGGAAGTTGTTTATCTTGTTTCCTTGGTTGCTAACTGCCCTATACCAGATCAATACTCAGCCGTTGAGATCTTATATGTTTATGTCTGTATGTTTCTTGTAGGACACGCTACTTCTCAACACCAAGGAAAGGGCACAATCCATTGCAAGGAAGGGCATACTATCAGCTCCTTGAATGCCTTGGCGTAAGACTCCTAATACACCTTTTATTCTTAATTGTGTAAAGAAGCACCAAAAAAATGTCTAAATGACTGATTTCAAGGGGTTTATACCCACAGGTAATTAGAATTCATTCTCCTATGAGAGCCAAGAGGAAGCAAGACTGGTCAGATGTGCCAACTCGAGAAATGATAAGCAGAGCTCACGCTGCAGCCCTGCACCTAAAGAGAAGTCAAGCTGGTAAGGGTGGCGGGTTGGGACAGTTTGGTAGTTGTAAGGTATGGGGAAATGTGGGCCCTGACAGCAGTGGACCCATTTCAGGATCTCTAGACATGAGCGATATTCGGAAGAATTCGAATTACAGTAAATGGGAAATTATGCCATTTGAGAGCCTCAGAAAGGAAGCACGGGAGCAGTATATTGAAATGGAAGGTGTGTCTTTGTACAAGATGGATGGCAATAAATTGGATGATCTGGTCTGCGTGAGGCATTCACTAAAATCCGAGGTATAGTCAAAGAAGATTTAGGTGGTTCCCTTTTTGTGTTCCTCTATTGATTGGTTGAGAGCCGCCCAACTAGGTATCTCCATCAGTTGTGGGATCTAGAAGGAAATGGGGCTTATTGGACTTGGGTTCGCGAATGCAAGTTTCAGTATGGGCAGGTCCTCTCTCACGTGAAGCATAATACAGGGTTGTGATATGGTCAAGCTCCTGGATCTCTGATAACGGTGGCATCTTAGGAATCAATTTCCCCAGATGCATAGCAAGGAAACAAGAGACTGAGGCATGTAAACATCACCAATTTGATACGAGTTGCCGTCACGGAGTTAGATGAATATCACTGAAAATGAGTATAGGGTCATCATTGGTTGTGTACCATTATCATGAAGCCTTGAATGTATGTTATTGTGAGAATGCAGAGTTTTCAAGAAATCATCTGATTTGAAGTTGATACTGCATTAGTGTTAGTTAATGGACCTTACATTGGCTACAACACTAGTTTAAGATCCTCACTCCTGCATTTCGGATTCTTTAGGAGTGCTCATGGTTCAACTTACTGCCTTATAACTGCATACAATCTAGGTACCCCATGACATGCTTCATGTTGAGCTTTGCACTTGAAACAATTTACTGTTTCTAACATTTCCACGAGATTAGTGGTCAATTCAGCGAATTTTTTTATGAAAAAGTGGGGAAAAAAAACCCTGTGATGAGGCATTAGTTACTCATTCATGCGCGTCGAAATGCAGATTGACGCACATATTTAAAGAAGGGAATATGGCTGTTGATTGGCTTGCTAATCATGGGTTGATCTCTCCTCTTGGTCTGACCACCTTGGAGGAACCTCTTAAATGGCTAAAATCTCTTCTTCAAATGATGTTATGGGGATTACGACCTCCAAATCTTGTTCTTTGTAGGCTGTCCTCATTGAACCCAAAAAAAACGTAGCACTTTTTATGAAGAAGTGCCGAAGCTTGAAACAAACTGTTAATATTATTTTCATGGGATGGTGCTAGTAAACTTAGGTGGGGTTTGGTAACACTAATTTAAATAAGTAGAATTTATTTAAAAATTGTGCTTAGTTGAACTTTAGATTGTTAAGTTAAAAGTTAATTGCATGTTTACATCTTTTTGGAGTAAGGGTTTTACCTCTAAAGAAAAAAGTAACTATAAGCTACTTTTTAAAGTAGAGGTTTGTATCTCAAAATTTTCTACTTCTAAAAGATGTAAACATGTAATTAAGTATAATTTTCAAATAAGTTCTACCTTAATACCTTTAACAATCTAAAGTCCAACTAAGCATAATTTTCAAATAAGTTCTACCTTAATACCTTTAACAATCTAAAGTCCAACTAAGCATAATTTTCAAATAAGCTCTACCTATTTAGATTAGTGTTACTAAATGCCATCTTAAGCTAATACACTAAAAGTTCTAATTAAGGGTTGAGTTACGTGTAACTGTGTCTCTAATAATGAACCATTCTCAACGGATACTAAAAAGGCACCATTTGTATATAGTTGTTAATCTGTTGTCGATCTTGGCAGTCTTTAACACACCCTCCCAAAAGATTTAAACGAAAAAGATGGAAAAAGTAATTATCCCCCCAAAACTATACTCATCCTACCACGACCGAACACATGCATACACTCACTCACTCACTCACTCACTCTCTCTCTCTCTCTCTCTCTCAACTGACCCTGCCCTGCCTCAACCCTTCCCTTGACAGCCTGGTGATAATGAAATTCTTTAATATATACTAGCGGGTGGCACGTGCGATGCACATAAGAGCGAGAAAGGAGTTACCCAAAGTTAATAGGGACATGTGTTAACCTGCAGGTGCGATTGAACTCTCCCCGAGTTCAATCGCGATTGACTGTGATTCTATTCTTTAAATAGATAGATGAGCAAGGGGTAGTTTGGGAATTAAAGTAAAATATTAAATCAAAGTTTTGTTCTATATAAGGGTAGTTTGAGAATTTCGGAAAAATCAGGCTACGCCTACCTCTCGCATTATATATATATATATATATATGTATGGTTAGGCCACAGTCCCACTTTGGGTATTCTCTTTTGAGATTAACTATGAACAAGAGCTCCAATTGAAGAGGTTGAAGAGATAACCGGAGCAACCCAAAAGATGCCTTATGGGTAAGGGGTGTATTCAAGCCGAGCTTTGGCCAAGTTTAAGCTTAGCTTAAACATGCTCGAACTCAGCTTGAGCTCGATTCAAGCTTGAATGTTTAAGCTTGAGCTTGACTTGATCAAGCTCGAACTCTATTCAAGTGGAGCTCGGGCTGGTCAATCTTGATTCATGGAATTATTTTGTTTAATTTTATATGATTTTAATAAAAATATTTATTTATAAATCATAATACAAGAAATTACATAAAATTAAATATTCATATGCAAAAATAAGATTTGAGGATAGTCATTTTTTTAAAACTTCTTAGATTAGAGTTTCTATTTTTAGCTTCTTAACTTTTTTTTCTTGTTATTATTTTTTAAATTAATTTAATATAAATTAAAATTTATTACAATTTATGGTAAAAAGTTTAATAAAAATTATAATGTTTTAATATAAATAACAGTATTAAAAATATTATATCGTTACTATTATAATGGGAGAGGCAGCGAAGCCTGAATTTTTTGAAATTCCTAAACTACCCTTATATAAAACAAAACTTTAATTTAAGGTTTTATTTTAATTCCCAAACTACCCTCATCTATCTATTTAAAGAATAGAAATCACAGTCAATCGCGATTGAACTCGGGGAGAGTTCAATCGCACCCATGGGTTAACATGTGTCCCTTTTAACTCCTATTAAACTGTGGTTAACTCCTTCCCCTCGCTCTTGCGTGGATCGCATGTGCCACCCGGTAGTGTCTATATATATATATATATCTAATATTTGAAGTCAAATGGAGCCCTAAACGAACCGAGCTTCGAACCAAAGCCGAATTAAACAAGATTTGGCTTGAACTTGACGTATTTAAACATTCGAACTCTATTAATGTAGGTAAATGATATCTCTAATAAAAAAAAAAGCATTCAAACTCAAATAAAAGCTGGCTTGATCTGTTGCAGCCTGAAATGTTAGGTTGAGCGAGTCGAAGTGAGTCAAGCCGACTAACTAACTTGGCTTGAGTGAAGCCTCCTTGTGACAGGATAATTAAGTAATTATAGATAGCATTTCTGTAAAATAAGTATATTTTTTTCTTCTAATTCCCTAGTAAAAGTTGCAGAAAAAAAAGCTGACTCGGTGCTCTGCTCCTTGGCCAAAAAGAAACACTAATCACTTGCCGCGGAGGCAATGAAATGAAATGAAATGATGGGGACACAGCCCGCCATGTCTCACCGGACGTGGCAGTGGTCCCCACCCCGTACGGGAGGTATCTGGGTCTCCAATTCCATCCTTTCGGAGTTGAGACTTGAGAATTGAGATGAAGAAGCTTTCTCGCTTTGATTCGCATTTCGCAGCTGAAACAATCTGTGCGTACTCTCTAGTGAAATTAATGGGGTTTTTGTCTGTCATATTTTAATGGTTTTTTTCCAGCAATGAAGTAGTTGGTTGCAGAGCCATACATATGTCCCAGTGTTATGGTATGTTTTTGAAGCTTCTCTAATCAGAGGTTCGTTTCAACTCAAAAGATTGTTTCTCATTTCGCTGTTCGTTTTTGAAGATGGGGTTAGAAAGAAGTTGTTGGTCTGAGTTTCGGAGTTTGTACTGAAGGTTTTGCATCTCGAAGCTCCCAGATGTCCACACAGAAATGCAGTTTTTTTTTTTTTTTTTTTAAATGATTTTCTGAGCTATTGAAGAAGAGCAAGAGCGTCTTCTGGTCAGTAGTTTTGCTTTCAGAAATTTTCTTGATATTCACTTCCATGGAGAAGAGAGGTTGTAACAGCAACACCCCACCACTTCTCCTCTTCCTCTTAGTCTTCCTCCTAAACCGTGCCGTCCAATGCCAAGAAACAATGAGCGAAAACCGCATCCTTACTGAGCCTCCATCTCCGTCTAGGGTTCCCCAACTCAAGAATGTCCTTGGGAAGATCATCCTCGGTGTTTTATTCGGATCTTTAACTGGATTCATCTCTGCCATTCTTTTTGCTTGCTCAATCCGATTCTTCGTCCACTACATGAACAAACCCACATTTCTCAAATCCCCAGTCATCTTCTCCCCCCAAATCTCCCCCAAAGCACTCCACTTGGCCCTCTCAAATCAAAACCACTTCCTTGGTTCAAGCCCCAACGGGAAATACTACAGAACTGTTCTTGACAATGGACTCACTATCGCAGTCAAGAGACTCCAACGGGACAAGTCGGTCAAGAGAAGGATACAGCAGCAAGACCTGGAAATGCTCGCTAGTCTGAGAAATCGGAATTTGATGAGCTTAAGGGCTTACATTCGTGAACCGGACCGGTTCTCTCTGGTTTATGATTACGCCCCTAATGGCAGTCTTGAAGATGCAATGAATAGAGTCCGAGAACACCATCTGCAGCTTGGCTGGGAAACCCGGCATCGGATTGCGGTTGGCGTGATTAAGGGCCTCCATTATCTCCATTTCAGCTGCACCCCAAGAATTCTTCACTATAATTTGAAGCCTAGGAATGTGATGCTAGATTCCGAGTTTGAACCAAGACTGGCAGATTGTGGGTTGGCTAAGCCCATGCCCAATTTGGCTACAACAGTCTATGGTTACACTGCTCCAGAATGTTTCCAGAATTGCAGGTATTGTTCAAACTTCAAAACATACGAACTCCAAATTCATATTTGCTAACTTTGGATTCAATAAGATTTATTTCTATGCCTAATCTTAACCAATCCCCTCATGCTAGAAACTCTGACACTCGTTTGATTATCAGTATATTGAATTCCAGATGATAATAAGCATTTGGGAGCAGTTAAACATTCTTATTCTTGGTCTCTTTGTTTATTTCCTATGTCAGCATTCACTGAAAGTAATGGATGTTATTCAATGGGGATATATGCAGTACAAGAAACTTCAATGGGTGTTTAATAACAGAAAACTGAATTTCAATTGATTGATGAAACTGAAGTCAATGTATTTTCAACATTGGCTGAAGTTTGTTCCCTAGTGTTACTTTTTTTTGTTGTTAAGTGACATCATTTATCTAGGTTAGTAAGAAGGTGGGTATCTCAACTGTCACATTGGTAAACTCGAACTTAAGTCCTTAGTGGGGGAAATACGTTGAAGCAAACACTCAAAAATATAATACTGTCACTAATGGTGATTTCCTCAAACAAAGGAGCATTGTGGGATTTTGTTTTAAAAATTAATTGATTGGAGTCGAGGAATTTAAAAAAAAAAAACTGAGGACCTCTTCATTTTGCTTCTCAGTTTATATCCTATGCATTCTATAAAATGTTGTCAATGTTGTGCTTAAGTTGAATTTCTTTCGATTTAAACAGATACACAGATAAGAGTGATATCTTCAGTTTTGGGGTGATTTTGGGTGTTTTGCTGACTGGTAGAGATCCTTTGGATCCATTCTTTGGGGAAGCAACAAGTGGGGAAGTTTGGGACGGTGGCTCCACCATTTGCAGCAAGCAGGGCATGCACGAGAAGCACTGGATAAGAGCATCCTTGGGGAAGAAATAGAGGAAGATGAGATGGTGATGGCTGTGAGAATTGCCGCTGTGTGCCTCTCGGATTTGCCGGGCGACCGACCTTCAAGCAATGAGCTTGTTCATATGCTCACCCAGCTGCACAGCTTTTGACAGGAATTATATGTAATTTTCTAATTTATCACAGCCCTTCCCTTTGGGATTAGTGCATCTGCAGAATTTAGCAGTTGGGTCTCTTCTATGTTTTGTTCTTCAGGGCAGTCAGCTACCTGACTCAAATGTACATGACAACAATCCTGCTTGGAAGCCGATGTTGTAATATTTAGTGATACTGATTCTGTTACATTTGCAAACTGCCTATCTTCTGGATAATCCCAGAAGGTTTCGAATGCATTTGTGTTTACTACAGTCGTAACAAGCTGTATGGTCATATGCTCTGTATGCTTTGGAAGCATTTGTGTTTACTACAGTTTGTAACAAACTGTATGGTCATATGCTCTGTATGCGTTGAGAGCATGAAAGGCTGGAAAGGGCATGTGGTGGGGATGCCAAGATCGAGAGTACTGAGAGGGCATGGGATTGGATTTGGTCTAGCCCTCAGCCAGACCAAAACCATCTGGCCCACACAGAGCCATTTTAACTGCACTTTTAACCCCTGTTAAATTTTTAACTCCTGTGGTTAATTTTTTTTTTCTAAAAACTAAGGTTACGTGATTGAACCGTAAGTGTTAATAAATCTTAACCACGGTTAAAAGGGTGTCAAAAGGGACACAAGGGACACATGTTGACCCGTAGGATGAGGACTAGATGCTTGTGGTCTAGCCTTAGATTAAACTAATTTTTAGAAAAAAAAAAACACAAGAAACCCGAAAATTGATGTTTTTCTCCTAGAGTTCTCTCATAGTTGTGATTAGTAGTTTAGAGGAATAAAGCTCTCTCTTATGGAAATCTTAGTAGAAATGGTAAGTAATACAAATTTTGGGAACTCTTCTTAATTAATGAAGGAGCTCTATTGTTGATGACGAATGGTTGAGGAAGAATGGAGGGGATGCAAATGTCTTTCTTTCCTTCAAATGGTTTGGATAAAATGAAAAAAGTTCGCATGTGTGAACTTCTTCACATGTGTGGGAGCATTCAAAGAGAGTTTTTAAAAATGAATATTTTGATAACAAAGCCAAACTATAGGGGCAATAGGGGGAAAAAAAAACCGTAAGAGGATCTTAACAATCAGATCTCGGATAAAACATGCCCCACTAAGAAAAGATAAGGGGGGTAGGCAGGGGAAAATGAGTCAAATGACCATGTAAGAAATTATCAGATACCATCCCCAAAAAAAAAAATTATGAGATCAGTGTGGTTCTAAGCAGTA
Source organism: Tetracentron sinense (assembly GCA_015143295.1). Lineage (NCBI taxonomy): Eukaryota > Viridiplantae > Streptophyta > Magnoliopsida > Trochodendrales > Trochodendraceae > Tetracentron > Tetracentron sinense. Next base: position 56,361,283 of record CM026554.1, on the reverse strand, counting down.
AGGGACCACAAGACCCCCACCATTACAGGTGGGTACCAGCGAGATCTCCACCGAAAACCGACCAGCTCAGGCAACTGTAACCATCTGATTTGTAGACCATGGTTATTGGATGAATATTGAATTCGATCATCCGGGTTGATTCTTCGACAAGACTGGGCACTTTAGATTTTTCCAATAATGAGAAGAGAAAGCCATTGGATTCATGTTTTCTCCTTAAAAAAAAAAATCTCCAAGCTGATGGACATCTCTCAAAGCTTCTTCATCACATATTACAGGTCAAACAGGACTTAACCTTATCCAATCACAAATATCTTGCCACCTTATCTCTTCAGGTCACCAGTTTATAAATTGGAGTTCACCCTTCTCAGATGCCTCAATACAAGTTACAGAACCCGTCAAAATGCAGGCAGCTTTGTGCTTTGCACCACCCCTTACCCCTCTAACGCCACCAGGACATCAGTTACGCTATGGAGATCCGCTCCTAAGCTAAACACTACACTTGTTTCCCAACCTCCCCCAATCAAAGCAACCGCCGCCGCCGCCGCTATGGCCAATGATACTTCCACAGTTGATTATAGCTCCACAGCCTCGTAAGTACTTCAATGTCATATTTGAAAGCTTTTTAAAGATGATGAGATATAATAAGAATACTCACTCCAGGCGTATTTTCCAGTGTGTTTCCTGCAGAAGCCTGTGAGACAATTGGAGGAGAAGCTTGTGATGCAGAAATATATCCTGAAGCTAAGCTAAACAGAGGCCAGAAGTGCCATAAAAGCTGCAGAGTCAGTTGACAGAGAGTATTTTGAGTATGATGAACCCAAGACGTAAGATCTCAGAACCCACCTTTAATAACACTCTAGAGTTGCAATGACATGAATTTTACAAAGAATAGTACTAATTATAATTTGTCGGTGAATGTTACAGTGTGTTCCCAGGAGAGGCTTGTGATGATCTTGGTGGAGAATTCTGTGAACCCGATTACCAGAAAGGGGTCTACTAGACGAACCTATTGTCGATCTTTTTAATTTTCTGTGTTCACTGTAAATGGTTTGATCTTGGCACTGTATCTAGAGACTTTCTTGAAAGACGTATTTAACTTGAAACTGGAAATGAACTTGACATGTGATGGAAAAAAAACTCCTCATGGGTGAGTTGTAATAACAACTTTGGTAGCAGTAAATCCATAATCTGGAGGAGATCTCCAGTCTCAATGGATGTTGTCTCCTACCAAGATTTGGTCTCCCCTGATTTTACAATAAATTTAAAATAGAAATATTTGAGTTTTTAATTGCTTAAGATGTTTTAATGTCCCTGTGAACCCCGAGACTCTAAGAAATTTTTTTGATGAACTAAGGCATCTAGGAATTACTAGATTCTGGGTGCCTAACTTATGCCACCAGCAACATGGAAAACGTTTAATAGAATAATAATAAATAAATACATAAAAACAGGGCACTGGTGGTCACGAGGAATCAGAAAGGGAATGCCTGGATGTTTCAGCACTCAAAATAACATCTACAGTATTTAGAACGTGTACTTAACTGTTGACATTTCTCAAAGTGAAGGAGAATAGCTTGTTGAAATTTCTTTTATAGAAACTTAAAAACATTTGAGGTACAATATAATAAAATTAAAGAAATTATAGTTGATTAAGCTGAGGGTGTTTCTGCTGAAAATATCGTGTAGTACAATGGGGTTAAGAATAAGAGGGGGTGACAGGTGAAAAATAAAAACCGAGGCAGGAGGGACACCTTGGGAAGGAGGTTCCTACAACTAACTAATAGCCAAATAAAATGTTAATCCACTTAATCCCATCATGGAAATAGTGTTCCATGACAAACCACAATCGTAGTGGAGTATGGTTTTGGCCATTAGCTGTATGGCTTACACGGTTCTTATGGTACAAAAAAACAAGAAGAAACTTATGACACTATAATCTTCATACTCACTAGTACAATGTAACATGACCTATTTGAACAACCTTCATAAGAGAATCTTTAAAGATGGTAACCCTCTTTAAACTATGCTTAATACAAGTAAACAATAGGTTAGCTGACATTATACATATATATATACAGATAGAGAGAGATACCGAGACCTGAGAACAATCAGCCCATTTATTAGAGTCATCATCTAATTTTGGTTAGAGACAAACCTTCAGTATAACTAACATGCAACAAAGCAACTACGGCACTAGTTTTTACCTTTGCAAGCTTGGGTCCGCCACCATATGGTTGGAAATGTCTAAGATTGTAGGTGCATGAAAATGCAGCATAACCAGTTAAACTAAAGCTTTAAAATGTAATAATGTCAGTTGTAAACCAATCAATTTTCACCTGCTCAATCATTAAATTATCCAAATTAGAACTCTTCCAATTACCTTCCTAGCCTCGATTTGCCACCCTCTGGTTGGAAGTCTCCACCATCATAGGGGCAGGAAGTGGAAGCAGCATGTTCAGTATGATCCAGAGCTGTGACTCCTGCCAGTACTTACTAACCCCATTTAAGAATATAAGCCCTTTGACGTTAAAAAATCAGAAACGACGAAAGACAATAGGGTTTACTTTTGTATACTTGATGCCACTGCTCAGTTTCACAGCATATTTGTTATATGGGGGCCGCAAATATAAAACAGAACGAAGAAGCAGTGCTATTTCTCCTCTAGAGCAACTAGCCATGCCCCCAAAAAGCAACTCCTTAGTATCGTCACATATAAGTTTTTTCAAAACTCAAAGTACAGAACAAGTGTTTGTTTACTTTAAAAACCATTAAAAAAAAAAAACTATTACACAGTGATTGTTTTTGTTGCACTTGGCATTGCTACGAAATTACAAAGGATTGATAAAATATTCTTTAAAGACCTTAACACATTGAAAGTATGAATATTACTGAACACTGTCATCAATAATCTCCTCCAAAAGCAGATATTGAAGAGCTATGGAGTACTTTGCAGTTCTTGCCCATTTTGAGCCACTCCCAGGACAGATGCTGTTATTCAGAAGAAATGATCCAGGTCTCGAACCATCACCTTCACCACGGAACTCATTTAATCACATTTCACAATTAAGATATGGAGGAACCAATAAATATAAGTGCAGTTAACAACCAGGAAATATATTCAATATACACTTGACGTATTGGGGGATTATCATTATCAGTTGCTGTGATTTTTGTGCAAATACGCGCATCCAATATATGATTCAGACGAAATAATGAAAACTATTATTAACTTCCAGTCTCTTTTCACTTGAACACAAACCTCTAATCGTAAATATGGACGGAATCCATCTCTTATAGATGAATAACAACCTTGGGGTGTCACCATGGTGTGTATCAGAGAGTAGAAGCTTGCAAGGCCCTCTTTCACTGTGATATAAACAGAGAACATAGATTAGTGAGTGTGATTAAACATAGTGAAGTGTTTGAATTCAATTAATAGTTACTTACTTTGCATGAATGATGGCATCATGACATAGAGCTAGCGTTCGTACCATCGCTAAGTCTCTTCCCCTTGGATTACTGTATCTCTCTTGGCAGTTCCTTCAAAAAACAAAAAAGAAAAAAGAAAATGATGGGTCGATTTGCATTTTGGATTGTGATCTGCCCTTGAAGTGGTTTAAAGATTGAATGTTCCTGAATGAATTAACAGACTGAAACTACAGTCTCTATATCATAATAATGGACACGAGTACTTGCAGGGAACTTAGGATTAGATCATATATATATAACTGATCTAATGCATTCCCTCCTTAAAGAATCATATATAACTAATAAAATCATACCGTCATAGGAACTTCGAATTCTTCCAGCTTGCTTACTTGGGCTACTTCAAAATCATGTAGGAGAAAAATTACCTACCTGTCATCAAAGAAATCTCCAAAATCATCGACGATAACTGCAACAGGAAAGGTATCGTGCAGGTGAAATGCAGCAAAGTACTTCTTGATTCCCTCATCGTCGTCTATATACCTTCAAGAAAATTAAAAATTATGCAGTAACGGATATGATTCATGATTCATGATTCAGAGTTATCCATCAATACCGACTTAACTAACTAACTAACACCAACCATCTGATTGTCGGTTGGCATTATCAGAGGAATGATATTCAGACCATAGTTCATCCATTTGGCACATAATAATGTAAATAATAATAATAATAATTTTGAATCTTTGATTGAAGTGATCCTTACTTCATCTGTATTCGCTGAAAAACATCAGAAGAGGAATCAATGCCCTGAAAAATGATTTTTGAAAACAAAATGTTATTAATATTGGAAAAAAAGAAAGAAAAGAAAAAACAGGTGTCTGGAAATTAAAAGGGAAAGGAAAAAGAGAGGAACCTGAGACAAGTAGGGGGTTTGCGCTCTAACCTGCGCCGGTTGCAAATGAAGACGACCACACAACCATTGCTAGAGTTGATCTCCAAAGCAGAGTTAAAAGCGAACTGGAGAAGTAAAGAAGTCTTCCCACTGCAATTTAACTCATTAGAAAAAGGAAAACAAAATGGAGGGTTGGACAAATGCTATGCTAAGGCGCATTAACCAGATCCTGATCATTCGCAGTTATCCCAGAGGAGAGGAACTCCTCCGGTTAACTACTCCCGAGAGAGAGAGAGAGATTACCAGGAAGAAGGCCCGGAAAGTAGCATGAATCGGTTGGATTCATTGTGGTCGAGATCGAATTGCTTTGTGGAGAAGAACCTCTCCACCATACTTGGTGGAACTGGAAATCTGCACAAATTGCTGCTTGTGCTTTTGAATAGCAAGATTGCTTTAACCCTTTTCGTTTTTGTTTTTGTTTTTGTTTTTTTGAGTTGAAATGATATCATGCAACTAACACACACACTCTCTCTACACACCCACAGCCAGCCAGACCTAAGGTAGCCCCTAAAAGGTGTCATAAGGAGTAAGTCGAGAAGGGGCCTGTCTTTTATCATGTGGACCGACCGGCTGTGTGTGTGTGTGTGTGTGTTGGCACATGTACCCCCAAAATATCAATCATCCATTAATGTCCCAAGGTCCCCTGATTAGAATTGTCACTCACACGTCATACCCAAACAGACGCATATGGGATGGGCATCTAGCCCGGCCCCCTATCGTAGGGCACAAGGCATGCACCTTCAAGCCTATTGGTTGGTCCTCACTCCTGAGGTATTGTATGTATAAACAGCACAAGATTTTTCAGACTACAAATCAGGTTATGCCACGCAGTACGCTCCAAGATTCAACCTCAGCTCTCAGTTTGGGTCCTTAACAGACCCCAACTTGAAACTAAAGCTCTATGTTTGCAACTTCACGCCAATGTCATCATATTGGGTTATGTCCTAATGAACTGTTTTTGGTTTGGTGCTTTGCCAAAGTCAAGAATTTCAGGTTTTTATTTTAGCCCCTCAATTCTTCAACTCAGATTCTGTTGCACACGCATACATGAATGGTGGGTGCGCAGAAATATGATTGAAAAAACAAAGCCATAAACCCTTTTTCTAGAATTGCTAACAATCAGGTTTGAATTACTTCTGCTGTAGTTCTATGTGCCAGTATTGGATTAGGCAACCTGGCTCTTGGACAACAGGTTCACTGTTTCATGGTCCACACCAATTTTGCTTAGAATGTGTTGCTCGGTTTCTTCACAGGCATGACCGTGTTGTTGATCCAAGAAACTTCTTGATGAAATGGATTACAGTTTACTGGATTTTATCAGTAGCAAGAAACTTCTTGACAAAACGAATTACAGTTTACTGGATTTGATGATCAGTAACAGTAGCAATTCCCTTTCCCTACCATCTTGAACATTGCTGCAAATACATTGGATTGGGAAATGGGTAGGCAAATCCATGCCCAAGCCATAGTAACAAACGCCACAGTAGATCCCAGGAAGGAAATTCTCTGATCAACTGAGCTGTAGGCCAGGCCAGACATAGTAGCTATGAGGAAGCCGAGATTATCTTTATAAATGTGGCCCACACGAACACGGTCACATGTACAGACATGATCTCAACCTCAGAGATGCAGCTCCTTATATAACATGCCAAATATTTATGTGGCGGCCGGTCAGTGGGAGGATGTTGTAAAGTGAAGAAGTAGATGGGGAACAAGAACTTCAGAAGGTGCCAGCTAATGGTTCAGCCGAGTTTTTCTTATTAGGAGATGAAAATTCTCTGTATACAAGTTAAACCATGTGTGTTTAGATATGCATCATTCAGCCAGATTCTAAACTATAACTAATTCTACTCTAACAAAATCAATGCCATAATTGCGTAACAAATACGTGAATTGCCCATTGAATTACGGACAAGTTTGGGGTTTTAAGTCTTTCTTCCTTCCTAACTCAATTTTCTGGCAACGGATCTCACAATCTAGAAAAATAACCATCATTCGTGTATAAGATTTTCGAACCAGAACTCTTGTTTTCTCCATACTGAGCAAAAACTTACTAATTCATTGGCATTTTCTTCATCATATGCTGGTCTCTGTGTTTTGAATACATTTAAATTGGAGAATTTTTACGGACGAAATTACACAGATTGTGGGTGAATGACGTTTTGAGCAGGTTTATACCAGAGAAGTTCACATACACAGATTGGGCGAAGGAACAACAGAAAAGTAAATCGTGGAGGATAGTTCTCAACCTGAGCCAAGGTTGTGAAGACTTCCATGCTGAACCCCAAATCATTCTGTCAATCATGTTCCTATCCGATGAACTTGTGATGATTCAAAGAAATGAGTAGCTGTTAAAATAAAAATAAAAACTCAAGAACCTAAGGACACGTTTTCTCCAGGAATAGAAACCCAAGGAAACCTGTTTGGATGGCACAGAATCCGGAACAATTCCTGGAAACAATCCCAACTGGGAGTAAGAAATGAGTACTAAGTATTTTTTATTTTATATAATTGTGAGAACTATTCCTTTGTTGAGGAGTAAAAACACGGGTTATCCTTCTCCATCATATCACACCATTAGCCTTCACAAGTCTGATATGTAGAACACCCTTTTGATTCTTCACATGTTTGATATTCAGATGCCATAGACGCCATGACTTGGGGTGTGTTTTGTCATTACAATTAGAAATTAAGAATCAGTCATTTATAGGTGTAGATTTTGAACTTGTAAATGCTAGTGTTTAATCTAGGGTTTGTAGATCTAGTTGTTTAGCTAGAAATGAGTATTTTCGTTTGCAATTCTTTGCTATTGGATGTAGAATTAAATCATTCCAGACATGGGAGATTGGGGTGAAAATATTGTGTTCAATCTGATGTAAAGGTAGTAATTGATGTCATCTGTGCAAGGGCCGTAATAGCAATTGCAACAGAAGCCCAAACTCCAGTGCTGACTTGTATTGAGTTCATAATAGCAATTGCAACAGAAGCCCAAACTCCAGTGCTGACTTGTATTGAGTTGTTGAAACATACAAAACATGTTCAACTAGAATTTATTTCTAGAGACAAGAATGGGGGAGCCCATGAGCTGGCCAAGAATGCTTTGTATAGAAGCAGAAGATATTTGTGTGAAAGACAAAAAGCTGGTGAAAACAGATCAGAATCTGATCCAAACCAGAATGTTCCTGTAATGAGTTATATAAGAATTCCATAAAGTGGATTACTTATTTAGACCCAAAAAAAAAAAATCTGCAGGTTTTCGCTCATCAGGCCAATAAGTCGATAAGTAGCAATTGTTTGCGTTAGATTTGGCTGAGATGTAGTTTCTTTGAGGTGGGAGTTGGGACCTGCTTTCCTTACTGGTTTTGGGCTTTAGAAAGGTACGAAGGCCTTCCACAGGAAGAATCCAATGAGGAACGTACTGAATCTTTTTTTATCAATTGGATGAATCTTACTACTATGGATATCCAAAATTCCATGAGAAATGCATAGATTTTTTTCAGGTCTATTATACTCATAAAGATAGTGATAATACTAAAGATAATACTCCAATCAAGATTTCTCTCTTAACAAATAAAAGCATACCTAAAGTGACTTCATATGAATCCTTCTACATGGTGTGTGGACTCTGCATTTAGAAGACATCAAAAACATGGAAAGAGAAGACAAAATTCTCTGGTATTCCAGTCATTGATGTTTGATGGGGCAGTGGGACTTACAGAAAGCTTATACATTATTAGGAAGCTTATGAAACATAACGCAAATCATTGGAATTATGTGTTCTTATTTTAGGAAATGGCAAAAGAAGCATGAAACACACTACCATGAATAGTATGTAGTTCCTGTACTGAATTAATCACTAGGCCACCACCAAAGCAGTTCTAGATCACAAAGAAAATGAATAATAAATTCTAAAGAGTACTAAATGTACCTAAATTTTACAATTTACTCTGTTTGAATTGTCCAATATTGTTTATCACAGTGATCTATGATGTATGTATTTTGGATTTAACAGTAAGATAAGTGCCTCCAGGACAACTCAACCTTAATTCACCACTAATATTAGTAGCTTTGACAATCACATCTATAAATCTGGTGGTTAAGTTTGGTACAGTTTGTGTTATGCCAATATGTCTACATGAAGGACTCGCAGCTTACCCATTTTGGTTACTTAACAAAAATACAAAGATCATTTTATCCATTTAGCTATATGAAGTGATTGTTCACCAGATCTAATACATTGAACATGTGGCGATCCTTCTCTTTACCATAGACCATATATGTGATCATTTTATCATAGTCGATGATTCAGTTGGATTACACATTAATAGCGGTACAGGTGCCTGCTATGGCTGTTGCTGCTAGTGAAAAGGGGCATCTGCAAAATCATATGGGTTATACTGGTTTTTTTTTTTTCAGTTGATATCATTTACCTATGGTTAGTATTTTGAATGTATGCAAGTTTGAATGAGAATGTGGATATTGCTATTGATGATGAGAATGCATATTGATAGTATCTCTTAATAATTCGTTAATTCCTTTGAATTAGTTTCAAGTAATTCTTTTTGCAATCCATGTTTGTTGTGTGTTTAGGAATTGATGCATTGCATAACTTATCATGCTAACTTTTATATGTAAGTGTGAAATGCGTGTTGCAGGTATGAGTTCCAGATGCAGTATGGATCGATTGGCAGGTGTCGGTCTGTATATGTAGTGTAACGACCCGGAATTTTAATATAATAAAATTATGTGTTTATGGGTCCTTAATGAAGGTTAATTAGTTAATTATTTGTTAAATTAATAAGAAGGGGATTTTGCTCAGGGTTGAAATGCACCGAGGAAATCTCAGTATCATTTGGCGAAAATCGCACACAGTGTGCTGGTCGACTGCCGGGACACACCCCTACCGTATCGGTTCCGTCAAGTATCATTTCGCGGGACCGCGGGGTCATTATGTGTAATAAAATTGAGAAAAACGGGAAATTTTCATACTTCCAGAAATTAAGTGGGACCCAATATTTGTTAGAGATCCTAATAGAAATCCGTGCAGTTGGCACTAATGCGTGTCAGTCGGCCGTGGGGACTAATGTCTGTCGTCTCGGCAGTTAGTTATCTCAAACGAAGAAACGGCGGCCTGTTTTGTGTTCGAAATCAGGAAATTAGTAGGTTTTGCAATTTTCTTCCGGACTAAAGTGTAGCTGTCAAAACTCAGTATTTTTTCCCGAAATTTTTACAGTAGGTGTCGGACTGTCCCAAGTTCGGTCACCTAAAGTTTCGTCAAAATCGGATGTTTTTAAGTTGGACCACGAAGGCCGTATACATAAGAGAAAAAAAAAATAGTCAAATGGGTCAACCGTTGACTTGGTCAACGGGACCATTAAATATGGTCATATGCATAGCACATGACCTTATCTATATATAAAGGAGGCCAGCCTTTCCCATTATTTACATTCTGTAAACAGAGGGGGAGATTCTGCCACAGCAGATTTTAGAGAGAGAGTGAGGAGAGAGAAAGGAAGAGAGAGAAATAGGAGAGAGAAAGAGGAGAGAAGTGGGTCCTTGAGGTTTTTCGACGTCCCCGACGCGTTGGCGGCGTCCGATTTTCTCTCCGACGTCTCGTTTTGCGTGTAGAGAGAGAGAAAAAAAGGTAGAGAGAGAAAGTGGAGAGAGAAAGTTGCATGCACTCTACCCCGGGGTTGATCGTTGTTGGGAACACGTTGGTGACATCTGTTTTTGCCTACGAGGCCTCGAAACGCGTAAAACAGTAAAACCCATATCTTTTCTTCTCCTTTTTTCGCTTATTTTGCTATATTATTTCATGTGATGTATATGCATGTCTTTTGACGCGAATGAAAAAGGGGCGGAGACCCCTATGTGATGTTGCGATTGTATGTGGTCCCTCAGGGAGCCCAGATCGGGTCCCGGGTAAATTGTATTGCCACCCTAGGGTGACGAAAAGTTGTTTTGCATGTCTTGTAAGGCTATGGAGACATCCATTAGTCTGGAAACGCTCCCTAACGGGACTGTGTGTTACCGGAGTTGGTTCACGGGCGCGAGGCCCAAGTATTTCAGTTAATCAAGCGAGGCTTGGGTTAACTGGGGTTAACCTGTGGTTAGAAAATCTAATCAAGGTTCAGTATAGTCTGTGGTTCCTCTTTGACTAGGTCAGGAGAGACGGTGCCCAGTAAGGCCCGGGGTTCCTCCGTGACTGATAGTCGGGAGATGTCGGTCTGTTTGTCTAGGTCGTCCGTGGTGCCTCTTGGACTAGGTCAGGAGTGGCGGTGTCCTGCATGGCCCGTGGTTCCTCCGTGACTGGTAATCAGGAGATGTCGGAGTCCTAAGGAGTTTAAAGTGGCTAAACATCAGATAGTGTATAGTCCGGGGTTCCTCTCTGGGTGGGTTAGAAGATGTCGGCACAGTGTCTATCGTGGTCCCTTCTTGGTGGAACGTCAGGAGATGTCGGCATTGGTATAGACGTCGGGGTTCCTCCGTAGACTAGCCAGAAGATGACGGTAGGCAGGTTGGTCGGGGTTCCTTCATAACTGATACCCAGGGCGATGGCGGCGAATACACGGTAGATGTGGCCAGTCAATTGAATGGAAAAATGTTCTTATTGGGTGAATGCCCATGTTGTGTGTATAAGCTTCGGATACGAAGTGGTCTGAGTTGGTATACTCAGAGTTGGTGTATTTGTTTGAGTTGGTGGACTCATAGTTCGGTATGGAATCATCGGATTCCAGGTGAGTTGGGTTGGTATACACAAGGTTTTGTCATGTTCGGGTGAAAGCCGGAACAGTGTGTGTGAGTCTAAATGACTCAATGTATTATGGTTATGATTTAGAGACTTTAAGCTAAACATTTGTGGGCTGTGGCCAATTAATAGAGTCTTAGGACTCGAAATGAAACATGATTGATGATCGAAACGATAATTTGGTAATATAATACATTCATAACTGAACCTCATAATTAGAAAGTAATGTGGGGTCGGGATCCTCTGTTAGGGTGACGTAACCCTAAGTGACCTTGGGTCACAATTTATTATATACTGTTCTATTTTATTGTAACATGCAAATTGAACTGCTTATTATATCATTATTGATACGTGTTATTATGTGGAAAATAGTTCAGAAGGATTGTGGTTTTATTGGGCTTCATAGCTCACTGACTTTTTGTGTCAGCAAATCTTGGAGCTGCTGACCAGTAAGTGAAAAATCTATCTGGATATTTTGGAAGCTTGTACAAGTTGTACCTGGCGTGATAGAGACGCCTACTTTTGTAAAACAAACTTGATGTAAATAATACAGGTATATGGTTTGTATGATGGCTATTGTGATGACATGTATTATTTGCTTTTTGGGAGCATCTGATAAATGTTTAAATTTCCCGCATTTTTGCGGGTAAAGTCTTCCGCTTGCATGATTTGACGAACGGACACGCGTCTCGGAACTTGATTCCCTAGGCGCGGGTTCGGGGCGTCACATGCAGGATACTACTTTCTTTTATACTGATTAAAAAAGTCTGTATTCAGGTTCTCAAGCTATTCTTTGTGTGCGCGTTGTAGACCCAAATATTGTGTGAGAGAACTTAGAAATCTTTCTAGATTACTTGTAAAAAGAGAATAAGAATATACAGTCGGTATATTCTTATCAAAATGAGAACCCCTAAGAGGAAGAGAAGGAGACAAAATCCAAGCATTACAAAAAACTGATCAAAATAATAAACATATATACATGATAGATCGACGCACCTGATTGCAATGCTTCGACCAAGCAACGATCCCGCCACTGTTGATGCCGATTGTATGTCAAAAATGGGAATTCCTATGCTAATGAGTAAGGACCTGAGACAATCAAACTAATCTTAATTTCAAAAAACGGTGGAAGGATAAGATAGAGGAGGAGTTAGTGGGATGATGGCGGTGGGTGGTGACTGGTGCGTGTTGACGTTGCGTGATGTCAAGTAGAAGAGATGTAAGAGGAATTTTGTGAGAAGGTATTAGACGATAAAAAACATCTTGAGGGTTTTAAACATGTTTTTGAAAAGGGAACTTCTATTTTAGAGGGATAATATCAGCCTAGAACATTCGTCCCATTTCATCAATCTATAGAGAAAATGTACACGGCAGTGTTTTACATTTATTTAGCACATAGTATTTGTACTTCCTTTAAGCTTATTGTTATTTGTTCATGTCAATGCTAATTGTTTAATCACAAGGAAAAACTGGTTATGAAACGAAGACCATGAGTTAGAGAGTGCTTTGTCTCATTGGAATTGTCTCATGGCCCTCTCTCTTTGATTGGACCAAGTTTTTTTCATATAGATATTTAATACCATGTAACCACACGCAGGTTATATCAATGTTGAAAAAAAGATTGGGACTGGAGGAGAGGGAAGACATTCCAACGATTGATTACTGGTAATCAACTTCTTCTGGGAGATCATTAAGGATATATTAGCAGCATATCAATTAATCTACTGAATGCCACTGCTTCCTTTGACTGATGTGGTAAAATATTTTATTTTCATTGTGTTTAACTTCTTTTATTTCTATAAACTGGACGCACGATCTCTTTAAATAAAATCCCAGTTTATGGCTCTATTGATGCGTTATCTTCATTGTTTTATATTTGGTCATCCATCTTCTTTGAAGATTCTTCACCTTCAAGGTTTCCTAATACCCTCAGCGAGAACAGAGTGAGCCTACCCTTTCAGTTGTCTCCTTTCCTCTTTTGAACCAGAGTCTTTTTTTTTTCATTGGTGTAGGTTTCTTTAGTCTTACAGTTCATAGTTTGCAAATCGCGAAAGCGAGAAGAGAGACTCAAAAAATCCTTAGAAAATGGGAATCGAGAAATAGATATAGGTGCCTCATTCCCATTATATTATGATAGTCAATCATTCCTTAAATTTTATCTTATATAATATATTTGTGGAGAAGTAGGTGTCTTACAATCTTAGGTTTCAATTCAACGATACTTTGTATATATGTCGTAGGCTTTAGACTCGGTTCTATCTCTTTACTTTCTAGATACATAACCCCCTTCTCATTTTTCTCTATGTTTGGCTTCATTTTTCTTCATGGATTTGCACTCAATATCTATTAAATTCAATGCCTTCGAGCTCTCAACCATGCATGGAAATACTCCCAGGTAGGTGCAAAGGGACCGGGGTTACTCATCCGAGGTTCGCGTGGAAGGGAAAACATGGAATGGTGGACGGACAAGACGAGGCTTCAAAGAGTGGAGAAAGTTGGGAGCTCTTTTCTTCTTCTTGTGATGTTTACTTAAAAGTGAAGCATATGGTAGAAAGAGAAACCCTAGATGAAAAGAGGAAGAAGAGGAGAACGAAAGGAGATTAGGGGCTGATTTTCACTTTCTTCATATTATTATTTTTTGATTGGTAATAGAGAGAGATGTATATGTTGAAAGAAAATGAAGTACAAGAAGAAATAGGGATCACAGGAGAATGAACCCACGCCCAAGTTAGCTACAAAGTGAACAAAGGTTACAAACAAAAGAAGCCATGATGTTACAACAGAAAGTATAGCTATGCTAAATCAAAATTCACCAGGATGGAGCACTAGTGCTGCAATAGATGACAATAGATGATCAGCCCGTAGGCAAGTACTAGCGAACGGGTAGTGGGAGTTCTCGAAGGCCCTAAAATTCCTTTTGATCCAAAGGACCAAGCTATCAAGGCGATAAGCAGAGCGCCCCCTTCGAAACCCTCTTCCCCCAAAAGCGCCGAGAACATCCAGGATAAGAAGTCTTGGAAGGAGAGGGGAAACACCCAGTTAATTCCCAAACGAGAGAGGAAATTGCTCCAAACCTTGTGCGCATAAGGATAATGTAATAAGAGCTTATCTACCATCTCCTCGACAACTAGGTACATGAAATAGCAATTGATCATCTGCCACCCTCTAATATTATTTATGCTACTTATAAAAAGAAGACTACAATGATGTTGCGATGCAGGCAGATGATCAATGGAGATTACCGAGATTTATTGTCAATGATGCTGCAATGCAGGCAAAGGAGCATCATCTTACTGATAAACAATGGTGGATACACCATAGAAGTTAAGATCCACGAGGGGCTATACAATGCGATTATAAACTGGAACTACACTGGGTTGGTGGATGCAATCCACAAAGGTGAAGGCCTCATTATGAGACCATTTCATTGAATTTTGTGTTGCAAGTCCAATGTGAAGAGGAGCTCATTGAAGCAATTGAGACAACAACAAGGGCTAAGAAGTGTCTGGATGGGGCAATAAACAAATTTTCTAGCTGTTGTGATGAGAAACAAGGAGGGAGGGTTGTTGGTGGGAGTTGTAATATAATATACAAACTGTATCCCTTTGTCAATGCTTAGAACATTCAAAATTTTCCAATTTAGGGATCATACATATTGCATATTAAGAATAAAGCGTTGTAGGAACACCTTTGTAATCCCATACATATGGAGTGATGCTACGGATTCATGTTGTACCCATTACAATTTAGAGCATTCTGCATTCAACATAAGTGTTGAAATTTAGGGTCGAGTCCTTTCAAAATTTTGAGTTTCTGGATTCTCTTGGGAACTAATCTCAAAATAAGCACAAGTTTTTAGTTGAAAAATTATTTTCGGTGCAAGATTATAAAAAGATGTGTGGTATGAGATACTATGCTGCAGTAGTACTGCAGAGGTTCTATCATCGCTTGAGTACTTGGAAAAATGCGGCTAAGGGTGCATCTCAATAAGCAATCCATGGTGATAAAGAGTTACTGTTGTGCCACAACACTGCAATAAACTATTTTTTCTTCATTTTAGGAATTTCTATTTGGTGTAAATCAATGACAAATTTTCAGTTGTTTCTGCCTGTATGAAGGGTAAATTTACATCCAGTAATGGTGATAGGGTATGTTCATTAATATTCTCTCTGAAGGAACTGATTAAATTCCCATAAATTTGGTCAAACATTAGTTTATAGTAAATGGAAGAGGATGAATAAATGGTATAAACGAGGTTAGGATTGTTATCTAATAGGTTGCAGGACATTTGAAAATTTATAAACTTTACGGGAGTTCAATTCAAACTGTAAGAATGAGTAGATCTTGGAATAAAATTATTAGAAGCATACTTTTGATAATAAAATCAAATTTTAATCTAAGGTGGAATTTAGTTTTATACTGTAAATAAAAAAATGATTTATTTTTTTTGTTCATTCCAAACGTGATTCTGTTATTTCTGCTCTTTAGAATAGATTCTGGCTAATTGTTGCTAAAACGGGCACTAAGATTCTCTAAGATTCAACTCAAGCAAGGACAGAAGAACAGAATTAAACACCAAACCACTATTCAAACGAATCCCATAAACAGCAGTCGAATTGTTCTGTCCATTATGCCATTAAGTGTATAAGAAAACATTCAATTAATGGATAACAACAATAACTAATCAAGAATCCAACAATGCAAATTCCATTCAAATTGGGAACCTAGTTCTTAAATAAGCATATCTCAAGAACCATAATTTCTCCAAAATTCCAACAAGCCGAATTATTATTAGGAAAATAGCAGAATTAAGCAAGGAAAACGCCATTCCATATTGAACTCAAAAGGCATTGTATTTCAGTACCAACCCCCATGAACAAAATACTGTTTCTGATCACAGTAACAAAATTCTCAGCCAAAAAGGAAAGGAAATAAAAGGCAACAGAATTAGGACCTACTTCTTACTAAGCAACTCATCTGGAATAACCTTAAGAAGCTTCCTCTGCTTGGACTTGGCGATCTTCTTCAAAGTCTTGGGATTAGTAATCTTTTGAAGCTTAGTCCCTGTCTTCAATATATTCTCCTTCTTCTTCTTCTCCCTCTCCTCCCTCTTCTTCCTCTTTTCCACCTTATTCAATCTAATCTCCTCTTTCAGTTCCTTCATTCGCTCCGTGTACGCTTTCTTGATCTCCTTCTGCTTCGTCCGCTCCTCAAACGAGGGGCAATTTCGACTGACCTTCATGGCGGACGCTCGGTGTTGCCGAGGCTGCTTCCATTTCCGGCCGGAGACTTTTCCGGCGATTACACCATCGTAGGTGGGTTTTCCAAAAATGGGTTTTCCTGGGTTTTCTGAGGAGGCAAGTGCTGGTATCTTGGAGGGAGGACAGAGGTCTTCGTTGTTGTCAATCTCCATTGAAGAATTGTTGGTTTGGATTCGGGTCTCTTCATCTTCTGTACTTCTCTTTCGCTTGTTCTTTTGGCCACCGAGACCTTCATCCAAGCATCTGAAATCGATTGTACAGGCCATGGCAAACAGGGAGGAGAAAGCAGAGAGAATAATTTAGCCCTAAATCTCCAAAGACTGTCTAGGGTTTTGCAGAAAGAAACATGAGGGAGGCGGTCTTACTCTTACATATAGAGAATGAATTAGGGTTTGGACTTTGGACATTGGGATTTGGGAGTGCCATTCCCACTTATGATTTATGGGCTGCTGCTGGCGTTGGGGATTATTCTTTAATCTTTAGGGAGAGGTAGCATTTCATGGGCCGTCCCTTGCTTCTTTGGGCTTGCTCAGAACGTGGCGAAAAATATTTCCAATATGCCCAGCTTCTAAAATCATGACTCTATTTTGCTGAGTCCGATTCTCTCAACTTTAGGGTATTCCCCAGGCTTGTGCTCAACCTGTACGAGTGACGGCTAGGCCTAAACAGACCCTGGCCCATGCCCAGGCCCAGCACATTGACAGCTCTCCCAAGCAAGACCTTATAAGAGGAAAAAAGAAAAAGAAAATATCTATGGGACATTTGGATTGGATTTTTTTGCCCAAAAATCAATTTTGGTAAAATTGATTGCATAGAAATTAATGGTCAAATAATCATTTTTTCAAAAAATAGTGTTCGGAGGATACATAGGTAAATCTCTCAATTTTGTATTCTCTGAACACTATGATTTGAAAAAATGATTATTTGATCATGAATTTCTACACAATCAATTTTATCATAATTAATTTTTGACCAAAAAAATCCAATCTAAACACCACACTAGTGTTTTCTAATTTGCGAGGTTTGGAGAGTTCTTGATTGCAATGAAACAGACATGCTTGGATAGACTGGAACTTTTGATTCATGTGCACATGTGCCACACACATGACTCAACTCGCGATCAGAATTGGCCAGATCAAAACCGTCTGGCCAACTCACATAGCCCCTTATACTGCCTTTTAACCTTGGTTTTTATTTTTTAGCTCCTCCAACTAATTTTAAAAAAACAATTTTTTTCTAAAAAAAATACAAGGTTACGTGGTGAACCCTAAAAGTTAATAAAACTTAACCACAATCAAAATGTGTCAAAAGGGACACAGAGGAGGCCAAACGGGTTTCATCTGGTGAGGGCCAACGAAATCCCATCACGACTAAAGAAGCCGAAAGAAGCCCGAAGCTCTCTATCGAAACACCAGATGTCACCTGCATCCTCTATTCTCAAGCCCCTCAAGTCGTAGTTGTTGGCATGTATATGACTAAGCACACTATATTGACTAACAATAGCCAGAATGTTTAAGGTTATTTTGGCCGCTAATCTAACACATACACTCGCTAATATGTTCGAGGGTTATCAAAGTAAATGCTCTTTCCCCATGTACATTGTAAGATTTATTTTTTGGTTTTGATGGGTTCTGAGGTCCATCGTGGATGTCATCACCCATACGATACAAAGACGAGATAGGATCATAGTCAATTGCAATTGCATTCAACCCAATGCAATTGCATATGTGGTTGATGTTGATTGAATAACAAAAAATATCTTTTTTATCTTCCAATCAACATTAGCCACATATGCAATTGCATTGGGTTGAATGCAATTGCAATTCACTGTAATCCTATCTCTACAAAGACATGAACTGACACCTGACAATATAGATCCCATGAAAAGGTGTCTCTCTCTCACTTGAGGGGGGTTTGGGATTCAAGTCCAAATGAGGGATTTTTGTTTTTGGTAAACTCAATCATACCAGAAGGCAATGACCGAAGGCAAAGACAACGGAATACTCACTCCACCCAAGCAAACACACACACACACATGCAGCCCATGTAAGCTTCACCCTAGAGCTCCTCGAAACGAGTACCAACCGTTTGAGGCGCCAAGGAACTTATATGGGATAACATGCTCTGGTAGGTTCCCGATGTGGGACTAAACACTCACCCTAAAAGCAATGACTGAAGGCAAAGACAAGGGAATACTCACACCACCCAAGCAAACACACACACACCAAAGGAGGGATTCTCTTTGGGCAAAAGGCCACTCACCATTATTAACATTAATGAAGATGTTTTGTTTCAAAAATTTGCTTTGTACAAGGCTCTAGATAGCTTGAGTCGGGTGTGGTTGCCTTTGGCCCATTAATGATAAATGGGTTGAGACACGACAAATCGGGAAATTTATTAGCTAGACCCGTCGGTTGGATCGGGTTGGTCTGGTCCAACTTAACGTTATAACTTATATTAATAATAAAGCATATTGTTATAATACATTGTTAAGATATATTAATTTAACACAGTATTAATATATTGTTGATATAAAATAAATTATTTATTGAGTAAAATGGACTAGCTTGAGCCTGGCCTGTGCCCTATCAATAATAAAGCTGTCCCAACTCCCAACCCACCCCGACACACGTCCCAAATAAAAGTGGATTGAGATTGGGCTACATATATAAGGCCCCTACAGAATAGACCCGGCCCATTGTCAGCCTAGTAGAGATTGGGTTTTGTACATGGAGTGACTTATGCACATGATTCTCATGTATTCAAGTCTCTCTTTTCCACATTGATTGATTGTGATCTTTGGCCCATTATATTATGGTTAAAAGCTTTTTGGTGAGCTGTGGTCTTTGGTGTAAGATACAAGAAAGCCATAGCAATATTCATAACAATGTTTGAAGCTTCTTCAAAACAAAAACAAAAAATCCTCAACCGCCTAGCATAAGTTAAGAGAACTCATAAACTCACTACAGTCCAAGGCGCACTATATTATCCTACGCCTAACCAAACGTGCTCTTGATCATTAAACCATGATTCATGATTAATTAGATGGAGAGGGGAACACAACGCCCACCTTGTCCTCTAACCCAAAACACCATTCCTCATGCCTCGCTTCCCACACGCCAACCTTTGCTTATGTCTACTTTTTCGCACGCAAGGAGTGCGATGATCAAAATTATTATTTTAATTCATAATCATAATTAATTATATGAATTATTAATAATAAGTATTTTAAATGTACGGAACATCATCTACAGTATGCGAGAAACCTAATCGTGGTCACGCGATAGACTCTTTAACAAATTTCAGAAACAGTCAAAGCCTCCAGCATTATCCACGCAGTCCACGTGTCTATTTATAAATCAAAATGACCTCATTACTCGAAACGTGGCAGTGCCTGTTAACCAGATACATCCATTTTGGTTGAACTTGGAAGAGAGGTTGCTTGCAACATTTGCGCTGGAGAGTCCGTAACCGTAAAGAAATACAGACAAAAGTCAGGGATGACGTGGACAGGAATTAATTAAGTTAGTAAAGCTTAACCGGATAAGCAAGTGAAAAGAGAATATGCTTTTGGTCTGTCGGTCAGGCGTCAGGAGAGCTGGGGAGGATTTGGTTTCTTTATCTATAGCCTGGTCGCAGAAGCGGGGCCTACAATAATGTGAAACCCTGGGTAATTTATTGTCTGCTTCACAGGAGGTAGTAGGCCGGTAAACGATTCGGATCTTGCGCTATTCTAATTCCATCAGAATAAATACCCCGTTAATCTGAATTATTTTTTTTTTTAATTCATTGAATTATAAAATTGGCCAATCAAAATTTGAATTTCACTATTGCATTAAGATTTAAATTCGATCAGAATTTAATCCAACTAATATTAATTTCTTAAAATTATTTTCAAGAATATTAAAAGTTCATATTTTTTTATAAAGGTTATAAATAAAATCATATTATATACAGTAAAAAATATTAATCTATTTTAAATATATACACAAAATGAAATCAAATCTTAATCCGATGATATTGAATCATTATCGATCTAAATTGGATCTGATTACAATCGAATTTGGAAATGAAGTTATGAATTTGATCTTGATCCAATCAATTAATAGTCTTCATGAGGCATACCTAGGCCCCCATTCAGGGCTTATTGGCCAATTACTTGATCCAAGAGATTGATATTGCACCAACATAGGTTAATTTAAATCATGGTTTTTTATTTTATGGAAATTCAAAATCTCGTAAAATTTGATTTTGATCCCCCTCAAAATCGCTATTAAATTTAATTTCTATATGTCAAACTGTAGGTTAGTTTCTCTTCCCCCTCTTTTCTCTTGCAACCACTTGAGTAACCTCCATTCCTCTTTTCCTTTTTTTTATAATGGTGTCTTCTCTCTCTGCTCTATGTACAACATGTGATAAATGTAGTTCTAATTATTCAGAAATAATTTAGATGTATCAATAACAGTAATAAGGAAATTGAAGCAAGAAGTGAAGAACTCACTGTATTTTTATTTTTGAATTACAATAAACTGAAGCAGCACATCAACGAAAAATAAACAACAAATCCAAGTCCTATGATTCATAGTTTTCTTAAAGCGAATTTACTCCCTCTCAGTGTTTAAGGTTGATGAGTAATCATCTCCCAAGAGAGAACGAATCTCAGTTATGGAAATGTAGCACTTCAATTTGCAAAACCCAGCAAACCGACAAATATATGTACTCGAACCAATAACAATGCCGAAGAGAGAGAGAGTGAGATTTTTAAAACCGATAATTTGAATATAGGAATGGAGGTCTACTTTATAGATTTTCTTGTGCCTGTTCGAACAGAGGCAACTGTTTGAAAGAGACACAAAAAACGGAAAGAAAAACAGTTACCGGAAGTTTGAAACACCAATGGAAAATCCATTTAAATAATTGATCAAAGCGGTAAAACCCAAGCCCAGACCCGGACTCGATTCGATTCAGATCGAAATACGGGTCGAAAAATTTTGGTCGCACATCGGGTGTCTTTGTCGGGTCAATTTCTCATTCACTACATGAATTTCAAACAGCAACTTAAATACATCTTATTTCCCTTGGGATCAGCATTTTTTGGCACCATAAAGGTGCTAATACTTGTAGTGTTGTATTAATTCTACTGTCAATAGGGCCGAACCAAGGACAACTACCCCTGAACTTTTGAAAATAAATTACTGTCATTTAATAGGCCATAGCTAAGGGGCAAGGCGGCAACTACTTTCCGGAATTATACATACATATATATATATATATATTATTGTCTTATTTAACTGGGCATGCCAATAGGCCAAGGGGCAGCTACTCCCTAAAGAAGGAGAAGCAGTACCTATAGGATGAGTACACGATTCACAAAAGTGGTCTTCTAAAATAAATTAGTCCCAGCCCATTTGCAAGAAATTGTTGTAGCCCAAATTTAGCCTATTGACTGCCTATTTCCAACATGAATTGTTGAGAGATCGCCCATACTTATATAATTTCCTTTTTTTATTTTCTTGAATTTACAATTTGAAGGGCCAATTTTAAAGGCTGGGATGTTGATTATATTAAGTCTTTTTTTTTTCCAAAATTCATAAAACTAGAGCATAGGATTCATTAGAATCAACATTATGCTTCAAAAACAACTCATGTGCTTTGGCTATATGGAATTTTCATAGTAAAATATTAAAATCAGCATTCAGCACCCAAATCGATTCTCCATGTTGAAGGAGGTTTCAAAATCATAAAATCCAGTGATAACAATAAAAAGGGAATTGTGTGAGTATGCGAGGTCTCTTAACCGATTAATTCCAAAAATGACTAAAAAGTGAAGTTTTAGCAATGGAATGCAACAATGGAGATGTTGACTCCTTAAAAATTCTTCTCTCCCGATGAGAATCAGTCTCTCCAATTAACGAGGGTTGTCAAGACAAAACTATAAGAAGAATAAAAAGACAAATGTCTTCATTGTAGCTATGACGAGATTTGATGAAACTCAAATATGAAAAAAGGCTCGACTAGCTTAATAATTCATATATTGATAGAGGTTACTGAAGAATTTGTCCGAGAGAGGAGAGGGAAGGAATTGTGTAATCTCATAGTATAAGGATTACTTGGAGAGGAGAACAAACGAAAAAAAATATCAAAAAGGGAAGCAGAGAACGAGGTTTACCTTGCCTCCACCAAGTCATTTGAGCCTAGGGGCTTTTCCATTTTTTTCTCTAGTAGTAGTGGTATATCCAAGCTGAGTTGGCTCATTAGCTCAGCTCAATCAAGCCAAGTTCAAGCTGGCATTTTGGGTAGTGGTAATAGGGGTGTATCCAAGCTGAGTTGGCTCATTAACTCAACTCGATCAAGCCGAGTTTAAGTTGATATTTGGGCTTGATTGAGCCAAGCCAAGCTTTTATTTGAGCTTGAAACTGTATTCAATCCGAGTTAAAGCCAAGGCCCATTTGATTGGACTTGACTCGACTGAGACTCGGTTTGGCTTGACCTCGACTTGAATATTATAATATATACTAAAAGAATAATAATTATAAATAAATAATATTGTTTATAATAATAATAATATACTTTTGAATAAATTATGTTAGAGTACCAGCCAAGCCAATCTATTCGAGCTGGGTATCAAGCCAACTCAACACGACTTGAATACGCCCTTAATTATTATTTGACATCAACAAGGCTATGGTTTTCTAATTAAAGAGAAATACTCAGGCTTCTGCCTAAGAGTATGAGGGACACAATCATGTTTATTTGGCGAATTCTCATACGTGTCATGCATAGTCTCTTAGGTGTCAATAAAATATTTTTGGATAGTTGAAATCAATGTTTTCATAACTGGACTAATTAAGATGGTTGTTTCCAGGTTCGACTGTGTCCATTTATTGTTAAAAAATTATTAAATTTATTTTTATGGTCGGTTCTTTTGATTTTTATCAATTATCACCAGTTCTCCGGAGCATTTAATAAAATTGTTTTATTTTTTTGGTCAGTTCTTTCAAGTTTTATCACCGGTTTTCCAGTTGAACCAGCCGATTCTTCCACTTTTTAATTTTTAGGTCGGTTTTGAAAAGGGTAAAGTTTTGTGGATTTAGAAATCAGTTGACTGATCTATTCCGATTTTACCGGTTCTTATGGCCAGTCTGATTTTTAAAACAATAGTTGAGATTATGAATGACAATTGAGAAATATGTGTCATACATAGAGGAAAGCTAGTCACCCTCTCATATAATTATACACTCACTAATAAAGCAAGACGTGTCATTACTTTAATCCTTTATTTTTGCAATTCCTCTACACAAATAACCTAGTTGACACAATTAGAACGGTCGCTGGAACGTTGTACTGAATTTAAATCCATGACCAGCGAAACTGGTAGCTTTGGATTTCTTAAGCCATCTAAGAGGTGATACACAAAAAAGGGTCCAGATAGATGACTCAATTAGCCTTTTTCTGTATTTGTTTTTGGGGGGTACATATCAACTTTGGGGTTAACAGGGTTAGTCTATATTCTAAAGGCATTGTTAATGCGTAATATTTGAAACTTGGCTAAGGATGGCAATGCACCTGGGAGAGGGATACACTATTGTTGGACTAGCCCAGGGATGTGACTCTTTTAGTAATAACCATGTACATCAGTTGTTTTTGTTGGGCTAGGGCCACCGCTATTACCCAAAAGATTCAGTCTTTGTTACATTTGGGTTATTATAAAATGGCTTGGATCTTCTTCGGTTGGCGTTGGCAACGAGACCGTTAGCACCACTCCAAAGGCATCACATACTATATGATGCACGCCTATCAAAGCATGTGCACGCAAACCAACCCTTATTTGGATGGCAAAGTACATACGTGACGCCTCTCGAATGGATGTGGCGGTCTCCTCGCATGATGTCTAATAAAATACAACACATGATGTCATCTTTTTTATTTCTAAAAAATATTAAATCCTAAGATTGTCTTTAACCATAGTTAAAATGCATGTGTTAGAATATGGCAGGAGAACCCCCCCAGGGTGTAGCCCAATGGCCAAAGGATGAACAGTAAACCCATGGGTCTTGAGGTCGATACTTAAGCTCCCCTCAATATGGGTTGTATTTGGTAGAGTATATTCTCTATACAACATGTGAGACTAATCTAATATTTAATGATCAGGATATCCTGTTTATAAAAAAATGAAAAAGCTATATATAGTAGAGATTTATAAGTACACACAAAATACTTCATATTAAAACTAAGGAATGATCTAATTTATTTTCAACATATCAAACTAACTGAACAGATACTAACACCTAACCCGGCGTTGCGGCCTAAATGTATATTTTGTACAAAAAAAAACCGGACACATATGACATGTGCTCATATTGGAACACTAACTATAAATCCTGAACTGTTGCATTTTTTGACTGATATATTTAGGCCCATAAAAGTCTTAAATCAATGAGAGATTTGTTTTTCCATGTCCACCCCAAAATTGACTCCCTTATCTTCACCAATTGAATCGACGTACAGTTAGAGTGAAAGTTGCCGGGGTTTTTCCCAGATTGCCCTTTTAATATGGGGTTCTTCCCCAAATAACCAGGTTTTAAAAACCATTATCTCAATGTCCCCACACACATGTGCATCTATTTGCACATGCTAATTTTTCCCATTTTATCAAAATCATTTGAAAAAAAGATTTTGGGTATCCCTACCTCATTTCCGACGAGTTCTTCGTCTCCACCCTATTTCCGACGAGAGAACTTCGTTCCCACCCCATTTCCGGCGAGAAATCTTTGTTCCAAGAGTGTTCTTTCCATGTTCTTTTCGTGAAAAAACGTCATTAACCGAAGAACAACCCTCATTTTCGGGTTTCTTGTGTTTAAAAAAAAATGAATTCAAAAAAATCATTGCATGTATGATTAATTCATGGAAAAATGTTTATAATCATTGTATTTATGATTCAAAACCTTAAATTTCATGTTATATATGTGTTTACATGTGTTTTTTTTTCATTTTATATGATTTACAATCATGTTTCCAAGTTTGAAGACGACGGTCGATGCATTTTGCACGGGGTCCATGCATAAAATGCACGAGGTTGATGTATAAAATGCACGAGGTCGATGCATTGCATCAACCTAGTGCATTTTGTACGCGGTCGATGCATTTTGCAGGAGGTCGATGCATAAAAATGCACGAGGTCGATACACTGTATCGATCCTGCGCGCAAAAAACTTCAGGAAACTCAGATTTTTACGATTTTTTCATTTTTTTATTTATTTTTTTATTATTCTTATTTCAAAATCAGTATAAATGGTAATGGAGGGGTATTTGGAAAATGAAAGGAGTGGACGAGCTACATTCATCTCATCCACGTACGTATCTTCTTCTTTTTTGAATGAAGAACTCTCGCCGGAATTGGGGTGGGAACAAAGAACTCGCCGGAAATGGGGTGGGAACGAAGATCTTTCATCCACGAACCTAAATCCCTCTTCTTCTTCTTCTTCTTTTTCTTTCAAAATCAATGGAGTGGTATTTAAGACTTTTTATAAATACTGAATTATGGAAAATAGATGATAAAGGCATTTAGAGAAAGGTTTTCAAAACTTGGTTATTTGGGGAAGAACCCCATACTAGAGGGGCAATCTGGGAAAAACCCCAAAGCTGCCCACGTTTAATTCGTATATATATGTAGTCAAATCTTCTACGGTGATACCGGATTTGCAAATCCGATTATCACCCCTATAGGTGGACACGTGTCTCTTTTGAAACCCCTTAACCGTGATTATGATTCACTCACCCTTAGGGTTCACCCACCCTTGGTTTTTTTTGTTTAAATACTAATTTTTTTAAAAAAATTGTTTTTAGAGTTTTTTCAATACTAAAAACAGTTTTTTAATTTTAAAAATAGAATTAATATTTCTTTTAAAAAACCAAGGATGGTTGGGTGAACCCTAGGGGTGGCTGAATCATAACCACGGTTAAGGGGTTTCAAAAGGGACACGTGGCCATCTCTAGGGGTGCTAACCGGATTTGCCAATTCTGGTTATCACTGTAGAGGATTTGACTCCCATTTATATATATCCATTATATTTTGAGCAAGGTTTGAAATTTTGGTTATTTCAGCTATTTCAAACCTTTAACCTGAATTGAAATTTCAAAATTTTCATAATTATGGACGAAATTTCATAATTTAATTTTTTAAAATATTTTATTAAATTAAATATATTCATGATTAAATAAAACTTTAATTTTTAATCAAAATATTTTGGAATATTTTAAAGTTTTATTTAAAATTAAATTTCCAAGATTCCGGCTAAAATTTTGAAATTTTGTTCGAAGCAAATCCGAAATATTACATGTTTCGATTTCGAGGGTTGGAACGAAACCGAAATTTGCTTCCATTTCAAACCTTGATTTTGAGTATCTTTATATTTCACCCTACAAAAACGTGTACGAATTTGGAGACAAGCATGTGTCATGTCTCGATCAATAAGAGGCATGTCACGTGTGTATGATATGTACCTTTTATATAAAATCAAGTTTTAGCATGTCACACGTGCTTGAATATCATTGTAAATACTTCCCCCAATCCATTACATTGATTTTTTTTTTTTATATAGGAAAGTGATTGAAAACTCTCCATAGCACCTACTATGGAGAGCTTGGATGTCCGTTTGAAAATCCAACAGTTCAAAGGTGATGGTGCATAAAAATGGTAGGCCCGACATGATGCTTGACACCATTTGATTGTCAATCCAGAGGTTGAACTCTCGATAGTCTCCATAGTATATACTATTGAGAGTTTTCAATCACTTCCTATTTTTGATAAATATGGATATCCTGAGCCTTAAAGACTCGTACTAATCTTACATGTTGGTTATGGAATACCCTCATCCCATCCATTACATTAATTATACGATGGTTTTTAGAGCTTTACTATTAGAACCACACAAGCGAATCATACACAAAGTAGGACGGGTGCTTTAATTAAGGTATAATTACGAAAAGAAAGAGAAAAATAAGAGTAGGGTTAGATAAGACTTGGCACAGGTGGCTGGCTGTTTGATACATGCATCTTATCAACAAAGTCGCGCTGATATGAACTGAAAGGAGAAAGTAAGACTGTCATAGGATCGATGATCCAACCCGATTAGACTAGATTTTGATCATATTATAGATTCATCGGATTAAGTTTAGATTTGAGATCTTGAATCCAACTATAATCACATCGAATTTATAACGATTTGATCCAATTAAAGTTTGATTTGATTACATTTTATAACAACAACAACAATAATATTATAATCTTGTAAATATATTATAGTATTACCTACAAAACTTTAATTTTTTAATTAAAATAACATTTTTTAAAAAAAGAAATTAATATTAATCGGATTCAAATCTTGAATAAATATTTGGATTCAAGTTGGGCAATTTAGAATATGATGGAACTCATATTGAATTCCAAGTTGTACGGTTTTAAATCAGATTCAGGTATAGTCAGATTTGATCCAAATCAGATACGTCTCAAACCTTAAGTAGGAGTGCATGAAGAAAAAAAAAAACGTTTGAATGCATTTTTTTTCTTGACTTCTTTGACATTTTTTATAGTTTTCTCAAATAGAATTTTCATGTGGAAAAAATCTATGCAAAATATAATTTCTAGCAAATAAATGACCTGCAGATCAAGTGTTTTTATTAATAAATTCGTGTGTTTTACTTTATTTTCTCCCCATATTTTTTATAATTCTTTTTTGTTGAGGACCTTGTGTGGAGACACTCTCATCTATTGGGCACCCTAAATATATTTGGACACTTGTGAAATTAAAGAGGAGTGATTTTGGACCTAACCAACCCACTTGAACATGCCCCTCTTTTTCAGGGTTATGAATGAGATATTGCAATGTTTTTTATTTTTATTTTTGGGTAATTAGCAGTTTCTCCAAACTTAGGGTCGGGACTATTCCTTGATAGTGCGACAGGGGCCCGCAAGTCGTCACACAAGGTAAGTCTGGGAAACTGTTTTTGCCGGCCTCAAAAGGAGAGTGAGAAGTTGAACCTAAGACCTTCCGCTTAATGAGGCATAAGTCCCGGGAACAACCTCTTCATTGTGCAGAGGAAGCCTAAGATTTTATTATTATAAATTTTGTGATCAAAGCCCAAGACCTGACACCGTAGCTTTCTTTGAGAATGAAAGACATAGTTAGTGAGATAATGCAACAGCGTTTCTTTTGGAGCAGGACTTGGTTCGAGCCAATTTGGTATTTGAGATGTTCATTATTATCTATATTAACCTTAACTTCCAACACTTAATTGGGTTAGAGACTAACAGAAGAAAAAAAATTACAAGACAATGCAAACGACGTCCATTGTCAAGAACGACTATGATCGAGTGGTGGCAAAGCCATCTGACCTGGAAACCTTTTTGCTTTGCACCCACACAAACAAGTTGTCTTTTGACCATTTAGTCATCTATTTTATTTCACGATATTTTAACCACGAGAAATTACCGCCAACTTTTTCATAGTTGTGGTGTCAGGTCTGGTATCGTACCACCAGCACATGAAAGGCATCATCACCTGCTCTCCAGACACGTGTATAGGTGCAGGATGCGGATAACGGAAGCCTGGGTTAAAGTCTGAAAAGTAACCATGGTTAACTTTTACCCACCTCCGGAATGTTAATTAACCCCTCCCTTCCGTCAAACCCTGCCTGCTAATAGCGCGACAAAGCCACTTCCCCCAGAACAGAACTACTTTCCGTGATACTTAGACAAACGGCGTTAAACAAATATCCAATAAGAAAATAACACGTCTGTCGAGACTGAGAGAGAGAGAGAGAGAGAGGGAGGGGAAAATATTTTTGGATGCAGGGGAAGAGGGAATGCAGCAGCATCGGCCTTTGAAGGCGGTGTTAGACACTCTCTTCCATTAAATGACACGTGGACAAAACGTGAGTGAGCTAAAAGCGCGTGCCGTAGCAGTATCCTGTGTGTACGACTTTAGCAGCCTCCATTAATGTATGTGTCTGCTTTTGATTTGCCGGTTAATCAGTTAGCAGAACCGTCAGAAGAGGTCAGGTGACCGGGGGCTCCCGTTACCTATTGACCGCGGTTGAATGATTGCATGCAGATTTTGACCCGCGGTTAAGGTCTTGCAGTCGAGACCCCAGTACGATGCTCGATGGTTATGGCAGCTGGACCTCTTCGCCCAGAGAGTTGTAGAAGAGAGAGAGAGACGGAGATGAGGAGAAACGATTAAATCGAGAAATCGCTTGCAGAGTAAAAGAGAGGTGTTGTTTGAGGTTCCAAGGGTTTCAAAAGAGGTTCTTCTGTTGCGAGATTAGGGTTCTTAATCAACTCAGCTTCGCGGTCTTGTTGTTTTGAAGTTGATAGGGTTCTGTATTTTCATAATCGAGGTGGAGGAGTTGCAGATGTGATATCTGTGCTGAGATTTCTCAGAAATGACTTCTTCAAGTTGTAGTGAGCATAACGATGGCGGAATCGCGAGGAACGGTGTTGCGGACGCCCCCAGAGGTTATTCGAGTTTTACGGCCGCCGGAAAAGGTGAATTCCTCGGTTTTCTTTTACATCTGAGTTGGAATTTCGGCATATTTGAGGGGATCTCGTTCTGATTCCTGCTGTTTTTCTTTGGATGCTGTAGATTCCGAAGATGCGCTTTACACAGAGCTTTGGCATGCTTGCGCGGGTCCTCTTGTGACGATGCCGCGCGAAGGAGATCGAGTTTTCTATTTTCCACAGGGACACATCGAGCAGGTGAGAGTCTGTATTAATATTTCTTTTCTATTTTTATTTTTTGGGGGGATTTTTTACTCTTCACGGAGCTTGGGTACATCTCAATCTTTGCAATTGTTATTTTTTATTTTTCATTTATTTGCGAGACTTTTTTTCGCCTTTCTGCATTTTACATGCCTTTTTTTTAAAAAATAAAATAAAATTTGTGTGATTTTAATTTTGTCCAAATTTTAGAGGGCTTTTGGAGTTCTGGTTTTGTTATTTCAGTCCATGGTTGGCTTGTTCCGATCTATTTATCATGGATGGCGTTTTGAATTCCGATCCAGGTTGAGGCATCTACGAATCAGGTTGCTGACCAAGACATGCCGGTTAATGATCTCCCGCCAAAGATCCTCTGCCGCGTGATCAACGTCCACTTGAAGGTACTGCGTCAAGCTCATCCATCAGGACTGGGTTGCTAGGGTTTCATGGGTTTGGATTGAGGGTTCTGTTGTAGAGGAACTAGGGTTTTAGGCGGTTTTCACGTTACTGACGCCGTATTTTAACACTGTAGGCTGAACCAGACACTGACGAGGTGTTTGCTCAGGTGACTTTGCTTCCTGAGGTAACGGGAAAAGAAATGGTGGGAATTGGGTTTGCATTTTTTACAAATTTTTTATTAGAGGAGCAAATGCAGGGATTAACAATCTGGATGTTATAAATGCCAGCAAGATGATAATTCCGGCGGGAAGGAGCCGGTGCCCTCTTCCCCACCACGCCCTCATGTACACTCCTTTTGTAAGACCCTGACTGCCTCAGATACAAGCACCCATGGTGGATTTTCAGTGTTGAGACGGCACGCTGATGAATGCCTTCCGCCACTGGTTAGGGTTCCTTCTTCACGTTTTGTATGTTTGTTCATTTTATCATCTCCAGTTTAGGTTGTTCTGACTTCTGAGAGGTATTACATTTCTCTTCTTCAATAGGACATGGGCCGGCAGCCTCCGACACAGGAGTTGGTAGCCAAGGATTTGCATGGAATTGAGTGGCGTTTCCGCCATATCTTTCGGGGTAACAGCGGTTTAAATTTAATGTCATTTCAATATCTGATTCTTATATAGTTGGCCATGTGTATATTATGTCTGGATCCCCACCTATTACAGTTTTCTGTTAGTTCTGCTTTAGAGATTAAGTTTTTATTTTGAAGAATTCACTATTCAGGATAGGCATGATTTAATATGCTTACAGACTGTATAGATGTAGAACCTCGAACGAGTTCTTCGAAGAATCCTGGAGAATGTTCCTGGTGAATCATGAAATAGATAAATTGCAAGTGCAGATGAAACCTGGTGGGAAAGGAATATCACAATTCACATATAAAACTTTATTTCTGTAACAGTACTTGCAAAATCTCCTTAATGGGGACTCGCAAATGCCTGAAGCATGGCTTTGGGAGCTGAGCACTGGCTTACCTGAAGCAATAAAAGTGCTGATTGATAGAAGACGAGAAATAAGTGTCATAGTCCTGTGGAGACACTTGATGGGATTGAAATTGTTCCAAGCCTCCAATGGCAAATGCGTTTTTTGTGTGTTGGGTGGAAGGTGTCACTTCTCAGTCTTAATTCGTTGTGGAAATCACTTAGAGACTACTGGCTCCTTTGTTTCTTGAAGTTCTGGGTTTTTAAGATTGATTACAGGATGCGGAGGTAATGTATGCTTTTAAGATATTGGGTGGTTGGGAAAAAATAATCAGGCCATTTAATGTTAAGGGACATGATTGCTACAGTAGAATTGGTTGGTGTTGGCTCCATTTCTGTATCATTTTGTTGTGCAATAATGTTCTTTTAACCAAAGGTAGAAGTATTACAATCTCGTAGACATTGATCAATGGGAAGTCCTATAATTTAGATGTACCTTGCTCCTCAATAGGATGTATGTTTGGTGATACACTTCATTTGCCATTGTTGTAGACCTCATTAATTAGTCTGGAGTTATTAGCAGTAAGACAGTTCTTTTTTGTTATTTTGAAACCCATATATGGTTTTAAATGCCAGGTCAACCAAGGAGGCACCTGCTTCAAAGTGGTTGGAGCGTCTTCGTTAGCTCCAAAAGGCTTGTTGCAGGAGATGCTTTTATTTTTCTCAGGTTTGCTATGTACACAGTTACACACACAGTCATCAACTGCCGTGGTTGCTTGTTCTCATTCTTATCTGATTAGGGGCTAAATTTGTGGTTTCCAGAGGCAAAAATGGGGAACTACGTGTTGGGGTAAGACGTGCTATGAGACAGAAAAGTAATGTCCCATCTTCAGTCATATCTAGTCATAGTATGCGCCTTGGTGTCCTTGCAACAGCCAAGCATGCCATCTCGACAGGAACCATGTTCACTGTCTACTATAAACCTAGGTGTGTGATTGATGGTCTGTTTTTATTGCTTTAATAGATTATTTTCAGGAATCAATTAAATTTCTAAGCAAAGTTAACATATCTCCAACGTTTATGGAACCAGAGTTGAGTTATCTTTAGAAGAAAAATATAAACTTTTGAGAGATCTTGTTTGGAGGGGATTGAATCTCTGAGGTAAGAGCATTCCTCTTTTAAAGAAGGGAAAATCTATGTTCTGCTGATGGATGAGCAGCAAAACAGCATCAGACAAAAAGTTCATTTATCATGGGTGGGATCTGTGTTCAAAACTTGAACCTTTGAGATAACTGTGACCATCCTATCCATCAGTCTTTTGGTCACACAACAGAATTTTGATGATGATCTGGAATAGTGTACAGATCCGGGCTGAAATCATCATCCCACCATATCAAAGTTTGACCAAATCAATCACAATCTGCTCACTTTTTGGGTTCATTTAGTGCTTATATCATTACATAAGAAGATCAGCTGATATCATAATGCATATATATGGTACATTGGCGTCTCAGGTTTTCTGAGATTGTCTGGCATGAGCTGACCAGTACACGGTGCTTGGTGTTTGGTTCAGTCCATTTATTTACATCACACTGCTGAAAACAGACAGCCATAGTTATATGGCATAGAGAGGAAAAAGATGCATTGCGAATGTATCTTGCGAGTGATTAAATGTTTCTTTTATCTTAATGTTATATTTCAGGACAAGCCCTGCTGAGTTTATTGTTCCGTTTGATCAATACATGGAGTCTGTCAAGAACAATTATTCGATAGGGATGAGGTTTAAAATGAGGTTCGAAGGTGAAGAATCTCCAGAGCAGAGGTATTTCTAATGCACCTTGGCTTTTCACTGAAGTAACCTCTTCATTTTATGAAACCGTTAAAAGTAGCATTTATCCTGATGCGTCTGTTTTTTCTACGTTATAGGTTTACTGGCACCATAGTTGGCACAGGAGACACTGATCCCACCAGGTGGCCTGGATCAAAATGGAGATGCCTCAAGGTTGGTAGTATCGTGTAGTGAGTTGATTTTTGAGCGTGTATTGTTATTCTTTATTATGCTAAACAGTCTTTATCATGATTCTTTTAGGTGCGATGGGATGAAACATCATCTCTTTCTCGTCCGGAGAGAGTTTCTCCTTGGAAAATTGAACCTGCTTTAACTCCTGCATTGAATCCCCTTCCTATGCCCAGGCAAAAAAGGCCCCGTGCACACATGGTGCCTTTGCCTACTGATTCCTCTCTTACAAGGGAAGGTATAGCATGACCTCTGTTGCATACTTCATAGAGATTTAATGATTCTGCATTCTGTCATTATCTTATTTCATTTTTTTTCTGTAGAGGTTAAATATGGACTAAATATCTTTGCTTGTTTGCTTAGGTTCATCTAAAGTAACAGTAGACCATTCACCAGTAAATGGGTTTTCGAGGGTCATGCAAAGTCCGGAAATCTCGACCTTGAAAGGCACTTTTGCTGAGCGTAATGAGTCAGATACTGCTCAAAAGCCTGTTGTATGGCCTCCATCACAAGATGATGAGAATATTGGCATGTTTTCTGCTCAAAGAAGATTTGGATCAGAGAACTTGCTACCCACAGGGAGACGCGAACCAACCTATACAGATCTACTATCGAATTTCTGGAACAGCAATGACTCTTCCCATGTTGATCAAACTGCAGATGATGGTAACCCGATTAAGAAACATTTTCAAGACCAGGAAGGCAAAGACAACTTGCTTGTAGGCCAATGGTCCATGATGCCTTCGAGTCCCTCACTGAAAATTTTGGAATCTAGCACGAAGGTTCCTGCAAAAAGTGGTGAGATACCTTATCAGACATCTGGGAATGGAAGATATGGTACATTGAGCGGGTATCCGATGCCACATGGTCTTAGATTTGAACACCATTCAGGAAACTGGTTGATGCCTCTGCTGCCACCATCTCATTCAGAAAACACATCTCGTCCAATAGGGCTAAGACCACAACCTGTATTAGAACAACAACGTGAGGCTGTGAAGCCTAAAGGAGATGGAAACTGCAAGCTCTTTGGTATTCCACTTATTATTAACCCCGTGACATCAGATTCAACAATGTCACATACGGATACTAAATGTGAACCAGAAGGTCATATTCATCGTTTGCACCAACCACAGGCTTTGGAATCTGATCAACAGTCGGAGCAATCAAAGTGCTCAAAGTCGGCTGATACTGCGCTTGCAGGTAATGAAAAGGAGAAACCTTTCCAAGCTTTTCAGCAGCTTGATAGAGATGTTCAGAGCAAACTTCAGGGTAGTTCAACCAGGAGTTGTACTAAGGTGTAGTCCCTTGTCCATTCAAATGCATTATTGGCTTATGAAATGTATTGGACAATGCCCTTTCGTATGTAGCAATGCAAATTCTGGCTTACGGTTCCATCTAGAATTTAATCTAATTATGTGCGTTGAATTCAGGTTCACAAGCAGGGGATCGCTCTTGGTAGGTCTGTGGATCTTACTAAGTTCAACGGCTATGATGAATTGATCGCCGAATTGGATCAGATGTTTGAATTTAGTGGCGAATTAGTGGCTCCCAACAAGAGTTGGCTAATTGTATATACTGATAATGAGGGTGATATGATGCTTGTTGGAGATGATCCCTGGCAGTAAGTATTCAAGCTTCTTGTGCCTTCATTATTTAAATAATGAATACGATTGCTAGACTTGTATTTGAACCGATCTTGGCCAAACCTGAGCTTGCTTTTAACATACTCAAGCTCGGCTTGAGCTGGATTCGAGCTCGATCTTGATTCTAGCCGAGCCGAGCTCGGGTAAGCTCGAACTTGATTCGAATTCCAGTGTTTTTTTTAATTATCAATTTTGCTTGATTTTAATAAAATCTTTTTTTCTTAAATTTCAAAACAAGAAACTGCAAAACTAATCTAATCATACTCAATAATCAGATTTGAAGATAGTACTCAATCTAGAAGTAGAGAGTTAAGAATTTTTGCTTATAACTTCTCAACTTTCTTTATCATCGCCTAAACTTTTATTACAAGTCAAAAAGTATTATTATATATCAATATAAAATAATTTGAGCCAAGCTGAATCAAACCAGGTCTAGCTCAAGCTTGACTTTTTTAAACATTCAAACTCAAATAAAAGCTTGGATTGGTATTTCGAGACTGAAATGCCAGCTTGAGATTGGTTCAAACAATCCGAGCTGAGCTCACAAGCCAGCTTGGCTTGAATGCAACCTTAACGATTTACCCTCTACAATTTGGTTGTATCTCTGATCTCCTTCCATTGTATTAGATTATGTTATATGTATATATATATGTGGTGGGATTGTTAACATCACGTAGAACGTGATTGTTTGTTATCGTTCACGTAAGGCAAAATAAAAAAAAGCAAGGTGTCAATGGCATTATTGTAATTATGGAGAGAATTAATGTCACAACTTTCTCCAAAATTACTAGAATGTCACTGTTTTTTTGCCTTGCATCACGTGAATGTTAATAAACCCCACATGTATAATAAATATGTGTGTCTTGAGAAGCGGACCCTGCGGTCCGCTTTTAAGCTGACCCAAGTGTCCCTGTGTCTCTTTTAACCTCTGTTTAATCATGGTTAAGCTTAACTAAATTAAAATTGGTATTTTTGTTTTTTCTAAAAACCATGGTTAGATTGCTTAACCCTAGGGGGTTAACCACAATTGATGGATGGTAAAAAAGGGGCTTGGACCAATGAGATCACTGGGGTCAGCTTCTAAGCTTACCCTGGGGTCCGTTTTCCATTTCCATTTCCCTATATGTATTTATATCAAAAAACTCAAATTTCTTCTATAGTGTGCTCAAGATCTACTACTTACTGAAGTGGCTGATTTTGTGTAAGCAGGGAATTTTGTAGCATGGTTCGCAAAATCTTCATCTATACTAGAGAGGAGGTGCAGAGGATGAACCCAGGAACGCTAAACCCTAAGGTTGAGGAAAAGCCAATGATCGTGGAAGAAGGAAAGGACAGGAAAGAAGTAAAATGTCCACTGCTTCCTTTGGCAACTAGTCCTGAGAACTGCTAGACTTGTCTCGCATGGCTGTTGGTAAGTTCCTAGGTGCACTCTCTCAGTTGCTATGTAGAGAAATATGCCCAAAGTCTGTTGCCCTTCCAACATTGCCCACATTTTACTTCTATTCTAGAATGATTGGCTGAATATAGAGGACACATTCTCTAAATGGCCAAACTGATGACTATTGAATTTCTGGTTGGACCAGTTGTCTTCACAGAATTAAAAATGAAGATTTTCGACAATCCTTGATATTTTTCTTCTGGTGATCTTGTGCTTTTCTCAGGTCTTTCTGCTTCTAACTCTTGCCTGATTGAAAGCCATTGTAGAAACCACATCTCACTTGTGTTTATTAGCCTCTGGTTACGACTCTTATTGATTAACTCTCTCGGAGGATATTGGGGAAACATAATAAATACTTGTGTGGTTATTAGCTACTGGGTACGACTCTTATTGTATCATGTTGTGTAGCAGGTGACAGAGAAGTGTGCAGTGAGCCATTCAGGTTGGGTGACCTGAAAGCTATTCGAGATGTTTGTGCGAGCCTTTCTTCTCTTTGGAGAGGACCTCACTCTTTGAAGTAGTAGATGGTGCATTTTATATCCAGTTTTTGATGTATTATGATAGTATAGTTCCCAATAGCTTTCTTTTATGTGTATTTGTCTTACCATATACATAAATCCATATATACATGTTTACTGCAAGTTTAGGGCGGTCTTGCCATTCTCAATTGTGTATGTACAGAGTTCTTTTTCCCCTTTTGCCATGTAGTCAAGTGCATACTTCTTTTTCTCAATTGTGTATGTACAGAGCCTTTCTTTTTCCTCTCAAATGCCAACCAAAAATCCAAAGGGAAAAGAGCAGACAACCGGGACCTCATAAAATCATTGAATCCCCATTTACTCCAAAATGTACGATGATGCTTGAGGGAAACAAACCTGAAGCAGTTGTTGACGAGGCCCAATAAATTAAAGTTTCAAAAGAAATTGAAGAAAAGTGTTATTTTCCTAATTTTCACCCATTTAAAAGCTCAGTTCCAGCCATTAGTAACAAAACACTTGAAAGAATTTTGAAAAGTCTCTTTTTTTTCAATCAGAGAATTCTGCCTCTAGTTTCTGGGCCGATTCCCATGCTTGTTCAGCCCACTTCAGCTTTGGCTTTTGCTCTCCCACTGTGCTAAAATTAAAATTGAGAGTCTCACTCCAAGCTCTGGTTACTTGGTAGGTCCAACTTTGGAGTAGAATTAGAAATTCAGAAAGCACCTCGACTCACCTTTGTTCTCACTGTTTTGGCGGTGCTTTAAAGTGGACAAAAAGAAGCCAGGATGAAAGGGTAGAGAGAGATTCGGTAAAGTTCCTCATCCAGTATCCTCCATTGGGCATTGTAAATTTAGGGAAAATCAATGGTACAAGCCTAAGGCTGTCAAAAAAGCCCATATAGAAGGGTACCCGGCCCTGCCCTCCAAAGCCCAGCCCTACCCCAGCCCTTGGGCCGGGCAGGGCCAAAAAATTGGAAGCCCTTGTTCTCTAGGGCCGGGCTAGGGCTCCCCCTGTCCGGCCCTTCCTGGCCCGACCCGGCTCTACTTTATCTTAAGATAAATATTTTTTAATAATTTTACTAATATGCTCCCTTTAACCTTTCATTAACGTTATGAAAGTAGGGCTATGTTTGTAATTGCGCCAACTAAAGACCTTATAAAAACCAACCTAACACAGACCAAACCCCAACTTGTATTCACATTCTAAGACTTTGTCTCTTCATTCTTCAACTTCAATCGCACAGGCCACATACCACTTCGGCTCTTCATCGATCATCTCTCTCTCTCTCTCATATCTTACTCTCTACTTTCAGTTTTATATTTAAACATATTTTCAATTTTGTTCTATATAGTTTTATTATTCTACTTGTTTACCTATACTATGTTTTGGTTTATTATGCATGACTGTCACTGATAAGGAAATTTTTTTTTTAACCCTGTCATTGCTCTTTTTGTTGCAATGTTGATCCCAAACCCGAATAAAAGATGAGGGTATCCATTTCCATGTAAGGTTGACAGTCGGTGTAGTAAAAAAAAATTTATTATCTTAGATGAAAAAAAAAAATTCCGCTCTTTCTTCCGGCCCTTTGGCCGGCCCGGCTTGACCCCGGCCCTTGAGGGGCCGGGCTAGGGCCCAATCAACCCCGGCCCTTGAAGGGCTAGGGCTCTACTCTTATAAGGAAGGGTAGGGCTAGGGTTGACCCCGGCCCTTTGACACCCCTATACAAGCCTGCCCAACTAGAGCCCTCCGAATAAAGTTTTACACTATCCCATGGGCTATAATCCCACATCTAAAAAAAGAAAGAAAGAAAGAAAGGAAAATAAAATATAATTCCACAAACTTGGATATATTAGTAGAAAATAACTAGTAATTGATGATAATAAAATATTTATCAATATACAAAAACCAAGAAAATGCCAATTATTTTCCTTCTGGAAATGGTGAAGCGGAGCCATTCTCAGTTCCACATTCCAAATCTAATTCGAACAGAGCACTCTCAAAGAAGGTGGAGTGAAGAGCCCTTACACTTTTTTCTGCTTCGCTGTCGTTTACTATCAATGAGATGTTAACCTGGTTGGTAGTAAAACAGGAGAGAGTTTATCACATAAAGTATTATAAATAGAGGAGGTGGCTAGTCAGCCCACCTGACTCTTAAGTTTTAGACAGCTCCCTTTTAGTTGAGGGACACGTGGCATGTGCTTTTCGAATCCGGCCTTTGGATGTTAATTTAGGTTCCTTGGAAAACACGCGACAAAAGCTCAGCCCATCGAAAATGTTTTGACCATTCAATTAGACGTCGAAAAACTAACAATTTCTATTGCCTAGGTAAACCCTAGTGGAGTAGTGGGTTAATGCTAACCAACTAGGATCCAAACGAATGGTCAAGAAACATCCAATCATGCTAATTTTTCCCCAACTTGTCTATCAAAGGACCAACCTTGGGAACAAACTCTCGGATTCGACAAACACATCACGTCTCCCTCAATCGACAATGGAGCTAACTATAACTTATAGTCGAGGGGGCTGTCTTGACCCCATCACAACAACACACACACACACAAAGTGAGAACATATATACAGTTAAGAGAGAAAGACCTTAGATGCCCCTTGAGAGATCATCTGGACGTTGACTCCATTGATTCGGAGAACATAAAATGCCTGCAGTAACATACACCCGGTTAATGAAGATTTTTTTTTTAAAAAAAATAATGACGAAGGAACAGCTAGATGATGAGGCCAAATCCTGCGAAATAACACTACTATCCAGCTCCTCAAATACCATCCATTAACAATATCATCAAGGATATATAAATAAGTGTGATCCATATCATATGCGCACCAGTGTAGTCCAAGAGTCCATCTGATGAGGCCTAGGCATCGCTAGGCA